>CM059564.1:31580862-33980862 GCA_030386875.1 Morinoia aosen
TTCAAGTTCAGACGAATAAATTTTCTCATTCAAATAGTAGTACTAAAAGCTTGAAAGCTTGTGCTAAATTCTCATAAACAATTTCATAGAAATTAAATTTAATGACTAAAAATAATTGTAGTGTGACATTTCAAAGTATCATTGAACAATGAGGTCGGTTGTTTTAAGATAGGCCTATTTTATTTTCAATTTACTTGGATGTATGTGAAACGTAGACATGTAGTGAACTCCTTCAGCCGCGCTCTAGCCTAATTTCATAAATAATTATTAAAACTATCTTCTAAAAATTAAATAAGATTAACACAATCATTCTTACAATTTTAGATTACATAATTCATTTAACATTACCTCGGAATCTATTAAAATTTGAACCGAAAATACTTTGACATTTCCGAAAATTAGCTCTCATGCGTTTTGATGCAAAATCATTTCGCAAGCGTTTCCGTTTATCGTACGTATATAAAGCCAGCCCAGGCAGAGTCCGTCATTCACGTAAGAGATTCGTCTGAGTGTAGTTCTCGGCGCAGGTGTTTGGATCTGACCGAGGGGTATAGCCAGTCCTCACGAAACTTCGACAAGCATCTGGGAAAAATTATGAGAGGGATAATAAGGCTCTTTGGACTCAGCTTTTTTTGTATGGTTTTATTGGAAGAAGCCGGGAAGGTCGCCGAGACTTGATCCTGCGGATCGACGAGACTTGATCCTGCAGATCTTGACTGAAGATACTTCGCAGTCCGGAGGCAGTCGCTCCGGCCGGTGGATGAGATTTTTAAGTGTATTGTGTTCAGAATATTATATTTACTGAGGGCAATTTGTAAACAAGCACAACAATCGGTGCGTAGCTATTTGTGTGGGCAAAGCCTGCTTAATTTTGGAGCAGGTGAGTTTGATCAAGGTGCCGAGCCTGATGGCGATGATGACTCTTGGTTTGAATAGTAATTATGATCCAGGCACGCTGAATTCGGCAATCGAGGGGCTAATTCAATTGTGCCCGTAATTTTAGGCAGTTGAGAATTAAGGCCCGTAATTAGGGAATATATAAGGCTGAAGGTTTTTGAGCATAGCCAAATCTAATCCAAGTAGAGAAATCCCAAAAGCGGCCCAGGGAGAATGTTGTAAGTGGTGTGTGTGATGACGTGGAGGTCCTGCAAGGAGTCCAAAAAGCTGGATGAACAGTCCAAGGAGACATCAAGGAAACACCACTGACAGTCCACATCATAAAATAATAATAAAACTCCCACACGGCAGAATCCGAGAATTCCTACAGATTTGAATCTAGTTAATTTCATTTGTTCTCTTCCTCGTCAAGCTCGAAAGTGGAGAGATAGGACAGAAGCCATTAAGAAAACTCTTATACAGCTGCTCCTGCTTTAAATACAAGGCATAAAGTTCAAGAATTTTTAGTAATACTATTGGTGATTATCTAAAGCATAATCGGGGATCAAATCCCTGGAACCATTTCAAAACACATGACTTAACAGGACATGGTTCAAGAAGCAGAAGAAAAGAATTACAGCAATTAAGAATTTCCTATAAAGAGAATTAATGCTTCTTTAAGTACTCTAGAACATCTCTATAACTTGTACAAGAAATAACAGAGAAAAATTCTAAGGTTTCATTTGATATAAATCCTACTGAAAAACACGGGTAAATATCAGGTGCAATTAATAAATGGTAAGGAATAATACCCAATAATAAGAAAAGGAAGCACTAAACGTTTTTGCTTGCGCGGAAAGGAAATGTGCGCGAGATGAAACATGAAGATCAGTGCGGCGAATAACCCGGCGGCTCTACACGTCGGCATTCGCCAAAGCCGCCGGCATAATTTGTGCGCACTGATGAAAGGCAAATGGTAGTGGGTATTTTGGTCACAAGAATGAGCAGAATGAAATTAAATTGTTATTGAAATGATTTAAATTGAAATGAGTGCGATTACGCAAGGTTCAAGGGGTATGAGCTATAAAAAAGACGACTCAAAACTTTAGCAAGTATAGACATGAATAACCTTCGTAATTTGTACACATACGAGATTATTAGGAGACGTCTTTAATTATTATTTCGCGTTGAAACATTATTTAAGAGAAACTACTGCAAGTACGCCTTGTAAAAAAAAAGAAGATACTATTATAACACATGCTTATAGTGCAGTTATGGTCACGGCGTAGTGACGGAAAACGGCAGTATCTGCTCCGCCATTGAAAACAACAAAGACACCTATCGACAAAGAACGCCGGCGATTTAGCCGCGTGCGTTCACGAGTCAGTTTTTATGAGTAATTCTCGATATGATACTGGCAACCACAATATAAGTTTTGCCGTAAAAAGAAACAATGACGTTAGCTGAATATCTAGTATGAAATTTCAACACGTGAATCTGGAAATGACACGCAATATTCACTCTATATCACCGAGTTAGCACTCTAGATAACACATGCTAGTCTAAGAATCTTAACACTATTTGAGAGTTTATGACACTGAGCAGTTCTTTAAGTTTAACACAATCACACGAAAAAGAAACACATGGCACATTTAATTTTACCCGGTTTCTTTCTATTCTAAGCCTAAATTTCACTTGCACTTCCAAGATGATGTTCGCACGCTAAAGCCACAAGCAAGAGTGAGCTAGTTCAAGTGACGCTCTTCGATGTTGCCGTATCGGGCTGCTTTAAACTCGAAATTTCGAATGATTATTTGATCTCTCATGTATTTACACAAAAACTTCAATGATTACGAATTAGAAGTAGAAAATAATTAATAATAAATTATAGTAAGATTTTTAACGCCAATGATTAATTTTATTTAAGTGCGAAAGGGAAAATTCATAATTCTTACGCTTTGTAGCGATATGCTACATTACCCCCCAAGGCGCAGACCGTGTGCAGTCTACGCAGGTGTATGGAAACTCAGAGTGTGGGCTTGGGTGGATTTATTGGCAGACGCGGTCAGCAGGGAGGACAAGACCAGAATGAGCAACTAAGCCTCGACAGCAACGGCTTTTATGTACTGCTAATACAGATATCCAGACAGATACAACGTGCCCGTACATAACACCCCCCCTTTAATACCAGAGAGGCTACACTTTTCAAAAAATAAACCGCAAAACTAACAACCCAATTTAAACGCATTCGACCCAAAATAAACACAATCTCTGCCCAAAACTAAAATGTTAAGGGGAAATATACTCTCAAGCATCGTTAACAACCCGTTCTTCGTAAGTATTCGGAACCAATTTACGTTAACTGTGACAACATCCATAATCATAAAAAAAAATTTATATTAATCAAATGATAAATCGCACCAGCCAAGCATTATTGTAGGGTTACGCAAAAGAAATAAGCATTAACAAGGTAGCTTCCAGCGAACACTATATGCATACCAGGTTTAACTAAAGCACTAAAAATACTAAGGTTAATACTGTTAACTTGAAACAAACGCCACGCTAATACGTCAAGCAAGAACGGTTACAATAACCAAAAAGATATAGAATAACGCAAGCACTTAGACTATAGGTAACGCATTCTATGCATTAAAAACTTGAACGCGGAGGAAGAAGAAAAAAAAAACATGTCAGTAGCTCCAACGGAACCAATTAAACCGTAGGAACCATGCTAAGAAGCCTTTACCGTCACTCACACTACGGAGACTAGCACTGTTGCATTACCAAGAAATGATTATAGGGTAACGCAACAAACACGTTGATTAATAAAACGCATGCTAAAACTTTTACCAATTCACCCCCTGCCGAATCAGTTAGGTTATCCACATTGTAAAATCAATAGAACGCCAAAGATTGCATAATGATCATATCAAACTTTCTAGAACACTAAAACTATAATTAATACACCGCAGAAAAATAATATTTAGAAAAACCGCATCCCACCAAAATTTTAAAACCTTTTTCAACCCATTAAAATTCGTAACTCATTACCTCAATCAACCTTTAAGAAAAAAAATCTTTGTTACGACTTCAGCACCAAATTTAAGGCATGTTATCATAAAAAACCTAATAACTAAAAGCAAAAAGCAAAGCAATCAAAAATATGCAAAGAAGCAAAGCAACTGACTTACCGTGCTTAAATATAATCAGCACGTCGACAGTCGTAAAGAACGGTGTAAAAAGGGTCATATTGAAACGCCAATTGAATATTTTTTTTTAAAAATAATCCACGGAAGACCGAAAAAATAAAACAACATCCTGCATGATCGCAACTAATTTCCCATTTTCGCAATAACTCCTATTAGAATTAATTCACACATTAAATAAGTTAATCGCAATAATTTTTTAAATACCATTAGGGACAAGAAATTTTCATGTTTCGATTGTTTCCTTTTACAAACATTAACATTAGAACCATCAAAACGTCTAACACCCAAAATAAATAATGAAATTCCTCAATGAACATCTTAAGAAGGAACGCGTCATCATGAAAAAATAATCATCTTAAAATTAACTCATAGGTTTAAATTTATCACTGCGCGCCAGATTTCAAAATTTTCAAGCTAATTTTCAAATTCAACCACTTTTTCAATTAATAAAGTTTCACGTGTCTCAATTAAATTTTCCATCCTAAAGAATTTGAATTAAATCATTTTCACGTTGGCAAACTTATCACCCCAGTTCATTAGTGTTGATCGCGCAGACTAAGTAAAATTGTTGATCTCCGATGAAGAGTATGAAGGATCATGGCGAGTCCTAATGTCGACAATAGGATGAGGATCGCTATCAGCGCGATCTCCATGTTATTGAACTTCTGGTCAAACGCCATTGACGTGCAGATGACCAAAAATTCGTCATTTCCAGCGAAGGTCGTCGCCGCACCCGCGACAGCCTCGCCCTCAAACGCCTCAGCCATAGTTGACTCGTCCCGCGCATGCGCTGCAAAGAACAAATACAGAAAGATTAGCACGGCCGTTTTAAATAAAATAAATACAACATACAATTTGGTATCAACTCTCGGTTGTCTGACAACTGTCCTTGACAACCACGATAGTCTCGCATAAAGAAAATAAACGCTGATCGTATTGAAAAAAATTATCCCCGGTGACAAGACACATTTCTCACGAATGCAATCTAAATTTGCTGATCGCCGGACATTCCGACGGAACAAAAATAGCTCGGCGCGAGACTGCAGCAGACGGCCGCAGCGTCAAAACAACCCATCTCGCAAGGTGAACAGCAACCTCAGCGATTCGCAATTCGCCGTCGGCGCATCCGTTCATGATTAAAACTGTTAATTCAGCAATACGAATGTTTGAGTGAATTCAATTAAAAATTTAATGAAACGTCTTAGCGACAGCTAGACGAGACAGTACAAATTCCTCTGGGGTAAATGTCTAACGTTTACATCAAGTTACTTGAGCATAAAGCAACATTAAGATTAACATATTAAAACACAACGCATTGACTACCGAGATTAATATGAATGCAAGCATATTGCATTTAGCCAAGAAAACGCCTCTAAAATTATGATTATATCTCTTAACATTAGTTATAAACAACGGTAAAACAACGGTAAAAGGTTAAAAAATGGTAAAAGGGTAAAATTACTCGTCGATTAGTTAGCACGTCACATAGTCCAATGAATTCGTCTTTTTAACTCACAGATTTTACCTTTTTAAGCGGTAAAAGATGATTAAGGTTACTTCTAACGATTTTAGATCCAATTTTAATATCAGCGTAATTACGTTTAACCTTTTGGACGACCGCAGGCCCAATCCAAGTTAATTCCAATTTATGGGTCTTGTTATGATTCCTTAATAGGACTCTGTCCCCAACTTGAATATCCTTATTGCGCCGCTTAAGGTTCCTATAAAGATTTCGCTCTGTTGTGTTGTTAATAATTAAATTTCGTATGTTTTCTACTGTCCGAACGGCTTCTCTAGCTCTAATATTCACTAAATCTATTTCTTCATCAAAACTGTAAATTACTGAATCGAAACTGTCAGACTGATAATATGCACACGTATCGCGATTGAACATTATATAGCTTGGTGTTTCGCCAATAGTAGAGTTTAAAGAATTATTCAAGGCATTTTCAACTACTTCCAATAATTGGTCCCACTCTACATTAACAAGTGTATTAATATAGAGCTTCAACAGATTCGTAATTTTTTTATTGTTGCGTTCCACAATTGCATTAGAATGTGGGCTGTAAGCCAAAACTTCCCTTTTTGAAATGGCATGTAATTTTGCAAATTGTTTGAGAGCCACCGATTTAAACTCATAAGCATTATCCGAAATGAGTGTCTTAGGATACCCGAGTAGTGAGAAACAGTTGCTTAAGCAAGAAATCACTGTTTCTGTATTTCGATTTGAAATTGCATATAAACGACAAAACCTTGAAAACAGGTCAATCACCACAAGAATATATTTATTCCCATTATCAGTTACTTTAAGTGGCCCAAGCAAATCAATTGATACAACTTCGAAAGGTTTTGTAGCTATTGGGGCTGTTAAAATTTTGATTGGAACTGAAGATCTTGCTTTAATAATTTTACACACCTCGCAATGCTGAACAAATTTGCGCACAATTGTTTTCTCTAATTGATTCCAATATTTCAACTTAAATTTGAACAAGGTATGCTTGTGATCTACGTGATACAAACTATGTATCGCTAGGATAGCTTTACTCATTAATGAATTAGGAACAACTGCAGTCAAAATTGTACTCGGTCGATTATCAATTTCCCTACGTCTATAAAGAATATTATTTAACATTAGAAATTTATCTAAGTCAGGAATAGTCGAAACACTGTCATGCAACAAAGCATTCTTAATCTCTATACAAAAAGCGTCGTTGTTTTGTTCGTCGATAAATTCCTTAATCGTCCAAGATATCTCAGCTTCAGTTGGTACGTAACTAAGCAGCTTGGGACAAGCGTGTTTGTCTCGGTCAAGACTGTCTCTAACCGGCAGGTCATCTGCCTCGTCGTTCGTCATGCGTGCGTGCGTCTGTCGCTTCCGTGCACGTGTCTCTGCAATGCAAACTTCCGATTCAATCTCTGATTCCAAATCGTCACAAGAATTTAGTTCTTTAAGGGTTAGTTTCTCGTTATTAATAGGTAATCTGCTCAAATAGTCAGCCACAACATTTTCCTTACCAGGAAGGTATTTAACCACTGGGTCATAGGAGTTTACATTAATGCACCAGCGTGACATACTGGTATCGTCTGGTAATTTTTTATTAAACAGTGGTGCAAGAGGGCGGTGGTCGGTGTAGACGCGAACCGTATACCCTGTAATTAAGTATCTAAAATGTTTTAAGGCAGCGTGTATCGCGTAGAATTCTTTTTTCGTAGTCGCGTATCGACGCTGGCTGGAGTTTAAATTTTTACTATAGTAAGCTATGGGTCTTAGAATTTTGTCGCTTGAATCATCTGCTTGCATCAAAACAGCACCAATTCCCGAATTGGAAGCGTCTGTGAAAACATGGAAGTCTTTAGTATAGTCGGGATGCCTCAGAACTGTGTCAGAAGTCAATAGAGATTTCATAAACTCAAAACTTTTTTGACATTCGGCAGTCCAAGTATAAACTACATTTTTTCTCAAAAGAGTATACAAGGGACTTGCTATCTCCGCAAAATTTGGTAGAAAACTGCGGAAATAATTCGCTAAACCTAAAAACTGTTGTAATTCTTTAACATTGGTTGGCGCTCGGCATTCTTGTAATTTTTTTGAATATTTGCATTTAATTCCATCTGCGGCAATTATATGGCCCAGATATTCGAGCTCTTTCTTGAAGAAATGGCATTTCTCAAGCTTTAAGGATAATTTACCGGACCGCAGCATTTTAAGAACAATTTCTATATCAGCCAGGTGCTGATCCTTGTTTTTCGAGAATACCAATATATCGTCTAGGAAGACGAAAGCTAATTTACCCAGAATGGGTGCAAGGGCAGATGTCATAACTCTTTGGAATATTCCAGGCGAGGTAGAAAGACCGAAGGGTACCCGGCAGAAGTGGTACTTACGGTAATTTACGCTAAATGCCGTGTACTTTCTACTCTCTTTTTCTAATTCAATTTGATGGAATGCACTGCGCAAATCAAGGTTAGAGAACCACGTGTTACCTCCTAACGTTGCTAGTATATCGTCAATGCGGGGAATGGGATATGAATGTTTAATTAAAACTTTATTCAAAGCTCGAAAATCGATAACGGGCCGTAAATCGCCTGACTTCTTTTTAACTACAATGACAGGGAAATTAAAATCAGATGATGATTCCTCTATTATTCCCTGATCGAGCATGTCGTTAGTTATTCTCATTACCTCTTCTTGGTACTTATGAGGTATGCGGTAGGGAGCTAAATTTAACACAGGCGCATCAGTCTTCAACTGAATATGATGCTTCAAAATATTGGTTACACCTATTTTTTCTCCTTCCAAAGTTACTACGTCCCGGAATTTATTTAACAAATTAACTAAAGGTAATTGAATGTCTTCTTCATCACAGGAAATATCATTTACCCTTAAGTCACGTCTTAACTCCTTTTCTCCACCTTCTCCACTCGATTCTAACTTCTCATTATCGACAATATCAACAGAAATTGCACCTCTGCCACGAGTATCAGCTTCCGAACAAAGTTTCCTATCAACTATGGCATTCCTTCCGCCACATGTCGATTTAACTTCCATCGTATCTGACCCCGCAACAAAATTTACTTCAACCTCACACGCATCTCTGAGCGCTGTGTCAACACTTGTTAAATACATTTCGCTCTCAATATCATCAGATTTTATCAATTCCACGTGGCATAGCATCGTGTTCTCAGAGAAGTACAACGTCTCCTCGTTAGCATTTAGAATCATGACCGGTACCACACCGTCCTCATTTACTTGCACAATTGAGTCAGCTATTAAAGCACCATTGTCAAAACATCTTTTGAGAACCATATATTCTCCTACAATTGGTTTCCTAATGAACCCATAAACAACGTTAAGCGAATTACCAGGTACTTCAGCCTGATTACAATGAACAATTAATTGTTTTGTTCTCATTGTCTGTGCCTGAGCTACCGCAGCTCTCATGCTCTGTCTCTGAGCTACCTCAGCTTTCATTGTCCTGCAGTCAGCATTTTCTCTCCTGCAGTCAGCATTGTTTCTGCCGCAGTCAGCATTTTTTAATTGACTCTTGGTCTTTCTGGCGACCGCAATCTCTGATAACAGACAATCACTCTTCATTATTTTTTGCATTACAGCTTCTCTGCTTAACAGAGGTTCCACATTTAGATCTTGAAAAGGAATTGCAACATTATTCCAAAGAAGTTCCTTCTCTCTGAAGTTTATTACGGCGTCTTTTAAGACGTCACGACCTAGAATTAAATCATAATTAAATTTGGCTTCACGAACAATAAGTGCACTTGTTTTAATTACTTTACTTGTGCCCGGGATTTTAATGGATAATTCTACCTCACCGGTCACGTCGCTTTTTCCGCTTATTCCCTTGACTCTTAATTTACTCGGCTTGACTTCATCACTCAAATTTTTAATCTGTCTGTAACTAATAAGGCACTTCTCCGATCCACTGTCAATTAAAGCATTTAGATACTGATCGTTATTTCGAATAATTATAGTCGGCTTGTTGCACTCCTTAAATGACACTAATCCAGAATTTTTATCAACATTCTTTACAACGGACACAGAAAAATATGATTCCACCGTTTTGCCTTGACAATGGTCATTTTCAAGCTCTTCTTCTTGTAATAAACTATATCTATTCTTACAGTTAAACACAGGGTCAACATACGATTTGGTTATTTCGGTGGTATCTGGGATTGCCACGGTCTCCAGTTTAACGAGTTTGGTACCGCTAATTAACTCGGGCTCAATCTGTTTCAAATCCTCCTTACTACCTTCACCTAGTTTAAAAAATCACTTGACTTGCTCTCCGCCCAATGAACTTCATTTTGGCCACGGTTCGTGCTACCTCTGCCGCGTAAATACGCCCTATAGCTACGGATCTCCGAACCGCTCGCTCTACAGTTCTTTACTACGTGAGTTCCACCGCAGGCAAAACATCCTCTCTGACCTCCTTGAACTTGACCTCTTTGAGGTCGACACTCAAAGTGCCCTACCATTGAACAGGAGGTACAGTACGGGAACCCGGGTTTTTTCGTGCCTGAACTTCCTCCGGAATTTCCTACAACCCCAGAACTACCGCTGTCTGATTTAACCCAGTTACATTCTAAGGAACCATGTCCTCTATCTCCTACATAACTGTTAAACTCTCTGCCTCTACTTCGTCCTCTATTTAGCCAAGGTCTAGGAACAATCCTCCTCATTCCTGATCGAAAATTCCTACGATAATTTCCGACACCTCCGTAGTACACTTCGTGCTCCTGGAATTGATCTTGCTCTTCCAAAACTTCCTCGACTTCACTAGTCACTTCACCTACATAACTCTCGCTGTCCTGTCTGACCTGATACTTTTGTGCGAGAATTTTCTTAGACTCGCTTTGACTTCGCACTGCGGAAATTAACTTAGCTAACAACTCCTCTGCCGTTGAAAATTGTGTTTCAAAAATCTTTCTAGCGAACGACTCATCAAATAGTGGACCTAAAATTGATAAAGCCAAACTGTACGACATGCTGTCGCCTACAAATTTTTTTAACTCAGCCTGAGTCGTGCAGTTTTGGAAATAACTGTGGCGCTGCCACCCTAACGAGTTTGAATTAAGAATACTCTCGGTTAGCTTCCTTATTTTCGAAAACGCGTTCACGATCTGAGCAGCAAGTGCATTATTTTTAACTAATTTTAACTCGTTTAGATCGCAAGCCAATGCATGGATACTCTTCTCTCCCCTCGAAACGTAAATGTCCTCAAGTATCTGAACGACCTGATCGAAAGAATAATTCAAGTCGGCGTTAACGAGCTTAGTTACTACACTATTGAAGTCGCCGACGTTCTTGTTTGCAGATCGTACTAAAAATTCCTTTCTACGCTCATCACTAGTGGCATCTGGCAACAAGCTCAAATAAGCCTTAAGATTTTGGATATGTGTCGAGAATGTTTTGTTCTCTAGGAACTCTCCATCATGCAAACGGCGTCTTCCACGGAAGGTTGGAAGCTCTGCATTAGTCATTATTGTACCGACAGAGGGAACATTTAGATTTGCAGCAATGTCACGTGCAAGTTGTGACGCGTTAACGTTACTAGGTCCAGCACTAGCACTTGGTCCAGCTGCGTTAGGAGTCGTCATCTTGCTAACTACTGGGTTACTCACTCGTCCGTATTTAGTTACAGTAGGTTTAGTTCGTACTACTTCGTCCTCACTGTCCAAAGAATCAGAGAAATCCGACATGTGTCGTTTTTCATCGAAAAATATCCTATTCTACTAAAAATTAACAATTCACTACCAAATTTCACTTAAAATTCATTTAAAAATTAATATCGTACTTCGAGAATGGTAATAAACACCCTAAAAACAGTTAGAATGATAATAAACACCGTAAATGCATTTAGAACACCCAAAAATTAATTAAAGACACACCTTGAAGGACCACAAAAAAATTAATAATCCCACTTGAATTAATAATCACAAATAGTAGCTAGGAATCAATAAAACATTTCTAATACGTACAAACTACATAAAAAATGAAATAGCGTTAATCTCTAGTCATCAATAACGCTAATAAAATTACGTAACCAATACTTCCAATTAAATTCAGTAAATAGTGGCACTTTCAAACACCACAATCAGTGCAAATCTTCGTGACTTCTCAATAAAACGTGCAGAGTGCTCGTGAAGGCGTTAAAAAAAATATTGCTCCTCCACAGCAAAGAACGTGAAATTCTATCACATTAACGCTTCAAAAATTGAAATCAAGGTGATTCACACACTTCTACTAACACTCCTATTCAAATGGCAAATAAAATTTGAAACTTACGATGCAAATCGCGGTAAAACTTGGTAACCAGCTACGTTCCAGATTCGTTGGACCTACGTGTCTCTCACACGACGTTCAGAGTGTAACTGATTTTGAGTGCAACCTACTGCGACTCAACGATACAGGAAGCGGGCGTGGTAAAAAAAAACCACGGCAATAAGTGCAACAAAAAAAAGACTAGCTGCCCGGGACAGAGCGAGGTAGCACTAAACAAAGAGAGAAAAAAAAAATTTTCCACAAGAGACTTAACTGTGTAAAAAATTGAAGACAGCTGAACACGCTGACACGCTGAACCGCGAACACGATGACAGCGTCTCCTGCAGCAATGATGGGATGCTTTGATGCTGTGATGCTGTCGGCTGGTACAGCAAGATGATACTGCGTTTATACTGAGCACCACGTTGCAGAATTTACACTTGTAAACTGAAAGTACGTGTCACTTCACTGCTACAGTCACTGCTACTGTTTTTGGTGCAATCGTAGTAATTTATCTCACATAAATTAAATTGTTCTTAGTACTTGTAGATTTGAATTCACTTCTTGTAGATGTAAAATTCACTCAATGTTTGACGCTGGGAACGCTGCAATTTTGACTTGAAAAACGAGTTCGATAGTGTCGTTTTCACACTCGTAGACCAAAATTCTTGTACGCAGGGGTGAGTATAAATTAAGAAATACTGTAAATCTACAGTAAGCTTCCGTCAACAATTCTTTAGCGACGATGATTCCAAACACAATGACTGTTTCTTCAGGTTGCCAGAGCTGGTTGTTTTCGCTGGAACACATTTGGATTTTACACTGTTCTAAAATATCTTCACGGAGAACTTGATCTTCAGGTAACACTTATGCGAATGTGAGTTCGAATCGCAACATACGTTGGCCACCACTTAATGTGCAGTCTACGCAGGTGTATGGAAACTCAGAGTGTGGGCTTGGGTGGATTTATTGGCAGACGCGGTCAGCAGGGAGGACAAGACCAGAATGAGCAACTAAGCCTCGACAGCAACGGCTTTTATGTACTGCTAATACAGATATCCAGACAGATACAACGTGCCCGTACAACCGAAAGGTCCACCCGCTGCAATCATTTGTAGCGGGAAGGAGGTCTAACTACGCGACCCTGCCGGGTTCGGCAGGGGGAAAATGTTACTGAGCGGGGAAGTTTCACCAAACGGGTCTGCAAATTTAGATCGGCAAGAGTTCTAGGAACACGAGTTACTGCAGCGGGCTCGTCTGGCCTATCCAGACTTGTCGCTGTTTCAGTAAGAGGGCTAGAATTAGAATCTACGACAGGCTTAGAGATAGGGTTTGAATGTATAGGCACATAGAAAGGATTACACTCAAGTTGACTAGGCAATAATGCAGCCAACTGAGGAAACTGAGATGGTAGATATGAACGAGTCTCAGTGGAAGGGGAATTCTGTGGAGAGAATGATGAGTTAGAAGTTACACTATGATCGGAAGTGTACGCGACTTTTAATCGATCAATGCTCACGGGGTCGTGTGAACCCGATCTTTCCAGGACAAAATACTTGGGCGTGCGTTTGATTATTTTGAATGGGCCATCATAGGGGCGCGTGAGTGTATGTTTAATGGCGTCGTTTCGGACGTACACATGTGTGCAGTCCTGCAAGGCAGGATCCAGTTTGTCCTCAGTCTGAGGCATTCGCGGAGCCACATACTTGATCTGGCGCATGCAATCTTTGAGGCAGGTTACATATGCGGAACGGTCAGCGGATGAAAATTCAGGCAAAGGTTTTGGGTCAACAATGTCGCCGGGGAGACGAAGTGTTTGACCATATAGCATCTCTGCTGCTGTGCACTGCTGATCTTGTCGGTACAGATTGCGAATGCTCAACAATACTAATGGAAGTCTGTCAGTCCAATCATTGCTGCAGTTTAGGCAACGTAATGCCGACTTTAAATCTCTGTGGACTCTCTCAATAATTCCATTTGACTGTGGATGATAAGCAGTAGTATTTACGTTTTCACACCCTAAAGCAGTGCTAAGCTCACTCCAAAATTTGGAGGTAAATTGTGATCCCCGGTCATGCGTGACGCGTAAGGGAACACCAAATCTGGAGATCCAGTTGGACATGAAGGCGCGCGCTACAGTCTCAGTTTGGATATCAGGAAGAGGAACAGCCTCAACCCAATGTGTGAACCTATCAATGATGGTCAACAAATAAGAATGACCGCGCGATAAAGGCAAAGGACCCACCAAATCTAGGTGTACAGAGTCGAACTTGTGACCGGTGAATGCAACTCTCTGCAGCGCTGCACGGTTGTGTTTCACCACTTTACTACTCTGACACGCATGGCAATTTTGCACAATTTGCTTGACCTCCTTACGCATCGCTGGCCAGACATAACGATCAGAAATCAAACGCAATGTACGGTTAATACCAGGGTGTGAGAAGGAATGATAGTGGAGGACAGCTACTCTGCGGAGAGTCGCGGGAAGAAACAAACGAGCAGGTCGCTCGGCATCACGGTACACGCCGTCAACCAAGGTTAACTTCAGAGAGGAAGTGTTAGAAGGTTTGAGAAGGTCCTGAAGTTCAGGATCCTCCTTCTGCGCGCTTTCAATGTTGCCGAAAGTGATTTCACCACTGGTTTGGACAGTATTTATGCGCGATAGACAATCAGCGACAGTATTGTCCAACCCTTTTATGAAACGGATGTCAGTGGTAAACTGACTTATAAACGACAAATGCCGCGCTTCTCTCGGGGAATGTCTTTCAGAAGGCATCTTGATCGCTGAGGTCAGAGGTTTGTGATCTGTGTAGATCACAAACTCCCTCGCCTCTAGAGCATAGCGAAAGTGTCTCACAGACAAGTAGATAGCAAGAAGTTCCCTACCGAACGCGCTATAAGCACGCTCAGTGGGCGACAGCTTTTTTGAAAAGAAAGCAAGAGGAGAGATGTTAGTACCTACTTGTTGTTGCAAAACAGCACCTACAGCAGTACTGGAAGCGTCCACTACTAGACTAAAATCAGCATTAGCAATAGGGTAGGATAATTCAGTCGCGGAAGCTAACTTGGGTTTTATTTCCTCAAAAGCTTTGCGCGCTTCTTCCGTCCATTTTACCTCAATAGATTTGCCTTTTCGTTTCGGTTCGAGGAGGTCAGACAAGGGCGCTAAAGTTTGAGCACAGTTGCGAATGAAACGATGATAGAAGTTAACAGAACCTAGGAACCTTCTTAGTTCCTTCTGGGTCTGTGGAAGAGGAAAGTTTTTGATCACTTCTACTTTGGAAGGCAAAGGTTTTAGACCTAGGCTAGAGATTTCATGACCTAAGTAAATCAGTGATGGCTTTCCGAGCTCACATTTTGCAGGATTTACGAGGAGTCCATTGTCGGACAGTCTTTGAAAAACGACCCTAAGGTGGTCTTTGTGCAACTCCGGGGTTGTGGATGCCACTAGGATGTCGTCTAGATAGACATAGGCGAAAGTGAGATCAGAGAAAATTTCAGCCATGTGCCTTTGGAACGTTTGAGGAGCGTTCCTCAAGCCATATGGCATTTTTAGGAACTCAAAGAGACCGAACGGAGTGATTACCGCGGTCTTCTCAATTGCGCTTTCCTCAAGTGGAATTTGATGAAAGGCGTGCTGAAGGTCTATCTTTGAGAAAATTTGAGCTCCCTCTAAATTAGCACTGAAATCATGTAGGTAAGGAATAGGGTAGCGATCAGGTAGAGTAACGGCATTCAACCTGCGGAAATCCCCGCACGGTCTGAATTCACCGTTAGCCTTGGGTACTAGCAAAAGAGGGCTAGCCCAAGGACTTTTGGAACTGCGGATAATGCCATTTTCGAGCATGCGTGCGAATTCTTTCTTGGCTAACGCCAATCGGTCAGGCGGCAATCGCCTTGCACGGGAGTAAACCGGCGGACCTTGCGTCTCTATGAAGTGCTTTGTGCTGGTCTGCATTTTTGTAGAAACTAAGTTAGAATTTGTCAATGCAGGAAAATCTTTTAGTAATTGCTCAAACATGCACTCTCCTTTAAGGCGATTGAGAAAGAATGCAAGACATTAGCTCTAGTTATGCTACAAGCGGGAATTGAGATCTGTGTCTCCTCGTCCCTAATTCTACGGTTTTTAACATCTACAAGTATGCCAAACTTGGCTAGAAAATCAGCACCTATTATGGGCTCTTGTACTTCCGCGATCAGGAATGTGAAACGAAAGTTTCGCCTCAATCCCAGACTGCACTCTAATACTCTTTCACCGTAACAAGGAATTGGCGTGCCGTTTGCGGCGCGTAATGTCGCCAACAATGGGTTGTTTTTGTCTTTCACCGTGGCTGGGATAATTGACACACTGGAGCCAGTGTCTATTAAAAATCGGTATTTGGTTGTGGGATCAAGGATGGTCAAGAGGCGAGTAGTCTGGGAATGAGGCAACGCAGTACTCGCTACTATGCGTTGCTGTTGGCGTTTCCCGAAGTCATTTCGGTATAGCGAGGGCAAAAACGGGACCCGCACTTTCGTGCTTGGTCACCATACTTTGTGTGATACCAGCATAAATTGCTACCGGCATCACGAGAGCGCGACCGAAAGCGACGGTCTTGATTTGACCTATCATAAGATCTACCTCTATCAAAGCGTTGAGGAGGAGGAAAAGGATGATAGTTGGAGGGATAGTCATAAGGATAGTCGTAGGCATTTTGGTGGCTTTGGAATCTCCCTGGGCCTTGCTGAATGTGAGCTACGCTCTGGCCACTCTGACCTAACTGGCAATTCTGGAGAGCTTGCTTTATCTCAGCGATGTCTTGCTGCAACTTATCTATTGTGGCTGAGGATTGATTCTGGGTATTTATGGGGCTAAAATTTGCAGCAGCTGCATTCAGGGACGCAACTTGCGGTGCTTGTGGCGAATTGATGTTGCGCATCACCGTCTCGGTGGACTCCGCTAGCTTTTCCAGCGTTTGATCGGGGCCTGCTAGCGATAGAAATGGGCGCACGTTTTGTGGAAGCTTAGTCATGAAAACTTCCTTCAGGAATCCCTCAGCTACGGCAACACCCGTAGCGAGTTTTCGCAGTTCTTTCACTAGCGAAGTGGGAGAGAAAGAGCTAGAGACAGATGGAATTGCTGAGGCGTCTACCAAACTACGAAATTTGTCCGCATCGGACATCTGCAACTTCTGCAGAATCTTTCTTTTTAAGGTGCCGTACGGATCAACGGCGGGAGGGCTTTCGAGCAATTGATTTGAATCATTCAACAATTTTGTGGGGGCTGCGGACACAAGGGCGTAGAATTGATCAGTGTTACTAGTAACTCTATGATACCTAAACATTGCCTCACACTGTTGGAACCAGGTGTGGGCGTCCTCCGGAATGAAGGGAGGGAGCCTAATGGGTTTTGTGGGGGCTCGATCTTCATTATCTGAGTCAGGCATGCTAGCAATCTCTTTAGGGGTGCGCAATTAAGATATCAGTGCCTATGACTTGGAATTAAGTGGCAAGGGTTTGCGTTAATTCTTTACCTACTCAATCATTCAAATTAAGTTGAAACAGGAGGAAAGGGAATATGAAATTGGAAACGAGAAAAAAAAATTATGCGGTATGCGGCAATTTGCGTAGGCACAAAAATAAAGCAGGTGAGGAAAATTATTTTTCTACCTACTCAATCGATCAATAACGTTGAAGAAACGGAGGGAAAGAGAGAATGGAAACGCGAATTTTTGCGGTCGTCAGAATAAACGTACTAAACGTAAGCACAGAAATAGGAAAACAATATATTTTCCCTACCTACTGAGGCACATAAAACAAAAAAGGACAGTAAAGCGCTGAAAAAAAATTTTTGTTAGAGCTGCTCAGAGAATCACCATTAACACAGTAATCTAAGAAATTCTCAAAGACTACGACATGGGAAATTTATTACTACAATGATATACCAAAATTACCTCTCTCACAACCTCTCAAATACTTGTCGAGTTCTTAAAGAAGGTTTTGGGGTTATTTTAACTGGGGGTATTTTAACTGGGGTCTTCACCAGTGATTTTTATCTTTGGGGTTGCCAGTGTTATTTTTACTGGGGTCACCAGTGTTTGGATCTGACCGAGGGGTATAGCCAGTCCTCACGAAACCTCGACAAGCATCTGGGAAAAATTATGAGAGGGATAATAAGGCTCTTTGGACTCAGCTTTTTTTGTATGGTTTTATTGGAAGAAGCCGGGAAGGTCGCCGAGACTTGATCCTGCGGATCGACGAGACTTGATCCTGCAGATCTTGACTGAAGATACTTCGCAGTCCGGAGGCAGTCGCTCCGGCCGGTGGATGAGATTTTTAAGTGTATTGTGTTCAGAATATTATATTTACTGAGGGCAATTTGTAAACAAGCACAACAATCGGTGCGTAGCTATTTGTGTGGGCAAAGCCTGCTTAATTTTGGAGCAGGTGAGTTTGATCAAGGTGCCGAGCCTGATGGCGATGATGACTCTTGGTTTGAATAGTAATTATGATCCAGGCACGCTGAATTCGGCAATCGAGGGGCTAATTCAATTGTGCCCGTAATTTTAGGCAGTTGAGAATTAAGGCCCGTAATTAGGGAATATATAAGGCTGAAGGTTTTTGAGCATAGCCAAATCTAATCCAAGTAGAGAAATCCCAAAAGCGGCCCAGGGAGAATGTTGTAATGACGTGGAGATAATTCTTACGCTTTGTAGCGATATGCTACACAGGCATGTAGCAATCGCTACACAAGCGTAAGAATTATAAATTTTCCCTTTCGCACTTAAATAAATTAATTATTAGCATTAAAAATCTTACTCTAATTTATTATTAATTATTTTCTACTTCTAATTCGTAATCATGGAAGTTTGTGTGTAAATACTTGAGAGATCAAATAATCAATCGACATTTCGAGTTTTAAAGCAGCCCGATTTGGCAACATCCAAGCGCGTCACTTGAACTGAGCGTTACTCACTCTGTCTTGTGGCTTGTTAGCGTGCGAACATCATCTCGTAAGTGCAAGTGAAATTTAGGGTTAGAATAGAAAAGAAACCAGGTAAAGTATATTGTGCCATGTGTTTTTCGCGTGTACTGTGTTTAAACGTAAAGATCTGCTCAGTGTCGGGAGTTAGGGATAAACTCTAAAGTAGCGTAAGATTCTTAGACTAGCATGTGTTGTCTAGAGTGCTCACTCGGCGATATAGAGTGAATATTGCGTGTCATTTCCAAATTCACGTGTTGAGACTTCATACTAGATATTCAGCTAACGTCCTTGCTTTTCTTCATTACTGCAAGTAATATATTGCGGTTGTCTGTATCATATCGAGAATTATTCATAAACTGACTCGTGAACGAACGCGGCTAAATTGCCGGCGTTCTTTGTTGATAGTGTGTCTTTGTGTTCCAAAGGGCGGAGCATACACTGCCGTCCCCTGTCACTACTCCGGACTATAATTGCACTATAAGCATGTGTTATAATAGTATTTTCTTTTTTACAAACATACTTGCAGTAGTTTCCTTAGATATGTTCCAACGTGAAATAATAATTAAAAATGGCTCTTAATAATCTCGTATGTTTATAAATTACGAAGATTATTCAGGTCGATGCTTGCTAAAGTTTTGAGTATCAATTATTATAGTTCATACGCCTTGAACCTTGCGTTTAATCGCACTTATTTCAATTCAAATCTGTAGTGATCGCCCTCAGCCACACTTCAGCCTAATTTCATAAAACATTAAAAACTAACATCCTAAAATTAAATTATACAAATGAAATTATTTTTATAATTTTACAAGACCAAATTAATTCGATTAAACTCAAAATTTTACCAAAAATGTGTTTCGAAAATATTTGCCGTTCACGTTTCCTTCCGTCACTTCCGTTGGAAACATTCGCGTAGAACCATTTCGCAAGCTTCCGCTCAAAAGAGCATATAAGGCCGACTTTTCAGGCAGAGGCGTCATTCTCGTACAGATCCTCCTAGCGCTTGGGCCCCAGAGCGGGCAATTGATCGACTGGACCACACATTCAAGCACTCACAAACACGTATGAAACCAAACCCTAACCTCTTAATTTAAGGAGCTTACCTCCTCAAAGTTATCGCCTTCAAGCATCCTCCGAGTTTCCCTCTGCAATTGCTTCATCTTCAAATTGCCTATACGGGGAAGTCCTGCATCCCTGCAGCTACTCCGCTTGAACCTTTAGTTGTGACTATCTTTGGGTCGAGAGTCCCTTCCTACCTAGGTTTCCCAACCGGTAGCTATCCCCATACTCATCACTAAATTCACCACTCACTTTGTGTCGAAACCTCCCACACTTACACCATCATCGACTTCACACTCCAGCACAAGCTTCCACCAGCCTGAGCTGAACGAATCGCCTGAAGTCCTGCAACCCCCTCGGACTCTCCCCAAGAACGTCTCGTGAACAAGAGTCAAGCCTCGTACTTCGTCGTTCAACCTTCTCTTCAATAAATCACATAAAGGCTAGTCTGTTCCCTCATTTCCTTCTGATGATTGGCTGTAGCGGTGATTTGGTTGTTGATTGTAGACGCTCGAAACATTGCGTCCGAATACCGCCTAACTCCTTCTGAGTCAGATTAAGTCATTAGTTTGTTAAGTGTCGCTATTCGATGGCGGCTGGTGACCTCGCCTTTGTAAAAGAACATCCACTTGGAAATTGATAAATTCCTCGCTATTCAACCTTTAAAATCAAATTCAATTAGTTCCCCCCCATTTGGAAAACTTTATACTGGTGACCCCAGTTTCAGCGCGTTCAGCGCGTTCAAATTCTCAGCGCGGTTCTACAGAAGTGTGACAGCAAGTCCTTCAACGAATGCGTTGAACATGCAAAACTCAGTGAACAGTAAAGCTTCGACGCTCCAGATATTATTCGTGAGGATTCACCTTCATCGTTTTTCACTACAGAAAAACTACAGCCGAATTACATATGCATTCGCTGCAGAACTAGGCAGAAGCACCTTACAAAGAATTGCTATGCCCTAAAATTAAATTAATAAAATGCAAAAAATGTGGAAAATAGGCCACATTTCTAAAGTTTGCAATTTACGACTGCAGCACGACCTCCTCCTGTTGAGCCTACACGAAGGGGACCTACAAGAGAAGAATTTGACGCAGCTCGCACTTACATAGTGCAGCTGGAAAGGAGCGGTACTCAGTACAAGAATAGGAACCGAGCTGAGAGCTTCCTTTTCCAACTCCATGAAGTTAACGCTTCAGTTACGGTAGTTACAGCTACCGATACTGTAGTTTGCAGCTACAATTACTAATCCTAATATCGTGATGAAAAACCACGATATAACAAATGCCAGTAGTCCTGCTGTTCGTTTTGCTATCCTCTTCTTGCCTGGTTTACGGCTAGGCAAATCGACCTTCAAGTTCTGTACAGAAAACCTTATATCTTGCTGAAATTCCAAGATACTACAATTCGCCATTTGTTATATCGTGGTTTTTCATCACGATATTAGGATTAGTAATTGTAGCTGCAAACTACAGTATCGGTAGCTGTAACTACCGTAACTGAAGCGTTAACTTCAGGAGTATGAAAAGGAAACTCTTAGCTAGGTTCCTATTCTTGTACTGAATCATCCAAACACCGACACTGCTTATAAGCTATAGCGCTCGGAAGTTAAACAATGCTCTTCCGGTGCATACCAATGCGATGCGCTCCCAAGGCACGGTTTCCGGCGCGTGCGGTCAGGGCGCTTCCGACCCATTTGAACCCAAGTACGATACAGACATAGGGTCCGCAACCAGCGCTTCCGTCGGCTCCGTCTTGCGGTTAAGACGCTTCCGCCGGTGCCGCGATATCCCAAACCAAGTGTGATAAGGACATCATGCCAATTGTAGTATCTTGGAATTTCAGCAAGATATAAGGTTTTCTGTACAGAACTTGAAGATCGATTTGCCTAGCCGTAAACCAGGCAAGAAGAGGATAGCAAAACGAACAGCAGGACTACTGGTATTGTACTGATCTCTAGTTCACACAGCTTGCTCTTAAGTCTAGTTCGAACAATGAGCTTCCGCCCTATCCGGCGCTCGTAAATACCAGGCGTGCATCGTCTGTTCCGCCGGAATCTCTATCTATTCATGTGACCGTGCCGAGCGAGCGAGACTCATAAATCTCTGCAGCCGGAACCTCCATAAATACCACAAGAGCGTCAATATACAACAACTTCCCTCCCTTTAGATGAATATGTGACAAAGGGAAGGAGGAACTCAACAACCTATTCGTATTACAGGTTTGGTTATTCTGCCTGATCTACGAGGTTCACTTTGCGCAGGAGAGCTGTTAACAGGCTGAAAAGCAGGAGTCTCTGCTGCTCCACTCCCGGCAGATTCCAAACTACTGTGCAACAGCTGATTTGAATGTCTCTTCCAGATTACATTTAATGCTAATATTTGAACATGAAAGATATTAACAGCAACTTTACTAACAATAATTCCCTTCAACCACTTGGGACCATTTCTTAAATTCAGAGCGAGAACATGATCCCCGACATCAAATTGAGTTACGTACATAGGCTTAGACCTGGACACAGAAAATTTAGGATGAACTCTATCTTTGGAAGTAACAAATTTACGATTGTTCAGCGCAACAGAGGGAACAATTTTTGTAACACTATGCGGAATACAATGCGATTGAAATAATGCTTTTGCTAGACGGGATTTGAACGATTCGGAAGAAGATAGTTTTTTCAACAAGTCTTTAATGACTTTTACCCCCCTCTCAGCTTGACCATTGCTTGCTGGAGAGTAGGCGTATGAAATTCTTAATTGCTGGAATCCTTTTCTTTTGCTTCATGAACCATGTCTTGTTAAGTCATGTGTTTTTCCATGGTTCCAAGGATTTGATCCCCGATTATGCTCTTAGATAATCACTAAAAGTAATATATTACTAAAAATTCTTAAATTTTATGCCTTGTATTTAAAAGCAAGAGCAGCTGTATAAGAGTTTCTTAATTGCTTCTGTCCTATCTCTCTACTTTTGAGCTTGACGAGAAAGAGAACAAATGAAATTAACTAGAGTCAAATCTGTAGGATTTCTCGAATTCTGCCGTGTGGGAGTTTTATTAATTGCAATGATGTGGGACTGTCAGTGGTGGAAAGTCCTTGATGTCTCTTTGGACTGTTCATCCAGCTATTGGACTCTTTGCAGGACTTCAACGTCATCGCCACACACCACTCGCAACAGCCTCCCCTTGGGCCTTGTTTTACCTCAACTTGAGCCACCTTGTTTTACCTCAACTTGAGCCGCCTTGTTTTACCTCAACTTGAGCCGCCTTGTTTTACCTCAACTTGAGCCGCCTTGCTTTGCCTAAAACTTAAACTTAAACTGGCCGGAACTGGCCCGACCTTAACTGGACGTGACTTAACCAGAATTTACCTGACTTTGGGCCTCATTTTGGTCTAGCTTGTTTGGGCTTTAATGCTACTTAACTCATCTAAGAATTGCCTCAACTTGAGCCGCCCTGCCTGGCCTCAACTCAATCAAAATCGATCACTCACAACGTCACGGTTTCCTCAAAGTCGACATATTGGCCCCCTTACATCATTTGCAAACCACACACACACACACGGTCGACTCCAGCACTTCTCCAGGAGCCTTCCGACTGCCCGGACTGCAAACCCTCTTCTAGCCAAGTTCGTCGGTGGTTCAAGACTCGGCGGTCTTTTCCGGCTTCCTTCCAATATATACCCAAAAAAAGCTGAGTCCAAAGTGCCTGATTATCCTTCTCACGATTTTCTCCCAGACGCTTGTCGAGGTATTGTAAGGACTGGCTATACCCCTCGGCCAGATCCTAACACTGGTGACCCCAAAGATAAAAATCACTGGTGAAGACCCCAGTTAAAATAACCTCAAAACTTTCTTTAAAACTTAAAAAAAACTATTCAACTCGATAAGTGTTTGAGAAAATGTGAGAGAGGTTAATTTTGGTATATCATTGTAGTGATAAATTTCCCATGTCGTAGTCTTTGAGAATTTCTTAGATTTACCGTGTTAATGGTGATTCTCTGAGCAGCTCTAACAAAAATTTTTTCTTTCAGCGCTATACTGTCCTTTTGTTTTATGTGCCTCAGTAGGTAGGAAAAATATTTTTTTTCCCCCGATTTCTGTGTTTACGTTTATTACGTTTATTCTGACTACCGTAAAAATTCGCGTTTACATTCTCTCTTTCCATCCGCTTCTTCAACGTTATTGATTGATTGAGTAGGTAGAAAAATAATTTTTCTCACCTGCTTTATTTCTGTGCCTACGCTAATTGCCGCATACCGCATAAAATTTTTTTTTTCTCGTTTCCAATTTCATATTTCCTTCCTTCTGTTTCAACTTAATTTGAATGATTGTGTAGGTAAAGAAATAACGCAAACCCTTGCCACTTAATTCCAAGTCATAGGCGTTGATTACGCAAATTGAAAGAAAGCTGCTAGCATGACTGAATCAGATAATGAAGATCGAGCCCCCACAGCACCGCAAGTTGCTTCCCTGAATGCAGCTGCTGCAAATTTCAGCCCCGCAAATACTCAGAATCAATCCTCAGCCACAATAGATAAGATGCAGCAAGACATCGCTGAGATAAAGCAAGCTCTCCAGAATTGCCAGTTAGGTCAGAGTGGTCAGAGCGTAGCTCACATTCAGCAAGGCCCAGGGAGATTCCAAAGCCACCAAAATGCCTACGACTATCCTTATGACTATCCCTCAAACTATCATCCTTTTCCTCCTCCTCAACGCTTTGATAGAGGTAGATCTTATGATAGGTCAAATCAAGACCGTCGCTTTCGGTCGCGCTCTCGTGATGCTAGTAGCAATTTATGCTGGCATCACACAAAGTATGGTGACCAAGCACGAAAGTGCGGGTCCCGCTTTTGTCCCCGTTATACCGAAATGACTTCGGGAAACGCGAACAGCGACGCCTCATTCCCAGACTACTCGCCTCTTAACTATTCTAGATCCCACAACCAAATACCGATTTTTAATAGACACTGGCTCCAGTGTGTCAATTATCCCAGCCACGGTGAAAGACAAACACCAACCATTGTTGGCGACATTACGCGCCGCAAACGGCACGCCAATTCCTTGTTACGGTGAAAGAGTATTAGAGTGCAGTCTGGGATTGAGGCGAAACTTTCGTTTCACTTTCCTCATCGCGGAAGTCCAAGAGCCTATCATTGGCGCGGATTTCTTAGCCAAGTTTGGCATACTTGTAGATGTTAAAAACCGTAGAATTAGTGACGAGGAGACACAGATCTCAATTCCCGCTTGTAGCATAACTAGAGCTAATGTCTTGCATTCTTTCTCTATCGCCTTAAAGGAAGAGTGCATGTTTGAGCAATTACTAAAAGATTTTCCTGCATTGACAAATTATAACTTAGTTTCTACAAAAATGCAGACCAGCACAAAGCACTTCATAGAGACGCAAGGTCCGCCGGTCTACTCCCGTGCAAGGCGATTGCCGCCTGATCGATTGGCGTTAGCCAAGAAAGAATTTGCGCGCATGCAAGAAAATGGCATTATCCGCAGTTCCAAAAGTCCTTGGGCTAGCCCTCTGTTGCTAGTACCCAAGGCTAACGGTGAATTCAGACCGTGCGGGGATTTCCGCAGATTGAATGCCGTTACTCTACCTGATCGCTACCCTATTCCTTACTTGCATGATTTCAGTGCAAATTTAGAGGGAGCTCAAATTTTCTCAAAGATAGACCTTCAGCACGCCTTTCATCAAATTCCACTTGATGAGAGCGCTATTGCTAAGACCGCGGTAATCACTCCGTTTGGTCTCTTTGAATTCCTTAAAATGCCATACGGCTTGAGGAACGCTCCTCAGACGTTCCAAAGGCACATGGCTGAAATTTTCTCTGATCTCACTTTCGCTTATGTCTATCTAGACGACATCCTAGTGGCATCCACAACCCCGGAGTTGCACAAAGACCACCTTAGGGTCGTTTTTCAAAGATTGTCCGACAATGGACTCCTCGTAAATCCTGCAAAATGTGAGCTCGGAAAGCCATCACTGATTTACTTAGGTCATGAAATCTCTAGCCTAGGTCTAAAACCTTTGCCTTCCAAAGTAGAAGTGATCAAAAACTTTCCTCTTCCACAGACCCAGAAGGAACTAAGAAGGTTCCTAGGTTCTGTTAACTTCTATCATCGTTTCATACGCAACTGTGCTCAAACTTTAGCGCCCTTGTCTGACTTGCTCGAACCGAAACGGAAAGGCAAATCTATTGAGGTAAAATGGACGGAAGAAGCGCGCACGGCTTTTGAGGAAATAAAACACAAGTTAGCTTCCGCGACTGAATTATCCTACCCTATTGCTAATGCTGATTTTAGCCTCGTTGTTGACGCATCCAGTACCGCCGTAGGTGCTGTGTTGCAACAACAAGTAGGTACTAACATCTCTCCTCTTGCCTTCTTTTCCAAAAAGCTGTCGCCCACTGAGCGTGCTTATAGCGCGTTCGGTAGGGAACTTCTTGCTATCTATCTGTCTGTGAGACACTTTCGCTATGCTCTAGAGGCAAGGGAGTTTGTGATCTACACAGATCACAAACCTCTGACCTCAGCGATCAAGATGCCTTCTGAGCGGCATTCGCCAAGAGAAGCTCGACACCTGTCAAATATTAGCCAATTTACCACTGACATCCGTTTCATAAGAGGGTTGGACAATACTGTCGCTGATTGTCTATCACGCATAAATACTGTCCAAACCAGTGGTGAACTCACTTTCGGCAATATTTCAAAGGCTCAGAAGGAGGATCCTGAACTTCAGGACCTTCTCAAACCTTCTAACACTTCCTCTCTGAAATTGACCTTGGTTGACGGCGTGTACCGTGATGCTGAGCGACTTTCTCGTTTGTATCTTCCCGCGACCCTCCGCAGAATAGCTATCCTCCACTATCATTCCTTCTCTCATCCTGGTATTAACCGTACATTGAGTTTGATTTCTGATCGTTACGTCTGGCCAGCGATGCGTAAGGAGGTCAAGCAAATTGTGCAAAATTGCCATGCATGTCAGAGTAGTAAAGTGGTGAAACATAATCGTGCAGCGCTGCAGAGTTGTGCATTCACAGGTCACAAGTTCGACTCTGTACACCTAGATTTGGTGGGTCCTTTGCCTTTATCGCGCGGTCATTCTTATTTGTTGACCATCATAGATAGGTTCACACGTTGGGTTGAGGCTGTCCCTCTTCCCGATACCCAAACCGAGACTGTAGCGCGCGCTTTCATGTCCAACTGGATCTCTAGATTTGATGTTCCCTTAAGTGTCACACATGACCGGGGATCACAATTCACCTCCAAATTTTGGAGTGAGCTTAGCACCGCCTTAGGGTGCGCAAATACATCAACTACAGCTTATCATCCACAGTCAAATGGACTTATTGAGAGAGTCCACAGAGACTTAAAGTCGGCATTACGTTGCCTAAACTGCAGCAATGATTGGACTGACAGACTTCCAGTAGTATTGTTGAGCATCCGCAATCTGTACCGACAAAATCAGCAGTGCACAGCAGCAGAGATGCTCTATGGTCAAACACTTCGTCTCCCCGGCGACATTGTTGACCCAAAACCTTTGCCTGAATTTTCATCCGCTGACCGTTCCGCATATGTAACCTGTCTCGAAGATTGCATGCGCCAGATCAAGTATGTGGCTCCGCGAATGCCTCAGACTGAGGACAAACTGGATCCTGCTTTGCAGGACTGCACACATGTGTACGTCCGAAACGACGCCATCAAACCTACACTCACGCGTCCTTATGATGGCCCATTCAAAATACTCAAACGCACGCCCAAATACTTCATCCTTGAAAGATCGGGTTCACGCGACCCTGTGAGCATTGATCGATTAAAAGTCGCGTACACTTCCGATCATAGTGTAACTTCTAACTCATCCTTCTCTCCACAGAGTTCTCTTTCCACTGAGACTCGATCATATCTACCATCTCAGCTTCCTCATTTGGCTGCCTTGTTGCCTAGTCAACTTGAGTGTAATCCTTTCTATGTGCCTGTACATTCACACCCTATCTCTAAGCCTGTCGTAGATTCTAATTCTAGCCCTCTTACTGACACAGCGACAAGTCTGGATAGACCAGACGAGCCCGCTGCAGTAACTCGTGTTCCTAGAACTCTTGCCGATCTACATTTGCAGACCCGATTGGTGAAACTTCCCCGCGTAGTAAGATTTTCTGACCGCCAAACCCGGCACGGTCGCGTTGTCAAAACTCCTTCCCGCTACAAATGATTGCAGCGGGTGGACCTTTCGGTCTGCGCCTTGGGGGGTAATGTAGCAATCGCTACACAAGCGTAAGAATTATAAATTTTCCCTTTCGCACTTAAATAAATTAATTATTAGCATTAAAAATCTTACTCTAATTTATTATTAATTATTTTCTACTTCTAATTCGTAATCATGGAAGTTTGTGTGTAAATACTTGAGAGATCAAATAATCAATCGACATTTCGAGTTTTAAAGCAGCCCGATTTGGCAACATCCAAGCGCGTCACTTGAACTGAGCGTTACTCACTCTGTCTTGTGGCTTGTTAGCGTGCGAACATCATCTCGTAAGTGCAAGTGAAATTTAGGGTTAGAATAGAAAAGAATCCGGGTAAAGTATATTGTGCCATGTGTTTTTCGCGTGTACTGTGTTTAAACGTAAAGATCTGCTCAGTGTCGGGAGTTAGGAATAAACTCTAAAGTAGCGTAAGATTCTTAGACTAGCATGTGTTGTCTAGAGTGCTCACTCGGCGATATAGAGTGAATATTGCGTGTCATTTCCAAATTCACGTGTTGAGACTTCATACTAGATATTCAGCTAACGTCCTTGCTTTTCTTCATTACTGCAAGTAATATATTGCGGTTGTCTGTATCATATCGAGAATTATTCATAAACTGACTCGTGAACGAACGCGGCTAAATTGCCGGCGTTCTTTGTTGATAGTGTGTCTTTGTGTTCCAAAGGGCGGAGCATACACTGCCGTCCCCTGTCACTACTCCGGACTATAATTGCACTATAAGCATGTGTTATAATAGTATTTTCTTTTTTACAAACATACTTGCAGTAGTTTCCTTAGATATGTTCCAACGTGAAATAATAATTAAAAATGGCTCTTAATAATCTCGTATGTTTATAAATTACGAAGATTATTCAGGTCGATGCTTGCTAAAGTTTTGAGTTTCAATTTTTATAGTTCATACGCCTTGAACCTTGCGTTTAATCGCACTTATTTCAATTCAAATCATTTGAATAAAAATTTAATTCCATTCTGTTCATTCTTGTGACAAAAATACCCACTACCATTTGCCTTTCGTGAGTGCGTACAAATTATGCCGGCGGCTTGGCGAATGCCGACGTGTAGAGCCGCCGGGTAAATCGCCGCACTGATTTTCATGTTTTCATCTTGAGCATATTTCCTTTTGGTGCAAGCAAAACGTTTAGTGTTTCTTTTTATATTGGAGATTATTCCTTAATTTTTTTAGTATTGCAAATGCTATTTATCAGTGATTTCAGTAGGATTTATATCCATGAAACCTTAGAATTTTTCTCTGTTATTTCTTGTACAAGTTATAGAGATGTTCTAGAGTACATAAAGGAGCATTAATTTTCCTTCTATGAAATTCTTAATTGCTGGAATCCTTTTCTTTTGCTTCATGAACCATGTCTTGTTAAGTCATGTGTTTTTCCATGGTTCCAAGGATTTGATCCCCGATTATGCTCTTAGATAATCACTAAAAGTATTACTAAAAATTCTTAAATTTTATGCCTTGTATTTAAAAGCAAGAGCAGCTGTATAAGAGTTTCTTAATTGCTTCTGTCCTATCTCTCTACTTTTGAGCTTGACGAGAAAGAGAACAAATGAAATTAACTAGAGTCAAATCTGTAGGATTTCTCGAATTCTGCCGTGTGGGAGTTTTATTAATTGCAATGATGTGGGACTGTCAGTGGTGGAAAGTCCTTGATGTCTCTTTGGACTGTTCATCCAGCTATTGGACTCTTTGCAGGACTTCAACGTCATCGCCACACACCACTCGCAACAGCCTCCCCTTGGGCCTTGTTTTACCTCAACTTGAGCCGCCTTGTTTTACCTCAACTTGAGCCGCCTTGTTTTACCTCAACTTGAGCCGCCTTGTTTTACCTCAACTTGAGCCGCCTTGTTTTACCTCAACTTGAGCCGCCTTGTTTTACCTCAACTTGAGCCACCTTGTTTTACCTCAACTTGAGCCGCCTTGCTTTGCCTAAAACTTAAACTTAAACTGGCCGGAACTGGCCCGACCTTAACTGGACGTGACTTAACCAGAATTTACCTGGCTTTGGGCCTCATTTTGGTCTAGCTTGTTTGGGCTTTAATGCTACTTAACTCATCTAAGAATTGCCTCAACTTGAGCCGCCCTGCCTGGCCTCAACTCAATCAAAATCGATCACTCACAACGTCACGGTTTCCTCAAAGTCGACATATTGGCCCCCTTACATCATTTGCAAACCACACACACACACACGGTCGACTCCAGCACTTCTCCAGGAGCCTTCCGACTGCCCGGACTGCAAACCCTCTTCTAGCCAAGTTCGTCGGTGGTTCAAGACTCGGCGGTCTTCTCCGGCTTCCTTCCAATATATACCCAAAAAAAGCTGAGTCCAAAGTGCCTGATTATCCTTCTCACGATTTTCTCCCAGACGCTTGTCGAGGTATTGTAAGGACTGGCTATACCCCTCGGCCAGATCCTAACAGGCAGTGGCGATTTTCTCTGTTGGGTATAGGAGAAAAATTCCAAGCACAATACCCCACTCCACCCAGGTGTCTGAAATGGGTACCGGTCTTGACCGGGGGAAAGCGTCCAGGCGTTAGTTATAAGGCATTTGAAAATCCAATGTACAAGGTGATGTGTATCAGGCTTGATTGGAAATAAAGCATCCGTAGATGCCTTAAATATTTAGTGCTTGGGCTCCAGAGGGGCAGATGTAAGTAACGAGTGTTAAATGTTGAGTGTTAAGCTAGAGTTACCTTATTTAGTCAGTTGGATGTTTCTAGAGACTCCAATGTACACAACGTATCTGAGCCCAATCTTGCGATTAACTTAGGAACATTCTCTGTGCGTATTTGTGTGCCGGTGGTTAACGATGAACAAGCTTACTGTGTCATCTTTGTCCTGTTGCCTTCATGTTTTTGCTAATTGTGCTCGTCGTAGCTGTGAGACTAGCGAACTTGCCTCCGTCCAGGCTAACCCTGGTTCGAGTCCCGGCGCTGGTGGCGATTTTCTCTGTTGGGTATAGGGGAAAAATTCCAAGCACAATACCCCACTCTACCCAAGTGTCTGAAATGGGTACCGGTCTTGACCGGGGGAAAGCGTAATGGCGTCCTGGCGTTAGTTATAAGGCATTTGAAAATCCAATGTATAAGGTGGTATGTATCAGGCTTGAAATTGGAAATAAAGCATCCGTAGATGCCCTCATTATTATTATAATTAGTTAAGTAATTCTAGTTCAAAAGTGCCCTACAGTGATTCCATCTTATAAGAATGAGAGATTTTACCCCTCACATATTACCTCGCTTATTGCACTGTGTTATTCATCTCAACTTAGGAGTCATAATTATAAACTCACTGACTCTGTTGTAATGTGCCTGTAGCTGGGTAAGGAATGTAATTTTTATACGTGTTCTCTGATGTTCGGAGACGACAAATCTTATTCCAAGTTTTTACAAAACTTTGCCTAAATGTAGGCCAATGAATTCCTTTCTTGACAACTCAGAGCAACCTTAAGGCTCATGTATTACTCATGTATTATTAACTTAAGATTCTTACTGCTTTCATGCTTAGATTACTCATATTTTAGCTGCTTAAGTTTTGTGGAGATTTCCCTGTTATTTTCCAATTGGGATAAATTAGCATTGGTCCTAGTTAATTTTAGGCTTAGATATGGTTATTGCAGACAGTAAAATTTTATGCTCGTGCAAACTTTTTAGTAATAATTATTAGCAATAGCTATATGCCAGGAAAATATTAAGGCCCACCTCTATAAATTTCATGTTTTTCAAACAATATTGTCAATATTTCGAAGTTAACTCCATACCTGCACTCGCACTCCAGAGCTTCGGATTGTTGTTGTTTCGTAGAGACTTCTCGCTTTGAGGCAACTTGTAAATCGCAGTTGTTCACAGTCTGGCATGTGTTAAGATATTGCTCGCCTTTTTTATCGTGTGCAAAGTAACCCAGCACTCTCATTCCCGCACAGGAAGCCACGAGACACTCCATACTCCACTGCCACATTCACCTACCGTGCCATCTTAGCTCACTCATGAGATAGGCAATAACCCCGGTAGATTGAAAAACGTAACCGTCCAGAAAGACCTGAACGCAGTTACTCTTCAACAAGGCTTCCATACAACCCACATTGATGAGGAGAAACTGCCTCCTTCTCCTTCCTTCTCCTTCCTCTCCTTTTCCTCCCTCAATCACCAGTATACCCTCGTCAACCCACCAGAACGGGGTTGAGTAATGCTCGTCAGCTGTTAAACCACTTACCACTTAATCGCTTCAACAATCCCCTGGGAACACCTGCACACAAAACCTTACCCAACCTTACACTCGCCATCTCACCATCACTGCCGCGAGCCGGGTGCACCCCTACTCAAGGTCGGACCAGGAACGGTTCACCCTGAAGCGACCGACGGTTAACTGCCCTTCGTTACCTCAATAAAGACCAGGCGAGCTACACCAAATCTTTCCTTTTGTCCTTCCTTTTGGTCCAGTCCGTGGTAAAAACTTGATTAACTTGATGCCGTAGAGCATCTGAACACCGTCCTTAACTCCTTCTGAGTTTGCAAATCATCAAATTCAACGCGCGTCCCCACGCGCTGGTGACCTCTTTAATTTTTTTGCTCTTCAAGCTTCACAGAATTAAATTGAGTTCCCCAACTTTGGGCGAACTTTAAAGACAAGCAACCATAAAGTGTAAATTTGAGTACAGAATCAAATAAACATAAAATTAAAACACCTTCAACATTACGGGACTTTAAACTCGCGATAGCCATGTGCTTGAGGTTCTGCCGCCGTGCGGCCGGGACCCGGGTTCGAAACTCGGCGCTGGCAGAGGCGATTTTCTCTGTTGGGTATAGGAGAAAAATTCCAAGCACAATACCCCACTCTACCCAGGTGTCTGAAATGGGTACCGGTCTTGACCGGGGGAAAGCGTCATGGCGTCCTGGCGTTAGTTATAAGGCATTTGAAAATCCAATGTACAAGGTGATATGTATCAGGCTTGATTGGAAATAAAGCATCCGTAGATGTCTTCATTATTATTATTATTATTATTATTATTATTAAATGCGAGGGGTCACTTATTCAGAATAATATGTATTTTGAGGGAGCTAAAATAGGAAAATCCCAAATTTCCTGATTTTAAAATAGAGCCTATCTATTTATCTAAATAGATAGGCTATATTGCCTGTGCTCGCCGTGGCACAGTGGTTAAGGGATCGGCCTTGTATGTTGGAGATGAGGGTTCGTATCCCGGCGCTGGCGCGGCGATTTTCCCCGTTGGGTATAAGGGAAAGCTCAAGCACAATACCCCACTCAACCCAGGTGTCGAAAATGGGTACCGGCTTTAAGGGGGAACCGTCATCGTGTCCTATATATAGGGTTAGTTATAAGACATTTGAAAAACCAATGCTCAAGATCATATGTATCAGGCTTGATTGGAAATAAAGCATCCCAAAGATGCCGATGTTTGTTAAAAAAAGTGTTAATGTTTTTTAAGTAAGACGAAGGAAATCTCTATACCTTTGCGTTGGGGAAAAACTGAATAACTGATTCTCTACCAATTGAGGAATATATGACACAAGAAACAACTGTTCGAAGCTATATTGATTGTAGATCAGTTGATTTTAATTCCTAATATTAGATACGAGTTAAATAAGCCCATTGTGGCTGTTTCCAGTATCCTTTTATATCTTGGCCCGTTGTATTTTATATAATTTTCGCCTCAGAAAATATAATGAAAAAAATAATGTCCCTCCCCTTGAGTGTTACTGTAAAGTACATAGATTGCGTAATAAATTACGCTTGAATAAATTACCCACTTAAGTGTTCCACTCTATGTACAGACCGAGGAATTCGATCCTTTCAGGTACTTAACAATAAATTTGTTTTCACAGCAGATGACAATAAATGTACGAATGATGAAAGTAATTTTCAAATAAGACTACTCGCCAAAAAGGTACCGAGTGTGGTCCTACACCAAATAAAAGACTTTTGAGCACTTCACTCCTAGCAGATAGCGAAAGTTGCTCGCGTGTTTGCCCCAGCGCAGTGACAATATTTCTAAACAATACATGTAGTATCACGGTATTATAGATTAAACCTCATTGATACATCCGTTATGAATGTAAAGTGTAAAGATTCACCTTGAGACAAGTAAATTTAATTTACGGTATATTGCCAACATATTTCCACAGTATTTGATTTTAATATGATAAAAAATACGTGGCCGGCCTAATCAAGAAAAGTTTGTGATTTTGGCTTTTTACTTTTGAATTGTGCTGTAGAGAAGTGATTCCACAAAGTTTTCACTGCTCCTACAAGGTTTTTATAAACACAAAAATTAGAAAAAATGAATCAGAGAACAATTTGATGTACTGTTGCCTACAAAATATCCAAAATCGGGAAATAAATCCATTATGCGTGTGCAGATAACGTCAACCCTTCTTTGTCTCACATAGTTTCAAGCCTATGGATGTATAACTGTTTTTCATGCAAAAAAAATCAGATTGATTTCTTGTTTAGATAGATATAATTTCATTTTACATTAGGCAGGTTCTGCTTAAATCCAAGAACATTGGGACACTATGTCCTTCAAAACAAATTGAATGAATTAAATCTCTAAATAAATTCAGCGTTATATAAGTTCATTCAGTTTTATGTGAGTAAACTCTGCGCCGTATTAACACACGTTGTGTTATGTGATTAAACCCATCGTCATGTGAACACTCTTTCTGTTATGTGAGCCCACCTTGTGTTTTGTGAGCCAGGAATATAATAATAATAATAATAATAATAATAATGATGTGTTTTGTGAGCCAATCCAGTGTTATGTGAGCTGAGAACAAATGGTCGTCGCAGAGTATATGTTAATTTATCTACTACGAGAATTGTAAAAATGAAATAAGATCAGACGTATAGACTATAGAGAAACAAAAGTCTGTACGCATGAACTGCAGTTTTTTTTCAGGATGATACGCATATTATAATGTCTATTCAAAACACTTTATAATTTTCGCTTGAAGCTCGTTGGCAACCTCTTATCCAAACATCTGATCTACGGCTGTGACTAATTAATATTGACGTCTTGAATTTATATTGAATTTCAACCAGCGACTGGGTTACTACGATTAATATTAGTCTGTTTTGCATGTGAAAACTGATAATACTATCACAGTTTTACGCATTAACATGTCAATTGACCCTCATAATTGCTGTTGCAGTGGCCTTGATGTTTCAATGTGTCGTTGTGAGCTGACTTCAGCATTATTTTATCTAGAGTCTAATATTGTTTTAGATGCGTCACAGCCATGCCCCATTTCCTAAGTGCCCCAAAGCCGAAGGTCATCAGGTTATCTCTTTGTTTTATCACTGCATGTGTCCAAGTTTACGCAGTTTTTCAAATTTCCCAGCTGTATAACTTCTCTGCTGCAGGGAACAAAGATAACATTCCGAAAGTAGGCTCTGAAGTATTTTTCCGACTCACACGAGAGATGTTTTTGCTCATAAAACTTGACTATACTCAGAGACCCCACCGTGAGCGCTCTGAGACAGAATTACTTCTACTCTTGGACATTTTTTATAGTGACGTACGGACGTCGGGATGCTCGGTACATATTTTTTAGAAACAGGTACGCGCCAAAAAACATTTAAGCTTTTTCTCGACATAAACCACGGAAGGAATCCACTGAAAAACAGCGCAGCATGATGACCAATTTCTTTTCAAGATAATACCCACGTTTTACTGGCACAAGAAATAAAGTAAATTCGGAATTGGAAAGTTATTTTGTGTTGTGATATGCGTGTCAATCAATATTCCGCGGCCCTCATGTAGCATTCGAAAGCAAGTCATGCAAACAAGAAGAAATAACGTCCGTGGGACTTGATTGCAATTACGGAAAAGAGAGAATAAAGAAAAAAAGGAAAAATTAAAGACACAAGTATTGTATTTCCGATAAAGTTGATCCATGAAATAAATGTAAACATATTGTAGTTTGAAATTATTTATATATGACGGTCCCTCTGTGATAAACACATTATAATCCTCATGTCAAATAGTAATTTGAAGTGTTATCAAAACCTCATAGCATGGCGAACAGCGCTAAGGCTTTTAATTTTTTAGGTCTCATTTCTTGGTAGAATGTCATGCAAAAAACGACATTTCGCTCAAATTCCTGTGATTTTTAAACTAAGATTTCTTGGTCTGAAGTTTAACAAGTCACTTCTGGAGAGATACGTGTTTTGGAGAATATTTTCGAGCAGGAAATAATTTAGCCGTACAGTAGAATGAGGTGGTGCGAAGGCTATACACACAAACTCTATTGTCAGCAAAAATAGTTATTATCGGTAAGTCGGCGAGCACAGGCGGCTCTACATTCTACGGCGTACGTCCTTCTATATTTACGCATCTGTGTACAAAGGCAGCATAACTTCGATGTCATAATAATTTTGATAAGCTAAACAGCACAACCACGGCGCTTACAAACCTATTCCGATGAAATCCTTGCGTGTCAAGTGTTTGGCGATGAGATAATATGAAAAAAAAACTAAATGAAATATGTTGAATGATAGGGAATAGTAAAAATAACTGCAGTAAAATATTCCAAAATAGAACAAAAGAATGCAGATATGTTGACAAAGTTAAAACTATAATTAAGATTTTGAATTTTGTTGTAGGTGGTTCGGTGGTGTAATGCATAATTTCACTACTTGAAAAGTTTTTTGCAGCATTAAACTATCATGAATACTCTGAAAAAAGGAAAAAACGACAGTATATTTCGAATACCGTTGATTCAAAACATGCAACGGAACATTGGGTTTTGAAAACTTCGTAAAATAAATTTCCTGGTTGGCAGAGTTACCTTTGAAAACCTAATAATAGCCATGTCATTTATTGAAAAATAAAAAAAAATGTATTTCATAGTTGGCTCTTAGTCTGAAAGGCTAGTAAAACACTGATGACAAAAAAAGACGGTGAGACGTTAAAAAGGATATGGAGAATTGTAAAAATTGTAAATTGTACGGAGTAAAGTTTCCATAGTGTAAAATTCTCAAGCAGTTGACAAGTTAAGTTGTACTTCCGATAGATAATTGTTACATGATGACTGTTGAGATGTTTGCGTTGTGGTACGATAGATAATGGTAATCTGATGACTGTGTTGCGACGTGAGATATTCGTGTGAAGGTGTTTACGCTGTTGGATTTGTATATTGGTACTTTTTCTACGATACGTGTACATTCATGCTTTCAATTTGTATGAAAGGAATCAAAGCATGAAATTACATGAGCCTAAACCTGGAAATAAATAAATAAACAAACAAGTTTTAGTAACCTGGTTCCGAGACTACTAGCAAAAGACTTCACCAAGAATCCCTAAGCTTCGTTGAGTTACTGAAGTGAAAGACAAAATCTTTCAACGGGCGATTACAAAATAATTACGACGATGTCAAGTGTTTGATGTGAATTGAAGTTAAAAAAAAAACAACGACCTGGCCGTATACTTTGCACACCTTCCTTATTAAAGAACAGAGATAAATTTTCGAACTCAGTGAGGAAGTGGTTTTGCAAGCTAACATTTTATTCGTCTGGGTGGCGTGGGTTTATGCTATTCTTATGTTCGGGTCCAGGGCTCTTGAGGCGACACTCCACATGGTTTTGCATCTCATAAAGTTGCGGGATAGACAGAAAATAATAAATAAAAATTCTACACCGTTTCTTTTGCGACAGGGTAAATAGTCTGTACACTCTAAAACGAGCTTCAATAGAGCGCATCAACCAAATATACATCACAGACGTTTGATTTAAAAGGATTGATATATAAATTATGATTACTCCCTGACACACACCCTTTTTGAATGAGCATTAACAAAATGCAGATTACAGCCATTGATTTAAAATGATTGAAATATAAAATAAAATAACACCCTGACATATGCATTTTTGGAGCGATGGAACTTCATCAAGCCTGATTTTTTTGGAAATTCAAACAAACTGACGAACTAATAATATTTCAGTCAAGGGGGTCTGATCATTCTGATACGTCGAATTAGAAGACAAGTGTTGTTTTACTTCTACAATCTAAAACATAATACTTGCTAGGCTGGGGAAGAATCGCCTCGTTATCTTTCTGACATAGTAATTGACTACGAAAAATGCTCCTTTTCACTTGACACACTTAGCCCCTATTGCATAAGCTGTTTTAGAGTTGCGTCGTAGAATAAGTAGCGGCAGTGAGTTTAAACAGGTTGCATGTTTAGTGCGCCACAGGTGTTGCATTTCAGACCGCATGGTCAGCTGGAGTGAATGAAGTGCAAGGCAGCTTCTAGCCCTTGAAGCCAGTGCTTCCACTTTAGGGTAAAATACCCCATTTTAGGGTAATCAGACACTGTCTAGGGTAGAGTTTAGGGAGAAGCAAAATTTTAAGATTTTTAGGGTAATTCGACTTCAATCAGGGTAGCACAGCAAAATTATAGGGTATAGCCGGTTTTCATTACCAATATCAAGTTTGCTCTCCTAAGTACCTTATAAGGTACATTGTGGAAATACGCTACCGGAACGTTAACAAAAATATTCAATAAGTGTCAAATTTGGACAAACGCAAAGCTCGACCGAACTTGCTTTCAATTTATTCTTTATTGCACCCTACGATAAGGTTCAAATTGCTGTGCGCATCGCTGCAAATCTCCCAGCTGGCAGCTGTGATCTCTCCTTAGTATAATGTTGTCAGATTTGCTCAAATAAATAATACCTTGGTTTATTAAAATTACAATAATTAAAGTGGTAGGCAACTTGATATAATGTTTAGAAATCTATATTTGATAGCCTTACATCAACCTACTCGTTAATGTTTCAAGATTTACACCAATACATAGGTCATCGTCGTTTAGTGGAATTGACCAACTATATAACGTGTAAGGAACGACACCGCTCGAGCCGAGCCGACTTCGAGGGCAGGTCGCCAGATTGGCCATTTCATAACCAATTTATCCAAAATTGGTCAGTTTGTAAACGCCGAGGCCATGAGAAAAATCAATTGCCCATTTAAACAGATAAGATAGCATTGCATTGTAACAGATAAGATTTGGTTCCTTGCGGTACAGTAAAATTGCGGTACAGTAAAATGGATTCTCCGTCCGATCAAGCTGCTACACCACCTAGGAAGAGAAGCAAAATTTCATCGTCTGTTAAGCCCTACACGCAAAAGTGGAAGGAAGGATGGAAAAGCGAACCACTGTTTCGAGGCTGGTTAGAAGAGTTTCACTGTTCTACTTCAACTAAAGATATGACATAATGTCCCATATGCTCATCTACCATTACGTGTTTTAAATCAGAGATTATGCGTCATGCAAACAGTCAACGCCATCAAAATCTCTCAATGCAGAGAAGGAAAACTCAAACTTTAAGTTCCTTCATCCTGTCAAACGATCCAATTGACAAGTCAGCCAGAAAAATTGAATTGCGGATATGTGCATATCTTTCTGAGCATAATTTGCCTATTTCGTTAAGTGACTCATTGCTGCAACTGCTGAAACAAATGTTTCCAGATAATGAAGCATTAAAGAAAGTAAGGTTAGGGAAACAAAGAGCTTCGAACATTATTAGACAATGTTTCGGTAAACATCTACTAAGTGATCTTGTCGTTGTCCTTAATGAGCGTTTATTTTCTGTAATAATTGATGAAACAACTGATCGCAGTACCGCTAAACAGCTTGGAATCCATGGTGCAATACTGGAGTGAGGGTGTAATCAAGAGCTCCTTCGTTGATCCTGTTGAAATACAGGATAGCTCAGCCAATGGATTGTTTACTACACTCAAAAAATGTTTCAGTTATATAAATATTAAATTGAGCAACATTGTAGGGTTTTTGTTCTGACACGACTTACGTAATGATGGGATCCAAACGTTCTGTTGCTTCTTTATTAAAAAGAGAATTGCCAAATGTTCATGTTCTAAAATGTTCGTGCCATTTAATTCATTTATGTGCATCATATGCTTGTCTAAAATTACCTAAATCTATCGAGGATCTTTGAAGCAATGTGTTTAACCATTTCCATCTAAGCTCGAAAAGACAGATTTCATTTCAAGAATTTCAAACTTCTGTCGGAATAGAATTGTACAAAATTTTGGCGCCTCCTCAGACACGATGGTTGTCACTAGAGAAGTGTGTTAATATCCGTCTATTGGATCAGTGGGATGCTTGGAAATTATATTTCACAGAAATAGCTTTTGGTGATCCCACTAATACTAATGATACAATCATACAAACCTTAAATGATTCTTTTTCTTTGGCATATTTAGAGTTTCTTTCATACAGTCTTAGCCGTTTTAATAAGTTCAATAAGCACTTTCAGTCAGACCTGCCTGCACTATACAGCCTCAAAAAGGATGTGTGTGACTTAATAAGAAGTATATGTTCAGATTTCATGTGCGTGTCTTATGTGAGGCAGTGTGAAATCACAGCAGTACAACCATCTGATGCTCTCTTCACCGCGTCTATGGTGACAGATGAAAGTATATATCTTGGCGTCGCGGCCACTGAAACTCTAAACGATCTGAAAAGCAGTGCAACACCAAATGAACTGGCGATATTTTACAGGAACCGTAAAGCGTTTTTAATAGAAGCTGTTAGACAGATCCAAGCTAGGTTTACCCTTGAAGATCCTTTGTATGATGTGATTCAGTTCTTGAATCTTGCCAACGCTATTCAGCTCCAACCGCCGTCAATAGCAAAAGTTTTTGACATTCTGCCACAATTTTTGACTTTTGTTAACATGAATGAGACAGACGCGGAACATAGAAAACATTTCTTAATGCCTGGAATTTCAACTGATATGTCCTGTCAGGAGTATTGGAACATTATATCGAAGGAAAAGAATGCTGCGGATCTGCCATGCTTTTCTAACCTATCTGTTGTTGTTTCTTCTCTTTTGGCACTACCATTTAGCAATGCGTCTGTCGAGCGTTTCTTCAGTAAATTACATACATACATTTACCAGGCTTCTCCTCCCTACGGGAGGGTTGCGGGCAGCAGGCCACAATCAACACCCTTAGCACTAGGAGGCGAGAGAGGCAGCATTGGCCGTACCAGACTGCCAAGGATCAGCAGCAGCCCAGCACAACCACCTTCCACAATCAGGCCCGACAGCCATCGCTGGTTTACCCCGACCGCTTCATTGAGTGCAGCCCCTCCCCCCGCACAGGATAGGTCAACCCCATCACACGCGGGCAACTTCCCGTACTGCGTCAAAAATAAAATTACCTTCTTACGCACTGCCCCCACTCACTTCTGTCGACAGTCATCTCTCTCGCCACATCCACAGTCAGACCCCTCTCATACAAAGCACGATTCACCCCATCCATCCATCTCATCCGTGGTCTACCTCACGCTCTAAAGCCACTCACTTCCGACGTATAGATCTTTTTCACCAGCCGCTCAACATTCATTCTTTCAACATGCCCAAACCATCCAAGCACTCTTTCATCCACTCGCCTGCTCAACTGTTTGATAACACCCGTCTGCCCCCTAACCAACTCATTCCTGATCCTATCTCTTCTTGTTACTCCATACATGCTCCTCAAACACTTCATCTCAAATACATCCAACTTCCTCCTCTCAGCTGCTCTCAACCCCCAGGACTCTGCTCCATAGAACAAAACTGGCACGATCAAGCTTTCATACAATCCTCTCTTCGCAATCATACTCAAACTCCTGCATTCAAAAACTTTCCTCATTGCACCCAATGCCTTACAGCCTTCACTCACTCGATGCCTCACTTCTACTTCCATACTATCCTTAATTAACAGTCACATCCGACCCGAGGTACCTAAAATGCTCCACCTCCTCTAACACTTCACCATTCATCCTCACATCCAACGTTCCAAACACTCCACCTCTTGAACATCTCATCACCTTACTTTTATTCACATTTACCAACAATTTATGCCTTTCGCACACTCTACCAAACTCTGCAACCAGTCTAATCAGTTTTACCTCCGAATCAGCCACGAGCGCTGTATCATCTGCAAACAACAGCTGACACACTTCCCATTGCATACCATTTTGTCCCACCAACTGCGCACCTTTTCCCAACACTCTCGCATTCACTTCTCTCACCACACCATCCATAAATAAATTAAACAGCCACGGCGACATCACACAACCCTGTCTCACACCTGTCATAACTGGAAACCACTCACTCACCTCATTCCCTACTCCCACACACGCTCTGCTGCCAACTTAGAAACTCTTGATCGCATTCAACAGTCTCCCACCCACTCCATACAAGCTTACAACTTGCCATAGAGCCTCACGATCCACTCTGTCATACGCCTTCTCTAAATCCATAAATGCCCAATATACATCTTTACCTTTTGCTAAGTATTTCTCATTTACCTGCCTCACAGCAAACATTTGATCCACACAACCTCTACCACTTCTAAAACCACATTAATCTTAAGCAAGCACACGATCCGTCACCACTCTCACTCTTCCAATTAAATCTCTTCCATACAGCTTCCCAACGACACTCAGTAGACTTATACCCCTGGAATTACTGCACTCATACCTGTCACCTTTCCCATTGTACAACGGAACTACGCATGTGCTACTCCAATCCACCGGCACTTTACTAGCCTCGAAACACATTAAATAAACGTACCAACCATTCTACCACCACATTTTCTCCTTTCTTTAGACATTTAGCCGTGCAGCCATCCATACCTGGAGCTTTCCCATTTTTCAACACATTCAACCCACCTATCACTTACACACTTCTTATTCGACTACTATTCACTCTACCAAACACAGGCATTCTAATATCACTTCCAACAGCTACCACTCTCGCAACCCTATCATCCATCACATTCAGCAGTTCCTCAAAATACTCCGCCCATCTCCTTCTCACATCACCACCCTCCACTATAACAACCTACCATTTGCATCCTTCACTCTTACCTCACTCTCCGCCTGTCCTTTCCTAATTCTCTTCACTTGCTTCCAGAAAACCTTCCTTCTCTCCATGAAGTCCTCTCCCAACTTCCTCTTCCACTCCTCATCCGCCTCCCTCTTTGTAAATTCAGTAAATTAAATCTAATCAAAAATGATAACAGAGCATCCCTAAAAAACGAGACTCTGTGTGGCCTATTGAACATGATATACTATTTTAAGAATTCAGGAGAAACATCTGATTCAATACCGATTGATTCCAATTTGATTGCTTCCGTAGAAAAGGTCACAAAAAACGCTACTTGTGCTGAACTTAAAAATTTGTCATGACGTAAAGAAAACTTGATATAGTCTTATCTAGCTCCTACTTTCGTCTTTGTAAATTGGCAGTACACTTGTTAATATAATCGGAATTGTTGTTCGTGCTGTTTTTGTTGTCACGGAATCGTGTTGTTTGCAATGGATGTTATTGATTTTTTATTTAAATATGTACATGTCAAATCACTTTGTTATGGGTGGAGGTTGGTGGAATGCACAAGATGGGCCCTCTTCCCTCATTCTTGCAACTCACTACAGTGTGGTAAATGTGAGTGAGGCAGAAACTTGTCTTTTTAGTGTTAAGTTGCAGTCAAATTAAATTAAGTGAATTAAAAAAATGAGCAAGTATATAAACGATATATCCATCGAGTCTCCAGCAATATGAGGATACATATCTCATGAATATATGATTGGTAGGATAGATATATATGTACAGATACACATACATTTGCGTTTGTCTAACTGATCTTGTTAATTCAATACGTTCTACTTGATTTACCGTGTTTCTGTTAACAACACAAAAAAACGCGAAAACTACCTTCTTAAGCATTGTCATCTAGCTCGATACTGTTTTGCGATTAGAAGTTATCTCTTGGCGATGATCAATCAAAATACATTATATAAGTTACATAGTATTTTCGATGTACTGAGCAGTTCTCGAATTTCTAGAAGGAAAAATGTTGGTTAAGTGAAAATATAGACATTAGAAGTTAATAAAAAGCAAATTCTTCTAGTTTGTTTACAACAATTGTGAATCCATGTTTGTGCTGCTGTTCAAAATTGTTTCTATAAATAAAGGTTTCGAGTGTTACTTTGACTTTCATTTCCTCTTACTATGTCTTTGCTTCTCTCTGCTATTCAGGAGTAAATCGCCTGGCATCGTAACGGTACTTACCGCATATTGAACAGCTTGTAATTAGGTCATCAAACAAAAAAAGATAAAGAACAGAGAGCTACATAAAAAGTTGCTCTTATCGTGACACATCTGACTCCGAAAAGTCAAAGAATTTCATTTTCAAATATCATACGACCCCTGTTATTGTGTCATTTCTTCACATAGAAACATAGAAGCCTTGAACATTTTAATGCAATAACAGCAGTGGGCTTATTTGACATTTTAGGGTAATTTAAACATTTTTAGGGTAATCTGAAACAGGGTTTTAGGGTAGGAACTTTCTCACTCGTGGAAGCCCTGCTTGAAGCGGCCGAAAGTAGCTCAGTTGCATCCGAACCGCTGTGTTGTTAGTGTCATCCCTCTCCAAAGCCTGGGTCTTAGCGAAGTTTGCGGTAAATTAGTCTTTCTTGATCTCGAAGTTGTTTTTTACAAATTGCACGATACCTAACGAAAATGTCTGCATCCCCGGTTGCTCGACAAGTTACCTCTCAAGCTATCCCTATGTCTCGACGAGTTGTCATCAACCATGAAAGTGAACTTCCGAATGATTTATCAAGCACTCCGGGAGGATCTTTATTTTCAACAACTCCTGGAGGTCAGTACTCTTATTTAAGTCCGCACCTTCGATGTGAAGGTTTTTAGGTGAGTGGTCTCTTTATGAAATAATAAGTTATATGTTTTCTGACCTTATTCTTCCGTTTCTGTGAATATTGATGTTTAGAGTAAAAAATAATATGAATTGTCTAAAATGCAGTATTGTTTCTACGAGACAAAGTTTTGTGAAGTGCATAAGCTACAAAAACATAAATTTTACCCTAAAATCGTGGCATTTATGAACTGCGCAGCATCGGAGTTCTCATGGGTTGCGGGGTTGCACTGGCTTTTTTCATAGCCAAGATATTCGAAGTCTACTTTTTTTCTAATTCAATTCAACCATAGAGCGCACTCAGCTTTTGTCAAACGTACTCGACTGGTGAGTGTACTTTAACTACTTACTTTAATTTGAATTAAATGTGAAGTGTAGCTACGATATTTTGGCCAGAAAAAAGGCCAATCAATCCTGGCGTTGATAACCTAATCCCCTGGTAAACAAGCCTGGGCGTACTACAGAAATGACGAAAGTCAAACGCAACACTGGCATATATCTTCTACTACCACGACTACCTCGAGCACAGGTAGAAAAATGTTTACATTTTTTATACAATTTTATTGCTATATATGTGTAAAAATCGTAATGTAGCTTTTTTTCATAACATATAGAAACAAACACAAATGAGTTGCCACCAACCGGTCAGTTTCTTTGTACCTAAATACAGTACATTAGTACATTTAGCAGCAACTGTTATCAAGGCAGCTATAGAAGCCTTCCTTGCCTGTTCGAGAAGTAAGCGTGGTCTTAACCTGCAGGTATGCCCTCCTGACATTCAAATGTCCTTCAGAAGGAATAAATTACCATTCACTTGAAATTATCTGATGCTCTCTTGATCAATAAATGATACAAGAGTTTGCGGTCCGTTGCATTCTGTTTTATAGGAAAAAATTTTTTTTTGTAAACCAGTGGTTAAATTGGTTAACAAACTGCAAAATGCGTTTACTTCATAATGAGGTATTTTTTGGCTGACTACATGCCTTCAGATATCGAATAGTTCTTCTAAACACCAGTGGCTTTATGATTATCTACTCTAAATTAGGGAAAAGTAATCTCCTTCATTGGGGGTCATTATAATTGAAAAAGTGACCGCCCTCACCAGACTGAGGCAACAATAACTACGCAGTTGTAAGTCGGAACTGCGGCTCCTCAGTGAGTCACGCCGTGAAACAGCTGCGAGTCTCACTACAGGAAACAAGCCAAAAATGCCGGCTCGAATAAACAGTTCACACTTGTGAAACTTGAGTCACTTTCGAGTGCGCACTTGAAACTTTTTTTTGTGTCTGAGGATAGAATAGGAACGGTTGAAAGATTTTAAAAACACAAAATAATTCTCACGGTACAACTAATTTCATCAAAATATGTGCAAAAGTTAGTAACATTAGAGTTTCAACCCAACGTCAATTCTGCACCCACCCATCTGTGTGGCCTTGCATTTATTGCTTAGGTGCCGGCTGAATTTCTTTGGAGAACAAAACAGTTAATTACTAAGCAGAACCGTTTTCATGTAGCTCAACTGGTTCTGAACGCTACATTAGACACTTGCATCTCTCACAAAGTGCATAAGTTTAAGGCAAAGCTGAACCAAGCACGTGTGTTTTGCAACGCAGCTCACGCTGTGTCTGGCTGGCTTTGACGCACACGCACAGTGGCAGCCACGTGAACGTGCTCACGACTGCGCACACTACAGCAACACCGTGTGTGTAGGTGCACACGACCGCTATCGGGCGCTTCTACGTTGTTATGAGTAACAAGTAGATGGGTTTTTATTGCGGCAGCACAAGGTCGTTTCGTTATCTGTATATCGCTCATGCAAGCGGGAATATTAAGAGCAGTGAGCATTACTTGTTTTGGAGTAAGTAGAGTGTGCGCTATGTGGATTTTTACGAATACGGAAGAGGTATGGTCTGCTATAGGCTGAGCTGAGCATACGGCAGAGCGGTCTCATCTTCAATGCTTGCAGTTTTAATTAAAATGGTAAAATGAACTGGTTCATATTGAGTTCCCAAACCAGGTGTTGGTTAGCTCTTGAAAAAGATGCAGAAAGTATGTCATTACTATTCACCTGATAAGGTATGAATTATCTAATCAACAAAACTTGATTGAGTCCCTGCAAAAACGAACCTTGCCATTTTTGGGTTCCCTCTTCAATAAAAGAACATTGCACGCTGTAAAGAAAAAAAACGAAAATTCAAGTTAAAAACGAATGAAATCAACACAGTGCAGTTCAGTGTAGTTGAATACGCAAAAATAATTAAATGAAAACAATTACACGCTCTGCTCGAGGCTTGTACTCGTTTTGCTAATTTTATTCTCAAAGCAATAAAGGTAGCAGTTGCATTTTTAATAGTTACAACTTTCTTATACTGAAGAATCATTGACTCTTTACAAGCGTAGTATGTTTGCGATAACGAAATGCACCAAGGTATTAGAGGTTATTTAGTTGATATCATCTTAATATAGCACGACCTCCCCTATATTGGCTTTTCAAATGACTCATAAGAATTAGCAAGAAGCGATGACGCTTTGACCCAGTTCTAGCAGGTGTCCAAATGCACACCTGCGTAGAGTAGGCAACTCTAGCTAATTTCATTTCCTGGAAGAAGAGCACCGTGATAAAGGTGGGAGGAAGCCCTAATTTATGCTCCCTGAACCTTCCGTTTTTTTGGAGCAAGCACTTGTACCTCTAGGCCAGGGGTATCCAAACTTTTCAATGCAAGGGCCACATTATATATATCCCACATTTATGTGGCCGAAGGAAAAAAATGGAAGAAAACAAATCAGATCCGACGATAATCAGTCGTACGATAGTTATTTTTTCCAGACCACCACACGGGGATTTGTTTGGCGGGCCGGATGAAATTATGTGGCGGGCCGGATGTGGCCCGCGGGCCATAGTTTAGAGACCCCTGCAGTCTAGGCCATGGTGCCTTTTCTTTCTATTTGTGACCGCACTCATGTCTCCTTATTTCCACTAGACCACCATTTATTGTGTGTGCTCGTAGACATGCATCACAATAAGCACTAGGCAATAGTGCATTATCTTTTTAAGCACACAAACATGGGTTATTGAGATGTGATCTCACATGGTACACCGCACTGGCACAACACACTCGGTGCTGTGCGGTGCCGTGTTGCCTGCGTGTGGAGACGCCCCTCGAATTGGGGTCACTGCCCCCTCGTGTGAGGTCTCTTCTCTCTCGACGAAGTTTTTTGTTCACTGAAATACCCACTATAGCATTATTACTTACCCTAGCATTACTCGCTATAACATTACTCATTATAGCATTACTTGAACTATTCATACAGCATTACTAGAACTACTCACTATAGCATAGCTTGAACTATTCACAATAGCATTACTTGAAGTACTCACTATAGCATTACTTCTCACTGAACTATTCTGCTATAATTCATTCTCATGTGAATCTTGATTGGCTTTGAGTTAATAAAACACTCCGTTTGGTTGTCTTCCTACCATTCACCGAGAGTACATGTACATTCTCGCATTTGCGCGATAATCAGTTGTAACTTTTATGGCTTTTAAAATCATTTGCAAGTTAGTTTTAGTATGATACTCTAGGTAGGGAGTGACTCCATCGTTTCATTTCGCAAGTACGAAGTCACCTTTTTTAACACTAAGTGAATGCTAAATGCTTCACGGAACATTGAAAGCACAGTATACGTGACCACAAAGTTGTTGTTGTTGATGCGCTGTGGCGAATTAACTTAATTCATATGCGAGAATTTTGACACGAGGGATAAATTTTAAAGACAGGAAAGAAAAATAATTATAAACGGTCCGACATGAAATAATCAGTTAATTTAACCGCATTTTAACATGAGAGAATTTCACTATTATTATTTCATTCGCGTATTATTTCATTTGGGTCACTACAGTTTATTCGATTTGGAAGTCTTAATAGCACTTTCCTGCACTGAGTGCCAGATATGGCACAAACCAATTGCAAAAACGAACAAAATATAGAATTACTACGCTTGTACGTTATATCATTTTTGTGTAATGCAACCATCACTTATTTACAGATATTTCATTTCATTAATGGAAGTACTTTACTCTATACTTCAAGCTTCACCTTTCAGAGGAAAAGCTTTTCTTTTCCAATTTTAAATGTTTAAATGAAAGGAGGAAGGTTCCCAAAGACGGGCGAAATTATACATCCTACATCTTTTCATGTGGAACATCGCGTAGGCCAAATTAGCTCCTGTTATTATCAGCTACTAATTATTTCAGGGCGAGATTTTAACTACTAATTAGTGCAGGGCGAAATTTCAACTACTAATTATTGAAGGGCGAGATTTCAACTACTAATTAGTGCAGGGCGAAATTTCAACTACTAATTTTTAAAGGGCGAAATTTCAACTACTAATTATTTCAGGGCGAAATTTCAACTGCTTATTATTGTAGGGTGTAATTTCAACTGCTAATTATTGCAGGGCGAAATTTCAACTGCTAATTATTGCTGGGCGAGATTTCAACTGCTAATTATTGTAGGGCGAAATTTCAACTACTAATTATTGTAGGGCGAAATATCAACTACTAATTATTGCAGGGCGAAATTTCAACTGCTAATTATTGTAGGGTGAAATTTCAGGTTGCAGGAGGTATTAACCTAGCCGCAGAGCGTATCCAGGCTACCTGCGATAGCTCAAATGCGAATCAATCGAATAATTTGATTACGGTGGTTCAATTTTATTTGCTTTTAAGTTAAGCTTTTTATAAGATGATGTACAGTGCGAGAATCGACCGTAATTGCTCTCTAGTAAACATTAAATTATATTTTATTCAATTGCCAAGTGTGTAGTTGTATCGTTTCTCGCAATTACATCAATTACCCCTGACTCAGCTATATGTAGTCAACCCTTCATGGTTTGTTTGTAACTTGTTATTCTAAAAAACATTTAAAATTCAATTGTGTTGTCATGTTTCAACTTTTCTTTTACAAATAAATAGTTCTTCTCTCTTTATTTTAATGCATTTAGTAGTAAGGTTATTGGCGCCAGTCTCGGACTGCCGGCAACAAACAACACGGGCTCGCCGGTGGAGACCAACGCTTGCCCACAGAACCTGTGGCTTGCCCCACTCTGGCGAGGCATGTCGGTGTGTGCGTACGTACGTGATACCGGCGCGGACGCGAGCGTGTGGCGGGAAGCCAAACGTACGAGTAGAAGGTGTCACTATTCGGACAAAACAGGCGGAAAGAAAGAAAGAAAGAAAATCCATTTATTTCCAAGAAAGTTGATACATGAGAGGCATCACAACACATTAGATTTGAAATATTTCTTACCATAATGGTCCTTAATTGGCAGACAAACCATACGAGGCGTGCTAATAGGAAACACATGCAAAAATATCTCTCTCAAGGTACTTAAATGTGCATAATATAATCGAAGAGATAATTGGAACATGTTAATGATGTTTTCATATCCTCGTACAATGTACGTAAATTTTCCTTAGTATTGGCATTTAGTCAAAATTTAGCCTCGTCTGCCGCCGCAGTCACCTCCCGCCTTCGCTATCGTACGTCACCATAGAAACAAGACCAAAATAGGAGCAGCTACCTGCTACGAAGTATGTCCGTTGTTTGATTCTGCGGTCTTTGTTTTAGGGAGCCATTGTTGATTCGGTGCGAGTACCTGTTGTTAGAATTTGGTATTTATTTAGAACAAACTAGAATTTGTTGTTAGAAATGATGTTAAAAACAGTAGAGTAGCGGATCTTTTATTTTCGTGAACGTAATATACTTAACATCTTTACTTCTAGCAAATGAAGTTTGCGGAGGTATAGAAATGGTTTGACTAAAATTATAAATAAATAAACATAAATCCATCATCATCGGGATACCTTACTGCAGGGGTTCCCGACCTGGGGTGCTCACACCCCCTGAGGGTGCGAGACGATGATATTCCATGGGTGCGAGAAAAGTCTAGGCGAATAATAGGATATTGGCCATATGTTGCCATTTTTATTTCAGGGAGTGCAAAAAATGTTGTCTCCCATGGACATAAAGGCAGAACGTTTAACTTTGGATGAGGAAGACCTCACATTTACGAGGGCAAGCAGCTTCGCTGATGATCATAAAATGCCCAAAAAATGGGTAGGAAATTAAGAGAGCGCACTTTGTTCACACTCATTCGTTAGCAACTGAAAACCATTCCAAATGCGAAAAAATGGGTTTGTAAAATAGAGCACTTTAGAGGAAAAGAAAGGAAGATCCTTCATTTCCAAATAAGTTGACAAATGAAATGTAATGCAACTCATTGAATTTAAAATTTTTTTCTAATGTACAGGTCCTTAATCGATGAGCAACCCCTACAACGTGTACAATAGCCGAGTTACGAGCTAATTACGTTATTCAGAGAAACATTCATGGAGTTTCTTGTTTTTGCTATCAAATACTTGACAGTGTAAAGAAAGGTGAAACCATAGCATACTCAGTTGACAGTCAGCACATAACGAAATTGGGCTGTTTCACGACAGCTCGCAGCACAGACTTCATGTCCGACGTATTCAGAGTACAGCAGTGGTGAATGGCAGGAATTAGAGTGCGAGAAAAGTACAAATGCTCTAATAGAATTCACCTGATAATATAATCAGAGCTGTAAATCAGTGGTGAATGGCAGGAATTGGAGTGCGAAAAAAATGCAGATGATCTAGGCCTAGTTTAAACAATTTATTTACCACAAGCGATGCAGAAGTACATTGTTTCTGGTATAATCTACTTCTTTATCGCTTGTGGTTAATAAATTGTTTAAATTAAATCATTTGTACTTAATTGAAATCACATGATGATCAGAGGCTTCAATGATTTTCTGTTGTACTTTTTCGTTTTAATTTTTATGAATGTGATTCCCTTTAAATAATGTGTCCTTCAATGATAGGTGGCAATAGCTGCCAGCGGCTCAATATAGTGGAGGCACAGATTTGAAAGTTATCTTACAGTTGTTAAAATTTAGTAATTTAGTAAAATTTAGTATGTATCAAATGCATTAAACGAAAAATTATATAAATAGAAACCATGTTATCTGACAACAAATTTTTGACCTGCTTACAATGTAAGCAATGAAATGTATTTTTAAATGCTTCACAACATAGAGATAATTTCCTTTCATCACAGCTGAAGCTGTGAACGCACTTTCCGTCGTTATTTTTCTATTGATACGTCTTTAATAGTTGGAATAAAACATTTAGTAATATAAAAATATCATTTCACATTTTATCACATTGAAAAATATGGTATACAATTTTAAACACAAAATACTCTGCGTTGAAAATAAGTACTTGTTCATCCGTTCAAACAGATGAACTACGAAATCACAAATCTAGCAAAATAAAAAAAATAAATCAAGTCCTAAAATCTGACGATTTAACCACGTTCGATCTACTTTTACCCATCGAACCACGTCGATGTACCATGACAAAGTTCTGCTCCTCAGTAATTTTTTTTGCATTATAACTGAAATAATTTAACCCTATTAAGCGTATAGAAGCCGAAAAATTCACTCTTTTTATTCTTGCATCAATGTTCGTGTAAGTTAATATGACTTGTTTCTCTAGAAATCATTCTCTAAGTGTGCACGGCCTTTTTGTTTCAAATACGATCTAGCATTTTCGTGGATGCGGATTAAGGTTGGCCAGACTTGTCTCCTCCCGTACAACGCCGAGGTCGTTGATGCATGTTTGGCCTTGAAGGGCTTACGATCATCCGTCTGTTTGGGTGCGTCTGCAATGTAGTGCTGCGAGACAAGCTTTACGGGGGTGCCAATAGGGCAAAGGAGGGGTTATGGTGAGGGTGGTGCATCAAGTGGAGATGATGAACATTAGTGAGTGCTACTCTAGGGTGAGGTCTACCGCCATATATCGCCTACTTAGGTGCAGTTTGAGATGTACATATTTAGTGTTTATCGCTAAATTAAATGTATGGAAATAACTATCCCATCGCTGCACCTGTATCTGGAGCCTGAGTGCAGTCTAGGCTTCAAATGCTCGCTTTGTTTTGCTCATCAGATGATCGTGTTGCAAAAATAGTGCGGTTGGTGTCTTTCCTAAGTCACGTACGCCTTTCATCTATCGGGTTTGCAATTAGGAAAGTTAGAGGGCCAAACACTGAAGCTTCTGATGAGGCCAGCTACAAATCATCATAATGCATGTTACTTTCTAATATTCATATAGAGTTCGTGTTTATTGCAGTTGACTGTGACGTCTATGAGCCGTTGTGATTGTGTCATTCTATCGCTCGTCAGCCTGGAAGTAGAAAACTTAGAAAATGCAATTTTATGTTGCCAAATTTATCCCGAACATCCTTCGTAGAGTGTGGTACATTTTTAGAAACTATATACACTTTATGGTGGATCAAGTTGAAGGTTTTATATACAACACGACGCATTTTATGTTAACGCTGTATTTATTCTCACGTATTTTATGTGCAGGTGTGCATACTAACTTCATGAATAAGAGTGATGTCCAATCGGAATGTGCTATGCTATTAAACATGCCGACACTCCGCACACTCACGTGCTACATTTTTGAGAGTTTATCCCAGAAAATTTATGAAATTCTTGGAACTGAATGCAGAACCTGATACAACGCTTAGCAAACAAATTCTTGATGGTATTGCAGCAATATGAACTTGGTGAACTATCTATACATGTAGCTCTGTTTCAGCTGCATGAAACTGCGTAGGAACTTCACAATTTTAAATGCTGACTTCACGATATCCTGGAATGGGCCTTGAGATCTTTTGCATATCATCATGAGTTACTAGGATCGTGACACGAACGTAACGGAGATTGTTATTTATGTCACAGAATTTGTTGTAACGTTTGTGTCAGTAGCTGTAGTGCGAATTATTACGCTTCGTTCAACGTAAGTTATAACGCGTCGCGTAATATACCACCGTTGGTAACGCTTGTACTGCTAGCTTAACTAAATTATAACACGTCGCTTAACGTACTAACGATTGTAACGCTCGTACCAATAGCCGTAACACAATTTATAACATATCGCTTAACGTACCGCCGATTGTAACATGCTATAACGGGTATCATAACGTCTGTAGCGTGCAACACTGACCACAATAACCACAGCCTGTAATGAGCTTGTTCTTCCGCAGGAACACGTGTTTACTACGACCGAAACTTCATTCTGTCCATGAGAAATTCTCCCTTGGCCCGCACACCTCCTGCAAACCTCCCCATCATCCCTGGGGTAACCGTGCCCGACAACAGGCGTAAGGGGACCGTCCAGACTGAAGCACCGTGTGAGTATGTTAAGGAAAGATGTTTTACTCCAATCAAGCCTGATAGATATCATCTTGTACGTTGTTTTTTTCAAATGTCTTATAACTAACACAAGGACGCAATGACGGTTACCCCTGGTTAAACCGATATGCCCATTTCCGACACCTGGGTAGAGTGGGGTATTGTGGCTGAGTTCCCCCTTTTTCCAACGGGGAGAAAAACCATGCGGCTTTGCCGGGATTCGAACTGCCGACACCATACAGTGACTACTCGACCACAAATGAGATGTGCAGTCTGTATTAGTAACGTGGTAACACCAACGGATGTTGCCATAAGAAGATCTGCTTAAAAAATTATATCCAACATCTTAAAAATTTCCACCCCTCGATTTAAATTTGTTCGTGATTTGATATCACTTTCTCAAGTTCAAATTAGCGATTTTGATTGTCGAACGTCTTTCATTGTTTTTTACTGTTATTTTTTGATGTTTCTGTATCACTCATAAATTGCAAACTTTAATTATCTCTCATACATTATTGGCTTCGATCATCGCGCATTTTATCGAGTTTTCGAGTCGCTAGATTACGATCCAGGGAATGTAAAGTACTTAGTCTCGATCAACGAACATTATTAATATGAACTCCGATGCCTCCAGGCCGTGTCTCAGACGAAGAAGTGGAGGCAGTCAAGAGAGATGCTCCTGTCTCCCCCGTCCAGTCTGCTGCCGCGCCTAAGGATGACGACGATCAGTTCCAGTTAGAACTGTAAAAATCAACCCCCAGCAGACCTGAGCTCGAGTTAATTCTTCGTGTTGTCCAGTCCATCTAGCGCCAGTGGCTGTGGATGGTAAAGTTGAGCAAAACAAGTCTTCAACAAGAGCTAAAACCGAGTGGAGTTGTGCAAAAAAAAACGTCCAAAACCTCTCCGTTAGGGAAACCCTGATGTACAAAACAAGTCCATATCATCTCACGAAGGGGTAAAATCTGATGAAGGTTCGCAAAATATATTTTGTATAATCTCTGTAGGTGCTACGAAACGATCACTTAGCTACGCAACACAGTCTCTACTTCTCCCTGTAAACCTTGCGACTCACAAAACTAGCCTTACACATTTTAGTGAGCTAGTGCATACAAACTTGACACGTCTACTGGTAGGTTCGTGTATGCCGTGTGGAAGATTATTCAGAGAACTTCACCTGACCGTTCTTCTGGCTCATGGAACTAGAGTTGTCGTTGGCTCACGATCACGTTGTCAACTTGTATAGTTGGTTTGTTAACTTCTTGGATTTTTGTACGATATGTTTGTATTTTAACGCGTGAGGATGATACTCTAATTAAGAAGTTTCCTGATAACTAGAACTGTCATTTAACTCTGTTCATGCTACGGAAATAGTCGTGGCTTGTTCATGGAGATTTTATGATGGAGGTAAATTGTCAACTGCTATTTCTGGCCCGATGATTTATATTATTTAAATATTTATTTTGATCATGAACTCATGTTAATCTGATAAAAACAAGAGATTACGTTCTATAATTGTAGGTCGCCGTGAGGAATCCTCCATAGGTCAGAGCTCTGTCTCTTTTGACCTTGCTCGTTGTAGTCGTTTGAGGGATGAACGGCAGATATGCAGCACTATATTCTGTCATGGAAAAACTGTAAAGTTTACTGACCAAAGTTGCTATGTGCATTAAAAATACTCACCTCTTGTAGTTTGGAGTTATGGTTCGCTGCATAATGGGAAAGTTTTCACAGATGTGTTTTTGTTCACAGATGTGTTTTTGTTCACAGATGTGCTTTTGATTAGATGTTGCTGTGTATTTTTTTTTATGGTCGCTCCGTAGATTTGTGAATTTTTAAGAAGACCGTTAGGAGGCTTTGCGCAAAAACGGAACACCTTTGAAATCTTTTCAACTATGCAATTAATTCTGTAACATGAAAAAGACAATTTTGATTGCGGAACTGTAAATCTTTCCTACACTTCTACTTCTTTGTATTAAAGAAGGAGTTAGAAGGTGCTACAGATATTGTTATTACAAAAAATGTTTGTAAGTTTGGTTTTTAATAATTACCGGGTAATTTGTTTCCTCGGTTTCCGTCATAAGTGCTTTATAAATTTAAGTCAAATTCGTTTTTACTTGATTGCAGTACTCAAATGTAGGACTACGGGTTGTAAAATCAAACTTCTTTTTATTCAATTCAGTTTCCGAATGTGAAGCTATCGGTATGTAAAACTCAATATCTCGTAGCTTAGTGCAACTTGAGTGGGCGAATTTGTTGGCTCATTTGAAATCCTCATTTCTATTCGTTCACGAACCTTTCCATATAAACAGTAGTTAATATCTCACATAAACTGAATTTGCATTTCTATTTATCGATATATAGACTTACAAAGGATGTATGTAAGCAATTTGCAAATAATACCCACATGAACTTGCACATTGTGAGAACATTTACCTGCCTACACATTTTCTAAATTTGATTCTAAAGATCTTTTCTTTCTTGCCGGAATGGTTACGATTTTAATCGGTTGTTGTCAGTACAATAGAGTTCGTTCGCAATTTACTTCATTGTTGCCAACAGGCAAAACTTCCCCATCGGAATTTCAAAGTTTATGGGGGTCTGACTTACTTCTTTGGGGCAAGAATTTTAAGCCTTAAATTTTCATTATGCCGTTGTATTTAGGAGTACATTTGAAAGTTTGCTGCTCACACAAACTTCTGCTTAGAATACTCGACTTTCTTTTGGCGTGGTGCGAGGTGCGAGTTAGGCCTTCTTTTTGTTGAAACAAAATATGTTGTTTGTTTTGTTAAGGACCATTATTTCGCTTCACTGTTGTCCTGTTTTCAGCTCCTCTGACTTTCTACTTCAACTTTTACCTTGTTTTCTAACCTTTTTCCCAACTTACTGTTTCTATCCACACGCGATCCTGTGCGAGACCCTGTGCTTAGATTCCGCGCTCCCTTAACTCCATCCTAAATGGCATCTCCATCCTTCCTCTCTTTGAATTTCTTTGTTGTGGTTAAGGAGGCTGAAATCAACTCATCAATGAATCAATTCTCTCGGCGTTACGACCTTTACAAATGTGGCTGGCTGGAAATTCCCCTGACATTCCACTGTACCACTCCCTTGTTGCCGGTTGAATTTCTCTCGCTCAAATTACCATTGGAGTTATTTCCAAACGGGATTTGGTGTGTATCTGCAGCATACACTGCCACTTCTGTGCGGAATAGGATATGGTTTTTGGATGTTGAGAATAGCTTGAAATGCAATGGGAACTGTTGGATCAGGCTGATAACGTGATAAATTTTTGGGAAATAACCTTTGTAAGATGTAGCAGATTGTATTCGTAAAACAGCATGAGGTAAATTTTGTTTTGCTTCATATTATTACTAAAGAGAACCGTTAGGTTAGGCTGATAACATGACAAATGATGGGAAAATAACCTTCGTAAGATGTAGCAAATCGTATCCGTAAAACAGCATGAGGTAAATTTTGTTTTGCTTCATGTTGTTACTAAAATCAGTGTGTTGAATGTTGTTTCATGTTGTTACTGAAAACAGAATATGTACGGTGACGCACACCCAAGCAAGCTGACATACCAGATTATCAGAGTTAATCAAGATTCAAGCTTATTCCAGAGCACATGTCCAGTGCGAGCCAGTTCTTGTAAAACTTTCTTTATTTCTTTACGTCGAGGCAGTTTATTATTCCGTTTATTTCTTTACGTCGAGGCAGTTTATTATTACGTTTATTTCTTTACGTCTAGGCAGGTCATGGTACCATGAGGCAGGTTGTTTTCTAAACGACACTTCATCTACCATTGGACAAAGACACAATGTTAGCTAGTATAGAGATGTTGGCGTGTGTGCTACCGCTCTCTTTAATTGACCCCGCTTGTGTTATAAAAGTGTTTGGCGTCAACTCAAGCGAAATTTCGACAAATTTTTCAAATGTTATGTAAATGTTTAAGGGAAAAAATAATTTTACATTTATATTTGATTATATTGAAATCATGTTTTTCTTATTTATTGGTTTAGACAATTAAAAGGTTGTAATTCTATAACTTAACGAGTGAATCGAACGTAGACCTCTTGCTATCTGTGCTCCAATTACGTAAGTATGTACAATTTTTTAAATGGAGAGTCTTTTTAAATCAGAGCTCGGCTGCGTTTCTGCGAGCACATCCCGAAGTACTACATCCGGGGGTACACGCAAAGTACATCCCTCGATCAGCACAAAAGTTACCCCCTTACCAACCTAATTAATTAAACGAAGTGAAATCTTTTAAGTATGTGGACAACTTGAAATGAACATCTGATCAGGTGACAGTACAAAGTCATCGCTGTGCCATTAGAACGTATGCTTAAGGTTGCCCTCTTTTTCCTGGGTCATCACTAATTTTGTTGACTATGCGTGGAGAATTCTTTTTTTTTATCACATTTCCATACAAATGACAATTACCAGATGCTACAATCACTGCCATCTTGTTACCGAAACTTCTTGGGCATTCGATTCATTCTGTTCCCATTCAGCTCATGTTTATCGTTTAAGGTATTTGCATTGAATGATGTCCCCGATAACTGTTTTGTATTCACAACTAAGCTTCGGAAAGTTATGTCGAGCCTTCCGACGCATGCTCAAACGAGGGTTGTTTGCTGGATAAGAGTTGTATTTTAATTTCGATATTTATGATAAATTAAACCAGATTGAAACATAAATATAAGACCAGCTTCCGTTGAAAATCGACCCCTGAATATGATAGCCTACTCAGCATACGTCTCTTAGTATTTAGAATCGACGCAGTCAGTGTTGAACTTTCGATGGTTCTTTAATCTATTCGGAAAGCATCTCGATTTCTCAAGACAACGCGTTACGGCATTGGGTTCTATCGCGCCGATACGCGGGGTCTGAGACTCTGGAATTTTTCTCTTCCGTGTCGTTTGAGCAAGAAAACGACGTTTCGAAGTCGTATACCTCTTCGTATAAGCTACGATACCCATGTGTGTGTGTCAACTAAGGATCCTTACTTTAGGATATTTCAAAAACCAATGATGTGTTTTTTGTACCATCTTCATTGGAAATAAACTGTTTTTCTCTCTAAAAATGTAGTCCAAATGAGTAAAATTCAGAGCTGCACTCGGAAGAAAATACCAATTTTGGGGCTTACGCATGTTTTTTGCAGCTGCAATAATGGGTGGTAGCATTTTTTTAATGGCCGTGCAAAAATTGGTCGATATAACCACTGTGTGCAACAAAAAAAAAACACTTATATTTCAGGCTGAATGAAAATTCGATTTTGATGGGCATTGTTTTTTTACTGCGGGAATAATTTTATAATGGTTAATAAAGTGTGACTTCTTTGATGGGTTTTCATTTCCTCACGAACCCGGGATATATCTCACGAACCCGTGTTTTCTTTTCTCTGCTCCACGTCTCAATTTTGCTAAAAGCGAGAAAGAGACCACATCACGATTATTTTTTATGATTCTAATCTTCCTACACAGAAGTTAGAATTAGTACCTCTGTGAACTCTATTTTATGAGAACTTGAATTGAAACGTGTTGCATTGCACTGCATGAATTGAAACGTGTTGCGTTGCACTGCTAAATAAAACTGTCGGAACTCTCAATGAACTTCACTACAATAAATTTTAGCAATACTTCGGCAAAATTTCATTTTAACTTTTTGGTTCTTTTAGCTAAAAATGAATTATTTCCTGAGATAGAAGCAGATAAGTGCTCAAGTGCCACCCTAGGTAAAGGTGCTCTCTGCATTTAAACACTTGAACATGATAGATCATCAGAGCAAGAGCTTCTAGATACCAAAGTAGGGCTTTTAATGCAATAAATTGCATTATATTTAGAAATTAGTAATTGTTTCTATATAATAAAGTAGAGTATTTGAAAAATAGGTTGAACTGCATGTAGAAATATGGCAATTGTTTCTTGAAACTGAAGTAGAGCATTTAATGTATTATGTTACCTTATATTTAGAAATTGGTAATGTATCGGCTTGAATTAACATGCGGCAATTTTCTGCCTTACTGTAAGTGAATGCCTTGTATTAATACAACCGCATTTGATCATAATTTATTTATTATGGTGGAATAGATCGCCTAGCGTTTATAATGCGGGAATTTATCGCCTTGCATTTATAATGCAATAATTGACTGTCTAGGATGAAGTTTCTATACAGTGCCAACAAGAATTAAGGAGCTGTGGCAGAAAGAACAGCACGAAATTGTAAAGTGTTTATATGAACAAATTTTATCGCAACTGATCTGCCAAAAAAATATAGCCTGAGAATGTGCAGTTCTTAAGTGGCGTTGCAATTTGACAGCGTTCCGGGCTGAATGTAAACCAGTATGAAAGGAAAAAACACAATTAAACGTAAACGAGTTTCGAACACCGATCGTTTCAAAGGAAGGGTAGTAAGGCAGGCAGATTCGATACATCTTTTCGGCCTGACCAGAGTTGGACAGTGTAAAGCGCGATTTAGATTACCTTCTCTGAGCTCGATGTTAGTAGTCAGGTAGAGTGGGCAGTAATGAGTAATGACTCAATATGCCTGGAGATGGTGTCTTGACACACTGGTTATCCCAGTGATGCCGTCCAATGGCAGCTTGTGACAAGGATTGGTAGATCCTGAGTAGTTCAGTGGACATGTCATGAACTCTCTGTGTGAAAATTGTGGAAGGAATTGTAGGCCGTTACAAAGGCCCCGACGCTGTCGGCGTTCAAGTTCAAGTTCAGGTTCAAGTAAGTCAGGGAGAGAAAACTCGAGTTGAAACCTTTGATGGCTCAGTCAGTATGGTGGTTTTACTTGTTTAGCCCGTGAAATGTAGCTTAAATTTTTAAAGTTTGGGCTACTATATAGCCTATTTAGTTTTACTCCTAATGGTAGGCCTAAAATAGTTAAGCCTATAATGGCCATGATAGTTAGACCTGTGATAATTTTATTCGGTTGGGCAGCCAGCACAGACCAGACAATTTATCATTTAGAAAGAAAGAAAAAAAGAAAAACAGTATATTTCCAATATAGATGGTACAAAAGTACCATCATTGGTTTTTAAAATCTCTTAAAATTAATACACTTAGATGATACACACACACGAGTATTGTAAAACTCGTGTCGCTAGTCGAAAAGAAATGATTGAGGGCAATGTACTCCTAATCTTGCTTAATCTACATCTGATAATAAATGTAATGATAATGATAAGAGACAACACAATTTCATGGACGATGCATTTTCATTGTGAGGTGAAAACACTTTTGACAGTTTACATGTACATGACATAAAACTTCGCAATTCTTGACGCCAGGAAATAATACATGAATCGCTTGTTTCGGCCAATGGTCAAAAGTGTCATTTTAAGGAAGCATGAAAAAAATATATATATAAATATACATCCGTATATATATATACATATATATATTCATACATATATATACATGTATATATATACACATACATATACATGTATACACGTACACATAAGCATGAGGACCAAGAAGATTATAAGTTTTGTATTTCTAATCCAACAATTTTAACATAGCGGTCATTAGTTAATAAGCATTTTATTTAAACAAAAAGTGGATGATCGCACAACAAATGTATAGTTTTTACATGAATGCTTTACAATAATAAAGAGATGACGAGTTAGGTAATGTTACAAGTTGAGAGTGAACAGAAAAAAGACCATTATCTCTATTAAAATGCTAGTTGTCAGTCTAGTACAAACATGTGTGCACATATACACGCAAATATATACACATACACACACATACTTACACCAAACTCGTAAGGATACACAAATGCATTTCTATGCATCGATGCAATACATACGCATTCTATTTAGTGTCATACGCATAGCGTGCACACGTACACATATGTACAAGTAAGCATGTGCGCGAATATCAGCGTAAACCAGTCAGTATAAACCAGAAATTCCAATCGAGGGAAACGGAGAAAATATCTTTTATTATGGCATGAATTTTATAAAATTTCGTACTATAAATAGTGGCACAAGAATTTTGGTTTGCTTATTTGTATTACTTTGCCTTTGCCTTTATGTGATTCCACAAATTTAAACTTTTGATTTACGTCTTACTTTTTAAATTAGGTAACGCATGTTAGCAATTGATGCTATGGAAGCGAGGCAGTTTTGTTCGCAGAACAAACGTTCCTAACTTCAATATGACTATATACTAAATAATTACTCATTATTATTTTTGCGTAGCTGGAGGCAAAAACTATAATAATTTAATAAACATGGTATTACTAAGGTGATAGTTAATACGTACATTACATTACACAAACTAGTTCATGGCCATCATTTGTTCTATCAACCTTATTCGACACCTTTCCCTGGTTTCTGCCTATTAAGATTTTTCCGTGCCAGTACTATATTGGTAGAAAATGAAAAAGATGTTATGTGGTGAAGCAACTTTTCTGGACAAGTTACCTCTGACTCGCTTGTTGATATGATTGCCCGAAAACTAGCTTTGAATTGCCGACATGTCGACTTGTTTGTTTCAGATGCATAATCATAAACTACCACCCATTACTCTCAGGAGTATCAACAGCTGCCGCACAAGCCTAAGCTCATATATGAATATAAGAGAAGTCTGTCCTCCAAAACAGTTTTCATCTGTATTGACAGTATTTATAAGCTGTTAGTCCTCGTACCTTTGGTAAAATATTCTAGAAATAGATTTATCTTTGACACGGCTTTTGTCTTCTTCATATAGTTTGTTTATAAATTCAGGACTTTATTGCAATGAAATGCATTTAATATTATTAGTTGTAATGCACTTCAAAAATGATTTTTTTACCAAATGGCTTTTGTTTTCTTTTTTCTTTTGTCAGTAGTCGGGATACACACTGACACCACAAAATGCAAATGTCTGCTGTAAAAAACTATTTTATCCTATTCGAAAAACCATAAAATGTCATAGCCAGGATGAACTTAAACTTCGATGAGCTCCATTTTGATTTTCTCAAAAATGAATAAGTTACTCGAACCTTTCCATAGTACCCGCGAAAAATTGTCCAGCTTATTCGCAGTGGGATTTTGAGGGGTAAACAGAAAAAATATCCCTAATTGAATTGATTATATGACTTCGAATAAAAAATGATCTATAAATTTAATAATTGTTTTGAATACAATTTTGAAAATAATATGAGTATTTTTGATTGAATTACGAACATTGAAGACGTTATAATATAATATTTAAAAATTCCCACACTTGGCTTGCCAGTTTCCCACAGCTACAACAACAAGAAACATGTCGGGCGAACTAATGGCATTGTTAATGTAGAAATTCATTCATTACGTGAAGCCGAAAACTTGTTTTATACTATGTGTGATAATGGCTGAAGCTTCTCTTGATTTCGAGCCACTTTCATCCCTTGAAAGCTTAGTGTCCGATAAAAGTGAGGTGAAAAGTTCAGGATATGCTAAGGAAAATGAAGCTTTCGAGACCTGTGAAAAAGTTACATCTAACGAAGTGAAAATCTCATCTGAAGCTACTCAGGATAGTATACCTGATGATGTGTTGGATAATGGATTTGCAAATAGCTTGGACGGAGCAGAGATGCAATTTCCTCTTTCAGAGGCCGATACTAGCTTGACTGATCTTCAATTTCCCGACACGTCTAATGGACCAGCGGGCCAGGCGGATGTCAACAACAAATATGAAGCTTCAGATGAACAGGATGATTTTTCTTTGGCGCTAAGAGACGATTCAGAACTAGAAGATAGAGGAGAGGAACTGCATAGTGAAGCAAAGCTCGAAAATGCTTCTAATAACCAAGACTGTCTGACTGCTCTGCCTAAGGAAGATGATGGCACCAAATCTGATGATAATGAAAATGAGCTGGTGAAAGAAGACCATGCTGATGAGGAAGAAAAACAGATCAAAGATGACAGTTTAAATTTTAATGGTGAAATTAGTATGGAGTTACAAGAACATACTGATTCTACTGTATTGAATGATAATCATAATTTGTCAGGGGAAATTGAAGAATCCTCTGTAAACCAAAATTGCCAAATAGAGGATAATGAAAATTTAGATATATCTAATTTGGACCCAAATATTAAAAATAATAATTTATCTTTCAATAATGTGTCAGACTTAGATATATCAAAGAAATGTACATCTAAGTCAGACCATTCTGCTGTTGATGATTTCTCATCAGAAAGGGAAAATGTCTTTTCTCAATCTGACTCTGAGAATTTAGCTGAAATGAGTATGGCAGAAGAAATGGATGGCTTAGGTCCTGATAATGCTGAAGATATCAGTAACAGTAATGCATCATATGGCAATGCTTTTAATGATGCTAAATGTAGTGAATCTTTTGTATCAAGTGTTGGGGAGGGTTCTTCTGTTCCTGCAGCTAATGGAGATGCAGAAGTTAACAATCTTGATCATAAAGATACCCCACTTTCTAAACCATCAAGTGATCTAATGCTTCAAAATGATGTCTCATCTCCAATGGAACATAATGAAAATAATGTTCTTGATGAGCCTATGGAAGCAGAGTCTCACGTGTCAGCGTCTGGCCAGAGAGTTGAGCAAGATGCTGAAAGCAACACAGCCAGTGAGAGTCCTCAGTTACCAGCCCCATCCTCTGTTGCTGCTGCTCCTGCAGTGACGCCTCCCATTGTTCCAACTTCATCATCTGCTGCGAGTGATTATTCTGAAGGCACCAGCAATGGGGAGTGTAGCAGTGGTGAGAACAGCAATGGTGAAGGCAAAGTCACAGTTGGTCAAGGTGATGTTGGTGTTTCTGAGTTCAACTGGGAAACTGTGAAATGCGTTTACTGTGCTGGGGCTCTTGTTTTAGACCAGGAGCCCAAGCTGCTACCCTGCCTACATTCAGCGTGCAACAAATGTGTTGGCCATGAAGCTCTTCAGCCGATGAAAGATGAAGATATACTTCCTAGTAAGTAATTTTATTGCAGTAGTAGGGATCACTGCCTGGACATTAATTTTTTTTGTACTTTGTTCAGAAATTTTATTTTTTATTTCGTGAGTTTGTCATACATTTGAACTTTTCCTTTTCCAGTTTGATTGTTGATTTCTTTTAAAGGTATTAGTTCATCACCCTTTACTTGAAGTAAGGAAGAAAGCGAAATGAAGAAAAGGCCGGAAAAAATAAAAAATCGAAATCTCGAGAGTTGATAAGGCGAGTACACACCTCCAGTCAAAAATGTATAATAATTTTCGACAAATCACGTGACACACGTTCTTATTTCCTAAGAATTCATCTGATATTCATTCCTACTTGAATCTGATGGATTAATGCACTAGAAATTGTGAAATTGATGAAGTTTGTATCATAGATACGCTCATCACATACTTTTTGCTGACTTTGGACTAACCTCTCTTATTTTAGTATAGATGTTTGTGACAACCTAATTTTTTAGTTTGGTCAAATTGATTTTCAAATCAAGATAAACAGTTGTCAAATGCTGTTTTTTATAAGCATTGAAATATATATTGTTGAAATTACAATTTGCCTATAAAATCAGATACCTCATTTGTAAAACCTTGGGTCAATGTGAAGCGTGATGTGATCAAAGGAAATGGAAATTTTATTTCCAAGAATCACTAAAGGAACCCATTTAAGAACGTTTTACAAGAATGACATTCTGCTCTCTGATGCGTTATTTTAGAATTATCAAACTTTGAACTTGGCTTTCGCGTGCCAAAGAAGTGGGCGTGCCGAGCGGAATTTAATTAATAACGGAAGCTAATTAAATTAATAACGGAAGCTAACCCCCCTATTACAAACGTAAAGAGGTTGGGTCGTGAGGGGAAGCCACAGTTCTTCTCGTGAAAATTATAAATAAAGGTTGAAAGCAACCCATTAAGGTCACGTCAACCATCTTGTTTACATCTGCTCCATGATGGCGATGTCCGTACCGGGTGGCGCCATCTATAAGCTAACTGTAAAGATGATGGTACGGGGTGGCGCCACCTATGAGCTGACTGTAAAGGTGACGACGTAATAATGACAACTAAAAAAAAACGTCAAGAGCACCAAGTACGAGAAATAGTATGTTAAATTTTTTGTGTTGTTGACTGATAACTATATTTTTTATTATTTTATTAACAATTTCTATCATTCTTTCATTTCTAGGAAGTTCTGGCAAAAACTTTAACACCTTATGATCCAAACTTTGGTTACTTTGCCTTTCCCAACCCTACCTGGTCGTACTCTGCGTTGCACATTTTGCGGGGGTAAGCAATTTCCCCTATAAGTTTAAAGCTGAATAATTCTAAAATAACGCATCAGCAAGCAGAATGTCATTCATGTAAAACGTTCTTAAATGGGTTAATTAGTGATTCTTGAGAGAACAATTCCCGGTCAATATTTACTTTATTGTTGTCAACGATTTTCATAATTTTGTTGCGAAAAATCGATAAAGGAACACATTTAAGAATGTTTTACAAGAATGACATTCTGCCCGGTGATGCTTTATTTTTGAATAATTCAACTTTGAAGCTGGCTTGTGCACGCCATGGAAGCGCGAGCGGCTAGCGTAATTTAATTAATAACGGAAGCTAAACCCCTATTACAAATGTAAAGAGGTTGGGTTGTGAGGGGTAGCCACAGTTCTTTTAGTGAAAATTATAAATAAAGGTTTCTAGTGACGTTTGTTTACATCGACTCCAAGGTGGCTGCCGCCATGGCGCTAACCGGTACTGAAGATGGCGGCAGCCATCTTGGAGTCGATGTCAACAAACGTCACTAGAAACCTTTATTTATAACTTTCACTAGAAGAACTGTGGCTACTCCTCACAACCCAACCTCTTTACGTTTGTAATAGGGGGTTAGCTTCCGTTTCCATTGCAAAAACAATGACTGTTTCTGCGCAAAAAAAAGCCATTCAGGAGCGCCGTTCGTATAACTTCAAACTTAAATAACTCAAAAACTAAGCATTTCCGGGCACATTGTCATTCATGTAAAACGTCTTGAAATTGACTATATTACCTATCTATAGCTACGAAATTATGAAAATCCTTGACAACATTAAAGTAAATATTGACCGAATTCCCATTTCCTTTGATCACATCACGCTTCACATTGACCAAAACTTGAAATAAGACTTCGGTAAATGTGTAGCGATAGTCAGTAATCAATTTTCCACTTTTCGGTGCCCAAATATGGTTAATTAGATCGAAATAAACAAAGTTTCTTCTATGCACCTTTTTTGGAAATTATTATTTTATAAGTTATAGCGGTAAATGACTTATTGCAACTCTAGTGTTTGAAGCGGAAAGAAATTCATTAAGCACGTTGTATGGCAACACTGCAATGGACTCTCCTCCCTTCGACGCGCTCGAATGATCGAGCGCTTTCCCGCCATCTAAGACAAAAATCAACATACCGCTATAATTCGTTATTTTTGGGTGATAACCTTCATTGCGTTATTAAATAAAATATCCAAGAAGTGGGTTCAGGCTCTGCAGGGTGAGCTAATAATGAATTACAAAGTATTCAAACAAACTCTAACAGCTCAATCGCGCAAAAAATAAAACCTACCGCTCTAACTCGTAAAATGCTCATTTGCCGCTAAAAGTGTATTGAAGGAAAGTAGTTTATTTTGATGTTGTTACTATGATTCAAGCAACACAAATTAGAAAATCGATTAGTAGCTGTTTATTCTATTGCATTTGTTATCAAAGACAAAAACTAACATGCCACTATAATTTGTAAAATACTCAATTCTGACAGAAAGTGCATAGTAGGAAACTTGTTTTTTTGATCTAATTAACATGCCACAATAACTCGTAAAATACTATTTCTGATGGAAAGTACATGGAAGAAAACTTGTTTATTTTGATCTATGTTTAGGCACCGAAAAGTGGAAAATCGATTACTGACCATCGCTACACATTTACTAAAACTTCTTTTTATTATTGCTTTCTTTCCAAATGTTGATATTTTGAACACATTTACATTGGGTTTTTGTATACCTTTGTTATAGAAATCTATACTAAAGGGTGGGGCAGAAAAACCTATCCAATTTTAAATCCCTTTTTCTCAGAAGAAGGAGCAGGTAGATTAGTGGGGTAAAAATTGTTAGAAAGCCGGTTTTATGCCATTTGTCAGTAGTCAACTTGCCTTGGTCTGGTGAACATCGTGCTTTTGTTATTGAGCGGTTTATCGAATGCGGCGGTTCGATAATTGCTACACAACGTGCTTTTCGAATTCATTTCGGACTCGGGCGTCATGATCCTGTTCCACATCACGCTACGATTAAAGTGTGGGTGTCAAATTTTAGACAGACGAGTTCAGCATTGAAAAAGAAGTCGCCTGGACGTCCCAGGACAGCAACAGGACCTGAAAACGTGGCCAATGTGAGAGCCGCGATTGAACGTTCCCCGCGTCGTTTGGCGCGAAAACATTCGCTCGCTTTGGCGATTTCCAACCGCAGTATTCGGCGCATTTTGCACCGGGACCTCAAAATGCATCCCTGCAAAATGGTTGTTGCACAGGAATTAAGTGAAAGGGATTTTGAAACCCGTACGAACCTGTGTCGCGATCTCCGAGAACTCCCAAACGACGATGTTGTGCTCTTCACGGACGAAGCCCATTTTCACCTTTGTGGTGCCGTTAACAGGCAGAATTTTCGATATTGGAGTGACGAAAATCCTCGAGAAATCCATCAGGAACGCCTCCATAGCCCAAAAGTGACTGTGTGGTGTGCTCTTTCCTGCCTAGGCGTCTGGGGGCCTTACTTTTTTGAAGAAAATGGGCAAACCGTAACGGTCAACAGCGAGCGCTATTGTTTCATGCTGGAAAATTTTCTTAGACCCAAAATGGAAGAAAATGACGTGGAAAATGTGTGGTTTCAACAGGATGGTGCAACCGCCCACACATCGCGACGATCAATGGACATTCTCAGGGAACTGTTTCCCGGTCGCCTCATTTCCCTGAGAGGTGATCTTGGCTGGCCGCCGCGCTCACCGGATCTCACTCCATGTGACTTCTTCCTTTGGGGTTACCTCAAATCGAAGGTTTACCAGCATCGACCAAGGACCCTTTTTGCTTTACGAAGGGAAATTGCTCGGGCAATTGAAGAAATTCCTGTGGAAATGACGGTGAAAGTCATGGAAAGCTACCGCGAGCGCCTGAATCAGTGTATCCGCTCCCAAGGACGACATTTGAGTGATGTGCTTTTCAAAACTTAAATTTAAAAATGGCATAAAATTTGCGATATGCTAATAAAAAATTTTTTTTGACAAGTTGAGTGGTTTTAATTTTATAACGTTTTGAAATCGGATAGGTTTTTCTGCCCCACCCTGTATAATAAGAGCCGCGTCCGTCCGTCTGTCTGTCCAAAGCCAGCTGAAAGTGAGTGATGAGCGTATCTGTGATGCAAGCTAAGTCCTAATATTTTGACAGGCTGTGTTCACGCGGCCATGCAATTTGTTTTCAAATGCTGCATGCAGGCAGGGATCTGGTTTAACCAAGGTGTAATTTCAAAGTTGTTTGATCAAAATAAATAAAATAGTTCACCAAGTTCAGTGGTCTCTCCTTAATTTGATTGTTGGTGTTTAACCAAGGTTGAAGAAAATATGCACTCCCAGATGTTATTCAAAATTCTTTTTTTGGCCAGGCAACAGTCACACATTTTTCCATGCTTGTAACATCCTTATGGTTGGAGCATGAAATGTTCATTTGCAGCAGTGTGAGTTGTGCATGTGTATGTGCAGAATGAGTTCTATGTTTGTAGACTGATATCCACTCAACATCCCTGTGTCTCTTGTAAGGGAATGTTCTTTTGTGGCAGAGCAAGGTTTTCTTGAAGATGATTGTTACTTGACTCCTCACAATCATAGGTTAGGCAGTGCTAAGAATTTTGATATTCTTGCATGACAATGCACATCTGTACGTTCAAAAGCTAATTTTTGGATTTTATTGTTGTGATTAAGCTTCAGGATTTCCTATGGGTATGAAAATATTTACTTTAATTTACATTTTTGTAAGCGTGGTTTTGCAACCAGTTGAATGTACTCTCTTGATGCATTGAAAATTGGGATTTTGTTACTTTTTGAAGAAACATGTTTTATGGCCAAACTTTTATGAAAAGGAATACACTTTATTTAAAGCCACTGTGTCTAAATTCCATTTTTAGAGAGGCCTTTGTGTTAATTTCCTGGGAAGTACAGGCTAAGGTAACCTTTGCAACTGTGATGTATAACTCCTATTTACATGTCATGTATAGTATCATAGTAAGCTTTTTTGAATGAAATTAATTTAATTCTCTTGTTAACGTATCAAATAGACAGCTCAAATATACATATCTCAGTTAATGCTGATTGAAATTGATTTTTTAATATTATACATTATCTGCATTTGTGTTATGAATTTCTGATTATCTCAGTGTTAGTAATATTTAAGCCTCATCATTTACAGCTTTTTCAAGAAATTTTCAAATTTAATACAGAGAAAAACTAGCTTGTCTGAATTGCATATGGATTCTTAAAACTACCTTTGTTCTAAAGTCATTGAAAGTGATATGGGATAACTACGTGTTTTTACATTTCTAAATAAAGCATTCCTTACAATTGTCAAGTTTACATTTCCTCACTACTCATTTTGTTTACAGTAGACCCACTGCTACACTGTCCTGTGTGCAAGAAAGGCTTCACGCAGGAAAACATCATAGACAACATGTTCATCTGCGAGTCTACTCCAGTCACGGGATCATCAACTTCCCAAGTGTACACCTGCACTTCATGCTCTGACGATGCTCCTGGCAGCCTCTTCTGCGTGGACTGTGCCGAGTGGCTCTGTGATGCTTGCTTGCAGGTCTCTGGGGGACTTGTTTTTGGTAGCTGTGATCTCAGGAGCTTGTATTTGAATTTAGCAAAGATTGTATTTGCTGATTTGATCTTGGAGATGTTATTTGCTGTAGGAACTGAGGTTTCTTTTTGTGTGTTCTGAAATGATGACTCATTTTGGTAGTAGTTGTGATCTCAGGTTTTATTTGCTGTATTTGATCTTAGTTAAGTGCACAGTTGCTAATTTGATTTTGGAGATGATATTTGCTGTAGGAACTGAGTTTTCATTTTTTGTGTTTTGAATTGATGACTCGTTTTGGTAGTAGTTGTGATAACAGGAGATTGTTTTTGATCTTAGTTATAATTATACTTGCTGATTTGGTCTTTGAGATAATATTTCCTGTGGGAACAGAGTTTTCCTTTTTTGTGCACTGAAAATGGGAAATTTTTTTCCAAGATTCTCATCAAGCTACAGTGTGATGTTAACATTTAGTTATGTCTTGTCACTCTTGTGTATTATTTATGTGTTTGTATTTTGACATTGATGCTTCCACTTCAATGTTGCTTCAATAATAAAAAGACTTACTGGTAGCACAAAAGCACAATGTTTCTCCTAAAAAAAATTTCAAGCTTGCATCAGAATGAATTTCATTTTCTTCTTTCAGTTTATACATCATTGCATGGGTTTTCATTCTGAATTCTGATAGGATCAGTAATATTGCACATAAGAAAATAGCCATATCAGTATCGTGTTTAGTTTTTTATCTTGATGTCATAATGTGTTTGGAGCTTCACTAATTTCCTATGGAGATTCAGTTTATGTTTTTATTTGTTCCTCTTGATAAACTTACAGGATTACAGTGTTCCATAGATTGATAGTTTTCCTATTTGCTGTTATATGGGAATTACAGTAAATTTGGTGTAGGAGAATGGCATTTCAAAGGTCAATTTTGGTAACTGTTTTGTTATAGCCAAAATATGAGGACGAATCCATGACACACAATAGAGTGCTCACCAATAGCACTTCCCTCGGATAGATATTTAAGACTCTGTGGCTATTTTGCTGTGTCCAAACACAACAGCAGTAGATGTTTAGTCTAGGGTTCAAAAATATTTTACTATCTGTAATTAGTCATTACAGATTACTTACTATTACTATTACTTACTTAGTAATCATTACAGATTACTACTTCATTACTAGTACCAAAGTCATCATTGTATGAGCGTATGAGCATGGAAAGTAAAGGTGAAGATGCTCACATTTGATATCTATGGGAATTAGCGCTCCCAGGGGGATAATGTGAGGGCCTGGGCTAAAGGTTAGGTAGGCTTTCTTTTTGTTAAAATAACATAGGTTTTTGTTTTGTTACGGACCGTCTTTTTTCGGTTTACTGCTGTCCTGTTTTTTCAGCATCTGTTACTTTCTTCATCAACTTTGATCTTGTTTCATAAAATTCTTTCTCATCTTACTTTTTCTATTCCCTTTCTGCGTAGATTCTGCGTTCCCTTAACTCCAAACTAAATGGTGCCTTCTTCCTTCCTCTCTTTCGATCTCATTTGTTGAGGATAGGGAGGCTTTAACTAATATCTATAATCTAATCTGCTCACATTTGAAATACAATGCATTTTTTTAAAGGTGCTACAGTGACAGTTTTATGTTTGCTTGGATTACAAGCATGAAAAAGTGTGTCACAGAGACTATAGGTTGTACTTGGGTGGATCACAAGCACACAAAAGGGTATCACTGAGACTGTGTTAGTTTTGTGTTTGATGCATTTGCATCCCAAGGAGAGTATGTTAGGTCCTAAGCTAAAGGTTAGGTAGGTCTTCCCTCTGCTAAAATGGAAGTTTTTTTTTTGGTTTTGTTACAAACAATTTTTTTTTGTTCACTGCTGTTCGGTTTTTCAGCACCTACTTCTTTCTCCTTCAACTTTCATCTTGTTTCGTATACCTTTTCCCATCTCCTGTTTCTTTGCACTTAGTATCTAGATATCGTGTTCCATAAAGTCCATACTAAATGGTGGCTCCTTCCTTCCTCTTTTTTGAGCGCCTTTGTTGCAGTTAGGGAGGCTGAAACTAACATCTAATCTAATCTAATCTTGATGTGTTGCAGGCACACAAGAGAGTTAAGGTCACAAAGGACCACAGTCTACGCAGCAAGGATGAAGTTGAAGAGGCTGACAACGTTGGCAAGCTTGTCACCAAGTCAATTAACTGCACAACACACCCTAAGGTTTGATCTATTTATTAAGGTCTTAAAGCTAGACGTGTGGTGTTCAGTATTTTACACTTCTGCATTATCTGTTGGAACTTTGCTATTTAATTTTGTATGTTTTAAACAGAGATGATTTTTCTTATAGTTGGTCGGGAAGGGTAAGATAAATGCTTTAACTAGGACATTTATTTGGACAATCAGACTAATGTAAAAACTCACAAAAATTAAATTACTAAGTGCTGACAAATTACAATTAAGATTGTTAGTTGATTTTCCAAATTGATGTCAATGTCGACCATTTTTCTAACCTAATGTTGCTTAGTGTAGCCCAACCCAACCCGTTTTAAGCTAACCAACTACATATATGGAGAATCAACTATTTACAAGCTTATGATTGAATAAGCACTGACAGATAACGAGCAAACACTTTATTTTAATATAAGGCATTTCTGTCATGTTATTTTAATCTTCATCCTCAGTTACTGTGAAGAATTTTTGATGGAAAAGCTTGTTTTGCTGCTAAAAATAACCTATGCCCGTCATTCATAGCTGCAAGCAAATGAAACGAGCACATGTACAATGAAAACGGAGCAGTTGTATTTAGAGTGCGATGGTAAACTAAATGAACCTTGTTTACAGGAGAAGCTGCACTTGTACTGCGTGACGTGTGAGCAGCTCACGTGCAGGGACTGCCAGCTCATGGAGCACCGGGACCACAGGTAATGGACTTACTTTGTGGGCATTGCGTTGCACATTATCAGCGTATTGGGCCATATGTGGCCCTATGTGTAAGTGGCCCATTTGTGTACCATTGGGCCATTTGTGTACCATTGGGCCATTTGTGTACCATTGGGCCATTTGTGTACCATTGGGCCATTTGTGTACCATTGGGCCATTTGTGTACCATTGGGCCATTTGTGTACCATTGGGCCATTTGTGTACCATTGGGCCATTTGTGTACCATTGGGCCATTTGTGTACCATTGGGCCATTTGTGTACCATTGGGCCATTTGTGTACCATTGGGCCATTTGTGTACCATTGGGCCATTTGTGTACCATTGGGCCATTTGTGTACCATTGGGCCATTTGTGTACCATTGAGCCATTTGTGTACCATTGGGCCATTTGTGTACCATTGGGCCATTTGTGTACCATTGGGCCATTTGTGTACCATTGAGCCATTTGTGTACCATTGGGCCATTTGTGTACCATTGGGCCATTTGTGTACCATTGAGCCATTTGTGTACCATTGAGCCATTTGTGTACCATTGGGCCATTTGTGTACCATTGGGCCATTTGTGTACCATTGAGCCATTTGTGTACCATTGGGCCATTTGTGTACCATTGAGCCATTTGTGTACCATTGGGCCATTTGTGTACCATTGGGCCATTTGTGTACCATTGGGCCATTTGTGTACCATTGGGCCATTTGTGTACCATTGGCCCATTTGTGTACCATTGGGCCATTTGTGTACCATTGAGCCATTTGTGTACCATTGGGCCATTTGTGTACCATTGGGCCATTTGTGTACCATTGGGCCATTTGTGTACCATTGGGCCATTTGTGTACCATTGGGCCATTTGTGTACCATTGGGCCATTTGTGTACCATTGAGCCATTTGTGTACCATTGGGCCATTTGTGTACCATTGGGCCATTTGTGTACCATTGAGCCATTTGTGTACCATTGGGCCATTTGTGTACCATTGAGCCATTTGTGTACCATTGGGCCATTTGTGTACCATTGGGCCATTTGTGTACCATTGGGCCATTTGTGTACCATTGGGCCATTTGTGTACCATTGGGCCATTTGTGTACCATTGGGCCATTTGTGTACCATTGGGCCATTTGTGTACCATTGAGCCATTTGTGTACCATTGGGCCATTTGTGTACCATTGGGCCATTTGTGTACCATTGGGCCATTTGTGTACCATTGGGCCATTTGTGTACCATTGGGCCATTTGTGTACCATTGGGCCATTTGTGTACCATTGGGCCATTTGTGTACCATTGGGCCATTTGTGTACCATTGGGCCATTTGTGTACCATTGGGCCATTTGTGCACCATTGGGCCATTTGTGCACCATTGGGCCATTTGTGCACCATTGGGCCATTTGTGCACCATTGGGCCATTTGTGCACCATTGGGCCATTTGTGGACCATTGGGCCATTTGTGGACCATTGGGCCATTTGTGGACCATTGGGCCATTTGTGCACCATTGGGCCATTTGTGCACCATTGGGCCATTTGTGGACCATTGGGCCATTTGTGCACCATTGGGCCATTTGTGCACCATTGGGCCATTTGTGCACCATTGGGCCATTTGTGCACCATTGGGCCATTTGTGTACCATTGGGCCATTTGTGTACCATTGGGCCGTTTGTGTACCATTGGGCCATTTGTGTACCATTGGGCCATTTGTGTACCATTGGGCCATTTGTGTACCATTGGGCCATTTGTGTACCATTGGGCCATTTGTGTACCATTGGGCCATTTGTGTACCGTTGGGCCGTTTGTTTACCGTTGGGCCGTTTGTGTACCATTGGGCCATTTGTGTACCATTGGGCCATTTGTGTACCGTTGGGCCATTTGTGTACCATTGGGCCATTTGTGTACCATTGGGCCATTTGTGTACCATTGGGCCATTTGTGTACCGTTGGGCCGTTTGTTTACCGTTAGGCCGTTTGTGTACCATTGGGCCATTTGTGTACCATTGGGCCATTTGTGTACCATTGGGCCATTTGTGTACCATTGGGCCGTTTGTGTACCATTGGGCCATTTGTGTACCATTGGGCCATTTGTGTACCATTGGGCCATTTGTGTACCATTGGGCCGTTTGTGTACCATTGGGCCGTTTGTGTACCATTGGGCCATTTGTGTACCGTTGGGCCATTTGTGTACCGTTGGGCCATTTGTGTACCGTTGGGCCGTTTGTTTACCGTTGGGCCGTTTGTGTACCATTGGGCCATTTGTGTACCGTTGGGCCGTTTGTGTACCGTTGGGCCGTTTGTGTACCGTTGGGCCGTTTGTGTACCGTTGGGCCGTTTGTGTACCATTGGGCCATTTGTGTACCATTGGGCCATTTGTGTACCATTGGGCCATTTGTGTACCATTGGGCCATTTGTGTACCATTGGTCCATTTGTGTACCATTGGTCCATTTGTGTACCATTGGTCCATTTGTGGACCATTGGGCCATTTGTGCACCATTGGGCCATTTGTGCACCATTGGGCCATTTGTGCACCATTGGGCCATTTGTGCACCATTGGGCCATTTGTGCACCATTGGGCCATTTGTGCACCATTGGGCCATTTGTGGACCATTGGGCCATTTGTGTACCATTGGGCCATTTGTGTACCATTGGGCCATTTGTGCACCATTGGGCCATTTGTGTACCATTGGGCCATTTGTGCACCATTGGGCCATTTGTGTACCATTGGGCCATTTGTGTACCATTGGGCCATTTGTGCACCATTGGGCCATTTGTGCACCATTGGGCCATTTGTGCACCATTGGGCAATTTGTGCACCATTGGGCCATTTGTGTACCATTGGGCCGTTTGTGTACCGTTGGGCCGTTTGTGTACCATTGGGCCATTTGTGTACCATTGGGCCGTTTGTGTACCGTTGGGCCGTTTGTGTACCGTTGGGCCGTTTGTGTACCGTTGGGCCGTTTGTGTACCGTTGGGCCGTAGGTGTACCGTTGGGCCGTTTGTGTACCGTTGGGCCGTTTGTGTACCGTTGGGCCGTTTGTGTACCGTTGGGCCGTTTGTGTACCGTTGGGCCGTTTGTGTACCGTTGGGCCGTTTGTGTACCGTTGGGCCGTTTGTGTACCGTTGGGCCGTTTGTGTACCGTTGGGCCGTTTGTGTACCGTTGGGCCGTTTGTGTACCGTTGGGCCGTTTGTGTACCGTTGGGCCGTTTGTGTACCGTTGGGCCGTTTGTGTACCGTTGGGCCGTTTGTGTACCGTTGGGCCGTTTGTGTACCGTTGGGCCGTTTGTGTACCGTTGGGCCGTTTGTGTACCGTTGGGCCGTTTGTGTACCGTTGGGCCGTTTGTGTACCGTTGGGCCGTTTGTGTACCGTTGGGCCGTTTGTGTACCGTTGGGCCGTTTGTGTACCGTTGGGCCGTTTGTGTACCGTTGGGCCGTTTGTGTACCGTTGGGCCGTTTGTGTACCGTTGGGCCGTTTGTGTACCGTTGGGCCGTTTGTGTACCGTTGGGCCGTTTGTGTACCGTTGGGCCGTTTGTGTACCGTTGGGCCGTTTGTGTACCGTTGGGCCGTTTGTGTACCGTTGGGCCGTTTGTGTACCGTTGGGCCGTTTGTGTACCGTTGGGCCGTTTGTGTACCGTTGGGCCGTTTGTGTACCGTTGGGCCGTTTGTGTACCGTTGGGCCGTTTGTGTACCGTTGGGCCGTTTGTGTACCGTTGGGCCGTTTGTGTACCGTTGGGCCGTTTGTGTACCGTTGGGCCGTTTGTGTACCGTTGGGCCGTTTGTGTACCGTTGGGCCGTTTGTGTACCGTTGGGCCGTTTGTGTACCGTTGGGCCGTTTGTGTACCGTTGGGCCGTTTGTGTACCGTTGGGCCGTTTGTGTACCGTTGGGCCGTTTGTGTACCGTTGGGCCGTTTGTGTACCGTTTGGCCGTTTGTGTACCGTTTGGCCGTTTGTGTACCGTTTGGCCGTTTGTGTACCGTTTGGCCGTTTGTGTACCGTTTGGCCGTTTGTGTACCGTTTGGCCGTTTGTGTACCGTTTGGCCGTTTGTGTACCGTTTGGCCGTTTGTGTACCGTTGGGCCGTTTGTGTACCGTTGGGCCATTTGTGTACCGTTGGGCCATTTGTGCACAATTGGGCCATTTGTGTACCATTGTGCTACATTTGCCAATAAATTGCTCATACACGTATGAGTATAAATGAATGACATTACATTTGTTTTACGACCTCTCTTATAAATAACTCTCATCATACCAGGTGAAATGAATCGTGCAATTGTATCTGTCCTATATCTTAGGAAGGATAAAAATGCATTCAAGCATTAAAGTTGATTTCCCAATTCTGCTACCTACATCTAACCAAATCAACCGTTCACGACACTGGAAACGGTTGATGCTCTTTACATTGTAACGTAACACACATGGCATATTCTACCTTGCTTGATGGAACACGTGTATCTTTTTACCGCATTAATTAATTTTGCGTTCTACGTTGTGGTGTCATTTGCTCTGCCATGCTTAATATTGCTCTACTTAGAGAAGAACAACATGGATCACTTTTCTGCTGTTCACTTTTATTTTGTGAAACAAAACATGCTTCATTTTTGTGTCTTTATTTGTTCTTTCGTTCTTTGTTCTTGTTCATTCTTCCTAGTCTTCTGCTGTGACTTTTTCATGTTCCAGCTTCCATTTCTCCATATTCGTCCATTTTGATTCTCCTTAACTGTTTTCCTTTTATTCTCCCCAACTCTACTACCTTCATTTTTCTTCACTTAAGACTTGAGGCATTACAACCCTCAGACCTCCATGTCTTGGCACCTCACAATAAACACACTCCGTATTGCAGGTACAAATTTGCGGAGGAGATGGCTGGTCAAACGAGGGAGAAGTTACGGAAGCACCTGCGTGACATCCAGGTGAAGAGAAGCTACATTGAGAGCGCCAAGGAGATCGTCGGTAAGCGGCGGCGGCAAGTCATCAAGAAAGAGGAGAGCGTCAGGACTGATATAAACAGACTGGTAGACACGTAAGTTTGGTCATGAAGGCCCTTTTCTTGCAGTTGTTGTTGTTTATTGTGTGAGCATTTGCTATTGTTTGTCAGTGCCCCTTTAATGTTTTAATGCTTGTTTCTATGCGTGCTTTTTGTGTTTGGTTGGTGTTGATATGCGTTGCACATTGCTTATATATGCTTGACATTGCTGGTTCTGCTGTGTGCTGTACGTCTGTGTTTGGTATTGCTGTGTGTTCTGGTACATTTATGCTCTACATCTGTGCTGTACTTGGGTTTGTGTGCTAGTAGTTTAATACTTCTACTAGAGTTTTCATTTCTTTGCGTGAGCTGCTTCAATAAATAGTCGTGCTCATGGGTTTTTGGCTCATTGATGGAGCAGGTTTGTGCATATCAATCTGAGTATTCTCCTTATCTAGTTAAAAATCACTTGAAATCTGGTATTCTGTATACAACGTGTCATACAGAGACTGTGTTCTTTACAAATTATTTCACAAAAGTGGAAGATTCTGAGCTTGAGGCTTGTTCGTGGAAAATTTTATTTTACCGAGTGACAAAAATTCTGGAAAAGCAGTTTATTATTACATGAATTTATTTGACACTGTCAACTTTCAAGCTTTTTTATTCGTGGAATTTGTTGCCAATATTATCATCAAAAATCAAAGACCCACAAATCATACAGGGTGGTCATCAAGTAAAGTCTCAAAAACTTGTAATTTTAAAATCAAGATTCAATTTTGTCTTACCATGCTATATAGCAATGTAAGGATACTGGAAATGTTAAAGATCAAACTGGAAGCGGCCATCCAAGAACTGCAATGACGCAGGAAATAAAAAGAGAAAGTTCAAGAATAGTGAAAAATTCAAGAATATATTGTAAATTTCTTGCTTAATTGAACTTGAGAATAGAAAGTAGTAGGTAAGTTTGCGAGACATGTTTTCATGAAGACGCCGCAAACGCTTTTTAAAACTAATTATAAAGAGAAGAGAGAACACAAGCCGCATATGTGGCAGCCTACTGAAAGATGTGACTCGCTTCTCCTCAGGACAATTGAAACAAACTAAATTGCTGTTCTGATTGATACTCAACGCAATGAGTACTCGCAATATTTTTACTTTCAGGTTCTGTTAAGAACTTTCAATGAATTTCATGAAAAGACCAAAGTGTGTAGTCTAAAGTTCAAAAATGATAAATATGCTGAAACGTGTTGGCTTTTTGTGCACAAATAGTACTGAAAAACGTTGAGGTGCAATTCTCCATTGTTACCATCAATGTTAGAAATTGTGAAGCTTTACTAAAATCCCCTCAGGGGGATACAGGTATTGTATCTATGGGAATTAGCGCTCCCAGGGGGACTATGTAAGGGTCTGAGCTAAAGGTTAGGTAGGCTTCCTTTTGTTGGAATAGAATAGGTTTTTATTTTGTTACGGACCATCTTTTTTCGGTTCACTGCTGTCCTGTTTTTCAGCGCCTACTACTTTCTTCTTCAACTTTTTTCTTGTTTCATGAACTTCTTTCTTAGCTTCCTGTTTCTGTGCACCTTGTGCATAGGTTCCGCGTTCCCTCAAACTCCATACTAAATGGTGCCTTCCTCCTTCCTCTCTTAGAACATCTTTGTCGTGCAATTAAGGGAGGCTAAAACTTTCTTATATAATAATAATAATAATAATAATAATAATAATAATAATAATAATAATACTAATAAAGCTTTACTATAAAAGATTTCTCTGTTTATTTTTCATCACTCTCTATGTTCATTGGCTTACCAATAAGCATGGTTGTGGATGTATTGTGGTCCTGCACTTAAACTTCAATGACGACTTTTTTGAAGTATATTCAGTTATTATTTGTGAGGAATTCATTCTCCATAAGCTTTAGCTTCTCTGAAGTGTTATGTTACTGTTATCTTTTTCGCAAGTGTCTAAAGTACACCTCCACGGATCTGAAAACACCATGATGATAATGTCAGCTTCATATGGTTCTCTTCTGCACAGGTTCATCGAGATCATTAGGAACCGGGGCAACTCGCTCATCTTGCTGCTGGCTGACGTGTGCAACAACAAACAGGAGCAGCTGGACAAGAAGCAAGAGGTGCTACAGCACCTGGGCGGCCAGGCTGACCACTGTACTCAAGTTCTGAACACGGTCCTGGACAGCAGCAGCGACACCGCTTTGCTCTATAGCAAAAAGTGAGCTTGTTGTGCCACCTCTGTTGCATGATTTCTTGGAGCTGAAATGTGTTGTTCATCTGCTCTGGGGTGTTGTGAGAAGCGTTTTGTGTATGTAGGATGCTGGGATGTGGTGTGTTGAACTCTAAATACAATGTTGAGAAGTGGCTTGTGGGTATATGCTATCTCCTATCTCTTGAGCTGAAAGATGTTACTCATCTGCTCTAGGGTGTTGTGAGCAGGTTTTGGGTATGTAGGGTACTGGGAAGTGGTGTTTTGAATTGCAGATACAATGCTCAGAAACGGCTTGTGGGTTATAATGACTTGATTTGTGGTATGTTCTCAGCTGCGTCAGGTCTAATCCTTAGAAAGCCTTTGTTGTGGTTGGGGAGGCTTACGCTAGCATCTAATCTTATGATGCATTATAAACCACTCTATTAGTGTCATGGAAGTCTTCAAAGTTCGTTATATTTTATTTGGTGTAAATCTAGTTGTTATGTGTGATTAAAAGTCATTTATTCATGCATCTTCCCGATTCTAACTTTATCCTTAATTTTTCCATGTTTTCACATCAATGATTTTTTCAACCCTGTTAGGTTATTTTGCTCACGAACTGGTTTAAATATATTTTGTTCTAATATTGAACTTGCTTTACAGAATTTAAAAGCTGTGTAAATTATGTGCTGTTCCTGATTGTATTTTCTTGCTTCTGTTCTGTTGGTAGTTTATTGATGAAGCAATTCATATTTACTTATTTTCCTACTGTTTCAATATCTGGTGGAGCAGTTAACATTTGCTTACTCTTCCTGTTGCAGGTTGTTGATGGAACAAGTTCTGAAAGTGGACAAGGACTCTCCAGACCGTCACCTTTTTGACCGATTCCGCGCTAAGCTTAGCTCGAGTGATGAGATCTCACTTCGAATATCGAGCGAATCTCGAGGTTTAGGCAAAGGTAGGGCTTCAGCTTTTGCTTCTTTGTGTTCTGTTGTGGGTGTTGCTGCGGGTGTTGCTTCGCACTGCTAGTGGGTGTTGCTGAGCTTCTCTCGTCAAAAGTGAACCCCCTTGAGTCCTTTAATTTTTGTTCTTGAGCTGCTCATGATAATAAATCACTAGCTACTCAGTCTTACTTTCTCGTGAGCATATGTGATCTTAACTGCCCGGTGCTGAGGATACGGAGGGTGTAGGTATTAAAAATGTACTCTTTTTTTGACTGATTACTTACGTATTTATTTTGTGTCATGTGCAACTAGGTTTCTTTCATGACAGTACTGTTCTTAAATGTAATATTCTTTTCTTTAATTCGACACATTAGACTTTTTCTAAATGTCAATGTATAACTACATCAAAACAAAACTGAGGACATGAGCACTGGGCAGTCAAAATGGAGTATAAATTTGTTGACGCTCAGTACAGTGTCACCAACGTTAGGCGGTTCAAATAGTAGGTGCTGCGGATAAAAGATTAGATTGGGGACAAACCATGTTGGTTGACAAAGTGTTCATATTTACAATTTGTTCAAATTGTGAGCCATATTTTTACGATTTTATTTTCCAAATTTATGAGAATGATTAAAGAATATCTTTAGAGAGCACGTTTGATAATTGTGATTTGTATAGCTGAGAAAGGGCATCTCACTCTTGGCTATGCAGGACTTAGTGATTCAGTCGTTCGTGATAGGTGTTGTAGATGTATTGGAATTTTTTTTATTGGTAATGTATTTTGAAATTTTTTGTCAGCTCTAAGCGTAAACGAAATTTCTATATCTAAATAGCTTATGGAAATAAATTGTTCGAGTGCAGTGTTACTTTTAGAGTCTTATACGAGTGTAGTTCTCATACTTGGGGATAATTTGTAGTTGGTAATATTTATTTTTTTGTAGATTCTCCATTGGAGAGTTAAAGCATGTCATTCCTAGAGTTTAACCATTATGTTTTGGTATATACTTCAGTACGTGCGACCCACATGACACAAATTTTGTAAATTATTGTCTTCTTTGTATGTATGTATGTGTGTATGTATGATTAACTTCATTGTCCTCCTTATCCATGGCATTTGAAACAATTCAATTTATTATCAACCTTATTGTGCAGCTTTAAAGGACGTGGGTTACCTCCTGGTAGACAACAAGATTTACCCGTCCAGCTCCAGTGGCGACCCTCTCACTTCCACCAGCAGTTCTACCTCCACCACGACCACCACTACCACCACCTCTAGCTCCAGCAGCGCCACCACCCTGTCAACCACCACAACCATGAGCACTGCATCCACCAGCTCCAGCTCTTCCAGTGCTTGCGATTCAGCTGTAGCTCCCAACAACACCAACTCAGTGTCCTCTTGTAACGTGAATAACAGCAACCCTCCTTCTGTCATCACCAACAACATCTCAGCAAATCCGAACCTCAGTTCGTGCATGAACAATAGCAACAACGGAGGGAGCACCAGCGCTCTCAGTAGCTGTTCTAGCAACATGCCGGCCGTGCAGCCGTCACCCTGCAGCAAGACTCCGCAGTCTGTCGACCCCAATGCGTGCTCTCCAATGTCCATGAACCAGCAGCAGCACGGCATGCACGGGGCTATGCAGACGCAACTCAACGCGCCCTCTATGCTGTATAACGCGCCTCAGCCTCCTGCACTCACACCCATGCACTCGCATGTCCAGCAGCAGCAACAGCAGCATCTCATGCAGGTCAGCTCTGCTCCTCTTGCTTGTTTTAGCTTTAGATAATGATGGGTGTTCAGCCAGCCGTCATCTGTTAGGGTTTGTCTTGTTGTGCGCCTTTTTTGGTGTACTGCCAGTGGCTATTTTTGTGTTTATGTGTCTTGTAATGACATTAAATAGGGGAAATTTTGTTCTACGGAATTTTTGCTATGATGGAATTTTGCTAGATTATGGAAAATAAATAATGAAATGTTTTAAATTATAATTAAAAGCTTCTGTCATCTAATTCCGTTTGCTACTCATTTTTCATTTGCAGGTATGAAATATAATTAGTTAATACAATTGACGTTTTAGCAGACAAGGTGGGTCACAAATACCCAAACTCAAATTTTCATGATACGTCAATGTATCACAGATACGTTCCTCGTTCAGTTATGGGAACCACACTAAAATAATTTAAGTGATAAAGTAATGAGTGATTCCCACTTCCTTCCGAGTTCATCTGTTTTGTGGTCCATCCTATACCCACTACGGTAGAGGAAACAAGGTAGAGTCGTTTCTGTGGGGGAAAATACACCTTCCCTTGTTCAGCTAGCCAGTAGAATGGCTTTATTTCAAGCGGCCTATAGACGATCAATTTTATGGTCAATACAATTGACAATAATGAATATTGACAATTTAATTGATCGTCTGTGGGCTTGATTGACGACCGTCAAATAATTGACTTAGCGGGCAAAAAAAATTTCATAAATATATTGAGTCAATGAAATTGATCGTCTATGGGCTGCTTTAAACACTGGATGACGTCACCATTGCGGCGTGCCATTATTCCAGTGGTGGTGCCAGATTTGAAGTTAGCAGTGTTGTCAAACGCAATATTTTCGCTGCCATTGGTTTGTTGCCATGACGTCAGCAGTGCCACACGGTTGACGAAACAAATACTGGTTTGGCTTTACCTGGTTTCTTCTACCGTGATACGCACACAGTTACACTTGTGTGTCATCACGAGTGATTAATATTATCTGTAATGCTAATTTTGATGATCACCGCAATAATAATTTCACAGTACATTCTTGTTGAGGTGATGTGAAGATTGGTATTTGAACTATGAGTCCTTAGCGCTGTATAGTTACTGAAGCGCTGTAAAGCTGTGGTAATGTTACTAATACTAGCGGCATTGAACTAATACAAAGCGTCTTACTAATATTCAAACATATACAATAATAATATAAGACGTTAATTATACAAGCAACCTAATAAAATACAATAATAATATTCAATGTCACTAATACAAGTGACCCAATAACCTACAAGCATATACAATGTTTACTAGCACAAGCATCCACCATTGAACTTTGCGTTGGCAGGGCGTGGTGGGAGGCGGAGGAGGCCCACCAGCCATGCACCCCAAGTTCCCAGGCTACGGCAGCCACGGTGCCAGCAACCCCCCTGGCCTTGTGCGCATCCAGCCCAAGCCTGGCGGGGGCATGCACGCTGGAGGCGTGATGGGGCCCCACCCCCACCAACAGCAGCACAGCACGCCGCCCCCATACCACCGCATGCCCCCACACATGGCTGCTCCGCCCAACAGGACTCCTGCTGATGTTAATCCCTCCGTGTCTTCTTCCACGCATCCTATTGGCATGGACTCGAGGTGAGTGTGTTGACCTTATTGGTATATGCTTCTGGTGAGTGTGTTGTTCTTATTAGTATCTGCTTCGGGTGAGTGTATTGTTCCTGTTGGTATCTGCTTCTGGTGAGTGTGTTGTTCCTGTTAGTGTCTGCTTCTGGTGAGTTTGTTGTTCCTATATTGTTGACGTCAGGTGAGCGTACCATATGTGTTGGCATGGACTCTCCTCTCAGGGTAATACAGCTATTGCATCTATGGGCATTGGCGCTCTCAGGAGGAAAATGTGAAGTTCTGAGCTGAGGGTTGGGTAGGCCTTCTTTTTATTGAAGTGGAATAAGTGTGAGTTCTGTAATGGACCATCTTTTTCGGTTCACTGCTGTCCTGTTTTACATTACTTCCTACTTTCTTCTTCAACTTTTTTCTTGACTGTGCTTATTTTTTGTGATCAAAAGTAGTACTTTAATGTATGGGTGTAATTTTTGTAAAGGAATACACATGTTGCTTTGAGTGCTATGTTGACGTGGATAAAAAATTGAAAATCATTTATTTTGAGATCTGAATCAATTTAGATTGAATTTTGAATTACCAAACAAGGTTCTTCGTAATAACCAAAACTAATTCCTTGCTATCATCGCAGCCACCTTCGGGGCTTGCTTGGCTCTGGGGGCTCCTACAAGTCCAACTACACCTCACAAATTGCCAGAATGCAGCACATGCAACAGCAACAGCAGCTCCAGCAACAACAGCAACAACACATGCAGCAACAACAGCAGCAACACCACATGCAGCAACAACAACAGCAGCATCATCAACACCACCAACATCAGGCGCAACAACAACAACAGCAGCAGCAGCAGCAGCAACAACAACAACAGCAACAACAACAGCAACAACAACAACAACAACAACAACAACAGCAACAACAACAACAACAGCAGCAACAACAACAGCAGCAGCAGCAACGTCGTATGAACGTCGCTCCATACGGCAGCTGCAACCAAGCAGCAGCTGCAGCGGCAGCCGTAATGGCTGCTGCAAGTGCTTCCATGACTCCGGCCATGGCTGCAGCTGCTGCTGCTGCAGCGGGATCTTCTGGGCCTCCCAACTTGAGCCTCATGACAGGGCAGCTCCCGGGCGCTTCAGGCATCAGCATCACCCCTTTGCCGCCTCCCCAGCAGCAGGCGCAGCCGAAGCCTCAAGTCCCCGTGGGCATCCTCAGAAACTCGCTCACCAAGGACTGCTCTGCCTACCCTCCACAGCACATTAGGTCCCAGCAAGCGTCTCCTCACAGCAGCACCGCACTTGCAGCCTCACAGCAACAGCAGCAGTATGGTGTGAGTGTCAAAAAAGAAAGAAGCAGCCCATCACCGTCATCTTGGCACACGCCTCACGCCCCAGATGTCAAACCTATGGTCTCCATAGCAGCTCAGGTCATTGATAATTCTTTCAAGATTATGATTACTTCCAAGGCTAGCCAGCCTGCTGCTGCCACTGCCTGCAACCAATCTGCAGCCAGCGGAGTTTCGTCGTCTTCTGCTCAATCTAACGTACCTCCGCTCTCCAAGCTTTTTCGACAAATTCTTCCCAAAGCTCCAATAGAATCTAAAGATAATGGTCACGTGAGTTATTTAAACAATTTAAGCAATTTTAAACAATTTAAACAACTTATTTACCACAGGAGATACAGAGGTAGAATGTTTCTTAAGTGTAGTACAATGGTCAAATTGAAGTTCTCTTGTATCTCTGTAATTTTTTGTTGTGATTTATTATCATGAGGAATTGTTCAGATGTGTTAGACCGGAAACTTGTAGGTGTTTCAATGCTAGAATAGAGGTACAGTTCTTTAATGTCTCTTTCTGTTTAGTTGTTGGTGAGAGTTATGAGTTCTGGAGTGCTAGAAGAGGGAAAATGTATTTTATGACATGAATTGTTTTGTGTCACGTCGTTCTGAATTTTGCAGTTGGCTCGTATAACAGGGTGCTTTCTTCCGAGCCTTTTTCAAGAGTAATTAGTGGGACCAAAACCTCTTTGTAACCGTTTCTGTAATACCGAATCTAGCAATATTAATGGATCCTATTAACCCAGGAATAGAAAGGGCTTGTCTCTTTATGTTACCTTGCGTTAGAAGATAAAAATATGTAGAATAACTAGTAGAATTGGAAAGTTTGATGATAATGCATTAGACTGCTGATAAGGGGAATCTAAAAAAATAGTTCAGTTCTTTGACTGGGGAACCTTAGGGTGGAAAGAATTTAGCATAAAAACACGTGGATGTTAGTGTTGTTTGGTAGCCTTAAATAATTATAATTAACAGTGTTGAAATAATGCAGTTAGATCAGAACTTAAACCGGGATAACACTTCCAACTTCACTTTAACAGTATTTTACTGTCAATCATTGCATGTATTTCATCGTCTACGTAAGGGAGAATTCTTCATTATTGATCATGCTTTTAATGATATTTCTTAGTGCTATTGTTCATTGTAGGAAAATGTGAGAAACATGTAACTTGGATAATGGGATATTCAATCATTTAGTTCTATTTTTTCTGATATTTAACATTTGAAGTATTAGGTTTTAACGCTGCTTCTACTTGCAGAGTGACAGCAGCAGCAGCAGCAGTGGTACTTCGGCCAACGCGTTCCCTTCGTTCAGCAGCCTTACGGAGAGCAGTTCAGCTTCCAAGAGCAGGTTTCTGTAGTCCAAAAAACATTGTATTCGTCTTTCCTAACACAAAACAGGGCTCCAATTCATGTCTCCTGTGTAGCAATTATATTCTTGGTTTGAGTTCTTTTTAAACTTGTCTGTATTGGAGGGTAGCGATATACGAGATTAGATAATAGGGAAATCAGGTACCAGTTTATTGGTCATCCACTTACGGAGCGATAAAAAGTAAGATTGATGCCGACCAAAATCACTATCACTATAATAATAAGAGCCGCGTCCGTCCGTCCGTGTGACCCTCTTCTTCGAATGGATAGCTTTGATAGTAACAAGGATAAAGCTTAAGAAATACAAGAAATTATTCTATTGCGTTATTTTTCTGTGGCGATTCAATTCCCTTTCACTTGCGTTATGGTATCCAGAATACGCAATCTGCTTATTTTTACAAATAAAAATTTCTTTGGAGCTTTCTCTGTTGAAATTCATTGTGCTGTTTTGATATTTTTAATTGACAATGCGAAAAGAAATGTTTTAAATTCGTTGACCAGTAACCTGGCTACCACTTAGTATAAGGCCAAGATTTTGGAACTTGAGATATTGTTTTTGAAATTATGATTTTCTTGAAAATCTTCAAAGAGATAAAATAGACGACATTTCAGAATAAAATTCTGGCAAAAGAGGCCACCAAGGATAGAAATGTGTTCAACTGCAAGAGAGAAGTAGCAAGACTTCGACAGCAAGAAAAACACCGAAGACAATCGGATGAACAACGCGAAATAGCAAGACGAAGCAGTGCTGCTCGCCAACGAGAAGCTAGAGCTAAATTGACCCTTGACCGGCGTTTGGAAATTCTACGGAATAATGCAGAGCAACACCAAGTAGCCAGAGAGAGCTTAACACATGAAAGAAGCGAGGAAATTCTTCGGCATAACGCTGGACAACGTCGAGTGGCACGAGAGAATTTAACTCAAGAAAGAAGGGGTGAAATTCTTCAGACTAATGCTGAACAGCATCGACTTGCACAAGCAAATTCAACTCAAGAAAGAAGTTATGAAATTTTTCAGATTAATGCCAACCAGCGTCGAGTTGCACGAGAGAACTTAATTAATTCAAGAAAGAAGTTGTGAAATACTTCAGATTAATACCGAACAAAATGCACATCAGCCTTTAAGTAACCGATGGATGTGGAGAGGGAGGAAGAGACTAAGAAGTTGTCAATGGGAGATTTTTCAGGAATAAGGGAAAATGTTTCAGTTTCTGGCAGCAAGGAACTCTCCATAATGTTGTACATGGCCGAGAAAACCAATGGAAAATAAATTCTTTGGAAAAGCTGTGAGTTTCCTTGAAATAAATCTGATTGCATAGAGTATATAATTTATTTCATAAAATCACTTCGTCAGTTTGCAGACCCATATTTAACACATCAATTAGTTTGAAAATGTTATAGATGCTAATATTCATCGATACTAATGTATCTAGGGTAAAAATAAAGAAGTGATACTTAATACCCGCAAGATCAGATACATGCGAATTGAGACTAGAAAAACGTTTTCTCCCAGTACTAGCAAAACTTCCTTAATTATCTATCATAATATTATTAACCGTACATTAACGGGCATTGCACCAGTAAATTAAAAGCTACACAGCCACACCCTACTCTCGAATGCTAACCAGAACACGGTTTGTGCAGGACTCCTCCTGATAGCAGCGCGGCAGACAGCTCGTGCAGCCCCTCCGCTATATTTGGTGACAAGAGCAGTGGCGGCGCCAGTGGTGCTGCTGCTGCTTCTGGGCCTCTACCTATCGGTGAGTATTGAATGTCTGCTCGTGTTGTTGTTTGTAGAGGATTTGTAGGACAGTTTTTTTGATAGGTATGAACGTCTGCTCGTGTTGGTTGTAGAGGAGGTGTTGAATGGAGTTGTTTCTTCTTCTATAGTAATGAATGCTTGCTTGTGTTGTTGCTTGTAGAGGAGCAGTGCGGGACAGAGTTTTCCCTTTTGTGGTAATGAATGTCTACCTGTGTTTTTGGTTGTAGAGGAGCAGTGCGGGACATAGTTATCTTTCCTTTTATGAAGGAATTTTTTAAAATTTCAATTGAACTTGGTTATGGAGTTGTCTTGCTAGAGGGCGTCAGTATTCATTTCCGAAAATGAAAGTCCAGAGAGGTGGGAGTAGATTGGTTTAAATGCTTGCTAATGCTAGAATGACTTTTGCGATCAGTTTGTACAGCGAATGTGCTGGAGAGGCGTGCACCATCTTCGTGGGAAGTTGTCTTTGTGAAATTGTTGAGAATAATAGCCTGTTAATGAATTAGAAATATATTTACTTTTGTTTGATGTCCATCAATGCCATGGTTCGTCCTGAAAATTCTGCTTGTAAAGCAACTTTGACTAAAACGAATTGTTGGAAGAAACCCACTGCGTACATCGTTTCAAAATATGGGAAATGAATAAATCTAATACAGTAATTAAAGTGAGCAACGTAAGTAAGGATTTTGTATCTTAGTCATTATACATGCATTTATTTCAGACCAGTGTTAAATAACATGTAAAACGGCACCACCTACACTAAACTGTCAAAATCATTACTGGATTTTGTTTCACCTTATGTTCAGCCTATATCACGTTTTAGTTGCATAGAACTTTTTAGCAGCTGTTCGTAGTCTTTTTTATTTCAATTTCACGTTGTTGGCGAAGCCAAATTCTTTTGTGCGTTATGATTTTTTTAGGACTTTCAAAATTTTCTAAGTGATGATTTATCTAAATCTAACACGTACTCCTAGGTTCAAATCGTACTGATTTCAAAATGATGCACGGATTAATTTTTGTTTGACGCTTCTATTGATGTTTTTATTGTGTGACTGGGAGCTGCCAGGAAGTTCTAATCGGGAGGATTTGATTATCTTTACAATACCAGGCTAATCGGGAGAATCTGATTCTCTTTACAATACCAGGTTTTAGAACACCAAGATTTTCTAACTTAATTACGTTGAGATGTATTGAAGCATAGAAGTAGGCTTCTACAAACCTTTCAAGTTCTTTAAGCTTGCTCTTCTTACTAGGTTCACCGACCTGTTAAAATATTGTTGCCGTAATTGTGGGGTGCTTGGTCTGTTCTGTACAGAAACTATAGCTTCTTAAGAGAGTATGTGGGACATCGTATCCCATAATTTTAAAAGTCATAGCTTTCAATTCTATTTTTAGGAGTTTGTAAGTCATGGGAGAAGGCTTTTTTTAAAGTCACTCAGTTTACCTCGAACCATTACGCTGAACTTTTTTTTCTCTTGTCATGCAGTGCTACTCTGTTGTTTTAGGGAAATAAAGGAGTACTCTGCTGTGTAATTACTGCGTGTTGGTGTTGTCATTGGTGAAGTCCAGCAATTACTTAAAGGTCATTTCAGAGTGTGTGGTCGCTCCGACCATTATTTTCTTCGAGCACTACCCATATATTGAGAAGCTCCGACGCTCACAGATATCTCGACTGCCTGCTGATGTTGTGCATGTTTTTTTGCTGTTAAACGCCCATTTTTAACGTACTGGGAATGTTAGAATACTAAGAGTTGCTGCTATCCATTTACGGCTGTTCTAACTGCCTGTGCTTGTTCTTACATATACCGGGCTTATGTAAGAACAAGCACAGGCAGTTAGAGCCTGTGCTTGTTCTTAGTGCCACTAAACGTCCAGCATATTAAGTTTTGGAATCAGATGTAAGGTGCTGTTCAAAAAACCTCCACTAAATTTATGAACAGCTTTATACCTCAGGAGTAAGACAGTTCCCATTTTGGAAATATATCTATGGGTGCAAAGGTTTTATTCAAATTTTTTCAGGAGTTGCTCAGGGTTCACATAGATCTTTTTATTTTGTTCGTGTTAGTGGATTTCTTGGTGCAGAGTTGTGCAGGGGGAGGTGACGTGCTTAGTTATGCAAGACTTGCGTGGCAGTAATGGGTTGTTTGTAATGGAGGTTGGACTCATTTCCAGGATCACCTTGTTGTGTTTGAATTTGTCTGTGATTTAAATGCGTGAATTAGGCTCACTTTTCAGTTGTTTTTGCATGTCTGTCAGTGAGTTTTTTTTTAGTAAATAAGAGCCTATCCGGACGTTTTACACCCATGCTTGCCTCCAACAACGGAATTTTGGATGCGTTGCATGTATGCTTGGATTAGTTACGCGTTGGTGTGGCATGCTTTGATGCTGTGTAGACCCTATCTCTCACAGCGTGTGCATGTGTTAGTCTTGTTTTATCTGTGGGCAATTCTACAACAGTTGTGCTTGTGAGTTATGAATGTCTACGCTTGTAGTTATTCATAAATTCTATCAGTTGTGGTCATTCAGGTATGTTTGTTGTTACAAGAACTTCATCAATTGTGGCTGTGCATCTCTTGTTCTTAGTTGAGAACATGTCCGTCATTGTAGTTCACTCATTTGCTGATCAAACTACTACCCAAAAACACACAACTGGCAGTTTGATTTGTATGCTTCCTCTGCTTGGTTTGCATTGGGTGCTAATTTTAGGAAAGCCTACTTGCTTGCGCAATATTTTAATCCATTCTGCCGTTTATATTTCAAATTTTATCGGTAAGCTTGTTCGCCTCAATGTTTTTCTTTAATCATCCCCTGCATGCCAACGCCTTTCTCCTGACGAAATTTGCGATGTATTGCTATTTAATTTTTTTTCACGGCCTGAAGAAATTTGTTTCCTGATACATTGCATTTTTATTTTGGGTTATGCTTTATGTTTCTATCAAAAATGAATATTTCTTAACACTGTGGTTTCAATTTGCTGTAGAGGTATTATAATAATGTTATTCCAAAGCATGCTTCCCCTCCCATCAGGGCAATAAAACAATTTTATCTATGGGAATTAGCTCTCCTAGGGAAAAATGTTAGGTGCGAGAGTGAGGTAGGACTTCTATCCATTGAAATAAAATGTTTTAGCCCCTTAACGACCATCTTTTTTTTGGTTCACTGCTGCCCTGTTTTTCCAGTACCTTAGACTTTCTTCCTCAACTTTCATCTTCTTACCTTACTGTTTTTACCCCTCAGGGGGATACAGGTATTGTATCTATGGGAATTAGTGCTCCCAATGGAACCATGTGTGGGCCCGAGCTAAAGGTTGGGTAGGCTTCCTTTTTGTTGTAATAAAATAGGTTTTTGTTTTGTTACGGACCCTCTTTTTTCGGTTCACTGCTGTCCTGTTTTTCAGCACCTACTACTTTCTTCTTCAACTTTTTTCTTGTTTCATGAACTTCTTTCCTAGCTTACTGTTTCTGTGCACCTTGTGCATAGATTCCACGTTCCCTTAACTCCATACTAAATGGTGCCTTCCTCTTTCCTCTCTTGGAACATCTTTGTCGTGGTTAAGGGAGGCTAAAACTTTCTTATATAATAATAACTTACTGTTTTTATGTACTGTTTTTATGTCCACAGGAACCTGTGCACAATGTGCATAGATTCCGCGTTCCCTCCATATCAAATGGTGCTTCATCCTTCCTCTCTTTGGAACTGTTTTTCTTTTTTAGCGGTTAGGGAGGCTTAAACTAACATCTAATCTCACGGATTCTCACCTAATCTCCTCTCTTGAACATCTTTTTGTGGTAAGGGAGGCTAGAACTAAATTATAATTAATCAATCAGCATGCTTTTCTTTCACTGATGGCTATCTGTTTTAGCAGTCATACCTTTCTATCTTTCTATTCATTCAATTTTTGTGTATCGTCCTCATTAGGGTTTTGCTGCATGGGCAATAGGTCTCCTTTATTTCTGTCATGATTAGTCCAGTAGCTGCTAAAGGGATGCTTATTACTGTCTAGTTTCGGTTGTAGGTTATTGTGTCATTTCTGTCAGAGAGATTTTGCTCGTATAACTGTTTTTTAACCATCGTTATTATACCGGCACTGGCATTAGGGTGTTAGCGATGTGAGAACTAGGAACTGCCACTCTGTTGTAAACTTTAAAGAACTCGTTGTTTACACTGTTGTAAATTTTAAAGAACTCGTTATTGTAGGAATTTGATGGGAAATAAATTATATTGGAGCTATTTATGGAGGTGTATTTTGAAATCCCAATGTGTAGTTAAGGGTTAAACTTCCTGATGCGGGGTCGTTTCTGAAATTATACACTCGATTTCATCTATCCCGTTGTCTACGTTCTTCTAAACTCTGTGATATATACAGTCATTACAGTGAACTTTTTTTTCATAGTATGTTTTTTGTAGCTTTTAGTGAAGGTTTTAGTTTTGGCCGAGCTGATGTCATACGGGTTTTTCTTTTGAGCGGGCCGTTTTTGCATCTGCATTTCTATTCTTTTTTTGATTTTTTCTTTTTACACCTTCTTTCATGGCTCTCTAATGCTTTGCTCACTTTAAACTTTCATTTATTTAGCAGACCGAATTTCTAATCCATTGTGCGACTATTAGGGAATTGTTAACTTCTTCTCTTGGGGTTTGATGATCGTGCCCCTTCCGTTCCCTACAGCAGGTTGTTTCCACTATATTTCTCGAGGATTTGTTTGTCGTTTGTATTGATTGTTGGCTCCGTGGGGCTCAGTTTTTTGAGGTCTTTACCCCTCAATACGTTTTCATGGGCGCGCTTGTCTGTGTGTTTACCCCACTTTCTCGGCCCAACTTGTGGCTTTACGGCTGCTCCGTCCCTATCTGTGTAGGGCCCCAGGACTGCGCAGGGCGCGGGCTCGGCCCTGAGGCCCCAAAGGCCTCGCCCATCACCAGCCCCAACTCGGATGCCGCCAAGATCTTCGCTAGGAGACGCTCAGGTAACGCTCGCCTTCCGGACACATTTGAGCGCGACCGCACTCTGCTCTACGTCACTCGCCACTGCATCTCTAGTCTCACTTACTCCACTACTTGGTTAAAGTTTTCATGCTCTGAGGGGAAATGTGAGGTTCTGAGCTGGGAGTTAGGTACGCCTGTAACGTCACTCGCCACTGCATCTCTAGTGTCACTGGGCTCCACTTTTGGTTAAAATTTTCATCCTCCGAGGGGGAAATATGAGGTCCTGAGCTGAGGGTTAGGTAGGCGTTCAACTTCATTGGCCGCTGTATCTAGTCTCAGTGGGCTCCACTTCTTGGTAAATTGAAGTTTTCATGCTAGCCTGACCGCACTTGCCCACTGGATAGAAGTTATAGCCGGAAGAACTTCGTTTATGCGGGTACACTTGGCTTAATATTGCGCTTCAGGACTTGAAGGTTTATTGCTTTACTTGGTTAGAAATTCTAGGGAGTTTCATAACGTAAAGAAGAATGTACGATAGCTCGTGGCTACACATTTGCGTGTTACTTAGAATTTGACAGACAGGCTAATTTTAGTATTTCAAATGTGTTAAAATGTTGCTCAGAGAACGTACTGAACCAATGTTTGAGATGTTCTGCAACTTTCCTTCAGTTTTGGCTGCTTTAATATATATATAGGATTTTGCTGCCCATTATTCAGCTAATGAAATTTCAAATGTTAGATGGTAAGTTCAATGATAGTTTTCTCTCTTTGTTTTACTTAAACTTTTGTTCATTCATATGGTGAAAGGCTTTAGAGTAACGAGAAGTTTATCGGGGAAATATATATGACTGCGCGATCTCACAAAAAAGAGTGGGGCTTGAATGCTGTAGACGAGAGTAAACAGCATTGCCTGTGCTGGTGTAGTTCGTAGAGCGGAATTCTGCGCTGCATGAACACGCATTTTGGGCTTCTGTATGCATCTTGCCTTACAATATTCCAGATAATTACATTCCTAACTCTCTAGAGGTAGCTCATAGTGCCTGTCCTAGTCGCGTATTTGAAGGGTCGTAGTGGTACTTTTTGGAAGTGCATTTTTTCTTGCTTATCTTCTTTAATTTGAGCCATTACTTCGCGGCGGATCTGTTGTTGATCCGACCTTCGGATCCGACCGACGTAGTCATGTTTAGGCACTCTTGGTGTCTGTATACCAATTATGGTGCAATTTGTTGCACCTGTAGTACCTATAGAAGTTACCGTTTTTGCTTTACTTTTTAAAATACTGAAATTTAAGCACCGCATCAAAGAAGAATTCGTGGGATAAAGAAGCATTAGGATCAGCCTGTGCAGTTTCAAGCTAGAAGAACTTGAGTTTTGTCTGACTAATTTTGTTTAGTCAATCCTTGAGTAATGCTACACCATTTTAAGAGAACCTCAACTTATACGGACAGAAGTTAATTCCAATGATTCATAACGTGAATCTAGCGTTTTACTTGTTATAGTAACTAAGACATTTCTATCCTTATGTGTTGAGGGGCTGAAAAGATGATGGCGTAATACTTCGGGATCAACCATGGCTTAATTTGATATGAGCGGTGATCCTAGAGCGAATCTTCACATTGCTCTGGTAGTCGCAGGAGGATGTAGCCACTTGCTTACTCTCAGACCTGTGTGGTTTGGAGCGCCGCGGTGCTTGGGAGAAATGTGAAGTTCCCTATTGTATTTTTGAAGCTTTTTGCTTGTATGTGGGAGTGTTGAGTAATGTTTTTTACCAAGCTACCTATGCTAACGTGCTCTAACTTGTTTTCTCGCCCTAACTCTGTGCTCTTATTTTACTAACACGCTTGTAAGTTTTCAAATTATATGGCTTTTAATGCTTATTTGGTCATTTCTTCAATTTCTGCTTTTCTTCTCCTCTCAAATCCAAACGTGGGTCACTTCAATGTGTTTCCGTTTGATTAAATTCATCACTGGAAGTCAATTGAGCATTTTCTACAGCTTCATTCTGTCGGTGACATTGCTATGGAACTGATGATTGTGATTTGTGGCAGTCGACTTCGGCCAGTGGAAAAGGTTACGGCAATCCATATAGCATTGCCATGTGTGCTGTAGGGTTTAGTACTTTGCTCTGTATATCGTTGCCATGTGTGCTAAAGAATGAGTTAGGTTGCAGTACTCTGTATATCGTTGCCATGTGTGCTAAAGAATGAGTTTGGTTGCAGTACTTTGTATATCGTTATCATGTGTGCTTAATGATGAGCTTGGTTGTGGCATTCAATATATCGCTGGCGTGCGGGCTAAATCGGCGACTTGGTTGTGGTACTCAGTATATCGTTGGAGCACGTTGACGCAACAGCGAATTAGTGCGATGTTAGTTGTGACCTGCTCTTGACGTGCTCATCTTTGGTTCATTGACAAGATAAGAAGTGTTTCTTGAAAAGACTGGGAGTGTGGTATGTGTGTTATCAAGATAGGAATCGTTTTGCAAACCTAATGATCTCAGACTTTTGCCACCTTTTTGAATATGAAACATCGTAGTCTTTCTTTAAATAATTTATTAAAAGTTTTCCTCCAATGCTGTGTTATATGTTTAGAAATATCCTTAAATTGTAAGATTCTTCTCATTTGTTTGATTCACGAGCAGTAAGTCATCACTTTCAGAATGTTAAAATGAACAACAAAAGAATGTAGTTGCTGGTGCAAGCTGTCAAAAGCTACAGCACAAAATGGTCGGGATTCTAGTGGCACGTTGTGTCCGAATTGCCTTGAATTGTCGCAGGTTTGCTGACGAAATCTATAGTACAAAATGGTCGGGATTCTAGTGGCACGTTGTTAAGTGTCCTAATTGTCTCGAATTGTGGCAGGTTCGCTGACAAAATCGACAGTACAAAATGGTCGAGATTATAGTGGCACGTTGTTAAGTGTTCTAATTGCCTTGAATTGTGGCAGGTTTGCTGACAAAATCTACAGTACAAAATAGTGATTCTAGTGAAGTGGTTGTGTCCTAATTGCCTTGAATTTTGGCAGGCTCAACAAGCGGCAGCGAGTCCGTCAAAAAGGACCCTAATGACCCGAACGATGACTGGTGCGCCGTGTGCTGGGACGGTGGCGACCTCATCTGCTGTGACAACTGCCCCAAGGTGTGTTGTGTGCCTGTGACTGTAGTCCTCCAGTCTGGACATTGCCCTGAGATGCTTCATGACTAATTATCTTCAAGCTGCACCTTTGTCTTCTTACGTTCTAGGATAGTTTCTCTGAGATTCGCATATCCTAATTATGTGAACTAATTATGTGAACTAATTATGTGAAAGTTTTTCAGGTCTGCTATCATGCTATATTTAAAATAATTTAACATTAATTCAATTTTTGCATCTGTTGACTGTGCTCAACCTGTTTTGTGTGTGACCTTGAGCAGCCCATAGACGATCAAGTTAATTGTCAATATCATTGACTCAATATATTGATGAAATTTTTTTTGCCCACTAAGTCAATTAATTGACGGTCGTAAATCAAGCCTATAGACGATCAATTAAATTGTCAATATTCATTACTGTCAATGATATTGACAGTAAAATTGATCTTCTATGGGCCGCTTAAGGATACCTTTTAGCACGCCACTCATACTATTTATGAATCTATATTTTAATACGGTTACACCTATGTTCAAGCGTATTTACAAAGTCTGTTGGCACCCATCCTTGTGTGTAACTGTTTTAATTAGATCGGTAAAAAATTTTTTTTGCAGTAATTTAATTAGATAAGCATTTATTCTCGCTGAAAATTCTTATCACAAATACAGTAATTAGGAGGTAAATGCGTCGTACTGAATATTTTTTCTTAATGTTTTTCCATATTGCTACACAATTAACAGTTCAATTTCTGTGTAGCTACTGGGACCTGCTCCTCTGAAGGCATAGGATAAGGTTTATGTTAATTAGGCGGCTTGTCTATCCTATGCAGACTAGCACCTCTAGGGGAGATAGTGTTAAGTTACCTTAGTTAACAAGTTGACTGCGTTTGCGCGGGTGCTACAGTTGTTAAAGCTAAGTTGTGATTAGCAAAGTTTATAAAACAACTTTAATGATCAAAAAAACTGCTATCTTTTCAAAGAAGTGTAGAAAATGTAACAGCGCGGTGATATTTTTCCTCCTTTACTAGAATTTATTCTAAAAAAGGTATTGAAATAATCAAAATCATGTTCAATTTACACTGATGCGTAGATGAGAAATTTACCTAGTGGTACACACACGTCATAATACGCAGTCAACGTGTTAAATTTAGGTCTTCAAAAGTCCAATTCTTCATGCCCACTTTGCTACTTTGTTTTTGTTGGTATTTCTTGTCTTATCTTCTTTTTAACGTGCTGTTTATGTGAAGAGAGTATCCTGTGTAGGAACACAACTTGTACATATATTCCCCATTTTCTTCAGTGTGTACTAATTGGTCCCTACTCTTCCCTCCCTGACGTCGATGAGGAGGTATAGGGTTGGCAATAAGTTTAGGTTAGTTATGTGTTTTTTGTGAACTGTATGTCAAGTCAAACTTTACAATTTGTGTCGTCTCGTGTCTTTATGGCACGTTCAGCATCTACATGTTGAGTTTATGATCAGTATTCAAATACTTAGAAATAATCAATGTCAAGTCCCCTCAGATGGCATGGGTTCAAGTTAGTTAGGTTTGTACATTCTATGCCGTGGGTACTGGCACTCCCAAAGAGATACTCTCAAGTTTCATTTGCTATAGATAGGCCTTGGGAATGGTTCCGACCCCTTTTACTCTCAGTTTTCATGCCTTCTTCTCTGTCTCTTCTTTCTCTCCTTAACACTTAAACTGTGGCTGGTAAAACTGAAGTTTAACATTAAACTGAAATTTAATGTCAATTGTGGTAAGCAATGTTGAAAATAGCATGACGAGGATTGTGCCTTCATTTAGTTGTGATCAAATATTTATGGGAATTGAATTCGTGACTGGTGGTCGGTCGAGCAGCATTATGAAAATTCGTCCATGTACCACCGGTGGCTCGCGTCGCAGTCAATACATGATGATAAAGTCAGCGGTAGCTATACTGTACTTCTGTGCCGTAAAGTATCTTACGTGTGATAGGGAAATTGCTTTGCCTTGAAAAAAAATTGGATGTCAATGAGGTCATGGAAATGCAAGTAGTTTATGCTTTAAGTGAAAGAATGAAATTGTAAATATGATGTACCATAAAAAATCCAGAAGATATTACCTGACCAATAGTTGCCTTACAAAACAGTAAAACAGATAGAAAAACGTGAAGGAACTTCTAACCAGTGTCATCTTAAACTGCACTAGATTGTTACCAACAGCCACAGCATAGTGATCCTCTTAGCTGACAGCATGCACCATATTTTCAGGTATTCCACACACACTGTCACATTCCGATGCTGACGACGATCCCGAAGGAGAACGAGAAATGGCAGTGCATGATGTGCACCGACATAGACAGCGTGGCCGGGGCGGAGGCGCGGCTGTGTCTGGGGGAGGACGGAGGCAGGAAGCGAAGGCTGGGGCTCAGTGACCAGGAGCTGCAGGTCGCCCAGAGGATTCTCATGGAGCTCTACTGCAACTACGAGGCGTCCCAGCCCTTCAGGGAGCTCGTCGACAGAGAGGTGAGCCTTCGTTGCGGGTTGCCGAGGTGAATTTTTTGCGTGTTGCCGAGGTGGACTTGTTTGCGTGTTGCCGAGGTGGACTTGTTTGCGTGTTGCCGAGGTGGACTTGTTTGCGTGTTGCCGAGGTGGACTTGTTTGCGTGTTGCCGAGGTGGACTTGTTTGCGTGTTGCCGAGGTGGACTTGTTTGCGTGTTGCCGAGGTGGACTTGTTTGCGTGTTGCCGAGGTGGACTTGTTTGCGTGTTGCCGAGGTGGACTTGTTTGCGTGTTGCCGAGGTGGACTTGTTTGCGTGTTGCCGAGGTGGACTTGTTTGCGTGTTGCCGAGGTGGACTTGTTTGCGTGTTGCCGAGGTGGACTTGTTTGCGTGTTGCCGAGGTGGACTTGTTTGCGTGTTGCCGAGGTGGATTTGTTTGCGTGTTGCCGAGGTGGACTTGTTTGCGTGTTGCCGAGGTGGACTTGCTTGTGTGTTGCCGAGGGGGACTTGTTTGCGTGTTGCCGAGGTGGACTTGTTTGCGTGTTGCCGAGGTGGATTTTTTGCGTGCTGCCGAGGTGGACTTGTTTGCGTGTTGCCGAGGTGGACTTGTTTGCGTGTTGCCGAGGTAGACTTGTTTGGGTGTTGCCGAGGTGGACTTGTTTGCGTGTTGCCGAGGTGGATTTTTTGCGTGTTGCCGAGGTGGACTTGTTTGCGTGTTGCCGAGGTGGACTTGTTTGCGTGTTGCCGAGGTGGACTTGTTTGCGTGTTGCCGAGGTGGATTTTTTGCGTGTTGCCGAGGTGAACTTGTGTTGGAAAAATAGTTAAGGATGCCTTGGAGAATTGATGATTTTAATTCTTTCTTTGTTGACGTACAAAAAAACGTATTTTTTGCTTTTACGTTGGACTAACATGTGCTCCAAACGTCATCAGCAATTGAATGTTTATTGTTAAAAGCTGTTTGTTATTTATTATGATTGCGTGTATCTCATTGACGAAGTTTAGACTTTCTATCTTATTATAAGGAAAATACTATGAGCGTTACATTTTATTATTGTTGTCTTTTCCACATTTTTCATTTTAAATGTATGCATTTGTGCACTACTGGTTCAATTATTGAGGCCTGGATCTATTTAGTCAAATAAAGAAAAACTTACCTCACTGTGGAAAAGAAGCAATAAAAATACTAAAACTAAGATTCACTTAAAAGTGTGCACCATTCTGTATCTGCTTTTAATATTTATCACCATTTTGATTCAGAAATTAGGCGGAATTTTCCGGTAAATAAAAATGGTTCAAAGTTCGTATGTTTTTCAGTTAACGGAGTACTACGAAATCATTCAACATCCCATGGCACTGGAGGTGCTGAAGGCAAAGTTGCAGCCCGGCGCTCCTGAGCCCTACGAGTGTCTCGAGGACGTCGTGTCTGACATCAGACTTATTTTCAAGAACTGCTATGAGTTCAACCCGGTGAGTCTTTTGTTGTATGTGTAGCTTTGTGTTGTTGATGTGTGGAATACCGAGCGTTGTTGATGTTTCCTGCGTTGGGATCTCTTTTAACACGTTCACCGCGGTTCCACTGTTGTAAATGGCTGGTATGGTTAAGTAGCAGAATAGGGAAATCGATTTTGATGCTCGGGTACATTCTTATTCTTCCTAAGAACTATGGCAGATACAATTGCACGTTGCATTTCACCTGGTATGATAACAGTTATTTCTTAAAGAGGAAAGAGGTTGCGAAACAAATTAAATGTCATTTATTTATACTGGTACGTGAATGAGCAATTTACCAACTGTTACACATATTGTCCAATTTACGGGGAACATGTTGAAAAAATCTATGCACAGCTTTCAAATGTTGAGCTTTTTTTAAACTATTCCCGTTACCATGTAGTTAGCAGACATATTTGCTCACTAGTGTGAGGAAGAAATTACATACTCATTTTTTGTTATAGATTAGTTCCCTTGTTCTATTATCCCAAAAGCTCATTATCGGTAACTTCTGTTAATCGTGCGCGTTCATTAAGATGATGATGCTAGTGTACGAGCTCAAAGAGTGTCTAGCGTTTAATTTGCTGTTGGGTCTGACTGTATAGGAGACCTAGTGTTCTTAAACTTGACTATTTGGCAAGAAACGATAGAACGGATTTAAATTACTGTAACTAGTTATTTATTCTCGAGAAATGTTTATTTTGATTGAGCAGGAAAATACGGCACCAGGCTTGAGAAAACGAGTAAATCCAACAAGTTTTAGAAGGTATTTCACGGTAATCGAAGCATCAAACTGAAGTTGTTATTGAGTTGTGTTAAATGTATTACTGACACCAATAGTATATTGTGAAAACATTTTCTAAGAGTTGCTGATTGTGATGATAATTAATGGTCCAGTTGTACTCTGAGAACAGGCTCCGCTAACAATTTGAGTCGTCATATTGCAAACTTTCCTCACTGGTCATGTGTCGTTATGTTTTGTTTGTGCTTAAGAATCAATTCATTGATTTCCTCTCATCATCAGTGGTTAGTTTCAATAGCAGCAGCTAGAAAAGCAGTGCGGCCTTTTTCTTAAGCAATATGTACAATATCAAACTTCTTAAGCGCTCATAAAGTTTGTCAATGTATGTTTCATTTAAGAACTTGAATGAATACTTAAAGTCTGCTGATCCTGCAGGTGTCAATACAACTAACAGAAAACTTGCTAATTTTCTAACCCTATTTTCAATTACTTGCTGCAGAAAGACACAGAAATCTACCAAAACGCTAAGCTTTTGGAAGACTTGTTCGATCAGCTGCTGGAGAAATGGTTGCCTCAATTTGCCTTCGACTCGATGTCGAGCGGAGAGCCCCCTGACACGCCGGAGATAAAGAAGAGAAAGAAGCACAAAGACGGCAAGAAAGACGACACACCTCCTCGGCTGCACATTTGTTAGCGGCGACGCTGGAACAAAATTCTCCTATTTTACACTAACACAGGCATTTTCAACCTTTCCTCTGTCATTGACCCCTTTGCCTTTATATAAGTCCGAACTTTACCCCAAGCAGGGGTAAATTTACCCTTGGTTAAAAATCTCTGCACTAACACAAACGAGGTGTTAATTTTGTAACTTAGGATTTCATTCAATTCGTAACCGCATGTGTGTATTTTATTTTTTTATTCACGAATTTTCTAAAAAAAATTGCTTGATGCCGACAAGCAAGTAGCGAGATTGATAAGGCGATCGTCTCCGGATAGATGGATGGTACGATTCCAAAGGTGCTATTTGTTTTTTGTCTGAGTCAGCATCCTTAGATTGTGTTGTGTACTGCAGGGTTGAAAAACATCAGATTTGAATCTTTTTGCTATTATCTTCCGTTTTTTTTTTTGAGGGAACGGTGGAAGACGATATGCGTGTTCAAGGGAGCCTTTTGTTTAGAAAAATGTAATTTTAAAAGTGGTCATTAAGGTGGGTAAAAACAACTTTCAAGAAGAAGTCTATATTGAAAGTAAAGCTATTGAGTGCAGTTCGATTTATTTTCAGTTTCTAAAATGAAAAATGAAGTTGTAATTGTTGCAAGTGGAAAACGGGATAATTTCTGAATAATAATCACAGAGCAAATATTTGAAGAAGTTTCAACCTAAAACGATGAGAAGCGCAGGTGACTGTTTCCTTCAACGTTGTTCTGATTTAGTGCATGGATACACTTTCCAATATTCTAACATACCGCTGATTGTTGTGACCTAACCGCTGATTGTTGTGACCTAACCGCTGATTGTTGTGACCTATAATTTTTTAATGATCTCAAATAGGTTGAATTCACTCAATTATAATTCTATTAGGTCAAGACATTTTCAAATTTTGTGATGAATAACAATAATAAAGAACTGATGAAGAATTATTCTATATTTCACTTGTATAACTATTCGTTTTTCATTTCCGGAACCGACAATGAGTCGAGTTTCACTCGAAAGCTTTATGAGTCTGCTTATTGAAAGTCGTTATTACCCATCTTGACTGTGCTTTCTGAGAGTTGTTTTTTATTCGGGTATTTTTATTAGAGCCTCTTTCTCAATGAAAAGTGAGCTTTATTTATTTGAATTCGTACATCTAGGTCTTATAGTGTAATAGTGATAAAAATCCAGTCGTGGTGGTGTTCCAGTGTTCTAACTGGGTGGATTGTAAAGAATTCGAGGCTATAAGAGAGGAAGATGGGTCTGTACTAGGTGATGCTCCATGCTTTTGTTAATCCTTTCTTGCTTTAATCGACTCAGCAAGTGAGGTGCCACCTACTTTTACGTATATGTACGGGTCAGGGATCAGTTCCAAATGGTCGCCAAAATAATTAAGCCTATTCTAACGATTGGACGCACGTGTCCTTCATTTTACGTGGCTTCTTCCCTAACGTCAAAGGCCTAGGGGAAGTTTTCATAGGTTCCCAACAGTTGCTAATGAGTTGCAATTTAAACGACGAATTAGGCTTCCTAATTTTCAAGTGTCCGCCGTATAATTCTCTGTAATAAATAGTTATGACAAATCCACTTGTAATGATGCTTTCATTAACCCTTTCTCTCTTGTATTAATTTGGATTATCTTGAACATTTCTCAGTATAATGAGGTGTTAAGTTGTGTCCATAAGATTCTATCTGGAAATACATTTGAGAAATGCAGTGAATGTGAAAATTCGAAAAATCTATATTTCACTGAGTTAGAATTTCCTCAGACGCGATGATTTGAAACATACCTTATTTGACACCTTGAAGAGAGAAAGGGTTAACTGTACAACCTAAAATTTATTATTGGGCTTCATTTAAAAAACGGGAAATTTGAGTTGTCGCGGAATTGAAATGTTAAGCGTGTGTAAATTTATGAAAAACTAATGTTGTCTTGCCATTTATGTTAAATCGTTTGTGTGCATACATTTTTTGCTAAGAATGTTTCTCGCTGGGAAATATCTCTGCATCTTGTAGATTTTTGCGTGTGGGTAAACATTCTTGGTGCAAGGCACGTCAGTGCTTCACTTGTTTCAAGCTCTCCGCTATTTCGTTAAACTCGCGTTTAAACTCGTTTGGTTTTTATTTAAATTTCGTTGAGCTTTTTTTTTTGGTCAGTGTTGTGGCGATTCAAATTCTCCAACAGCGATGGACGATAGAAAAGTTACAAATTCAATGATTATGTGATATTTGAGCACGAAATAGGTCAGCTCGTTGGCCGTGTTGCCATGCTTTCCGAAAGTGGCTTTTGCTTAATTTTTGGTTTTCAAGTACTGTCATCCAATTGATTAAACTCGAGTAGATAGTCCAATTTCAGAACTTCATTTTTAATTATGCTCTGTGAAATTTAGAGACAAGTCTCTACATCACTATTGAATGGCGGAACGAAAGTTTTTGTGTGGAAGTATCGAAGATCACATGTTTATCAAACATTACAAAGCATAAATGGTGCGACTTTTAATCGTTCCATTCTTCGTGAGTGTAGTGTCAATATATCAAAATGATTGCCATTTGTTTGCCAGATTCTACATCGGTTGATATGAAACACATTTCCTAGCTCTGAAAAGATAAATATTATGCAAACCAAAGATATCTCAGTATGTCGTGTGCGTTGTTTTGTCGTGGAGGCGTGGAAGGAATTGTGTTGACACCTATGAAGCAACTCACAATTTTCTCTTTATTAAATTTTGTTTCCTCAATTGATTTGTCCATATCAAGACAGTTAAGATCATTCGAATGTAGGTCTGCTAACTACTTATTTATTCACTTTTCTTGAACGATGTTCCATTCTTCTGCCTTTTCATCCATTTCTTATCTCCACCGTGACCCCTTGTTCTGGAGCGAATCGCTCAGTGGGTTTACAACTATTGTATGTATGGGAATTAGCACGTCCAGGAGGAACGTGTAAGATCCCGAGCTGAGAGATAAGTAGGACTTTTTTTTTGTTGAAATATGTTTCTTATTTGGTTAAAAATGTTTTTTTTGGTTTAGTGCTGTACTGTTTATCAGCACAAGTGATTTTCTTTTACTTCTATCTTGTTTCCTAACCTTCCTTCTCAACTTAATGTTTCTACGCGCACGGGATCCTGTGCGGGAACACACTTTATTCTACGATTCCTTAACTCGGTACTAAATGGCGCCTTCATAATTTCTCTCTTTGGACATCTTTGTTGTGGTAAGGGAAGCTAAGACTAACTAATAATCAATCAATTGTTCTGTAGCTCATTGATATTTAGATTATATTGCCGTCATCTTTCGATTTCAAATTTTCGTTCTTCAATTTTAATGACTTCATTTCATTGGTATTGCTTGAGCTACAATGTCAACTAAAGAAGCCATTGTGGAGAAAAGAGACTTGGCTCTCATAGAGGGATTCATTGAGTATTCGAGGTTCTCTTGAAATGGTGCAGTAGCTGATAGCGTTTGTCTTACTGGAATGTGTCGGTCTTCCCAGCCCTGAAATTTCCCAAGCTACTTGCAGCAGATATAGCAGCAATGTTTCTGACTATCTGTTGAAGGTGTTGGCTTTCAAGCTGAGCCCGCCAGTTTTTTAATTGCTTTTTTTTTGGACTAGGTCACATTCATATCACTGCGCCGACTCTTACTCGCGCGATGTTTTGCATGTATTATGATTTTTTTGGGGCGAGCTACTCTTTATTGATTTAAACGCTGCTTCCGGACCGAAGGGTATCTTTGTGCTTCAATACATAAATATAAGGATTAGTATCTCTAAACCCCTTGAAGAAGTGCACAAAACTCATTGCCTCAACGCTGCATGTGCGCTGGGAGCTACTGCTGTAATACTAAAGAGTAATTTTCAGCTGACGATGATAACGTACCCTGTCAACGGATTCAAATCATACCATTTTAATTTGTGTATCGTTCCCTGTTTTGTTTGAGGGTCACTTTTTCTTACTGAAGTTTTGTATATAAATGTACAGTATCTTATAGGCCCCTTCAGGGTAGGATTGACTTGAGCTTGTGTATCATAGTCGCCTATTTTGTCATTCGATTAAGGTAGTCTATGCCTGGGAGATCTAATTTGTTGAGATTTGCATTTTAGGTTCGTTTCATAGAGAGTTCTTGCAGGTGGTATTCATCTCGTATTGTTCGAAATTTTAAATTAAAAATTGTCTACCTCTTTGTGATGAGATAAGTTGTGAAGTCTTACTCGGATGCTATTGAGCGAGAGCGCAGTGAGAACGAGAGAACTGAAAATTTCATTAATTTGGTGTAATTGAAATGAATTACTAGGTTAACTATTTAAGTTAAGTCGCCCGAGTTATTTCAATGTGAATAACTTAGAGGACTTTCATTGAAGTGTCCCGAGTTCCTTGGTTTTCAAGATCCACGCTGTTTGTCTCTTGGAATTAGGTAGCCGTGTTCATAGCAGACGTTTTTGTGCAAGCATTTGAGTAGTGTGGCGCTGATCATAACTTCTACTAAGATCCTCCCTTTGTGTATACGAACTCTGCCGCCGACTGCTCTGCTCTCTTCTATAGCTGTAGTCCTGTATATACGTATAAAGGTAAGTTATTTACCTGCTCTCAGATAGCTTTCCAGATACTGTGTTCGACGACTAAGATGCAATTGAAGTGCTTCTTCCTCACATTGCGCTTCAGTTCCGATAGTTTTTTATCTTCTAGTGCAGTAATACTTTCGGCGAGGATCCAGTGGAGAGATCATTCGGTGAAAGGTTTTCTTTCATCCTCCGTAATGCTCTTTTCTTGTACTGTATAGACTGTACGAATAACACTACAAGGGTTTGTTCTAAAGACTGGCTGCATTGGTATTTCAGACGGTATTACTTGCTCGATAAAATGGCCGCGAACGTTTAGGTGACTTGGTTGCTGTTGATGTCCAACAGTTGTGAGAATTAATGCATTTGTTCGGAAGAAATTAACCGCATTTTCACCCGTCATTTCTTTTTAAAAACTTGAATAGGCTTTTCAACTTTGTGAACAAAGCAATTTTTTGTTCAAAAATCTAAATTCAGTAAAACCTCTGATAGGGAAATGACCTTAAGGAATTTCATGAGTGACCAACCGATTTAAGACTGAGCTCCTTTCATTGATGTTCATTGGTGGGTTTTGGTATTGAACATTGTAAGAAAATTTTTGAAATTACCATCGTGAACAACAAGAAGCAGAACCATTTTTAGTTCTATGGAACAAAGTGCATTGAAATAATTCCTAAATAATGAAATGACTCGTGAATTCTCCAAACCAGTTTACATGTTCTGGTAAGAAGTGATCTTATTACTGTTTGTATTTCTTTCAAATGATTCTGGGAAATTTTTTGTAGCTGTGAAGGATACCTATTTCCGAAATTTTTGAACTTCAAAAATTGTGTTGTGGATGTTTTGTTGTGATCCCTCTCAAACTCTGCATGGATCTCGTATGTTTGTGTGCATTTGGTTTTGACCTTTGGCATTGCATTGGTGTGCAGGGTGTAGCATTCGTGTCGCTGGTACCATTTAGTGAAGTTGTTTCCAATATTTTGAGACAGATGACTAGTACATGCAAAGGAATTTTTCAGCTGTTTTGTAATAAATTATTCAAGTTACTGAACAGGATTTTAGAATTGATGTTTTTCAAATTTTTATGTTCTCGTACATGAAAAAATGATGCATTCTGAATATCATCAGTCCATTCGTTTTGTAATTCGTGGAAGTTTTGGGCATCATGTTCAGCATCGTTTATCTTTACCTATGACATTAATGCAATGCTTCAAGTCGTGGATATCATGTTCAATCAATCAAAATTGTAGAAAAATTACTCACGAGTGTGTTGGAGTATGATCCGCGCAAGGAAAAGGTACCAATGTAAATGGAACATGTGGATGCTGTAAGGTTGTTCAACTAACGGAAGGGCTCTGAGTAATATCATATAGCTCGAGTCGTTTGACTGCGAGCTGATGAAGTATTCATGAACTTCAAACTCGAAGATTTTCTGTCATTTTATTCATTCATTTTTTTAATGTAGGTCCCGTGGTGAAAATTTGGGTTGGTAATAAGTACCAGTGATGTAATCTCCATAGTAATTTTTTTAACACGCCCATTTATGTCTGTGCTTAGCATTTGTGTAAATCTTGTTTTGACAGAGCTTTTATTTTTCAATTATCTAGGATTGAAGATGAAATCAATTCCGATTCAAATAAGAAATTTCCTCATTAAATTTTTGGTGATCTTTATATCAAGAGTAAAATTTCCCGTAGATCCATCAATGAGTGTTATCACTTTGATTGATTGCCGAAATATACATCAGCTCTGACTCCGTGGTAGTCAGGGAAAAAATTATTTTTAGTACTGTTAACCATGATAAGCTAATGAAACGCCTGATTATGTCCTTACGACGTACATGCTACGATCCCTGTCGTAGCTTCGTTGTCCCTGCTGTGAAATACCAGCCAGGTTCTAACGGGCGCACAGGGTTTCTATCGTTGGCTTGATCGTTGTTGGAATGGGAGAAGTCTGATTTATCTGGTTTGCTGAACGAACTCATGAGTCACCTTCACGCAAATGTTTGTATGTATGAGATTCTTGGAACGCTGTGTGGCTCAACAAATCGGTTGGGTTTAAGCCTGATCCTAGACTTGTAATACTGTGAGGGATCGTAAATTTTAAGATTGAATTAACAGTCAGCTAAAATTTATTTCACGAAATTGTCTCTTCTTATTCTCGCTCTTGACTTTTTTCCGTGGTACTCACTATTGATTTTTCTGTGCTTTTATATTACAAGCAAATGCGGAATGTGCCAAGAGGAATTTTTCTTGCATAATGTGTACCTGGCATTCTGATTTAGCTTTCAATTTTTTTGAGCGCGAGAAAAAAATTGGTGTTGAAGCTTGACGCCTTAAAATATTTTCTCATCACACTCGACTATTGAAATTACTTTTGACTTGAGCTTCTTCTGCAAAATTGAAATTGTTCAAGTTGGGATGCTTGGACATTATCTTGCAATGATTACACTTGGCTCCTGTTGATTAGGTTTCGCGCAAATAGTTCCTTCTCAACATTATCTAGAGTAAATAGTCTATTCTTAAGTAGACACTGGTTTATGTGGCAGCACATTTACAGATCGGTCGTTCGATCTGCCGTTAAGCGTAAAAGTTCTTTACGTTTTCGTTGCTCTATTTCCTTGTGAGATTTTAGTGTTTAACGGGATACCGTCTCATATCGTAAAGTACGTGTGACTGAGACATGCATGAGTGTACATAGAGTAAATTAAATTAGTGTGGATAGTGCAGCAGTTTATTGGTGTGGAAGCTCAAACTGACCGCTGTTACAGGAGCGACTCATCAAAAGAAATGTTTACGTCTTCGTCGTTGTTTGTATTGTGAGTAGCTTGTAGTTCTTCGCCGCTATTGTACAGTGTAAACATTAAGTTCGTAGGTCAAGCAAGCATCTTTTTGCAATGCTACACAAATTTTGAAGGTTATACTACATGGCTGACCAATGTCTAATTTCAAGACTTCTGTTGTTTCGTCTTCATGTGTTGCTCATTCTATAATTTCTGCCACCTAATCTCGTTCTTTAAATTCATTGATTTTTTCGCTATTATTAAAGTTTTTCTATCCTGAAACATAAAAAAATCACAGCATGTTGATTGTATTACACTATTTCATGAGGATTTAGATTTTTAATTAAATATCCCTACTTGGCTATGAGGTGCTCCCAGGTACGAATGTAATACGGTGTACAGCGACCATCTTCTTTGAGATTCAGAAGGTTCACTAATATTGGAGTACCTTTTTTCTACGTTGTCTACATTCTAGGACCCTTTTCTCTTTGTGTTCGTAGACCATGTCTATTTATTCTCATTACTGTATTCTGTATTTATCTATGTAGCGAGAACTTTTTCTTCGGCATTATAATTCTACTTGAATCACTCTTTCTTGTAAGAGTCATTTGTTGAATATTGATTGGACATCACAATTTTTACGATGGCTTTTTGGTTTGTAGTACTATTTGATTGCTAAACATAGTTCTGTTTTATAGAGCTCATTTTCCATCTTATTGGTTATTCAACTATGTATGCAAATTTTTATAGCTGGGAGAAAATGTTCTGGTAATATGTGTGCATGGTGTTATTGGTACATGCAATCCAAAAAACCATCATTTTTTCCTCTCTGTGATGGAATTGATTACTTTGTTCTTCGTGAATCTAGTTTTTTTGCGGAAATAATGGGATTTCATTTGCTTATTTTCCGACTTCACTTTTGATTGATGCGTGGAATAATGATCGTAATTTGATGCATGTAAAACAGTTATTAAATTTGTTCAAATAATTTTTCGAATGATGCATTTAAGTACTAGTAGTTGGACACACGACCCGTTTTCTTCCTTTTTTCTCCCCTTTTGCCAACAAACGACGCCCTTGCAGCTATGAGGTGTAACGGTGTGTGTGCGCCTGGACGTCTCTTTTAGGGGTGTCTGCCAATACTGGTTGTAAATTTGCATGTTTTATGAGTGTTAATTTATTTATTTGAAATTGAAGTTGTTATAAGCAGACAGAAATGCTCGTAATTGGATAGTTCCGTGTTTCGAGTGGTAAAGCTAGCTAGTTAATGGAATTAGTATGTTGCTAGGTAGCGCGCGGCAATGTATGGTTCTCATTTTTGTCCTCAATTTTTACAAGCACGTTTTATTTAGATTTCTGTTTGTACTACACCGGTGTTTTACCCATATTCTCATTCATTTGTAAATATTTTACGCACGCATTTTGTCGGTAATAAAGTCGTTAATAATTAGATTTCAAGGATTGAAACTAAGTAACTCACGCAAATTAATTATGTGAACTTGAAATTTGCGTAGAAAAGGCTGTAGCAAATAACACAAAGCACGTTGAAAATTCGCATCAACGCCTTGCTGTTATTGGTATTATTTCCGTAAAAGCTGTCTCAACCGGGATTAAGGATAGACCATTAGTGCAAAATGTTGGAAGAAAAGAAGACGTCTCACTCTCAGCACATTTTGCTTCATTGGTGCTGGGGAGAAATGAATATTGATTACATCTATCATCTATCTTCTTTCGGTAACCTGGAAATACTATTTTTTATTGTGGGAGTCACCTGGTATATAGCCTTCTGTAAATTAAACAGTCTCATTATTAAGTGCTGGTAGCAAGGTGAGTCGATTGAAGTTTGTCTTTAATTTTATATCTTCTAAGTTGTTTATATTGTAGAAGTTACATGTTACTTTACCATGTGTTTGTACTGAATGAGCTTTGCGAAAATATCCTGTAAATTATATTGTGAAATATGCTTTGAATTTGTTTCACCTATCCCGGCTTCCAGATCATCAAACAGCGCCAAGAACAATCTCACCTTAATTTTGCATCGGATGAACAATATCCATACAATTCACCCATAACGTACCTTGAACTGTATCATGCACTCCGACAATGTAAGAATACATCCCCTGGACCAGATGGCATCCACTACAAGATGCTAAAGAAAATGCACTCATCAGCAATCACCTACCTTCTTCATTTGTATAATAAAATCTGGACAACCCATGTATACCCTACAGAATGGCAATCAGCCACAGTACTTGCCTTCTTGAAACCCAATAAACCATCCACTGAAGCATCTAGTTACCGCCCCATAGCCCCAACAAGCTGTGTGGGAAAGGTACTGGAGAAGATAATCAACATTAGATTGATGCGCTTTTTGGAGGCCGGAGATCATCTCTCTCCAGTTCAGTTTGGGTTCAGATCTCTTCGTGGAACCACGGATGCCCTCCTCAGACTGCAGAACCATATTGTTAAAGAGCGTGCCCAAGGAAGACACACTGTGTGCGTCTTCTTCGATTTGCGGAAGGCTTATGACACTGCCTGGCGATATGGGATATTGGAGCAACTGCATAAGATTGGTGTACGAGGTCACATGGCAATGTATGTACGCGAGTTTATAAGAGAACGTCGGTTTAGGGTTAGAGTGGGCACACGGTTTTCTGCCCTGATGACTCAGAACGAAGGAGTACCTCAGGGCAGCGTTATAAGCTGCACGCTCTTCCTACTTGCAATGGACGCCATCACGAAGGACCTACCAAGGCATGTTTCGTTTTCCTTGTACGTGGATGATTTCATGCTATATGCATCCTCTAGATACCTACCCGCCCTGACTCGTCGAGTACAGGAAGCCATTAACCGTATTGGAGCCTGGGCCGACAAGCGAGGCTTCTCCTTTTCAGTTGAAAAGACTGTGGCACTCCATGTGCAGCCCCGTCGCACTAATGAACCTACGCCTGAGCTCTTTCTCGGTGATAGGTTGGTCAACGTCTCGCCCACAGTCTCCTTTCTGGGCATGTTGTTTGACAATAAACTGTCATGGAGACCTCATATACAGGCTTTAAAAGGAAGATGTTCTAAAGCTCTGAATCTCCTGAAATGCCTGTCCAGATTAACGTGGGGTGCTGATCGAACAACCATGCTGCGACTTTATAGAGCCACCGTTCGTGCCAAGATTGATTATGGCTGCGTCGTCTACCAGAGTGCCAGCCCATCATGCTTATCACTCCTGGACCCAATCCATAACTCTGCTCTGAGGCTGTGTACGGGGGACTTTCGGACATCACCGGTGATGAGCTTATTGGTGGATTGCGGTGAACCAGCCTTGCAACTTCGTCGAGTACAGCTTACTCTACAGTATGTTGTACGACTCGGACAACTACCTTTCACGGCCACGTGGAATAGCGTGATGGAGGGAGTAAGGGGTCGGGAGTTGTTTCCGTATTATATCCCCTCCTCTACTGACTACGAAGCACTAGCGGAGATGATGCAGTTGCCCTCGTTCAAAGTTGAGCGTGCCCCCACTCTGGAAGAGCCAACCTGGCAAATTCCGATTCAGACTTTCTGTCCAGGACCGCAATACCCAAAGAAAGAGATGATGACAATATCCATACTGCGACATATTTTCCAAGATCACCTTCACAGTGACCACGAGGGAGCTTTTCATATCTACACTGACGGTTCTAAAACGGATGACGCAGTGGGCTGTGCTGCAGTTTTTGATGGCGGAGTGGTGGAGGAAAGACTGCTGCCTGAAACGTCAATCTACTCTGCGGAGCTGATCGCCATCCGTGCCGCACTCCGCATGATTGAGGAGCGGCCTGCTTCGGGTTCTTATGTGGTGTTCTCCGATTCCAAAGCTGCCCTCCAGTCACTGAGATCCTACAACTCCACACATCCAATAATTTCCGGAATAATGTCTAGCCTTTTGCGACTTGCAAGCTCCCCAAAACTTGTAACTCTATGTTGGGTACCTGGCCATGTTGATGTGCGTGGCAACGATCGGGCAGACGAGTTAGCGCGAAATGCTGCAACCTCTGCTGCTAACCCAACAAATACCAGAGTACCCGCCCGAGATTACTACCCTATAATTAAAGCTGCATTAATCCAACTCTGGCAGCGACAGTGGGAAAACACCCAAGACAACAAGCTGCGCAAGATTAAGAACAGTGTCCGAGCCTGGCCTTCTTCAGCATGCCGGAACCGCCGCGTGGAAGTCCTCCTATGTCGACTGAGGATTGGTCACACCCGCCTCACTCATGGCCATTTAATGGAGCGTCGCCCGGCCCCTCTTTGCGATCGCTGCTTGGTGCCGCTGTCGGTGCAGCATATATTGGTTGAATGCCTTCACTTTTCCGATGTACGTTCCCGTTATTACCCTGGTTTACAGGGCGCTGACTCTGATTTTGTTTTGTGTAAGATGTTGGGAGAACCGACTCGTGGGCGTTTTAATCATTGGCGGCTTATTGGTTATCTCTCTGACTCGTCTCTTTTGAACAAATTGTAGTGCCTCTGTACGCTGAGAACTACGAAAAGTTTTTCATGTTTGAAGTCTTTTGGAAGATTTTAGATGAAGAAACTGCAATATGGCCGGACGCGCTACGTTGGTACCTTGGGGGGTTTCAGCGTGGGTAAGGCGTCCGGCCATAATGGGTGGGCAGCTGAAACCCCCTAAGGGGTTTGGCTGCCCAGTGATTTGGATGTACTATAGTATGTACAAAATTTCAATGAGACAATTATAATCTTGAGTTGTAATTAAATCATGATCATGTAATTTGTGATGTTCATATAATGTTGATGTTCACCTTGCGTGGTAAATCGGAAAAGCTTGATACCGATTAAATTATGTGACCTTCGGTGCGATATAGTTTAAATAACTGAAGCGCTAGCAAACCTATGTTACTACTACTACTACTACTTGTTTCACCTAAAAACCATCTAAAACTGCTTCCACAATGATGACATTTAGCGACTTTCGTTAAAAAAGCAAAGTCCCGTTAAGGGGATAAAACTGTTGTATCTATGGGAATTGTCTCTTACTGTGAAATACGTGAGGTACCAAATTAAGGGTTAGGCATACCTTCCTTTTGTTGAAATAGAGTAGGTTATTTGCTTTATCACGAACCATCTTCTTTCGTTTTACTGACTTTTTCAGCACCGACTACTATCTTTATCAATTGATATCTTCTTCCATTCATAACTAACTCTATAATAAATGGTCCCTCCCTCCTTTCTCCCTTTGAAACGCCTTTGGTACGGGTTACGGAGGCTTAAACTGATATATAATCTAAAAGTAAATAAATGCTGATGAATTAATATAGGCAACTTTATGTCACTTCTGCGTACAAACAACTTCGCTCTCATTTCCTAAACATAATGACTAGAAGGAAGTGAAAAATACCTGAACACTAAAATAATAAACTTCATTGCCACTTCGCTGGTTCGAACAAGCAAATATACATTTATACAATCGGTAAGTACTATTAAATCTACTTCAGTCCCTGGAAATACACATAACTCGGGTCCCTAATTTGAGAGATATTAAGACATATATAGTAAAATACAGGGTCGTTGATGATTACAGAAGTCAAACTTGATATTGAATTAAGATTACTTAATGTTAAAAATCAATTAGAAGCAAATAAGTGCCTCAAATGATGTCAACGCTTCACGAAGTGTTACTCTGAAAGGAATAGCCTTGAGCCTTTAGGACAACGCTCACCATGAGTAGGATTTCTAAGCCAAATATGCTGAAAATGTCTCATCTTTTTCTTACTAATTTTTGCTCGTTGGAAGCATTCAAAGCTCAGACTACCTACCAAAGAATCAGAAACACCCATTGAAGCAGGCAGTAAGTTTAGTAATATTTTTTGGAGCCCATTTACATTTTTTTCACCTTCGGTGTCTTGAAAGAGTTTTTACATAAACATGAAAGACCGTCCCTGTTTCAGTACTTTTCTTCCCCACCATCCGTGCAACCTTTTGAGGTGCTAATATTCTACTACAAGCAAGCCAAGCCCAAACTGAAATCACCGCTAGTAAATCCATGAAGCTAGTAGCGTACAGGCGATATTTTCTACCTTCTACTGGATGCACCATTGACGCAGCGTCGGACATTACGGCATCAAACTCTTGAACTGAGCTCCAGCGAAGCTAAAAATGCCGATAAACGCAATCGCTCGAACACGAAGGCCGAAAATATTGTTGCAAAGACAAAAGCAGTGACAGTAGTCGATGTCAACGATAATGTTTGTTATGCTGCGCCACGCTGGACACAAAAACTGTTGCCATATATGTAGTAGACTTTCATTTAGCTTAATCGACTTTTATTTGAAAGATAGCCATCAATAAATACTGTTAAACCGTAAATACAGAGTTAAAAGTTAAACAAATTTAGGAGTCAAACTACATAGGATACGCTTGGTGGCAGGTGAGGACATGGCTGGATAACAATCCTCTCAAATAAACTTCTTAAGAGAAAAAATAAGAAATAAACAAGCTACCTTCGACGTCTAGCTTATGTGAAAACGGATTTAATTTACCATCCTCTTTGAAGCTACGATGGATTGCTGAAATACCTTTGAAAAATGCGTTCTTTTTTACGCTGACTTCGGCAAGCACAGTCATCTTAATATACAAAATTTTCACCATACACAATGGTAAAACTAAGCATTTCTTTATTTGAAGCACGTGGAGATTTACAAAGGTACTTGCTAATATATTTCCCTCGTTCACCCCATTGCCCAATCCCACGTGATCGTTATACGAGTATCATCCGCGGTCCAGTCACGGGAAACAGGCACAGCGACCCCGTCGTTGGAATTTTGAGTTTGAACAGATCCGCCGTTGACCATCACCTGACGAAATAAAAAATTAAATTTTAAAATAAGTTGGTACGTTAATGTGGCCAAGCGAACCCTTTCAAGTGAAATATGAGAGTGCAATAAGATGGGCGGAAAAAACGATAGCTGTCGAGCCCTGCAGCATTGGCCTCCCTGGATATTGGAAATAATCAAAGGCTCATTCCGTTGACCACTGAACCCTCAGGCTCAAATATTTTGCTCACATATTGACGAAATATATCAGGTAAATTTATTTACCAAACCTATGGTAAATAACGTTGATACCACTGGACCCTCAGGCTCAAATATATTGGCTATATATTGACGAAATACATCAGGTAAATTTATTTACCTAACATCTGGTAAATAACGCTGATGCCACTAGACCTTCAGCCCTCAAATGTATTGGCTATATATTGACGAAATACATTAGGTAAATTTATTTGCCTAAAAATATATTTTCTGACACCAGCTCTGACTCATTTAATTTTCTGTCCAATTTACTGCATCTTTAAAAAGCTATCAAAACCATCTACATAGCCCTATGCACTGGATCACCATGCTCAAATATGTTGGCTATATATTGCAATTATACTCTGTACTCATTCATTCAAGCACAACAGAGAAGCATGCTGACCTAACGAAAAAAATTGCTAAAAATAAATATTAATATTTTAATAAATTTTAAAACCGCAAATGCAAGCTGGGTGCACAAACTTAAGTATGTCATTTTAAAACTGTACCTTAAGTTGTCCAATTACTTATGACGTCCACTGAATACAAAGATAAGTGTATATATATATATATTTCATTGTTTTTAATATTTTTTCAACTCTTCTGCGCTGTAGAGCTTGAATAAAACACAAAAATGATGTGAGCCATAAGGACAAAGTACATAAAGTTTATTTAGGATTTCAAGCCTTTAATTACGCATTGCCTTCTCTCTTTGCTCATAAATGTAAGCACACTTATCTGTGGCGTACAGAACTCAGTTTACTTTTCAGATATATATAGAGAGAGAGAGTTATAAAAGTTTCCTTTGGGTAATTGTTTTTTGATGTAACATTATCCACTTTAATCCTATTTGGCTTATTTATGCTCAGCAGCTATGAAACTTTATATCATTCAGAAAACATAGAAGTTCCGTAGTGTTTGTGAATGAGGAACTGCACACATAATTCTAAAAATAAATGATATTTAAATAGTTTGACTATAGTAGAAAAATATACCCTCACAATTTCCTTACTCGTTTTGACAGTTATTTCACAACAATTCTAGACAAAGAGAAACGTCAGCAAATTTTATTACCCATGAGGTTTTGTCCACAATACGCGTTAAGCGTGTGACTTGACCACTACTACTTTCTCGCTCTCTTAGACAAATCGTTTTGCAAGTTCGAAAGATCAAACCTTGCACTCCTGTGAGAAAGGTGCTGAATCAGTGTCGTCTATCTTCACCCGTAATCTAAAAAATACTTTTAAACATAATAAGTCTAAAAACTATACATAATAAGTCTAGAAGCCAACTTTATGGCTTTTAGACTTTTCTGGATATTGATTCACTTTCACTGTTTATTTTATTCTATAGTACCCTAAAAAAATTATGGAAAAAAATTAAGCGTAACCTATGAATCAAAATTAGAATATAGGTTAGTTTAAGCCTCCCTAACCGCTACAAAAAAAGAGCGTATCGAAGAGAGGATGAAGTAAGGCACCATTTAGCATGGAGATAAGGGAATGCGGAATCAATACAGAAGAGGCATAGACACAGTAAGTTGAGAAAGAAGTTCATGAAACAAGGTAAAAGTTGAACAAGACAGTTGGTGCTGAAAAATCAGGACAGCAGTGAGCCGAAAAAAGGTGGTCCTTAACATAACAAAAAACATGTTGATTCAACAAAAAGAAGGCCTACCTAACTCTCAGCTCGGGCCCTCACACACTTTTTTCCTCTGGGAGCGTTAATTCCCATAGGTACAATGGGTGTATCCCCCTGAGGGAACATATGCAACAAATGCCATTCGAAAATTTTCCTGATTTAAAGTTTAACCATGTGCTTGAATATTTGTTTAAAAAATGCATTAATGTTTTTTGGTGTATAGTACAGTATATACAGAAAATTAGAAAAAAATATTCTTTATGTCATATATTACTTACACATTTATGAAAAGTAAAACGGTTTTAAATGCAAATGTAAGTACATATTGCGTGCTTTTCGTAAACTGAATGTCGGGTAACTCATCTGAATAGAGTTGTAAATAATTCAAAGGGTCATTTACGATTCAACCCGGCGGCACTCGGTCCAAGCACGCAGGATTTCTACACCGCCCACCCCTCTCCCTCCACCTCCGAGCAGCTAGTAAAGTTGCCATTCGCGCCAATTATTGAACTATGTAGCACTACTGAGGTTTATTAACCTATCTGTTCGTTATGCGGTTATTAATAATAACTGCAATATAACAACTAAAAGTACTTAGTAAGCAGATACTACAGCGGAATACAAAATTTAACCTCTATTAAATCATTATAATCAGTTTTTACAACGACCGCTGGTGTTTGGGCGTTCGACCCTCCATCTCGGCACGCAAAAACAGGCATTTTTAAACTTTTTTAAGTTAACCTTAAACTAACTGAACTTGGCCTAACCTAACCCAACCTAACCTAACTTAACCTAACTTAACTTAACCTAACCTAAATTAATTTAACCTAACATTTCTGTAGCTGCTTGGAGGTGGTGCTGTAGCTGGTTGGAGGTGGAGGGAGAGGGCTGGGCGGTGTAGAAATCCTGCGAGATCAGACCCTGTGCAACCCGGCGTACAAGGAAGCTATTCAGGTAGTCTTAGTAGGTCTACTACACTTAAAAAAGTTAAATTTTCCTAAAACCGACACCTGATAAAAAAAAGATAATCGAATACATCCAAGGAGCTTTAATGGAATGGAGGCGGCATCGCTATCTTTTGCCAGTCAAGCAAGTAAAGCCAGTTTCGCCGACCCAAGCCCCGCCCACCCGGCATTGGGGCCCAGTGTGGAGGTGGTGTTGCAGTGGAGGGGTAGCACCACCTCCATCATCAGCGACTGAAGACCGCGCTGTTAAATGGCAGACTTGCGCTACTCTGTGCTATACGTTTTTTTTCTTAGGCATATATTTCAATTTCATCCTCGCTGAATGATAAAGAAACTCATATTGAAAAAATTCGTCCTTCACCGCAGCGTGGATAAGCGGCGCCCTGTCACGCTGAGTGTCTGACACGCACTGAGCCCCATCTCCGTGTGTGTGCCCGTATACCCTACAGCTACCAAAAATTGGCTTCACTTTAGAGCGCTGATGCCGCCTCCATTCCATTAAAGCTCCTTGGATACATCTGCAGTTCAATGTCAAACTGCTGCTTGATACTGAACACTCCAAAGACAATTATTTTACCACCTCACAGAATTTTAGCCGGGAATTTGTATGACTTACGTTTTCAACATCCTGAAGTCCGAAAAAGACAACATTTTCGATGATAGAGCTGTGGCTGCCTGTTGAGTCCACGTAGGGGTTCCCATTCAGGCCGGTGGCACTGATTTGCAACGTCCTCGCTGCCAACTGCATCGTGACCTCTACACGCGTCGCTGTGTAGGTCCCGTCGTCAGGAGACGTTATCCCATCATCGTAATACATCGACCCTTCACGTTCGGGAAAAATTCATCATATCAGAGAAATAAGAGTAGTTAATGCGTTCGATTAGATAAATTAGTCCAAGCCTCCTTAACCGCAACAAAGGTGTTCCAAAGAGAGGAAGGATGAAGGCACCGTTTAGAATATAGTTAGGCGAACGCAGAATCTATGCACGAGGTATGTTTTTACGTAAGATCCACTGCGCATAAAAGAGTAAGTTGAGAAGGAAGCTATGAAACAAGATGAACTTTGGAAAAGAAAGCCATAGGTGATCAAAACCAAGACAGCAATGAACCGAAAAATATGGTCCTTAAAAAACACAACTCTCAGTTCGAGACCCCAGATTGTCCGCCTCGAAGAGCTAATTCCTATTGATACAATAATTGTATTCCCCTCAGAGAAGTATTCACTGCAGTAGATTAATTTAAAGAGGGAGTTGAATCTAGTTTTGTAATTTATTCAAGGTATAAATTCAAAAAAGACAAGCCATTTTTGATTAGTCTGCCTTGCAAATTGAAGAATACTTGAGTTTACATTTTTCGACTTGAAATGAGTAAAACCGAGGAAAAAATAAAAGTAGAATTTACATCTAGCAAAAAATATAATTTATAAAAATTTACCATGCAACATTTTGAAACATCGAGTCCAATATTAGATTGTTAAATTTAGAAGTCATGCTTTCACTTACTGAATTATGTCAAATGATTGCAGAAAATGAATCAAGCAATTTTGAAATATTTTATTATGGCTTGTTATTCAAAGTTTGAGATACATTCAAAACCTAAAAATTAAGACAATATTAACAGAAGAAGAGATGCGCATGCAATGAGGTACGAACTGCTGTCCCTGATCTGCACGAGTTTAACTTCCGTTGGTTGGTACGCGTTTTATAGGAATAGTATTGGGATTGCTTCATTCTTTCCATCCTAGACAGGAATGACTCAAAGAGAGCTTAGGTGGGTATAGTGGGAGTTGAATGCACGTAAATCATCCGTGGAAGTGTGATTGCTGCCAGCAATCTTATTTGGATGTACAACTCTCAAGTATATCGTTTACCACAACAAACGGTCTGGTATTTCTGGCAGATAATTGGTCCATGTGTTTTTTTAGCCAGCTATAAGAAATCATTCATATGGGTCAAACCACTATTTCAGTGTTTCTCATTTTTCCAGACTACAATGCTGCAGATAAAATTGACTTAAATATTTTAATATCGCTCTGCATCGGTATCCAGAAACCTTCTTAGAATTGCAATCAAACGACCTTGAAATTATATATTCTTATATCTAATTTTTAATTCAAGCTGTTTCTATGAAAGTATATGTTTGTGTGTATATATATGGATTTGAATAAGGTGCTGTGTGAGCTGCTTGGCTTACAAATTGTATTTTTTTTTTGTTTTTAAATTTTGTTCCTTCATCTCTTTATTTATATTTCTCACGTTTTCTACCCATTCTCAAATCAGCACTGATGATGGAATTTGAGAAATCTGAAACATTTACTATTGAAATACAGTACACTCATTTTTTTCCGTGGTTTTCTACCTCATACTAAACGTAAATTTTCAGAATATTAACCGAATATCCAATATTGAGAGGATAGTCAAAAAACGTACAAAATGACCAATAAAAAAATAATTTGATGTTCCTAATTTTGACTTGATTCACATTAACGTTCAAGAAAGTACATAATTTGAAGGATAATCAATTTTAGGGTAACGATAATGTGTCATCTCATTGCCAGACATAAAAATGTGATAGCATTTCGTGTGCCATCGGCCAATGAGCTAGTACAGTCAGGTCAGCTAAAAGTTATAGCTAATTCAAGAGAAAACCACTAAATCAAGCGCAAATATTCTCGGTTAGGTTGTTTCACTGAGCATCCAGCAAATAAATGAGAGATTATTATTTATATCGACACGGCATAAAGACTCACCGTACGAATCTGTGTCGTTGAGAGCATAAACATAAATGTTGAAGGGATACTGGCGCATCTCTTCAGCGTTTCGGATGACAACCTGTTGCAAGCATACAATGTCATTGAAAAACTTTAAGTCAGACAAAATGCAATCATTTTATAATGCACCATGAATTATTATACTAAGAGTGTGAGTGTTAATGCGCTGATCAAAGTCGTAATATTTTAGTTGGTCATAAGCAAACGTATATTGCATATAAGATCTCAAATTGAAATTCGGTAACTGCTCGTCTATCTTTCGATATTCTGATCAATTAATTGAAAACACATCTAGAAAATTTCCATTTTCTAACATCTCTCTATGTCCCATGAATTTGAAAATAATCTCACACTTGAACGGGGTTTTCTTTGAAAATTTTGAATTTTTTAAACAACTAGTGTCCCAGTTCAAGAAAGCAGGTCACTTAGATATTTCCATAGTAGTTTTTCATACGAAAAAAATATTTCGAGTTTATTGAACACCACGAATCGAAAAGTGTAAGGAGAAACTGACAAAAAATACTCAACTGGAGCTTATAAAAATGCCGAGCTCAGAGCTCTTTAACAACTTTAGCTTCGAAAAGTTCAGAAAAAAAGAGCATCAAGTTTATTTTAGAGGAAAATGTACGCTTGACCACTTCCTACACACTTTAAAATACGTGAAAGTGTGTCATACTGTCATCAAATTTGCAGTCACAAAATTTAAATTCGCGTATGTTCGAGACACTGGAAGAAAGTTCAGCGCTTTATCGCAGAAATGTTAAAATAATATAGGGTACCACTATTCTTTATAGCGTTAGCTCTCTTGGGAAAAAAATGTTTCCTCTGTCTGGTCAATTAATTACAATACTTCACTTTCCTTGATCAACACCATGTAACTTGTACTGTTTCCAACTACTCTACGCTGTCAGCTCTTGACTAGTCCACATCAAGCTATTGCACCAGGGAGTCTGTCATCCATAGAATAAAAAATGGGATGCTACACCGATCTGAGGTAGTAATCCTCTTCCATGAATAATTATTATATATAACATTTGAAGGTGCAAATATCATTTCATTATCTCACGGTAACAAAGTGCAAACGCTAATTTCGTGTTTCTTCCATAACATGAGGCGTCAGCATTAGACTCACGGCTAAGTTTCCTTGCATGAAAACCACAGCTCCTCCACGCGCGAACAAATTGATGTCTGTGATGGTAGTGAGCAGCGACGTGTTGGTGCCGTTGTCGCTGTCTGACACCAGTCGGCCCGTCAGAAGCTCATACCTGTACACAATTTACAATGACAAAACACAGTTTATTCCCGAGCTATACATCGTCTTATGGGAATCTCAACTTTCACGGATTAAAATGAGCCCCAGCCCTTCGACTCATACGATCCTTGATTCCAGTCATGAATAACTAGGAATAATTTTTATCCGTATAAGTTGAGGTTTGCGTAACATGATATCGTTCAACTCGATGATCGACTGTACGGATATAGAAACATTCACAGCGCAAAATTATCTCAAATATAATGTTTTAATGTTTTGTTTCGAGGACAAAACCGAATATTTTTACGGATTTGATTAAATGCAATGGCTATAGACACGGCGTTTCAGATCCTCAGGAAACCAGTAGCGCAGCCAGCCGAAAATTTCGGGGAATTTCGAGGGGGAGGGGAGGGGGGCGCCAGAAGCCCAGACAAATAATTTCGGGGGAGAGGGTATCAGACAATAATCATCAGCAATCTTATAATTCTTTTAATTGAGACGCAGCGACTGAAACTGGCCCCCAGCTCAACATTTCGGGGGTTAGGGGGGGGGCACGGCCCCCGTGCCCCCCCCCCCCTTTGGCTCAGCTACTACAGGGAACGTTTTTCAGGTTTATCTAAAATTTTATATGAGATGAAATACAAAATAAGGTTATTGAATCTTCTGCAAATCAACGTTTGGAGAATAAAATGTTACTAAGTTAGGGCCAAAGATTCACAGTTTTATGGATAATTTGCCCTTTACGGGTAAGAAGTACAATTTATGTCAATAAGAACAATCTGGAAAATGAACGGAATGCATTTTTTATACAGAAAAATTTCTGCTCTATCTATTGCCTAATACTCAATGCCTAAGAGGACCACAGAGAGCGATGCAACATTTAAAAAATATTTAACCGAAACGAAGTGCTCGCGATAGCCATGTGCTATAGGTTCCGCCGCCGTGCGGCCGGGACCCGGGTTCGAAACTCGGCGCTGGCAGTGGCGATTTTCTCTGTTGGGTATAGGAGAAAAATTCCAAGCACAATACCCCACTCTACCCAGGTGTCTGAAATGGGTACCGGTCTCGACGGGGGGAAAGCGTCATGGCGTCCTGGCGTTAGTTATAAGGCATTTGAAAATCCAATGTACAAGGTGATATGTATCAGGCTTGATTGGAAATAAAGCATCCGTAGATGCCTTCATTATTATTATTAAAAAAGTGAAGAATCGAAGCTTCATGAGGGTACGACCTGAGTTGGGAAGTTGTCTAATTTCCATAAGTGCCCACGTAAGCGGTGCATTTTATCATCCGTTCGCACTGCATTGGGCAGAAAAACTGATGTGAGGACATTGCAAACCTCTGAGGATGTTTGTACTCAATTAAATTAGCAATTTATTTAATTATCATTTAACTTTGATCAGACGCTAAGTTCATAGAGGATCCCAAATTGAAATTCGGTAAATACATGTCAATTTCTCAACACATATTCTGATTAATCAATTGAGGATACATCGACCATTTTTCCTTTTTCAAGACTCTCTCTACGTTTCATGAAATTTTAAAAGACTTACAGAGCGACGGAATGCTAAATAATTAACCTGATGTAACAGTGCTTTCAGCGGTGCGTTAGTAGTAAAAAGTTTTCTTTGTTACTTGTCTTTAAATGCATTATCGAAATCATATTAACGCAATAAAGGGAATGCATTTTTCATGCTTTTCTCTCCCTCATTTGTTTCGACAGTTGACATAGGTATTACGACACCCATGTGTGAGTATCAACTAAGCATATTAATGTTAAGATATTTTAAAAACCAATGTTTTATACTTCATGTCTCAACTTTATTGGAAATAAAGTGTTTTTAGTTCTTTCTTTTTAAAATATTTTAAAAACCAATGTTATACATTTCATGTATCAACTTTATTGGGAATAAACTTTTTTTTATTTCAACGCGAAGCAGCTCACCAGCGTCCTGGAGGGAAGTAGGCGGGCAGGAAGGTGGTGGAGCCTAAGTTGCTTTCGTTAACAAAGTTTGGCACCACCATGATTGACGAGCCGATCATGAACTGCTCTCCAATTCCCAGGGACACTGGCATTTGAAAAACATTAATTCCCATGAAAAAAAAATCTGGCAATATTTTAGTTCCTAAATTCCGAATGGAAAAATGGGCGATCAGGAAAAAACGTGAATTTCTTTCGAAGAAGAAAGAAAAGTAAAGAAAAAAATGAACATGTCAAATTTTTCTCCATCACTCAAGTACTTGACACATCAATATCTGAGGGCTTAGAAAAATGCAGTTACACAGTTTACTAATATACAAATATGTCAAATAACTTGTATCACATAAAAATGTAACTTAAATTTTTGGTAAAAGAATAATAGCTGGATCATACATGCTACTCCATAAAAAGATTCCTTACGGATATTGTAAGTCACCTTGAACTTCTTCAGTAAACAGCGGAAAGCCTTATGCGCCCATTAGAAAACTGTGTAAGCCAATAGAGGGAAGTTTAAACTTTTCATCAAAGTAAAATGAAGGTGCTTATTATTGCTCGGGTGCACGTTTTTTGTCTTCATATTTCCCAATTTTGGAATCATTAACCTTGCTCATCTGCTAAATTGCACAATAGAAACTTATTTATCCTACGGAGGTTGCAACTTAACGAAATATGTAGGGAATTCTTAGTTATATTTTGTGAATTGAATAATGCGTCAAGTTAAGGTAAGTTCTAAGACCTACGTTGAGTACATGGCTCACAATTTTTTAAATTATGAATATGATTTGATAACAGTACTCGGGTGAAGTAAAAAACATCGAAGAACCTAATGAAGCAAAAATTCAAAGTATCAAGTCAAAATATTGAGCATATTCGTGGCGCAGCATGCAAGTGGTCATCAAAACCGACTTTCCCCACTACATAGAAAAAAAGTAGAACGAAAAAAAAGTTTTCTCAATGCGAACCTAACCTACATCGTATGCGTAATGTAGCCTCTTGTAACAAGTGTTGTAGATTCTATAGGGAGTAAAGAAGGTTACTACTAAGCAACGATGCTCTCTAACACATAACAAACAGCACAGTATTATTAGCACTTCCGTTTGTGTGGAGTTCAGCAATCTTCAGTGTTCACCGAGGTGCACGGCCGGGACATTCATTAGGTACCCTAAAGGATGATGCGTTTCAGTGGACTACGCTGATAGATTGGGAAAATTATTCTTAGCATCAATCTCAAACACTTCGAGGCCTTGCCACTCACAATTTAAGGTTCATAAAAACATGGACGGAATATAAAACGTCATTAATGAAGGTATAGGCCATTACCAACGTCAATGCTGCAAGAGCTCAAATATAAAATAATGGATATCCATCATAGAAACCAGCGATAATATTTTGTTCATGACACAAACTGTGCCAACTATCATTCCTTCTAACAGAAAGAAAATTAATGCTCAACAAAATTTTCTTATTTAACGATACCGAGAATATTTAGCGTGATTAACAATTCTACCTCAGAAACATTTTGTTTCATAATTTCCAGCGTATCTAGTAATCTACAGTCAAAACTTCTACGGTTAAGAAGCAACGGTTTCAACAATCATTGTGGCTGAAGCCGATACAAGCTGCAGATGCACTTAGACACGCAAATAAAAACTTGCTTTCGTCCTCTGGAAATTCGTAGAAAAGATGCCTGAGCACAGGAGCGCCGGTGTCGTGGGCGTCTGCGAAGAGCGTGTAGATGTTAGGAAGCAGCATGTATCGCAGCATCATGTAATACCTGCGCGTAACAAAATAAAAAATTATGACATCACGCACCGCGTTGTAAGAATATCATACAGTGTCCTTATTTCAGCTCCGAAATAACTTTATCTCAGCGGCATAAAAGTTGTTTCGATTGTAACTACAAAAACGTTCACAGTCTTCAAAGAAACTACACAGTTGGAAAGTGCCTCTCCGTAACAAGAAATTCACTCCTCTCTCTCGCCAAGTATAGAATACGCGGGTAGTGAGCAGGAGAGTGCAAAACAACTCGAAGTGAGGATTAATCTCCAAAAGTTAAGCCTCAACGGAACTAGGTAATAAATTCAAGGAGTCTAATGAGAGCACTGAGAAACTTGATTCCATGTAAATGTTATTCAGGATCTCATAATTTGTTCAAATAAACGCAACAATATTGATAACATACCACAATTTGAGATGAAATATCACGCGCTGAGCTTTAATTACTTTACTCCTAGAACTTCATTTGACCAACTGATTCTTCAACAGAATGAATCCATGCTTTCTTACAGAACGTTCCGCTAATGGAAAAAATCATCCTACTTGAGAGAACTTAGTAATATTTTTTATCTTAACAGGGGAAACTCGAAAATAAGGGTAATTCCTCACTACATAGCACAAACCTGAGCTGGGCAGCAAATCCCGTAGCCACGTCAGTAGGATTAGTTGAACGTTGGTCGAGTTCGTAGTGACTGAGCAGGAAGGGAGAGAAGAGCGAGTTGAGGTAGCTGCGGAAGCAGAGCTCCGTCCAGAGCTTCTCGTTTTCTTCGATATCTATGTAGGAAATGATCGGTGGCAGACTTCAGGGTCAGGCCAGGTTAGGTGTGAGAACATTATGCCTAATATAACCTCCATTTCATTCTCATTTTTATGAAAGGCGTCTGTTTTACTGTAAAACTTCAGCCTAGCAGAGACACTCAGACTACATTAGTCGTTCCACCATGTACATTACAGTCATGGAGGGCAGCGAACACTCACCAAATGCGTCCCTGGAGCCGCACGGAGGAGTACCTGTCAAAGGAATGCCTGCCAGTCCCATCTCTAGCACCTGCCCGCAAATAATTAAAGAGATAGTAAAGAAAACATTTTTTATGCACTTTCGGTATCAGACCCGATCATTTAAACAACGGAAGTCTGACAAATTTTCAAATTTATTCTGCGATGCCTGCAACAGCGCAATCTAACAATGGGGCTTTATTTTTCAGGGGCAAAAAGTAATCCAGTGAGCCAGATATTTTCTCTATAAATCAGTAGTAAGTTTAATGCCCAGCACGGAAGTTGCAACGATAATAAAATATGTTTTATTTAGTTTTATTTCAAAAAGAATTGCCTTGAGCACTGGAAAACAACTAATCGCACAATTTAATTCTGACAAAGAAAAACAGCCACAAACAGCGTCAAATAATTGGTGGTGTATAAGGAGACTTCTTGAAATGCTTGATTAAGGGCGAAAATTGTATTCGCAAACATACAAAATAGAAACGGTTCCATTTATGATTCAAACATGAGTAAAAAAAAAAACAATTACATATAATTACATCAAAATCGTACTGAAATTCAGATCAAATATAATCGTCATTTTCTCATGGCTTATCGTTATGCCAAGCATCAAGCTATTGTCGCAATGAGAAGTTCATTCTCTTGACGGGACAAAGGTAATGTGTTTTGTGAACCCCATGAACAAGGCATCTTCTGCCCGAAAGTAGATAGAGGAAAGTTTTTAAAAGTTTTAAAATAAAAAATTTCAAAAGTAAATGAAAATTTTTGCGTGTTTCCCGAGTCATATAAAAATATAAAATTGAGTAGAATACTCACAACTAATTTCTGGCTAATAATCGGGGTGGAATCAACAGTAAACGAGACAAGCAGGTTTCAGAACCATCACCGAATGACGTATGACTTACATTATATCTACACTCACAGCCATAAAGTTTATGAGACGGCCATATTCGTCAGTGCTACTTGGGTATTCCTAGAAATAGTTCATCTGCTAGTCCAGTCAAATGATAGACTCCACCGGTCATCAATGCTCTCAGACACCGAGAGGTTTATCAAGTGTTCCCCATACCCTGTGTTGTCTACACGTGTTTGCGTCATAGGTATGACATCAATTGGAAATTTAAACAAACCTGGAGCAGCGCCCGCTTCTGATCCTCGAGGAGGACGGTGAAGCCCTCGCTGTAGTGCCCGCCGAATTGCCCGCTTCCCGGGTGCGTGGACGAGCTCAGCACGACAGGGCGTGTTCCAGGTCGTATGTTCTATAACAATGAGTTAACTTCAATAAAACCTGCTCTGTAGGGAAAAATTTGGTCCGAATTCTCGATTCCTAGGTGGATAAACAAAGCTTTAAATATGAAATCTTTGGGCTCGTGGAAAAACTATGAATTTTTGTTGTTTGATATTTTGAGCGTCTACTGCTTGTGGAAAATACATAACTTTACAGTTCGTGGAAAATGCTATCATTTGCTGTTAGTTGAAAAAGCATTAAAAAACGGAACAATCGAGCCACCAAGTTATGTCCGTTTAATGCGAAAACGGCACGCACTCGGAACATAATTGAGTTTCAGTAAATGATCATCACGCTAACCCTGGCAACCCGCGTTAGACCCGAACCATATGCTTTAATACGAACAAAGACTAAATTAGCAGTAAAATAACTGTCAATTTCGGACGATAATTGTTGCGTTTGATGTTAAAGGAGTTACCCACCTTAAGCGTTGCGTGCACTCGTTGCGTGTGGTACATGCCGTAGGCGTTGTGGTGTGCGAGATGCACCGAGTCATCTAGCGTAGGGTGAATGGCCGACCAACAAATGGAGCTGTCACTAGGCTCATAAACTTCCGGGTCCACCCGGAAACCCAAGCCGCTTCTTTCGCAGCACTTCTCGGGATGCTTAGCTGAGCACATCGCTACGACGAGAGTAGAAATTATAACATTTAGCACATTGATTGCGATGGGTTAAATTGGAGTTTATGTCCAACTCTAATTTAAAGTCAAAAGTTGTTAATTTTATAAATAGCAAACATCAACTGGGTATTTGAAATACCATTTAACACTATAAAAAAAATTCAACATTTTTCCAACGACTCATCGATGGGGCATTTCGCAGTTGGAAAAAATTAAGCACGACCCACCTATGGGTAATATTGCAAGCAATGAGTTAACACGTTGACTGTGATGGGTTAAACAGAAGTTTAATATCCAACTCAGATTTAAAATAAAAAATTGCTTTTAGCAATTTTATAAATACCAAACATTAAGTGGGTCCATCAAAACCATTAACTACAAAAGATTGTAGAAAAATTTCAAATGACTTATTAGTGGGTCGTATCGAAAGACACGTGTTAAGGGAAATAGTATCGTGAATAATTTGAAAAATATATCGGGAACTGTTGATTTGCCTTAAAAGGAATAAAAAAGGCTTGGTAGTGTGCCTAAGTTGACTGAGATTTCCTACAGCAAGGTGGCCGAATGGGCAGAGGGAAGTGTTCTCGATATGTAAATTTCTTGAATGACTTCTTTTATCTTATTTTAAACTGTTGGTGTACAGCGCGCACAATACGTAAGGTCATTCAACAGTATTTGAAATTACCTACAAGTCTCCCATTCAAGCAGGTTTTTTCACTAGCACATTTTTCGCAAATCTTCTCGCTTGAACTTACAAATGATCACCATGCAATTTATATCACATAAACAATTGTGCTCACTTCCTGTCATTGTTTAATTTAATACGAAGTCTGGTGTAAGCCGAGACTAAATGTGGCATTTAGTCTACTAAATGAGTTGAGTAATTAAGGACAAGACATTCTGCGTTAAAAAATCTCGTAATCTAAAAACTCGTTCAAAGGGTGAAGGACAAATGAACTGAATCATAACACTTTCATTTCACCTGTGAACAAGTTGGAACTCATAGTAAAATGGCATAGCATATAACGAAGCCCAGATTCCGCTTAAACGTACGTGCAGTTCAACGGGTAAAAGTCCTTCCATTCATTCCAATCTAGTCATCTTATATCATGATTTATTTTCGGGATAAATTATATTCGGGATGTATTATAAATCTACAGCTGAGAGTACGAATATAAATTCAAACATGATCATGTTTGAATTTATATTCGTACTCTCAGCTGTAGATTTATAATACATCCCGAATATAATTTATCCCGAAAATAAATCATGATATAAGATGACTAGATTGGAATGAATGGAAGGACTTTTATGATTTTGACTACAATGCGCTGATTCCCCTTTCCCTATTCACCCTCAGCCTACTCATACCAAACTAGACTGGATTTTAAGCCAAAAGGTCTTGATCTTGACCATTCTCGTAATATTAACTGTTCATCAAGTGTATTTTTTTCAATAAAATCAAACTGAACTAGATCCAACGAAAATACAAAATAAGTCGCCATAATTAAAATCTTACTACCCATGATGTCAAGCTGCACACCACATATTCTTACGATTGGCTTGACTAGTTGTGTTAAATTTTATTTTATGACTCACTATCATTCGAACTGTATTGGATTACAGCTTCGTTCAGAGGAGCGTTCTGTAGCAACAGGAGACCATCTGAGGCGTTGAACGCGGCCCTTACGATGTCGCTCACATCCATCCAGTTGATAAACGAGGACTCATCTATGTAGTCAGGGTAACCGACCGCGGCTCCAGACACATTCCCGTAGTACGCAGAGTTATTCAACTGCGAGCGATGAAAAATGCATGATTGATAGAAGGTAATTAGCATGTTTCTTGCAATCGGTTAAACTGAAGTTCAATATTCAATTCAACTTACTTAAAAATCGATTGTAGTAAGTAATTAACTGGATCGTCCCTCCATTTAGCTTTCATTAACCCATTCCAAGCGGCAGGGTATCTACCGGAGAGCACTTATTTTGAAATGATCTAAATATAGTAGCTGCCGCTGTTCATGACAGTCGCTTCTCCACGCTATAAATAGTCGCGCCGCTAAATGGAAGGAATGTGCTTGCGAATATATATATAGTTTCTGCCGCCTAATAGGATCAGATTGTACCTAATTTTTTCAAATATAGGAATGGAAACGGCATATTTATTACAATTTATTTTTAATCGTATATAAAAAATGACAGGAATAAATTTCAGTTTGAATAATTTACTATGTATAGACTTTTATTGAATTTTTATTTTTGAGACGTGACTTGAGTACTGACGTAAAAATCATAGGTATATTGATACACCGCAAATATGTGCTTTTACGATCACAGTTGAAATGGTACACCTGAAATATGGTAACTGATTTTTCAGACACGAAGTCAAAAGCTTGAACAGAATGCACAAGAAGTGTTTTGCTTGCAAAAGCATGTATTATTTTAAAAATTAAATGAAATTTATTATTATTAAAAGAGACCATTAATATAATTAGAGGACAATAAAAATCAACACAGCGGGAAAAACGAGGAAGAAATGATAGCAAAGCAGGTGAGGAGCCATTCGGCTACCCTCCTGTCCCGCAATTACGCACCACCTATATTCCCGTTTAGTGACAGAACTCATTCTTCAACTTGCTTAAAATTGTCTGAAGAACTGGAAAGGATGCCAGACAACACTTTTCGCACGCAATCTTTATATTGTAGCCACCACTTTTGTGTAGCAGGCGGAATAAAACAGCGACTATATATAGACGCACCGATGAATTGGACCATTTTTGGGACGAACTACGTATAGTTCCACCGCTTGGAATGGGTTAAGTATTTACTAAAAATTGAGTTAGTGACTGCAGGTCGCTCAGCAGCAATAGGTAGGAAAATCCCCTCAGCACCAGAGCTTGGAAGCAATCATCGCTGCAACAGTTCTGCAAAAAATCTATCTATTTATCGATTTCTGCTCTATAATGAACATAGGTATTTCTGAAGAAGTTAAGCTATAACATAGTACTCACGGTATGTCACGAAGAGAAACAAATCATCTTAGCATACAGAAAAGAAAGAACACTAGAAGGCGATCAACTTACGGAGGTAGAGGTTAAAAGTGATAATAAGCCATTCTAAATTCTGAATAAAAATCATGGCTTAGAATGGTTTCTGTGGAAAGCCATCAGTTCACGTTGGGAGCTTGATGCTTAGCGTCTAAAAAACGAAGTTAAGACGCAATTCAGAATTGACTCATATTAAATGGAGACCGGCTCGATCATGACTAACCGTCATTGCATCCAGGCATCGATTAAAAAGTAATAAAAATACAATCAATGTGTTCATTATATGACATGCTTCAATTTAATATGGACAAAAATACTCTTCATCCCACAAAGTGTAAAACTATGCGTAGATGTTTCCTCACTATCGTAAATATCAAGCCCCCATAGATGTGTCCTCACTATCGTAAATTTTAACCCCGTAGATGTGTCTTCACCATCGCAAATTTTAAGCCCCGTATTTGTTTTCTTACTATCGCAAATTTTAAACCCCGTAGATGTTTCCTCACTATCGCAAATCTTTAGCCCCGTGGATGTGTCATTACTATCGCAAATTTTAAGCCCCGTAGACGTTTCCTTACGGTAGCAAAGTTTTAGCCCCGCACATGTTTCCTCACTACCGAGAATTCTGGGTACTCACCTTGAGAAGAATATTTGTGTTTGAAAGTTCGCTCATGGCACCCGAACCCTCGACAACGAAAGGATAGGAGGTTGCCAAGAACTTGCGGTCAGAGTCCTTCAGGTCTTGTATGGAAGAATCGGTCCATTCCGGCAATGGAGAGAAAGGGTCAGGGTAGGCAAGACGGGCGTCTAGACAGTCACTTTCGTACGGTAGATTCGCCGACGTCATATTTGTTGCTACCTGACTACAGAGAGTAAAGAAAATGGTTGAATTTTATAAGCATTGTGTTTTTCTGCATGCGATCTTTGTGAATAATCATTTATAATACACGCATAAAAAACTAAATTCCACTCACTTCACGACGGACTGCTGATCCTCGGCGACCGTTCGACACAAATGTAAACCGAGAGCCCAGTACGGAGGCAGGTGAGGCCTCTCGACCATGCTGGTGTACTGCCGGGATACGTCCTTCGGTGTTGGTCCAGCCATAATTAAAATCTTGAAGGTTCCAATGACAGTTCGAAATGAAAGACCAGGAGCAGGAACAGTGCCTATCTGGAGAGGAGCAGAAGTGCGAACGTAGACACCATAAGCTTCACCGAAGGAGTCAATTCCCATGTAAAAAGGGTGCGTACCAGGGAGAGATCGCTCTGAGAAAGAGGTGTCCTTGGAGTTGAGAGTCCATTGCTCGTATTTGTCGAACAAGGGATTCACTTCTGCAGAGTAACGAGACCCAAGGCCGAATATGTTGCTTGTCGGTACAGTTGTCGTTATCTCCATGTAGCCATCGCCCATAACCATTGGACCATACAAAGTTTGGAAGAGAGTTTCATTGTTGTCTGTTCGAACGACAGTTATGTTGAAAGCTTCTTTCTTTTCACTCACCAGGACCTCTAGCTTCGGATTTTGGCTGGGACTAGGAGAAAAAGTGTCCATAATTTCCGTTCCCTCCTCGTGGCCTGGACTTAAGAGGGTTAGTCTTATGATATCATCGCCGTTTCTTTCTACCAAAAACTTGGCCGACCAAGCATGAGCTCCATATGGAGTAGTCTTTGTAAGATTTGTTAGATCAAGTTCCAAGGTTTCAGAATTCCCCAACTTTGAGTCCAAAGATACAAGTTTCAACGGACTCAAATTCCTTACATTAGGCGTTATAGTATAATTTACTACATAACCGTATTCTGAAGGTTCTGAATGATAGCACCAGGGCTGGTTGTTGGATTCTTCGTAGCAACATCCTCGTGAAGTGCAGGCCTCCTTTGTATCATTGACACCGCAAGAAAATCTGCATGACAGAAAACAAACTGGGTAAATTATCACCCAGATCTAAACGTACTGGCTTAAAAATTCTGTTTTACGCTCGTTTAGGTATATTAGAAATAGATACACATAAATAAAGTGCTGCCGAACACACAAAGCCACAATTTCATCGAGTGTGATCGGTGATGACGCTACTCGTTCCACGAAAAATTTGTAGTAATTTTTCGAGTAAAAGAAACTGTCCAGAACAATTTTGCTATCTTACACCGTAGTTTCACGGAAATTATGGCTGAACACTTCCATGGAAATCATGGCTGACAGGCTTGAGCACTCGTTAAAAATTTCCCAAATGAGGAAAATTTTACACAACCCAAAAGTAAGACTAAGTTTCTTCAATGCATAGCAAATATATTCCTCAAAAATCACATCTGAAATAAAACAAAATAAAACGTAAAATTTCAAACACTGTGAAAATGGTAAACTGTACGATGGAAGCGTAATTTTCCTTGTCTTCTGTAATCAGTCTTGCGTATTAGTGATAGTCACTTAATTCTTCTACTTAAATTCCCATTATTCAGTTCCAAAATTGTTTTCGCTTTGACTTACGTTCATCCAGGTGCAGTACGTGCACACTTGTAAGAAAATCGATCAGCTATAACGTTAGGCCAAGAATGAAGAAAATCAGGGAATCTCTTGGTGAAATTCCAATTAGTCACTAACTTGAACGAAGCGTTGATGTAACAGTAGCCTCTCTGATCCAAGACTTTGTCTTCCGGAGCGAACACAGTTCCCATCAGGATGGTTGGAATGAGGAGGCCGAGCAGGAAGCCTATCATCAGCACATAGAATACCCTCGCGTACTTGTCCCAGCATGTTTCTGCGCAGCAGGCAGGTATCATGAGAAACATGTCATCACAAAACAAAAAACACTCGCAAATTGATCGTTTGAAAATTCTTATCGTTAAACAGGGAAATGTATGTAAAATTATTCAAATTTTGATTCAAAAAAATAAATGAAAACTTCACCAAATGAGTTTTTGTAGCGTGCACAGTAAGTTAGCTTACTGTGCTTATGAATTTGAGAGCAAAGTGTACGAACGTGATCTAAAAGGCGAAATGAAGTCTACTGTAAGTTCAGCATGAGCTTCATGTAACTAAAGTCATTTACCAACGTTTATTTTTCACTAACGCATGAGTAGATTACCATACCAAGTAGAAAAATTAGTACGAGTAGAGCACTATTAATAGACTACATAGATCACGAGTATGCTACGTCTATAGTAGAGCTGATTACTACGAGAAAATTGTTAGAATTTTAGTAGATTACTACACGCAAATCAGACATGATGTAGGTTGGTTTCTTGCATTTTGACGTACCGCAAGATGCTTTTTATTAAGCAATGTCAATTAGTTCAGGAGTATTATGGAAATATGTTATCCGATAAGAAGTATAAGTTTATCGTATAATTGATTCTTAAGAGAAGTCCATCTTAGGAAATGAAATTGCAAATGCTTTCAATTGTATTTCTGCTGTAAACATGAGTAGTTGGCGGTCGAGAAAGGATAAGGCATACGAAAACTCAGTTGCCAGTTTAACTTTTTCGCCAAGGCATCTATGTTTTTAGCAGCATAAATAGAGCCTCGGCAATGGGGGGCTAAAATCATAGATGATCTGGCGATTAAGTTAGTCAGGGTGTAGCACGACAGCAATCGTGATTGGAGTAATTGTGGTTTTTACACCAGGATGGAAGAATAAAACTGATGCTAAATGATTTCCTCTCTTTACCTACTTTGTAGAATTGTGAATATTACGTTAAGAATCATTAAACAATTGCTAAAAACACCATTGAAAGTATGTTTTTTTAATTTTAATTTCATCGATCTATGAAAAACTGATTGTGGATGCACATGTTTTCTTTTCTCAATTACAGGTACATGTTGCAACGAATATTACAATATCGGTAAAATAAACAACTTTTAATAATAGTTAAAATAGTTACCGTACCCCGTAATAGTTCCTCATTATCGCAAATTTTAAGCCCAATAACATGTTGATTGAAGTTACGCTTTCAAATTACAGGATAATAATTTTTAGGAAAATTTCCAAATGGAAATCTCAAAGCGAATTAATTCGAAACGAAACCTAAACTAAATTTAGCTTATAATGAAAGTGGAGTTCAATTGATTTAATTCTAATTTTTCACTAAAATCATCTACAGAAAACCATGAATAAAAAACATAAGGCTGGAACATAAGATAGAAAGAGCGAATACAAAACAATTTAATCAACATCTTAATGCAAGAATATAAGTAATACGAAACATGATCATTGATCATACTTTGTAAATAAAGGTTTCCAAAACTCTTCATTATGTGAGGTAGCAAAACTCACTTATAGAATTCTAAAACAAAAAAAAAACACGGTCTCACGAGCATCTGTTAAAACAGTAACCGGTTCATAACAACATGATGCAGTTTGTGAGACATTGTGGAGGGATTTTATCACCTTTGAACTGGTTAGTTCAAGAATTTGAAAATTTTTCACGGTATTCTTTATACAGTGACCACAAAACTTCCATCAAACCCTAGAAATAAGAAACGTCTGATCACTTTGCACTCAAATCTCATTGAAGCCAAGCATCAAAATTCAGCAGCGTTCAAACGAAATTAATGGAAGTGCTAACTCACTAACTTCAATTCAGTTTATACATATTACTCGATTTGTTTAATTAAATAACTTATACTGCATGTGCACATCGTCAGCCATTTTCTAAACAGAGTCAACACCCTGGAACATGAACAAGATGGATATGGTTGTGCATTCGAGTGCATCTTACTGCGAATTGGTCGATGTTGCTTCTCTTCGGGTGCCTCCTCTGGCGGCGGTGGTGGCGGGTCGACCGTCAGCTCTTCATCCTCCTCAGGAACTTCATTGATTACAATAAGTCCCCGCAGCTTCTGCATCAACTTCATCGTGCAATTCTACTTGCAACAGGCACAATAAGGAAGGTATAAAAGAAAATGAACCAATACTGATAGAGTGTATAAGGGTTAATTGCGTCAGAAAGGTTTGAGCTGGTTTTAACTAATAAAATCGAGTACGTGCCTCGTTTTAAAGGTTACAAGCACGCGTACTAAGCAACGCGTACTAAACACAAAAGATCGCGTACTAAGCACAAAAGAGCTGCACTGACCCCGTCTTCCAAGATACGAGTTATCATTGCTTATCAGATAACGTCAAACATGACGCAAAATATCAAATGCAACACCGATAACGTCGTTACAGGAATTCATTCATCAACAATATATTTTAAATGAAGAAAAAAGATTGAGACAGGTGTGTAAACTTTAAACTACTTTTGGGTATTAGTAGAATTTCACCTACTCACAGGACAAACATTTTACTAGCAGAATTACGTTCATGAAAGAATGGAGTTCTACACTTCGATGCAACTTCTGGCAAGTTGGTTTTGCGATCAAATTCATTGTAAAATAAGCTTGAGTCACAGTTTCTTTTAAAGAACTAAACGCAATTTTCTTAAAATTAGGGAGAATCGCATTCTTTGTAAAGAATTAAATCAGCAACCTCAGAATTTTCTGCTTGGTTGGAGTGGATAAGATTCCCCTAAAAATAATAATTCCTCAAATATACACACCAACGATAATTTATTCCTGGGATCTGCAATTCAAGTAGCTATAGATCTAAAATCAGCCGAGTTAGCTTCTGACAATTAAATCATTAGGAATAAAAACGCACTGCTTGGCAGTGTAAAGATAGATAAGGAATTTTCACCAGGAACTACACCGTTCGTGCCTCCCTTTTTTCAGATGGCGACGATGAGTAATTGACAATTTGAGTCAGAATCAACGACCTACAGCCGCACCGTGATGAGCCGTGAGCCGATCTGCAACATTTTCTGAAATCAATTCAATTTCAAGCTCCACATATGAAAATGATCCTCTGTACTACGAGTTTGGATTCCATGATCACATAAATTTGTTCACGTTTATTTACGATTTCCAAAAATTTTGAACGGCTGCAATAAGACGAACATTAATGAGATGTTCAGATTATCAAATGCTTCAAACTTGAATGTAAACCAGACTAAGTTGAGATAAAAAAATCCAACAAACATGACTCAGGAAAATCCTACGATAACAAATCTCTAACCTTTATTTTTTTTAATGTCGCATGAATTTTGACTTAATTATTACAGCTTTGACACGGAAACACGAACGAGATATCACAGACAACAGGCAAGAATTTCTCATAGCATAGCACAGAACCACAATAAAAAAACAAGCATATCATACTTTGAAGCAGACATAGCAACTATCAGCACATTCGAGCTATGCAGGACACTTAATTGGGGTAGCTCTCAGAGGACTTGGAATTTGTAGCCCTTGTGATGATAGAGTGTACTATCTATCCTCTAACTAATGCTGCCGCGTGTACGGGTCCGCCCTTTGTGAGGTGCCTGCTACAGCTGTAAACTTCTCACGTCATTTGTCGGAGACTGGGATGAAAAATGTTCAGTACCTACCTCTCAAGGGTCGAAATGAAATTTGCCTCTGGAGACTAGGCATATCGGCGATCATCGAATTCTGGAGTAAATAGAGCTCAACATTAGTCTCTCATTGGTCGCCTTGAGGATTTGCTTTTGGAAATAAGCCACTTGCTCAATCTTCGGAGCCAAGAATAAAAAGTGGTTAATACTCCTCCTTAATGAATCAAACAGAAAACCGTGACCACAACTACACGTAGTATGAGTAGAAACATTAAAAACCTTTACACAAATTGTTAACTAAACCTTTTCAGGGATTCAGGCATTGAACGGACATGGAAATACTACTTAGTGGCCGCACCGAGCACCACGGCAGTACACAAATTTTCATTCGAACTACAATACGATGGCATCCTTGAGACAAGAGACTTCGAATTAGCAGTTTATGGGGTGAAAAAGCTGCTTGGGATGAGTCGCTATTGGGCGTGACAGGAGCAGGAACAAATTAGCGATTTTCCCTTGCTTTGCTTAATGAAGAAAACGTCAAGGCTTACAGGAACATGGGGGTGTTGTATGCTATTCAAAAATCACATTTTATAAATTTTAAGTTTGTACATCCCTTGCCCGTTGTTTTATTGTTAACGTCGTAAAAACCCAGAGATTATTCAACTGTCGTATGCAATATAAACGGATGACACAAAATATGTCACATTTGCACACGTCACATTTAATGTACAATATAACCATAATTTACGAAACAAATGCTAACGGGGTCAGACCGATACAGTTCTATTGTCATTTGCGACCTGACCTTCTGTCTTTCGCACACCAAAGAAGTAGATTTCCAGCCTCTCCGCACTGAAAATAACAGTTCACGCCCAACCATCAGCACGTTTTACACCATTTTGACCTCTCTGCATTCTTCCGTCAGTGATCCCTTTTGATGACCATTATCAAGACTGTTTAGCGGCGCCATGGCTGAGTAAGAGGCGGTGGCTCCTTGGGCTGGCGGCTGCGGTGGGCGCCGCGACTGCTCACGCGCTCTGCAGAGGATCAGCCGTACAACGCTGACTCGTCGCATGGGGTGTTTGGGCTGCGGACTTCTACAGCTACCATGAGCTGTTGGTCACCTCAACAGCATCGCACCGGTGGCAACGAGGGCGCCTTCCTTGACGACTTCCTGCAGACCATCGCGGCGGAGACCACGGAACCAGTTCGTTTACGAGGTGGGTCGCATTGACATATAGCGCTGTGTACGGTCGACCCTTCATAGCGAATCCTCCATCTAAAAACGATGTCGGTTCCCCACTCCATCTTTACTACAAATTAGTGTTGGTCGGTGCGGGCTTTAGGTCTCCATAGAGGGAAGCGATTGAGCTGGGGCAACGAACCTTATTGCTAATCTGTGAATTAAACCTTATTGCTAATCTGTGAATTAAACCTTATTGCTAATCTGTGAATTAAACCTTATTGCTAATCTGTGAATTAAACCTTATTGCTAATCTGTGAATTAAACCTTATTGCTAATCTGTGAATTAAACCTTATTGCTAATCTGTGAATTAAACCTTATTGCTAATCTGTGAATTAAACCTTATTGCTAATCTGTGAATTAAACCTTATTGCTAATCTGTGAATTAAACCTTATTGCTAATCTGTGAATTAAACCTTATTGCTAATCTGTGAATTAAACCTTATTGCTAATCTGTGAATTAAACCTTATTGCTAATCTGTGAATTAAACCTTATTGCTAATCTGTGAATTAAACCTTATTGCTAATCTGTGAATTAAACCTTATTGCTAATCTGTGAATTAAACCTTATTGCTAATCTGTGAATTAAACCTTATTGCTAATCTGTGAATTAAACCTTATTGCTAATCTGTGAATTAAACCTTATTGCTAATCTGTGAATTAAACCTTATTGCTAATCTGTGAATTAAACCTTATTGCTAATCTGTGAATTAAACCTTATTGCTAATCTGTGAATTAAACCTTATTGCTAATCTGTGAATTAAACCTTATTGCTAATCTGTGAATTAAACCTTATTGCTAATCTGTGAATTAAACCTTATTGCTAATCTGTGAATTAAACCTTATTGCTAATCTGTGAATTAAACCTTATTGCTAATCTGTGAATTAAACCTTATTGCTAATCTGTGAATTAAACCTTATTGCTAATCTGTGAATTAAACCTTATTGCTAATCTGTGAATTAAACCTTATTGCTAATCTGTGAATTAAACCTTATTGCTAATCTGTGAATTAAACCTTATTGCTAATCTGTGAATTAAACCTTATTGCTAGAATATTTCTTATCTGTAATTGTAAGAGCTGCTAAAATATTATTGATATGCAACTGTAAGACCTGCGGATATATATCACTATATTGCCGTTCTCCTAAATTTAGGAATGTTTAAAAACTCCTTAAATCTAATCGTCTTTCTGGTTAATCTCACGACATCTATAATATAGTAATCTTTGCTTCCAGCTCACACCCATCCGCTTTCTTGGGATCCTTATTAACCCAATTATTTGTTTGCAGCCCGATCTCGGCCTTCCGATTCGTGTGTGCCGGCGGGTCAGCCGTGGTTCTGCGCTACCAAACCTGCGTGGCTTGGTCTTCCACGACTGGCGAGGGCAGTTTTACTGCCGGTGTTAACTCTTAGCTAAACTGGAACCAACAGTAAAGTTGCATTACACCGGTGTTATATTTCCTTCACCCGCCGTCATTTTCGATATTTAATTACTTTCCTTGTTTTCCCTTTGGCATTGTTTAATTTGTTTTTCTCTTTTAAGCTGAATCTCTACGTTGCGCCGCTCTCGTATTTTCGATCATGAGCACCATAGCTCCACAAAAAAAAATCGGTTATAGATACATTAATTCAGCCTTGCTCATCATTTCAGAAAAAAACAGTCACCTTTAAAAACATCTCGTCAGAGCGACACAAGTCGTACGAAATATTTCATCAATATCTCAATTATGAGGTTGAATTTGGTTAAAATATATATTTTTACACTGGAATACTAGTACTGTGCTATCATAAAAAAATGCGTGTGAAATATCAGTTCATATCCTTCAAAGACCAACTTTCAACGAATCTCCCTTTCATGAACTCATAATCATTGATTTTCCTCCGTTAAAAGCTGCATTCAACCAAGATCATGAGACGCATCTATTAGTTAACCTTTGTTCACTTAATCTGTTGGTGTCTTTCAACATTAGTAACTCGATTTTAATTACATTTTCAAGTTGCTTTCTGTTTTAAGTACAAAACTTAGCCGCGAATTATTAATCAAATGCTTCTCATTTAGAGAGTGTGAATATTCCTTTAGCTTCCATCTTAGAAAATTCATGCCTATAGTGTTATCAGCATTCAAGAGCTAATTTACTAAGCATTCAGAAATTAAGAATAAGAGAATATCATTTGCAACCTCAGTTAACGCCCTTATTGTCGCAAGCATCAAATTCTCTAACAGCGTCAAATAGAAATTTCAGACACAAAAAAAGGTCGTGTCTTTGAGATCGATAACTCAACACTGCCACTCAACAGAAAATGTAGTTCAATAGACAAACACTCAAATTGGTAAATTTTCTCTTTCAACAATTACTATGGCTGAATTCTCGATAGCTAGCAGTTAAATAATTAATAAAATATTCATTCCAAGAATAAATCATCCATGGTATTTAGTTTTCAAATAGCTGCAGATGGACTTCCCTAAAATCAAACAATGTTGGCTTCTGACAATGAAATCAAAGAACTTTTTCTCGTAAAATTTGATACTTCAAGAACTAACTTTTTTCTTAAGACAAGTTAAGGTACTTCAGCTAATTTATGTTATTGGAAACCAGATCGTTCACATCAATTGAAGGGGTAAGTAGAGTACGGTACGCTGCTCACGCTTCGATAACTAGGAGCATACTGCGTCGGCCACAAAGGTTATACATAATTTACATATACGTTATAAAAGATGTACTTTAACGAACCTGCTGCTGACTGCGCTTCGCCTCACCGTAACTCGAACGTTGCTCTGTCTGCTTCGTTACTATTTCGACCACCAGCTTGTAGCAAAAGAAAGCCTGGGCGCTAGCAAGATGCTGCTCATTCCATTTGGCGTATCTAAAGGAATTAGCACACGTCAATTCACGTTGTTCTTCAGAGCAGTTACCGTGTTTGCATAGCTGGTGTCGACTATTCATAGCGCCATGCCCCCAGTCCTGATACTGGGAACAGAGGTGCAGCTTCGGAATGTACAGCCGCACCGAGCATCTCATCCATTGAATTTCCACAGATTAAAGGAGGCTAAAATTGAAAGTGAGGACATAGATCGGAGAGGGCACGAAAGCTTTGTGCTCCCTTCTATTGATCCGACACATTGCTGGTATCTCAAACTGCATCAGTTCTTCCATAAATTCATCGGACTGGGAATGATTTGCGTACCATATAGTAATTCAGGCTCTTATGAGGGTTAACCTGGATGGTCATTCCCGCGAGGTTTCACACCCCCAAGACAGCGGTGCCCTGGTACCGGCTTCACCTCTAAACCAAGAGGCTGTTATTCCGGGATTTGGTAATCTTGGAGGTCTACACGTCAGGTCCAAGAGACTGGCCACGATGAGCCTTATTCATTTCAACGTAGCTCATCGGCGTTACGTTGTTAGCTTGTAGAGCGTAGAACACCTTGAAATCCGGGGAAAGAGTGGGGTTCTGGTCGCGATGAATTAATTCCACAGTCACGCTGCTCCCGCTACACACTGCCTTGGTGAGACCTACAGGAATTAGAGCCGCAGCAATGTAGTCTAATAGCTACACGGAAGCACGTAAGCTCTCCTACCAACACATAGTGAAAACAATGGGAGGGGCATTTCACTTCACTTAACCTCACCATCATAGTCGTGCACTGAAGCACTCATCAGAGTAACTCGAACGGGGTAATGATTTAGAAATTAAGAAGCAACGATCGAGTATATTTTGACACTTGCGAACGAGGTTAAAAAATTAATGTTATCCAGTGAAAAACAGTACAAGAATAGAGAATTTATCTGTAAATATCGGTGACCTACGAAGAAAATAACTTGAAGGCCGACAGAACAAGGTATGAGCGGCAGGCAGTGCTAGAAACATGACACATGTAGCTCAAGGCACCTACGCACAGCGCTCCCGGGGACGCTCGACACCAAAGGCACTAGAACAAAACTTTTCCGACAGAAACGAGTGAACTTTGCGACGATTCGCCGTCTTCAATTGCTACGTTAAGAAATGACTTATAGAACTACGCTCACTACGCTATCTTGAATGTTCAATAACATAAAATGAAAATTGCCTGATTTCACGTACATAATAAAACTACGAACTTTAATTATTATTATATAAGAAAGTTTTAGCCTCCCTTTACCACGACAAAGATGTTCCAAGCAAGGAAGGATGAAAGCACCATTTAGTATGAAGTTGAGGGAACGCGGAATCTATGCACAAGGTGCATAGAAACAGTAAGGTCAGAAAGAAGTTCATGAAACAAGAAAAAGTTGAAGAAGAAAGTAGTAGGTGATGAAAAACAGGACAGCAGTGAACTGAAAAAAGATGGTTCGTAACAAAACAGAATCCTATTCTATTTTAACAAAAAGAAAGCCTACTTGACCTTTAGCTCAGGCCCTCACATAGTCCCCTTGGGAGCGCTAATTCCCATAGATAAAATAGTTGTATCCCCCAGAAGGGATGAAAATTGCCTGATTTCATGTAGATAACAATAAAATTATGAGCTTTAATAAACAGGGTTTCATCTGAGAAGGCTCAAAAAATATTTGCATTTTAATTAATATTATAATAAGAGCCGCGTCTGTCCATCACTCTTTGAGAGCATTTCGAGATCATGTCCATATAACAGACATAGAATTACTTATTTTCTAGCCGTGGACGGATGCACAACAAAACGCGATCTGATTATAAATTTCCGCTGATAATTTCCAGAGAAGATCTTATATGTGTTCTATAACACTTTGGTGGCCTTTTTGGTGGCCTGCGTGCAATACCTTAGGGATGCTTTTTCAGTTTCAACAATCAAATCTGCTCCTTTGAAATGCAATATTAGGATCGTATCACAGAGAGACAATTCACTACTTTGTTTTAGTTTCCATATGAAAGGGTAGACAAGATTTGGTTATGATAGCATAGGCTAGCATGAGATTGATTAGGTTATGTAAGGTTGGTTATAATTAGGGTATGTTAGTATAAGTTAGGAGTTTATGTTAAATTAACACTTTGATCGCGACGCGAATCGCCAGTACACATGGAGGAAATTTTTATGATGCAGCAGACCAACCAGTAATCACCAACTCAATTTTTATATATACGTAATCATTGCTAAATGAAGGCACGATCCAGCTCATGTTTGCTATTTTCAAAACAGCTAACAACAATTAACTTTACATTTGAGTTTAATATTGAAGATCAGTTTAACCCATCGCGTTCACGCGTTAAATTTTTCTAGATAGGTTAGTCGAGTTAAAAATAGGTTAGGCTATTAACGTCATTTCAATTAACCGACAGGATTAGGATAGGCCAAGTTAAGATACGTTAGGTAATGTTTGGCTAAATTATGTTACGTCAGGAAAGGCTACGTTATGTTACGATGGGTTACGTGAAGTTATGATAGGTAAGGTTATGCTAGGTTACGATAATTTTGAAAGGCAAGGGTTCCATTAAGTTACGTAGGTCGAAAACCACGAATTTCTTGATCAAAATTGCCTCTTAGAATGGAACGGGTAGTCAAATATATTCTAAAGCAACAATTGAAGTCCCAGAATTGAATAATTGGTAAAAAGGTTGCTCACACGAAGTGTCAGCAATTGCCGAGAGAGCGTCAAGGGAACATAACTCGACAGGCTTGTCCAAGAGTCGCTGTGTCTGCAGGCGGCGATGTACTGGAGAAGACAGGACAGAAAGCATGGTTAACACGTCAAGTGCGGCGGGTTAAACTGAAGTTCAATATCCAGCTCAAATTTAGAGTCAGTTGTAGTAAGAAGTTTTGAAAATAGCAAACATTGACTGGATCTTGCCGTCATTTAACTTTCATTTAGTATTTATAAAATTTGAGTCAGTGACTGCTGGTCGGCCAGCAGCATTATGAAAATCACCTAAATGACCACCGGTGGGTCACGCCGCACTTAACGTGTTAACACGTGAACTTGCTTGCTCTTGAGGAGCATAAAAAACTGAGATTAATAAAAGTTGAACAAAAATAAGCAACTCGTAACTTGCGCTCATACTTTGCTTTGAATAATTACTGTCAATACCTTGGACTTTTTGTAAAATACTCTACTTTTTAAAATTTAAACAAGGCTTACGTTATAAAATCTTATTTCATTAAAAAGAACCCTTTTATAGAACACCAATAGTGACATATTGTCACCTGCTTGAAATACCTCTAAAGCTAAAGAAACATAATCTAAACACATTTAAAAAAGCAATATATCTCCTAAAGTTAACATAGCAGATTTTCAGACGAACGCCATCCTTAGCTTCGGTGGACAGTATCGGATATTGACACTTAACTTTCAAACTTTTTCGCCGTTGCATCTACAATTTTGGTTGCCTTAGGCAGAAGCTCTACTTGGACAGCGTAAAACTTAGACTGGGAAAATGAACTAAATATTGCAGGTTATTCATGTAACCTGAGATTTGGCGAAGTTAGTGATCAGTTAGTGTACGGCTCCCTAACCACAGCCAAGACGTTCCAAAGAGAGAAAGGAAGAAGGCACAATTTTGGACGGAGTTGAGGAAACGGGGAATCTACGCACAAAGTGGCTTTGGCGAAAAGTGAGTTCCTTAACATTGCGCTTTTGCAGCGGCAAAATTTTTTTTGGTTATGTTGCACATAGCAAAGTTTAAAAACTGACTACTGCTTGAATGCATTGTTATCGTTTCTAAGAAGTTTTAAAAATATATAATTGCACGGTAATTTTTTACCTCGTACGCTAAAATCTATTCTCAAAAAATTAGGGCAATAGTTGAGATTCTATTCCTTTTTATCAGCACATATTGGGAAAGGCATGTCCCAATATGTAAACAACGTGTTAAACTATCCGGACGTGGCAACAAAAAACTCTTAGTCTGTCACACAATACAGCGATGAACACATTTATCATGTACATGCCAGTTGTCATTACTGCTCACAAGAAACGTAAAATTTTCTTCAGCAAAATTGCTAAGCAGTGGCGGATGCAATATCAAAAACGTGTACCACAATAACCTTATAAATTCATTGTCCGATTAAGCAATAACCGATAAAATTAAAATTCAAATCCTAGGGATGGTACTTATACTTAAGGGAAAAAAATCGACGAATCTGAATTTTTTTTCATTTCCATTTCAGAAAACTCAGAATAAACTTCAAATTCAATGATCATCTTGTCTCTTCATGAAAGTACTGTTTTAAGTAGAATAACTACACTTGCCCAGCCAACATCCAGGCCAGCTTCTGCAGCACATCTATTTTCAAACCACACGCAGCACGCCCTTGTGCTAAACTAGAACCAAAAACTGAAGATGTTGGTTATCTTCGGCCTGGAACCGAAAGTATCGGTGATACCAATGAATTGATAACTCGGGAAAAATATTGGGTAACTAATAACCTCATACTGGCGACACCCATCTATGTTCAAGAGTGAGCAATGATTTCGCTAGCACAAGTGACAGTGGGAGTAGCAGAGTCCTGCGCATACGGTGAAGTGTAAGATAGAATCACAGTCACGAATCAACATGAAACAACGTAAGTCAAAACTTGAATAACCATAAATGTTCCAAACCACGAAAAAATCAACTTGAGAGTAACTATGTGACGGCAAAACGTTAGTGACAGAAGATCATTCAGAAATATTTAAATTCATAAACCAAAGTTCAGACCAAGACGTCCATAACATAAGTAATAAAAGATCATGCAGATACATTACAATTCTTAGACACCGGTTTAATCACCAAGAGTTAAAAAACCAAGACATTGTGTCTCTATACCTCAAAGAAAAACAAAAGGCACAGTGGCTCTATCATATACTTGTGAAGCCAAATAATGGTTGCCCTTCGTAAAAGCCGAGATGAAATCGGCGGAATAAGTTGAGGAGTAGCACGTAACATCCGTTAGTGAGCAGCACGAGCCTGAAAAGATTAGATCAGATGTTAATGTAAGCCTCCTTAACCGTAACAAATGCGTTCCAAATAAAGCAAGGAGGAAAACTCACATTTAGATATAGAGTTAAGGGAACGCGGAATCTGTGCACAAAGGGCATAGAAACAGCCAGTTTAGAAAAAAGTTTATGAAACAAGATAAAAGGTCAAGATGGAAGTAGTATGTGCTGAAAAACAGGACAGCCACGAACCGAAAAAGATGGTCCTTAACGAAACAAAAAACATTTCATTTAAACATAAAGAAGGGCTCCCTAACAATCAGCTTGGGACCTCACATTTCCCCCTGTGGGTGTGAATTCCCATAGATATAATAGTTGTATCCCCCTGATGGGACGAGTCTGAAAAAGATTGTAGTGCCTTACCTTAGTTACCCCTCAAATCAAAATTCTAGTCTATTTGTGTTCATTAATCGTAACATGTCTCAATGTAAATTCATGCAATAAAAAGTTCCAACTCCTAAAAAATGGAACTCAACGGCAGAAGCGGCAATATAACAGGCCTTACACTGGTGACCCCAGAACCATCGCCGGGTCTCAACTTCGATGACCCCCAACGGGATCACTGTCGGGCCAATGCCTCAACAATGCCGGCCCCTTTACAAGAGAACCACGTCTAGTTTCCCTTCTGGCACACCGGTAACATACAATTTTTAAATGGAATGAAAGATTAAATGGAATAGACAAGTAAAGGTTAGGAAATAAGTGACAACAATTACGAACATGACGTACTTTATTTATTGAAATGCATCTACGCAAGCAACCCTTGCTGAAAAGATTTTCTGACAGTTTAGCCTCAGTTCCGGGCAGAGAATTTCCCATCTTGCTTTAATTTGAAAACTTTCAAGTAAACTGCTACGCTGATATTATTAATACTAAAAAACACTAAAAGAGAACTGAAAAATGTGACCCGTATCGATATAAAAATGAGCTCCGGTTTTGTCATAAGCATATCGATAAACAGCTGTTTGTGCTAGTGGACACAAGTGACAGTATCTAGAGCTAAAAGCAGGTACTTGTGCTGGGAGGACACAGTACCCAACAGTACCTAGAGCAAAAAGCAGGTACTTGTGCTGGGAGGACACAGTACCCAACAGTACCTAGAGCAAAAAGCAGGTACATGTGCTGGGAGGACACAGTACCCAACAGTACCTAGAGCTAAAAGCAGGTACATGTGCTGGGAGGACACAGCACCCAACAGTACCTAGAGCTAAAAGCAGGTACATGTGCTGGGAGGACACAGTACCCAACAGTACCTAGAGCAAAAAGCAGGTACATGTGCTGGGAGGACACAGTACCCAACAGTACCTAGAGCAAAAAGCAGGTACTTGTGCTGGGAGGACACAGTACCCAACAGTACCTAGAGCAAAAAGCAGGTACATGTGCTGGGAGGACACAGTACCCAACAGTACCTAGAGCAAAAAGCAGGTACTTGTGCTGGGAGGACACAGTACCCAACAGTACCTAGAGCAAAAAGCAGGTACATGTGCTGGGAGGACACAGTACCCAACAGTACCTAGAGCAAAAAGCAGGTACATGTGCTGGGAGGACACAGTACCCAACAGTACCTAGAGCAAAAAGCAGGTACTCACAAGCCTTCTGTTCATCTCCTGAACGCTCACATCACAGCAATGGGCCGCCAAATGCAATGGCAGCAGTTGCACCTCCAATAACTATTACTTTTCCTTTTTCACATTGCTTGTCGTTGATCATCTTGTAGTGATGGTAGAGCTGCTTGAGTGCCTGGAAAATTTTGCAGCAAAAAATGGCTTTTAGTCGTGCAGAATACAAGTGAAGGAGAGAAAGAAGTTGCTCCTCTAAAACGTGAATTTTGACTCATTAAAAGCAATCTTTCAGTTTTTTTAAATCAAGAATTTGAAGCAAGTGATCCAAGATCATAACGTAAACCCAAAAATTTCATTTTATATCAACTTTAAAAAGGTGAAGAAATCTTTGTAGCATCTGCCAATGGAGAATAGGTAGTAGAAACTAAGAAAGCATCCAGGGTAGAGATGTGACTCAAAAAAAACCATGCCGTTTTTTTTTATAAAAAAACATGTTTTTTTACAAAAAAAAACGTGGCCAAAAAACGTGGATATTTTGGTTTTTTTTAATATTTTGTCTGAAAATAACTCAGCAAGAAAAAGAAACACATTACATTATTTGTTTTCGTGTCAAATTATAAAATAAAACAGCATACTTCTTAATTGATGGTTTTCCATGGTTTTATGAAATTTTTCATTTTCTGCGGTTTCATGCTTTGATATTTCATTCATTTTACAATACATGTGAATGACCTTCAACTCCCAAAATGGTGTGTTATAACAACATACCTTTACTTATGGTCATTGAGATGTGACTAAAAAACCATGCTGTTTTTAAAAAAAATGTTATTTATACAAAAATTATGACTAAAAAACATGGATATTAATATATTTATGTGACCTTAAAAATCCAAAGCGTTTTTTTTTAAACATTGTTTTTTAACAGAAAAATCTTGACTAAAAAAACATGGCTATTATATTTTATTGAACCAAAAAAATGTTTTTTAAAAAACATTTTTAAAAAATCATGACTAAAGAAACACGGATGTAAATATAAGGAAAGTTATTTTTCTTTAATCGAATTGTCTTTAGAAACTTATAAAAAAAGAATGCTGTTAAAATTGAAATCATGTTTATTAGAACTGTACTAGGTGTTAGAATAAAATATCTACAAAGAATCTATTCACTCCATAAAACCTTTCGGAGACCAGCTCCATCCTCAGTCATTCAGTAAAATTTGGTGAATTGGACAATGAATTTTCACTGTTCCTTTGAAAAACATTTGACTGAATGACTTACTGAGGATGGAGCTAGTCTCCGAAAGGTTTTATAGAGTGAATAGATTCTTTGTGTTTATTTTATTCTAAGACCTGGTACGGCTCTAATGGATATTAATATATCTTATGTGACCAAAAAATCCATGCTGTTTTTTGAATGTTTTTGTTACAAAAAAGTCATGACTAAACAACACGGATATTAATATACTTTATTTTACCATAAACAACCATGCTGTTTTTTTTAAAAACATCTTTTTTACAGAAAAATCATGAAAAGAAATGTGGAAATTAATATATTTTATGTGCCAAAAATAAAACCATGCTGGTTTTTTTTAAATCATGTTTTCTTTGCCAAAAAAATCATGACTAAAAAACATGGATATTAATGACTTTTTGTGAAAAAACATGGTTTTTAAAATGTCATGTTTTTTTTGGTCAGATAAAATTTAATAACACTCATGTTTTTGTAAATAAAATTTTTTTCAAGAAACATGGTTTTTTGGTCACATAAAATAAATTAATATCCATTTTTTTTACAGATTAGATTAGTCATTAGTTTTAGCCTCCCTACTCAGCAACAAATGCGATCCAAAGAGAGGAAGGAAGATTATGAAACAAGATCAAAGTTGAAGAAGACAGTAGTAGGTGCTGAAAAACAAGACAGCAGTGAACCGAAAAAAAAGGTGGTCCTTAACATAACAATAACATTTCATTTCAACAAAAAGAACTCCTAACTAACTCTCAGCGCTTGGGCCCTTACATTGTCCCCCTGGGAGTGCTAGTTCCCATAGATACAATAATTGTATCCCCCTGAGATGTGTTTTTTTTTACAAAGAAGTCGTGACCAAAAAATGAATAATAACTTTTTAATAAAAAAAACATGTTAAAAAAAAACAATGATTTTTTTGGTAACATAAAATATTTTAATATCCATGATTTTATGACACGATTTTTTATGAAAAATACATAAAATAAAACAGCATGGTTTTTCGGTCGCATAAAATATATTCATATCCAGGTTTTCTTATACATCATTGTTTGTAAAAAAAACATATTTTTTAAAAAACAGCATGGGGTTTTTTTGGTCTCATAAATATATTATTCATGTTTGTTCAGTCATGATTTTTTTGTAAAAAACATCTTTTTTTTAAAAAACTGCACGGGGCAATTTAGGTCACATAAAATATATTATTTTTTAGTCATGATTCTTTGTAAAAAAAAACAACATTGTTATATTTGGTACCAGAAAATATATTAATATTCTTTTTTTTTAGGTAAAAATTTTTTGTAAATTTTTGTAGTCAGAATTTTTCTAAAAAAACATGTTTTAAGAAACAGCATATTTTTTGGTCACCTAAAATATATTAATATCTATGGTTTTTAGTCATTCTTTTGTAATGAAAACAAAAAAAAACCGTACAGTAAAAGTGGTGGCAGATAACCCACAATTACCTAGAGGAGTCTAAGAGGTACAGCAGGAGCCACAGAACTTACCACAGAACTTATATTGATGGAGTCAAAATTCAGAGCTTATTATCTCTGCAAAGTCTGATTTTTTTGGTCACATAAAAATAGAATCAGGCATAGTAGAGATAGTAAGCTCTGAATTTTGACTCCATCAATATAAGTTCTGTGGCTCCTGCTGTTCCTCTTAGAGGCCTCTAGGTAATTGTGGGTTATCTGCCACCACTTTTACTGTATGGTTTCTTTTTGATGTTTTTATAACAATAAAAAGACTAAAAAACATGGATATTAATATATTTTAGGTGTCCAAAAAAAACCCTGACATATACTTAACAAAATTTAGGTGTGCAAAAAAACAAAACAAACAAAAAAACACATAAAAAACACTTTTTTGCAAAAAAAAAACGCAATCAAATAAAACCGTTTTTTTGCATCACTAATCCGGGGTTGGACAAACTAATGGAAACACCCAACATATGGGCATCATAAGCTTTAAGGATACCGTCCGAAGCCCCTGCCAGGCCCCTGTCGGTCCGGTGAGCATTTTTCATGTTATTGTTGGAAAAGAACCCTTAGATGGTGGATTATTCGGTCCTAAAATTTTATGACGCTATGGCAAAAAATCTTGAATTTTCGACCCCATATAAACAGAAAATATAAAGAGAAATGGATATTTTCCTAATACACTTTTGTTGGAAATATTTCATAGATTCTAAAACTGTGTCTGGTTTTGTTCTAGTAGCAAAATTCAATGAGTTGATACGTTTTGAAAAATCCATAAAAATGAACTCAAAAACCAGTATGTCAAATTTTTTCAAAAACTAAGGCCAGAATCAAAAAATGAATAGAAGAAATTGTGTTTCTTTTCAAAAGTTACATATTATAGTCAAATTTCATAAGAATCAGACTGAAAATGAAGAATTTCATAATTTTTATGCATATAAATTTTTTTCTTATTTTTTTGGGAAATCACAATTCACAGTGTGAATATGAAGTTATGCATGGAAATTATCGAAATAAAAATTAAAACTGCATTCAGTTACATAAATTTTCCATTATATAATTTACACTTCAACAAAAATTTTGTGATGGTTTATACCCAAACATATACCTTTCAACATTCAAACTGTATCAACTCATTGAATTTTGATGCTAGAACAAAACCAAAGACAGTTTTGAAATCCTTGAAACATTTCTAACAAAGTTATAATTAGACTCTCCCAAATTTTAGAAAAAAAAAAGTTATACGGCTCCAAACCCAAAAATAATTGTTTGTGATATTATAAAGTATCGCTTATCACAGAAATTGTTTTCCGAAATGTTAAAATTTTAAATTATAACTTTGTTAGAAATGCTTCAAGGATTCTAAAACTGTCTTTGGTTTTTTTCTAGCATCAAAATTCAATGAGTTGATACGTCTTGAAATATACATAAAAATGTATCAGAAAACTAATTTTTCGTAAAAAAAAGAAAATAAGGCCTAAATCGAAAAAATGACAGGAGTAAAAAAGGTTTACTTTCAAAAAATACATATACTGGCCAATTTTCAAGCGAATCGGACGAAAAAAGGTCAAAATCCTGGACGGTAACCTTAAACATGTTTTAAACAATCAAAAAGTGACATTTTAACCCTTTACTGCCCAACTGGACTATTTCGCCCTCTTTCAAAAATAACAATAATATATCGTATTTCTTATTCAATTTCTTCCCTAATGTGTCCTTCAAACTGCACTGCCGAGTGGCAGTTCCTTCCCCATCTTGATAACAGTGACTACCTAATGCCAGTGTCGGTTTAGTGATAGTGGTTGTCATAACGGTAATATGAGTATAAAAATGTGGGCGTTAAAGGGTTAAGATTTTTAGGGTGGATCATTTTTTGTTATTTGATCTGGTTGTTTAAAAAGACTATCTTTTACAGATATTTAAGAAAAACGTTGGTTATAATTTATAAAAATGGCAACCTCTCGGGCTTTTTAAGAGGCTAATGCTCGTATGGCAGGGGCAAGAGTAACAGAAACTGTCCGAATGCTTGGCATTTCAGAAGGTACTGCCTAAAAAGTAATGAATGCATTTGAAAGAGGATGAAAAACGTCCTCAGCAAAGCACAGGTCCGGCTGAAAGGTTGTCGGAGAAAAACCATCAGACTAAATCAAATTGTTAGAGAAGATTGCAAGACCACGGATCCTAAAATCACTGCACAGCTCAATGAACACCTACAGAACCCAGTTGCCACAATAACTGTTCATCGGGAGCTGCACAACTCTGGATTCCATTGAAAAGCTGTTATTAGAAGACCTCTATTCTCAAAAACAAACGTTTCAAAGCGTTTAGAGAGGTGTAGAAAACCTCCAGAATTGGTTCCTCGAGCAGTGGTAAAATATAATTTTCTCTGATAAATCATCGTTTTTCTTATTTTCGACCTCCGGCCGAGAGTACGCTAGGGGATAGCTGAAAGAAGCATTTAACTCAGACTACCTTCTCCCAACCGCAAAATACGGCGGGGATTCTGTGATGATCTGGGGTGCTATTTCTTGGAAATTCGCCAGACCAATGATTTCCCATTAGATTAGATTAGTCGTTAGTTTTAGCCTCCCTACCCAGCAACAATTGCGATCCAAAGAGAGGGAGGAGGAAAGCACCATTTAGTATGTGGAGTTAAGGAAACGCGGAATCTACGCAGAAAGGCACAGAAACACTAAGTTGTGAAAGAAGATTATGAAACAAGATCAAAGTTGAAGAAGAAAGTAGTAGGAGCTGAAGAACAGGACAGCAGTGAACCAAAAAAAGGTGGTCCTTAACATAACAAAAACATTTTATTTCAACAAAAAAGAAGGCCTACCTAACTCTCAGCTCGGGCCCTCACATTGTTCCCCTGGGAGCGCTAATTCCCATAGATACAATAATAGTATCCCCCTGAGGGGAATGGTTTCTTTTCAAGAAAAATTAACTGTCGAAACTATTTAGGAATTTTGGGCGACCAAGTTCATCCTATGGTTTGAGAACTGTTTCTGAAGGGGAACGCCTTCCTTCAAGATTATAATGGCCCATCCATACTGCTAGAATTGGTAAAGAGTGGCACAAAGAACATTCTAATGAAGTTGGGCATCTCATCTGGCCACCACAATCCCCAGACCAGAATATTATTGAGCATTTATGGTCGATTTTAGAGATTCAATCAAGCCGATTTTCGCCACCATCGTCTTTAAAAGAACTGGAGAATGTTTCACCAGAAAAAATTGCTAAAATTCCTTTGGAAACAATTCACAAATTGTATGAATCAATACATCGGAAATTTGAGGCTGCAATTGTCGCAAAAGGTGGACCTCACCATATTAAAATATATATTTTTTTTATTTGTCAAGGAATTTCTATTATTTTGTCCAACATCTGTATGTGTTTTGACGAGATATCGTTACACTTCAGCGTAACGATTTAATTGCAATAATAAAGCAATTAAATATTTTTAGTGTAGAACTAAGCAAATGTGGACGCGCACAATCTAAACGTCTCCCATTCATCCGACCGACTTAAGCACAGCATCATGTCTGTATATCCGAGTGAGACAACAGAACGTTTACAGGTAGACCTGTAGAGATTAAGTTGGTTAAGCACATCAGAGTCACAACTCAGAACGAAAAAGTAGCTAGTAACTCATTTCGGGATGCTGTGTATAAATAATCAAGTCAGCTATAGATGCTGGTACAAGAAATACGCCGCCTACACTTCATTATACTCTTATATCTCACTCGTATTGTGGCTGACAGAAATTTTACTACATTTGAAAGGCAGGAAAAGTGACTACGACGACAATACTTTAATATATGTACTAACCTAAGCACGTCGAATCAATTCGACTCACCTGTTTCAGTTGATACAGATAATGTTCAAATATTTCCATATTAACTTTGCCATATGCATTGCTTTTCTCGTACACGTTCACGGCTCCTTGCATCTGTTCTTCATGTGCGGACTCAAACTTATCATCTTTGATAAAGAGCAGGATCTCATCTATTGTAGACCTAGCCAAGATCTTATCCATTGCTCTCTCGTAACTCTTCTTGCCGGCCTCCATCGCAGCCATGCTACTCGCCAGAGGAGCAAAGTGGGTCTCGAAGGTCTCCCGAACCTCCTATGGAACACATGATTATTTAGCTTTATTGGATAACCGTTAGCAACAGTCAGATGTGTTGCGTTAGTATGGGCATGGAAACCACTGCCTTTGATGAGCGTTTCTTTCTACATCATAGAAAAATCCTGAAAATCATGCACTCAACATTTGCCAGTGGTAAGTCCAACGACATTAGTTAGCTAAACCTCAAAAGTTTCAGTTATCAGTTGATCAGTATGTTTTGAACAAGGATGAAGAAAGCACGCAAGCTTACATTTTCAAGCCTTGTTTGGTATTCTTCGAAGATCCTTGGATTCTCTCTGCCAGAAGTATTCTTCTCCTGGAAAGCAGTGATGGCTTGATGCTTGACTTTCTCATGGACTTTCTCCAGTGTGTCGACGATGTGTGCTGCCTGCTCTCGGACTTTGGCATCCATGTTTTTCATGTAGACTTCCTTACCGACCTTAAGTGCCTTCTGGCTGCTGCTGCAAGCAGCTGCCTGCACACACCAATGTTAACATGAGAGCTTGCACACACATTACAATTACATGCTAAAAGTTTTGTAAGAAGAGACGGATGGTCTTCCCTAAAAAGGAAGACGAGCTCCAACAAGAAGTTTTGAAAAATTATTGATTATTTGATTTTGGGTAACATTATTTAGAAAACAATCAATTCATTCTGATTAAACCAAACCTCAAGAGTGTGACCTCCGCAATTCTAATCGGCCTTTGTTGGAGTTTAATTCGGCAAAGATTATGAGCAATCAGGCAATGAATGGTGAACACCAAAAATTACGTAATTCATTCAAGGAAGCAGAGTTTTTTACAAAGACTATAAACATCCCAACACGAGTTTGCCAGGGGTTCAAGCATCTCAAAACTTTCTGCTGAACACTTCACACAAACTTATGCATTAGTTGATCCCAATAAATTTTGATGTCTTTTCAATAAATTTTGATGCCTAAATTTTTAAAAGACAATGATGGCAGCTGTTCAGACGACCGCACAGGACGTTCACCCAAAAGCTGGACTGCACGTCTGCTGTCCCACCCCCCTTTTATGCTCCTTTCTTAACTCACATATAACAGAGCTGTTAAAAGAGGAAAGGTCTGATGAAAAATAAGGACCCGTGCGTGAGCTTGTCAGTGAAGTCACCCCGAGCAATAAGACAGAGAACTAAGATCAAGGAGTCAGATGACTTGATGAAGAAAGAACTCAACACGAGCGTGGTCAGGAAAAGCTAAATTAGCCCATAACAGCAGTCAAGCCAGCACGGTGAGCTACGTTCGACTCACCTCCACGTAAGTCGTGGGCTTAGGCATGTCAATGGCTTTTATGACCTCCATGAAGGTCTTGATGAAGTTGTAAAGGTCCTTGGCTGTGACAGGCTGTCCTCCAAACGCTTTCACCACCAGGTTCTCTGGCGCCAGCAGCAGCGGCACCAACAGCCGCAGGTGGTCTACGAATTCCTTTCTCAAATCTGTCATGCGTTAGCATGTTGCACAAATAGGCAGCATTAGTGTGGCAAAACTTATGAGCTGAATATAACTTTGATTCCTAATGAAGAAGCGCGGATAATGAAGATTCACTGCACAAAAATCACGATAAGTTTTTAAAAATTAAAAGACTCCTGTGAAATATATTTTACACAATATTCTCATGTAAATCGGTTTTTGACGCCCCGTAAAAACAAACACAATGAAAACAAAAAAGATGCGTGTTATGCTTAGAACTTGTTGCTCACCCCTACCGTATTTCTGCAATAAATCAGACAGAAAAAATTGCTAAGCATTTTAAATTCTTTGTTCCTCTTCTTGCAATGCAACCCACATGTGAGCAGCAGCTTGTTCTTACATACTGCAATGTGACTCACCGGTGGTCACAACCTCAATTTTCATAAATAGCCTGAATATATTATACTTTTTATGCCAATATAAATATGAAAAGCTAATCAAAAAACAGCTCACTGCCACCAGAGCCTCTAGGGCACTCAAATTTCAAGATTATCAATTTAGGAGGTCCTATAAATTACGAGTGGCGTTGGCGCATATACATTAGCCTTTACGTCCAACCCCTACTTCCTCCAGCAAGCAACAACTAAAAAACTTTGGTAGTGGTGACCGAGCACGTGTTTCTGTTGTGGTTCGTGCAAGCTGAGGTTAATAATACACAAAAAAAAAAGCACTCAATGATTCACTGATGTGAGACAAGTACTGAGGAGGAGTGCGATGAGCACCTGACATAAAACCCAAGTGTTTCTCAACCTTAGGACAGCAACTTCCCCACGTCCTCACCCTGTTTCCTTTGTTCCACCTCTCGATCCTAAGTGACTCATTTCTCACCCCGTTTGCTCTGTCCCACGATCAGAACGTAAGTTATGCTCATGTTCTCAACGTAAGAGATCTCCCAAAAGGGATGGGGGAAGAGGGGAGTAATTGATGTGGCAACCTTGAGCGGCCACTCAGGCTTTGCCCGATGCCGTGTTTAATCGCTCGGGTTGGACAGGGATGTTTCCACACCGGAATGTTTCAACAAAGTTTGTGGTTTTCACCAACATTGTATGGTTTCCACTGCCTGTTTGATGCTGAGGAGCGAGAGAGCTTTTTTTTTAATTACCTCATAAAATCGTATCCATCCTCTGGCGATCGCTCATAAACGTATGACAAATTGATGCAAATGTCTCGTCCGTTTCCACGTCCATTAGACACACCTAATTCACACTAGATACACCCAATTTAAGCCTCCTGCCTGCTTCAAACAGCACTCTGGTCAAACAAATTTACACCACGAAAGTGGACTTCTCGTTCCTCGGAGCTTCCTAGATAGAGTGGCAAAATACAGCATACTGATGCTGAAGGGGGATGAGCGCGTTCCCATTCTCTCATTGTAAAGCCACCTCGTGTCTATTATAACACTATCACAGATCACACTACCACGTTTCAATAATACTACCCTTCAGCCAGTCACTTACCACCAACACGGCCATCGAAGTCCTTGTTATCGAGCGCCTCAAAGCCAGGGTGCGGCATGAGGTAGCAGCTGAGGTCTTCAAAATAATCGTGCAGGTCCCTTCTCACGTCCTGGTGAGCGTGGTTCTGGTTTTCCTTCACCTGCCATCGAGCACCACATGAATGTCAGAACGATGGACGAAATTCAGGAGAGAATAGCTGTTTGTTTTACCTCTTATTCTACTCAAAAATTTTTCAAGAAACCCCTACCTGATTGGGTAGGTAAATTTAACAATGTTACGTAGTTTTAGTTTCATCCTTAACTTACAGGGCATTTTGAAAGCAGCCATACTCAAGAAAATGGGACAAAAAATATTTTTACCAGTGACCATCAAATGGTCTAGACCATACATAAGATTTGGCATTTTGAAAATTTCAAGTTTACAGATCCAGAGTGTTAACACCTGCGTTCCACAATACGTCAACTAAATTTTTCGCCCCAATTTTTAATTTCGTTAACATAACTTCATGTTATTTCAATATACCTTTAAATGTCATTCGGTAGGTACCCTAAATTCTTAAAATAAACATTGTGTGCCAGTTTTTACACTACCTCATTCACTCTCATTGTAATGGGGCGATTCACCAGTCTCCTAAACTGGGTTTGCTTATGAGATGGTGCAATCTGCCTATTCTCTTAACCCCTACTTTTTCTGTTCCAGAACAGATAGATCAATGTTAAATAGTAAAGCAGAAAATTCTTAAGTGCAGCATTATAACAAACGGGCAAATTATTCAGAGCGGCACCATCCAGTAAGGGTAAGGACAATAGGCAGCAATAGGATCGAAATAAAAGAATGTATAGGTTTATTTAGTGAAATATTTATTTGTAAATGATATTGATTATTCGTTCCGTGAAAGTGAGAAACTATGTACCTTATTGCCTGTGTTATCATTAGAAGTTATTATTTATTATGCGTGGCGGATTGGCAGGAAGACCTCCAATCAACCTCCAATTGGAGAGCAGAAGCAGAGGCTAACCAGGGGACCCCAGAGCCACCACCCAAATCTCTGTGGTACCAGCCTCCACAACTTGAAACCGCAGAACGGCTGATTCTTCCTCTGGCATCTCTTGCCGCTGCAATATTCCAGCATCACTGGCAGCTGCTGTACTCCGGCATTCTCTGCTACTGCCGACTCCGGCATTCTCTGCTACTGCCGACTCCGGCATACTCTACCTCTGCCGCAACTGGCATCTCCTGCCACACTCCGGCATCTGCCGCTGCCTTAGCGCCGTATCTATTGCTTCTGTACCGCTGTCTCTGTACCCTGCGTTCCTGCCACTCTTGCTTTCCTACAGGCCAAGACCTGGGTCGGCCAGTTACTATAGGGTTGCCACTGTGCTAAATTGTTCCTGGTATAGTTTTCCACTGTGTAATAATTGAGAGAATTCATTTATAGGGTTTATTGTAGGTAGGGTAATTATTACTGTGTGCTCCTGGTTATTTTCCCATGTATGCATATGTAATCATTGTTAATAGTGTGTGAATAAACAAAATGAATGAGAATTGTAATCCCATGACCTGGGAGTGTCGGCTCATTTACTCCCCTTGAGACAAGATAGGAGTCATAGGTAGGTCTTTGACAATCAGTGTAGGAGATGCTGTGGGCTGCGCCGCTGTGTCCGGGGAATTGAAGAGGGCTAGGAGACTGCTCCCAGAGACCTCGATTTTCTCAGCGGAGCTGTATGGGGTGATGCAAGCGCTACAGCTGATTGAGGAGCACGCATATCACTCTTTCACCATCTTTGTAGACTCGAAAAGTGTTATAGATGCTGCTCAAACATACAACAGCACCCACCCCATTATTGCGTAGATCGGCACAAAACTGGCACAGTTCGTAAATGAACAGAAGAGTGTCGAGGTATGCTGGGTGCCCACGCATGTGGGGACATCCGGCAATGAGAGGGCAGACCGGGAAGCTAAGCAAGGTGCTGGGTCAAGTGAGAGAACACTAGTTTGATGGTCCCTTTCCGTGATTTTTATCCTCGCATCAAGGCGGCGGTGAAGGATCTGTGGCAGCGAAAGTGGACGGCCACAACTGACTGTCAGGCTATTGTCAAAGATGCCGACTTGTGCCTATATAATTTAACATGAGGGAAAATAATTCTCCTCGCATAACTAAACTCTCGTATCACAGATACTTGAGAAGCATATACGCCTTACTAGTGCTCTTGCGCTCCTATCGCTCTTGCGCTCCTGCGGGACGAGCCTTGGGTCGGCTACTATTGCTGTTTAGGAAGTTGCTCCAGGGCTGCTGCGCTGGATTGCCCTTAATATAGCAGGCTACTGTGTTATAATTGAGAGAGAGTTTATTTTGTGCGGGTCGCTGTAGGTAGGTTAATTATTAGTGTCCACACCTGGTTATTTTCCTATGTATATTTCTGTAACCATTGTCAAAAGTGTATTAATAAACTAAAAAAAAGAAAGAGAATTCTAAACCCATTACCTGGGAGTGTCGGCTTAATTATTCACCTTGAGACAAGATAGAAGTCACAGGTAGGTTAGGTCTCTCACAAACAATGTACATTAGTGCTATGGATCTAGGTCACACATGTTGATGGTAGGAAGCCTACCTGTCCCCCAACACCGTCTCAGATTTTAAAATTTCAACAGCTCGAATTTCATTTCGGCTCTAACTTTCGACGCCTGCATTACTAGCGTGAAAAGCTCCATAGCCAGAATTCGTCGGCTCTAAAACTTCAAAGCTTGATTAGCTCGCAGCTAGAATTCGTTCGGCTCTAAAAACTCGAAGCTTGATTAGCTCGTAGCTTATTCATCTCGACTCAAATTTTGAAAGCTTGAAAACCAGCTCAAATCTTCAAACCTTGTAACCAGATCGGACTCCAAAAATTACCGAATAAATCGCATCCGGAAAAACCTGTGGGCAATCCCCAACTAAATAAATTAAGTCAGCAAAACCTGACTTTCTATTATCCCTGAAGATATCAGGAAGATCCCCCCGGGATAAGAAGGACCAATCTAATTAATTCTCAATCGGGCAGAAACAGGAATTGCCCACCTGACTATTATCGTTGGCTCCAAAGAAGGACCAGCCAAATAAATAATCTATAACTGGCACCCAATGTGGATCTGCCCAAACAACTATCAAACTTTTGGCGCCCAAGAGGATACAGCCAAAACAGAATATCCAACACTGACAATAAATTGAGAAACATTAAGCCCACTGTTCGAGAGTGGTCATCATCTAGCTGCCGTGCCCGTCGAATGGAGGTGATACTCTGCCACCTCTGCATCGGCCATACTTGCATAACACACGGCCACCTCATGGAGCGACAGCCGCAGCCGCAATGCGAACGGTGCCGTGTTCAAACGGTGCCCCTGACATCCTCGTGCGGAGGATGTGTGTTGATTGGAATACTCGGGGAAAACGAGCGCTCGGGCTTTAACGCAGCAGCGTTGCAGCTGTTCCTGGAGAGGTGCAAGCTATTTTCTGAGATTTAACAGGAAGCCACGCAGTAATGCACTGTAGCCATGCGTGATATCGTATTGGAAGATTGTAGATGAAGAAACTGCAATATGGCCGGGCGCGCTACGTTGGTACCTCAAGGGGTTTCAGCGTGGGTAAGGCGTCCGGCCATAATGGGTGGGCAGCTGAAACCCCCACAGGGTTTGGCTGCCCAGTGTGTTTGAATGTACTGTAGTATGTACGAAATCTCAATGGGGAGACAATTATAATTACGATCATGTAATTTTTGATGTTCATATAATGTTGATGTTCATTTTACGTGGTAAATCAGAAAGCCTGCTACTGATTAAATTATGTGATCTTTGGTGCGATATAGTTTAAATAACTGAAGCGCTAGCAAACCTATGTTACTACTACTACTACTACTTCTACTACTACAACCAGCGTACAAAAGCACTGACGATTTAGGCTACACATGTTGATGGTAGGAAGCCTACCTGTCCCACAACACCATTACATGGACAACATCCTCATATTTGTAGCTAGCAAAAAGTTGCGAGTCTGCATGTAAAATAGGCTACCATTGAATTTATCCTTGAATAAAATAAGGAAAGCATTTGCATTTAAAGAATGAAAGCAGATTAGTCGATTAGTCGTTAGTTTTAGCCTCCCTACCCAGCAACAATTGCGATCCAAAGAGAGGAAGGAGGAAGACACCATTTAGTATGGAGTTAAGGAAACGCGGAATCTACGCAGAAAGGCATAGAAACAGTAAGTTGTGAAAGAAGATCATGAAACAAGACCAAAGTTGAAGAAGACAGAAGTAGGTGCTGAAAAACAGGACAGCAGTGAACCGAAAAAAGGTGGTCCTTAACATAACAAAAACATATTTCAACAAAAAGAAGGCCTACCTAACTCTCAGCTCAGGCCCTCACATTGTCCCCCTGGGAGCGCTAGTTCCCATAGATACAATAATTGTATCCCCCTGAGGGGAAGAATGAAAGCATTTAAAGAAGGAAAGCATTTAAAGAAGGAAAGCATTTAAAGAAGGAAAGCATTTAAAGAAGGAAAGCATTTAAAGAAGGAAAGCATTTAAAGAAGGAAAGCATTTAAAGAAGGAATGCATTTAAAGAAGAAAAGCATTTCAAGAAGAATAGCATTTCAAGAAGAATAGCATTTCAAGAAGAAAAGCATTTAAAGGAGGAAAGCATTTAAAGGAGGAAAGCATTTAAAGGAGGAGAGCATTTAAAGGAGGAAAGCATTTAAAGGAGGAAAGCATTTAAAGGAGGAAAGCATTTAAAGGAGGAAAGCATTTAAAGGAGGAAAGCATTTAAAGGAGGAAAGCATCTAAAGGAGGAAAGCATCTAAAGGAGGAAAGCATTTAAAGGAGGAAAGCATTTAAAGGAGGAAAGCATTTATAGGAGGAAAGCATTTATAGGAGGAAAGTATTTAAAAAATGGAGGTATTTAAAGAAACAAAGTATTTAACGAATCAAAGTATTTAAAGAATGAGTATTCAAAGAAGACACTCACCTTGAGCACTTCGTCGAGCACATCCTGTCCTCCCTCGCTACCGTAAGGTTTCGATGTTGAGTGACTCCAGTCTCTAACAAGGAAGACCAATTTCTGAAGAAGAGTAGATTTACCAAACTTGTCAAATAAACATGAATGAACATTTATGCAATTAAGAATTCTCCAAACTGCAAACCAGTCACAATAAAATGAAATTAGGAATTAGTTATCACACAGCCAGAAGTTTTCTTGGGCGGGAGAAAACTTTACTGAATAAATTTCACATTTGTTACCTTTCAACTGCACCAAACATTCACTTATATTCACTTCAAAACCTCAATTATTTTTCAAACAAAAAACTGTTTATAACTCACTACAAACGCATGGCTACCAAAGCGTACAATGCTAACCTGGAAGCCACATGAGACATTACACTTTTCCTCCGCATGGATGCCAAAGGAGGTGAAGGTCTGGAGATTTATGAGGTCATCCTCCTGGATGTTGTTCATGAGGTTGTACACCACAACTGAAGACACCAGCAGCGTCAGCGCAAACACCAAAGTTGAGTCCTGCACACGTGGTGAACGTTACTTCTTGTGTCTTAAACTAGACAAAAGAAAAGTTGGACGTTAGTGACTACATGATGCCAGTGCCAGTTTAATGATGGTGGTTGTGACAACGGTATTATGAGTGCAAAATGCGGACGTTTAAGGATAAATGGAACTATACGATTTAGTGAACAAACAACCAAGAAAACTTGAAGGGTGGCAAGCCTTAGTGGACTACTTGCAAGAATTTCTAATGCAAGTAGTCCACCAAGGCTTTCCACCCTCTAACTACACATCGAGGTACGGCGCATCAGCAGTTGAATGTACCCCCTCTGACCACAACCGTTTGACAAATCAACACTAATACTAAATGCAATCTTGTAGAAAAAGTTTAAAGAACAACCACTCATGGACTTTTTTTATTGCAGACAGAAAACGCCCTAAATTACGAGTATAAAACTGATGAGTTACCTCTACTGAAGACTCCACATCGGATGTGCCTTGTGTGTCCAATAATATCACAGCCACCTGCAGAAGTTAACATTAGCAAACCTCATACAGTTTTAAAACCTAAATTCCTAACTTCCAAAACTCAATCACCCCATTTCTTCTCAGTCATACATTTATGTTGCACAAACCTAGGAGTTCATTTTCCTCTGATTATATCTGCACAAATTAAGAAAGCACAACTCTGTAATATACTACAATACTTCATGATGACCAGAAGGCTAGCTACTTGAAATCAAATTTCTATGCTACCTTTCCTTAAAATCTCTATAACAATGTAATGATGCCTTGCAAGATCTGACTTGATACTGGCAATGGATGAGTAACATGCATGATTCCAATTCAACTGAAATTATTCGAGCCTTCACTTTGCCCTGAATGTTACTTGTTGTTTACCCCATTACTTGTAGTGCCCTGTAAAAAACACTCAACTCTTATTATGTAGAAAAGTTTAGTAAACAAGTATTCAACTGATTAATTGAACAGAGTACAGAGGGACGAAAAATGAATATAATATTTAAACTGAAATCAACATTATTCACCATTAGCAAAGATATCAAAAGCTGACTCATTTAGAACATCATTTATCTAACCAACACTTTACAATTTTGTCAACTAACTATTTAACATGTCATGTATTACAATGCTTCTTGAAAAGTTCCAGTAATTTGAGAAAGAAAATTGGAACCTATTAGAAAATTGATTAATTAAACATTTAATACTTGATTATTGAATGCTTACATCAACAGACTTTAATGAGGTAAGAACTATGATGGGGAAATCAAAAAACCTGTTCACCAGATGGAGCCGTCATGATGAAAGGCTTGCTCCACATAAGGATGCCATTGGTCACTCTTTGGTGGCTCTGGCTCCACTCAAAGCCCTCCAGCGGACGTGTTGCGTCTCCGAGCCAGTCTCCAGTGGCCTTGAAAATGTAACGATCTACAGAACTGCATAGGCATTCAAATATATCTTTATTTGACTGCATTTACAACACATGCATGTAAAAACAGCAAAATAATATATGTAATTCCCAAACACTAATTGTTGATACATCATTTCAAACAAAATACAGAACAATGAAATGGAATCCTTAGTATTTTTGGTTACAGTTATGATTGAAGAAGACGTGTACTTCTCTCACTTCATGAATACTATTTAGAATTGTATCTTATGCTTCAAAGTTTGCATGAAAATATATTTTTCAAGAGTTTACAAGTAATTACACTAAACTCAATCAGTTATTTTTAAACAAAACAATTTGAAAAAATAAATAGGTGTGGTCTCATTCATATTATTAGCTTTTACCTAACAAATTTTACAAGCCATGTAGTTTTACTGGCAAAATATATATGAATTTTGCTCTTTGAACTATCGTAACAGGTACATACATCATTCATCCATGCATTCAAAAATAATCACTTGAGACAAATACAGCCCAAGTTGATAATTCAACAACTTTTTGACCAAACCACAAGATAAAATTAATGGAATAAATCTCTCCAGGAGTTTATGTTTACAGAATTTTTTCACCACAAGCTGATACTCAACCATACCTCTTAACCCTCACAACCAGCATCTCGCAACCAGCATAATATTTTAGGGTCCATTCAATCCACTTAAATGAAACGAATATTTTATGCATTCATTGATGAATCAGTTAATGATGTGTCATTGAACTTAAGGGTCTCTTCCATATGCTTAGCCTAAAGATATCTAAAAATGAAGTTGAAGGAATATTATTTACTTTATATGACACATTTGAAGCAAAACCTACAAACAGGGAGCCAAAATTAGAAAGAGGTTCAGCCTCATAGAAATCAGGGTTTGCCTAAGCAGCTGGGAGGTATCAAAACATGAGTGTATAAAATAAGAAAAAAATTTGGAGCAGCAATTAATAGATGCTAATAAACAGGACAGTAGTGAACTGAAAATAGATGTGTAACAAACCAAAAACATAATATATTTCAACAAAAGGAACACCTACCTAACCATAAGCTTGGGACCTCATTTCTTTTCCCCAGGGAGTAGCAGAAATTCTTAGCTATTGTACTATTGTATCTTGGATACAATAGTTGCATCTCAGAAAAATGGAAAACATCTGGAATGAAACTAACCTTAAGGCTATACTAAAGTATGCAACTCTTACTTGAATCACTGATCTAATGTAAAAATGAACATCATTCTATTTTTTCAGATTATACAACTGCTCGATAAAATTAACACATTAAATGTAATAGAAATCAATGGACTCATTCAGGCCTCTTAACATGTATATTTTTGATGTGCTCACTGTAATGACCTAATAATGGTTCTACTAATGTTCTCCTTCTGGAAAATTGTTCAAATAGTTTTCACAATACACTTGTACAGTTCTTTCTGAGAACACATGCTGTTATTTAATAGTGGAAAGAATAGGCTGAATTTAAGATAGTTTTAAAAAATTATTTTCACTTCAAATAAAAGAAGTAACCCTATTCCTAAAATGAGTATTTCACAAATAATAAGTCTTTTCTTAGAACAAATCAAAGAGCTGCAGGTAATGAACCCTAACTCTTCATTATCCTACCACAAACTATTCACATCTGTTGCTCCAGGTGAGATCATGTAAATCATCTAGCACTTCTCACACTTCTTTCATAGTTAAGATATAATAATAATTGAGAGAAAAATGCATCTGAATTTCTTGGTCAAATGAAAAACTTTTAAAGCCTCCTGAAATTTATGTATAATTTTTTTATGCCTGTGCTTTCTCCTCACTAAAAACAGGCAATTTAGAGGATTTATAATACTCAGAGCCAACAATAGATCAGACTCAGCAAAGAAAAAGCTGAGCAAATAAAAATTGACAACTGTCAAAATTGGGAATGTGCAGCAGAAAAAACTATTCCTAAACAATGAGATATCAATGAATAAGAGAAGGATTTCAGTTTCAGAAACTAATCTACCCCTTTTACAAGATAAAAATTAGGAAACCCTTAGTGGAAGATTGTTTTAACCACTCATGTATTCCCTATCAGATCTCACTACTACACCACTAAACATGCCAGTAAATCAAACTTGTGTGCTTTCTAACGACACTGGTAGCTTCTTTTAGCTGACACATGAAGCTACCATCTATCTTATTAAATAAATCATACATCTTTCAGGTAAGACTTGGCTAAAACATAGAAAAATTGAGTTAGAAATACTCACTTGGCAGCTGTTGTGGCTGCAATACTGCAAGAGGAAGTCCAGCAAAAAACTCTTGCCCTTCCTGAAGGCACCAGCAACTGCAAGCACACACACACGCTTGTCTACCACCTCAGGAGACAGCAGCACTTTTGCAAGTGCTTCTTCATCTAACTCAAAGGAATTACTTGCATCATTTCTGACAATTATTTGCAACGGATTACCTTCCATTATTTATCAACTGTAATCATTTGAAAGAATAGCAATTAAATTTTACTTATTTAATTCATTACTAATTACAGAGCCTACAAGATAAAAAATTTCAAATGCTCAAATTTTAAAAATTGTGCCTATCATGCACTTACATTGGAGAATGGATAGTATAATAGATAAAATACAATTTATTAAATTTTAATAGCTTTTAAGATTAAAACAGTTCATGCTACTGCATAAATATTCAGAGAACTACCCAATAAGATTAGTATGATTTATGAAATACAATCAATCCCTTCACCTCCTATAAATTATAAATAAAGGTTCTAACCCATCCATAAGGATGACGTCCATAATTGTGTTTACATCAGCTCCAGGATGGAGGTGACCGTACCAGGTGGCCACCATCTCGGAGCTGATGTAAACACAATTGGGGACGTTGCCCTAATAGGTGAGTCAGAACCTTTATTTATAATTTTAACTAGAAGAATTGTGGCTTCCTTCACGACTAAACCTGTTTACGTTTGTAATAGGGGGTTAGCTTCCATTATTAATTGAATTCTGCTCGGTGCGCTCACTGCGTTGTTGGAACATCCTGTCCTTTGGTGGGCAAAAGCCAACTTCAAAGTTGAATAATTCAAAAATAACGCATCAGCGAGCAGAATGTCATCCATGTAAAGCGTTCTTAAATGGGTTTCTTTAGTGATTCTTTGGAATAAAATTCGCAATTTCGGTGGATCACATAAAATACATATTGACCCTTATTTCATCTGAAACCTTTACATTTTGGCATTTTTAATCTTTTCAATGATTTCTCTCATTTGGTAAGACTTCTGTTCTACAATCAACTAGATTCTTGATACCTTTTTCAAAAAAATTATCTGATTTTTGAGAGAAAAAGAAATTCGTGTTATTTTTAGTTTGTCTTAATTTTCATAATTTTCATTGTACAAATGATTCTGCAATGACCAAAAAAAAAAAAGTAGTTGGAGGAGGCAATATTAAGTAAATAAGGCAGATGAGGCAAAACTTCCCAATTGAAACTCAAAACCTTTTCCTGAGTGCAATTTTGCATTATCATGCTGCAGTACTAGTACAACACCCAACACCCATTTTCCAAGTTTTGAAATTTTACGTAACTTATGAAGACATGAAGTAAATGATGTATGGTTTATATTTAATTGTTGACCCAATTCTCAGCTGATTAACTTTGAATTGGTTTCCATACCATCTTTATTGGTGCTTTCATTAATTTATTTTGACCTTCCTGAATGTGACCGATCTGACAGAATAAATTCTCCAGAAAAAATTTGGCCAATATTGACTTTAGCACATCAAAGATTTTGAATTTTTTTGCTTCGTTTTGGTAATAGGAGACATTTTAGGATGTTTTACATGAATGATATTGTGCTGGCAAATGCTAAATTTAAGAGATATAGCATGAATAACATTCAGCTCAGATAAGAATAGCATTCAGGGCAGTTTCTATATGGCTCTTTCAGTGGAAGGTGAATGCGGAACACATGCAGTTTTTGACGGAAAACATCAGTCTTGGGATGGCTAAGTCAAGTTATTTCAACTTCACCTAACCTAACCTTCCCTATTATTACATAAATACCATATTTCAGCTTATTTAGGCATCTGTTCAATTTTATATATGACGTTCCTATAACTTCAAAGTTGAATATCTTGTAAGACCAGGTGTTGTTGCTGCCTCGGCCATTGAGTTTCGTTAGAGGCGAGTGAAGCAGCGGCCTTACATTTATACTTCTCCAGCTGTAGGTATCAGTGATAAGCGGCGGAGAAGTGGGAACTTTTTATTGAATAAATTTACAACGAGACATAACAATTACTGAACACAAATAGACTAGAATTGAGATTTGAGGGGTAAATAAGGTAGGGCACTACAATCTCAAAGAGTAAGCACTTGCAAGCAAAATGTCACTAATATAAATCCTCCTAAAATATCTTCAATTAGAGCAAGTCTCAAATACCCAGTCCACTCAAATTGTTGGTTATTTTATATTAATTTTCACCTTTTGCAAATGGTAGCAGTCTAAAACCCAACCCATAAGGTGTCTTATAGTGTAAGCTACTACACACCTAACGAGTTGATCGAGTTTAAAGGTTGCTACCAAGCCCCAAAAAATTGCTATTTTGAACAAATGTAACAGTTTAAGTAGTACTTTCTAAAACATGACCAGAAAGTAATTGAAAAAGTGAATTGTAAAAAATCTTAATGATAAATAAGCAAAATAAACAATCATCCATCTGCAAATCCTATAGCTTTCTTTTTCTTTATCAATGATCCGGAGGGATCTTGAAAGTCGTTGGACTTCTTCAGCAGAAATCCGTGTAACCTGATAGCTTGTACTTTGGCAGCATTAGCAGGGTCAAGCAAATCCCCCGATACTGCAGCACTTTTCTTCCAAGTCCTCAATATTGCTGAACTTCTCAAGCTGCCGTATGCAAAGGCTGACAGCTTATTGAATCAAGTTAATTTCATTAGGCACAGATATAACACAGTCAAAATCAGAACCTTTATAGTAGCTTACATCTATAAGTAACACCAAGGAAGAAAAAGAAAGAAAAAAGAAAAAAAAAGTTTATTTCCAATATAGATGGTACAAAAGTTTAATCATTGGTTTTTAAAATATCTTAAAATTAATACACTTAGATGATACACACACACACACACACAAGTATTGTAAAACTCGTGTCACTAATCAAAAAGAAATGATTGAGGGCAATGTACCCCTAATCTTGCTTAATCTATATTTGATGATACATGTAATGATAATTATAAGAGATAACACAATTTTAGGGACGATGCATTGTCATTGTGCGGTGAAAACACTTCTGACAGTTTTCATCACTTTTGACAGTTTAGTTCACCAAGGAGCAGAGAATTGTAAATTGTACATGAGATTGGTATTCACCAAATCCTAAGACATTCTCAGATTCAATTCAAGGTTAAATTTTACAAAAGATAGACATAAATGCAGTCTGGCAGCCTCATATTGCGAACAGCTGAGCAAGAAGTACTCAATGGTCTCTGGAACACCACGCTCGGGGCAGAGAGGGCAGCGGTTGAATCTACACAGGTTAAATCTACTCAGATGAGAAAGAACACCAACACGACCAATTCGTAATCGGCTAATAATACATTGAAATTTTCTTGACATAGCACCACCCAATCTAAACTTTGGTCTGCTACACAATTCATACATAAATCTTCCCTTACCAGATCCCCTCACTTGATTTCCCCAACACTCGCTCCAGTAGTCTAACATTTTATTTTCCAGTTTGCTAACAAAATTCTCTTCTTCTCGAGGTGAGGGATGGTCTATCCCTCTTAAAGCCGCTGATCTTGCAAAGAGAACCGTTGGACCTGGGAGCTTATTATAGAAGTTCTTCATCCACAGGTTTCTTCTTCCTTATTGGTTGAGTTTACAGAAAAGCAGAAAAGTCTACATTACAAGTACAGTAGTTTTGTACAGCTCCTCCAACATCATAACACAAAAGCGATTAGTCTTCCAACACACAGAAAAAATTTTTATCGGGCCTCTATTCTGAGACTTACAACATAGATAACCTACCAGTACTTTTCAGGAAAGTACCCAGTGAACTGAATATTCTTTTCTCAGTGCTAATAGGATAATTTCCTCCTCCTAATACATTTTTTAGATAAAATTCCACCTCCATACTTTCAATACACACCTTAAACACAAATCTCTGTTGACTATACTTCACACAATGCAATATATAATGGGGGATGGTCTCAGGGACATCGCAGCAGCCACAGTTTGGAGTAGGGCTCATATTAAAACGAAACAAATGGGCCTGTACACCTGCATGTCCCACTCTCAATTGGCTAATAGCACTTTCAACAATACGGGATGTTCCCCTTGGGTGCATTAGCATTCTAGGTTGATCAAAAAGATTCTTAAGAAAATGACCTTTGTTAGATGTCTCGACTTGAAGGCGACACTGGGTGCACCACAGTTCGAGGAACTGTTTCTTTAATTCTGTAAGATGCTCTTCATAATGCAACCTAGTCCAGGCAGATTTGTTGTTATTGTAGCCCAGGTTAGCACATTTATCAGCAACTTCATTACCTTTTATGCCAGAGTGACCAGGGACCCATTGCAGATGTACAGGTTGTGGTAAACTCAATAATATATGTATTTCATAACAGAAATCCCTATAAGCATCATTGTAATTATTCAAAATAAGCTGGAGTGCTGTCTGAGAATCACTCAATACAACATAAGGTACATCCTGATTTGGCAAACTTTGTATGTACTTCAATGCTTGGAGAATGGCAAAAAGCTCTGCACCAAGGACTGAGTGAGAGCTGTTGATAAGCCAAGTAGTACACATACCCACAGATGGAACATACATGCCAGCAGAGACTGATCCAATAGCAGTCTTAGACCCATCAGTGTAAATCTTTTCACACGAACCATATACATCACTCAAGTACTGATCAAAACCAGAGTTGACAATATTTGGCTGAAGGAGTTTTACATTTTGAATATCAAGCGAGATATTATTTTCCAAATTGGTAATGTCAGATAGTGTCAAATGGCTGAACTTACTGGATTTTGGAAACAATCTTATATTTCTACTCTCCAAAATTTTATTCAATCTTAAGGCTATTGGACTCCCACCAGGTCTGCAAAATAATTTCAAATACGCAGAAATTGAGTACATTTCGGAAGAATCACATTGTTTTCTAAGGCACCACTTTAGAAAGAGATACTGGAAATGAAGATCCAGAGGCATAAGGCATAATATACGCCTCAACTTCAAGAGACATTATAGGTGTTGTTGCGCGCACACCCAGGATACATCGCAAGGCGGAGTTCTGGAAGGTTTTTAGGTTATGCATGTTTCTTGTTGAAGTTGGGAGAGATGACTGACCTATATGAAATTTTACTGTGAATAAATGATTTGTTCACTCTTCTCAGGAGCAATTGTGATGATCTCCATTTGGCACTGGAAAGTGCTCTCATCACATTCAATCACTTTTGACATTCTGTACAAATGTGCTTCACATGACTATGGAGTGATAACATTGGTGAGTCAAAAATAACCCCTAGAACTCTCTGGTTTTCTATGTGAGTCAGAAGCACATTTGATAGTCTTAGGTTAACATAATGATTACTCCTCCTGTTATGAAATAGTTGGTATTTACATTTAAGGGGATTTACTGCAAGTTTTCATTTTGACAGCCATCTACTAAATGTATTCAAGAAGGCCTGCATGGCACCTCTAAGTTCTTCTGTAGACTTAGCAGAGCACAGCAACGTGATATCATCTGCATAAGACACAACCTTTACTTTTTCCACACTGGGTAAATCATGCAACATTACATTGAACAGATTAAGGCTGAGAACAGCACCCTGTGGTAAGCCACACTTTAGTTTCTTAGGTTGAGAATAGGTTGAACCAATCCTAACCTTGACAGAACGATTTTGAAGATAAGATTGTACCCACTGAACAGTCCTGATATCACACTTAAGTTTGGTCAACTTGTATTAAAGGCCCGCATGCCAGACACAGTCATATGCACTATCAAAATCAATATAGGCTGCAACACAAAACAATTTGTTTTTTAAAGACTCCCTTATGAAATTATTTATAAGCACAAGAGCATCGCAGGTTGACCTTCCTTGTCGAAATCCAGTTTGGTACAGGGAAAAGATATCTTTAGATTCCAGAAAATATTTGTCTCTTTTTAATGACTCTCCATTAATTTGGCTATACAGGGTAGTAGGGTGATAGGTTGATAGCCTTGTACCTCTGTGTAGTCTTTATTAGGTTTTTATATAGGGCATATTATTCCTAGTTTCCACAAGGAAGGCCCAATACCTGTAAAGAAGCTTGCATTAAATAGGATTAACACTCTGTTCAAGAAGCTCTCAGGCAACTTCTTCAACATCATATATGAAATACCATCACTCCCTGGACTAGTTTGCTTCAACCCATGGAAAGCTTTAAAGATTTCAGATAGAGTGATTGGGGAATTATATTCATTTTCTTCAATGGGTAGCTTTTTAATTTCTTTAACTGTATTTGAAACCAGAGCTGGAAAGGCTCCATCACAAGCAATCTCATGTCTGGAAATGTTCCAAAAACATTTCAGCCTTTGTAGCACAGGAAGAGTGCAATGCTCCCAAAGGAAAGTTCTGATTAGGCATAGCTGATCCATCCATACCACGAATGGCTCTCCAAACTTTGGTGATGCTGATGTCAACATTTAGTGAGCCAACAAATGCCTTCCAGCGGTCTGCTTTTTTCTTTTTGATCAGATTCTTAGCACAAGATTCTGCAGCTTGATACAAGTGCAAATTGTGAGCATTAGGTGTGCGAGCAAGCACATTTTTTGCTTTGCGTCTCCTAGCTACAGCAGCTGCGCACTCAGAGTCCCACCATGGAGTGGCTTGGTGACATCTGTTTTCCAGAGGTTTTTGGGATAAACTTAGTAGAGGCATCATAAATATTTTGAATCAGAGTGGAATTTATTTCTTCAGCTGAAGCAGGGTAAACAATGTTGCATTTTAGTTTGTTCAAATAGGCAATCCAGGCATTCCAGTTAGCCTTTTCTACTATCCAACGTTTTGGACAGCTCATCTCTGATTTATGCAAAATTGTGCCAAAATTGCACTCAATTGGTAAGTGGTCGCTACCCAAATCGGCACCTCTACAAAGCACTCCTCTGGTAAGAAAAGTATATGATGATATGCAAAGATCCAGGGTTGAAGCAGTGCCAGTTCTTTTGTCAATGTATGTTGGGAGGTCAGGAGGACTTAATATCCCCATAGGATGGGAATCTATAAATTGCTCAATGCTACATCCTGTAAAATTATGTCTCTCTCTAACGTCCCACAAGGGAGAATGAGCATTATAGTCTCCTATCATGATACAATTGTTTAAAAGTTGCAAATAATAGTGAATAAATTCCTCTAATAGAACATTTTCATTAGGATTGTATATATTACATAAGTCAAAAGCTCCCAGCACTGCACTTATTCTAACAGACATGATCTTTAATTTACCACCAGGAAAAGCATTCAATTTATTGCATGAGTATGAAATATCATTCCTAATAAGAATGCCCAGACCACCTCTTTGGGCAGTATCGCGATGCAACCAAACAGCCTGATAACCAACAAACTTGGGTTCACACAAATGTAACCAAGTTTCACATAAACAGACTATATCAGGCTTTTTAGTATAAACAAAGTTTAAGCTCTGACAGCTTACTCACTAAACCATTACAATTAAATTGAATTAACATAAATTGACTTTCTCTACAATTTTGCCACTTCAAATTTTGATTGGTAAGGACAAACTTATTTCTCATTTCGGTCAATGTATAGTTTCCCTTCGTCAGGGAAATTAATGATGTCGTTGCTGATAAACACTAAATGAGCACATTTAAAAACCTTTTACATGAATGGCATTATGCTCTCTGATGCGTTATTTCCGAATTATTTAACTTTTAAGTTGGCGTGGGCGCGCGCGCCCGCGCCGTAATTTAGTTAATAAGGGTAGTTAACCCGCCTATTACAAACGTAAAGAGGTTGGGTCGTGAGGGTTAGCCACAGTTCTTTTAGTGAAAATTATAAATAAAGGTTTCTAGTGACGTTTGTTTACATCGACTGGAAGATGATGGGCGCCGCCATGGGCACCGCCATATTTGTGCCGATGTAAACAATATTGCGATCGTCACCCTAAAGGGTTGGTTAGAAGCTGCATTTATACTTTTCACTAAAAGAACTGTGGCTAACCCTCACGACCCAACCTCTTTACGTTTGTAATAGGGGGTTAGCTTCCATTATTAATTAAATTACGCTTGGCGCGGTCACTTCCTGTGGCGCGCGACAGCCAACTTCAAAGTTAAATAATTCGGAAATAACGCATCAGAGAGCATAATGCCATTCTTGTAAAAGGTTTTTAAATGTGCTCATTTAGTGATTATCAGCAACGACATTTTTAATTTCCCATCCGAAGGGAAATTATACATTGACCCTCATTTCTTATAGGAATTTATCTGGGAGTTGCTCCAACGTGTCAAGGACTTCTGCCTTGAGTCTGGCTGAACTTCCGCAGGTCCTTTGGGCATGTTGGGTAGCTTTCCTTATTTTTTTCCCTGTAGCCATATTTTTTTGATTTGCTGCAGACTGTTGATAAGGTGCTTGTTCTTGATTTGGCTCTGCTGCATGATGAAGTTCATTTAGAAGTGCTTCGCCAGTTTTGGGGCCAAAATGGTTGCGGGCCATCCCCATCTGAAGCAGGTCTCGTTGTTTCTTACTTTCTTTCATCAGGTTTGCAGAGAGAGCTTCTAGGAGGAATTTGCTAATTTTTGAAAAAATAGCCTCTACTGCTGCTTGCACTGCTTCTTGACACTTTTCAACAATTGTTTTTTTGTAGCTTCTCTGATATAACTTGTTCTATGTTGGAAAAAGCTGATGGCTGTACGGGAGGCTCTGTGCTATGGAGGTCACTATGTAAGGTAGTTTTGTACAGAGTCACTGCATAAGTGCTTTTCCTCCCTGGGGCTCTACGTGGCAGATAATATAACCCTTGTGTCTGGTGGACATCTGCTTCCACCTCTATTGTTGTCAGGCCTTTGTAAGTGCCTTCTTGAGGAGATTCTTGTGATAGTTCTTGTCCTGTTGAGTTCATTGCCAGTTGATCTTGCGCTCGATTACCATGTTGGCTTCCTGGAGTAGGATTACTAGTCCATGCTGTAGGCAGTGGTCTTTGGTAATATTTTGCATTTTTTTTGCTGCACTATTTCCCTTCGGGCTTCAGTGAAGCTTAAGCCGTCTTGCTGGAGTGAACGAATTTTCAGTAATTCTTGTGTTATGGGGCAATCTCTAGAGCTTGCCACATGGGACCCTTTACAATTGCCCCATCTTGGAATTACATTCGATAAACAATCTTCTTTCAGATGATTTTCACTGCAAACTAAGTACCTGATGGGAGCAGTACAGCCACTGGCAAAGTGTCCATACCTTTGGCACCAATAACACCTGAGTAGGGGTTGCTAAAATGGCCTGACTTTGAAGCTCATAAATCCAACTTTGATTGTCTGTGGCAGTTCAGTTCCACAAAATGATACCTTGATAAATAATGAGGGCTCTTTTCTCCCTTGAGTGAATTGCTGAAGACGATGCATGGCTAAAATTGGGGCACTCTCACAAGAAGCAGATGCCCGAACCTCTTCAAGGTCAGCATCTTGATCAATTGGACTCCCCAGACTCCCCAGACAGTATCTTTTTTATCTGTAGCTGGTATATGACATTTGACAGCAAATTTTCCTACATTGGTAACTTGTAAGAGCTGTTGTTTCTCAGTAAGGTTAGGTTGACAAAATTCAACTGCTACCAAATTTCTGCGCTTATTCACTCAAACATCCTTGACTACCACTCATAGTTGAGGATTTCTTTCAATCCTTTTGAAAGGGTAATTGGGTCATATGTAAACTTTTTTGCAAGAGAGCCAATGAGATTGTTATTACTGTCTACTAGTTGTGAAATGATGACGATTTTTTCACTGCCCATTGACTCCTGGGTTTTATCGGTAGGGAAGTTCACTTCTGATTATTTGTTGCTTCTGTCAGCAGCTATGCGTTTCTTGCTGAGTTCAGTGGCAGAGTCTGATAAAGTTGGGTCATTAATGTTTCTCAATCTTTTGGATCTTCTATTTTTTGGGAACCAAGATCCTTCAATAACGCAATCTGAAGTCTCCCTCAGTTGGGTCATTTTAACCTTAGTGACTGTTGCATTTCCGACGGCCGGGTTGCTGCTCTTTCCATTGACGGTAGTCTCACTCACGATTTGTCTCCCTGCCACAGAGATTTGGCTCTCGTCACCACTGGATTCCATCAGGGCCTCATATCTGTTGGCTGTTGGCTGGGACATTATAATAGTAGAGGCGAGGTAACCCGCCTTTGAGGAGGGTCACTCAAAAGGTTACTTCTTTGAATCTTGAAATTAAATTTGCGATTTTTTAGTTTTGATGCCCTTTAGAAAAAGGCATATCCACGATGATGCGTATTATCAGCAAGATTACTGACCCACACCCTGTCGGAGTTATTTCTGGTGACGGACCTAACAAAATCCTATAGCATGTGTAGGTTCATGAGAAGAAAGCATACCAAGGTCTTTTTTCAAAGCAAAATGCCTAATCCTTTAGTTGGTATAAAACAACATTTTTCATATACTACAAATTATATTTTTAAACACATAAAATCTAAACTGTATGATTAAATTTTAATAAATTCAAAACTTGATATTTTGCTTACATTTATCACTACGTAGAATTGTTGCGTATTGCAAGCATTATCAATATAGGTAGGAAAAAATGTACACTTTGTTAATTAAGTTCTTTGATTTGTGTTAGGTCTGAGTGCGACAGGCAAACACCATTAAAAGAGATGTAATTTTTAAGGGCAAGCTTTCAATTAATAGAAGGTGTCTACAAAAATTGTACTCACATTTTAACTGAAGCGCACATTCTGCCTTTCTTGAATAGCAGGTGTATTAAATTCATCGCAGCGAGGCAGGAAATCATCTTAGTTTTGGAAAAAAAAAAGTTTGTCCTGAAATGTTACAGGAAGACAAAAACGCAAATGATGTACAAAGACGATTCAGAAGTTCAGAACTAAACTTAAACTTGAGGGTCAACAGCATCGGGGCCTTTGTATCGGCCTACAATTCCCTCCACAATTTTCACACAGAGAGTTCAGCGCATGATACCAGTCTGAACTTGCAAAACAGTCAAAACCGCCGGTCCGCCACCAATGCGCTGGACCACCGCTCACATCAGAGACAAATTCAGCAAGAAATATCTGCTGGACGACCACGGACATCTCGGCTCTACCTCTCCCTCGGCTCCCCCAACCACTCCCTCACCCCTCATAATCTATGAGCCATGGAAAAGAAGAAGAAGTACAGGAAACAACATTTCAATCATCAACGAAATTTCTTCGACAAACTGCTCGGGAACCCCACATCTCAAAAGATCTTTTTTTCTAAGTTTATTGAAGGAGCTTTGAAGAGGTCTCCATGCAGCCAGCTCCACGGCTGAACGTATGTTTCTCTTGTCAGGCTAGGTCTGGTTTGACAAAAAAGAAAAAAGTTTCACTATGCAGCACTTGGAGTTGTTCATTAGTAATATTACAAGTTAAGATTATAATTGTCTTGCAATTAAGATTTTGTACATAATACACCACAACCAAACGCACTGGGCAGCCAAACACGATATTTATGGCCAGACGCCTTTAAGCGGCCCATAGACGATCAATTTTATTGTCAATATAATTGACAATAATGAATTATGACAATTTAATTGATCGTTTATGGGCCGCTTTACCACCCACGCTGAAACCCCCAAGGTACCGATGTTGCGCGCCCGGCCATCTTCCAGTGTCCTCATCTATAATCTTCCAAGTCGATATCCCGCCTGGCTATGGTATCTCAAAAGATAGCGTCTATCCCATCATAAAGCTTCTGTACTGGGAATGCTACATTCGAACACTGATTCATGATCTCAACAAAGACATTTGGCAAAATGTGCAGAAGCTACAGGGTTTCTCTACAAGATTGTGCGGAGTGATGAGGCATCCTTTAAATTAAATGACTATATTATTCACCATAATTACACGTCCTTATTGCCATGAAAATCCTCATGTAATAATTGAACACCTAAACTTACCAGGAGTAACGGAGTGGTGTGGAATATCCGGGCATCAAAGTATCTTTATTTCAGCGGAACTCTCACAGCTGAGAGCTACCTCAACTTGCTTCACGGTTTTGTTGGTCGACGAATTTCTGAGATATAATTACTTTCAGCAAGATGAATCTCCTCCCCAGTACCATCGCTCTGTACGAGCTCACCTTGATAGAGCTTTTCCACTCGGGATTGGATAATATCATACGCTTTCCCCTGAACTCACACCCATGTACTTCTTTATGTGAGGATAAATAAACGACAAAATTTTTTTGTACCAAACCAAGAACAATTAATGCATTGAAAATTGAAAGACAATGTTGAAATATTTTTACTGAGCTATTTTGTGACGTTTGCAAATCCTTTGTTGCTCGTTATCAGCGTTGCCTGGACAGAAATGGTAATCAAATTGAACAATTGTGAATCTGATTCTATAATTGGATTTGTTATTTGTGTTGGAAGTCATTCTATTTTACTCTGTGTTCATAAATAATATTCTCCTTATCTGAAGTATGAAACTTAAACTTAGAAATTGAAACAGAAACTGAAACTTAGTGCCGCCCTCCAAATGCAAACGATCCTCTTATACATATTATTGTTTATTTTTTACTAACTTGTGCTTCTCCCTAAATCCTGTGTCGACAACCATCATGTGTATTACGATAACCATGTATGAATAGCAATTAAGGATCTAAATCATATGTTCCAACACTTAACATGGATATTACGATAACCATGTATAAATAGCAATTAAGGGTTTCTATGCTAAGGTATTTGAATGCATTTTTCGCTTTCATTTTTCAATACTTGTGCGTACTAATGAAAGTGTTTTTCAAATGAACGTCGCGAGGATTGTGCTCTCCTAGTTCAAAATCAGATTAGGCAAGGAAAGGAACTCAATTTTGTTGTACTTTTCTATCAATCGTTTCGTTTCAACATTTTACACGGGTAACGTTAAGGATGTTAATGTTAAGGTGTTTTAAAAACCAATGTATCGACATTTCATGTTTGTACTTTATTGGAAATAAAATGTTTTTCTTTTCTTCTTTTCTTTCTGAATACATTTTCATGAGACACCCTTTAGTTCTGAGGTCATCAAGACGCCCAAAGAGAACAGCTTAAAGTCACAGTGCGATCGATGTCCTTTCTTCTGACTGTAGTTGGACTATTGTAAGCTAACAGCAGAATATCATTAGGTTCGTGATTATTATTGGAGTCGCCATTATGAAATATGCCGTGTGCGTGTCTTTTGCTGTACACCAGCAGTGCATTTTACAAGACATATTTATTGTTCTATAGGTTTCATTACGGTTGCTCTGCACGGTTTTTTCCTAAAAATACGGGTTTTAGTGGTTAAACTGTTTTGATGTCTAAATTTTTACGTAACTGTTGCAAGGAGTTAGTGTTACGAACCTTAAGATTAAATAATATTTTTATTTACTCGTATAGCATTTTAAGAAATTAAGCAATTGCATATTCACATGTTAAACCCATTTAGTGAATACTTCTTTCCACTGTATTAAGTATGCCATCGTTCGAACCACTTTATATCGTGGTTCGAACGATGGATGAGCGTTCAAGCGTTGTCGTTACCACATTCGATTGCAGCCTGCAGGTATTTGAAGTGAGAGGTTCGGTCTCGTACCGGCGCGCCATTTTAGAGAACCCATCTAAGATCCTTCCCGAGTTTTCTCTATAAGCCTCATTTTGTGTGAGTCATAATTTCTAAAATATTGCACCTAACAATTTGGAAGTAGTCTCATTATAAAGATCGATTTATTCTCCAAATGTGAGTGTATAATAAAACTGTCATACGCTCCCTGGAGGAAGATGAAGAGCAAGTTTCTCCTAGCCTCTGACCGATTTTTCAAAAGGCTCATTTTGTGTGAGTCATAATTTCTAAAGTATTGCACCTAAAAATTTGGGTAAATGTATAGTGTTTGACCATAATCGATTTTCCACTTTTGGACCAAGAAACATTGTAGATGAGACGAAAATAAACAAGTTTTCTTCTATGCAATTTCCTTCGGAAACGAGTATTTTAGGAGTGAGAACGGGAAATGAGTTACCGTAACTCCAGTATTTGAGGCGGGGAAAAATACACCGCGCGGTCCGACGTGAAAGTAAACAGGCGTTCCCGCGCGCCAACCAAGCCGACGAAGAGCAAACCCCCTATTACAAACGTAAAGAGGTCGGGTCGTGAGGGGTTGCAACAGTTCTTTTAGTGAAAATTATAAAACTAAAAGAACTGTGGCTACCCCTCACGACCCAACCTCTTTACGTTTGTAATAGGGTCATGCACTATCGAGTTCCGGTAACTCATTTAACGCCATAACTTTTAAAATACTCATTTCCGAAGGAAAGTGCATTGAAGAAAACTTGTTTATTTTGGTCTCATTAACCATCTTTCTTGATCAAAAAATGGAAAATTGATTATGGTCAAACACTATACATTTACCAAAATTTGAAATTAGTCTCATTTTAAGCGTCAATTCATTCTCCAAATGTGAGTGTATAATAAAAATCTCATACGCCCCTCGGTGGGGGACCGGCGCGCCATTTTAGAGAACTTATCTAAGATCCTTCCCGAGTTTTCTCTATAAGCCTCATTTTGTGTGAGTCATAATTTCTAAAGTATTGCACCTAAAAATTTGAAATTAGTCTCATTTTAAGCGTCAATTCATTCTCCAAATGTGAGTGTATAATAAAAATCTCATACGCCCCTTGGGGGATGAAAATTACCCTTTTTGTTAGGGTAACTCGGGAAGGATCTTAGATGGGTTCTCTAAAATGGCGCGCCGGTCAGTCTCGTCTTCATAAATTGTGATCGTGTGGTGATTTTGCTGTTATCGAGACGCAAAACCTTTTGAAGCAGTTACCGCCAAACCGGCATGCAAAATTAACTGCGTGACCCTCCGGACGGAGGATTGTCGCCTCCAAAGTTAAAGCCCAACTTGGCAAACACCAGAGAAGAACCTTTAGAGATTCCCGCGGGAGTCAAGTACGCCGGCAGGATTGTTGCAACTGCAGGAAGTGAGTCACCGGAGGCTACGATTACGTGGTGAGTAAATTTATTAATTGTATTATCTTTTGTAGAGACAATTACAGGTATATTTTTCCAAATTAAGCTAGTATAGTTATATTGTACTGGAAATAGTAGGTAGGGATTAACTATTAGGAGAGTCGACAGACTCAGAGAGTGAGCTCGATGTCAGTGATGACCTGATGATTAGTAACTCGATAGATGATGGAGTTCTATCAGATTCAGTTCAAGTTACCGTTAATGAAACCCTGTCTGTAACTGTTTCAACTCCCGAGATCATCACTGCTGGGAGCCATAGATCCAGGGCACCCTTAGTAGTAGATAGCTACCCTGGAGTTGTAGAATTATCTCAAGGTATTCCACCCAGTGATAGTGACATGCTGAGATTTTTGAATAACAATGAAGCCCCCTCTACTCAACAATTGGTCAAGCAGAAGAATTCTGACATTTCAGGTTCTAGCCAATGCAGCTTGCAGGAAAAAACCAAATACTCTAAAACTGCTAGATCTGAGCCTACAACCAGTGGGTTTGCTGTCACAGGATTAAATATAGGTCCTAGATTTTCATTTCACAGGCAAGTTCATGGTCAAACTCCATCCAGCACAGACGGTAAAGCTGTGCACTAAAGGTCTCACACCTTTCTGGTTGAACCTATTAGTGGAAAAGCAGCAATTTGGAAAATTCTTTTCAAATGAGCTTAGACTTTTAAACAGGGTGCGTACAGGCATGGAGAAGCATGGAAAGTAGTTGAATTTCGAAAATAAAATTCAAGGCCTTGAAAGTAGTGGAATTTTAAAAATGGTCATTGAAAGTCATGAAATTTTGGGATTTTCGTGAAAAGAAAATTTTACTGTTGAAAATTTTCGTTCCGTTTGGTCCGCGTTGAGCGAGGCGTTGTCAGTAACCTTCGAGTGTTACTTGGGCTCTGAGGAAGATCAGCACTTTCGACAGTTTTCAGCAAGACACTGATTGGCTAGATGTCTTCTGGAGCAGCCAGCTGGCCACATCCTCCCTCAAGAAACTGTGGCTGGTTGTGAAGATGCTACTGGTCCTGTCACATGGCCAGGCTTCAGTGGAAAGGGGCTTTTCTGTGAGCAAGCAGCTCATGGAAGTCAACATGGGTGAGAACACCATCGTGTCGCAGAGAGTGGTCATGGACCACATCAAACATGTAGGAGGTATCTCCAAGATTGACATTTCCAAGAAACTCCTCTTTTCAGCTTCACAGGGCAGACAGCGCTATCAACACTACCTGGATCAAAAGAAGGAAGAGGCAGAGAAGCAGAAGAAGGGAAAGAAGAGGAAGAGAGAACTGAATGAAGTGGAGAACCTGAAGACACAACGGAAGAGGATGGAGGAGAGTCTGCAAGCGCTGGTGGAGGATGCTGACAGCTTTGCACGGAAGGCAGAGGACAAGAATGATTTGCGCCTACTGGCAAAGTCAAATGCATTGAGGAAATCAGCCAAAGACAAGCAAGAACAACTCAAGGGGCTGAATGCGGAAATTAATGACAAACTTAATGCACTGGCAAATGCATAGCAGATGCTATTGAACTGTCCAGCATGACTGTTTGGTGTTGTGATGATCATTTACACATTTATGAAAACAAGACCTGCAAGTAATGATGAATGTTCTGTGAAGTTTATGACTGAAATACATTTATTGTGCTGCAATTTAACTTTGTGTGACATTATTTTGGGCAGAGAGAGGTAGTGAAAATGTGATTTGGTTGGCATAAAAAGTCATGAAAAAGTAGTGGAATTTTGAACCTCAGAGCCTGTACGCACCCTGTTTAAAAGATATTCAGTCATCCAACTTTGCACAAGCAAGCATCATTGATGTAAAGAAAAACATACGCCGCAAATTGCTCATTATTAATGTGAAACCTATCAACTCAAAGATGCAATCACACCTGCTCTCGACCTCAAAGATGGGGGACTGGGAGGTCTGATGTTGACTTCCACAAGCCCTAGAACAGTCTCTAGGAGTCATCGCGCCTGTTGGCCTGGACACCGGTGATGAAGAAATTAAGGAATTTCTTAGCCAAAAATACACTAATGTGATCAGTGTTAAGCAAATCACTAAGGGCAAAGACAAAACAACAATCCTATACATTCTCATGACATTCCAAGGACCAGAATTGCCAAAGTATGTTTACCTAAGCTACAAAAGATTTGAAGTCAGAATTTTTGTTGACAAGCCCTGGCAGTGCTTTAATTGCCAAGGATTTGGACATAATGCCTCCAGTTGCAGATTTAAACCAAGATGTGTTGTGTGTTCTGGCCCTCATAATTCAAGAAACTGCATAGAAAGAGAAAATATAAGCCCGCTCTGTTGCAACTGTAAAGGAAAGCATACAGCTAGCTATGGGGGCTGTCCTTTGATGAAAAAAGCCAAGGTTGTTGGAAAAGTCCAAGCTGGATGCAAGCTCTCTTACTGTGATGCAGTTGAAGTGCTTAAGGATCAGCCTGCTAAATTTATTGAAAAAACCAGCACCTCACTCAACTTGAATGGTGACTCGTTTGCTGAAATTACCTATAGAGGAAACAGAACTGCACTTGAAGCAGAAAGTTTTCTTCCATGCCCAAGAAATAACTTCACTAATGCTGCCACTTAAACAGAGCAAACCATGACAAAGCATAGACATCTAGAGGAAACTACTCTTAGCACAGATATAGCAATACAAATAGCAGTGATGGTTGCAGAAATGTTTAAAACCCCACAAACCTTGGGAAGGCCAGGTACTGACAAAGAGATTTCAGGAGTCATAAGCAAAGTCCTCAACACAAAAGTTCCAGAAAGTGCCCTACAACAAAAAAAAAGCCTGTAGTTACACACGAGTTAGATCAACAGGAAGCCAACAGCACTGAAAATGATCAGGAAGGACCCAGGAAGATCAACCAAAGAAAAAAAAAAGAACAAAGCTAATAAAGATAATCTCATCCCAGAAGTAAAAAGCATCACAGACGTCACACCGAGTCCTACCTTAAACTCCCATCAGACGAGGATGAGGACAGGTTCGAATGCTGTAAAGCGCAAAGAACCTCCTAAAACTTCCAGAAACCTAAACCTTAAAAAAACAAAAGCTCAAACAACCAGCCCAAAATTTTGACTTGGAACGCACATAGCCTATACACAAAGCTATCTCATTTCGAAATTAGATTGTATACCACTAAACCTCATGTAGTATGTCTGTGTGAGACATGGCTAAGGGCGGACAGAGAACCAAGCTTCATCAATTATCGTACTTTCTATAAGCATAGACGTGAATGTTTGGGAGGGGGGCTAGCAATACTTGTCAGGAATGATATAAACTATAGAAAAAATAATACCACCATATAATGGAGGCTAACTTGAGTATCAGTCTGTAAGCATTTTTAATGATAAAGGGAAACTTGATATCTTGAGCATTTACAACCCAAATGAAGCTGTACAATCAGCTGAATTTAGTTACTTTTTCAACAACTTTATGCACGTAGAGTTGTAGTGGGAGACTTTGATGCCCACCATCAGATGTGGAAAACAAGGCTGCCTGCTAATGCCACTGGTAACAACCTAGTCTCCCTTCTGGAAGAGAACAATTTAGCCTTGCTTACCCCCAAATCACTACCAACTTATTATCACGTTCAAACTAAAAATTACTCCACTATGGATTTATGCTTTGTTTCAGCAGACCTATGGCCAATGTCTCACATAAACTTGGAGGCTGAGATGGGCAGTGACCATGAACCTGTCCTGGTGTCAATAGATTTTTCTCCTGACACAGCAGTATTCCGTGCCAGACTTAAATGGCTTTTTGATAGGGAGTCATGGGATAAGTGGCAGGCAAGCTTACCTGAAATTAGAAAAAGTGACAACTTTTTAGTCTCTGTTGAGAGCTTCACTGCTTCACTTCTTGACAGTGCAAGTGAGTGTTTTGAGAGAACTAAAGAAACAGTAAATCCAAAGTTTTCGAAGCACTGGTAGAATGAGGAATGTGCCTTGTGGGTGAGAAGACGGCGCACTGCAAAGAACCATTTTTGTAAACATCCCACTCCCAGCAGTTTGATTGCTCTGAGAAGAATTGAGAATATGGTTAAGAGAACTACTAAGAAAGCAAAAAAAGAATCATTTCAAAAGATCTGTACTTCGCTTAAGTTTTACACAAACTGACACAGTGTGGAAAAAAATTGGAGCCCTCTCAAACAAAAGGAAAGGACTCAGATCAGAACTGATTCTATATAATAACAAGTTGACAACGAATCCTTCCGAAAAAGCAGAAGCTATAGCAAATAGCTACTCTAAACTTCTCGCTTGCAGTCATTCAGCTGGGAGTGCTACTGGCTATCTTTTGCCATTGGCCCTTGCTCTAAGCAGTGACGAAATGTTCCCTTATAACAGTCAGTTTTCATTACATGAACTTGAATGTGCTTTAAAAAAGATAAGCAACACAGCGCCTGGTCATGAGGTGGTCAGGCCCTGATGCTGAAAAACCTGACCCCACAATATCAGACTTGGCTGTTGAAAATATTGAACTGGAGCTTCAACCAGGCCCTCATTCCACCATGCCTGGAAACTTGCTATCATTTTGCCATTCCCTAAGCCAGGTAAACAATTATCTGACCCAAGTGCATACAGGCCCATCTCTCTCCTGCCTTGTGTAGCCAAATTGTTGAAAAAAAATGGTATGTAGCAGATTATATCACATCTTGGAGACTTCAAATTCTTATAGTATCACCCAGGGGGGGTTTCAGAAAGAGGCTAAGCACTCTAGACCAAGTAGCTAGGTTAGAGATGAACATCAGGCAGGCTATAGTTAACCATGGTGTATGTATTGCCATATTTTTTGACTTAAGCAATGCATATGATTGTGTTTGGCATACTGGTCTTCTCTACAAACTCAGTCAGTGTGGGATTGGGGGAAAAATACTGTGTTGGATCAGAGAGTTTTTAAGTAATCGTAAATTCAAGGTATTTTTTGAGGGAAGGTACTCATCAGAGCAACCAATCCCGTCAGGAGTTCCACAAGGGTCCATACTAGCTCCAGTTCTTTTCAATGTAATGATGTCTGACCTCCCAAGAGTAGAAGGTGTTACACTGTCAGAATATGCAGACGATGTAACCCTTTACTGCCGAGGAGAAAACCTACCCCATGTAGCTTGACTTGTACAACAGCAGATAGCAAGGTTTTACGAGTGGACCAGGACTTGGGTTTCCATCTGAACCACTCTAAGACCAAGGCAATGTCATTCACTGGGAAAAATTTAGTACCTCCATCTATCACATTGAATAATACTCCTATTGAATTTGTCTCAACCCACAGGTATTTAGGCATAACCTTTTATGCTCCTGGCCTTATGTGGAAGAGCCACATCCAGCAACTGAGAGATAGTAATGTGTCAAAACTTAATTTAATGAAAGCTATATCAACTCATCACTGGGGAGCTGATAGGGAAACATTACTAATGATTTACAAGTCAGTTATCCGTAGCAAATTAGACTATGGGTCAGTCTTTTATAGCTCTGCCCCAGATTCCCATTTAAATAAATTGAATTTAATACAGAATACCTGTTTAAGAATTGCAACTGGTGCTAGGAGCACATCACCTATTCTGTCTTTGAAAGCTGAAGCTAACATACCTCCCTTGAAGATGCATAGAATGTCAGTACTATTAAGATACTATTGTCGAATTAGTGAACTGCCTAGAGACCTCCCAATCTCAAGGGAGTTATTTCAACCTTTGCCTACTTTGAGTGGTAGACCCTGGGCATGTCACAGTATTGTTCCTCCACTGATTGAGAGGGCCAAACGAGTTTTTGATGTTCTAAAGTTGAAATATTTTCCCCAGAATTTTGGGACCATGGACAGACATAAATAAATTTTTTTATTCCAGATTTTGTGACTGCTCCAGTTGCGTCAATTTCCAACCATGAAGCACTATGTACCCTGAGATATTTGCTGGAATTCAAGTTTGACTCATACTTGCAGGTATATACTGATGGCTCAAAGTATCTTACCCCTGAAACCTCAGCTGCAGCTGCTATGATAATTAAAGCCCCTAATACTGCTGTGCTGCATAACTGGAAACTACCAGCAGATACAACTATCCTAGGCTGTGAATCTCTAACTGGAGCAGTCATTTTTACTGATTCCTTGTCTTCAGTGTCACTTTTAAGGAACAGAACACCCAAAAATTATGTTCATTTAATCATCGAGATTTACAAATATATAATCTTATTATCAGAGCAATATCCAGTGCATGTACAGTTCATTCCAGGTCAAAATGATCTGGAGGGCAATTAGTTGGCCGATTTGGCAGCCAAGGCAGCTCACATTGATGTGGTGACTCCATCCGTATACATTGCTAGAACTGACATGGTAAGCACAATTAACAAGTCTGTTGTTGAGTACTGGCAAGAATGGTGGCTGAACGAAATAAATATATCAAGCAAGGGAAAAAAGCTGCTGGAGTCAAAGGGAACTCTTTCCTACTGGCCCTGGTCCTCCCATAGGAACAGGGCAGTGGAGACAGCCATGGCCAGGCTCAGAATTGGTCACGTTGTAAAAGGACGTCAAAACCTAGCTGCTGGAAATGAGGTTAGCTCATAGGGGAATTGACGCTCCCCCAGCTCCAAGTCAGTTCCGTGCAGCTTTCAATGCGTCACACTTGTTTTTCCTTGGTGACTGCTGACTCGAACAGCTCATAGTAAATTATTTATTGAGTGCCCTCCATCACTTGTGCTCCGTGTTTAGCAGATTGAGCAGGCCATGTATTAAGCTCAGTGTGTCGTAAAGGTTAAATCGCGTCGGCGTTTTCATTTCATGGTAGGTGGATTGTGGAAAGGTGAAATTTTAAATGATATATGAAACTTAAGTGGTACATTGTAATAAAAATGGTTTTATATGTGCCTGTTGTATAAGTTTTGTTATGAGTTGTTCTAGCCGACTTGTCGGGCTTTGTCGTATAAATTGTGTTATTGAGTGATTAGATTATTATATCTAAGGTTAATTGTATTTCAGAGAGCTCCGAGAGCTTGTACCCGTACCCCAGTTGTGTGGACTTTGGTTTGTTATTTACTATCCCTTGTTTTAATCTATTTTTATTTTTAAACCTCCTGTTATGATTTTGTAATAAAGTTTAATAAATAATTAACCTAGCAAAATCATTGGAGGTATGGGATGGCTATAAGGGAAGTTGGGAGGCCATCATTATTATCCTTGTACTAAGTACCCTAGCAAACTTTCCCTCATAAAAAATATCCTAGTAGGTGTCGTCCCATTACAAGTGGGATTAAATTAGCACCTAACCCGCTTTAATCTAGCTGACTCTAACCTTTTTTCCTGTGGTTCTGTTGAGTCTGTGTCCCACTTTTTGCTGCTGTGTCCCAGATATTCAAATGAAAGAACAATCCTTTATGATGAATTGCATGCCTTGGGTATAGCGTTTACTCTCAAGAACATCTTAGGAGGAGGCAACTTTGATAGAGGGAAGCAACATAAAATTTTGAATGCTATGGCCAAATATTTGATCTGTACTAAAAGGTTAGGGGACCTGTAGCCACTAACCACTAACTCTAGCAATGAAGTCAGTTCAGCTTCCAAAGGAAGAGGTATGGCTGACTGTCAGTGGGGACGTCTCAGGTCAGTATCGCAAGTGAAATAAGTGTAAGAGAGACCTCCCATGTGAGGGACGTTCTCCTGATTTTAAGCTACATCATGTTACATGTCAGAAATCACAGCAGAGAGCACTGAGGTTGATGTTTTGAGGTGCATTCCAGTGGTAGTGGGAGTAGCAGTAGCAGTATAGTAGTGTAGTTTGGGAATGCACTCGTGAAGTCTCAATTCTCATTATCCCTAATGTAGTTAGTACTTTTAAGATGCTCCAGGTTGCGGCACCCAGGCTGGACCATACGCCCTCCTGCTGTCAATGGCTCTATGCTGTGCTTGCAGTTAGGTAACCCCCACTAATCACAAAGCATGCTCTAACAATTCAAGGAACTATTGTTGTGTGACTTTCAAACTTATCCTTGCCAATCTCTAAATTATTATAGGTATCCATTCTCATTTATTCTTCTATGTTCCCAGGCACGCCGTGACGAAGGAAAAATCAAGACCTGAGGTGCATGGGCCAACAGGAACCAGGATCCTCAATTAAACTGACACAAGAAAGAAAGAAGAAGAGATCAGGATGAACTGAGTGAGGACGTGATCAGTGCCGACAGTGTGAAACTGGAAGATTACAGGGCAAGAGAGAGAAGTCAATCTAAGCTACCGGGGACGGCAATGATAGAAGGAACCTGGTTCAAAGAAAATGAAAGATCAAAACGGACAAGGACAACAACAGAAGCCTCAAGTAACTCGGCTCAGGACACGGCCAGAAAATACATTGCAACAGAAAAAGGAGACAAACCATATCCAAACTGCCCTGGTAATAAAACTCAGGAATCTCTAGGAAAGAACTGCACGGTGATCATTAAACAAGTTGAATCAAGTGAGATCAACTGGGTTTCAAAGAAAAAAAATTACCCTTGACCCTATCTGTGTATCAAAAGCATTAGATTCTGTGCTAGACTACGGTGTGGTGAAAGATGTCCGAGTCAACAAACGTAGAAATGTTATTGCTGTAGAATTCAAGAGCTCAACCACCCCAGAGATTGAAAAACTTCTACAAGTGGGACACATTGGAGAGTATGCTGTTAAGTGCCACTTACCTACAGCAGAAGAGCAAAACACTGTTTATGAAGTGATTGGCCCCATTGGAGAGGATGTTGACCTGGAAGAGTTGCAGTCAGTAGCCAGCTGTAAGGGAGCAAAAATAATGAAAATGCAACGAATCCACAAGTTTTCAAACGGATGCAAGGAACCTACACGGTCAGTAAAGATGATGTTTGGCACAAAAAATATCCTGCAGCATCTGAAACTTGGTTTTGTGCAATACAAAGTGAGGCTATTTGAGCTCCCTCTTCTTCGATGCTATCGATGTCAGAGACTGGGACACTTAGCCAGTGGATGCGCAGCCCCAATGAGATGTCTAATCTGCAGTGGAAATCACTCTAAGGAAAATTGCCAGGCTGCATTACCAATATGTGCAAACTGTGGAGGACAACATGTCGCATGTGCAAGAGAGTGTGCCCAATGATGCAAGATGCAGCTAGACTACAGGCCCTGCAACAGGATGGTTTCACCTTTTATGAGGCTCGCAAGCAAGTGATGGAAGAGAGAAGAGCAAAACAAGGGCAAAGAAGTACTGGAAATGCAAGTCAACGAAATCATGCAGGAACATTCACACATTATACAGTGCCCTCTGGAGATGCTAGCCTCAACTCAGGCCCAAGATATATAGCAAATTTGACACCAAACCACCCTTTGGAGACAGTGGAAGTTGAGGTTGATGTCCATCAAACGCAGGGGTCCTACTACATCCCTTGCCAGAAAGAGTCTTACGCAAATGCAGTGAAATCCCAGATGCCAAATCAACAACACCAAAAATCCTGCAGTGAAATGATGGAAGTAAGCATTATGCAAAGCGTCAGAAAAACTATAAGTAATGAACTAGAGAAAGAGGTTATTGAAAAGTGCCAAAATTTAGTGCAGACAGCAGTTCAGCAAATATTTGCAAAAATAACCAAGTTCATAAGTGAAGCTCTGTCTACCAACTTATCAAAGGAAAACGAGAAACAAAGAGACTTACTTCTCGTTGGAAATTTGGAATGGCACGTAACCACTTTGGATCCCAGATTGGAGAGGCTCTCCTTGGACAATTTTGTCAATCAAAGGACACGTCTCAGACGGTGATGGCTGCGCAGGACCAAGTTCCGGTAAGGAGGAAGGAGGCTGCAGTGAAGAACCAGGAAGGCCTACTAGAAAGAAGTGAAAGTGTAAAGCAAGTGTCCTCTGCAAGTGCTGGGTCAAGGAAAAGACCCCAGAAACAAAGAGTTTCATCCAGAAAACACGGCTTGTAGAATATGAACTCCACCTTTTTACTCAAGAATCAGAAACTGAAGAGACAACCAAACATGGAAAATGAGCTCATACTGGTGTAGTTCAATTGTAATGGTATATCTAGCAAACTATCGGAACTTGAGCTCTACATTTATACTAACAAACCTGCAGGGTGCGTACAGGCATGGAGAAGCATGGAAAGTAGTTGAATTTCGAAAATAAAATTCAAGGCCTCGAAAGTAGTGGAATTTTAAAAATGGTCATTGAAAGTCATGAAATTTTAGGATTTTCGTGAAAAGAAAATTTTACTGTTGAAAATTTTCGTTCCGTTTGGTCCGCGTTGAGCGAGGCGTTGTCAGTAACCTTCGAGTGTTACTTGGGCTCTGATTGGTTGATACAGCTACGTCTTCAGTGTCCGCGATTTTGATTGGTTCTCAGGCGTCACGTGAAACCAAACGCGCTCAGTGTGACTGAAGACACGCGCTCGCTCGGACCATTGTTGACCTGTCGCCACTGTTGAACATTTTCGAGCTGAGTTTTTATCATCGGTCTTGACCATCCCGTGTGTGTGTGACTAGAGTTACGGTGCCGAGACTGAGCTGAGGAATTATCGTCATGCCAGGCAGTTGTTCTTTCAACAACTTGTGGTTGCGAGACAAAGACTTTCAACAATGGATAGCACCGCATCCCAAACTGAAAACAATGGCGGTTTGCACCGCGTGCGAGTCGGAGTTTGACATCGCCAACAATGGAATAGCGGCGGTGAGGAGTCATGCAAAAGGAACAAAGCATGCCAAGAACGTGAAAGCTCAGACGACGAGACTTGCCAACCCGAAGATCGGTGATTTTTTCGTGACTTCCCAACCATCGACCGATCCTCCGACGCCTGCTGAGGGCAGTTCGGAGGCTCAGACTGAGAGCAGTGAGACCGTGCCAGCAGTACCAGAGTCTGCTAGTACCTCTGACACTCACTCACACACATGCACACTTTGTTTTTGTTTTTTTGCAGATGGCTGGAGAATGTTTGTGTTGCTGAGAGGGGTTTGGAACTGTGGCCACATCTGAAGGAGTTTGTCCAGGCTGTCAAGTCTGGTAACATTCCACAGCCGAAAGGGAAGTCGTACAAGACAATTGAAGGACTCTCACTGGACCCCCTCTTCGAGGCCAAGGTGCAAGCGTTCCTGTCAGTTGCGAAGATCTTGAACCCCTTTCTCAAAAAGTTTCAAGGAGACGCGCCACTCCTGCCTTTCATGTGCAATGACATCATCAAGATTTTGAAGGTTCTGTTGGAGAGGTGTGTGAAAGCAGAGGTGCTGGAAAAACTGACCACACCAGCTAAGTATGCTGCCCTTGACTTCAATGACAAGACCATCTACCTGCAAAATAGCAAGATTGACCCTGGCTTTGTTGCTGCAAGTATTTTGAAAGATCAGATGGCTGCAAAGAAAGTGAATGAGAGGCTTGCTTTCTCCTTCAGGGATGATGTGAAGAATTTCCTTGTTGCTGTCATCAAGAAGATTGTTGAGAAGTCACCTTTGAAGTTCGGGTTGGCCCGAAACATGGGCTGGCTGGTGCCAAGTGTCTTTGTGGATCGCACAAAGAGAGAGAAGACCAAGTCCATGCTGAAAAACTGTCTGCAGCTGCTCAGCGATGCTAAGAGGCTACCACAGGGTGACATCGATGAGGTGATCCAGTTTTCAGAGTTCTTTGATGAGGCACAGAGGAAGATCAGCACTTTCAACAGTTTTCAGCAAGACACTGATTGGCTAGATGTCTTCTGGAGCAGCCAGCTGGCCACATCCTCCCTCAAGAAACTGTGGCTGGTTGTGAAGATGCTACTGGTCCTGTCACATGGCCAGGCTTCAGTGAAAAGGGGCTTTTCTGTGAGCAAGCAGCTCATGGAAGTCAACATGGGTGAGAACACCATCGTGGCGCAGAGAGTGGTCATGGACCACATCAAACATGTAGGAGGTATCTCCAAGGTTGACATTTCCAAGAAACTCCTCTTTTCAGCTTCACAGGGCAGACAGCGCTATCAACACTACCTGGATCAACAGAAGGAAGAGGCAGAGAAGCAGAAGAAGGGAGAGAAGAGGAAGAGAGAACTGGATGAAGTGGAGAACCTGAAGACAAAACGGAAGAGGATGGAGGAGAGTCTGCAAGCGCTGGTGGAGGATGCTGACAGCTTTGCACGGAAGGCAGAGGACAAGAATGATTTGCGCCTACTGGCAAAGTCAAATGCATTGAGGAAATCAGCCAAAGACAAGCAAGAACAACTCAAGGGGCTGAATGCGGAAATTAATGACAAACTTAATGCACTGGCAAATGCATAGCAGATGCTATTGAACTGTCCAGCATGACTGTTTGGTGTTGTGATGATCATTTACACATTTATGAAAACAAGACCTGCAAGTAATGATGAATGTTCTGTGAAGTTTATGACTGAAATACATTTATTGTGCTGCAATTTAACTTTGTGTGACATTATTTTGGGCAGAGAGAGGTAGTGAAAATGTGATTTGGTTGGCATAAAAAGTCATGAAAAAGTAGTGGAATTTTGAACCTCAGAGCCTGTACGCACCCTGAACCTGACATTGTTTGCTTATGTGAAACTTGGCTAGGTCAGAATGAACCAAAATTTGTGGGATACCAAGCTGTGTGGTTGCATTGTGATATTGCTCCGAGAGGAGGTCTAGGAATATTAATCCGTGATGATATTGGATATTCTGTAAATGGGCTTGACAGGGTGCGTACAGGCATGGAGAAGCATGGAAAGTAGTTGAATTTCGGAAATTAAATTCAAGGCCTCGAAAGTAGTGGAATTTTAAAAATGGTCATTGAAAGTCATGAAATTTTAGGATTTTCGTGAAAAGAAAATTTTACTGTTGAAAATTTTCGTTCCGTTTGGTCCGCGTTGAGCGAGGCGTTGTCAGTAACCTTCGAGTGTTACTTGGGCTCTGATTGGTTGATACAGCTACGTCTTTAGTGTCCGCGGTTTTGATTGGTTCTCAGGCGTCACGTGAAACCAAACGCGCTCAGTGTGACTGAAGACACGCGCTCGCTCGGACCATTGTTGCTCACTCTCCAGTCTGGGATCCAAGAGGATGTCACAATTTCACAGGAGCAAGCATTGAAAGATTGATGGAAGTATGCCCAGTGGGCTTATTGAACCCTTCTGATCTTCCAACGTATATAGACAGACGAACTGGTTCTGCCTCAACCCTGGATCTGTGCTTGGTTTCTCGTTCACTTCTTATACAGGGAAGCATACGTAGGGGAGCTGATCTGGGAAGTGATAATTTTCCTATTGAGTGTGTTTTTGGAGTGCGCATTACAAAATCTGACCCAGCAGGTCCAAAGCGCTGGATTCTTGAGAATGTTAGGTGGAGGGAGTGGTCCACTGAACTAGGAAAGTGTCACAATATTGTCTGTCCTGCAAGCGTTGATGATTTATATAATTTTATTGCTAATCTAAATAATTGTTCATTGAAAGTTTTCTCTCAAACCTCAGGGAAACCTAAGTTACATAGGAAAACTCTTTGGTGGGATGCTGAGTGTGCAGCAGCAGTTGCTAGGAGACGCAAAGCAAAGAACATTTTGTCTAAGACTCCACACACTATAAATCTGGAAGCATATCTCAAGGCTGAAACACATGCCAAAAATGTCATTAAAAATAAAAAAAAAACAGCTGGAAATCCTTTGTTCAAACACTGAGTTCTGATACAAATGTTGCACAGGTGTGGAGAGTAGTGCGTAGCATGAGCGGGCTAACAACACCCAGATCTAGTTATCCAATAGGCAGCACAAACCACAAATTCAGAGAGGGCAGAACTGTTTATTGAACACTTCACAAGACATAAAATTACAACATCGGATAATTCTGCAAACACCATTAGAAGCAGGATCAAAAATATTGAGCACATGACAATAGATGAAGATTGCCACAATGCCCCATTGGTGTTGTTTGAAATTAAGAGAGCATTAGAGGGGTTGAGACAGACCAGCCCAGGGAGTGACAATATTCCTTATGCTATGCTGGAGAAGTTGCCTGATCTGTTCCTTAACAGGCTGCTATACCTATTTAATACAAGCATTTTCTTGGGAGTTGCGCCGACCTCATGGAAGACTGGTATCATATGTCCAATAAAGAAACCAAACAAAGATCAAAATTCTGTTCAGGGCTATCGTCCAATAACCCTCCTGCCATGCATTGCAAAAGTGATGGAGAGGATTGTGAAAGTTCGGTTGAATCATTTTCTTGAGTCTCGTAACGTGTTCTCTGTATATCAAACTGGTTTTAGGCGTGGAAAATCAATGACTGATGCACTGGTGATCATCAGTAATTTTATTAGACAATCCATTAAAAATAAACATCTCTGTGCAGTAGTATACCTAGATTTAGAGAGCACATATGACTGTGTTTGGCATGATGGGTTGATATATAAGCTATTGAATGTGAACTGTGATATTAGAACAGTGAAATGGATTCAGGCTTATTTAAGGAACCGAACTGTTAAAGTTAGGATTAATTCAACACTGTCTACAGAAAGAGTTCTTGGCTGTGGCTTACCTCAGGGGTCAGTCCTGAGTCCTCTCCTTTTCAATGTTATGTTGCATGATCTGCCTTGCTGTACTGATGTGGAAGGGGTATCTTATGTGGATGATATAACTATACTATGTTCGGCCGAGTCATTGCCTAGAGTTAAAACAAAAATGCAGAACATGTTGGATAAACTTGGTAGATGGCTGGAAACTTGGAAGCTCAAAGTCAACCCTGTTGAAACTAAATACCAACTATTTCATAACAAAAGAGGATACTATGATGTAGAGTTGAGACTGTGTAACTCTTATCTTGCCTATTGTAAATCAGAGAGTGTTAGGGGTGGTTTTTGATGCACCTAAGCTGACACTGCACGGCCATGTTGAGTACATTCGAGCTGACTGCCTAAAGTTAATTAATGTTATGAGAGCTCTATCAAGCTCTAAATGGGGATCATCTCAAATGATACTGAGAAGGTTATATATAGGGTTTATTAGAAGCAAAATTTCTTATGGCGCTATCATTTATCCTGAATTTAATAAGAAGTAAATGAACATTTTGAATGTTTTGCAGAACTCTGCCCTGAGATGTATTGTGGGTGCATGGAAGACCACCCCTATCTGCTCTCTTGAAGTTGAAGCCTTTGTGATGCCTTTCAATTTGTATTTTAAGTTTCTCATAGTGAAGTGGTGCTGTCAAAAACAATGTAATTTGAGATCTAGGGAAGTCTCCTCACTGCTAGACTTGTTTGCCGCATCAGAAAGGAGTGACATCTCTGTTAGGTTAAATAAGATTCTGTGTGACACCCATCTGGAGATACATCCAAAACCATGTAGAATTTCATTGTATGCCATTCCACCTGTGACAGAGTTCAGTAACTTTATTTCCTGTGATATGCCAAATAGGGAATCATGGGTGCCAGCTGAGGCTAATATAAACTTTGAGATGTTTTTGGCTAGAAAATATAGTAACCTCGAGAGGATTTTCACTGATGGGTCCAAAGTAGCAACAGGATCAGTGGCTGCTGTCATGTATGTTGCATCATCTGGGAGGGCAACTTCCTGGCGGATGAACCGATCCCATTCAGTTGTAGGAGCTGAGTTGTTTGCCATATTACAGCCTTTGAAATACATTCAAGGCAAGCCAGGGAACAGCTTTGTCATATTGAGTGATTCACAGACCAGGGATGGAAAAAAACCAGGGTTTTTTAAAAAAACCCAACCCACCTGGGTTTTTTTGGGTTAAATTGGGTTTAATGGGTTTTTTTGGGCTTTATTGTTTTTTTTGTAATACCTGTTTTTGTAAAAGAGCTATTCACACAACTCCCATTGCCCCTATTTCAGATTTATATACATACACTTATTGAGTAAATATTGTTATTTGATTACTTTATTTCCAACATTATATTACATTATTATATGAATTATTACATTATATGAACAATATATGAATTAAGTTTGTCCATCACAATTACCATTTACCAATTACCATATGCATAGAGACATAGCTCTGCAGTCTGTAAAGATATAAGATGTCCAAAGAGAATTGCTATGCTTGTCAATTTATAGTAAGTTGTTTTAGCAGCAGACAGGCGCAAGTCATGTAAGAGGGAAGCACCATGCAGATCATAAGTAACCATCACAAGCAGCTTGAAGCAAGACAGCTGCACATCACTTAACAGTCATGCTGTTAACAACTTAACATGTGTATTGTGTGAGCTGGAGTGCTTAGCTGCGCAAGTCAAGTCAGTCAACCACACTGTTACATGTTACAACATGTAGTGACATGCCAAATTTTTTTTTTAAATTTGCCAAAAAATTCACTTTTCGCAGTACAGGATAGCAACAAACACTAAAATGATTGGAAGTAAATGCTCTAACTGATTCCATCGTCAAATTTGTTCCAGTGCAGCTTGAATGCTCCCCATAGGCCAGTAGTTTCTTTACTTTCTCACCCCATGATGGCTGCGGTTGTCTTGCCCCATCTGACTATACTAGTTAGACTTATTTCAATTTAAACAATTTATTTACCACAGGTGATACAGAGGTAGAATGTTTCTTAAGTCTAATACAATGGTCAAATTTGAGTATAGCTACCTGTGGGCCCGAATAAGTTCAGCGACTTCTAGGGCATCCTACCATTACATTATTCTAGGGTGTTTAATAATGTTTAACCTAATTCACTTAGTCTAGTTTCACATTAGACTGATCAACAAGATAATGAACTTGATATTGATGTTTCATTTTACAACATTTAAGGCAAAGCTCTCACAGGAGACTGATATTGAAGGGTGGTTGGCTGAGTACTATCCTGAGTTCATCGGTGCGCTTTACTCCTATAAATTGAAGGACTCCAACATCTTCCCAAAACACATGTTCAATGAGAATATCACTAAGACAATGACTCCTTGTTGATGGTGGGATGTTCAAGACATGAAACAGCAGAAAATGCATATTCATGAAAAGAACACCGGCAGAGGGTTGCTGCAAGTTTATAAGCAATCTTCATTCTTGCCCTTCAAGTTCAGGATCCATTGAGAGAATTTTCTCAACATTTGGAATTGTGTGGAATAAATTGAGAAATAGATTAGGATCAGAACGCGCACATAAATCGTCTCAGTATATCGCCACCTCACAAATGATCATGATGTGGATGACAACGATGAAATGGCAGTGGATGTAGAAAGAGAAACACAGTAGTATTGTAGTAGCAGTCTAGTCTAGAAGACAGTAAAAATTCAGAAGTCTCTATATTAAGTAGTCAAACTGCATTTGTTTCTAAATTTTTGTTTTTTTACTTTGGAAATGGAATTCAATAAAATATATTAGTCCCTCGAGTTTTTTTGTGATTAAGGTTTTCTAATTTGATTTGTATAGGGTTGGTGTTTTGTTTTCAATGTTTTCTTGTCATAGTCATGCACATGACTTAGATACTTATTTTGACAAGATAAATATTTAGCTCATTTTGATTCTATAAGCTTGAAAACAAGTAAAATTTACATAATAATAAAACCCAAAAAAGCCCAAAAAAACCAACTATTTAGTGGGTTTTTTTGGGCTTTTTTGGGTGGGTTTTTTTGAGTGGGTTATTTATGTGCCAACCCTGTCACAGACGGCACTCGAACTGCTGCTAAATAATAAAAAGGATGCATATAGAGAATTTTGTTTGGAAATCAAATTACTGATATTAAACTCATCTCATTCAGTACATTTGCAGTGGGTCCCTGGTCACTCAGATAGTCAGGGAAATGAAATTGCAGATAAATGTGCAAAGCTTGGCTATCAGAATCTCAAATGCGTTTGGACAAACCTCCATTGGGAGGAGTTTCAAAGTCAAATTCGGAACCAGTTCCTTAATGTCTGGACGCACCAATGGCATACACAAGTTGACTCTTCTGGCAAGGGTCGCTTCCTCAGAGATTTGTTGGATAGACCAAGGAGGCTAACATATAAGGGGGAAACTCATAGACGAATAGAGTGTGCAGTTAGCAGACTGCGTATGGTGCACGCTTGTGTATTGGCACATCTCTTAGGTTTAATATGAGTCCATCTCCTAACTGTGAAGCATGTGGCATTCCTGAGACTGTTGAACATTTCCTATTGCACTGTCATAAGTATTCTAGGCAAAGGTATATGCTAACCTTGCAGCTTGACTGCATGGGTGTAGAAGTTGACCTTAAAAATTTGTTGGGCTGTGGAAACCACACAGTCAATGTCCAAAGAAAAATAACTCATTTACTTGGCAGCTTCCTTAGAGGCAGTGATAAATTAGATGTACTTTGAAAGTTATAACATATAAAATTCCTGTACCCTCCTTATCAAATGACTTGTGCAACACTTGAATCAGTTTTATGACGAGCTCCATTTAAATGTTTATGTTGACCATATGAGACAGCTTTTGTTGTAAATGAAATTATACATTCTTAGTGATGTCACCCCTTGCATGTGAAATTGTGGAAAAAAAATTGTGTATTTGGATGTTGAACCACTCACCGTTATCTGACTACCTTGGCTCTGACTGAGCGCAAGCTCTGCGCTGCATCAAGTTCAATGAGAACCACGTCAAAGCCTTGAATACAGCACTGAAGGTACAAGGTCCAACGGGTTTCTGTTGAAGAAGACCAGCGACTTTATGAGGAAGATCTTTCTTCCTCCACCCCGACTATCATCATCATCATCATCATCATTACCGGTTTTGAACGTGTTCGTGACGAACTGTCGATGTGATAACCTGGCGGCTGGCGCCGCTGCGAGTGGCGCATCGCCCGGCCTAGCCTCCTAGGTACCAACCCTAGGTACATGAAAAAGGAAGTGCCTAAGTTTGAGATGTTCTATGATAGTAGTTTTAGAAGTCAACTCTTGTTTGCTGTGAGATGTAAGTCATTGAGTGTGAACAGACGTACATGGAGGTGGAATGAGAATAACAGATTATGTCGGCAGTGTAATAGTGGAGTGGAGACACAACTGAGCATTTTGTGCTGGAATTTAGTGAGCATGAGCAAGAGAGAGAGAGTTTCATGAATGTGGTGTTTGAGCAGTATGGAGAGAATGAGAGGTATGCTAGATGTGCTGAAGATGATTGCGGTATGAGCTGTCTTGCTGGATTGGATCAGGATAGTAATTTGAGTATCATCCAAGCTATGAAAATATTTTTTGAGCGTGCCTGGAGTAAGAGGCAGTGACTGGAATTAGCCAGTCAGGTAGAGTGTGCTGTAATAACCCAATATGCCTGGGGATGGTGTTTTGACACACTGGTTATCCCAATGATGCCGTCCAATGGCAGCTTGTGACAAGGATTGGTAGATCGTGATTAGTTTAGTGGACAAGTCTGGTAGGTACCAGGTGCCGAACTCTTTGTGTGAAAATTGTGGAGGGAATTGTAGGTTGTTACAAAGGCCCCAATGCTGTTGGCCCTCAATTTCAAGTTTAAGTTCAAGTTCAAGCACGAAACTGTGGTAACAAGTTGATAGTTTGCAGCTTGCTTGTGCAAAGTGTTACACAGCAAATCACAAAATTGAAAGAAAAGCACAATTAATACCTTACTGGTTCTAATTCAGTAAAATTGAAAATTCATATTTTGGTTAATTTTACTTTGGCTAATTCACTGATCCACAAGGTTTCTTCATAACGTAACTTTGAGTAAGTTGCCATTTCCCAGTAATTAGCTTAAGTAAACAAACAATGTGTCAACAAAGAGGGAACGACCTTTATACCGATGATTAAGAACGGCAATAAGACATGAACGGAGCATGTAGACGACCAAGATTAACTCCCTGTAGAGTTCCACACAAACTTTGAAGCACTTGATTCATAGAGAGTGACCCTCATTGAAAGTAAAAAGGATGCTTTAGTCCAATCAAGCATGATGCATATCTTGCAATATGTTTTTTGAATTCTCTTATAAATAATACCAGACGCTATGACGGTTACTTCCTGTTTGCGACACCTGGATGGAGTCAAGAATTGTGGCAGATTTCTCCCCTGTTCTCCCATTTTCCAGCAGGCTTGAATCTTTGGGTGGCATTACCAAGATTTCAACTGCCGACCCTTCCTGTAAAAGCGTGCTCCTAGCAACTCGACCCAAGGTAACCGCACCTAAAAGGCCAAAAAATACAGTGAAAACAAACCTAACTTCAGAGAACATGCAAATGTTGCAATGAAACTGTACCCGGTCACCCGGTACAGGGATTGGAGATGATTTAAACGGACGTCACTAGAAACCTTTATTTATTCACTAGAAGAACTGTGGCTACCCCACACGGCCCAACCTCTTTACGTGTGTAATAGGGGGTTAGCTTCCGTTATTAACTGAATTCCGCATGGCGCGCTTGCTTCCTCGACAAGCGAAAGACAGCTTCAACTTTGAATAATTCAAAAATAACGCATCAGCGCCAAAAATGTCATTCATGTAAAATGTTTTTAAATGGGCTCCTATACTGATTTTTGAAAACGGAATGCTTCATTTCCCCACATCACCTAAACTCAATATTGACCATTATTTTAACAAAAATTTCAATTTTAGCACAAGATATATAACATATGTACTTGACATTCAATATATAGTAATTCAAGTTCATATTTTATGGTATACACTGTAAAAATTGGTTGAAGTATAAAATACTCAGTATCTAGGTCCTAAATATTTTCATATTTCAGGTGCATGGTTAGTTCATTGTTTCATAAAATTAATTACTCATTATTCTTTCAAGTTATAATAGCTCTATATCATGGACGGCCAACCATTGCAAATAATTGTAAAGAATGATGAAACAAATTCTTTTGAGTTGAATGAAGAAGCACTTGCAGAAGTGTTGCAGTCTCCCTATGTAGCAGACAAGCGCGTGTGTGTGCTTGCTGTTGCTGGTGCCTTCAGGAAGGGGAAGAGTTTCTTGCTAGATTTCCTTCTTCGTTATTGTGCCCATGAATCCAGTCAGGTGAGGGCTATATCTTTGTACATTTTCTAACTTGTGCATTGAATTCTTGTTTCGATGAAGTATGAATTTGGAGGTAAAGACTACAATGGATAGCAAGAGTGAAAGTTTCTTTTCTTATCAAGTGTAATCATGCAAATATATTTAAAGAAATATCTATATTATATGTAGTCATTTCTTCTCATGCATATTGTTGCCAGTATTTCAGTGGCATATTATATCTTTCACTAAAAATTTCCTTCCTCATATGGTAAAAATTGCTAATAGTTCCTTAGTCCCATGCTTGATTTAGAAAATTCTTCATTGATTCATTGAAATTTGTTTTGTGGTCTGACCCTGTATAGATTTTTGCCATGTTTACAAGTTTCTTAAATTGTGAAATTTTTGCATTTATAAAGTCATTATTCAGACTATTCAGTACAAAGCTATTTTCATGCCTTATGTTTTAATTCTGATGAATTTTGAAAGTTTTAAAATTTCCTCACATACATAACTCAAGTGTTATATGTTTCTCTGATTAGCATTCCTAGCTGTAGTCTTGAAATAGTTTTGATGGAAATAGTTTGTGTTGTCCATATGTTTATAATGAAGACTTAGCAGGTTATCCCTTATCCACAGTCCTTAATTGTCCTGAAACCTTTTAACAGTATTGTAAAATACTACAAGTCTGGTTTGTTTTTAGAGGAAGCTCATTCCAGTGAAATGATCATTCAAGTAATGGGTTTTTATTTTTTGTGGTGCTATTAATTTATTGTATTTCGATGCATTTATTGTTGTCCATTATTTGTTGAAAACACAGTTTTCAGTTGAAAATTATAACTGGCACTTGAATAAAAATTTTTTTTATAGTATATAGCAAAGGAAAGTTTTAATGATTTGTCCACCTTGGCCCTGAGATGATTTGATGCCTCTAAAAGTAAAATATGTAAATTAGGCTTGTTAATCATTGACATCTAATAGTATTTTAAAAAAAATTCTTTGGTAATGAATGATACTGGTGCTAGGGTCAAGATAACAGCAGTGTTAAAATTAGGATGAAAAACTAAAGTCTAATTGAAGTAATTGAGTAAAGTAGAACTGTAATTTTATTCTTTATTGCTGTGTGCAAAATTGAGTTACTTGCAAACTGTAAGTACTGTGCTAGGTGAGTATAAGTAAAAAAAAACACATAACTTGATGAAAAGTGTACCAGATTTAAGTTAAATAACCATGCAACTATAATTTCAAGTCATGTGTCCTCACATCTGTGAAATAACCAATATGTATTTTCCTTAAGAATTAATGTAGTGATGCTTGTACATAAAGATAGTGTATTTAGGATGTGAGTGTATTGTGTCTACTCTGGTTGTATGTACGTGGATGCCTGGGCATGTCTGGTATTTGCAATGGGAGTTTAGGTATTTTTATGTATAATGTGGGACTTGGAATGGGTCATTTAGCTTGAAGCTTATGTCCTGTCCTATTCATGGATGTGTAGATCTATGGTGAAATGTGTCATATAATAAATTCAGGTTTATTAAACTTGAAAAATATTAACATCCAGAAAAATTGTTAGTGTACCTAAATTGATTTCTCTTCTCTTTGTTAAGAAAAACTTGACATCTTTTTCCATGGACTGTGTATTGAATAATGATTAAAATAATCATCAATTTTTATTAAAAATATTCCATGAATAATCCTGTTCATTTTTTTTTACCCCTAAGCCACCCAGGTGAGATGTTGTTCCATATCAAACTTCCAAGTTGTATATGTGATTTGACATATAGGCAAGAAGCTTGGTTCTGTCTTCTTGAATTAGTATTGTATCAGAATAGTAGTGAATAAACAAATTTTATGAGTGTACCATTTGAATACACAACTTATTTCATTTCATGGTTTTGCTTGTACAGTAAATATCATCAGTTTAACACGTTGCTTCCAATATGGCCCAAAAAGAGGTCGTGTTTGAGTTCTTCCTGTTGTGAAATGACCCATCGATGGGTTATTTGAAAACTGTTGACAATCTTTTAACATAATTGATATTTAATGGAACTACAGTCAACCCTGGATAAGACGGACCTCGCTAATCCGGATATCGGATAAGACCGTCCGCGATAAAGGGTGTTTGTCCGAGTTACTGGCGTTAGTGACAAAAGTATAGATGGCACGCGCATCGACCAACACCGCTCCCCCCATAATGCAGTTTGTTTACTCCCAGCATATTTAAATGATAGTGCTGTGTTGCTCTGACTTTTGAGTGAATATTTCTGTGTTTAAGCATAATTATATAGGCATATAGGTTATTCCGGACAATCGGCTAATCTGGACCACCCTTCTCCCCTAGTAGTCCGTCTTATCGAGGGCTGACTGTAATTAGTGCCTGCTGTTTTCAAACTTTCTTACTACAATGATTTAAATTCAAGTTGAATCAAGAATTTCATTTTAATCCATCACAGTCAATGTGTTGATATGTGTTTGAATACCTGTACAGCTTTCACACATTTTAGGCTGCTGGAGACTGGCTTGGAGACACTACACGTCCACTGCAGGGCTTTAGGTGGAGTCAGGGCTTTCAAAGAGAAACCACTGGCATCCTTATGTGGAGCAAGCCATTCATCATGCGAGCTGCATCTGGTGAACAGGTATTTTCTTCCTTCTCCACTCCTTCTACGCTAATTAAATACTTGTTAAAGAAGAATCAAAAACAGCATGATAAACAATTAGAATTGATTTTATTTTGAATAGGTTAATGAAAGGAACTTGAAATGCATTTTTTTTAGTTTCCTAGTGACAGCTGCTCAATCAATGTAATTATATTGTTAGTGTGAAAATTGTTTTTTCTTTCAATCTTAGCAAAAGAAAACAAAATTATTTTCATTTTAGCCCCATTGCTCATTCATAAATCAACTTGTTAAAAAATATGATTAACTATCTTCCATGCAAAAAGGTAGAAGAGAATTAATGATAAAATTACTTCACTGAAGTTGCAATTCATCCAATATATATATATATATATATAAATCTATTGCATAAATTGTTGCTTCTTGTTAGCTGTCAAATAGTTTTTTATTTGATAGGAAACACAGCTTACAAATTTGACCCTTGCAGTACTTAGCTTCTGATTTTTGTTAAATAGTGCAATGTAAACCGCCTTGTAATTGTCTTTTCTTAATTTCTGGAGATGTGTTCAGATTAAAATTAGCACTAAGGTTTGGGCTTCACAATCAAATGTGGCAAAAGGCAAAGTAATGAGGTCACTGTGTTTAGTAAGCTGGTGATTTATGTTTGAAAATTTTTTTAGATCTATTTACATTAGCTTTTGCAGGTGGCTGTGATATTGTTGGACACACAAGGCACCTATGATACGGAGTCTTCTGTGAAGGTACGTCACCATTTTGGTGTAGTACTAAATTCATTTGTATTCTGCCTGGAATTGAAGATAGCCATTTAAATGACAATTTTCTGGGTTTTTGAGGTATTTCAGTGTTGACAAGTTGATGCACTTCTAAAAACATAGGACAGTAATTTAAATGCTTATCATTCAGGATTTATATTTTATTGTCTTACAAGAGAAAAGATGAAGTACAGTCCTTATGTAGACCAAGCCCTTCATCATGAGAACTGCATCTGGTGAAGAGGTCTATTTCTCTCTTAACCTTCATTTTATTCATTGAATTCTCTTTAAAAACTTTCAAAAATAGCATGTTAGATAAATAGTAAGGCTGAGAGTGGTTATAGTGCCCGAATTAAAATCATCAGTTTTCACGACAGGAATTTGCTGAAGCCATTAGGAAAATCAGATCATTGGAAAATTGTTCAGCAGTCGACTAGCATGTCAAGTAAAGGTCTTGAGAGAAAATTTCTGCTCGCACCATCCACCAAAAACTTCTCACATGAACCAGAAGTTCACTAAGGAAATGAGTTTGAAGAGTTGCGCCACCACTGGCAAACCGTCTGTGAAGCCTATTAAGGAGACCTTTTGGATCGAGACATCATATATTAGATTTCTGCGTGAAAATGTTCCTAAACTCTTCCTAAATCGCGTAGTGAAAACGGGAACCTTGTACGAGGCTTCTAACCCACCAAAAAACCTCCCTGAGGGGGTATTTTACTCTTAAATACACTCCAAAAGCGGGTTATTTGGGAGGTATTTTAGAGGCATACCCAAAGGGTTTCCATAATACCCAAAGGGAGAAAACAATGGAAAAACTAAGTGAAATACTATATAAAATTAGTTGTGTTATAGTTATTTCGTAGGAATAACAAAAACATAAGTATCATGTATGGCAAAGTGCCCGGAAGATTAGAATACCCCTTTAGGAAGAATTTCTTTGATATTGAACCTAGTGCAATGAAATTTGATACACTGACAGGAAATTCAATTTGAATCATTTATCTTGAGTAAAAAATGTGATTTTCTTTCAAAGAAAACGAGATATTCATAGAAAACAAAGTTTTTGGGGGAGTTTTTCAAAATGCATCTCCTCCAACAGTTTTCGAGTAAAAGTGATGATTTTGGTGTCATTGGATGCGGAAATACTTGTACATTCCAAAAACTAACATGGCATTCTCCAAACATTCAATTTGAAATGAAAAACATTAAAAATTCCACGGCACTTCGTTCGTAAAAAACGTAATTTATGACGTCACAACTCATGATTGAAAATGAATTTCGACTTGCCAATTTAGTTTTTGAAATGCCCGCGTTTTTCCACATCCAATGATACCAAAATCATTACTGGAGGAGGTGCATTTTGAAACCCCACATTTCGATCCTTCAAAAAAAGGTAAACAAAGAAACATAAACAATCTCAATTTTTCTTCATTATTATTGTTTGGGTCAGCTAGGACCAATGAAATCATTGTACAGTAATAAAGAGACATAGAAGATGACATAGCCACTTCGAGCCATGAAGAAAAAGCCAAGGGGGAAGTGTAAAATGATGAAATACCACTTCCCCCTCCCCTCCCCCCCCTCCCCCCCCCCCCATTCTTGAAACCCCCGTAGCATCGGACCCAGTGCACGTACGAAGCTAATTTTTTCACAGGATGTACCTGACATCTCACCCTTTCTATAGCACCTAAAAATCAATATCCGAAAAAACTCGCCAATCTGGGGGTTTTCTCCCCCGAACAAAACCCCCAATTTCTCAGAACCAACTTTTCAAGACTTGGACACTCAATTTCAGCCACAGTTTTCATCCGATTGAGGTCATCTTTTTTGTATCAGTAAGAGCAAGGTGAGTGCTATAAAATGCAGGCGTACTTTTTTTCATAATCTTTCGAAATATTTTTTTATTAATTTTTTTATGAAAATAATCGCGAAAATATTACTCAGAAATTTAAAAAAAATTTAAAACTAAAACGAAAATCTATTCGCTGCATTTTGACATGTGTTCATTGTGAATCAAACAGAAAAAAACATTCGTCTCTATCTGCGTTATATGCTGAGAAATTCCCTTAAGAATGAATTTTTTTCGAGCTGGGGGGGGGCAAATTTCGAAAACTTTATAGGCTATACCTGTCTATTCGAATGCTTTGAACGTGCTCTGAGTACCGCATGCTTATTTCAATGTGGGAGTATTTTTTTTTTTTTTAATGAAAGAAAATAGGCGGCCGGTTTCCTTAAGTAAAAATGTACTGAATTGAGAATTTGTTGAAACACGTCCTATGATCAGATAGATCAAATTCACCTTGTTCTGGAACAATGGCCGAGTTAGAGTAAGACTGGGAGCACATAAAGCTATGGGTCCTTCGTGTATTTCTTTGACATTACAGATTTAATGGGCTGCGTAGTGTTTTGGAAGTGCTTCTTATAATGGGGATTAAAAAATACATCCGCATAAATGCTTCTGATTTTTAAAATGAATATCAAGACGAAAACTGCAGTTTGTTGAGTCAGTTTATTAATGTAATAAGTAATCCAAAGGAATAAAATTGAACGTTTTTTCAAACTCATTAGTTTATCTTTAGCAAAGGTTCTGCAAAACAAAACAAATATGAGTAAATTAAAACTACAATATTAAAAAAACTAAAATATACAAAAATAATAGTAGATACAAAAAATAATAAAAGCAAGTAAAAACGTAAACTAATAATCACGTGTTCCTGACAGAAAGAAGAAAGGCCCGTTGAGTGTCATTTAGAGCAGGTCTTAGTTTAGAAATGTATAGAGACTCGAGGATGCGTACATCAGTTTTGTGTGTAGCACTTGAAAGGTTTTATAATGGTTCACAGAAACAAGGCCATAACAGTTTTCAGGGTGGGATTGAACAGAGAACAGTGGAGTAGAACCAAGAGGAACTGTGGGAGGAGTAGCACTTCTAACAACGACCAGTGAAGGTTATCACAAAAGCCATAATTAGCTGACTCATGACAGCCGTACTTGAGGCAAACGCTCGGTTACATCATCATAATGTGCTCACTGGGTGTTGGAATGTTTCGTTTGAGTGCAAAAGCATTTTGAGTTAGGCCATAGGTAAGCTGTCCTGCTTATTCCTGCATGAAAATGCTCAAAATTGAGTCGTAGTAAGGGAGAGGTGAGGCCGCCATGAGATTGGCCCGCAGCCCCGCACTACTGTCGTGCAAGTGTGCGTTTTTCCCCTGTCTAGGAGATGAACCGATGTACGTACGTTTGAGCCAAATACATTGATCAATTCAAAAGATAAGATAATTTTCTAAAATATAAGTTAGAAAACAGATAATTGATGTTTTTTTGGATTTTTGAGGATAGACATGCATAACATTTCCTAACTCGAAAAATTTTATTGGTTGGTGCTTAGCGCATGGGTTCACAAAAAATGCAGCTGTCTCACAAGACTACTCTGTACAAAAGCTGGAGACCTCGTATCTTTTGATTTTCAGTCTTTCTGGAAATCAGGACATGGCCAATGAATGAGATGTGTACTACAGTTTCGTAATTGCGGATGTGGCTGAATCTTATGATTACGTGCTTACTTACTGTACTTTGTTACTGATTAGTTCAATTTCTTCACGTGTAAGTTGATTAAGAAATGCACCTAGCATTTTCGTACTAAAACACAGCAATTCGTTAAAATCTATATTTCCGTCTAATTATAAAATGCAACGTTTCGACGTATCAAACGTCATCCTCAGGCTGAAAAAAAAAACAATGATTTTCAGTCACATTGGAAAAAATGCATAAACTAACACTTAAGTAATATAGACTAGATAAGTAGATCACAAAAGACAAAAGCGACTAGACAAAATAACAACCTTTTTATCACAGAAATAGTAGTATGACTAGATACATTGTACAAAACCGATGTTCATCACACGAGAGACAAGAGCAAAATGGTCGAGCAGCCTCGTCGCACCTAGTAAGCTGAAGTTCTACGAAACAGTTTGAGAGCGAAAAAATCATTCGTGTTTTCATTAAGGGGAGGTTTAAGCTCATGAATGTGTAATGCTTCAATTATATGAATATGATCTTTTTTAATAACATTATAAAGAATTTTGGTGTTAGGGATCAGATCTTCATTGGATGGTTTGCAACTATGGTCAACACGAAAAGAATGAAGGCTAAACTGATTACTGATGTTACTGATTCTGAAAGGAAATTTCTTCAATTTTTATGGCAAATTTTATTATGCAGTTTCATTTTTATTTTTATTCCTCGTGAATCTCCATTTTTCTGCGCGGTCTTCACTTTCATGCCTATCTTGCTTTGATGTTCTTGTTTGCCAAGTGCATGAAACAAGCATTAACACTCACTGTACGTGCAGGACTCAACTTCGGTGTTTGCGCTGACGCTGCTTGTGTCATCAGTTGTGGTGTACAACCTCATAAACAACATCCAGGAGGATGACCTCATGAACCTCCAGACCTTCACGTCCTATGGCATCCAGGCACAGGAAGACTGTGATGCCTCACGCGCCTTCCAGGTCAGAATGTTACTTATTGGCTGCCGGTCTGAATGTCTGGATTGATTGAACTAGCGTTTGTGGGTTGAAATAGATGAGATTTTGGCGTATATAATTGAACCTAAGAGAATGTAAATAATTTCATTGGAAACTAAAGAACGTAAAGTATGTTTTGCATAGCTTTCATCAAGGAAATAGCTGTGACAAGTTGTGTGAAGACTACAATTCCTTGTTTTATTTTTTCACATTATTTCTGGTTCTAATGATGGCCAACTGTTTCAAAGCAAAAGACAATTAATGATCAAAATGTCTATGTAGAAAATAATTGGGAGAATTGTTAGACATTGTAATTTTGATTCATATTTTTTTTTAATTCTCTAATTCTCCTGGTCACCAGAAATTGATGTTCCTAGTTAGAGACTGGGGTTTCTCATCAAAGAAACCTTACGGTAGCGAAGGAGGACAGGATGTGCTCGACACAGTACTTGAGGTGAGTGCCTTCTTTCAAATGCCTTTCTTGCTTTAGCCTTCACCCTCCAGGTTAATTTCCAAATCCACATTTCCACTCCTACTGGTGCAATATATATTATATTTTGTAGAACTCGTACCCTAATTTGTTCATAGAAGGTGACTTCTGAGTTGCAAGTTACATTGACATTCTGATGTGAGTATTGAGAAGATATGTTGTGCCCAAGTAACGGTGGTTGTAACGCATTAAAATGAACAAAAATGTTAATTCAAAGAGTGGACATCCACTTTCAAGCTTCCCGAACTCGAGGAGGGCTTTGAGGCGACTATTGTTTGAGCTATTGAAATTTCTATGCACAATTTTTTTCTTAAAGTATCCATGGCCTAGTGGCTGAAAACGCCTGCCTTCCGCAAAGAGATGACTTGTTGTTTCTGGCTATACCAGCCCGGGGAATATCCCCATTTGAGATGAAAGAGAACGTAGCTTTAATTCCTCACTCCACCCAAGTGACGGAAATGTGTGCTCGACCAGGGAAGGGAGTAACCGTCATTGTGCTTCAGTGTTTGATACAAGGCATTAAAAAAACTGGTATTCAAAATTGTATCTTTCAGGCTTGATTGAAATAAAAACATCGTCTTCTTGGATAAAATTGTCACCTTTCTCACTCCAAGGGCAAATAAATTCTCTAGAGTTTATTTTCATAATATGGTTACGTAATGTTTACGTACGTAGTGCAATTTCTTATAAAAAACTGAGTACTAAATGCAAATTTTCAATGTTTATTATCTGAAAACTAATATTTGGCGAGTTTGCCTCTTTGGCTCCATACGCCTCATTTAAAGAACTGGCGAATTAAAACACACTTATTCTGAACATTCTTGCTATCTTTAAATGAGAGATGTTTTTGGGTATGGAGATTGTTTAAAGTAGATAAAAGGCACCCGAGAAAAACTCACAATAGTATCTTGTAAAGCTTACTGTAAGTAATGATTTTTGAAGGTACTTGTGCATTGAAATAGCATGAAGTAAGGTCAAACCTAATAAAGATAGGAACATAAATTTAGTGAACACGTATTAAAACTTTGGAAGACAGGTAGTACAACTCTAAGGGCCTGTCCCTTATAACTGCTAAGATGGCAGATTTTCATCGATTAAATAGGCCATAGTAAGATCACTTGAACCAATATGTGTTCCCTTTTACTCTAAAATTTATTTCGGAAAAGGTAGCAAAATAGTTGAAATGTTACTTGCATATTCCGATACGTAAATGAGCAACTTACCTAGTGGAATAAATATGGACCAATTCGGAGTCAACGTTTTAAATAACTGGCAATTTAAAATGCACTTTTTCTGAACTTCCTTGCTATCTTTATAAAAGAGAAGTGTTTGGATATGGAGATTGTTTAAAGCAGAAAAGGGCACTCGAGAAAAACTTACGAAAGTATCTTGTAAAGCTTACTGTAAGTAATGATTTTTGAAGGTACTTGTGCATTGAAATAACATAAGTGAGGTCAAACCTAATAAAGATAGGAACATGAATTTAGTGAGTACGTATTGGAACTTTATAAGACAGGTAGTACATCTCTAAGGTCCTTTCTCTTTTAACTGCTAAAATGGCAGATTATCATAGATTAAATAGGCCATAGTAAAGATCATGCTCTAGCATTGTTCTGTTTTGAACTAGTTCCAATGGTTAACAAATTGCCCCAGTTTTGATCAACAAATTCCAATTCTGACCTAATGAGCGCATCTTGTCCCCTCAGGGGGATACAACTATTGTGTCTGGGGGAATTGGCGCCCCCAGGGGGACTATGTGAGGGCCTGAGCTAAAGGTTAGGTAGGCTTTCTTTTGTTGTAATAAAATAGGTTTTTGTTTTGTTACGGACCATCTTTTTTCGGTTCACTGCTATCCTGTTTTTCAGCACCTACTACTTTCTTCAATTTTTTTCTTGTTTCATGAACTTCTTTCCTAGCTTACTGTTTCTGTGCACCTTGTGCATAGATTTCGCGTTCCCTCAACTCCATACTAAATGGTGCCTTCCTCTTTCCTCTCTTGGAACATCTTTGTCGTGGTTAAGGGAGGCTAAAACTTTCTTATATAATAATAATAATAATAATAATAATGATAATAATAATAATAATGAGCGCATCTTGTTCGAGTTGGTGATCTTACTATCACGGGATCGCGACGTGGAAGACCTCTTGGTCTTTCTCGTGTTAGATCTTAACCCTCGTAGTCAGACATTGCACTATTTAGAGACTCGCAGATAAGGTCAATGTCGAAAATGTTTCCCCACAAAAGCTACCATATCTACAAGGTCTAACGCAACAGAATTATCCAGTTCAACTCTGGTCATCTCTCCCAAGTCTTGTTCAAAGTTCTGATGTCTGTGACGGTCGCTGTTAAAATTACTTCTATCTCATTTCAGTGATTGAAATATGCTTTAGAAAACCTCGCATGCTAAAAATAATTTTAAAAACGCTAAACGATTCAAATATTACTTAATTAATTGAGCTACTAGCAGAAAGAAATACCTCAATAAAATAACAGTGAAATGAGAGCTATTCTACCTTGGATTTTGTCTGTCATTCATGCGGTGGCAGGTGAAGGAAAGTCAGCACCCCGCTCACCAGGACGTGAGGAGGGACCTGCGCGAGTGTTTTGAAGACCTCAGCTGCTACCTCATGCCGCACCCTGGCTTCAAGGCGCTCGAGGACGAGGGCTTTGATGGCCGTGTTGCTGGTGGGTAGCTAAAGTCTGGTGTTGTGGACCTGTGATAGCATTACAATGTGCACTTGGTGGTGTGACCTGTGATAGTATTACAATGTGCACTTGGTGAGGTGACCTGTGATAGTATTACAATGTACACCGAGGGCCCGAGCTGAGAGCTAGGTAAGCTTTCTTTTTATTGAAAAATGTTTTGTTATGTTAAGGATCACCTTTTTCGGTTCACTGCTGTCCTGTTTTTCTCTTCAAATTTTTCTTGTTTCATAATCTTCTTTCACAAATTACTGCTTCTACGCACTTTCTGCGTAGATTCCGCGTTTCCTTAACTCCATACTAAATGGTGCCTTCCTCTCTTAGGATCGCATTTGTTGCTGCGGGTAGGGAGGCTAAAACTAACGACTAATCTAACTAATCTGCCAGACTGACCTGGAGGTAGTTTCTGTTTTTTTATATTGACATCACTACTAAAATTTTGTTCTTGATTTTGTGGAGACTGAAAATATTCATTATTTTTCCATCTTGACTTGAAGCATAACGTCAGTGTGCAAACGTCAAGTTTTAGGCACAACGTGTCTCTATTTTGTTTTTATTATGGAGAAAGATTACCGCTGTCTCTTCATCAGACACACAGTATTTTGATAAGATGAGAATATTGTATAAATTATTTTCCACGCTGGTCTAATATTTTTGTTTTCAAAAATTCACCTTTGATGTTTTTTGATGTTTTTTGTTTATAAAGTTAAACTTGTAGCGATTATTGAGCTAATAATTTTGCCACACTAACAGTACATATTTACGCAACATACTAACGTTTGACAGATTTGGAAAAGAAATTCGTAGACCACCTGCGGCTGTTGGTGCCGCTGCTGCTGGCGCCAGAGAACCTCGTGGTGAAAGCGTTCGGAGGGCAGCCCGTCACAGCCGGGGACCTTTACAACTTCTTTAAAACCTTCATGGAGGTCATCAGAGACATCGACTTGCCTGAGCCCACGACTTTCGTGGAGGTGAGTCGGGCGTAGCTCACTGTGCTGGCCTGACTGCCGCGACTCCGCGTCCGTGACATGGGTTGCGGTGCTTCTGGGTGAGCTAGAATAATTTTAGCGATCTCCCGCCTATATCGATGCCCTGAAAACGTTTGTTGACTCAAGCGGCATTTTCTTGAAATTTGAAGTTATACATGAAACTTGAATCTCTGTAACTCAATTGTTGCAGCATTAGTTATATCTGCAGGGCTTCTAGTTTCAAGTGGCTGTTGCTCTGAGCAAATTTTGTTTTTTCTTGTAGCTGAAAACTTATAAGAATACTGACGCCAGCAACTTTTTACAGCCCAGAAGAACTGTATAGCCCTTGTCGCCTACATACATTTCAGGGCTGCCCACAGGAAAGTGTTGCTCGATGAGCCAATGTCTTGACCCCATGTTGGCGTTTGAGAGATGCAGGTTCTGCTTGGGGTAACACAACACAAAGATGATGTTGTTGATACTGGTCTAAAAGTTGGATGGATTTTTGCTTAACAGGTTTCTGGAACTTGCTATGTTGAGGAATATAATTAATTTCTTCGGAATACACGAAACCTTCAGCACGCTGTATTAATGTCAGTATGCTTTTCCTAATATCTATATACTGTACCTCTTGCGTTTGTTAACAAAGATACTATTTTCTCTCCAGAATGTATGATACCTTTAGCACGTAGTTTCAATGTTAGTGTGCTTAACTGTTCTTTATACCTTTTAACTTTGATAGTCTTGTATGTTTGATGTTGACTGTCCACGGTGTGCTTTGAGTGATGAAAGTTACTCTTGTAAGTGAGATTGTAAGTTCAATTTCATTTTTATATTGCAGATAATTCAAGCCTTTCATTATTATGTGTGTATGGGAAGTCTCACGGTCTTTTTTGATTGAGATTGGACAGCTGTCTATTGAATTTTGAAACCTTTCATAATGCAACATAATGTGAGCTAATGAGGAGCTAGCAAGCCTAGTTACTGCTATGAATACCATTACATCAAAGTCATTATTGCCTAATTACAAAATTAACTTTGATCAAATTACCAAAGCGAGAACTAAATAGCCTCTGACTGAAGTTGTAGTTGACCGAGTTAATTATTATATTCATTATAATTATTATTACTTTGTTACATGTTAATCTGACACCATGTATTGTGGAGTTTGCTATGAATGTTCAGTTTATGAACAACTCATCAGTTTTTTTTTTTTTTTCAGCACATACTTCACGGAAATTTTTCTTTGATATTAAGGTGTAATTAACCAATTTCAAAATTTAAAATTAGTTTATAAATATCCTGACAAAATTGGGCTTGGTTGATTTAGTATACGTACAAAATTAAATAATCTTGTTGGCTTACTTTACTTACCTTCAGGGAGAAACGACAGTAAGTATCTTGGGAAATTTGCGCTCTCAGATGGCAGATGAGGTCTTGAACCTAAAGCAAGATAGGCCTTTTATTTGTTAAAATAGGGAAAGTTATTTGTTTAATAACAGAACGTTTTTTCGGTTTATTGCTGTCCTTTTTTTCTACTCTTATTACTTCTATGTGAATTTATATCTTATTTCATAAACTTTCGGTTCTGCTGTCTTTTTGCAGAAAATGTGGGGAAATGCCTTGTGCGTGGATTCTTCATTCCCTTAATTCTATCCTAAAAGGTGCCTTCTTCCTTTCTCTTTTGGGAACACCATTGTTGTGGTTAGGAATGCTCAAGCTAACTTAAAATCAATTCTAATTCATAAAAATAAGTTATGCATTTAGACACCCTACCGTACGCATCGCGAGAGGTGCAGATGGTTGTCTAGAATGCCTCTTGACTGCTTTCTAAAGCTGTACCCCACTTTTAAGGGAAAATTATCCATCTCGCCAAAACTGATGGAACCTGATGACTGGAAAAAACTATTTTAGAAGCATTTAAAAACTTTCTTGATGAAGTATTTTCACTCAAATGGATTTCTGTTCCAGCTTTTCGAATGACTTCTGAACATTTTTAATATAGTAAATTTTACCCAACTCCACTGCATCTCTTGATTTTAAAAGTTTTTTTTTTTTAATTATTTCAGCCACCAATTGGAGAGAAATAGGAAAGATCTGCTTATTCTTTTATCCTAATTGTTCATGCTCATTGATTTCTCTTCATTCTTGGTGAAAATGAGCGTATCCGCTTTTCAAATTCCCAATGACATTCTGTCTTCAGTGATCTATCAACACAGTTACGCTAAGTGTGGATCTGAGTACGGAGCATGCCGATAGAAGCGTTGGTACTAGTGTTTTCCTTTCTAGTTCTTCCCGTCAGTTATCCGCTCTCATGGCGAAAAATGATCGCTTCCTTATAAACTTGAACAATTTCAATATTTAATCCTCAGTTTCTAATTCTCTTTATCTTTCCATTGTGGAGTCATTCTATATTGTATAACGCAAACCTCATGTCGATGGTACTCAAACTGCTTACTAGTTACAAATTGTTCGTTATTTTTATTCACCTTCGTTTTTTCTCCATTGAGGTAATGTGTGATATATTCTTTACAGATGTTTCTGATCCTTGGTTGAAAAGACTCATTGAGCTAATACGTTAAATTTTAGCGACCAACTTTCAGTTTAGTAAAAGGATCGAATTCAAAGCCTCATTCTTTCCTTCATCGTTCATTCATTAGGATATTAGAACGTTCTTGTAATGTCTGTTAGCTGATTTTTAAAGCTTACATTGGTATGTGCAGGTAGCTGCTCGCTTCAGCAGCCAGAAGGCACTAGAGGTCGGTAAGGAAGTCTACATGGAAAACATGCATGCAGAAGTTCAAAAACAGGCAACACGTATTGTCGACGAACTGGAGAAAGTGCATGAGAAAGTCAAGCATCAAGCCGTCACTGCTTTCCTGGATGAGAACAAGGCCGGCAGAAAGAATCGGAGGGTCCTCGAAGAATACCAAACGAAGCTCGAAAATGTAAAAATGCAAGCTTCCTTCAACTAAGTGACTCATTAGTTATTAAGTAGCGAGTGACTTGAACTTTAGGTGATGTTTAATCTGTAATTTTCTTGGAACCTACCGCTATAAAATGTTGAATACATTACTTGCAGTGTTAATGAGGTGGGAACTAGAATGGCTTGTGGGACGCAATTCTCTTTCATGCCCTTACTAATGCAACACATCTGACTGTTGCAAACGGTTATTCAGTGGTAATGAGCTAAACAACGTGTCTTCCATAGGAGGTTCGGCAGGCCTTCAAGACCCACTTCGCTCCTCTGGCGAGAAGCATGGCTGCGATGGAGGTTGGCAAGAAGAGTTACGAGAAAGCAATGGACATGATCTTGGCCGGGTCTGCCCTCAAAGACGCCCACTTTGAGTCCACACATAATGAACAGATGCAAAAACGCTGTGAACGTGTACAAAATATACAATGCTTGTGGAAGAGATGATTTGAAATTTTTTAAACGTTACCTAGATCAACTGAAGCTGGTCAGATTTAATGAATTAACGTACTTAATTCAGTAAATTGAAATCTTGTCTTTGTCACTTTGAGACTTGACATCTTTCAGTTGTAATTCAAGTTGGTAACAACACAAAATGAAGCTTGGTTCACTATTATCCTGTTTTTCAGCCCTTCTGACTTTCCTCTTGGACTTGTATCTTGTTACTTTAACCTCCTATGTCAATTTACTGTTTCTGTGCACTGGGGATCCTATGCGGGAACTTACCTTGTGCATACATTTCACGTTCTCTCATGTCCTAAATGGTGCCTTCATCCTTCTTTTTTTTGAACATCTTTGTTGTGATAGAGGAGGCTATAAACTAGCTTATAAATCAATGTGTAATGTTAGTTAAAAATTTGAAGCATTCATTCTTTGAGGGAAATGAGGAACTTGTCTTTCATTCTTTCCTTCGTGTTAACCATTATATTATGGTAGTCTCGTTCCCCCTCACGGGGATACAACTATTGTATTTATGCGAATTAGAACTCACAGGGGGAAAATGTCAGGGCCCGAGCTGAGAGTAAGGTAGCCTTCTTTCTGTTGGAATCAAATGTTTTTGTGATGTTAAGCTTTTTTTCGGCTCTCTGGGTCCTGTTTTTCAGCACCTACTACTTTCTTCTTCAACTTTGATCTTGTTTCATAACCTTCTTTCCAAACTTACAGTTTCTATGCCCTTTATGCATAGATTCTACGTTTCCTTAACTCGATTCTGAATGGTGCCTTTCTCTCTTTGGATTGCATTTGTAGCGGATAAGGAGGCTTAAACTAACCAATAATCTACCCCCTCAGGAGGATAAAACTATTTTGTCAATGGGAATTAGCGCTCCCGTGGGGACTTTGTGAGGGCTCGAACCAAAAGTTAGGGAGGCTTTCTTTTTGTTGAAATAGAATAGGGTTTTGTTTTGTTACGGACCATCTGTTTTTGGTTCACTGCTGTCCTGTTTTTCAGCACCTACTATTTTCTTCAACTTAGGTCTTGTTGCATAATATTCTTTTGCAACTTACTGTTTCTATGCCCTTTCTGCGTAGATTCCGCGTTTCCTTCACTCCAAACTAAATGGTGCCTTCCTTCTTCCTCTCTTTGGATTGCATTTGTTGCTGCGGGTAGGGAGGTTAAAACTAACGAGTAATCTAATCTTGTTTCATGATCTTCTTTCTTAGCTCACTATTTTTATGCACCTTGTGCATAGATTCCGTGTTCCCTCAACTCCATAATAAATGGTGCCTTCATCCTTCCTCTCGGAACATCTTTCTCGTGGTAAAGGGAGGCTAAAAATTTCTTATTTAATAATAATAATAAAGACAATAATAATAACTAATAATATAATCTAATCTGGTAGTCTCGTTCATAAAAAATTAAAAACAAATACCTTTCGCTCCATATCAGCAGCGTCATGTGCACATGCCCACTACTGGCTCGAATCCTGTTTGTGACAATGGCTGCGAGCTGGGATCAACGATTCTTGTAAATGGTTGTGACTCAATCAAGCTAGATGTTAACCTTTAGGCGTAGCTATGAAGTTCTACTTACCTGCCAAGACTTGCACTAAATATCCTCAGTATCTATCTCATATTGATACCTCTACTCATAACTTCCTATATTGGTACCTCTACTCATTACTTCTCGTTTAGATACCTCTACTTATGACCTCTCATTTATGTAGATACCTTTAGTCATGATCACTCTCCCCTCCTTGAGCAGCTATGACCCTCATTCTGCTCTTGAATTCAAGCAACTTTTGTGTGTTACCCTCTCGAGCAAGATAAAACAGACAAGGAATGGGAAGGGAGACAAAGAATGGTTATGGTTGTCTCTGATTAGCCTTTACTGTGCGTTGTGTTTTGACCTGAATTAAGTTCTAATGTGTTTTAATACGTAACCTCTGTCGTCGTGTCTTTGAGTTATTTATTTGTCATATTTGATTTCTTCCCATTTCCACAGTTCGCCTATTATTACTTGAGATGAACACTCCAGAGAACTCTTGTTACTGTAGTTTGATGCCGAATGATGAGAATTGCGTTGTAGGGCGTTCTGTTTTCCACTAACATCTAGGCATTATCAACAAAGTTTTGCAGGTACTAATTTGATTTTTGTTTTGCTTCTTCCGGTCATTATGATATAAAGCTTTTGTACTCTTCTATGTGCACTCCCTATGTCTGATCATTGTTTTGAATTATAATTAAAAAAGTAGCTAAAAGTAGGTCTTCTTTTAAGTAGAAATTATTTCTTAAGTTCAGGTTTTGGAGAAACGCATCTTTCACCCCATCGATTATATTAAGCACAACTGGGATTTTACAAGATATTATTTGATACTGTTCCAGGAAATCTGTAATCAACGCAAGGGCCTTAACTCCATACTAAATGGTGCCTTCCTCCTTCCTCTCTTTGGATCGCAATTGTTGCTGGGTAGGGAGGCTAAAACTAACGACTAATCTAATCTAATCAACGCAAGGTGGGAACGGCTCAAGCTGAGATCATTGGAGTAACAGCTGCTGCTGCTGGAGTATTAGCTGTTGCTGCTGGAGTATTAGCTGTTGCTGCTGGAGTATCAGTTGCTGCTGCTGCTGGAGTATCAGCTGCTTCTGCTGGAGTGTTTGGTGCCATCTCTGGAATTGTTACTGCGATTAGAAGATAAAGAGGAGACTAATACGTCCTTGTGAGTATACGATTTTAGCTCTAGGCGCTGTACTAACTGTGTCATCCCAACTCAGGGTGTTTCTGTTGCTCAGGTAGGTACTGTTCAAACTGCGTCCTAGCACAATCTGTCCGTCAATAAGCTTCATGCAAAACTTTCCAAACTTGAAGACATCTATCAGGTTGTAACAGAAGTTCTGTCAATTTTTTTAATTTGAAATGAAATGAAAATCCTGTAAAAAATTTTATGTTAAGTAATTCTTCAACATTGTCACCATTTTCATTAATTACATCTTCTCATCTTGCCATAAACTTTCTGATTCTTCATAGAATTTAGCCAGTTTGGACTAAAAAAAAAAAAACAAGTTCCATTTCGACCTCTTCTCTTGAATTAAGCCTTTGTTCCATTAAATAATTCTGCAAGCTCCTGAAAAGATGAAAAGCGGTTGGAGCAAGATCGGGAGAATATAGTGAGTGATGCATAACTTCCCAGCCAAATTCTTCAATGAGATTTTTGGTTGCTCTTGAAGTGTGGGATCTTGCATTGTCATGGTGCAGAATCACTCCTTGTCGATTGATCAAAGAAGGCCGTTTTCCTGTAAAACTGCTTTTAAATGAGTACGATGCTGACAGTAAACTTCAGATGTTTTTGTCTAATTGTCACCCATTAGTTCATAATAAATAATTCCCTTCAAATCCCACCATTCACACAAAAAAATTTTTTAGGGTACAGTCCACTTCTCGGCTGTGGAATTGGCTTCGGCTCGGCCACGACTTGGCCACTGTCTTTTGCGCTTAACATTGTTGAATAGGATCCACTTCTCGTCGACAGTTATGATTCGGTCTAAAAAAGGTGCCTGAAGTTCACGAGAACGCAGTGAAAAACGACAGGTCCCACGCTGTTGCCTTTTAATTTCTGACAAATCTTGTGGGACTCATTTCCTAGCCTTTGATACTATGCCAAGTCTTTTCTTTTTCCGATATATGGTCAAATGGCTTACATTAAAGGTTTTGCTCAGTTCTCTAGTCGTGCAGGTTGAATTTTCATCAATAGCAGCTTGCAATTGATCAGAATTGAGTTTTTTGGGCACCCTGCTCCCGGTTCGTCTTTCAGACTGAAGTCATCCTTATTGAAACGGGAAAACCATCTTCTGCAGGTCTTTTCATTCACAACATTTCCATAAGTGTCTTAGAGTGTTTCTTTTGCTGAGCTGGCCATAATGCCTTTTTGAATTTCAAACAGTAAAATATGCCTGATATGCTTTGTTTGGAGTGTACTTTAGGGCTAAAAATAGTTGTTAATGACAGTAATTTTCACAATCTGAAAAAAAAATATTTTATTAATTACCATCGATAATTAAACATCATTAACTAGCTAAATTGAAGTCATTGTGCCCTAAACATACAGCTCAAAAATTGGACAGAACTTCTGTTGCAACCTGATATATTCTTTGGTAAAAAAAAGGTTAGCGCTGCCTTCCTCTGGCTCGAGGTCAACTAACGTTCTTTGTTGTATGTTTCTACCTCATAATAATTAGTTATTTGACGGCATTTTTTGGATGCTAAATTTTACATTGTTCCCCTAGTAGCTCCTGTTGAGTGTAAGTAGGAAAACATCTGTGTGGTCTTGAAAAGTCGAACTGAAAATGAAACAACTAATTTGTCAGATATATTCAAATTTTGAGTGATGTCATCGTTGTACAAATGAAATTTTGTAGCAGCAGCGTAGAAATGTTTTTATTATCACTTGAGTCAATTGTTTATGAAAATGCTGCTTGCATTGACGCTGAAACCAAACTATCCGAAAATGTTCACAGCAACGGTCGCTAGTGTTGTTGCATCAATATAATACTGTGCTTGTTACTTAGTTAGTACGTCAGTTATGCTCTCAGTAATTTGATATAAGCCAATTAAGGGTAGAAATAATATGCTTGTAACGATGTATGTCACACTCTTTATCTTCAAATACAAAGATTATTGCGGTATCTATGGTACAGCTTGGTCAAATAGGTTATGTTACGTTGAGGTTATGTTGCGTTAAGTTAGGATAGTTAAGATAGGTTAGGATAAGTTATGTTGATGGAATTTTTTCACGGGTGCACCTAGCTTTAACGATGACATTCACCGTGGAATTTCCGCCCTGCTGGTTTTAATTAATAAAACATAAGCTATTGCTCACACTCGTTCAGAGTAATTTTGAGTCTACCTGTTAACTCCACGTTATCTTGTCTACTAAGAGTTTCATGTTTTTTGTGTGGAATATTGGGTACTTGACTTCTTTCTTGTCAGGCTCGTGCTGTTCGCCAACGGATGTTACGTGCTGCTTCTCAAATTTCAAGAACTGGCTTGTTCCATTCCAGCCGCCACAGAGGACAATCGTTAGTGTGCTTCAGAAGAGCTTCACCTTAGTGATTGATCCCAGTCTTTCTTTTGCTGGCCGCCTACGTCTAATAAAACTCTAAACTGATGGTTTATGATGTTTTATGGTTTTCATCTACTTCCGGTCGAGCGAATTTGTGCGTGAATTTGAGGCTCATTTATTAGTATTCAAGCTTGGAATTGTATTCCCTGTTGGCTATCATGTTCATTCCTGTGATTTTTCTTTTACTCTGCGCTCTGTGCCACGTTACCATTGCAACCACTTAGCAAGATCAGGTAGCAAAATTTTGCTTGGTAAATTTTTTCAGTTCTTGCGCGTTTGTGGCAGCTGCCACGAGATAGATATTTGTCTATCGTTGCGTTTTAGCATCAATATGTGATATTGACTAGTGAAGTTGGGGATGACGCGATTTTTTATATATCTATCCAAGTTTTCTTATTTAGGTACGTTGTTCTGAAGTATTTTTTGCTGTATTCGTTTAATCATCTGGAGGTATTTTTAAGGTATTGAAAGAGACATCGGAGACTAGACTTGGCAGTTTCCATTATAAAAAGAGGAACTCGCTACGCAAGTCTTGTTAATGTTTCTAAAAGGTCAGTATTACACACTTAGCTTTAATTCTTGAAAGTAATCAAAAGGAAAAGGAGAATCGTGGTCACTAGTTTTCAATTTCTACTCGACTTTTTCTTAACATTAAATCATTTATTTGGGCTCCATTGCGGGCGAGCATGTTCATCTGTTACGATTTTCCTACCTTCTATCTCCTCTAGTATGTCACCAGCGGCAAACTGCAGACTCTGCGACTTTAGGACAAACCTGGCGAGTTCGTTTCCTTGATGTTCTCTCAGCAATTGCCAACGCTTGTGTCTGCGTTCTTCTTACTAATCTATTGTTTAATTTTGAGTCTTCAGTTTTTGCTCTTTGTTGTGAATAGCTCTCTATGTTGTGAGCCCCTTTAGGTCATAACTATTTCACTGAAGTTCGTAGTTTTATTCATTACTATCTACATGATAAAGGGAAATTCCTTCGTGTTTTCATTTCATTTTGCGTAGTGAAGAGGATTATTGCTCAGCGGATCTCTCAGCGTTGTATTTCAAGGCAACGAACCGTCGCACATATCACTCGTTATTTGTCAGAAGAAGTTTTCTAGTGCATTTAGCAGTGAGCCTTAAAGGTAACTCCCTAGTGAGCATTAGATTTACCTTAGTAGTGAGCCTTAAATTTACCTTAGTAGTGAGCCTTAGATTTACCTTAGTAGTGAGCCTTAGATTTACCTTAGTAGTGAGCCTTAGATTTACCTTGGTAGTGAGCCTTGGAGGTGCCTTAAACTGCACTAGCCTGTTTCATCTCTGCCTGTCTTTGAGACTTTGTCCTGATTGAAATTGTGTTCCAATTTGCGTACAGAATCTCTATTCTTATACTAGTTTTCAAAAGCGAGACTAATTTTCTAACTTTAGTGATTGAGTAGTTCCAGAATGATTACATTATTATACTTAGTTGTTTTATAGTCTCTAAATCATTACCCTTTCGAGTTACTCGTACGAGTGCCTGAATGCAGCACTAAGATGGCGTGGTTAGGTCTAGTGATATGGACGATTAGGTTTCGAACATCAACTTTTATTAAGAAACTAGTCCAACCTCTTTAAATGACATTAAAAAAAGGGGCGAAATGAGAGACAGGCCGTAATAAATTAATAAATACAATCTCTCGAGAGTTAATGAGGCTGCGTAAACACGGCCCGTCAAAATATATAGGGCTGGAGCTTGTATCACAGATAACGCTCATCACACACTTTCGGCTGGCTTCGGACAGACAGACGCGGCTCTTATTATAGTATAGATAAGGTCGATTCTTGGAATGTAAAGGCTTACGATCAAAACGTTCCGTGATTTATTTTTCCAAGCAAACTTTGTTGGCGTTAGGCAAGTCCATCTTCAGCAGCTTACATACCAGAACCCATGGATAGATGAATTATTTATATTCAACTGCTAGCTGATTTGAATTCAGTTCATACAGTCATTGAATTTGAGAACGAATTGAACGAGAGGACAATCTGACGACTGAACTACTATTTTAGATGTGCGATCGAACGAAGTTACGAAAAAGTTTGTCCTGAAAACAATCATACTTGTGTCAGCAATTCCTTGGGTGAGGATGTGATGGAATTTGGTGCGACTGGAAGACCTCGAACTGAGGTAGCTTGATGGTTCAAATGAGGTGTCCTATTATTTTCATCATGATTACTGCAATGGTCGTGCATTAGCTGTTGATGACTGAAAACACAAGGTGTGAATGCGTAGAGATGAAAGTTGACGTAAAATTTACACTACCTGAATAAGAAGTTTTCAGTTCGTAATTGCAGTTGTTTGGATAGAATATGAAAGCGTTGACAAACCAGGTGTGATATCGAGTGACGATAAAATGTATTGAAGCAATGCGAAGAAACTTATACATATTCAATGAGACGGGCGATTGAAGCTCCTAGTCGAAAGAATCATCTGTGGGTTACGCTTCAGTAAAGCCGAGATTCTATGTGAGAGTACATTAAAGAAAATTAGCGTTTCAATTGCGTAAACATTGGTTTTCATTGTCTAGGAAGTACGGTATTTTTATTGCATAATATGTGGAATGTAATGTTCTTAACTAGAGTAAGTTACTCTAAAGAGTGAGAATTTAGTACGTCTTGTTTTATCACGGAGACATCAGCTAATGTGATTGGTTTCAAAAGTCACGATCAAAGGTCGACGGGGTGTATTTGCAGCTGACGCCCCGGCACTGTGATTCGAAAACCTGATCGTAGTGCATCTCTGATATGAAATTTAGAAGAGAAAAAAATGTATATTTTTCGCAAGTACGCCGTGTTGTGGAAAATACGGAAATTCCATTCTCAAATAGTATCGTTGGTTGGAGTGTCCATTCAACCAGTGTATCGCAAGAGCCTCAATCAACTTATTTCGTGATTTTCATCATTAGTGACTTGAGTGTGGCCTACGTCCTTTGGAGTTACTGATGGTTTATTTGTTGCATTGGGGGACACCTTTCTAGCCCGTTTTTGCTTGTCAATGCTTTACTGTGTTAGAGTATGGAAAATTCATGCCTTATTCTAGTTTATTTCCAGTGAACTGCTCATTATAAATGAGATCGTTCAATAATGTGTAATGAATCGGATAGCCAAGGTTTTTATTATTATGAGGCATTGCTCCCCGCTTCTTTCAACAATTGAAGTAATGTGACACAAGCTTCCCTACCTCTAAAATTTTTCCTTATTGATCTTTTGCATACGGGCAGGAAAAAATATGTTTGTTCCAACAATATCCTTGACTTAATTACGTATATTTATACCCGTGAAATAGTAAAAACCGTATCACAGATTAGCTTATCAAGTGCGTTCAGCTGTTAGGCGAGAAAGATTCTATGTTCAAAGATGAAAAAATTATGCTCGTACAAATACTGTACATGCGAGAAAGTACATTTGGGAGAATGCAGAGTCTCTACTTTTCGCCACCGCGACCAGATTTCAAACTATTTATTCGAACACCACGTATTGACTCAGACTAATGAGCTTAGAGCTACACTGCACAACAGTCCTTCCTGCGTAGCCCCAAACTCGAGTTATTTGCGCGAAAGTTCGCCATCGAGACGCCGTCCTAAAGGCAATCCTGTCTAATGAATTATAAATTGTTCATTTCATTTCATCACAATATTTAGCGACTAAGGTCATCCTCACCAACACTTAGTATATGTGAACTGTTTCTTTCAACAAAAATCGTAAATTTATCATTTAAGGAGTAACGGTTTACGTGCTCGTCGTAGCCGAGTGGCTAAGAATGCGCCCTTCCGTGAAGGTGTCGAGGGTTCGAATCCAGGCGCAGCGCGGTGACTTTCCCCGTTGGGTAATGGGAATACTCAAAGCACAATACCCCAGTACTCCACTCTACACAGGTGTCTGAAATGGGTACCGGCTTGACCGGGGGAAACCGTCCTAGTGTTACTTATAAGGCATTTGAAAAACCAATGTACAATGTGATATGTATCAGGCTTGATTGGTTAGAACAAAGCGTCCTTAAAATTCGTGCAAACAGGCAGTTAAGAAAATTGAAACATGCATCTTCACTCTTTTTTGAGCAGACAGTAATTGATAAACTATGAGAAAATTCAAGGTTTTACTATTTGGAAGTCAATAGATCGTACATAACGTTTTTGGCAAATGCGTCGCGATTGTCCTGGATTCCCGCAACGACCCGATACGCACACAATTAACACTATCATCGATGTACCATCTGCAGTATCGGTATACCATCTCCTGCATCGGTGCACCATCTAAAGCATCGGTACACTTCCTGGGATATCAGAACATCATCTGCAGCATCGGTATATCTGCACCATTGATGTACCATCTGCAGTATCACTCTCAAAATTGTACGATGTCAGAAGTTATTCCTAACTGTTGCGTCGTAGAACAGTGCACAAACAGAAGCAAAGATTAAAGTACAAGATCAGTCTTTCACAAGTATTTGTGCTTTTTCAAATTTTAAAAATCTTACAAGTTTTTGTTTAATTTTAAGTCCTAAATTTATTTTTGTTCTCCCTATGAGTACCCGAGATTTTCTATTAACAAACAAGCAATGGTTCAATGATTTCTGTCATGTTGAGCGTGTATGTCTTTGGTTATACAGATTTTCACTTCTATTCAAATTTCGAGTTATCTTCGGTAATGTGAGTGCAGTGAGACGAATCATAATAATGAAGGCATCTACGGATGCTTTATTTCCAATCAAGCCTGATACATATCACCTTGTACATTGGATTTCCAAATGCCTTATAACTAACGCCAGGACGCCATTACGCTTTCCCCCGGTCTAGACCGGTACCCATTTCAGACACCTGGGTAGAGTGGGGTATTGTGCTTGGAATTTTTCTCCTATACCCAACAGAGAAAATCGCCACCAGCGCCGGGACTCGAACCAGGGTCTGCCTGGACGGAGGCAAGTTCGATGGTCGCGCGGCTACGACGAGCACTACGACTACGACGAGCAATCGTAAGAATAAGAGCGATTGCTCACAAGTGTTATTTTTTTAGCACAATGTGAAGATGAATTATTGTACAACAATTTCTCGGAACTCATTTTAATTTCAATCAGTGTGAACGCGTAAAAATATAGTTAACTTTTAAAATCTCCCCCAATGACGACTGGCTACGTTTGGTACTTATACAAGACCATGACGGGGTACAACATGGTGCGATAAAGGGTCCAAGAGAAGCGATGAGCAAGGTTGGTGCAGATGTACGATCTGATGTCATATCACGGTTTTTCTAAAAATACGGGTTTTAATGGTTAAACTGTTTTGACATCTAAATTTTCACGGAACTGTTGCAAGAAGTTAGTGTTACGAACCTTTAGGTGGCCAAATATTTTCATTTATTCTCTGCAGCTGTATAGTATTTTAGGAATTAAGCAATTGCATATTCACATTTTAAACCCATTCAGTAAATAGTTGTTCCCACTGTATTTAGAACGCCATCGTTCGAACCACTTTATATCGTGGTTCAAACGATAGATGAGCGTTGTCGTTTCCGGTTTCGTCCGTGTTCGGAACGAACTGACGAGTGAAGATGTAACAATGACGTCCTGGCAGGCTGACGCTTGATCGCGCTGTTCGCGCATCACTCAGCTTAGTCAGCTAGCCAGCCTAGGTAACAAGCACGGTACTGTGGTATTATGCGTGTGAGATTTAACAATTGAATTGTACCTGACTTTTCTGCTCTTTGGAGCCGCTTGCGCTTTCAAGTACCTCTACAAGCTGTTAGGTTGCCCGGACTTCTGCTGAAGAAATCCATCGACTTACAAGATCCCCATGAAGAAAAAAAAGGTACTGTGGTAACAAGTTATAGTTCGCCGCTTGCTTGTGCAAAGTGGTACATAACGAATCACAAACTTGAAAGGAAAGCACAATTAATACCTACCGGTAAATGTGTGGCGTTTGGTAGTAATTGATTTTCCACTTTTCAGTGCCTAAACATAATTAGGTTGATATAAACAAGTTTTCTTCTATGCACTTTCTGTCGGAAATGAGTATTTAATGAATTATAGTGGTAGGTTTAGTTTTGTCTTTGATTGCAAAAGCGATCGAATAAACAGCTACTAGGTAATCGATTTTCATATTTTTGTTACTTGAATCATGGTAGTAACATTGAAATAAACTACTTTTCTTCTAAACACTTTTTGCAACAAATGAGTATTTTACGAGTTGGAGCGGTAGATTTAGTTTCATCTTTGATGACGAGCGCATCCAAAGCAAGACTCCATTGCAGGGTCAATATTTACTTTAATGTTGTCAACAATTTTCATAATTTTGTAGCTATAGATAGGTAATATAGTCAATTTTAAGACATTTTACATGAATGACAATATGCCCGGAAATGCTTAGTTTGGACAATATTTATTTTAAGTGCGGCAAGGAAATTAATAATTTGGGGGCAATTAATCAGTAAAGGAACCCATTTAATAACCTTTTACAAGAATGGCATTCTGCTCGCTGATGCGTTATTTTTGAATAATTGTACTTTGAAGTTGGCGCCGCGCGCGCGCGCGCGCGCGCGCCGGCGCCGTTATTTAGTTAATAAGGGTAGTTAACCCCCTATTACAAACGTAAAGAGGTTAGGTCGTGAGGGTTAGCCACAGTTCTTATAGCGAAAATTATGAATAAAGCTTCTAACCCATCCATTAGGGTGACGACCGCAATCTTGTTTACATCGGATTCAAGATGGCGGCGCCCATGGTGGTCGTTTGCCGCACCTAAAGTAAATATTGACCCTTAGTTTTCGAGTTATTTAAGTTTGAAGTTATACGAACGGCGCTCCTGTTGCTTTTCCCCAATAATTGGCTTAAGAATAAGTTAACAAACAATTAATGTGTCAACAAAGAGGGAACATTATTTATACCAATGATTAAGAATGGCAATAAGACATAAATGGAGCATGTAGATGACCAGCATTATCTCCCTGCTGAGTTCGACCCAAATTTTGAAGCGCTTGATTCATCAAGAGTGACCCTTATTGAAAGGAGATAGGATGCTTCATGTCAGTCAAGCCTGATACATAGCTTATATATATTTTTTTAATTCTCTTATAACTGACATCAGACACAATGACGGTTACTCTCTTTTGATGCCTGAATGGAGTCAAGAATTGTGGTAGAGTTCTCCCCTGTTCTCCCGTTTCCCTACAGGGGTGAATCACTGGGTGGCATTGCCAAGATTTGAACTGCCAACCCTTCCTGTTAAAGGTATGCTCTTAAAAATTTGACCACGGTAAACACACCTAAAAGGCTAAAAGATACAGGAAAGCAAACTTAACTTTAGAGAACATGCCAATGTTGCAATGAAACTCAAATAAGATGTCATTACCAACAACTAAAACACAAAAGTTACAACCCGCAAGATGTGGGATCAACTGTGCTTATTGCTTGCCTGCCTGACTTTCATGCTGACAAAATATAATCAAGCACAAAAATGCTAATATTAGACAGACAAGGAATCTTAAAAAACTAGAACAGACCTTAGATTACTTATAAGTGAAAATTGTTGTATTGTATTAGCTTTTGATTGTATCATCTTAAACATAGCAGTAGAATTCAAAGAACAGGTTGACTCAGGAATTGCCTCTCTAATGTAAGTAGGCTTAGATATTATTTATTAATTTATTGCTTCATATTACCATTTATATTACCAGTCATAAATTTATCCAAGGCTCAAAACAACCTTCTGTGACAGTTGAATTGAAAATTTTAGGATTTTTAGATTCTGAGTTAGATGAAACGGTGATAAGGCTTTACAGAATGTGGCCCTGCATCTAATCCCCATTAACCTATTAGCTCAGGTATCCAAGGCTGGGCCACTTGGTTAATGGTTGCATATCTAGAGTCAAATGTCTGGTGTGTGGAAATTTTCAGTACTTTCCACATTCTTCTTCAACTTTCATCGTGTTTCATAAGCTTTTGCTTCTGTTTTAAAATGAAAAATGAAGTACTTCAACTTCTCAGGAATACTCCATACCTTTAATGAACAATATTTTATTATATTACAATAAATCTGTAATAATATTTTGTATGATTTTAAGAATAAGTTAGGCCTAGTAATTATTTTAAAAAAAATTTTAATTTTAGCACAAAATATATAGGGTAATGTTCGAAAGGCCAGACGGTTCGAATCGTCGGTCATTCTTAGTTAATTTTAAATTTTTGCGCTCGGTAGCTATCTAAAAACTCAACCCGCAAGGCCTGTAGTGGTGTAATCTGCTACGCGTCTTACGGGGGGGTCTTTTGGATTGCTATTGATCGTCAAAATTGAAAATTAACTTAGAATGACCGACTATTCGAACCGTCCGGTCATTCGAACATTACCCTAAAATATGTACCTGAAAATCTGCTGTTATGTAGGTATGTATTTTTTCAAGTTTATGGTATTATAGTATTTCAAGTTTGTATTTTTATGATATACACCGTAAAAATTGGTTGAAGAATAAAATAGTATCCAGGTCCTAAATGTTTCTATTTTTTAGGTGCATGGTTAGTTCATTGCTTCATGAAATTAATTACTCATTATTCTTCCAAATTATAATAGCTAAATATCATGGACGGCCAACCATTGCAAATAATTGTGAAAAATGATGCAACAAATTCTTTTGAGTTGAATGAAGAAGCACTTGCAGAAGTGTTGAAGTCTCCCGATGTAGCAGACAAGCGTGTGTGTGTGCTTGCTGTTGCTGGTGCCTTCAGGAAAGGGAAGAGTTTCTTGCTAGACTTCCTTCTTCAGTATTGCGCTCATGAATCTAGTCAGGTGAGTGTTATATCTTAGTACATTTTCTAACTTGTTCATTGAATTCTTGTTTCAATGAAGTATGAATTTGGAAATAAAGACCATAATGGATAGAAACAATGAGAGATTAATTTCTTTTATGGAATCATGCAAATATATACATATTTGTAAATATATATCTATATATGTAGTCATTTCTTGTCATGCATGTTTGCCAGCATTTCAGTGGCATGTTTTATCTTTCAATAAAAATTGCCTTCCTCTTATGGTAAAAAATTGCTAATAGTTGCTGAGTCCCATATTTGAATTAGTGAAATTCTTCATTGATTCATTGAAATTTATTTCTTAGTCTGACCCTGTATAGATTTTTGCTATGTTTTCAATTTTATTAAATTGTTAAATTTTTGCATTTATAAAGTCATTATTCAGACTATTCAGCATGAAGCTATTTTCAAGCCTTATTAGGATTTAATTCTGATGAATTATGAATTTTAAGAGTTTTGAAACTTCCTTGCATGCATAACTCAAGTATTGTATGTTTCTCTGATTAGCATTCCTAGCTCTAATCTTGAAATAGTTTTGATGAAAATAGTTTGTGTTCTCCAATTGTTCATAATAAAGACTTAGCAGGTTATCCTTTTTCCACAGTCCTTGGTTGTCATGAAACCTTTAAACAGTATTGGAAAATACAACAAGTCTGTTTTTTTTTTAGAGGAAGCTCATCTCAATGAAATGATCATTTAAGAAATAATCGTTTAATTTTTTTCGGTACCATTAATTTATTGCATTTCAATGCATTTATTGTTGTCCATTATTTTTGGAAAACACAGTATTCAGTTCAAAAGAATTTCTGGTAATTGAATAAAAAAGAATTTTTATATATATAGCAAAGGGATGAGTAAGTTTTAATGAGTTGTCAACCTTGGCCCTGAGATATTTTGATGCCTCAAAAGTAAAACATGTGAAATAGGCTTGTTAATCATTGATATCTAACAGTATTTGTAAGAAACTCTCTCTTTGTAATAAATGATACTGGTTGCTAGGGTCAGGATTAGAGATGAGTGTTGGAATACAGCGTGAAAAACTAAAGCCTTACTCAAGTAATTGAGTAAAGTAGTACTGTTATCTTATCTTTTATTTCTGTGTGCAAAATTGAGTTACCTGCAAACTGTGAGTGCTGTACTAGGTGAGTATTGAAAAAATATGTAACTTGATGAAACATGTACCAAATTTCAGGTAAATGATCATGCAAATACAACTTTAAATCATGTGTCCTCACATTTGTGAAATAACCAATATGTATTTTGCTTTAGAATGAACATAGTGATGCTTGTAGATGAAAACAGTGTATTTAGGATGTGAGTGTATTGTTTCTCCCCTGGTTGTATGTACGTGGATGCTTGGGCATGTTTGGTATTTGGTTATGTGACACTTGGAATGTTCATTAGCTTGAAGCTTTTGTCCTATCATATTCATGGATGTGTATATCTATGGGGGAATGTGTCATAGAATGAATTTAGGTTTATTTTACTTGTAAAATAGTAACTTTCAGAAAAACTGCCAGTGTACCTAAATAAATTTCTCGCATTTTTGTTAAGAAAAAATTTAACACCCTTCCATGGACTGTGTTTTACGTGGATTGTAAGTAGTGTTGGATATTTTACATTTTAGTTCAATCCTACTTGAACAATTTTTATTGAAAATATTGCCTGAATAATAGTGTACATTTTTTTTTTACCACCAAGCTAGCCTAGTGGGATGTTGTTCCATATCAAACTTCCATGTTATAGAGGTGTTTTGAAATGTAGTCAAGAAGCTCAGTTTTGTCTTTTTGAATTAGTATTGTATCAAAATAGTAGTGAATTAACAAATTCCATTATGAGTGTACCATTTAAATGCACAAGTTATTTCATTTCATGGTTTTGCTTGTACCGTAAATATCATTTGTTAAACACGTTTCTTCCAGTATGGCCTATCAAGGGGTTGTGTTCGAGTTCTTCCTGTTGTGAAATGAGCTATCAATGAGTTGTTTGAAAGCTGTTATCAATCTTTCAACATTATTGGTATTAAATGGACCTAGTTAATGCTTGTTATTACCAAACTTTCTTACTACAAATTATTTTAAATTTGAGTTGAATCCTGAATTTCATTTTAATCCATCATAATCAATGTGTTAATATGTTGATATGTGTTTAAATACCTGTACAGCTTTCATACTTTCTAGGCTGCTGGAGACTGGCTTGGAGATGCTACACGTCCACTGCAGGGCTTCAAGTGGAGTCAGGGCTTCCAAAGGGAAACCAATGGCATCCTTATGTGGAGCAAGCCGTTCATCATGAGAGCTGCATCTGGTGAACAGGTATTTTCTTCCTTCTCAACTCTATTTATGAGAATTAAATACTTGTTGAAGAAGCATTAAAAATAGCATGTTGAATAATTAGAATTGATTTCAATTTTGAATAGGGTAATGAAAAAATTTGAAATGTTGATTTTTAGTTTCCTAGTGACAGCTGTTCAATAAATTTAATTATATTGTTAGTGTGAAAAATGTTTTTTTCTTTCAATCTTTGCAAAAGTTTATGTAATTTTATGTTGTATAAAATTATGTTCAGTTTTAGCCCCATTGCTCATTCATTAATCAACTTGCTAAAAAATAGGATTCAGTATTTTCCATGCAAAAATGTAGAAGAGAATTAATGATGAAATTACTTCACTGAAGTTGCAATTTGATATGAAAACATGTATAAATATATATATATATATATATATATATATATGGTGATTTATGTCACTGTCTTGTAAGCTGGTGATTTATGTTTAAAAATTGTTTTAGATTTATTAACATTAGCTTTTGCAGGTGGCTGTGATATTGTTGGACACACAAGGCACCTATGATACGGAGTCTTCTGTGAAGGTACGTCACCATTTCGGTGTGGTAGTAAACTCATTTGTATTCTGTCTGGATTCAAAGATAGGAAATGCCATTTAAAGGACAATTTTCTGGGTTTTTGAGGTATTTCAGTGTTGATAAGTTAATGCACTTCTAAAAACATGTAACAGTAATTCAAATGCTTTTCATCCAGGATTCATCTTGCTTTCATCTTACAAGAGAAAAGATGAAGTACAGTCCTTATGTAGAGCAAGCCCTTCATCATGAGAACTGTATCTGGTGAACAGGTCTATTTTCTTTCTTAACTTTTTTTTATTCATTGAATTATTTTACAAACTTTCATAAATAGCATGTTAAATAAATAGTAAGGTTGAGAGTGGTTATAGTGCCTGAATTAAAATAAGTTTTCACGACAGGCATTTGCTGAAGCCATTAGGAAAATCAGATCATTGGAAAATTGTTCAGCAGTCGACTAGCATGTCAAGTAAAGGTCTTGAGAAAATTTCTGCTCCCACCATGTGCCAAAAACTTGTCTTGTGAACCAGAAGTTCACTAAGGAAATGGGTTGAAAGAGTTCCGCCGCCACTGGGAAACCGTCGGTAAAGCTAATTAAGCAAAAATTACTGCATTGGGAATTTTTTGAAACACGTCCTATGATCATATAGATCAAAATTCACCTTGTTCTGGAATAATGGCTGTGTTAGAGTAAGACTGGGAACACATGAAGCTATGGATCCATCATGTATCTCTTTGACAGCACAGATTCAGTGGGGCTGTGTAGTGTTCTGGGAGTGCTTCTTATAATGGGGATTAAAAACTACATCTGCATTAATGCCTCTGATTCTTAAAATGAAAATCAAGGCAAAAATTGCAGTTCGTAGAGTCAGTTTATTAATGTAATTAGTAATCCAAATAAATAAAATTGAACATTTTTTCAAACTCATTAGTTCATCTTCAGCAAAGGTTTTGCAAAACAAAACAAATTTGAGTAAATTAAAACTACGATGTACAAAAAAACTATATTATACAGAAATAATAGTAGATACAAAAATAAAAAATAAAAACAAGTAAAAAACGTAAACTAATGATCACATGTTCCTGACAAAAAAAAAAGAAAGGCCTTTCGAGTGTCATTCAGAGCTCGTTTTGGTTTAGAAATACATAACGACTCTAGGATACGTAAATCAATTTTGTGTGTAGCACTTTAAAGGATTTAAAATGGTACACAGAAACAGGGACATTACAGTTTTCAGGGTGGGATCAAACAGAGAACAGTGAAGTAGAACCAAAAGGAACTGTGGGGGGAGTAGCATTTCCAGCAACGACCAGTGAAAGTTTTCATGAGAGCGGTAATTAGCTGACTCATAGCAGCCGCACTCAAAGCAAACACTTAGTTACATCATCATAATTTGCTCTCTGGGTGTTGCAGTGTTTCGTTTGAGTGTGAAAGCATTTCGAGTTAAGGCCATAGGTAAGCTGCCTGTTTATTCCTGCATGCTATCTCTCAAAACTGAGTTGTAGTAAGGAAGAGGTGAGGTCACCATGAGATAGCCCTGCATTACTGTTGTGCAAGTGTGCGCCTTTTCCCCTGTCTAAGAGGTGAACCGATGTACGTACATTTGAGCAAGATACAATGATCAATTCATAAGATAATTTTCTAAAATATAAGTTAGAAAACAGAAAATTTATGTTTTTTTGGATTTTTGAGGATAGACATGCATAACATTTCCTAACTCGGAAATTTGATTGTTAGGTTCTTAGCGCACGGGTTCACAAAAACTGCAGCTGTCTCATAAAACTACTTGGTAAGGAAGCTGGAGACCTCGTATCTTTTGATTTTCAGTCTTCCTGGAAATCAGGACATGGCCAATGACTGAGGTGTGTACTACAATTTCGGAATTATGGATGTGGCTGAATCTTGGGATTACGTGCTTACTTACTGTACTTTGTTATCGATTCTAAAAGGAAATTTCTTCAATTTTGGATGGTAAATTTGATTATGCAGTTTTATTTTTTGTTTTTATTCCTCATGAATCTCCGTTTTTCTGTGCTGTCTTCCATTTCATGCCCATCTTGCTTCGATGTTCTTGTTTGCCAAGTGCAAGAAACGAGAAGTAACATTCACTGTGCGTGCAGGACTCGACTCTAGTGTTTGCGCTGACGCTGCTTGTGTCATCAGTTGTGGTGTACAACCTCATGAACAACATCCAGGAGGACGATCTCATGAACCTCCAGACTTTCACCTCCTATGGCATCCAGGCGCAGGAAGACTGTGATGCCTCACGCGCCTTCCAGGTCAGAATGTTACTTATTGGCTGCCGGTCTGAATATCTGGAATGAAATAATATTTCTGGGTTGAAATAGATGAGATTTTGGTGTATAAAATTGAAACCAGGAGAACGTAAATAATTTCATTGGAAACTAAAGAACGAAAAGTATGTTGAGCAAAGCTTTCATCAAGAAAATACCTGTGACAAGTTGTGTGATGACTACAATTCCTTGTTTTGTTTTTTCACATTATGTCTGGATCTAACGATGGCCAGCTGTTTCATTACGAACGACAAATAATAATTTTATAATCATAAGTATCAAGTTGATGAACTCAGTAATTTTTCAAATGTCGATGTAGAAAAATTATTGGGAGAATTTTTAGGCATTGTAATTTTGATTCATATTTTTTTTAATTCTCCTGATCACCAGAAATTGATGTTCCTAGTTAGAGACTGGGGTCACTCATCAAAGAAACCTTACGGTAGCGAAGGAGGACAGGATGTGCTCGACACAGTACTCGAGGTGAGTGTCTTCTTTCAAATGCCTTTCTTGTTTTAGCCTTCACCCTCCAGGTTAATTTCCAAATCCACATTTCCACTCCTACTGGTGCAATAAATTTTACATTTTGTAGAACTCATACCCTAATTTGTTCATAGAAGGTAACTGCCGAGTTGCAAATTACATCCATATTCTAATGTGGGTATTGATAAGATGTGTGCCCAAGTAGCAGTGATTTCATCGCAGTAAAATGAACAAAAAAGTTGATTTAAAGAGTGTACATCCACTCACAAGCTTCTCAAAGTTGAGGAAGGGCTTTGAGGCGACAAAAGTTTGAGCTATTGAAATTTCCATGTACTATTTATTAAAAAATATCCATGGCCTAGTGGAACGCCAGCCTTCCGCTGAGAGGTGACCGGAGGTTTCTGACAATACCAGCCCAGGGAATATCCCCCATTTAGATAAAAGAGAACTTAGCTATAATTCCTCACTCCACCCAAGTGACGGAAATGTGTGCTCGACCGGGGAAGGGAGTAACCGTCATTGTGATTCAGTGCTAGATCCAAGGCATTAGAAAAATTAGTTTTCAAAATCGTATCTATCAGGCTTGATTGGAATAAAAACATCCTATTCTTAGAAAAATTCTCACCTTTCTCACTGCTAGGGCAAATAAATTCTCTAGAATTTATTTTTATTATATGGTTTATAATATGGTACAAAGTGCAAAATTTTGATGGTCATTCTCTGGAAACTAATTTTTGGCGAGTTTGCTTCTTTGGCTCCATACGCCTCATTTAAAGAACTGGCGAATTAAAATACACTTATTCTGAACATTCTTGCTATCTTTAAATGAGAGATGTTTTTGGATATGGAGATTGTTCAAAGTAGATAAAAGGCACTCGAGAAAAACTCACAATAGTATCTTGTAAAGCTTACTGTAAGTAATGATTTTTAAATGTACTCGTGCATTGAAATAGCGTGAAGTGAGGTCAAACCTAATGAAGATAGGAACATAAATTTGGTGACTACGTAGTGGAACTTTAGAAGACGGGTAGTACATCTCTAAGGTCCTGTCCCTTTTAACTGCTAAAATGGCAGATGATCATAGATAAAATAAGCCATAGTAAAGATCATGCTCTAACATTGATCTGTTTTGAACTAGTTCCAATGGTTAACAAATTGCCCCAGTTTTGATCACCAAATTCCAATTCTGACCTTATGAGCGCATCTTGTTCGAGTTGGTGGTCTTACTATCACGTGATCGCGACATGGAACACCTCGGTGTCTTTCTCGTGTGAGATCTCAACCCTCGTAGTCAGACATGGCGCCATTTAGAGACTCGCAGATGTCAATGTCGTAAAAGTTTACCCACAAAAGCTTACCATATCTACAAGGTCTTACGCTGCAGAATTATCCTGTTCAACTCTGATCATCTCTCCCATGTCTTGTTAAAATTTCTGATGTTTGTAATGGTTGCTGTTAAAATTACTTCTATCTCGTCTCAGTGAATGAATGAAATGTGCTTTGTAATACCTCGCATGCTAAGAATAATTTTCAAAACGCAAAACGTCTCAAATATTACCTATTTAATTGATTGAGCTATTAGCTGAAAGAGATGCTTCAATTAAAAAACCATAAAATGAGAGCTATTCTACTTTGGATTTTGTCTGCCATTCATGCGGCGGCAGGTGAAGGAAAGTCAGCACCCCGCTCACCAGGACGTGAGGAGGGACCTGCGCGAGTGTTTTGATGACCTCAGCTGCTACCTCATGCCGCACCCTGGCTTCAAGGCGCTCGAGGACGAGGGCTTTGATGGCCGTGTTGCTGGTGGGGTAGCTTGAGTCTGGTGTTGTGGACCTGTGATAGCACTACATTGTGCACTTGGGGACATAACAGTAATACTGTGCTGTTTTTAGGTTGACAATGCACTCGCTTTCTTCAGCAGTAGTGATATGTGTTTTGGACCGGCCTGGGAGGGAGACTGAGAAATGACATGGCAGCTCAGCTTCCGTGTGCCTACATTCCATTGCCTAAAGTGTTTGTTGCTATAGGAAAGAGGATGCCTGTGTAAACTCGACGTTAATTCTTTACGAATTAACTGGTTAGTTCAGATAAGTCTGATCAGATAATTCAGCTTAGATTGTTTGATTTAGGAATAAACTCGACATTCTTTCACTGTTGAAAAAAAAACATTTTGATGATACAGGTGACAAGAATTTCTCAGTTTCCGATAATCTTATTGGTTTGTTTGCTTGGTTGGATGGTCGGAAGACATGAATGCGTAACTCGGAAAAAAGTTGATTTTTTCGTTCACTGCTTTCTAAAGAGGAGCTGTTGTATTTTTCTTTTCTTCTTCCCCCCTACAATTGAGATTTACTTCCAATTCCAATCTAAATCTGCACGTGTGAGATCCACCAAATATAGGCTTCTCATTCGTTTCTACTTGGATTTACATTGCCAGACTGACCTGGAGGTAGTTTCTATTTGTTAATATTGTCATCACTACTAAAATTTTGTTCTTGAATTTGAAAAGACAAATTTTTAATTATTTTTTCGTCCTGACTTGAAGCATAACTTCAGTGTGTAAACCTCAAGTTTTAGGCACAACGCGTCTCTATTTTGTTCTTATTAGGGAGAAAGGTTTACGCTGTCTCTTCATCGGATGTACGCTATTTTGATCAGACAAGAATATTGTCTAAATTATGTTCCACGCTGGCCCAACATTTTCGTTTTCTAAAATTCATCTTTATTCTTCTATGTTTTTTGATTTCTGAAGTTAAACTTGTAGCTATTAATGAGCTAATAATTTTGCCACACTAACAGTGCATAATTTACACAACATACTAACGTGTGACAGATTTGGAGAAGAAATTCGTAGACCACCTGCGGCTGTTGGTGCCGCTGCTGCTGGCGCCAGAGAACCTCGTGGTGAAAGCGTTCGGAGGGCAGTCCATCACGGCCGGGGACCTTTACAACTTCTTTAAGACCTTCATGGAGGTCATCAGAGACATTGACTTGCCTGAGCCCACGACTTTTGTGGAGGTGAGGCGAGCGTAGCTCACTGTGCTGGGCTGGCTGAAGGGACTCCGTGTCTGTAACGTGGGTTGCGGTGCTGCTGGGCGACCTGGTCAAATTTCAGCGATCTCCCGCCGATATCGATGCCCTGAAACCGTTTGTTGACTCGAGCGGTATTCTCTTGAAATTTGGAGGGTATACAACTATTGTGTGTATGGGAATTAGTGCTCCCAGGGGGAAAATATGTGAGGGCCAAAGCTGAGAGATAGGTGGGCCTTTTTTGTTGAAATAAATATTTTTTGTTATGTTAAGGACCACATTTTTCGGTTCACTGCTGTCCTGTTTTTTCAGCACTTACTACTTCCTCTTCAACTTTTATCTTGTTTCATGAACTTGTTTCTCAACTTTCTGTTTCTATGCCCCTTCTGCATAGATTCCACATTCCTATGTCTCCATACTAAATGGTGCCTTGCTCCTTCCTCTCTTCAATGTGCTTTTTTTATGTAGCGGTTAGGGAGGCTTAGACTAATAATATTATAATATTTGAACCTAAAGCAAGATAGGCCCTTCATTTGTTGAAATAAAAGTTTTTGTTTTATTACATTTTTTCGGTCCATTGCTGTCCTTTTTTTTACTCTTATTACTTTCTTTGTGAATTTATATCATATTTCATAAACTTTCAAGCTTGCTGTCGTTCTGCGCAGATTGTGGGACATACCTTGTGCGTGGGTTCCCCATTCCCTTAATTTGATCCTAAAAGGTGCCTTCTTCCTTTCTTTTCTCTTTTGGGAGCACCATTGTTGTGGTTAGGAATGCTTAAACTTACTTAAAATCTATTCTATTTCATAGCAATTAGTTATTTAAACACCCTACCGTACGCATCGCGTGTGGTGCAGATAGTTGTCTAGAATGCCTCATGACTGCTTTCTAAAGCTGTACCGCACTTTTAAAGGAAGTTTATCCCTCTCACCAAAACTGATGAAACCTGATGAGTGGCAAAAACTATTTTAGAAACCTTTAAAAACTTTCTTGATGAAATATTTTCTACTCAAATAGATTTCTGTTCCAGCTTTGCTTATGACCTTTGCTAATTTTTAAAATAGAAAATTTTACCCAACTCCACAGCATCTCCTGATTTGAAAAAAGTTTTTTTTTTCCAAGTTATTTCAGCCACTAATCGGAAAGAATGAGGAAAGATCTGCTTGTTCTTTTGTCCTAATTATTCATGCTCATTGATTTCGCTTCATTCTCGGTGAAAATGAGCGTATCTGCTCTTCAACTGTTAAAATCAAATTCCCTAAGACATTCTGTCTTCAGTGATCTATCTACACAGGTACACTCAGTGTGGGTCACAGTACATAGGCTCTACCACAAGAGCTCTTTGTATTTGGGTTGCAGAGCATGCCGATAGGATCTTCGGTACTAGTATTTTCTTTTCTAGTTCTTCCAGTCAGTTATCCACTCTCATGACGAAAAATGAGCACTTCCATATAAACATAAACAATTTCAATATTTAATCCTCAGTCTCCAATTCTTTTTATCTATCCATTGTGGAGTCATTCTATATTGTATAACGCAAACCTCATGTCAATGGTACTCAAACTGCTTACTAGTTACAAATTGTTCGTTATTTTTATTCGCCTTCGTTTTTCCTCCATTGAGGTAATGTGTGATATATTCTTTACAGATGTTTCTGATCCTCAGTTGAAAAGACTCATTGAGTTAATACATTCAATTTTATTGATCAACTTTCAGTTAAGTAAAAGGATTGAATTCAAAGCCTCATTCTTTGCTTCATCATTCATTCATTAGAATGTTGTTGTAATGTCTGTTAGCTGAATTTTAAAGCTTACATTGGTATGTGCAGTTTGCTGCTCGCATCAGCAGCCAGAAGGCACTAGAGGTCGGTAAGGAAGTCTACATGGAAAACATGGATGCCGAAGTTCGAAAACAGGCAGCACGTATCGTCGACCAAGTGGAAAAAGTGCATGAGAAAGTCAAGCATCAAGCCGTCACTGCTTTCCTGGAGGAGAACAAGGCCGGCAGAAAGAATCAGAGAGTCCTCGAAGAATACCAAACAAAGCTCGAAAATGTAAAAATGCAAGCCTCCTTCAACTAAGTGACTCATAAGTTATTAAGTAGCGAGTGACTTGAACTTTAGGTGATGTTTAATCTGTAATTTTCTTGGAACCTACCGCTATAAAATGTTGAATACATTACTTGCAGTGTTAATGAGGTGGGAACTAGAATGGCTTGTGGGACACAATTCTCTTTCACGCCCTTACTAATGCAACACATCTGACTGTTGCGAACGGTTATTTAGTGGTAATGAGCTAAACAATCGTGTCTTCCATAGGAGGTTCGGCTGGCCTTCAAGACCCACTTCGCTCCACTGGCGAGTAGCATGGCTGCGATGGAGGCCGGCAAGAAGAGTTACGAGAGAGCAATGGACATGATCTTGGCCAGGTCTGCCCTCAAAGACGCCCGCTTTGAGTCCACACATGATGAACAGATGCAAGAAGCTGTGAACGTGTACAAGAAATACAACGCTTATGGAAGAGATAATGTGAAACTTTTTGAACATTACTTGGATCAACTGAAGCAGGTCAGATTTAATGAATTAACGTACTTAATTCAATAAATTGAAATCTTATTGTATTTGTCACTTTAAGACTTTGCATCTTTCAAATTTGGTTCAAGTTGTCGGTAACAACACGTATAAAATGAGGATCGATTCTCTATTTTCCTGTTTTTCAGCCCCTCTGACTTTCCTCTTGGACTTTTATCTTGTTACCTAACTTCCTACATCAACTTACTGTTTCTGTGTACTGGGGATCCTGTGCAGGAACTCACCTTGTGCATACATTTCGCGTTCTCTCAACTCTGTCCCAAATGGTGCCTTCATCCTTTCTCTTTTTTAACATCTTTGTTGTGGTAAAGGAGACTAAAACTCGCTTATAATCAATCAATGTGTAATGGTTGTCAAAAATTTTACTACATTCATTCTTTGAGAGAAATAAGAAACTTATCTTTCATTCTTTCCTTCTTGTTAACCATTATATAATGGTAGTCTCGTTCCCTTTAGGGTGATACAACTATTGTATCTATGGGATATAGCACTCCCAGGGGGAAAATGTGAGAGCCCGAGCTGAGAGTATGGTGGCCTTCTTTCTGTTGAAATAAAATGTTTTTGTTATGTTGAGCTTTTTTTTCGGTTCTCTGCTGTCCTGTTTTCAGCCCTTACTACTTTCTTCTTCAACTTTGATCTTGTTTCATAATCTTCTTTCTCAACTTACTGTTTCTATGCCCTCTCTGCATAGATTCCACGTTTCTTTAACTCCATACTAAAGGGGGCATTTCTCTCTTTGGATCGCCTTTGTAGCGGATAAGGAGGCTTAAACTAACTAATAATCTACCCCCTCAGAGGGATAAAACTCTTGTGTCTATGGGAATTAGCGCTCCTAGGGGGACTATGTGAGAGCCCGAGCCAAAGGTTAGGTACACTCTCATTTTGTTAGAATAGAATAGGTTTTTGTTTTGTTGAGGACCATCTTTTTTCGGTTCACTGCTGTCCTGTTTTTCCAGCATCTACTACATTCTTCTTCAACTTTTTCTTGTTTCATGATCTTTTTTAGCTTACTATTTCTATGCACCTTGTGCATAGATTCCGTGTTCCCTCAGCTCCATACTAAATGGTGCCTTCATCCTTCCTCTCGGAACATCTTTCTCGTGGTAAAGGGAGGCTAAAACTTTCTTATTTAATAATAACTAATAATCTAATCTAATCTAATCTGGTAGTCTCGTTCATAAAAAAATAGAAACAAATACCTCTCTCGCTCCATATCAGCAGCATTCTACTGGTAATTCTATAAAGCCACCACACACAATCTGCCTTCGAGATACTTCATTTCTAATCCGCGGATCCAATTTCATGCGAGTGCAATGCTCTTATATCTGTTCTTCGTTCCTTTAACCCAGATAAATAAGAACTACTCCAATCCTTGGCCTTTACTTTCGGCAAAAATTTTGCAGCTCAAAGTTGAGCAATTATAGCCCACCATCGTTCATCAACGAAGTGGCGTCCCGCGAAAACAAGAGAAATAATATGAGAATTTGTGCAGTTAATCTAACTCTAATGCCTACATAAGATGAGTTAGTATGAGCCTCTCTAACCGTACCAAAGGGTTTCCAAGAAAACGGGAGAAAGCACCAGTTGGTGTAAAGTTAAGAGAGTGGGAAATTTTATGCTTCCCTACAATGAAGCGTTTATTTGCGAATGTCGTCGGTAAACCCTTCTGGCTGTGCGTCATGTACATGCCCACTACTGACTCGACTACTGTTTGTGGCAATGGCTGCGAGCGGGGATCAACGATTCTTGTACATTAGTTGTGACCCAATCCAGCTAGATGTTAACCTTTAGGCGTAGCCATGAAACTCTACTTACCTGCCAAGACTTGCACTAAATACCCTCAGTATCTTTCTCATATTGATACCCCTACTCAAAATTTCCTATTTAGGTACCTCTACTTATGGCCTCTCATTTATGTAGATACCTTTAGTCATGATCTCCCTCCCCTTCTTGAGCTGCTGTGAACCTCATTTCTGCTCTTGAATTCAAGCGACTTTCTGTGTTACTCTCTCGAGCGAGATAAAAACAGGGAATGGGAAGGGAGACAAAGAATGATTGTGATAGTCTTCCATTAGCAGTGGTGGGCACGATAACGAAAAAACGTTATCGTGATAACCGATAAATCGTTAACGAAAACCTTGCTGGCAATAACCGATAATTGGCGAACAATTTATCATCGATAACCGATAAATCAATAAATCCAAAATTCCGATACTAGCGATAACGATATTGGTATTTAAATAAAAAAAAAACGAATCGAATTTTTTTTTAATCTTTAACTTAGAAAACAGAAAAATCTTAGAAAAAAAAAGTCTTTGAAAACTTTTAGAAAAAATAATAAATGTTTATCCTGTCTACTAATAAAAACTGCGGTTTAAAGTAAAATAACTAAATTTAGACGAGGTTCTGCAGCATGTTCCCCTTTATAAACATAAGAATGTTGAAGTTTTCATCAGAGAGGCAGCTCCTCTTGGCCCTGAGGATGTCCTTTCCAAGGGAGAACAAACGCTGCTCGGCATCGCCGTGTTGTACCTCAAAAAGAGGTCAATGAGGACCTTCTCGCTATTGAAGGCAGGGTCTGCCAGACTGTCAGTCTCTTTGGCCTGCAGCCACACATGCACAATATGAGCGGCCTTGGACTTAGTAGACCTGTGATGGCCCCCAGTGTCATCCTCCTCATCACAAATGCTGGCGTAGTAGTCTTCCGTCTCCATGTCATCGCTGCTGCTGGTCTTCAGGTCAGCATGCCGCAAGAACTCAAGACAAGAACAAGACGGACTTGAATGCACATCCAACGATCAGAGGAGCTAAATACGAACTGAATACGTGTCGCCACATGTCCAAGTCCACATGAGGCCACACTTTTGATCAAAAAGGCCACAGAAGAGGCCAACCTTATTACACCATAACACGTACATCCTACACGCATAGTTCCTGTCCCAAATTCGTCCCGCCCCGTCATGTCGAATCCCAGGGGGAAAAACTGAAATTATCGATAGTTTTGAACCAAAAGTATCGGCGATACCTATAAATCGATTACTCTGGAAAAAATTATCGGGTAACCGATAACCCAAAATCGTTTTCGCGATAACGCCCAGCTTTGCCCATTAGCCTGTACTGTACATTGTGTTTTGACCTGAATTAAGTTTTAATGCTTTTTAATACGTAACCTCTGTTGTGTCTTAGAGGTATTTTTTGTCAAATTGGATTTCTTCCCATTTCCAGTACTAAGTACACTGCAACACAGTTTGTAGACTCAAGCCTATTGTTACTTGATATGAACACTCCAGAGAACTCTAGTTACTCTAGTGTGATGGCGAAGGATGAGAGAGTTGCGTTGTGTTTTCAACTAACACCGAAGCATTATCAAAGTGTTCGGTAGGTACCTACTAATTTAATTTTTGTTTCATTTCTTCCGGTCTTGGTAAGATGAGTCTTTTTTGCGCTTTTATGTGTATTCTATATGTCAAATCATTGCTTCGAATTTTATTTTTAAAAAGGGGCTAATAGTTATTCGTTTCATTAAGTTGGAACTTATTTCTAAAGTTCGTGTTTAAAGAAGCCCATCTTTCTCCTCATCGGTGGTATTGAACACAACTAGGATATAACAAGTTATTCTTTGAAATTTTTCCAGGCAATCCAGCAACTGTATCGTAAATACAAGACTATCAACAAAAATAATTGCGACAAAGAAATGGCTCAAACTGTGATCGCTGGAGTATCAGTTGCTGCTGGAGTGTTGACCGCTATCGGTGGAATTATTGCTGCGGCTAAAAGATGAACAAGAGGCTCATATGTGCTTGTGAGTATACGATTTTAGCTCATGGCAAGGCGCTGTATTAGTTAACTGCGTCATCCCAACGCAAGAGGGTGCTTTTACTCTGGGTAGTGTCCAGGCTGCGTTGTACAACAAACTGTCCGTCAATATACTTCATGCAAAATCTTCTGAATTTAAAGGCATCACTATTCTTTGAGAAAAAATTCGGCCTGGCATTTTTATGGCTAGACTAGAGGTTCAAAAAATTTTTCACCAATGACCTTTACATGCTTTGTGTGCGTTTCTAGCTCATAATTAGTTATTGGATCACATTTTTTATGCTAAATTTAACACTGTTCCCCAAGTCGTAGCTCCTGTTGAGGGAAAATAAGGAGACATCTAATGGTCAAAAATGTCGAACTGAAGACTAAAAGAATTAATTGGTCTAGTATGTTTTAAACTTTTTACGAGTTATGATGCCATCGTTATATGAATGAACTTTTGTAGCACCAGTGTCGAAATATTTTTACCATCACTTGCGTCAATAGTGTATGAAAATGCAGCCCGCATTGACGCCGAGACGAAACTGTCCGAAAATGTTTACAGCAAAGGTCGCTAGTGTTGTTGCATCAATGTAATATTCTGCTTGTTCCGTCCTTTCTTAGTTACTTAGTCTGTCCGATATGCTTTCAGTAATTAGATACTAGCAAATTGAGGGTACAAGTAATATGCTTACAAGCTTAACTATGTATCTATGTGTGGTACCTTCATCAATAAATACAAAGATCATTGTGGTATCTATGCTACAGCTTGATCAAATAGGTTAAGTTAGGATTGGATATGTTACGTTGAGGTTATTTTACGTTAAGGTGGGTACACACCTTACTGCAAACTTGGCAAGCTTACTTGCGCAAGTATTTGAATATTTCCCTTCGCCACCACACGGTACAGATCTACTTGCACAAGCTTCCAGTTGAAATTGTATCTATGTCGAGTTCGGACGATAACGCGCTTGCGTTGACAGCTTTTTGTCGTGTGTAAACGAAGAGCTCAAAAGAATAGACGTAAATAGTGGTTGATAAAAAGAAAAACATATTCTCATGATAATTTATTGAGTTGAAGATATATTCATGCGATTAGCATAATTATCTTAGAATGAATGAAGGAACATATATGCATCTTTTGTTCCTGGTAACACTGTTGATTAATAAGAAAGATGCAATCATGAGAGAAGCTATTTCTCCTCACGAAAGACTAGCTGCAACATTACGATTTCTCGCTACTGGAAGAAGTTAAGAACACCTAAGCTACTCAACCACAGGATATGAGCTACGTAGTTCCGTTCAGAGGTATTTTGAGTATCCACCTGTTAACTCCTCTTTATCTTGTCAACTAAGAGTTTCATGTTTTTGTGTTTATTATTTGGTAATGGACGGCTCTTTCATTTCAGACTCATGCTGCTCTTCAACTTTCAAAGGCTGGCTGGTTCCATTCTGGCTGCCACAGAGGACAACCGTTAGTGTGCTTCACAAGCTCTTCTTCCCCTTAGGGATTGATGCAGCCTGTCTTTTGCTGGTCACCTTCGTCTAAACCGCCGGTTTATGATTTTGTGCTTTTTGAATGATGTTTTACTCACGAATGTTATGGTCTTAATCTACTTCTGGTCGAGCGAGTTGTATGCGACGAGGAGTTTCATTTATAATTATTTAAGCTTTGATTTGTACTCCCTGTGGGCTCTCATGTTCAGTCCAGTGATTTTTTTAATTCATCATGCGCTCTGTACGACGTTACCATTGCAACCACTCGGTAATCGAGATCGTGCAGCAAAATTTTGCTTGGCAAATTTTTACCGTTCTTGCCTGGGCAGCTGACAAATATATGTCTATCGTTGCTCTGTTGCAGGTTATGAGTTTTATTTTTGTTAAAACGCTAATCGTTTCACCATGCAGTTTGTCCATGATTAGCTTATAGCTAATGAGCAGTAATCGCTTATCTTTTAGCATCAGTATTTGATATTGACTAGTGGAGTTAGCGATGACGCGAGTTTTTTATATCTATCCAAGTTCTCTTATTTAGGTATGTTGTTCTAAATTTTTTGTTGTGTTCGTTTAATCATCTGTATATATATTTTTGAGGTATTGATAAAGAGACGTTGGAAAATGTACTTGGTTTCTATTATAAAAAGAGGAACTCACAACGCAAGCCTTATAATGTTTCAGAAAAGTCGGTATTTCACTCTTAGCTTTAAGTCTTGAAAGTAATTAATGGAAAAAGGAAAAACGTGGTTACTATTTGTCAATTTATATTCGACTTTTTGTTAACATTAAATCATTTCTTTATGCTCCATAGGGGCGAGCAAGTTCATCTGTTAAGGTTTTCCTGCCTTCTATCTCCTCCATTATGTCACCAGCGGCAAACTGCAGACGCTGTGACTCTTGGACAAGCATGGCGAGTTCGTTTCCTTGATGCTCTCTCAGCAATTGCTGACGCTTCGTGCCAGCGATCTTCTTACTAATCTATTGTTGGGTTTTGAGTCTTCAGGTTTTTTAATTTTATTACTATATACATGATGATAGGTAATTCCTTTGTGTATTCAAACATTCCAGTTTGCGTAGAGAAGAGGATTATTGTTCAGCATATCATCTCGGTGTTGTATTTAAAGGTAACGTTCTGTCGCAGAAATCATTCGTTATTTATCGGAAAAAGTGTTTTTCTAATGCATTTAGCAGTGAGCCTTAGATTTGCCTTAGCAGTAAGCCTTAAAGGTGCCTTAAACTGCGTGTGGCGTGTTTCATCTCTGCCTGTCTCTGAGACCTTGTCCTGATGGAAACAGTCTTCCAAATTTTTTCATAGAAAGTAAGCAATATTTTCGCACAGATTTTCTATTCTTATACTAGTTTTTAAAAGCTGGACTAATTTTTTAACTTTGGTTATTGAGTAGTTGTTAAATGACTTCATTATTATACTCGGTTGTTCGCTTTAAAATCTCTAAATCATTGCCCTTTCGAGTTACTCGGACAAGTCCCTGAGTGCAGCGATATTAGGTTAAGTGAAAGTGGACGATTTGGTTTTGAACATCAACTCATTTTCAGAAGTAAGTAGCTGGCGACCCCGGTGGAAAAGCGACCTCAAACAATAATAATAATAATAATAATAATAATAATTCAGAAGTTAGGTCGATTCTTGGAATGTCAAAGTTCACGAGCATGAAGTCTCGTGATTTATTTTTCAGGGCAAACTTGGCTGGTATTAGGCAAGTCCATCTTCAGCAGCTTGAATACCAGAACCCATGGATGGATGAATTATTTAAATTCAACTGCTAGCTGTTATGAATTTAATTCATACAGTCATTGAATTTAAGAACGAATATAACACGAAGACAATCTGACGACAACTTCTCTTCTATGTGTGTTATCAAACGGAGTTACGAAAAAGTTTGTCCTGAAAACAATCATACTTTTGACAGCAATTCCTTGAGAGATGATGTGGCAGAATTTGATGCGACTGGAAGACCTGGGAACTGAGGTGACTCGATGGTTCAAATGAGATGTCCTATTATTCTCTTCATGATCACTGCAATGGTCGTGCATTAGCTGTTGAGGGGCTGAAAGCACTAGGTGTGAATGCGCAGAGATGGAAGTAAAAGTAAAATTTACACTCTGAAGGAGAAGTATTAAGTTCGTAATTGCAGGTGTTTGGATAGAACATGAAATCGATGTCAAACCAGGTGTAAGTGATATCGAATGAAGATATAACGTATTGAAGCAATGCGAAGAAACTTTTACACATTCAATGAGACAGGCGATTGAAGCTCCTACTTGAAAGAATAATCTGTGGTTAACGCTTCAGTAAAGCTGAGATTCTATGTAAGAGTACATTGAAGTAAATCAGTATGTGTCAATTGCATAAACATTACTCTTCATTGTCTATAGAAAAGACGGTATTCAATATTTTGAAATACGGTATTTTTATGGCAAGATATGTGCAATGTAACATTCTTAACTAGAGTAAGTTACTCGAAAGAATGAGATTTCAGTACGTCTTGCGTTTCATCACGGAGACATCAAGCTGATGTGATCGTTTTCAGAAATCGCGATCAAGGCTGACGTGGTATATTTGAAACTAATGCTCCGGCACTGTGATTCGAAAATTTGAGTGTAGTGCATCTCAGATATTTAATTTAGAACAGCAAAATATACATTTTTTGCAGAGTACGCCGTGTTGTGTAAAACTCTAATTTTCCAATTACACAGCAGCATTCGTTGGAATGTTTATTCAAATAGTGCAACACTAGAGCCTCAATCTTCAACTTATTTCGTGGTGTTCATCATTAGTGAGTTGGGTGTGGCCTACAGAGCTTGGAGTTACTGATGGTCTATTTGTTGCATATGTTATACTAGGAAATGGCATTCTAGCCCGTTTTTGCTTGTCAATGCTGTACTGGGTTAGAATATGGTGAATTAACGCCCTGTTCTAGTTTATTTCTAATGAACTGCTCATTAAAAATGACATTCAATAATGTGTAATGAAGCCCAAACCCAAGGTGTGTATCGTTATAAAGCATCGTTCCCCGCTTCCTTCAACAATTGAAGTTATGTGACACAAGCTTCACTACTTCTAGAATTAACCTCTGACTGAAACTTCGCATATGGTGAAGAATAAATGTTTGTTCTAACAATGTCCGGGGGTCAATTATATTTATACCCGTGAGGTAGTGAAAACCGTATCACAGATACGCTTATCAAATACTTCAGCTGTTAGATGAGAATAATTTCATGGTCAAAGATGAAACATTTATACACATACAAATACTGTACATCCGAGAATGTACATTTGGGAGACTGTAGTGTCTCGACCTTTTGCCACTTCGGCTGGACCTCAAACTATTCATACGAACACCACGTGGTATATTGACTCGTGGACCAATGAGCTGCACGACTACATACATATACTCACTGCGTAGCCCGAAGCTCGAGCTACTTGCGCAAGTTCGACTACAATTACAAGACAAACATAACCCTCGCCACTTATTTATGTAAACTTAGTGAAAGTCGTTAGCAATGTCGTAAATTGATAATTTTGAGGTCTTGAAATTCTTACCTATAGACAGTTGCTACGAGTATTGAACATCATGTTCTCTCTTTTCTGAGCAAACAGAAATTTATACACTCGGAGTAAATTCAAGGGTTTTACCATTTGGGAGTTACTACGTCGTACAAAACGTATTCAGGGAATGCGTCGCGATTGTCCTAAATTCACGTTACGACCTGATACAAATACAATTAAAGCAAACGAAGACAAAGAAATGAGAAAACCCAACTATAATTAGAAGAAAAACCGCACATGAGTCATGCAGAAGCGAAGGAGTGAGTTTTAATTCTGGTTAAAACCTGTGGATTCGAAGGCTTCCTCGTCGAGCACTTATTACAGAGACTCGATGTTAATCGCTGGATAATGATCACGTAACAATTCACGAGGGAGATTTTTTAGTTACACCTGAGACATCGGTGCACCATCTGTATCATCCGTAGCATCGTTGCTCTATCTGCGACATCAGTACACCACCTTCAGTATTGGTGTACCATCAGCAGAATCGTTCTCAGAACTGTATGTAGGATGTGAGAAGTTATTCCTGACTGTAGCGTCGTAGAACACAGCACAAACAGACGCAATGATTAAAGTACAAGCTCAGTATTCCACTGTAATGTGTGCAGCGTCGCATTTTACTAATCTTAAAACAAGTTTAACCTTAATTTGCAGTCTTAAATTTTTTTTGCTTTCCGTGTGAGCACCCGAGATTTTCCTTTAACAAACAACAACTAATGGTTCAATGATTTCTGTCATGTTGCTCATACGTAAGTGGTTGGTTATACACATTTTCACTAACCACACATTTTTATCTTCGGTAATGTGAGTATAGTGAGACGAATCTCTAGAATTAGTGCGATTGCTCATAAGTGTTGTTTTTCAAGCACAATGCGAAGATGAAAAATCGAAGAACACTTTCTCGGAACTCATTTTATTGTCAATCAGTGTGAACGCGTGAAAATATAATTAACTTTGAAAATGTCCCCCAATGACAACTGGCTACCTATGTTACTTAGACAAGACCATGACGGGGTACAACATGGTGCGATAAAGGGTTCAAGAGTAGCGATGAGTAAGGTTGGTGCAGATGTCGTCATGAGGGAAAACACGCCGCAGGTGGGCCTGTTCACACGCTGTTCATCATAAAAGCTATCAATATTTAAAGGAAGCCCATTCACTACGCCACCACTGAAAACAACACAATCTATTAAATCGCTGCAATATTTTCTTAATTACTGAAGAGACAATATTGCTTCGAAAGTTTTCGAGTGCTTGGAATTTACTGAACATACAAGTGCAGCCATCATAATGAAGTCCGCCTTCGCATCTTTGGTTCTTGTAGTTGTCGGTATGTAACTGCTAAACTTGCACCATTTGAACGCTAAAAGTTGAATTTAAATTTTATTTCAGTTGATTTCTAAGAATATATGAAGAAACTTATCAATGACCGGAGGGAAGAGTCAATGTTTCCTTATTTAAAATTAAGTTTAGTATGAAAGTTTCACATTCATGTTGAGTATATCAGTTCTCTAAAAATTATTAATTAAATAATTTAGGGGTAAAAATTTGGCTAATTTTTATGGATGCATAGTTTCTTCTTTGCGTTGAATAATATGCCTCATTTCTTAAGTTAATATTAATAATAAAGCGGGGTAAAAATCAAATAAACAAGGATTATGAATGGCTTGAGGCATTGTATACCTGTTCGTGCCGTCCGAATTCGTCGAAGGCACGTCCTTGTATCAGAAGATGCAGAAAATCTTACGAACCTAAATAAAAAAACTGAATTCGCTCGACTTCAAGAAAAAGTATAAATATTTCTGTAGGCATTGGCTTTGCTGTCGCTGAAAAATTCTTTCGATTTGTTGGGCCTCCCAAACTTGATTTCGAGATATCTTTTTTTATTACAGAGATGGTAGCATGAATTTTTTTTCGATTGATCGCCTTAAAAATATTGTTACATACATTAATAAATGAGAACTATTTTTCCTTACAACAGCTTTTTCACGCACTTGAAAAAGTTTTTCAGTCAGTAGTGGTTATTCGCCACACTCATTAGTGAAACGAACTGAGAAGAGTGTTAACATATATCGACTATGGAGTGATTTGAGAAATGTTACAGTTCATTCAATGTGTGTGGTCTGACAGTGAATAAGCATTCACAACTCTTATTTGTGAGAAGAAATAAATAGGAAGGTTCTTTAATGGTCATGTACAAAAATTGCTGAGCAGTCTTCTCGAACGATTAGGCAACAATCCATCGCTAATTGTTCGTCTCTCGCATGATTAGGTATAATTTATTCACTAATTATTATTCCATGTTATAATTAGCCATCATTCCATTGCTTATAGTACATTTCATGCATGATTAGGTATAATTCCGTCACTAATTGCGTAACAAAAACACAACCTATCTCTAAACGGATGCCTCTATTTTAAAAACCAATGTTGTACATGTCATGCATCAACTTAATTGGAAATAAACTATTTTTCCTTCATTTCTTTTTTTCCTGCCGTATCCCAGCTCTTGCGTCAGCGCACGAACACATCGGCAAGAATGTTGAGAAGATCGAGACGCGCTCAGTGACGTCGACGCTGTTTCTGAACAACCCGTACGACGCGGGAGAATGGGGCCCCGTCGGCCTCTGCCCAGACCTCAGCTTCGTGCACGCCATCGAAGTGCTCGTGAGTTCACATTCGACCCAAGGCCCTTCCTTGCTACTCGTTCAAGTTATGCCCATGAGATTTATACTCGTTCAAGTTAAGCCCATGAGATTTATACTCGTTCAAGTTACGCCCATGAGATTTATACTCGTTCAAGTTATGCCGATGAGATTTATACTCGTTCAAGTTACGCCCATGAGATTTACACTCGTTCAAGTTATGCCGATGAGATTTATACTCGTTCAAGTTACGCCCATGAGATTTATACTCGTTCAAGTTATGCCGATGAGATTTATACTCGTTCAAGTTACGCCCATGAGATTTACACTCGTTCAAGTTATGCCGATGAGATTTATACTCGTTCAAGTTACGCCCATGAGATTTATACTCGTTCAAGTTACGCCCATGAGATTTATATTCGTTCAAGTTATGCCGATGAGATTTATACTCGTTCAAGTTACGCCCATGAGATTTCAAGGTTTTCTTCTTTTTTCAATAACTGTGACTGTATCAAAACTTCTCAAAACTACAGCAGACAAATGGAAAGATTTCTCTTTTCTCTTGCCTATGCACTCAACTGCGTACAGTAGCTGTATGTGAGTTTCAATTGCGTTAGTCTCGAACAATTAACTTGCAATTGCTACCCGTACATTCTACTTATTGACTGATCTGAAAAGTTGTGTCACTATAATTTACTGATCTTCAGAGAAACTGTTCGTGAGACTTGCAGCTGCGTTTAGGAGACTGTTTGGCGGATCATCGAGTAATCAAATTTAAAGGAAGAACAACGAAGCATTTGAAAGAACACAATCATATGCGCCGAGTGAGACTCATGAAATTAGAAATGACAAACATGCTGCAGTAATAAATTAATGTAATTTTTCCTCTCACATTTTTTCATGTTTATTTAGACAAAGTGCGCATAAGCCTTACTAATTCAACAGCACTAGTTGTTCTGTGGCTAAAACACATAATTAAGATAATTTCACCTCGTTTCCGGAGATTTTGCTTATATTTATGAGGAAATAATATTAACTTCTCAGTAGCATTCCATAATCTTCGTTTATTCTGGATTATAGTTCTAAATTTATGGTAGCCGGGCATATGTGCACTTCTTCTCCTCTTTGAACTTCATTCTAATCGAGAGCAATATTTAGTTTTACCTGCCCGGCGCAGTGGACGAGACTGCCATCAACGCTGTGAAACTCTACTGCAGCAGTGAAGAAACGGGTGCGGATACCGGCTATGTCGTCTCTGCGTCTGGGCCTGATGGAGATTGGTTCGGTGAGTACTCTGGTGATCGAAGACTTCTGCTGGGCCTGATGGAAATTGGTACGGTGAGTACTCTGGTGATTGAAATAGATTAGTACGGTGAGCACTCTGGTGATTGAAGACTTCTGTGCCTGATGGAGATTGGTGAGTATACTGGTGATCAAAGACTTCTGTTGGATCTGATGGAGATTGGTGCGGAGTGTACTCTGGTGTTTAAAATGTTATCTGGAAACTGGACCCCTGGCTGTTTTTTGAAGCATGACATTTCACTTGATATATTTGAACTAAACTACACAGAATCTGAAGCCTGTTTTCGATGTCTCGTTAAGAACGAATACTAAAAACCGACCGAGTTACAAAATTGAATTAGTGCAGAGTTTGATTCTTCATCCTACTGAAATGATTAGAATAACAGAAAATTGTAGGTCTAGTTGAGAAGCAAAGTTTAGTATTAAACTTTTTGTTTTTGAAAACAAGACTTAAGGGTTAAAGATGAGAAGCCTGTCTTTCCGCAAGAGAATAAATTAAATAAATTGATTACCATCCTATGTTACGAAAGGGAACTGTGGCTTATTAAATACAGTCAAAACATTTACATTTTTTTGAGAAAAAACTTCATTGTAAAGTGAAAGCAAATCATGCTTTCATTTCAGCCGTCGGTTATTAACATACGTTGTTGAAACTCATTTCCTTACGTTCTTAAATTACTAAAGAAAAAATGAAGCTTCTAGTTAGCCATTGAGTCCGCGTAAGAAAGGTGCAGATTGCACCTACCGATACTATAGCTTCTTACCCTTCATAAACTATGAGGCGATCTCGAGGTGGCCAGCACGGTGTCTAGAACGCCCTCGACCGAGTTGCTGGTTTGTTCGAGACTTCGGGCGATTGTGTTTTGCATTTGTTAATTTGAGTAGATTTTACCTTTTTTTAAAGAAGAAAATTTTTGACAGTACCAGAAATGAGCATGGTGATTCAATCTTGGTTTTCTCACAAGTTAGCTCATCGTTAGATACCTGCAAAGGTACCAGGAAAAGGTGCAACATGGGAGAAGTGATTCGCGCTGAGGCTCCTGCCGCATGGTGTTACTTCAACTCATATCCAATGATCACCATCTACATTATCACCATCGCCACCTTTTTACATGAGGGAGAAAAAATAAAAAAATAATTTTTCTAATTCACATCCCGGAGGCTTCAATCTTTACTTACTGCTATATTGGTTAGGTAATTGTGTACTTAAGAAAGAATAGGCGAGAATTACTGGGTCGAATAAGTTTGCGTGAGATACCTTCTGATATAAAGATTCATAACGCTGTTGATTACACGAGCAAAATGCGTGTGAAATTTATCAGCTGGGAAGAAAGTCTCTACGCACCGAGCAGAGATATCTAGCGCACTGACAAGTGTGATGGCTAGCGAAATATTTTAGATCTGAGAGATAAGGACTGCGTATCGTGGGGACACAACTGTCATTTTTCTCGACCTGTTTGATTTCCCGATTGCACTTTGTGCTCTAGGGGAAAAGCATGCAACAGGTAAATGATACGCATAAAGACTGGACTCAAAGAAAATTACTTCATCACTTCGATCAATTCTTAATTCTATAAACCCACCATGGTTGAATGTTAACGACTGTTAAAATTTAACTATTAAATTTTAAATGGAACGCTGAATATTCGCAATTTGAATTATATTGCAAAATTTTATCGTTCTAATACTACCTTTAATGCTGCCAACGTTCTGAAGAGCACAGGACTTCTTTTCGAAGTGAAGACCTGACACATTCGACATGTTAGGGGTTATTATTTACACCGTAGTTCAGGAAGCAAATTGTTTTGGATTTTTCCTTTGATAAAAAAATGTTTTCTCGATTTTCCATGTCTTTTTGCAACTTAGCCGTTTTTTCTTTTGCTATTCATTGCAAACTAATTAGATATGCCACGCGAAAACGAGGACCACATTTTTTGACCGTGAGTGGTTTAATCAGAAAGAATGACAGCAATGCTTAAATGACTATACTTGAATACTCCCAATGAAACGAAGCGGATACTAATAATAGAAACCAGGCTGTCTAATGGGCGTTTTTTGGCAGGTATGAGGGTCTGCTCCTACCCCTTCGTGACGGGCTTCCGAGCGAAGGTCTTGGAGTACCAGGGAGTGTTCACAGATGATGTTGCTGTGCACGACTTCGAGGCTGAGTGTAGCTTCGGCCTCGAGCAGCTCCCCGGCATTTCCACCGCATCCCAAAAAGAAGTACGCGTTTCTTCTCATTTGTGTAACCATCGAAACTTTTGAGTGGCATAGCTTGCAGTATTTGGTGAGCGTACTCGTGATGCGGGCTTTATAACTCAAGGACTTTAACGCCTTCGAGTTAGTGAGTTATTCAGTTTTACTAGCTGACCCGTAAAATATTGAAGCTTTCTTAATTTAAATAGCTCTGTCCTAACTAATTCTAACACAAGTTGTTATATCTTAATTTGACCTATCCTGTCATAACCGAACCTCTTCTAACTTATTCTTTGACCTGAACCTGTACGTCAGTTATGTGACCAACCATCTATTTTTAACAGCAATCAACCCAGTCGCTTTGGAATAACTTACGGTGCCAGCTGGCAGACTGCGACTATGTAAAATGCTTGAGAATTCAGCGAAAAATAGCTCCTAAGAATTTTTACTCATGAAAGTACTATTGCCCTCCGAATTAATATACTGTATGTACTTGCAGTACCCGTGGAAATTCCGCGGGCAATGTTATCGTTAAGCTAGATGGAACCGTGAAAAAATTCCTTCAACATTACCAAACCTATGCTAACCTAACATATCCTAACCTGTAATGTCAAACATATCATTGCATGTGAAGGCCATTTTTTAATGGTACACTGAGGAATTCGGTACCAATGATACTGTAAACTCGGACGAAAGCGTAACGGACGGACTAACTAAGAAACAAAGGAAGGAACAAGCAGAATATTATATAGATATTTAATACTTATTGCCCTTAGATTTGTTAAAAAAAAAGTGGAATACTATTCAGTACAACGCACTATGATTAATTATCGTATCTATGATACGGGCCTTCTCATGAGGTAGAACTATAAACATTCCGCTTAGAAAATATTCGATGCGATATTTTTTGGCTGAATGATTAATGAAAACGTGACGCTCAGTAATATATACCAAGAGTACGCAAAAAAAGTCCCATTAATACTTGAATTTAAATCAAATGTTTTGTTGGCATGGATACAGTAAATATTTGTTGTGGTTCCGCATAAAAAAAATTAGCGTAGGGAAAATTCTAGAGACAAGATTGTATTTCAGATAAGGTCATCTTGCTTTCTGTAGTTGATGTCGTTGAGTCCAAATCTATTTTATGACTAATGGCTAACCTAATTTAATTATTTACGAACTTTACAAACATAAAATCATGTAAAGTTAGTTTTTGAAAGGCCATGTTCGCCAGTAAACGAGAAAAGTTGCTGTCGCCTGAAAACTTACCTTGCATGGCCTAACAAGGTCATGGTCTATTAGGCCACATGTTAGAGTTTTGATGTACAAGTACAGGTATTCCAATGTACGTAGAACCTTAGATGTGCCTAGGAAATTATCATTTGTTTAATTCAACTTCTATATCAAGAATTATTTACCGCATCCAATATTACAGTGAAATATTATAATAGCTGTAGCTGTGTATCAAAGCTTCGGTATACCCTTGATGTCTTATCAGTTCATGTGACGAGTCTCACCACCTGAGATCATTGCAGGTTCCATGATGCAGGGTGGACTACAAAACCTGAACTCGGGTATCAAACTCTTGTAAATGCATATTAAACTGTTATTAATTAATTAATATGAAATTTTTATTATTGCATATTAAATTGTTATTATTTCATATTAAATTATTATAACTGCATATTAAACTGTTATTAATTTATATGAAATTGTTATAACTGCATATTAAATTGTTATTATTTCATCCTAATTTGTTATAACTGCATATTAAACTGTTATTAATTTATATGAAATTGTTATAATTGCATATTAAATTGTTATTATTTCATCCTAATTTGTTATAACTGCATATTAAACTGTTATTAATTTATATGAAATTGTTATAACTGCATATCAAACTGCTATTAATTCATATTAAACTTTTATATCTACAAATTAAACTGTTAAAAATGCATCGCTAACACAGTATTCCTTCCAATAATAGAAATGACATGATAATAATTTAGTAAATTACTCAATTGTTGCCATTTGACATCAGAGGTCCAATTTTTGGTCCTTCTTCAGGGTAAATAGTGAAATTTTCAGGGATGGTTGAGTTTTTTGTTTTTTAGATTAAAAGCATTATCTTTACATGAAATTTGATAGGTTAATTTTGATAAAAATCGGTAATCACTGTTTTTGTGGGAAATTTAAAACACTCTTCACGTGGTGGCAGCGCCAGAGATTTCGTCTCTTGTACATCGCTATCCGATGTCCAACCTCAGTAATATGGATTGAATAATTTCGTTATGGAAGTTTAGGAAAGTTTTACTTATCTACTACTGTACTTGACCTTTCAAAAAATACGAGATTCAATGTTTTCTACGAATCAATTTTCTAGGTGTGGATACCGAACAAATATATCATCCTAATAGTCCCTGCGATAAAAATATCCTTGCACTTGTGCACTGGTGAAACTCGTATCACAGATGCGGTCATTGATAATCCTTATGAGCGTGACAGAGGAACGGAAGAAGCTGACAAAAAACAAAGATTATTAAAAAAGGTTATTATATAAAAAAATAAACACACCAAGTTTTTTAAGATTGTAACATCACCAAAGACTAATCTGAATAATTTACCTTCCAGTCGAAGTTTAACGAAGGAGAGTGGAGCGTGTGGGCGCAGTGTCCTCAAGGGAACGCTGTGTGCGGGCTGCAGGTGAGCACTCAGTGATGGTTTTATTTTGATTTCTCTCTAAATTGCACGGTTGTGAAATTCTTCGATGGTCATGCAACCGCATACCGAAGGGAAGTAATCACAATATTCGGGCAAAAAAGACAACGACATCCTTGATATTACCAGTGGATGACTTGTTCTAATACAACGACTTCCTTGATATTACCCGTGGATGACTTGTTCTAATACAACGACTTCCTTGATATTACCAGTGGATGATTTGTTCTAATACAACGACTTCCTTGATATTCCCAGTGGATGACTTGTTCTAATACAACGACTTCCTTGATATTACCAGTGGATGATTTGTTCTAATACAACGACTTCCTTGATATTACCCGTGGATGATTTGTTCTAATACAACGACTTCCTTGATATTCCCAGTGGATGACTTGTTCTAATACAACGACATCCTTGATATTACCAGTGGATGATTTGTTCTAATACAACGACTTCCTTGATATTCCCAGTGGATGACTTGTTCTAATACAACGACATCCTTGATATTACCAGTGGATGATTTGTTCTAATACAACGACTTCCTTGATATTACCCGTGGATGATTTGTTCTAATACAACGACTTCCTTGATATTCCCAGTGGATGACTTGTTCTAATACAACGACATCCTTGATATTACCCGTGGATGATTTGTTCTAATACAACGACTTCCTTGATATTCCCAGTGGATGACTTGTTCTAATACAACGACATCCTTGATATTACCAGTGGATGACTTGTTCTAATACAACGACTTCCTTGATATTACCAGTGGATGACTTGTTCTAATACAACGACTTCCTTGATATTCCCAGTGGATGACTTGTTCTAATACAACGACATCCTTGATATTACCAGTGGATGATTTGTTCTAATACAATGAATTCCTTGATATTACCAGTGGATGACTTGTTCTAATACAACGACTTCCTTGATATTCCCAGTGGATGACTTGTTCTAATACAACGACATCCTTGATATTACCCGTGGATGATTTGTTCTAATACAACGACTTCCTTGATATTACCAGTGGATGACTTGTTCTAATACAACGACTTCCTTGATATTCCCAGTGGATGACTTGTTCTAATACAACGACTTCCTTGATATTCCCAGTGGATGACTTGTTCTAATACAACGACTTCCTTGATATTCCCAGTGGATGACTTGTTCTAATACAACGACTTCCTTGATATTCCCAGTGGATGACTTGTTCTAATACAACAACATCCTTGATATTACCCGTGGATGACTTGTTCTATTACAACGACTTCCTTGATATTACCAGTGGATGACTTGTTCTAATACAACGATATCCTTGATATTACCAGTGGATGACTTGTTCTAATACAACGATATCCTTGATATTACCAGTGGATGATTTTTTCTAATACAACGACATCCTTGATATTACCAGTGGATGATTTGTTCTAATACAACGACTTCCTTGATATTACCCGTGGATGACTTGTTCTAATACAACGACATCCTTGATATTACCCGTGGATGACTTGTTCTATTACAACGACTTCCTTGATATTACCAGTGGATGACTTGTTCTAATACAACGATATCCTTGATATTACCAGTGGATGACTTGTTCTAATACAACGACATCCTTGATATTACCAGTGGATGATTTGTTCTAATACAACGACTTCCTTGATATTACCCGTGGATGACTTGCTCTAATACAACGACATCCTTGATATTACCCGTGGATGACTTGTTCTATTACAACGACTTCCTTGATATTACCAGTGGATGACTTGTTCTAATACAACGATATCCTTGATATTACCAGTGGATGACTTGTTCTAATACAACGATATCCTTGATATTACCAGTGGATGACTTGTTCTAATACAACGATATCCTTGATATTACCAGTGAATGATTTGTTCTCAAACAACGACATCCTTGATATTACCAGCGGACGAATTTTCCTAAAGAAATTGTTTACTAGTGTCCATTTATTCAATGATATGGGACTCAGGAGGGAGCACAACTACAGTACATAGTTTATTTCACAAGAGATGCGTGGAAGTAAAGGTAGACATAGTTAATTATTGTTTTATGAGTCTCATTTCATAGTTAACAGCAAAAAAAATAATATACGCACGGCGCGCAAATGGCCCCGTGGTTCCTTTTCTGATCCTACCAATTTTGGGTGATTTTTTTCGTTCATGTTAAACATCTCTTTTCATCAGTCTTCAATCCATGACGTATATTTTCGATTTACTTTCCATTGAGTCATCGTCAATTTTTCACCAAGTTCAGCACAATCAAATCAGATCGGGATATTATGTTTTCTAATAAATTGGAAAAAAAGTTCGCAAAATGTGAGCTCAAATATCTCTGTGTGCAGTAATCTATCGAATAATCTTTTGGATGTTATCATACTGTGTTATGATTGGCATAGTTGACGTGACGTTACTAATACATATAATTTCTGAAATTCAATTTTCCAATCAATATTTCTTCAGCGAGTTTAAGCAAGGTATACTCGTAAAATGTTAGCCGACTCGTACCATTAATGAAGACACACTTTGATGAAATCAGATAAATAAAGAATCGCAATCGAGGGACAGGAGGGCAATTTCAAATATACTCAGCTTTAAGCAAAATCCAGTGACGACGGTTAATACCACAGGATTTCGGTTTTACGTTAATTTTTATGAGTCGAAAGTAATTGTAATTCTTACAGATACAGAAATATTTTGTCTAGCGGCAGTAATATTATAAGCTAAGATTGCCGACTGAGTTCAAATATTCAAGTCAAATATTGGCATCTCAAGACTGAAGCAGAGACGAAATCTCATCATGAAATGAAAATCCTCTATCACTACCAAGGCTTCGCAGTTACCCTTCGAGGGGAAATATAGTCGCAAGTGACCGATACTTAAAGAGATACCAATGATGCAAAATGAAAGGATCCTATTCTTGTCTTAATCTACATCATGATTAATTCTATTTGCATCTATATTTGTATAAAAATTTATTTAATAACCTCGTCGTCGCCTGCTGTTTTATTTCAGCATAATTTAGTGGAATTAACAGTGTATTATATATACTTGCATCGGTCGCTTTTGAAGAAACGCGGTCAGTAGTTCTCGTAGGGCCATCCTTCATCCTGAGAGGTTTATGATTTTTACTAAAGCAGGCGTAGACAGCTTGGGTGGGTTTCAGACTACGGTCAGATTTTTTCTCGGTTTTGATACAGCAGTGTTTACTTTGTGTATTCGATTTATAGCATATCAGCCATGCGGTTTTCGTTGACATTCCTTTCCCTCTCTCGGCGATGCTTTTGTCCAACAGCGCTGAACATGAATTCACGAGTTGCATGTGAGACAGACATCACGCAATCTTCCTCAGAGGCACTTAGCTGTTACAGTACGTTCTTGGAACAATATGAGAGAAATTTTCTGACCGCTGCATCCTCGAATATAGGATTTAGGAATTTTTGCTCCATCTTTTGATGTAATTTTTGCGAATGGTCCCGACAGACACGTGTGGAGCCGCCGCAGCTCGCGGACGACGACACCGCCGTAACGGACATAAATCTCTTCTGCTGCCCTCGAAGCAGCACAAGCGGTAACGCCACAGAACATTTACATCAGTTAAATGGTCTGTGGTAACGCCACGCTCTACTGATGCTTCAGTCCGACCCTCTGGCTTCCTGCACGGACCGGAATTGTAGGCTCCACAGCTTACACTGGCAGCGTTTGACAGGATTGTTTCTAAAAGAGTGCGTCCTATTGTAGTCAATTGCTTTACCACTGTCATTTTAAATCACAGGAATGTTTTTTTCATATTATCACAAATTGAACCTGTGTATTTTGTTCATTATTGGCCTCATTGTTGCTGATGAAACAGATTATGCTCATGGCTCAAATGAAAAATTTATAGATTTAGTTTCCTACGCCGTAAAAATTTAAAATGCCTTAACAAATTAATAGAAGAACTAGGATTCATGATTGTTTCCCTATCGTTTATTGACCATCTACAGAGAACGGAGTTGACGCGCTTTCGGTCACATTCATTTGCTTTGAGTAAATTTAAAAAAATTTCGTTTATAAAAATACATCATAATTCTTGAAAATAAAACTGTATTCGAATAAAAAAATTCTTTGATTTTCAAACTTAACTAATGATTATAGTGAATATATAGAGTTGCCACAAAGCGCTGGTACCGCTTACACGGATATCACCTCACCAGCACTGCCACCAATATTAACGTAAACTTTTCCGTAGACCTGTTAGGAGACTATTTCAAAACAGTTGTTCCTGTTCTGGTACAGTACGGAGGGAATTTTATTCATAAAAGTACTACGTGAAATTTTTCAACGGAGGCTTTTGCAGATCAGATAGTTTATAACTGGGATTCTTGTTTCTCATGAATAACCGAACGCATGCACTTTTCTAGGATCAAAGTTTTTTCATGTACTCACGTGATATTTTAAAGCGAACTTTTGGAGTACTACAGCACCATCATATTTTTAGAATTACGAATCAACAAATTAGTAATTGGGAAAATATTAGGGAGAATAATTAGAGCAGGCTAAATTATGAGTCAAATATTCAGGTCAGTACTGTACAAAATTGGACTTAGAGGTAGCTGTGTGTTGAGTTTTCGACATCAGGGATACTAAAAATATGCGTAGCGAAATATATGACTCTCGTCTTTAAATTCTACACCCACTACTTTCACGAGGAGTTACATACTAAATACTCTTTACTGACCTTCAAACTTCGAGTCATTAGATAAACCAACGATTCAATTACGGAGGATATTTTCATCAAAATTGGATATTGAAAGCACGAAATTTTGCTGTCTACAAATACGTGAAGTCACAATCGGGTATATCCCAGGTGTGTATTTTTACAGTGCATAACAAGAATTACAGCGCTCGTAGATGCAATTATATGAAAATATGAGGCTCAATAAATAAGGTGCATCATGAGACTTTGAATATTAGTCACTCACATTTTATAGCACTTCCATTTCATACTGCCTTGATTAGGGCTTACTCGCATGGTTGCTTGCACGGTTAGTTCTTTCGTGCCCAGTCACACCCTGAAGAAGATGATTGAAGATGATTGTGGTATGCGTTGTATTGTTAGACTAGATTAGGAGTGTAATTTGAGTATCATTGAAGCTATGAAAGTTTTCTTGTACGTGCCTGGAGTAAAAGATAGTGACTGAAATGAGCCAGTCATGTAGAGTGGGCTGTAATGACCCACCATGCCTGGAGATGGTGTCTTGACGTACTGGTTATCCCAGTGATGCTGTCTTATGGCAGTTTGTGACAAGGATTGGTGGATCCTGAGTAGATTAGTGGACAAGTCTGGTACACAGGCGCCGAACTTTTGTGTGTGAGTGTTGAGGAGGGAATTGTAGGCCGCTACAAAGGCCCCAACACTGTCGGCCCTCAATTTCAAGTTCAAGTTCACCCTGTAAAGTGGGTACCCGAACACTTTTAAATAACTTTCATTTTTCGTGAAGAATTGCATTACATGGATTTATGAGGATCGGAACGCTATCTTAACCTAGAACTCGGGGAATCTAAAGATGAAATAATGCACATTATAATATAGGATTTATAAGAAAGCATTTCACGAGTGAATTATACCTCTAACTTCAACAATAACTCAGTCATTTTTGACGACACAAGATAAAATCACTGATTAACGGGCTAAATAGGGGCTCGTAGAATAAGAATTAGGCTCGTTGTGGGCCTAATCTACTAATTAACATACAAAAAGTTAAAAAATAGCTCAAAGCATTACGCTTTAACTTATCCTCAATAAAATCTGCATAAGTAAGCAAAGACGCAATACTGGAGAAAATCTCACTGACAATGAGGATAAAATTGTACATCACGCACAAACAGAATGGAAATGAAGGCCATATTCTATAATACGCAACATACCATATAGAATTTATATGGTATATGATGGGACATGTTACAACCATCGGTTGCATTTCTCAGAGCAGATTTCGAGGAATCCATGTTAACACTCTTCCTGGGGCGGGACCCACTTATCTGAACACAAACTTCGATCTTCCGTTAGCTGCGGTGGCAGCAAACTCAAATTTATACACAAGCAAAAATAAATTAGGGCACGTTTCAGTTAATCTTCGGTCAATTTCAATGTTGAGTATTAAAACTGAATTTCATATGAGTTGGAGTTTAAATATATTTGTTTAACTCATCCAGTAGCTAAAGCGCTGAAACAAAAATCAAAAGTATGAAATTTCGCAGTGAAAATACGGCAAATTAACCAAATTTTCAATGGACATGCACCTTAGATGTCAGTTAGTGAATACTTTCTATATGTAATAGCGTTAAGACTAAGTTCTGGCTCACAATCCAGCTAAATTAATGCGTTTGTTTTGCATAAAAGAGGACAGTCGAATTTTTGGCTATGAGCTTACACAGAAGAACTATTGGACAAAAATGGCTGACAAAAATCGAATAGGCGTGGGATCTTTGGCAAATTTATAATAAGTATTCCAACAATAAAGTTACCACTGTTATTTCAGGAGTGAATGAAAAAAAATCCGTGTCCTTAGATATGAAAAATTTGGGAAGACTCCCACTTAAACGAAGCTAATGCTTGTCCACTCGGGCCGGCAATTTACTTGTATGACGAGAGAAGGAGGAGATCAAGTGCTGTGTGCAATTTGCCCTGACAGAAATCATTTTAAACAGAGAATCTTTTGGCAGTAAATTTTATAAAAAATTTCTGACAGTTATTGCGCCATACGTAAAAATTCACCGAGAATAAATAATTCATAGCCCAAACTTGTTATTTATAAACGAGTCTTTATGAAAATATGGTGAATAATTTCTAAAGTTCACAGGAAATCAACTTATTTCAATCCGTTAAATGTGATCTACGAGTTCAATTTTTTCTAACATTGTTCCATTACTCTTCTGGTGAGCTTCATTTCCAGTTACATCCACTAATCAATGAGTTCCGGTGACTGAAAGGAGTTTCAAATATTTTGGAATTTATTTAACACGTATTTCACACTAGCATATTAGATTTTTAAACTTGTGTATTTAAGAAAATAAATTACATAAAACTAAATTACATAAATTTTCATCGTCCACAGACTCAGAAAATTTAATTTACAAAGATCTTTCCTTTAATGCTTTGTCATTGTTATAATAGAAAACTTGAACGACATTGTGTGGTTGTATGGCTTTGCCAGGTAATGGTCACCGGCCACGTTAATTAATTCTTAATAAGTATTATTATAATTTTATACATAAATGCTAATTTTCTGGAAACAAATGTACTTGAGCCCTCGAAGATAAGCTCATTTGCATGGAGATAAAACCTTTCTCGTTTTTTGTCTGCTTGTCAACACGACTCGAACCATGACAACACATTGGACAGCTTGGTTAAGCCGACAGAGAAGCTATACAGCTAAATTTTCTGACCACTGAAAATTGTGATGAAAAGAACGAGGACTCAAAGCTCGTTCATTCCACGTATATAGGACAGAGAGTTAAATAAAATAAGGCCACCGAAAAGTTAGGCTGTGATTGTTTTAGCGGATTGTTAAGAAACGCCGGTCTGATCCAATTGTTGTGTGTGTACAGAACGCGAGGCAACGAGACATACGATTACTACCATATTCTACGTTTCAACTACCAAAACAGTTCATTCACTCTTCTCTAAAAATACCTGAGAGTGATGACAGCAGCGGGCATCCGTCGTCGCGCAAGTTAGTTGAAGGTGCCTCGCTCAATTAATCTCTTGCTAACAAAGTTACGCTTAACCTGACGTCTAGAATTTTGTTTTTCGATTTTTCCGTACACTGAAGGCTAAATTCTCAGCCTAATCAATGATTCTGTAGAGCGTGCTATTATTTTTTGGTTGTTACCTGGTACCAATTATGTTATGGATTTAATGAATTACAGTGCAAAAACTGGTCATGCAGTGGCGCCGAAATTCTTGATGAGAGCTTACAGCTAACTTTTGTGTTAACTTTTATTGTATGTTTTAAAATTTTCGGAAATCAACGGTTTTTCTTTTTTTCTTTTTTTCCTTCTTTCTTTCTTTTTTCTTCCTTTTTTTCTTCCTTTCTTTCTTACACTGTTTAATTGTCACAATACAGTTCAGCAGGTTACAGGACATCTATGAGACGAGTCGTGCATAACAAGATTTTGTGTCTAACGTCGACTGAATGGAAATGTACTCTGATTGATATTCACATTCTACAAATAAAATGAACATGATGAATTGGAATGACAGGGTTTCCCGGGGTTGAAAATCTCGGGTCAAAACAAGAAAAAAATAGCACAGGACTCCTTGGGTAGAATCCTTAAATTTATGACTCGCGTCATTTCATTAATGATATTATTTCTTTCAACAATACGTTGCATAAGTGGAGTTATTTCCTGGCTACTAGTTTATCAGATGTGTAACTCATGTGTGAGTTTGTGTAACTCACACATTTATATAATTAATTCGCACGAATGTATTAACTCGTTAAGTGCGGCGGGTTAAACTGAAGTTCAATATCCAGCTCAAATTTAGAGTCAATTGTAGTAAGAAAATTTGAAATAGCAAACATTGACTGGATCATGCCTTCATTTAACTTTCATTTAGTATTTATAAAAATTGAGTCAGTGACTGCTGGTCGGCCAGCCGCATCATGAAAATCACCTAAATGACCACCGGTGGGTCACGCCGCACTTAACGTGTTAAAGAGCATTGGAACAATTTCTCACTGATTTCGCAGATGCATTGATAAAATCAGCGCCAAGTTCATGAATTAAAACAATTGTCTTATACATGTTTGATACCTGTTTTTCTGAATAATTTTCACCAAAATAAATTTCTACTGGAACACAAGGCTCGTGGGATAGGCATTCATCTGATGCAAGCCTTGTAATTGGTATCATATTTCACTGAGACTGATTCTATCATTTCCAACATAAGACAAAAATTTAGCGCTCGCACTTGAAAAACGATAATTCATTTGAATTAGACATTAAATGTCATGTAGTGTAGAATATCTCCTAGCATTAATACTTCTAAAACAGTACTGTATTGTAGTACCATTTAGCGCTCTTCTTACAACTTAGAAACGGTTACACTCCAGAATTAAGGGCTAGTTGCTGCTTACGTTAGTATGTTGATATGTACCTTTTACTGAACCACGTGTATAAGAATCAACTTTCGTAGACCAAAGTTGCGTAAGAGAGTGCTAAAGAGATTGGGTACATTTTTCAAAAAGTTTCTTAAAGCGGTATTTGGAAATAGCGTGTGAAAAATTTTGCTCAGCAGGGTTCAGAAATGAGTAATAAGTAAAGCTGCAGAGTGAGAGACAAGGATCACCGATCATTTAAGTCCGTGCCCAAGTGCAAAAGAGTAAGCTTAAGCTAGCCTTTCGTTCTACAAGACTAGGCCAAAGCTCTCTGCGTGACAGACACGCGAAAGTGAATAAAATGTAGTTTAATGCTTTTAGCAGTGTCCATTCATAATCTTCGTTGGGACAGACTCACGAGGAGCGTTAGTTCATAGTTCGTTAATATCGATGCGTGTCAATCACGGTGTACATGGTGCCAAGTCACTTACATTTTGTACGATGTCACTCCTGTTGACAGTTTCCTTTGCATTCTACGAACACGTAAGAATTAGTCATGATGAATTTTTTCATTATTTTTTTTTGCAGTTCTGAAGAACCATTTCATGAGCGTTCTCTCTTGTACTGCAATTTTGCCTAAATGTTGATCATAGTTATGTCTCTTAATACATTTTGTTCTTTGTTGTTCATCGATTTACTCACTAAGATTCTAGCAAACCTCCATATTTGTTTTTAATAAGCCTGCTTTTGCATTTCAGGAGGGTAGTTTGAACTCGAAAACCATAAATTTATACTGTGCTGAAACAAAATCGGTTCTGTATGTGAAGAGTGGTGAGACTATTTGTACCTAGGATTGGAGATAAATTATTTGCATCACATATATATGCATATCTCCATTAAAGAATAGCACACGCCATTCAATAAATAGTGCAAGGCAAATGCGTAAATTATACCCCGTCGCTGATGAAAGTCATGGTATACAAATGTAGCATTCGCTACAGAGCGTAGGAATTATAAATTTTCCCATTCGTACTTAAATAAAATAATTATTAGCATTAAAATTCTTACTATAATTTATTATTAATTATTTTCTACTTCTAATCCGTAATCATTGAAGTTTTTGTGTAAATGCATGAGACAATAAAATAACACTCGACATTTTTCGAGAGAGAGCCCCCTGGTGGCAATACTGCGCAAGGCGCGTCGCTTTTCAAAAGCGCATTCTCACATTGGCGTCTTACTCTAGCGGTTACAGCAAGTTCTCACCTCATCGTCATCACCAACGCCAAAACACCAGCTCCCCTGGGCCTTTAATGGGATTGCCTTTCTGGGATTGGTTTTGGTCCTTTTTTGGGCCTACCTTAACTGGTTGTAACTTACCAGAATTTACCTGGCCTTGGGCCTCATTTTGTCTCGCTTGTTTGGGGCTTTAACGCTACTTAACTCACCTAAAAATTGCCTCAACTTGAGCCGCCCTGCCTGGCCTCAACTCAATTAAATTGATCACTCCCAACGTCACGGGTTCCTCAAAGTCTTATAAACTGGGCTCTTAAATCATTTTTAAACAACACACACACTGTCGACTCCAGCACTTCTCCAGGAGCCTTCCGCCTGCCCGGACTGCAAACCCTCTTCAGCCAAGTTCTTCAGTTGCTCAAGACTCGGCGGTCCTTTCCGGCTCCTTCAAATAAACCACAAAGAAAGCTGAGTTCCGAGTGCATTATTACCCTCTCTCCTGATTAATCAGATACTTATCGAGGAACATGTTCATGTTTGGCTATACCCACGGCCGAACAAGACACTGGTGACCCCAGTAAAAATAACACTGGCAACCCCAAAGATAAATAACACTGGTAAAAAAAAACCAAAGTTTTCAAACTCCAAACCCTTCTTAAAAAACTTAAAAACTATTCAACTCGATGAGTGTTTGAGAGATTGTGAGAGAGGTAATTTTGGCATATCATTGTAGTGATAAATTTCCCATGTCGTAGTCTTTGAGAATTTCTATAGGTTTAACCGTTCTAATGGATGTTCTCTGAGCAGCTCTAACAAAAATTTTTTTCCAGCGCTATCCTGTCCTTGTTTGTTTCGTGTGCCTCAGTAGGTAGGAAAAATATTTTTCTCCTATTTCCGTGCTTTACGCTTATTCTGATTACCGTAAAAATTCTCGTTTCCATGCTCTTTCTCTCCGTTTTTCAACGTTATTGATTGAGTGAGTAGGTAGGAAAATAATTTTTCTCACCTGTTTTTCTGCCTACGCTAATTGCCGCATACCGCATAAATTTTCGTTTCCAATTTTCTATTCTCTTTTTTTTCAGTTTCAACTTTATTTGAATGATTGATTAGGTAAAGTAATAACGCTAACTTGTGAGACCTTTAATATAAAAATTTATTAGGCGTGGAATACGAACTCCGAGCAAGCATAGTTAATTTTGCTTTCGTAGTAGGGAAGCTGCTAGCATGACTGAATCAGATAATGAAGATCGAGCCCCCACAAAACCCCTTAGTCTTCCTCCTTTCATTCCAGGGGACGCTCACACCTGGTTCAACCAGGTGGAAGCCATGTTTAGGTACCATAAAATAACGGATGACACTGATAAGTTTTACGCCCTTGTGTCCGCAGCTCCCACAAAATTGTTAAATGACTCGAATCAATTGCTAGAAAACCCTCCCGATATTGATCCGTACGGCACCTTGAAAAGAAAGATATTGCAGAAGTTGCAGATGTCCGATGCGGACAAATTTAGAAGCCTTGTAGACGCCTCAGCAATTCCATCTGTCTCTGTCTCTTTCTCTCCCACTTCGCTGGTTAAAGAGTTGCGAAAACTCGCAGCGGGTGTTGCCGTAGCTGAGGGATTTCTGAAAGAAGTATATATGACTAAGCTTCCTCACAATGTGCGTCCATTCCTATCGCTAGCAGGCCCTGATCAATCTTTAGAGAAGCTTGCAGAGTCCACTGAGACAGTGATGCGAAACTTAAACGTGTCACAAACGCCGCAGGTAGCTGCTTTAAACCCAGAAACTGCAAATTTTAGTCCCTCAAATACTGCTCAAAACCAGTCCTCAGCAGCAATAGATAGGATGCAGCAAGACATCGCTGAGATAAAGCAAGCTCTCCAGAATTGCCAGTTAGGTCAGAGTGTAGCTCACATTCAGCAAGGCCCAGGGAGATTCCAAAGCCACCAAAATGCCTACGACTATCCTTATGACTATCCCTCCAACTATCATCCTTTTCCTCCTCCTCAACGTTTTGATAGAGGTAGATCTTATGATAGGTCAAATCAAGACCGCCGCTTTCGGTCGCGCTCTCGTGATGCTAGTAGCAATTTATGCTGGTACCACACAAAGTATGGTGACCAAGCACGAAAGTGCGGGTCCCGCTTTTGCCCTCGTTATACCGAAATGACTTCGGGAAACGCCAACAGCAACGCATAGTAGCGAGTACTGCGTTGCCTCATTCCCAGACTACTCGGCTCCTACAGATTCTCGATCCCGTCACCAAATACCGATTTTTAATAGACACTGGCTCCAGTGTGTCAATTATCCCAGCCACGGTGAAAGACAAAAACAACCCATTGTTGGCGACATTACGTGCCGCAAACGGCACGCCAATTCCTTGTTACGGTGAAAGAGTATTAGAGTGCAGTCTGGGATTGAGGAGAAAATTCACATTTACCTTCTTGATAGCTGAGGTACAAGAGCCCATAATAGGTGCTGATTTTCTAGCCAAGTTTGGCATACTTGTAGATGTTAAAAACCGTAGAATTAGGGACGAGGAGACACAGATCTCAATTCCCGCTTGTAGCATAACTAGAGCTAAGGTCTTGCATTCATTCTCCATAGCTTTCAAGGAGGAGTGCATGTTCGAGCAGGTACTTAAAAATTTTCCTGCATTAACAAACCCTAACTTAGCTTCTAATAACATGCAGACATGCACAAAGCCCTTCATAGAGACGCAAGGTCCGCCGGTCTACTCCCGTGCAAGGCGACTACCGCCTGATCGATTGGCGTTAGCCAAGAAAGAATTTGCGCGCATGCAAGAAAATGGCATTATCCGCAGTTCCAAAAGTCCTTGGGCTAGCCCTCTTTTGCTAGTACCCAAGGCTAACGGTGAATTCAGACCGTGCGGGGATTTCCGCAGGTTGAATGCCGTTACTCTACCTGATCGCTACCCTATTCCGCATCTGCACGGTTTCAGTGCAAATTTAGAAGGAGCACAAATTTTCTCAAAAATTGACCTCAAGAGCGCCTTCCATCAAATTCCACTTGATGAGAGCGCTATCGCTAAGACCGCGGTAATCACTCCGTTTGGTCTCTTTGAGTTCCTCAAGATGCCATATGGCTTAAGGAACGCTCCTCAAACGTTCCAACGCCACATGGCTGAAATTTTCTCTGATCTCACATTCGCCTATGTCTATCTAGACGACATCCTAGTGGCATCCACAACCCCGGAGTTGCACAAAGACCATCTTAGGGTCGTTTTTCAAAGACTGTCCGACAATGGACTCCTCGTAAATCCTGAAAAATGTGAGCTCGGAAAGCCATCACTGATTTATCTAGGTCACGAAATTTCTAACCTAGGTCTAAAACCTTTGCCTTCCAAAGTAGAAGTGATCAAAAACTTTCCTCTTCCACAGACCCAGAAGGAACTAAGAAGGTTCCTAGGTTCTGTTAACTTCTATCATCGTTTCATACGCAACTGTGCTCAAACTTTAGCCCCCTTGTCTGACTTGCTCGAACCGAAACGAAAAAGCAAATCTATTGAGGTAAAATGGACGGAAGAAGCGCGCAAAGCTTTTGATGAAATAAAGCATAAGTTAGCTACTGCGACTGAGCTATCCTACCCTATTGCAAATGCTGATTTTAGTCTAGTAGTGGACGCCTCCAGTACTGCTGTAGGTGCTGTTTTGCAACAACAAGTAGGTACTAATATCTCTCCTCTTGCCTTCTTTTCCAAAAAGCTGTCGCCCACTGAGCGTGCTTATAGCGCGTTCGGTAGGGAACTCCTTGCTATCTAGCTGTCTGTGAGACACTTTCGTTATGCTCTAGAGGCAAGGGAGTTCGTGATCTACACAGATCACAAACCTTTGACCTCAGCGATTAAGATGCCTTCTGAAAGACATTCCCCAAGAGAGGCTCGACACCTGTCCTATATTAGCCAATTCACCACTGACATCCGCTTCATAAAAGGGTTGGACAATACTGTCGCTGATTGTCTATCCCGAATCAACTCTGTCCAAACCAGTGGTGAAATCACTTTCGGTAATATTTCCAAGACTCAGAAGGAGGATCCTGAACTTCAGGACCTTCTCAAACCTTCTAACACTTCCTCTCTGAAATTAACCTTGGTTGACGGCGTGTACCGTGATGCTGAGCGACTTTCTCGTTTGTATCTTCCTGCGACTCTCCGCAGAGTAGCTATTCTCCACTCTCATTCCCTCTCTCATCCTGGTATTAACCGTACATTGCGTTTGATTTCCGATCGTTTCGTCTGGCCAGCGATGCGTAAGGAGGTCAAGCAAATTGTGCAAAATTGCCATGCATGTCAGAGTAGTAAAGTGGTGAAACACAATCGTGCAGCGCTGCAGAGTTGTGCATTCACAGGTCACAAGTTCGACTCTGTCCATCTAGATTTGGTGGGTCCTTTGCCTTTATCGCGTGGTCAGTCTTATTTGTTAACAATCATTGATAGGTTCACACGTTGGGTTGAGGCTGTCCCTCTTCCTGATACCCAAACTGAGACTGTAGCGCGCGCTTTCATGTACAACTGGATCTCCAGATTTGGTGTTCCCTTAAGTGTCACACATGACCGGGGATCACAACTCACCTCCAAATTTTGGAGTGAGCTCAGCACCGCTTTAGGTTGTTCTAACACCAGCACTACCGCTTATCATCCGCAGTCGAATGGACTTATTGAGAGAGTCCACAGAGACCTTAAGACTGCACTGCGCTGCCTTAATTGCAGTCACGATTGGACTGACAGACCTCCAGTAGTACTACTGAGCATCAGAAATTTACACAGACAGGATCAGCAATGCACAGCAGCTGAAATGTTGTATGGCACAACACTTCGTCTCCCCGGCGACATTGTTGACCCAAAACCTTTACCAGAATTTTCAGCTGCTGACCGTTCCGCCTATGTAACCTGTCTAAAAGATTGCATGCGTCAGATCAAGTATGTGGCTCCACGAATGCCTCAGACTAAGGACAAACTGGATCCTGCTTTGCAAGACTGCACACATGTGTATGTCCGTAATGACGCCATCAAACCTACACTCACGCGCCCTTATGATGGCCCATTCAAAATACTCAAACGGACGCCCAAATATTTTATCCTTGAAAGATCTGGTTCACACGACCCTGTGAGCATTGATCGATTAAAAGTCGCGTACACTTCCGATCATAGTGTAACTTATAACTCATCATTCTCTCCGCAGATTTCCCTTCCCACTGAGACTCGATCATATCTACCATCTCAGCTTCCTCAGTTGGCTGCATTGTTGCCTAGTCAACTTTAGTGTAATCCCTTCTATGTGCCTGTACATTCAAACCCTATCCCTAAGCCTATCGTAGATTCTAATTCTAGCCCTCTTACTGAAACAGCGACAAGTCTGGATAGACCAGACGAGCCCGCTGCAGTAACTCGTGTTCCTAGAACTCTTGCCGACCTAAATTTGCAGACCCGTTTGGTGAAACTTCCCCGCGTAGTAAGATTTTCGGACCGCCAAACCCGGCACGGTCGCGTTGTCAAAACTCCTTCCCGCTACAAATGATTGCAGCGGGTGGACCTTTCGGTCTGCGCCTTGGGGGGTAATGTAGCATTCGCTACAGAGCGTAGGAATTATAAATTTTCCCATTCGTACTTAAATAAAATAATTATTAGCATTAAAATTCTTACTATTATTTATTATTAATTATTTTCTACTTCTAATCCGTAATCATTGAAGTTTTTGTGTAAATGCATGAGACAATAAAATAACACTCGACATTTTTCGAGAGAGAGCCCCCTGGTGGCAATACTGCGCAAGGCGCGTCGCTTTTCAAAAGCGCATTCTCACATTGGCGTCTTACTCTAGCGGTTACAGCAAATTCTCACCTCATCTTCATCACCAACGCCAAAACACCAGCTCCCCTGGGCCTTTAATGGGATTGCCTTTCTGGGATTGGTTTTGGTCCTTTTTTGGGCCTACCTTAACTGGTTGTAACTTACCAGAATTTACCTGGCCTTGGGCCTCATTTTGTCTCGCTTGTTTGGGGCTTTAACGCTACTTAACTCACCTAAAAATTGCCTCAACTTGAGCCGCCCTGCCTGGCCTCAACTCAATTAAATTGATCACTCCCAACGTCACGGGTTCCTCAAAGTCTTATAAACTGGGCTCTTAAATCATTTTTAAACAACACACACACTGTCGACTCCAGCACTTCTCCAGGAGCCTTCCGCCTGCCCGGACTGCAAACCCTCTTCAGCCAAGTTCTTCAGTTGCTCAAGACTCGGCGGTCCTTTCCGGCTCCTTCAAATAAACCACAAAGAAAAGCTGAGTTCCGAGTGCATTATTACCCTCTCTCCTGATTAATCAGATACTTATCGAGGAACATGTTCATGTTTGGCTATACCCACGGCCGAACAAGACACAAAGGTTATCGTACAGTATTTTATTTAAATGGAAATAAGCATCAAGTTGTGGTGGGCCTATTTTACTTCTATTTCCTGGGTAAAAGGAAGCGAGATTGAACTATTGAAATGGGAACTAATCATTTTGGCAACTCGCACTAATTGAACAAATACCTTTCTAACATGTGTCTAGAACAGTAATTCCTAACCTTTTTTCACCTCGCACCCCTAAAGACATTTCAGACGAACATCGCTTCGCCTGAATAAAAATGCCAACTTATCGTCAATATCCTATTATCTACCTGGACTTTTCTCGTACCCCCTTGAATATCTATCGAGAGCCTCGCCTCTCCAGGGAATTCGAGCACCCTAGGTTAGCTTATTTTATTTTTGTTTGACTAAGAGAACATTCGGAACCATTTTTTCGCTCCTACGTATCAATTAGTAATTAGTACGTCAAATAACGAGCTCGGTGCAAAAATATTTCCACGGGTCCTGCTACTACCTAATTACATCCTTGGTTTATTTGTTTGGAGTTTTATTCTTCCATTTCTCTGTCACGCTCATAAGGACAGTTATAGTGACCGTATCTTTGATACGAGTTCCACCAGTGCACAAGTAGAAAAATATTTTTTATCACGGGTACTGATAGGATGGATATTTTTGTTATTCATCCATATATGGAAAATTTGTTCAAGAAAGGTATTGAATCCCACCATTTTGGGCGGGCCATACACACTACATAGTAATCTCAAAATATACTCACGAACGTCAGAAGCGAGAAATTGCCCCACGAGGCTAACAGGGACATTATACGACATGAATAAGAAGAAAACGGCTAACATCCTGGAAAGGTAATGCATAGGATGAATTACATAGCTTTAAATTTGCCATAATATAAAAATTTAGCCCATTAGCCGTACTTGAATTCAGTAAAACATATTAAAAAGCTAAATTGTAGTTCACATAGAGTATATAACACAAAATAATGATTGTTTTCACTCAACACATGCTATTTATATGATACGCTGCTATAATTTTCATAGCTGCATTATTTGTTCATCAGAGAAAAACATTTTCCTGGTCGTTCCAAAGAATAAATGAAACAAAGAGCCCTTGAAGAATAAACGGCCGAATATGGCAGTCCAGTTATTTTGTATAGTATCTGAAACCTTACAAAATTTGTTTACGTTGTTCAATTGTTTTCCTGCAGTAGTGCGCCAGCTGTGGCAAGTTTACTGTCGAACTGTGGGTTGCAAATATGACGGGCCGGGGAGATATGAATCCTCGTGGTAAGTGTTGTTGAATTTTCTTTTGTGAAATGACTGAGGTGAGACTTATCCGTAAAATTTTTATTTGAAATATATTTTATCATTACAGTTGCTGCCATTGCCAAGAAGAAGAGGAGACGGAACAAGAATGCCCTCAAAGGGTTACCAAAAAACAAACCCCCGCAAGTAGTGAAGAAAAACAAATCTGAGGCTGGGCGCCCTGCTTCTGAAAGGTGAGCTTTTATGCATCTAGTAATATGGTGATCTGTGCTTTATATTATTGTGATTGAAAAGTTTTAATAAATGGAATGGTTTTATTCTGAAATGGAGTGACCAAAACAATGTGCATATTACAGTGCAAGTGATGTGAAAAATGCATGCTGCATTGCTAACATAAAATTGGAAACCCAAATTATAGAGCATGCTGTGGCTTGAACTTACAACACAGTAATGTGGGAGAAAGTTCTACATTAATGGTTTTTTGATTTCTTAAGTGAGGCTTGCATATTCAAGTATTAAGCTTTTATTATCAAATTTGTTTTGCAGTGAAATGAAAAAAATCTCTATAAATTCCTACTTAAACATTCAGGCATTGTGTAACTAGATCCTTTCAGATGTTTTTATTAATTGAATTTTTGTTATAGTTATTTTAATTGCAATGAGATTCAAGTTAATGAAGAATTTAACAGGAAATTTAACCATAAATGACACACCAGTGCTTTAAATTTTTTGGTATTATTTTTGCATTTTCACCTCTGAAACTAAAGGTTTTGAATACTTAAATAGCAATTTATAGTGAATGTAGTTGAATTATGTCATTTTTATTGTGGAAGTGGTGCTCCTTTGTAATATGCTTGAAAAATTTGTTGATTTACACACATGGGTCATAAACTTTGCAATAAGTGCTTGCTAGTTGTTAATGTTTGACATTTTGAAGGCAGAAAGTTTGGTAAATCTGAAGGATATGTCAGTTATCGATTTTGTAAATTTCGATGCCTTAGCAAAGTTAATTAGATCGAAATAAACAAGTTTTCTTCTATGCACTTTCCGTCTCAAATGAGTTTTATTAGTTATAGCGGTAAAAGACTTAGCGCAACTCCAGTGTTTGAAGCGGCAAGTTATTCAAGAAGCACGTCGGACAGCAACACTGCAATGCGCACTCGCTTCCAGCGCGATCGTCATCCAAGATGAAACCAAACCTACCGCTATACCTTGTTAAATACTCATTTGACGAAAAAAGTGTATAGAAGAAAAGTTGTTTGATTCGATGTTATTACCATGATTCAAGCAACAAAAATTCAAAAATCGATTAGTAGCTGTTTATTCGAGCACATTCGTCATCACAGACGAAACTAAACTTACCGCTATAAATCGTAAAATACTTAATTGAGACGGAAAGTGCATAGAAGAAAACTTGTTTATTTTGATTCAATTAATTAGGTTCAGGCACCAAAAAGTGAAAAATCGACAACTGACATATCCTTCAGATTTACCGAAAGTTTTTAAGCATAGGGCATAGTAGTTATAGTTGTTGCCATAGCAGCTGCATAGCTTATTTGGCCCACAATGTTATAGTGTTGTCTGGCTGGTGTAATTTTATTTTCATATCTTGCAAGTAATGACATACAAGCTTATGATAAAAAATATCAAATCTTTAGGTCAATCTTTATCAACAGGAAGCAAGTATTTAAGACTTGATTCTAAAATATTTTCAGAATGCAAAAGCTCTCCGATAACTTTGTTATAATAAGGATGATAGATTACTAACAATCTTTGGGTGAATGTGTAGCGTTTGGTAGGAATCAACTTTTGAATTTTTGGTGCCAAAACATAGTTAATTAGATCGAAATGAACAAGTTTTCTTCCATGCACTTTCCGTCACAAATGAGTTTTTTACAAGTTATAGCGGTAAATAAGTTACGGAAACTCTAGTGTTTGAAGCGGCAAGTAATTCATCGACGGCATGTCTGGCAATACTGTCATGGACGCTCTGATCCAACGCGCTCGAATGCTTAAGCGGTTCCCGCCCTCGACAACAAAAGTTAACGCACCGCTATAATTTGTTATTTTTGGGTGGTTATTTATATTGTTGTAATAAATAAAAGGTCCTAGAAGTGAGTTCAAGCTCTGTGGGGTGAGCTAATAATAAATTACAAAGTATTCAAACGTCCTCTAACTGTTCAATCGCGCATAAGATAAAACCTACCGCTCTAACTCGTAAAATACTTGTTTGCCGCAAAAATTGTATAGAAGAAAAGTAGTTTATTTCGATGTTATTAACATGATTCTAGCAATAAAAATTCGTAAATCGATTAGTAGCTCTTTATATGAGCGCATTCGTCATCAAAGACAAAACGAAACCTACCGCTATAACTCATTAAATACTCATTTGCGATGGAAAGTACATAGAAGAAAACTTGTTTATTTTAACCTAATTAACTTTGTTTAGGCCCCGAAACTGGAAAATCGATTTTTACCAAACGCTACATATTTACCCAATCTTTGTGCTAAGGCAAAAACCTTGAAATGCAGTACTAAGCTGAAAAATCTAACTTGGCTTATAATATTCTGAATGAGTCCAACTAGATCAAATCCAATAGCTTGCCCAATTTGACATGTTGTTAAAATAGTTCAAATTTAATGTTTAAACTGAGCGTCAATATTTACTTCAATGCATTCATAAAATTTTGAAATTTTGTTCCCAAAAATTGGTAAAGAAACATTTAAGAACATTCTACACAAACAACGGTTAATATTAATGAGATGCAACTAATCAATTTTTGAAACTTTGTTGCCTTGAACATATCAATTACATCAAAATGATCTACTTTTCATCAGTTTACTTTTTGGGGCAATTGAGTATTTAACGAGTTATAGCGGTAAATTACTGATCGCAACTCTAGCGTTTAACTAACACAACACTGCAATGTCGTCTTGCGTCCAGCGCGCTCGTCATCAAAGACGAAACCAAACCTACCGCTATACCTCGTTAGATACTCATTTGCCCCAAAAAGTGCATGGAAGAAAAGTTGCTTATTTCAATATAATTACCATGATACAGTCAACAAAATTTTGAAAATCGATTAGTTGCATCTCCGTCACATTAACCCGAACAGCATTTTGTTTTCTAATGTGTATTTTTTGAGTTATTCAACTTTGAAGTTATAACAAAGTTGTATATAAAAGTGAAGAAACACGTGTAAATAAGCCATGATACGATATTGATGTAATGATTGGTGAGATTAGGTTAGGTAATGTAAGGTTAGTTAAACAAACTAAACCAAATAGACGTTAAGTAACTCAACTCAGCCATACCGAGGCTGATGTTTCTGCAAACAGTCAGCACGTTTCAACAATGCAGCTATCAATATTATTTCTACCTGAACGTTATTAATGTTATATCCCAAAATTACACATTAGTGAGCAGAATGTCATTTGTGTGAAACGTCTTTAAATGCGTCATACTACTGATTCTTGGGAACAAAATATCCAAACTTTTCAAACACATTAAAGTAAAAATAGACATAATTTCTACCTGGAGGCTCATTATACAGGGTAAATGTGTAGCGTTGGTCAGTAATCGATTTTCCACTTTTCGTTGCCTAGAAATAGGTAATTAAATCTAAATAAACAATTTCTCTTCTATGCACTTTCCGTCGGAAATGAGTATTTAACGAGTTATGGCGGTAGGTTTAGTTTCGTCTTTGATGACGAATGCGCTCGAATAAACAGCCACTCATTGATTTTCCAATTTTTGCTACTTGAATCATGGTAATAACATGAAAATAAACAACTTTTCTTCTATACACTTTTTTTTGTCAAATAAGTATTTAACGAGGTATAGTGGTAGGTTTGGTTTCATCTTTGGTGACGATTGGGCTAAAAGCGAGACTTCATTGCAGTGTTGCCACACCATGGGATCAATGAATTTCTTTCTGCTTCAAACACTGGAGTTGTGGTAACTAATTTACCGCTATAACTTGTAAAATATTCATTTCCGACGGAAAGTGCATGAAAGTAAACTTGTTTATTTCGGTCTAATTAACTACGATTAGACACCAAAAAGTGGAAAATCGATTACTGACCAACGCTACACATTTTCCTTATACACTAACAAAAACATGCTTGGTATACCAAATATAGGATTTAGAGAATAAGAATTTAAAAACTATCTTTCAAAGGTCATAAAGATGGCATTCAAAAATAAACTTTTTTGTCCAAACCAATATCTGTGGGAATTAGTGCTCCCAGGTGGAAAATGTGAGGTCCTAAGCTGAGTTGGAAAAAGATTGGTCTTCTTTTTGCTGAAATAAAATTTTTCTTGTTTTATTTCACCATCTTTTTGGTTCACTGTTCTGTTTTTTAGCCCTCCTGATTTTATTTTTTCAACTTACATCTTGTTTCATAGCTCACAGTGTCTGTGTGCAGGAAATCTGGTGTGGGAACTGCCCTTGCATAGGTTTTGCATTCCCTTATCCTCTTACTAAATGGTATTTTCATCCATCCTCTCTACCTATCATTGCAACACTTTTGTTGTATTCCAGTGTTACCGGGAGGCCTCCTAAGGTTTTCATCACGCACTATCGGCTGTGGTTTTTGTGTGCTCTGTGATAGCATTGCATGGCATGCCTTATTTGTGTGTTTCTTTTTGTTTGTTTCAGCCTAGATTCTTGCTCTGCTATAAACTATTATTGTGCATAAAGTAATCTTAAGCCTGGAAGACCTGGCTTGCTTGAGTGCTACCATCTTGGGAGGTGAGTTGAATGGTTCTTCTAGTTAATTAGCATGTGCCTGTTTGGAATTTTCAGTTCATCAGTTTTGGTTTCTGATTTGGTTTGCTTCTTTATTTTTCCCATTGTGTCTTGAGATGTTCATTTTGATTGATTTCCATTATTTTGAATTGAAGTTCTGTTCTTTATGTTCATTTTACTTATATAATTTGTATTTTTGATTTATTTTGACTTACTCTGCATTTTGAGATTTATTTGCTTCTGATTTCTGTTCAATTTATGTTGTTTGTTTTATTCTTTTTGTAAAGCCTGGTCATGGGAGTTGCTTGCGGTTCTTGTACTTATAAGTTGCACTCATTCTTTTCAGCCAGCAAGTCGACACCTCATGTCTATGCTCCCTATGCTCCCTACTCTTGGCTCATCTTATCATACCGGTCTGTACATTTTCTTCTATTTGCTGTGCCTCTGGATTAGTTATTTCTCATATTCTGGTTCTGAGTAAACTATAACAATCACCAAGGTTTCATTTCACCAACAGTTTTAGGCTCACTATACAAGATCAATGATGTATTATAGGAAATTCTGACCCCGCAACATTGGCATCTCCGACGGGATGATCTTGTCTTTTTATTCATTCATTCATTCATTCATTCACTCATTCCTCCATTCTTGTCCAATTCTTACACCACTCTATAGACATCTATAGACATGTCAGATTCAGAACTACAATTTTCTTCTTTACTTGGGGAGCATGGACTGAGAGAGGCTGGTAAGTCTCAAGCTGGTGGCACTGGTGAACCTCACCATAAGGTCTTCAGCGATTCACTGCAGCAGAGAGAGATGGATGCCAAGCCATCATCGGCAGTAATTGATCCAGCAGCAGATACTAAATTATTGACCTTGGAGCAGCTTTCCTTGGCAATTTCCCTGCAGAGCTTGTTGTCTCAGTTCTCCCACCCAAATGTAAGAGCCGACTTCAGTAATGGCCGATTTGGAGTGAACATCAACCCCAATCTGTTGCCCAAGTTGGATGATTTGCGGTGGACCCTGTTTCCACGCTGGCAGGGGGCTGGACTAGATGCTGCTGTGGCGAAGAATTGTAAGGCAGCCGAGCATTTGAATTGTCTCCTGACCCAGCAGGACAGCATGTTCTTTGTTGGGGACTGCCCGGCTGAGGAATCACTCTCGTACAGGGACTGGTTCTCTGTCCTTGCTTCAATTTCAGCAGATCGTTATTGGCTCCGGGTTCCAGCTCATGAAAGGTGTGTTCATGTGCTGGGTAACCAAAGTGGAAGCCTACCAGAGGCTCAATCGGCTATTTCTCATGCTTCTGCAGCTGAAACAAGCTCATCTGTGGTGCCGATGTCTGGCAAGGGATGTAAGAAAAAGGTCAGGGAGCCTAAAGTGGAAGAGCTTGCCTTATCTTCAACGGATTCGCTTATCTCTGCGAGTCTGGACAGCTCTCACTCTGACACCTCTTCATCAACCTCATCGAAAAGAAAGTACCACCGTCAACTGCGGAAGAAGAGAAATGCTGGGAGGAAGAGAGAAATGAGACGGGCTGATAAACGTGAAGTCGTGACTCCTCCTGTGTTTGAGATGAATGGGAAGGAGAATTTGAAAATGTTTTTTGGGACATTTGAGTCGTACTTTCACAAGAAGTTTAATGGATCGGAGTATGACATGACTCAGGAATTAGCAAAATTTCTCTCCGATGAACTTTTGGAGGTGTATGGTGTTAAAGGAGGACGGAAATTGAAGTACCCTACCATGAAGCAACATCTTTTGGACTTCTACAAAAAACAGAAGATTGGTGGGAAAAAGTACTGGAGAGAAAAGTTACAGAATGCCTCACCAACTACCGATGAGCAATTGGATATATATGGGATGCGACTTATTGAGTTAGCCGAGCTTGCCTACCCAGATGACAAGAGGGAGTCTCTTCGTCACCTGCGGAAGAAGTTTTTGGAATCTATTAATCCTGCCATTGCTTCAAAGGTAGAGGATGCTGACCGGGCTCTGTGGGCTGGTTCTTCTACATCAAAACATATGTCCTTCGAGAAAATGCTACAAATGGCAAGGAAGATTCAAAAAGAACTTCAGGCAAACAAAACAGTATTGTTGATGTCTGGCAGTGGAGCTAGCCATCACATAAGAGCAGTGCCATCAAAGAAGTCCGATTCTAATAATGCAGGCAACCAGGGTTGCCCAATTCGCACTTCCTTGGACAGAACGCCGAGTGGGGTGGCATCATCGCAGAGAACTTTTTCGCCTCGTCCACGAGGGTGTAGTTATTGCCGCCTGCCAAACCATACTCGTAAGGAGTGCTGGCGTGCTTCACGGTCTTGTCTTATCTGTGGCAATAAACATCATTTGGAGGAATGCCCAAAGTATGACCCTAATTTTAAGAGATCATCAGCCAAGACTCAGCCTTTAAACTAATTGGTCCTGTTGAGCCAGGGGCACATACAGGGCTGTTTATCAAGACCCCTACAAGTTACCCGGTGGTATCAGATTTGCCAGAGGTCACCACTAAGTTTTCTCCGGTGATGGAGAGAATCCCTGAAGAGGAATCACTGAGGGAATCCACATCAGAGAGTGAGGGAAGCAGTCATGCTTCACCGGAGGTTATTGAGACTGGGGTGGCGATGGATGACCGCGGCACTACCCAATCGGAACCCAGCCCTGACTCCGGTATCACTGAGGACCACCTGAGCGCAATACCTGGAAGACATATTTGTCTTGTTGGGTGCAGCTCCAAGTTGCTGACTGTTTCAGTGGCCCTTAATGGGCATTTGGTAAATGCCGTATTGGATACTGGAGCTGCCATTTCACTTCCTACTGAGAAAGTAGTTGGCGAAGCTGGACTGGTTATAAGTAGCACTGATACTCATGTGAATGTAATTGGGGATTACAAATTAAAAGCAAGTGGTGTGACGAAAAGTAAGATTGAAGTCTGTGGGATTAAGATGGAAGAAATAGAGCTGTTAGTTATCCAGGACAGTATCCATATTCCTTTCCCTTTAGTTTTAGGAATAGACTTTATGAGGAAGAATAATATTGAATTGTCATTGAGAAAGAATATTATAATCAAACATTTCAACTCCGGAGGTTCAGTTGAAATTGCTTTACAGGCCTCGGGAAGCCCTGAAAGTATCCTGTATCATAAATTACCCTGTTTGGCCAGTAGGGATATTTCATTGGAGAGTGGTAAAGCTGAATTAATTCCAGTTGACCTTCCAGTACTACCTGTTGGTAGAGATCATTTACTTTTATATTCTGATTTAGATATGTCTTGTAGACTTAATGATGATCTGTGTGGCGTGGCTGGATTTTTCAATGCTGATGATAGACGAGTTCTTGTTGTATCCCGGGAATCCCCGGTTAAGATTGAAAAAGGACAATTCCTTGGCTCACTATCGTCCATTTTCCAATTGCCTGAGGAAGATGAGCTTGGTAAGATTGAGGAGGTAAATTTTGTAGATCGCTTACCGGAACTTGCGCCATTGCCTGTCCTGACTGAGGAGCAGAAGACTGTAGTCTATAAGATGCTGTCTCAGTTTGCTGGTGTGTTCAGTTCAGGAGATAGTGATCTTGGCCATGCTGCTGTTACCGAACATCACATTAAGTTGACTGACGATACACCAATTTACCAGAAGCCAAGACGATTTTCTAAGCCAATTGCTGATGAAATTGAGCGTCAGTGTGAGGAACTCAATAGCCTGGACGTAATTGAACCCAGTGTCTCGCCTTGGTCTTCTCCAATTGTTCCTGTGCGTAAGAAGGATGGCTCGGTCCGAATGTGCATTGACTATCGTAAGCTAAATAAAGTTACCGTACCTGATAAGTTCCCAGTTCCAAATTTAGCAGACTCCATTTTTGGGCTTCATGGTACTGAATATTTTACTCGTCTGGATTTGGTCCGTGGCTATTACCAATTACCTATTGATGAAAGCAGTCGGGAGTGTACAGCCTTTTCCTCCCAGAGGAACCACTGGCAATTCAAACGACTGGCGTTTGGTTTACGTAATGCTCCGTCTGCCTTTCAACGGGAAATTCAAGCTGTCTTGAACAGTTTCCCTTCTAACAAAGTAATCGTTTACATTGATGATATTTTAATTCTAGGGTGTTCATTTGAGGAACACACTTTGCTTGTTGCTAAAGTTTTGCAAACTCTTTTGGACCATAACATAAAAATTAAACCTTCCAAGTGTGACTGGTTCAATACTGAAGTGGAATTCCTTGGCCATGTAATTGGCAGATCAGGCATACGGAAAACTAGTGCATATGTGGAAGCAATTTCCAAGTATCCCCGACCAACTACTGTTGGAGAATTGAGAGAGTTCTTGGGTTTGGTTAATTTTCAGAGGAAGTTTCTGCCTAATTGTTCTGTAATACAGAAGCCATTATCCTCTCTCACTGGGGGAAGACGGACCAAGGTGATTGAATGGACTGACGAAATGAATAGTTCTTTTGAAAGATTGAAGGAGGACATGCATAATGATATCGAGTTAGCATACCCTGATTATGGCGAGAATGCAAATAAACTGGAACTTTGGGTTGATGCCTCAGGGCATGGTGCTGGGGCTTATTTGGCTCAGGAACAGTCAGGTTGTCACAGAGTTATTGGTTTTGCATCTATGTCTTTCACGCCTTCACAACTGAATTATTCTACCTTGGAACGTGAGTTAACTGCTTTGAGGTGGGGAGTGAAGACATTTAAACCATTTTTGTTTGGTGTGGACTTCATTCTGTTCACTGATCATCAACCACTTGTTCATTTACATAATATGAAATTAGTGTGTGCACGGTTGGTCAGAACTATTGATGAATTGTCAGATTTTTCTTTTGAAATCAGGTATCTTCCTGGTCATTTGAATTCAGCAGCTGATGCTTTGTCTCGAGTTGGTTGCCCTGCGTGGGAACCAAATGTGAGTGCGCTAACCACTCTTCCGGAGGGCCTAGTGCATGATGGACCACTGATTCCTGGTGGTGGGGACTCACTTGTCCTAAGCTTACATCGAGTGTTGACTCGCAGTGGCACACCAGACAAGGTCCCTCCTCATGCACAGGTGCTGAGGGAACAGTTGGTTGACGAACTGTTAGCTAATTTTTCAAGATACAAAATGAATGTGAACAGGGAATCACGCAAACGGCTCAAGCTCATGAGGTATGCTGGTCAGCTTCCTTCTCTGGAAGTACTCTTGGCTGCCAGCAAAATTTATCAAGTAAGAATATTTGTTTACTTCTGGTCAGAACAGCCTGTGATCTACCAATTTAAGGATTACCCTATAGTTGTTCACTTGGAATGCTTGGGTGGGGTGCACTTCAATCCCCTTGTGGAATTGCGTAATTACAACACCCCTGATTTGGCAGTTTGTTCAGTGTATTCATGTGATGATAGCCTTGTCTGCCAAACACCCTTGGCCCCTGACCTTGCAGGGGGGGAGAGCGAAGGATGTGGCAGCGATGAACTCCTTGAATTGCTTTTGCACAAGGAGAGGGTTCCCTGCTGTTCACATGGTCGTGGACCTCAACCTCAGATTTGGGTTCATGCTAAGGGGATGGATCTTTGTGCTGTGGTTGACTCAGGAGCTGAGCAGAGCTTGATTTCCTGTTCTGCTTTGGAAATTGTGCAGCGGTGTCAAGAAATTGTTGTTGTGAGAGAGCATTTGTGTAATATTATTGGATTGACAGGACAGAGATTGGCGATTAACCAGACAGTTTATTTAACGCTTCCTCTTGGGTCTGAGATTTTGTGTGGACCATTCAAATTTGCAATTGTACCTGATGATGTCTTGCCGCACTGTTTCCTGATTGGAATTGACTTTCTAACAATAAATAACCTAGTTGTTGATTTGTATGGTAATACTTTGAAGCAGTCAGATAGAGTAGTCGCTCAATTGTATTATCAACGACCTTTGTGGCAAGAGGAAATTTCTGTGTTGGTTGCCATCTCTGAAGAATTGTCAGATTCCCATGAGTTGCAGTTGGTAAATAATGATGGTGAAACCGGTATACAGTTGAGTGGTCAATCAGAGAAAATTGGTGGGTTGTCATTTGTGCATGATGAAGAAACTGTGAGGGGTGTGCAGGAATCAGATCCCATTCTCTGCTCAGTCATAGACTGCATTAGGAGGAAAGTATTACCTGCTGAATGGCCTGAGTCCTGTAAGCCTTTTGCAAGATATGGTTCAAAGTTATCCATCGTCAATAATATTCTCATTTATTTGGATCAAATGTCAGTCGTGGTGTTCCCGTTTACTCTTTTACTGGAGCTCACAATTTGTTTACATTATAATTATGCTCATATTGGACGTGAGAAAGTTTGGAAACTACTTTTCAATTTGGTGTGGCATCCACTTAAATATCAAATTGTTTCTGATGTTTGTACCACATGTTTCCAGTGTCAAGTCCTTAAATCCTTTTCATCTGTCAGGATCCCTCCAACCCTTAAGATAAGCTCAGAGTTTCCGTTTCAGCTGGTAGCTGCAGACCTGATGGTGCTTCCTCAAACCCAAAGGGGTTACATTGGCTGCTTGGTTGTGGTAGACCACTATTCTAAATGGTTATCAGTGGCACCAATAAAAAATAAAAAGACTGAAACAGTCATAAGTGCATTGTCTAATCATGTATTTCCTTCATTTTTACATACGCCAATTTCGATGCTAACTGATAATGGGCCAGAGTTCTCATCAGCTTCATTTGTGTCATTTTTGCAAAATCTTGGCATTGGTCATCAGTTGACAACTCCTTATTGCCCAACCAGCAATGGTGCATGTGAAAGGGTTAATCAGACAGTAAAGAATTTTTTGAAGAATCTTAATAAGAAAAATAACCAATGGGACTTGGATTTGCAGAAGGCTGTTGTCATTTACAATCAAACCTATCATTCCGAAATTAAAATGTCACCATCCCAGTTCCTGTTAACCAAGAATCATACAGTACCTTTGCAGTTGCCCATTGCTGTGGGTTTGCAGGAGAAGTGGCATCTTGGCCACCCTAAGTTTGTTCCTTTCAAAGTTGGCCAAGCGGTCCTAATGAAGAATGAAAAAGGTTTCCGTACTGTGAATAAATTTATGGCTAATTTTTGTGGCCCATTCATTGTTGCTAAAGTTGACGAGAATGGCTTGACTTATGTGCTGCATGATCCTAAGAGTGATGGAGCAATTCGTGCTCACCATACTAAGCTGCGATTGTACAAGACTCCTCCTAAGTATTTGTCTGATGTACTTCAGTCTATGGGGTTGGCAACAGAATTACAGCCATTGGCTGATGCAGAGATAGCATCCCTCAATCAGTTGGGCTTAACACCATGCATACCGCCTGGGGTTTTGGAGTCCGATACCTCGAGTGAATTGTCGGTCGGAGAGGAGTCTGGATCAGAGGCTAGTGATGGGTCTTTTTCGGGATTTTCAACCCGGTCTTTATCTAACAAAGTTTCAGATGATCATCAAGAATGCAATTCTGAATCCATAATTGAAAAACTATGGCATAGTAATACCATGGGTGGTAATTGCCGTGGTTGCGATTTTGAACTTAATAGTGAAAGACAATTCTTATTGCTGGCATTTGATGAGCCTCAGAATAGAGTTCAAATACAAGCAGCACTCACTGAGAGTCCCCCAAGGGTTGATGATTTGCTGGTGTGTAGCCCAATTTTGAATATGGATCAGGAAGCTGGTGCAGCGGAAGAGTCCTTTGATTTAGGCCAATCTCGTGAAATTGACCAGCAACTGCAAGGGTTGCCAGCAGTTGGGGTACCGCGTGATTCCCCAGCAGGGCAGGATAGGTCAACCATTGCTGAGCTGGAGGATTTTATTCTCAGTTATAGCAGTGAGCTGTCATTTGATGGATTCACTGATGACCCGTACCCACTATTGCGCATTGCTCAGCTTAATGCTGCTAGACAGCTAATTGATGAGCATGAGTCTCCATTATTACGACAAACAAGGTCGATGGGTCCTGCTCAAGGGTTACCAAATGTTCAACCTACAATTTTGGAAAGGCAGAATATAAAGAAATAGAATCTTACTGGAAGGTTCGCGATTATTGTATGGTATGCTAAGCTGTGCCATAATTGTAATATATGATGTATAAAAATGTTCTGGGTGGTTTCATTGTTTCAGTAGAGATTTCCATGACTTTGTGTGTTACCTTTGAACTGGGTACTTACATACCCACCGTTTGCTTCAGCAGTGTTTAAGTATTGTATCATTATTCATGCTTGTATGTGGAAATGTCTTGGTGCTGTGGGTGCACATGTTATTCACTATTGTACTTATGCAGAGTCATTTTGTATATAAATTTGGTTGAACTGGATTGGTGAAATGTGATTCTCTTGTTGGTTGCAAGTCGTGTCAGATTGTGGTTCTTGGTTGTAATGTCACGGTTGTCATTGTTGGAATTATTTTCACCACCCCGATAGTTTGTGCTGGTGGGGGGGCATGTTACCGGGAGGCCTCCTAAGGTTTTCATCACGCACTATCGGCTGTGGTTTTTGTGTGCTCTGTGATAGCATTGCATGGCATGCCTTATTTGTGTGTTTCTTTTTGTTTGTTTCAGCCTAGATTCTTGCTCTGCTATAAACTATTATTGTGCATAAAGTAATCTTAAGCCTGGAAGACCTGGCTTGCTTGAGTGCTACCATCTTGGGAGGTGAGTTGAATGGTTCTTCTAGTTAATTAGCATGTGCCTGTTTGGAATTTTCAGTTCATCAGTTTTGGTTTCTGATTTGGTTTGCTTCTTTATTTTTCCCATTGTGTCTTGAGATGTTCATTTTGATTGATTTCCATTATTTTGAATTGAAGTTCTGTTCTTTATGTTCATTTTACTTATATAATTTGTATTTTTGATTTATTTTGACTTACTCTGCATTTTGAGATTTATTTGCTTCTGATTTCTGTTCAATTTATGTTGTTTGTTTTATTCTTTTTGTAAAGCCTGGTCATGGGAGTTGCTTGCGGTTCTTGTACTTATAAGTTGCACTCATTCTTTTCAGCCAGCAAGTCGACACCTCATGTCTATGCTCCCTATGCTCCCTACTCTTGGCTCATCTTATCATACCGGTCTGTACATTTTCTTCTATTTGCTGTGCCTCTGGATTAGTTATTTCTCATATTCTGGTTCTGAGTAAACTATAACAATCACCAAGGTTTCATTTCACCAACAGTTTTAGGCTCACTATACAAGATCAATGATGTATTATAGGAAATTCTGACCCCGCAACACCAGGAGGCCAAGTTTAACATATAATCTAATCATTCATGTTTGCTTTACCACATTTTTTCTTTTTCATCCTTCCTGTTTGTATGCTTTGGCTGTCCTGTGTGGGAGCACACCTTGTGGATAGGGTAAACATTTGCAATAGTCCTCTCTAAATTGTGCCTTTTTATTGCTCTCTTGAGATTCTCTTTATTGTAGCTAGGAAGTTTTAAATTAATTGATACAATGATTGTGGCAATAACACTGGCTTGAAATTGATCTCTACCATGTTCATACTATTTCATTAAGGTAAAATTAGCACAGTGTCCTGGTGTAGGCTGTTCACTGCATTCCAGCTTGTGAAGCCCCAACCTTGTGTCTTTGTTTTTTTGTATAATTCTGTACAGTGATGGATTTTCTGCTATTGGTATTCAAGTAACAGCATACAGTTTTATACATCCTCAGTTATAGGGATAAAACTTGACAACTTTGAAAATGTTTTGATCTATCTTTATGAATAATTCCTGCCTCCTGAATAATTCCCTTCTAATTTTGTCAGAACATGTGACCAAGTTATGCAAGTTTTTGAGGAAGTTTTGTGCTTATGAACCAATTCATTCAAAGCCTAACTGTGAATTCAGAGTTGGGTGATCCAATTGTGTCCTTCAGTTTTGGCTTGCTGTGCTAGATGATCACCTGACGGTAATACAACTATTGTATCTTTGGGAATTGGCACTCCTAGGAGGAAATTGTGAAATTCCAAGCTGGATGTTGAGCAGGCCTTTTATGTTGTAATGGAATGCATATTAACTTTGTTACAGACCATCTCATTTTTATTTCACCGTATTTTTTGGCACCTTTTATTTTTTTTTTCAATTTTTATATTGTTTTTTAAAACTTCTTTTCATCTTGCTGCTTCAGTGTGCAAGGTCTAAAAGCATACCTGGTTTCCAAATTCCTTATTCTTTTATTGGTGTACTAAATAGCGTCTTCTTCCTTCTTCTTTTGGGAACACTTTTTTTTTGAGGTGGAGGTTCAAACTAAGTTATCAAATTTAATGTTTTTGATGTTGATGTTTACAAAAAAAACAAATTGTGTGCTTATGTTTGATTTTCTCTTGTGTGGCATGATGTGGAAGGTTTTCATTATTTACAGTATAGATGCCGTTATTTACCTGAGTGACTGTTTGCCACTTTAAAAATTTTCATTATAAGCTGTAGTTGTGCACCACATTGATGCAGTTGTGATGAGATGGCTATATCTGCCATGTATGGACCTCCATTACAAGCCTGTAGTTGTGCACCACATACACAGTTGTGATGAAATCAAGGCAATATCTGCCACCTGCAACCTCCATTACAAGCCTGTAGTTGTGCACCACATACACAGTTGTGATGAAATCAAGGCAATATCTGCCACCTGCAACCTCCATTACAAGCCTGTAGTTGTCCACCAACTGAGAACCATTGTGATGAAAGTAAGGCTATATCTGCCACCTGCAAACCTCCATTACAAGCCTGTACTTGTGCCCCACATAGACACAGTTGTGATGAAAGTAAGGCTATATCTGCCACCTGCAAACCTCCATTACACGCCTGTACTTGTGCCCCACATAGACACAATTGTGATGAAAGTAAGGCTATATCTGCCACCTGCAAACCTCCATTACAAGCCTGTAGTTGTGCCCCACATAGACACAATTGTGATGAAAGTAAGGCTATATCTGCCACCTGCAAACCTCCATTACAAGCCTGTACTTGTGCCCCACATAGACACAATTGTGATGAAAGTAAGGCTATATCTGCCATCTGCAAACCTCCATTACAAGCCTGGGTTTGTGCCCCACATAGACACAGTTGTGATGAAAGTAAGGCTATATATGCCACCTGCAAACCTCCATTACAAGCCTGTGCTTGTGCCCCACATTGGTGTAGTTGCCCAATGCTCAGTGCTGGGTGATGGCTTGCATCCACTCAGTATTCAGCAGCGTGTCTCTGCTATCTCCCAGCTCGACACACAAGCTGCGCTGTACTCAGCACTCATGCTTCAGCGCAGCAGGTGCTTACTATGGTGTGTTCATGTGATTTCTTGTGATTTTTAAACCTGAGTATTGGTCTTGATGGTATTACGGCTATTGATTACGGTTTAGAGTTCCTCTGTGCGCTATTTTTTCAGGCAACTAGTGTGTTTATCAAGCTTATGATTTTTGGACCTGAGTATTGGTCTTGATAGTATTACGGCTATTGGGCGAGGTTTTGAGTTCCTCCGTGTGCTATTTTTTGTACGATTAGTGTGGTCCGCAAGCTAGTGTTTTGCTAGTCTGTGAATCAATGTTGTATGTGGTGCATATTTTTAAGGAGGCTGTGATAGTTCACAACTTTCTTCATGTTGTCCCACATCTAAGTAGTGTAGTTTTGACAATATTCTACGTAATGAATACTAAAATTTGTACGTATTTATATTATGTTTTATCTCCTAAGAATACCCCTCAGGGGGATACAACTATTGTATCTATGGGAATTGGCATTCCCAGGGGAATATGTGAGGTCCCAAGATGAAGATTAATTAAGTGGGCCTTCCTTTTTGTTGAAATAGAAAAGGTTTTTGGTTTTATTAAGGATCATCTTTTTCCATTTCACTTTTTTCCTGTCTTTCAGCACCTACACCTTTCTTCTTCAACTTTTATGTTGATTCATAAACTTTTTCTGTATAGATTCCATGTTCTCTAATATCCATATTAAATGGTGGCGTCCTCCTTCTTCTCTTTGGAACGCTTTTTTGTGGTTAGTGAGGCTTTAACTAATATCTAATCTTGTTTCATAAGCTTCTTTCTCAACTTACTGTTTCTATGCGTCTTCTACAAAAATTCTGCATTCCCTCAACTCCATACTAAATGGTGCCTTCCTCGCTTGGAACACTTTAGTTGCGGTTAGGTAGGCGTTAACTACTATTTCATAATGTCATTTTCGATCAGACTGATGTGCATATTCAAGATAAGAGGTGCTTTTTTATTATCAAAATCGCACGCTTCGAAGTATTCTCTAATTTCATAAAATTAGATGCTTGAACATCGAATTTGCAAGAAAAATGAAAATTTAGGGTTAAATCTTATTATAATACAGATCCATATCATTCTGAATATGTGTTGGGTTTGAGTGAACCGATTCGGAAGCTATAGGCACCGCATTATTATTATATAGGATGCTTCACCACCGAAAACGCTACAGAGGCATTTCGTCGGTGTGTTCGATATTCCCAATTTAGGCACCGCGTTATGGAACATGGCGCGTTGTTCCGGTTGCATACCGTTAGCGCCATGCCTCCGCCCACCCAGTGTTGGCTCTGTCCCACCGGAAGCTGTGCTGTGCTGCAGTTATTGTCACTAAATGCACACTCCTCAATTTACTGCTCCAAGGCTGTGGCCTGAGCCTTTCATGCTGGTGACGTCCGGCCCTATTTTCTTGTGCCCGTATCGTGCGCTTGTGTCTATTTTACCACGCATGATAATATATGGCCTCTCCTTGTGTGAATCTACAGCGGATATAGTGGATTATAGTTGTAGTGTGTATTATAGCGCATTATGTAAATTATAGCCGGTGTCAATGTATAGCGGATATAATGGCGGATTATAGTTGCAGTGTGTATTGTAGCGGATGTAGATCTATAACAGATAGTTCATTTATAGTATATGCACTTTCGGAAATTTTACTCTGCGCTTAACCTTAGTTTACTTTTTAACTGTGTACACGTGTGGAAAGCGTGTTACGTGCTTCAACTTCGTTAGCTTTTCTGAACAGGAGTTGTCCGGTTGAGGCAATGGTGTGGGTGGCAGGCGCGTTGAACGAGACTAGCATAATTGAACTTATATCTTAGCCTTTCTTGTGAGAATATAGCCTCTCATGGGGACCATTGAGTTCTTACCACGGCCTGGCTCCTCAGGGTCAGGCTCTGAGAAGACTCTCCTCCATTGCTCTTTTGGAAACTTAATGAAGTGCCTTGGGAGCCTTCTGGGAAGACGCGTGCTGTTAGTGTCTCTTCGATATTGTGTCGCGTGTGCTTGTCTCCCCACTGTGCTGCTAACGCTTCCTACGACAGTACGTTGTTGTCTTATGAGCTTTGTAGGTTATTCATAATTTTAATTTTTGTGATGAGTAATGTTAGGGTACGCTTTACCTTTGATGTTTATAGTATTGTCAAAGTTCTTGGTTATTGTATTCGATTTTATTGTCTAGTAGATTCACTATATCTTCTAAATGATGGAATACGGCCATCGCGGTTGCGGATGCTTATAACAACACTCGCGATATCGTGGCATCTACATAAAGGATTGGCAATTTGACATTATCCTGTAATGAATGTAGCGGATTCCATGACAAAGCCACTCATTACGCAATACTACGGTCGAGGTAAAGCGCGTAATATTCTAGCATTAGGAACAGTGCGTACTATCAGAAGAGTATAGACCTAAATGTTACGTTCTGCGTATGTCGGGAGAGTGTGATTGTTGCGTGACTGCGTTGCTGAGACCTCACAGTTGGTCAGTACACATATATATTTGGTGCTTGTGGCAGGAGCTGCGTGCTCAATATTGCATGAACTTGCTGAAGCCATCCTGAGCCACCGGTGGCCACTGAGGGTGTTTTTATAATGCTGCTGACCGACCAGTTATCAAAAATTCAATTCTTATAAATAATTTATTAAACCTAAATGAAGGGACGAGCCAGTTAATGTTTGATAGTTTTAAAATTGCTTACGTCAATTATCTTTTAATTCGAGTTGAAAATTGAACTTCAGCTTAACCAATTGCAGTCAGTGTTAAACGCATGGTCTAAGTAATCCCAAATGGAGTAGGTACTGTTTCTTGATTTGGAAGATGAATTGCTCATCAGTTCACTTACCGCCGAATTGGCCGAGCTCCGCTGTAGGTACGCGGGTATAGGACACTTATTTTAGTCGACTTCAAAAGAAACCGTGCGTGGCAATAATCCAATAATCATTCTACTCATCCACTGCTGATTCCATTCGTCTGGTTGTGGGAGTTGGCCATGCTTTAATTTTACGTACGGTAGAACTTTTTTCCTTGTCTTTTTTTTTAGTTGTCCTGGTCTGAAGTCTCTGTATTTTGTGACGGCAAAGATATATGTTCAAGTAACAGTTTCTTGTCGATTTTCCACTGTGTGACATTGACTATTCTGTTCTTAATTGTAATTTGTAATATGGGCATTAGTCTAGAAATTTTTCAGTAATGAGCAGATTGCTACATAAACGTGTAGAATAGCATCCTACTTCTATTCGCCTATATGTAAGGTACGTGTCTCAAACGCACGCCCCGCAAAAAATGTTAATTTGATTTATGTAACATTTAATGAAGTCTTACCAGTACACTTCAAGTTGAGCACAATGACACACACCAGCATTGATGAATTGTTCAGTGGTGAAAGTCATGAAGCTGATCAAGGTATGGCCAAACGTAGTGGACAAAGAGAAATTTATACCCACAGTATACCCGGGTGAGCTGTATCTGGTGTCATGGGGTGCGTTTTAAAGAGAAAATTACAAGGGAAGACAGTCACAGATGAGCAAGATCATATAGAAACTAAATATGTCTCAAGAGAAAACTTTTTAGTTGAAATTGTATGTAGTAAGATGAAGGTAGAAAATTATGGTAGTATCCCATAAGCGTGGAGTATAAATCAGGTTTTGTTGCGAGTTTTGCATTGTATCGCGTGTTGCAGAATTTTGAAATTGGAAGGAAAATTAAACTTCGCATTGTTCCAAATTTTTGTTTTAAGATTTACTGTTAAATATTACGCAGCTGCTAAATCGCGTCATGTCATTGCGATCAAGCTCTTAGCTATACCTTGTTCGCTCGTCAATAAAAATCAGTCGTTAAATCATAAGTCAGTTTACTGCGCGTCGATGTCTCTAAACTTGAGCTTGCACTCGTGCTGCCGCGCTCTCTCTTGGAGAATTCCGAGTCCTTCTCTCCGCGGTCAGCATCGAGGAATTCACTTTCTTCAGTGCCAGTTAGGGTGCTAGTGTCGGTACGATAGTATTGCATATGGTAGAGTTCAGATCTCACTTTGGCTTTGTATGGTGCTAAATGTGCCCACATTTTTATCGTTAATGTTTTCAGACAATTTCAGATAACTTTTTTATAACCCTAATGTAATTTTTCAGTCTAATCCTCAGTGTAATTCCAGTAGTATGAATTATTCCTTCATTTATCCTTGATGAGTATATCTTTCACAAAGGTTTCATTAGAAATTTCATAGGATCCCGTAGGAAAGTATTTAGTAATTCGTGCAGAATCTGTTCATTATGTTGAGGTCAAAACACACGATCTTTTCCTAAAGCCTGGGATCGTCTAGAAAAATACGTTAAAAATAACTCAACGGAGCTCTCGAGGAATATATTTCGGTATAAATTTTACTGGTGCTAAAGTAATATCAAGTTGCACTAACAAGAGCAACATAGGTGATTTTGCAGACCAAGAGCTGACCCGTTGGGCCAACGCTCAAATATTTTCCCCCTAAAAGGAGATGGTCTCTTTCGCAGGCCACCTCACCAAGTCGAGCATGTTACAGTATACAGAAGTCTCGTGAATGCCTCGTTCGCTTTGGTTGACTCAGGTGTGTCGTGTGCGTGCCAGGTCAGGTAGCATGCCACTGCGTGCTTAGCTTTCTATGTTAGCACTTTGCTGTGATATTTCAAGAACTTGGAAGAAAGAATTGATACACGTCACCGTGCTCTTGGGAGGAAATTGTGAAGTTTTGAGCTGAAGTTGGGGTTGGCTTTCTTTATGAATTGGAAGATTAACAGGTTTTTAGTTTCGGACCATCTTTTATTTTATTTATTGCTGTCCTTTTTTCTTCAGCACCTATTGCTTTCTTCTTCAACGTTTATCTTGTTCCAGGTTTCATAAACTCCTTTCAGTTTTGCTGTTTCTAAGCGCAGGGCGTAGGGGACATTTGTGCATAGATTCTTCGTTACCTTAAATCCATTCCAAACGGTACACTCTTCCTCCCCTTGGAAACACCTTTGTTGTGTTAAGGATTTTTAAACTAGCTTTTAATCTAATCATCAGTAATGTGATGCCTAATTTTAATTTTTCCCTATTTTGATTGAAAATAAATTGACACTGCCTTAATTCTTCCTAATACGTTGTATTTCCTTTTGCAGGTAAGTGCTGATAACACAGTGTGGTCTGCTCAGCGCGTGGTAGGTGAGTACCCCAAGTTCTGGAACATCGTGCGCGAGTTGAGCCCGACGCTATGCACGCGTTGTGTAATGACTTCTTTCGTGCTGCATTAGAGTGCACCAGTTGTAACGGCGTTAGAGTGCAGCAGTCGAATTCCTTTAGTTACGCTCTCGTTTTTTGTTGTGTGACACGGACGATTTCTGAGTAAATTCGTTTTTGACCTGAATTGTACGTACTGGAGTATTTCTCGCTACATGTGAGGTGCTTGTTGCGCTGTAGTTGTTTGTGTGGTAGACGATTTCCAGGCAAGACGCCCGTTCGTTTTCGACTTTTATTGTACTGGAGTCTTTACTCATTATGGGTATGGTGGTTGTTTTCTGTCGAGTTATTGATACTTGTGTCGTTTCATGATTTAAAATAAATGAGAAGTTGTTTTGTGTTGTCATACGACTGCTGCAAATATCCGTGGATTACGTGAAGAAGAACTTCGAATGATTTTTGGCGTGCTTGCTACAGTGTAAGCTAATTTGATTAGTTTCGGACTTCGGCTTCCCGGACATGAATATTTTAGTCCATAAAAGCGTATCAGTCTTAACACGTCGATCATAGGTGAAAATTTAGAAAATATTTCCTGGTTGGGCTGGAAGTCATTCAACTTTCTGTGAAATGGAGAAAAATTCTGTACACTGAAACTTCTGCCATCATAAGGCACGGTGAATGTCCCGGCTGCATGATCTTACATGCAGTGCTGGAGGAATAATTTATTGTTCGTGGGAGCTGTTCCGTGATGAGGCTTATCTTTTATCACACTGCTGGCGATGTTGCCTGGCCTTGAAGATGCACAGTGCCTGCCGATGGCCGTGCCCTCTGCAGCTGGAGCTGCAACATGAGCCGTGCCGCAGAACCGGTCTGTAAGGACACCGTCTTGCGGGCCGAGTGTGACGTCACTGCTCTCTGAGGCGTGATGTCGTTCCGGCGCATGCTGCATAGTGTTTTCGTTTTGATTTATGTTTATTGTCGCCATGTTGCAGTCCTTTGTGTCATAACCGAGCCGTGAGTTGAAGCGCGCATATATTGTGGCTTATAGTTTGTGAATCCTTAACGACCTTCCGACGCATGCTGGATGGAGTTTACGTTTTGGTTGAGGTTTATTGTCGCCAACGTTCGCGGTCTCTGGTGTCGTAGCCGAGCGGTAAGTTGAAGGGCGCGTATTTTGGGGCTTATGAGTAGCGAGTCCCTAAACGAGTTTTCTTTTTCAGGTTTGATACGCCATTGAAAAAGTAGTCTGAATTTTCAGTATGTTGAGAGCACTTTGTGCAGTGTTCCTGTGGTAGGAAATATTTCTCTCATTTTCGCTTTTCTATATAGTCTATAATTATACAAAATTATAGTCTATAATTTTGTTTCACCGCGTTTTCACAGTGAACACTTTTTGCAGTACTCTTTTTAAGAATAGGAATTTTATGCCTTATTTTGCGCGCACACCTCACTTAGTTGTAAATCAGTGTTTCTATTGCGGACCGAAATGTTGAGCGCTCAAAGTGTAACAGTGACGACGCGTATCTCGATTAACGAAGCTTTACGATACAAACTACTTCTTTGTAACCCTTGGTGGTCGTGTTGCTGCGAACTGACGGTCGACTTAATGGAGTTGCTCGCCTCAGAAGGAAAGTTCTGATTTTTGGTCAGTTAAACTGGTTGCTAGTCTTCATGGGAGTTGAAAATCATCAGAAAGAGATTTCGAACGCTCTGCCATTCCTAAACTAAAGCGAGCGTTTTTCAAATCATGTTCGAATTTTATTTTTAATGATGCTTGTTTTTTCCAGTAGTTTTTGCTCGGTATGCTCAAGTCGTTTGAGGTTGCATGCAGGCGTGCCAATTTCCTACCGCGTATTGGGGTATGAAAGCGTGCCCTGATGTAGAACAGAGTATCCTCTTTTGATCATACTTGAAGGAGGGTGAAGCTAAAGATAGCGAATATTTGTGTTACGTATCATGCTTCCTGAAAGTATTTCCTCTAATTAATGGATATTGACGTTTATCTTCAAGTAATTGGCTATGGTTACGGTTTATTGATTCATGAGTAAATATGAAATAATGAATGAATAAAAATGTATTTAACATGAGTAAAGCAAGGAGGATAAACAAATGGAAATACTTTGCTAACTAACTGGCCTTGAGAATTATGCAACAGTTGCGCAATGCACGATTCAGTTGATTATACTGCTGTACAAATTTTACTAGTATGTGTACATGTATGTGAAAGCGTCAGCTGTGCGCGCCAGGCGTTTTGTCTCGGTTGCTACTGGATGTTTCTTCATCTACAAATTTTATTTTTGAGACAAGGACTCAATTATTGTAATATTTGAGAAGTTTCTGGAATCACTGCACAGACACGACTTCCGACCTTCGGTGAGAATAAGTGCGCAAAAATTCACAATACACATTAGCTACGTTGTGTAACTGCCTCTCATTACTTGCGCGTCGATGCGATGGGGGAAACTTGGCGTCTCTTGGTATCCACGCTACCGCAGGATCCGTACAACAGAAGATCGCTGGAGGAGTCAGGAGGACACAAGGATGCTCAGTCGATGCGAGGGTGCCTTCACGGGTGCGTCGCGCCTTTCCGTGCTGCGTGCTTGTGCCGATCATCCTCCTTAGGATCATTCACATACGTTAGCATAAAACTGTTCTGTGGATCTCAACGCAGAATGGCTTTTTTCTTAGCTGTGGATTGCTGACATTGGCCGATCTGGGTTGTGGAGCGCTCTTTTTGTTATCACGGATGGCGTCCGCGTCCCGTTTATTGATAGTGTGGTTATCTCCAGTGTCTTTTTTTCCATTAAGTTGTGGATTAATTGCTGTTCCTGTGGACTCTGAAATATTTCACTGTACAGTTGTGTTTTTAATTAACTTGAGCTTATAGCGTGCTAATGACCGTATCTGCGCTCTCAGTTGCTGCATGGTGCCCTGTTTGGAACACGCCTCGTAGGGCTAGTTGTAATATTGGCGTTTCTGTTCTGCAAGATTCACCGTATCGGATCTCTGCTCCTACTATTTAAAAATTCGATTTAAGCCTTAACTTCGTTTTAGGTGTTGAAGGACTCCGTGTTTCAGCTGTCCAAGAGCGAACCTTTTACTTTCATGGTGCCCTCAGGGGGATACAACTATTGTATCTATGGGAATTGGCGCTCCCAGGGGGACTATGTGTGGGCCTGAGCTAAAGGTTATGTAGGCTTCCTTTTTGTTGTAATAAAATAGGTTTTTGTTTTGTTACGGACCATCTTTTTTCGGTTCACTGCTGTCCTGTTTTTCAGTACCTACCACTTTCTTCTTCAACTTTTTCTTGTTTCATGAACTTTTTTCCTAGCTTACTGTTTCTGTGCACCTTGTGCATAGATTCCGCGTTCCCTCAACTCCATACTAAATAGTGCCTTCCTCTTTCCTCTCTTGGAACATCTTTGTCGTGGTTACGGGAGGCTAAAACTTTCTTATATAATAATAATAATACTTTCATGGTGATACTGTATCAGCTACATATATTACCACCGAGAAGAAGTTCTGTTTTATTTTCAGATTATTGACATTTTTTCTGGACTATCAATTGACGTACGTTATCCGAGTTGATACGTAACCTCAAATTGCTGTAAAACCTGAACAAGGAACTGAAGTTGGTGTCCCGTTTTAAGTAATTTTGAAGTTTTTCTTCTGTTTATTTCGATTTTCTAGCGTTGTAAGTTAGTGTTGTTTAGAGTTCCCAAACACTTTATTCTTCCTTGAAAACCAGTATTACCGTTGATTTTGCGGTGGGTATTCCTTGAATTGGGGAAAGGATACATACGATAAGCTTTACTATCACTTCGTCTCCGTAAATGTTCTTGATGATATTCCTACCCTGGGTAGTCTGTCGCACTTTCCAAGTGCATTGAAATAGCATTTCCCAGCGACAGTATCAGTGAAACAACTCGTACATGACAAACCGAGTTGAGAGGCCGCCTCTAGCGAACGTGGAAGAATTGTAAGATCATGCGAGGGTGTTCCTACCCTAAGTTATTGGTGGTATTCCTACCGTGAGTAGTTTATCGCATTTCAAAGTGCCGTGAAGTAGCATTTCCCAGCGAGAATACCAGTTAATTAATAAACAACTGGTACGTGGTAGAGAGGCCGTTTAGAGCAAACGTGTGGAGGAATTTTAAGGAGATCATGCGATGGTATTCTTACCCTTAGTTAGTCTCTCATATTTTTAAAGTGCATTTGAATAACGTTTCTCGGCAACAATATCTGAAACAACTGGCACATGCCGAGTTGTGTTGAGAGGCCGCCTTGAGCGAGCGTGGAGGAATTGTAAGGAGATGATGCGGGTTGCTCAGTACTATGCGTGCGGCTTGTTGCCTCGCAGTTCTCCCGTCTGTCTTCAGTTAGACTGTTTTATGTCAGGATTGATGGACTCAATGTTGTGCCTCGAGTGGTCTCGCATCCGCCGTCTAAGAAGTTATGGTCACTGTGATGATCCAAAGAAAGTCCTTTATGAGATAAGTGAGTCGTGAGTCATTCTGAGAAGTGTTGCAACGAGAGTGAATTGTACTTCCGTGAAGTGGAAAGAGTTTGCACTTTCTGTACATCTTGGGTACATCTTATTTTATAGTCTCGAAGTTATTAGCGAAATGAGGTGTAACTCCCCTCAGGGGGATACAATTATTGTATCTATGGGAACTAGCGCTCCCAGGGGGACAATGTGAGGGCCCGAGCTAAAGGTTAGGTAGGCTTTCTTTTGTTAAAGTAGAATAGGTTTTGTTGTGTTACGGACCATCTTTTTTTCGGTTCACTGCTGTCCTGTTTTTCACCGCCTACCACTTTCTTCTTCAACTTTTTCTTGTTTCATGAACTTCTTTCTTAGCTTTCTGTTTCTGTGCCCTTTCTGCATAGATTCCACGTTCCCTTTAACTCCATACTAAATGGTGCCTTCTTCCTTCCTCTCTTTACATCTCATTGTTGAGGATAGGGAGGCTTAAACTAACTAATAAACTGAGGTGTAACTTGGGCTTAAGCATTAGAAAAATGTTAAGAGTTTTTAGCTCCTTATTTGGATGAATGTAATCGTACATGTAAAACTGAAATTAAACTTTAATTTTGCATATATGAGTAAAGACGGACACCGTGTGAAGCACTTCGCACTTTTTTCAAGAAAGTCTTTCAACATCTAAGATCGCTTAAAAATATCGAGTGATGAAAAATGTTCTCTTTTCTAAATAATAAGTTGTAAATTTATTTATACAGTAACCAAATATACGTCTGAAGTAATTGTTTATAACACACTTTTGCGAGAGAGTAAGCAAAGGTTGTTAAGATCGACGATGCACGATCTTTCTGGAGTTACTCAGTTTGGTATCGTGAAATTATGTTTTGTTAACTCGTCTTCCTGTAGTCTTCAGTTGCTGAACATTTGGCAAGAATGTCCGAAAGCAATTCAGTGCCTAAGCTCATAGCGTTATTATTCGCCGAAAGCCGTGGGACTTGAGGTGTTTGATTCGTGGGACTCTTCATATGTTAAGTTCCGAGCTAAATTTGTGGAGCTTTGTGACCTGTGTTCCCGCAGAAATTTCATTGTAAAGTCTGAAAAAAATTTAATTATCTTACTTTCCGATCTCATCCTGAAATTTATTTTCAAAATAAGGCACAAAAGTAATGCGGAAGCATATTGCTTCATTTATTTTGATGTTGGTCTGCTGAAAGCTGAGGGGAAGGTTAAACATCATGTTCATTGGTAAGAAGCAGAATATATTTCTTGATAAACCGTTTGTTTGATTCGTTTTGCTTTCTTAGAGGATTAAAATATATTGTTTGCTCTTTTTCTCTATTCTGAAAGTGTCTTCCAAGTGAGCCGTGTTTTTCTTTGCTATCTATCACGGGATTTCCTTGCCGATTCAATGTTTCCTATCATATTTTCTTGAGGACAGTCTAGATTGTAATAGTCCAAGCGTTCTTCATATGGGTTAATTGTAGAACTATGATGACACCTCTTGTGTTTGACAAAAATCCCAGTGCGAGCATAGGGCGTTATGCTGCATGTCAAGTTCCGACGCACTACTGAGTAGCACGAGACCGCGTGACTTGATGAGCTTTGGTTACGTTTACTAACCCTCCCGCGTCCGGTGTAGATGTGTGGTGTAGATGCGCTCCCCGTGATCTGTGCCCTAGCTTGTCTCGTTACATCTGAAGGACGGCTTGCTGTTAGCATTTGACTCCCCTGACCGTGGTCTCTTTTGCCAATTCAATACGCTCTTTCATCTCGGTTCCTCAAGGTTTTTCGTCCCGGTCAGGGAGCGCTTTAATTACCTTGGTGCGGTTGTTTAAATGTTCTCAAGTATGCGTGGTTCGTGTAGTTTTGCCTGGGTGTGATTGCATCGTCAATGTGATGCTGGTTTTGTAATGACGATTATCGCGTCATGCCGACGAGGATATTAATTTACTTAGACGAGGATATTAATTTACCAAGACGAGGCCTAATTTGTACTTTTTTCTTGAAATTGAACGCGTGCGATCGAAGAAAGCACGTTGAGCGAGGGACAATAACCAGAATACCCTGCTGTATACATCGGAGCATTTAGTGTTAAATCGGATTACTCAGCGTCAACTGAAGCTGTCGTGTTCCTTTCAAAATAGGGAAATCCACGCTAGCGGCCAAGAATATTTGCTTCTTTGGTCACACTAAGCCTCCGTTCCGGTGCTGATGGGGAGCTCGAAGTTCAGGATCGATGTACAAGGTCATTTCTTGTTCTTGCTGGAAGGGGCGATCTCTTCATGATTTCTTCTACTAATACTCCACGTGAAACTGACGAGAGGGGAACTGAACTCGCTAATGACAAGAATATTTAAACAAAATAGTAGGATAACATGGCGTACATATGTCTCTCTCGATATATAATTGGGTGTAATGTTGTTTCTATTCCACCAGGTCTTCGCCATCTGATATCATGTTCTTATTAGTTTTCCATTCCAATGCAGCGTCGTATCCTATGTTGAAGTTGAAATTTTTTTCCCGTCCGAATTATGTTATTAGGGATCATTTCAATATTATGTCTCCTGAGGGGGAGACAACTATTGTATTATCTATGGGAACTAGTACTCCCAGGGGTAAAATGTGTGAGGGCCCGAGCTGAGAGTTAGGTAGGCTTTTTTTTTTGTTGAAATAGAATGTTTTTGTTACGCTAAGGACCATCTTTTTTCGGTTAACTGCTGTCCTGTATTTCAGTAGCTGCTACTTTCTTCTTCAACTTTCATATTGTTTCATAAACTTATTTCTCAATTTCCTGTTTCCATGCCTCTTCAGCATAGATTCCGCGTTCCCTTATCTACATACTAAATAGTGCCTTCCTCTCTTCGAAACGCTCTTTTTTTTAGCGGTTAGGGAGGCTAAAACTAACATATAATCATATATAATTTATTTAAAAGGCCGCAATCGTAGCCTTTAAATATAATCTATAAAATACGAATAAATCCTAAGGGCATAATTACAAAGACATAGAAATATAGTCTCCGAAGTGACAAAAGGCAGCTGTTAATATTCATGACGTGGAACTCCCTCGGCGTGATGAGAGCGGGGGAAGAGAGTGAGGCGAGACATTCCAACGGCGTGAGGTACTACGGTTTTTCTTTATGTTATTCGTAGTAGATTGTGCGGAGGATCGTAGAACTGCACAAATGCTGGATTTATCCACGAGAACACATCTCTCACGAGGTGACTATTTTTGATTCCTTTGCAGGTATGGTAAGGAAAGGTCGTTGGTCAGATACACTCCTCCCTTGTTACGTTGCATTTATCGGATACGAAATAAGATGTTGTGCGAAACAACAGTAAGGGGTAGGGGCGATTTTTTTTAGCTTTTTCTGTTATGTCCTTCCAAATGGCGACGGGCCTTGCAGGGTTAATGTCGACAAGTGCCGATGCTAATGCTCGTGTTTGGAGTGAAATTATTCTTCCATTTATTTCTCGAGTTCTCTATTTTTAATGCGCTTGCTGCCTGCATATTTGACCGTCTTACCTCCCCTCAATGTCTACTGATACTGTATGTCCTCGTTAGTTATCTGTGTACGTTACGTGGCATTTCTCTTATTCTCCTGACTTGACAACAAAATAACTGCCACATGTTGCTCTGTGCAGTTGCTAGGCTTTATCTCACCTCATTCACCTTGTTCGTTCTTGTTCGAGTGGCCGAGGTTAATGGACTTCTTACACGGTCGTTTTGTTTTTTTGTTCAAGTTTTCACTTCATTTCATCATAATTGCACTATTTATTACCGTCTGCTTACCGACGAAGGCGCTAGACTTTCTGTGGTTTACGGTGGTATTTGAATCATAACTTTCCTGATTTGCTAAGCTGATCGTGTTCATTGAGGCAAAATCAGGCTGAAAAAATGAATGAGCTATTAATAATAATAATTCTCTCCGGGTAAGCTCATCCTTCATTTTCTTAATATCAGACAAATTACAGACTCTATTTTGTTATTTTTTATAGAAAAATCTTCTCATAATGTTGCCGTCTCTAAAGAGGACATTTCTTACTTATTTGCTGATTGTATTTAACCGCTGTCGAAAGCGCTGATATTTTTGCTGATGTGTGCAAGTTATTTGACCATTTCAGTGTATTCTTCGTGTGTTTATATATCCAGCTGTAATATTAGTTGGAAAACGTGGCAACAATGAAATACTGATATCGAAATACATCTTTTCTTATCGAAACGTGTTTCAAATGTCGTTATTTTCTTCTAGTTGTCCTTGTGGGGAACGATCTTCCGTGGAAGTTGAGACAACAGATAGGGCTCTTAGCCTTGAGAACCTTAGCATTTTATGCTACTTGCTTGTTACCATCTACAGCTACAGTTGATGTTCTAGTTGAACGTCATACCTTGCGCAAACCTCAACTTGTATAAGTATAAATTAGTACTAGTTAGTCAACTAATACTGCCTCTCCAGGAGATGCAACAATTTATCAATGGGAATTAACGCTCCCAGGGAGTACATGTGTGGTGTCGAGGTGTATGTTAAGTAGGCCTTCTTATTGAAATAGACTACGTTTTTTTTCTTGTTCTGATGTTCTTTCCCCTCCGGGGGATACAACTATTGTGTCTATGGGAATTAGCGCTCCCAGGGGGACTAAGTAAGGGCCTGAGCTAAAGGTTAGGTAGGCTTTCTTTTTGTTGAAATAGAATAGGTTTTTGTTTTGTTACGGACCATATTTTTTCGGTTCACTGCTGTCCTGTTTTTCAGCACCTACTACTTTCTTCTTCAGCTTTTTATTGTTTCATGATCTTCTTTCGTAGCTTTCTGTTTCTGTGCCCTTTCTGCATAGATTCCGCGTTTCCTTAACTCCATACTAAATGGTGTCTTCTTCCTTCCTCTCTTTGGATAGCCTTTGTTGCGGATAAGGAGGCTTAAAGTAACTAATAACCTATAATCTAATCTGATGTTCTTTTTCGTTAACTGATGACTTTTTCTCAGAATCTTTAATTTTCTTCGAAATTCATCTAATTTTATAAACTTTTTTCCATCTTATTCTATCTATGCGCCGAGTGTGAGGACCTTGAGCGTAAATTCTTCCTCTCTCAGAAGCATCTTTATTGTGGTTTGGTAGGCTAAAACTAACTAATTTTATCTAACATGTGAAAGTCAGCGAATTATTTAGCTAACACGGTGCTTGATTTAAGCTGTGAATTTCTGAGACTTGTTTTCAGCTGTGTACCCCGAATGGTATAATCTATAACCTGGGTATCGGTTATGTGCACTGATTTAGCGCCAAGCTCCGTAACTGTGTAGTTAATTTTGCATATTTACTAGGAAAGTATCACGAAGCGAAGAAATGCTGTAGGCTAAACAGTTTGTGAGGAAAAGTGGAGTCTTAATTTCTGTTTTTTTTTTCTACTAATTTCATATGCAGTTGATCCGTTTCTTAACGGATTTTCTAGGTAAGAGTTCCTAACTTATATCTTTTTATTCTTTTAAACTTGTAAGAAAAAGAGCGCGGCACGATTTGCCGCGTGCATGTAGCAAGGAGACGTTAAAGGTGTCAAGTGCGCGAAATCTCTCTGTCTCGTTCATTTCGGTGAGGCGTTAATGCCAAATTGAGCCCTAGTCGGAGACAGGAAGAGCGCATTTTGTGTCTTATAACGCAAGTGTTCTTCGAGGGCAGCGTACGAGAGCTGAGAGGCCACAGCCGAGTTTCTTAGTGGTTTTGTATTTCGAGTCACCTCTCAGTAAATACTTGTTATAAAGGAAAATGAGCTTGTGCTAGCAAACAAACGCGTAGGCGAAATTACTTTTTTGGAAGCCAATGCTGCTTGTCTTCGTTCAAAGTACTGGCCGTGTATGTAGGTTGCGAGTGCAGCAGCAGCAACAGCAGCATAAGAAATTGTTTTGAATGTTAATTGTTTTTTAGTACCTGTGTTGCGGGACATCCCTACAAAATTGTCAGATGCCGAGTGTTATTGATAATCAAATTTTATTATAATAATTTTTTGTTTGTACTTTTAGGCTAAATGAAAGGCCAGTGTGGTAAGCCTGATGTGGTGAGCCATCGTGGTAAGCGAAAGATCGTTTCAGCGCTGCCAGGGTTTCTTACAACGCAAAATGCTGCACGTTAACGCTTGCTGCTAAATGATCATTACTTAAGCTTTGGCTAATCCATCAATAATATTATTGTAGTAGTCAAATTTACGATGAAAAAGTGTGGTCCTCTTCATTATTGCTATATAAATCCTCAATGTTGAAGCAGGGAAATTTCTTTATATACCGAGTATTGATACGGTTTAGCCTTCCTTGCTTTAAACCGAGTATTTATTTGAGGTGATTATCAATTAAACTCATTCAGGAGAAGTCGGATATCAACTTCATAGCCGTTTGTAGTCTCCTTTCGCTGCCTTCTGTTTACATTTCAAATTACGCTGTAGAAACACTATCATAGGAAGCATATACTCCCGGAACAATTAAGTTAGATAAGGGTTAGACTCGATCAAAAAATTGATGCTCAGTGTCGCTCACAGTACACGCGTGCCAGCTGCGTTCTGAGGTTATTCTCCTCGCTGTGGTTAGGATCTCTGTGTAGTGAATAGCATAATTGAGCTTTAGCGGACGATTGGCTGCCTCCTTAACCCAAAGTTCACTTACTATGTTATAACCCAGCAATTTTCTTGTTGATGGAGGTACTCTATGACTGTCGCATCTGTTGCGCTATTTGAGTCGAGTAGAGCGCTGTTTACTGAATCCCGCATTCAATAACCCAGCAATTTTCTTGTGTGGAGGTACTCTACAGTTATCACATCTGTTGCGCTACTTGAGTCAAGTTGAATACTGTTCACTTGAATCCCGTATTAAAGTTAGAGCTAACGAAACCCTCGTTTTATAAAATAAGTGTGATTTACTTCAAGAGACCGTGAGTTGGAACATTCACAGAACTACTTCACATCGGTACACGGTCAAGTCAAGTTTACATCACTGAAACCCATGCTGCTGTACCGTTGTTCTGTCTGTGTATTTCAAAACTTATTGTTCAATACAGCATTGAGTTTTTTAATCTTATGGAATAAATTTTATTTTAATTTACCCCATACTACGTTTAGATCTCACCTTTGTAGCAGGGACGGAGAGGCATATATTTGTTCTAGGTTCTGCATGAATAACTCGCCAACCCTGTTCCATTTTTCCCATTTTCTGTGAGTAAAAGATGTGGTTGGGTTTTTCAAGACGTGTATAATTACGCTTAGATTTGAAAGAATTCTTTGATTTGCGGTTACTTCGGGTACTAAGAAATTTGTGTAAATAAAATTAAAAAAATTAGTCTATATCTTCACGTCATATAGCACTGGAGATCTGAAGTTGCTAACGATGTTGATTTGCGTTGTCCACTGTTTTACAGCATGCTCGTGTTCCATTGAGAACTCTGCCTCTTATCCTTCTTAATTATTTATTGCATTACACTGAATACGGCAATGTTTCGGTTACATAATGAAAGAAGTAGTGTAATCTGATGTAGTATCGGTGAATGGTGACGACACGCTTGTTCTTAACACCTATGAGGCGGAGCAGCTTATCTCCGTACTGTTATCGGTTTTGCCTGCGATACGGCCCACTTGATATGCACTTAGTTCGTTTATTAACATAGGCTCAGAGGTAATGTCAGTAGTGTCGTGAAACTCAGCCTTACGCCGTTTCGGTGTTGGCCTGTCCTCACAGACTTCGAGTATCTTCTATTGAGCTACGTCTTAGGGCACACCACGCCCTGAGAGCTCTGAACTTGAGTATGGTTCGATGTTGAAGTTCATGCAGCTTCACCTGCAGGCAAATAGGGACTGCTGAACTAATGTGTCCTGTGGGAATTTGAGTGTTTTTTCTTGTGACTTCAGGACAGGTCGTGAACTTAAGTATGATGCATAATTCAAAACTGTGACCTCTTGTCGTAGAGAACACTGTACGAATGTGGTGTGTCTGTGTAGCCTCTTTCTGAGTCATGGAAAGAAGAAGAAAGTTGGTGGTTATGATAAATGTTAGTCTTATTTAAAAAAAAATTTAAAGTTATTACTGAGGTTCCACATCCAAGCTAACGTTTCTGTATGATTTTCATTTTAATTTATTTATAGAGGTTTCAGTATTCAATCGAAGCAAGTCTGTAGCAAGTGAAGTCTGGTGAGGACAGAAGGAGAATTATTTGTACACTGATGAATTTGTGAATTGTTTCGAAATTTTTGCTTTTAGATTGACCGCAGAAAGATGCTCGAAAATTATTTATCTGTTTTAACTCAAACATTTGCTTGCGACCCAGTTATTTCGGAAGTGTTTTAACCCGTCTCCACATGGTCGACCTACCAAGAGGTTTGAAGAAAATGGGTCATCTGTGCAACTTACTGTACATTCATTAATCATGTTAGAAGTTTCATTGGGGGTTCATTGTAAAGAGAGAGAGTTGCTCTTTCTGTCAGTGGGGAAAAAAATACTGCTACCCCAATGAAAATCTACGAAATTTGAGTTTTTATTTCGGTAAAATACAAAAAAACAGAAATCAGAAAATCACTGGCTATTTTTTATTTATTGCACTTTTATGTTTTTTTATGATGCATTTTCATAGATTCTGAGTTGCTGAATCTTGTGGTATGTGAATTTTTTTTCAGGTCCAATAGTTCCGGAGTTATGTGCACTATATGTAAAACACAGTTTTTATTTTTTAGTTCATTTTGTGTGTAGGCTGTTATCAAGCAGTTTCATTGTTTGTAAAGAGTTTGATATGCATAGAGCTTTTCCTCCCAAATACGATGGTGGTATTATTTTTTGCGTAGGAGTAAATCTGTGGATTTGGACTCCCATTTTTGGAACAAAAAACATAAGAAAATAAAAATGATGGCGACCTTCTTAGAGGCAGAGTGTGTGCTGGTATGCCTCAGCTACACTCCTGGCCTTGTAAGAGGTTGTGCAGCGCCGGTAGCTACACTCCAGACTGAGCAGAAGAATTCATACAGATTTGAGCTTGATACCTCTCCTTCCCTGTTCCTCCCACCTAATTTTACCTTACACCAATGAATAGCGTTCAACGAGACGCTTAAGACCATATATGGCAACCCTAGGTTTGCTGATGTGAAACATGTGCTAGCTTTGCCGACCTTCTAAGAGTCCAGGACGTGGCGACGGGTTAATGTACATGTGATGAAAAAATACATTTTTAGGCGTTTATGACATAAACCTGCACTAGTTGTATAGTTCTTATCTACATTGGAGTTTGCTTGAACTGTACGATTAACATACACACACACACTCTGATATTGTCTCGTCCAAATCTTGTGTTATATTTGCGTCTCATTTACACAGTAAACTCGTTCAATAGTGGCTGTCAGTTACTGGTTTGGCAAGTATCCGTAAACTGTTGAAGTTTTTTTCATCAGATGTTGTCGACAAGTGAATTAACTTTCATAGAAACTTACAGTGGCGAAGCTTCTTTTTCATTTTCCGTTGATTGCTTAGTTCATTTGTTGCATCTAGTAAATTCGCAGGAATCACACGAAATCGATGCGTTTGCATGAATTATCTATGGAGGGGAGAAGGAGAGGGAGCAAGGAGTGAGCAAATCTAGCATGACGTCACGCCGCCTTGCTGTTGCTCAAGATAGCCGCTTCTAGTCTTTTCTATCTTCTATCTCAACTCGTCACTGTGTTGTGCGCTTCTGAGAGACATTAATTCTTCCATTAAGTAGTATAGTAATATTCCTAGTTAATGTAGCGAAATCTGTTTTTTTTTTCATCTCGAGGCACGATCACTTGTGGAAGAAATATTAAGATATGTAAGAAATATTCTATAATTCTATTATACGAAATATTCTATAATTCTATTATACGAAATATTCTATAATTCTATTATAAGAAATGTTAAATAATTCTGTTATAAGAAATGGCCTATAATCCTATTATAGGAAACTTTCTACTATAAGAAATATTCTGTAATTCTAATATAAGAAATATTCTGTAATTTTATTATGTGAATCTTTCTATAATTATATTATAATAGAAATATAAGAAATATAGAAAATAATTCTTGTGGGAAATATAGAGCACGTGTGGAAATGTTTGCGTTTGGGGATGAGTAATGCAATGGTGCTGTGCTTAGGGAAGTGGATTGCACGAGGCCTCTCTGGCAGGTGCAGCTCTAGAACAATTAATGGGTTGCCCTAGTATTATCTATTAGAGAAGTGGTCTCACCGGTTATTGAGTTGTGCTAGCTGTGTTTGCTGTGGCATTGATACAGTGCAGGGGAGTTCGGTTGGGCAATACTGCGGCTGAGGAAGCCTGCGGCTGTCATGTAAGCTTCCAGTGCGCGATACCGGACGTGGCATAACTTGTTACGAGGTATAAGGGACGTCGAAATTCACTATAAAATGTTCCCTTGTTTTTGCTATGGTTGTCAACTCGTTATATTACTCTACTGGATCTGTCTTTGGTGTTTTTATTATGGATTTTCATTAGCCGTCAAAAACGAGCATTAATTTATATTGATGCGTTATAGAAGTACTTGCACTTAATTCAAGTGACTTCGAAAGCTGGGATGTTAGTTTTTTCATTTGCTTTGCATTTTATTCGTTTTATTTTCTACAAAACTATTTCCTCGCATTTTTTTAAGGCATTAACATGGGAACTGCGGTTTATTCACTGACAATACTTAACTCGTAGCATTTGACAGTGGTCTTTCTTTAAACGGGTCGATCTTATCCTGTTAAGATTTTGAATTTCTCTTGACACGTTGTCTGTTAAAAATCAAATTATTGAAACCCACCTAATATTTGAGAAAGATACTAGCCTATGTATTTGATACGATCAAGTTATTGTAGTTCCCCTGAAGCCCTCGTAGCTTCCAGGTGAACGGGATGACTGCGGTCGCCACCTCATTGCGCTGCCCGCACAAAGAACTGCTCTGCCCGCACAAAGAACTGCTCTGCTGTGGGCGCTGCAGCGTCCCGGGCTGGTGCATGTGTGGTTTTTGTCCGGTGCAACTGCGTCGTTTGCTACTTCGTTTCGTGTAGCTCGGTTTTCCCTTGTGACCATGGGCGTGCTGTGTAATCTGCTGTAAGCTTCATAACTAGATGCGATCTGAAATGGTAATGTCAGAACCATATGGGCTTTGTACTCTGTATTGGATTATTAACTAGATGGGGAACTAAACTGTGATATGCGGGTGAATTTTGCGAGCAGGGACCTTCATGATATTTTAATGCTGTGCGCGTACAATGCGACTGTTGTCCGGATAAATTGAGGTCGAGAGAGATAGCTTATGACCTTGGTCGTTAAGTGTGTTAATTTTAAGCAAGGTTCCGATTTTCACTGTAAGAGACCAAACATCATGCCAAAATCTGGAACGATCGTTGACTTTGTGAATTCGCTGGATCAATAGGCTGTTGAGATTCCTGAGATCAAAGGATAAATGAAACGACGTCGAAAAACCAAAGTCATCATTGTAATTACTGTTCAGCAAAAATATGGCATCTTGCGAGTGAATTTTTTGCCATGTTTTGTTGCTACATGCGCTTTCTAGCAATTCGAATAAAGCTTCTTGAAGATAACGTGAATAGAGCTTACTGAATACGACTGCCACTGCAAGTGTACAAGAAGACCACTCATGGCGGTTTTCTCGGTCGAAAGAAAGCAGGCCGATCCGTTTAGTGTATGAAGGTGTAGTAAATGGACTTAGCTTGTACTAACGCGCAATTTTCCAATGTTTTCTTGCGTCCTCTGTAGTTCATCGAGTTATGAATTTGAAATTGAATTTTAACAGACTGCAACTGCATATGTGATGAAATATTTCGTAATGCCGCGAAGAATCGTGGCGTTGTCATGTATTGAGTTTTTTTTTGTTTCATTATTGCTCGCAGTTCTCTCGAGTTAAAATTCTGATTCCGTGTTAGTTGGATTGCTGTGTTTTGTTTGCGTTTTATTAACTAGTTTTATTTTTCGTTTCACTGACTTAAGTGCACATTTGTGGTGATAGCAAGCCTAGCGGTAAATTCTATTGGAAAACAGTGCAATACTGCTTTTTGACAGTGTATTCTATGACTATGTAGGCCGAAGGAGTTGTGATTCAACCATTTGAAGGAAGTTTTTTTTTTTTAGAAAATATGCTTCTCTCTTTTATTGCCTGTACGAAGCAGAGAACGATTCTATTGCATCCATTTTTTCACAGAAGAGCAGCCATTCTATTGCCTGCGACTGCGCTTTCCGTGAGAAATGTTTTACCTTATTTTTTAGCAAGTTTCTATCAACGCAGCCCCGGCTGAGGCCGTGTGTGATCTCGTTTGCTGGCGGCGGTGTGGGGAAAGAGGAGATGCAGCAGCTCAGCTTAAAATCCGTCGTGGATGACAGTATTTTGGTCCGGGAGTGGTCTTTTGCCGGCTACTCCTCTTCGGTATCATGGGGTTTCGTTGAGAAGAGGTTCTTTGCTCACTGCTTTCCAGAATCGCTGGCTGCAAGGCGGCGAAAGTATTCCTTGCTGGCTGAAACGTACATTCTTGAAGAAAGCTGAAGAAAATAATGGCCAATGATGTTTCACGCTAAGTCTCGATGAGGCAGCCTTAATTTTGCTGTGTTTCGGTTAATTAGATTTCATCAACTCCGTCTCTGAAAGCCCGAGGGATCCTCTGGGAGTCGTACTGAATGCAGTTGGAGCGTGTCTCTGCTGAACATTTGCTCCTCTGTTCTGTCTCGTGTAGGGCTTTTATTCAATTCAATGCTCCATTTTAACTTGCTCTTGAAATTGACAGGTGTGCTTCTCATGAGTGAGGTTGTCAGAATTGCTGTATTTTTTTCGATTAGGTTTATTTCATGAGTATACTAGTCATTCTTATGGCTATGCTCTAGCCGATATTTGATTTTCAAATTTTCTGTTTTCATTTTCATTATATAAATATTTTCTCAACTTAAACGAAACTTTCTTGGATCATTCATCATATTCTGTAATTCAGAACATTATATCGAGGTGTTTTGTCTAAGTCTGGAACGTTTTATTTGCAGAACCAATTACAATAAAACCTGAGGTTCCCTCTACCTGTATTTTCTCTCTGTACCGACCGAATACAGAGCTATTCTTGTTGGATGCCCTTGAATGGCGTCTATTCTTTTCTCCCACGTGGGTTATACATGATACTGCATTCATGCGGTCGTGGCGGCCTTTATTCCAGTATTCCATATTGCAACCCATTCTTCGGCTGTCCGGCGGTTCCCACACCACGTTAGGATGGCAGATCGCTTTGCGCGCTCATGTGTCACGGAGCCCTCAGGTCCTATTCATTACTCCGCAGAAATGGCGTGCATTAGCATCATGTTCCTTTGCACAGTCATTGGGCTTTGATCCTCCTCAATAATGCCTGTCGTTTACCGGCAATTTCCGGCAGTCCCAAGTATTTATTCGTCCTAATATGGGGTTGTGTTTGGCGTAACACTGCCTTCTTTATGAAGATGTTGGGATGTCGCAGAAGTAGCCCATGGTGTTGTTACGCTTCTCGCGGTTTTGGATGGGCGCTTCAGAATGAAGTATGTACATCAATCTAGATTACTCTAGAATAGTACATGTGGATCGCTGTGACCTAGAGATCTCAAATCGCATATTACAATTGAAGGTAGTTCAAATTTGGTCGTCTTATGTCTCGCAAGCTTTACCATGACTCTGCAAAACCTCTCAGGAATCTATGTTTCTCGACAAGCATTCATTTTTCTGTTGTTCGGATAGGTTTTATTTCTTACAAATGTTCTCCGAGATGAGATCGCGCCGATCTCTGTCCTCGGGGCGCACGAAACAAAACCTTCATTGAGGTCTCGAGTCCAGCAGCTGCCTCCCTGTCTCCCTCTCGTATCCCCTCCTTGTTTTGTTCTCGGTCCTCATTGTTGTACTCGGTGATTGAGGTCTTTTCTCTCCATTTGCACAGTGGTTGAAGTATTTTTTCTCCATTTGTACGGCTTATTTTTGTGGTGAAAATAATTCTAATATTTAGATTCTTATTTTTATTTCTTTGAATGAATTTTAATTGGATGTCTTCGCTTTGCGGTCGGTTTAACTGTGCCGGAATGTTGCGTTGCGTCTGTACAACGGAGCAGGAACTGAAACTTGCACGCTATTGTGTGAGAAATTGTAGTTATTTGGGTTAGTAACTCTAGTTGCTAAGACCTGCACTTAGGAGCAGGCTGTGTTTTGTCGCCCCCGTTTTCGTATGAACGTAATTTATAGCGCAGGGTTTTTCTCCTTAAATTTTACAAGTTTCGGCGAATGGGTTCCCCGTTACTTTTCTTATTATGTACAATAACGGCAAATATTCTTGACTTCTTTGATGACAGCCTTACCATGTGCTAATAGGAAACCGTTGTGCAGTTTCTGTGGTCTAATTAAATTCTGTTTTAGGTGTACTTTTTGAACTGAACGATGCGCTTGGTGCGAGTGTACGAGACCGCTGTTGGAGGTATTTGAAATTCTCACTTGCTCTGGTGACCCTCGTGCGTGCGTCTCGCTGTGTACCATTAATTTTGCTTCTTAGACTTAGATAAAAGAGGTTAGGGTTCAGCGCAAGCCCCCCTCAGAAGTAAACAGCTATTGTATCTATGGGAATTAAAGCTTCAAGGGTAATAAAGTAGGTTTCTTAGGTAAAAGATTGGTAGGCCTTTTTTCTCGGAATAGAATGTTTCTTTTTTAAGTACCATCTTTAATTGAGTTCACTGCTGTCCTGTTTTTCAGCACTTGTTACTTGTAACCTTTATCTTATTTCAAAAACTTGCTCCACAATTTACTGTTTTTATGCGTTGGGGTTCTTGTGTGGGAACATACTTTGAATTTTGGTTTCTAATTTGATCCAGATACCAATGCGTGCTGCTGCTTCATATAGACAAATTAAAGGCCCGAGCTAAAGGTTAGGTAGGCTTTATTTTTGTTAAAATAGCATAGGTTTTTGTTTTGTTACGGACCATCTTTTTTCGGTTCACTGCTGTCCTGTTTTTTCAGCACCTATTACTTTCTTCTTCAACTTTGATCTTGTTTCATGAACTTCTTTCTCATCTGACTGTTTATATGCCTTTTCTGCATAGATTCCACGTTCCCTTAACTCCATACTAAATGGTGCCTTCTTCCTTCCTCTCTTTGGATCTCATTTGTTGAGGATAGGGAGGCTTAAACTAACTAATAATCTAATCTAATCTAATAGACAAATTAAACGTCTGCTTCGCACGTGCATGATCAACCGTCTAATTTGATCACCCTTCAATCGTTTTGTTCTGTTTAGGCGTCATTTTTTACTGAAACGGCTTGTACGTATTACCTCATTATGTTGATATTTTTACAAGCGTTCTTCTGTCTGAATAGGTGTGCTCGATGTGTACTTGACCTTCATTGTCATTCGATTTGCATTTTATTAGCGTCTTGTTTATGTAAATCCATTCAAAAATCGATCAATGCCAACGCATTTACCCTTCAGGAACAATTATGAGCCGTTGTTGTGTAGAGCTTACAGTGCCGAGGTATCATTATTTTTAATTTCTGTATTCAAAGTCTGAAGTAGCAGTATATGAGTGTCTCGTTGAGTCAGTCAAGCTTTAAAGAGCAAGATAACTCGCTCGTCTCCTTTCTGCGCCCACTCGGTGCTTGAGTTATTTTAGCGATCCGTAAAGGCTTTACCTCTCGTCGTTGGAATCGCGTTGAGCGGACTGAATTTTATTTCTAGGGATCGGTAATGCTCTTGAAAGGTGAAGTGGCCTCTGTTAAAAAGCATAAAGCTAAAAAATTCAGCCCTGACTAATGGAGATCAACTACTAATATTGAGCTAATAAAAGAAGCGTCCAAATACCAGATTAATTATTTATCATACTTTCAACTGGGAGATCATGGGCAGGTATTTTTTTTCAGCCGAAAGAGCGGTATTAGAAATCAACTATAGAAAATAGTCATAATAAAAGTGTAAAGAAAATGAAGCCAATAATAGTCCCTGAATACCATGTGAATAATTGATCATACTTTCAACAGTGAGACTATGGTGGGGCATTTTTTTCAACAGAAAAGGAAGAATTTCGCATCGCACAATACGCCTGGCTGCCTGCTATTAAAGTTGAATTTAAACACGGTATCGAGTTTCTCCTTCTCGTTCGTCGCCCGAGAAGTTTCTCGCTTGAGTTGAGCCACCATTTCTGGTCGGAGTCCCCATTCGTTTCCATTGATGTAAGACAGGTTTGTGGACCTGCGTAGGATTCTGGACCAGTGCTGGAATTGAGATGGACGTCGGAGAATTTTTGTGTAACTTGGAATTTAATTTATAGTTACACCTGAATACTAAACATTGTTCGCTGCAGTGTCGGCGCACTTGATAACAAATTTTCTTGAAAGTCGAGTTTTTGTTCTGTGCCGGACTTGTGTATGTACGAGTATGTATAGCGCAATGGTACAACAGTTTATTAAGTTCGACAAGATATTTCCTCTTGCGTTGATGCGGTCGAGGAAAAAGAGCCCAACTGCTATTTTCTTGCCGCCTCCAATGGCCGAGGACGCTGAATGGTTCGTTGTGCGAGAGGCATGACCTGAATGTTGCTTCGTATCATAGCCTCACTCTGCCGTCACTGCCGCACGACGGAAATCTCAGACGTTTGTGCTGACGTGGCCTCCCGGATTGAAAGGCTTCGGCATTCCGTGAACAAATGAAGCGTCGAGTAACTTACTTTTAATGAAGCCTACGATTTAAGTGCACGTTTCTCGGTTAAATAGGTTACGGCTGCTGTAGATAGTCCTTCGGGACATCCGTCTTTGGTGGCCACTTGGCATCTTTGTGTTCATTCCTTCTTCACTGTCTTCTTTGACTGTTCTTCCTTTTCTGTCTTAACTTGCTATTTCTATAGACAAAGAATCGTAAATGGGGACACACCTTGTGGTGCGTAGTCCATACTAAATGGTCCATTCACTTCGCTTTCTTGATCGCCTTGGTTATAGCTAGTGGGTATTTCACGTATAGTAAAATAGTTACGTAGCTTAAAGCTACACTAGTGCACTGTGCGTATCCCACGATTTGTGAAAGGGTGCTATTTTTATCACCTTTGATTAACTGTGTCGTTGAGCATGTATGGTGGTGGTAGAATGCCCCGTCTAGCTCGAATGGTGGTCAAATGCTACATTTTTAGCACCTCGCCTATCTCGAGCGTTGATGAAGTGCCGTGCTGAACGACGTGCGGCATGGTGAATTAATGATCCAGCGCGATGCACGCCGCTGCTTGCCCTGAGCTGTAGAAGTGCTGGCGTACCCGAGAGGCTGTGTCCCGCTATGCAGATCTGTTGCGGAGGCGGCAACTCCGTTCAGCTTAGTGAATCCTCTCGAGCCGGACTTCCAGTGAGCTCTGTGTAACTCAATGTTATGTTCGTCGTCAGCTTCTGGAAATGAAATTTACTTGATTAGGCATCCCCAAATACTGCACTTACCGTGAAGAATAATGCAATCTTTGAAAAGGTATTTGAAAAATGAGAGAATTGAGGGAAGTTTGTTCGAGGAACGTTTAACCTGATTCATTTTTGTTTTAGCTTCTATTGAAAGCAGTAATCATTATTTTATGAATTAAAAAGGAAAATAAATATCCTCGGGGATAATTTTTCTTTTTACATACGACGTGAATGATCCTACCCGATTACAGAAATAGATTTTTCACTCCATCACGTTTTGTTCAGTTTGCAAAGCATTTTCAGTGAAACTTTCTAGAAGCTCGTAGGAGCTCATCATGACGTTCTATCGCTAAGCTTTCACGATGACTTCGGCTCTTGGAATTACCTCCACGATTTTCATTTATTTCTGTCGCAATATAAGCTCAGAATGTTTTTTCGATATGATAGTGAGGTTTTGGGAGTGTAAAATAAGGCTATTTGTTGTGCAGTAACAGAGTGCGAAGAGCGCACTTGTGGATAACGTTATTAGAGATTTTGTTTTTTTGACTGCGCCATAATTTTTGCTTAGAAGGATTTGTATCGACGTGAAATTGCCAAGATTTTCACGACGAGTTCTTAATGAAAGAGGAAAAGTTAAATTATTTTTTTAAATCGACATTCATGATTAGATGCACGAGACTCGGCAGCTTCTGTTGTGAAGAGTCATTGCGAGTCCACTCGAGTACGTGGGTAATCTTTGGCTTCCCAATTCATCTCTCACGCCGCTTGAGGCGACGTATCATGCGACGTCGCCTAATAATAGTAATAATAAATATGTTAAGCATAACGGTAGTTTTGGCTATCAGCAGTTTACCTGGACGAGTTCACGATACAGAAGAAATATATGATCTTTGTGCAATATTCTTAGCTTAATAGCATGAGTTTGAGGGTAGGTTATTAACTGCATGCGCGCCTATCCATGCGAGGGATCTGGCGCCGGACAGACACCGTTACCTGGAGTATTTCTTCAAGTCCGATGCTTTCTGTTGTTATTGAAATAGTTTGTAGTGAATACGCCAATGAAAACCTGACTATGGTCGAATTTCTGGTTATGTAAAGTCCATCTCGTTCACGTCCAGACAACCGAAGTGTCAAACAACTTGTTAGTGAAATGAATTAAACTGGCTCAGTTCTGGCAGTCAATATACTTCTTTTAAGTGGATGCGAAGTTTCTAATTTTATCAGATTAATCGTGTTTTTTTCTGTTCTTCGTGCCAAACTTCTGCTTGCCAGAGCTCAAGTTCGTCGTTTTCGCGCGTTGCCGAGTTTAATATGATGCTAAACAGAAGTAAATGCTCCCTTGAGTAGCCAACATAATGCTAATATTAGATTCTCAATGCCTTCTTGATATGCTCAAAATTCATGCTTTCACTTCATGTATTTTGTGATGTATTGAATTTTATTCTTTGGAGTAAAAGTTATCTTGTAATTAAAATACAATTATGATGTGATGTACCCCGAAACGACTACTTAACATTGTGGTAAGACTCACGCTTTTAGGTGAGACTATCGAATTTAGAGAAAATGATCTGAGCGAAATGTTCTTGAAATTCTTAAACTTGCGTTCGTGATCAGGAAAATACTGCACTTATATACCGTGAGCTGAACACTTCGTATCAAGTTGCGCTTGACTTCAGCGGCTAATTCATTTACTTGCTTATTTGCCCCCCCCCCCCCCCCCCCCCCCTGCCGATGCAGTGTTTCTCTCTCACGAGGTGTTCATTTAATAGTTAGTGGCAGGAGGTGCGTGCCGTACATCCTATGCAGGACCGGCCGTAGGCGTGGTCCATCTCGTCATTTGGTTCTTTTCCACTCCCTTATTGCTGCCTTTCTTTGTTGGACCCTAACGCTGTAAGCTTGCCTTATATTTCTTTGAAGGATAGCAAATTTGGTGAGCATGGCAGTAGTTTTGGCTATCTGCAGTTCAAATGAAAGTGTTCTCGATACAAAGTGAGTATGTGATTTATGTATGTATGGTATTCTTGGCTTAATAACCCGAGTTGGTGGGTAGCTTACTGAACTATACGAATGTTCAGCGAAAAGTGGATTTATATTGTCATTTTAAATTTCTTTGTGCCATTCATTCCTATAGATAGACGGTTATATTTTTATTTAGCTTACTCTTTTTCAAGTGTATTATTTATCACGACCGACTGTGGCAGCGTATTTTAAAGCTAGATCACTCATGTGTTCGGTGATCCACTAATAAGAATGGATGTGCTTTGGTCTGCAAGGTCCTAGAGTTCATTTGGTGATCAACTATGCGTTCACTTCAGTGACGTTGGAACGAGGAATAACTCCAGAAAATAATTATGCTATAAAATGCTCGCGTTCAAAAACTCGTTTGATTTTAACAGCCATGAAAGGAACGCCCGTAGGATTTTATGTGCAGCATCTCTATGAAGTGACGTTATTAAGAGGCTTAAACCAACGTAAAATCTTATCACATTTTTAGATGCCTCGTTACAATGGAATCTTCAGTGTAAAGTTGAAATATGACAAATTACACGATACTGTATAGTTATTTTACACTGTCAGTTCTCTTGCGTAATTACCTTTTAATATAAGGTTTGCGCCTACTCCTACAGTGAAAGAAATGCTTTGATTACTAGGTATATTATTTCCTGACGGGATGCGAGTTTTAATGATTGAAATGAGAGAAAGGATAAGAAATAATCATGGAGTGTTCTTTATAGCTTTTCTAACTTTTCTTGCTTATGAGACTCTTAGTATAAAGTAAGTTTACCCGCTTATAAATACTGATCCATGCTGATAGTGTGTGTTTGTTGCAAAAACGCCTCAAAAATTGTATCAAGCGTCGCGTTGTTGTGCAGCATGACAACGCTTTTTTTCGTTACTTCATTTCATCGCTGAAAAATACCGCAGCGTTGTGTGCCCTTGGCAGTAAACCTACAGTGCAGAAACGACTTCGGATGTATAATTTTGCCTACTTTCAAGTCGGTTGAACAGCTCAAGGTTCTCTGACCGCAGCTTTTTCTTGCCATTGGCGGTATTTTGTTTGGCAATCGTGATCCTGCGACCATGAACTTGCTGCGCTGCCGGTTTTTGTGGTCAAAGTTTTTCATACATCATGAATTTTATGTTCGCTGTTCACATTCGTGAGGAATTTCTATCATGCTAATCGCCTTTCTTATTCTGTTCTGTTATTTAATTCGTAAGCCCTGTCTTTGTTTGACGAATTTGTTAGCTTAAGCATCTCTTCGTTCTTCAAAAACCATGCAATAATATTGTCAATAAATCTCCTCGTTCTCGGAATGTGAAGCGAGTCCGCAGTCGCGCCATGTCCGAGGAAACCCATCCTGCGTCCGGGAGGCCAGCGGCAAAAAGCCGGTATTCTATTTCTGTGTCCTATAAACCGTGCAACAATCTTGCCCATGCGGCATCACTGTGTCGTGTTTGTGGCTACTCATCTGTTAGTGCAGGATGCCGCTTGTGTGTACGTATTTACGCAGTGGACTTTGTTTTGCCGCGAGTGTGGTTTTTTATGGGTTGCCTGCAGTTCCGGTTGCCTGCCATCTGTTCTGTCTCTCTTTCTCCCTGCCGCTCCTGCGCAACGCGGTGCACCGTGTGCCGTGAGTGCAAATTTACAGCACCACCACGCAAGTTTAGGGTCGCTTGTGCCGCTTTGGTGCTCATGCTAGAACTGCGGTTCTCGACTCGTCTGTGATGATCGATAATGAGGCGCTCTGTGGTTGTCAGCTAACCCAGTCTTCTTAGCGATAACTTCGCTGATGTTCAATTTTGAGTATTGGTGCTTCGTGAGGCGCTTTGTGGCTGTCATCTTCTTTGAGACAACTTCGCTGATGTTCAATTTTGAGTATTTGCGTTTCCGGTTGTAATATTTTGAATATTCTCCATGCAGCGAACATGTGCGTCCGTATAAAAGATGACATAAAATTCATTTTCATTCCGTTTGATAACTTCCGTCGCTTGTTGTGTTGCGAATATCTACGTCAACGTGCGCTCAAAGTTTGATATCGTGTCACTCGAATTTCATTGACAGTGGTGATGCCTTTCATCTGCAACTCCTTTGATTAATATTCCAGCATTCTCATAAAACGAAGGCGCGGTGTGAACCCTCCCAACAATTCATTGCGAGAGTTTTACTCAAGTTTTTAGAAACTTGCAGCGCGAGAATGTGAGTCTCCAAAAATCTATTGTTTTCTTGCCGAGTTATGAGCAAACACCCTCTTTTGCTCTGACCTAACGTGGAAAATAGTTTGAAAATCGAAATAGGATTTTTTAAAGAGAATAATACTTAATTTTGGATCAATTTTTTTTCTGATTTATAATAATTAAGTTCGTGGTATGAGTATCACTGGTGCTCGTATGCACACTCGATGTGGTTATGTCCGGGCACAGTGCAGTGTGTGGTGCAACATCAGCAGTATAATAGGAGCAGTATAATAGGAGCGTGAAGTGCCCACCTGTCAGTTGGCCGTGAAGCCTGAAGCTCCCAGCCGTTAGCTGACGCTCTCATGCGTGAACTGATGGATGACATCGCCGCCACAGCTGCCTCTTTCGTCTGGACAAAGGGCGATTTTTGCTATTCGCAGATATTGGCGAATCTCAAGGGTCATTAACCGTGGCCTCGTTAATGCGTCCAGAGGTGGGCCACCGGGCCGGCCTATCATTCGTATTCCGCTGCACCAAATCATGGTGGACCAACGAGGGGCTCGAAACATTTGAGTTAGTCTCGACCAAAGTGACTATGTTTTCCGATCCCATGCGTTTTAAAATCTCTCGACTAATGCGTTCTTATCATTTCTGGTGACTCATTTTTCAATCTGAATACTGAAATCAGTTGGAATTGCGTGACAGTATCAATTAGAACTAACATGAAAGGAAGGACCTTGTCGAGACAGAAGACGGAATAAAAAGAAACTCATTTAGAGGAGTGCTATGAAAGTATTACTGCTTCTTTGGCTGTTGCCAGGATTGTATCATCTTTTTAGCTTGTCCAGACAGCTATTCTGAAATCTGATATAAATGTCCGGACGGTATTTATTTTTTTGTAGCATTTTAAAAATATCTTGACAACTGGATGCGCTTCTGGAGGCTTTCGTTGGCACTCGAGGTGTAAATGATTGTTGTAGTTATACGTCATATCTGCTTTGGGGTTGCAAACTTGATGTCGAGATCCGTGTTTTTGTGTGAATTTCTATGCTTCGACCAGCACAAGGCCGAAACGCTGTAGCTGTTCACGAAGCGCGTGTGACTAGCACGGTGCTCTCATAAACTGAGGTCTGCTCTGCCTATACAGCTTGCGCTTCTTGTTAAATCTCCATTCGGGGACGTTGATAAATAAATTACGGCAAGGCTTTTTGTCAACGTCAGAATTTGTTCGCACTAGAGAACGTGAGCAGTTGTTGCATACCTTTTACTGAGCACGTCATTTGGTGTGCGTGTTCTCGATGCAAGTCGTGCTATTGAGATAATCATTTGCCCTTCTCTAATGGAGAGCTCCATCCCCGCTCCTCGTAGTGCTTCCGCTTGAAACTTTTGATGTCAGCGAAACTGCAGAGCGCGCTTGTGATTCTCGGGAACTATCATCATTCGAGTAGAGCTACGGCACTCTCACCTTTCTCAATCAGGAGTTTAGCCCAATTATACTGGAAAATGATTTCATCGAGATTATTTATTGGAGAGAGGAAAACGTGGTACCTCACTTGTGCAGTACTAAAAACAGTAGAAAAATCGGCAAATCGGAAGTGGAGTGTTCGTTTGCTCTGTAGTAAGTGGTTGTTTCATGTGCACTATAACAACGTAATTGGGCTCTGGAGATTTGCGAAATAAAATGTATATCTGAGCATGTGATAGTGTAAAGGTCTCTTATTGGTAGTTCAACAGCGCGTCTTTTGGATTTTCTTCCTATAAAGCTACGTTTTTAATGGATGTAGTCATTCATCGCTGTGGTACAACTGCCAATGTAGGAGCAAGGTACTCAGTTGAGTTTGAGTCCAAGGTCCTCTTTTTGCTTTTTTCATTTTTTGCGATGGTATTCATTACATCTATAGGAATTGGCAGTTCCTTGGGAACTTGTGAGGTCGAGATATACATAGGTTAGGTAGGCCTTCTTTTTATTGAAATGGAATAGGTTTTTGTTTTGTTACGGGCCATATTTTTTCAGTTCACGGCTGTCCTGTTTTTCGGCACCTCATCTTGTTTCATGAACTTCTTTCTCAACTCACTGTTTTTATGCACTTGGTGCATAGATTCCGCGTTCCTTTGATTGTACTAAATGGTGCCTTACTTCTTCCTCTTTTTTGAAACGCCTTTGTTGTGATTGAAAATTTTTTAGGTTACTCATAATTAAAGCTTCGGTCTACAGAAACGTGTATTAATTAAAATTAAACTCAAGCCTCAAAATAGTCATGTTGCCGATTGTCATCACCTGCTGCACGGTGCATTGCGTGCTGCGGCCCGTGCGTGCACTACTGGGACCGTTCTATCTAAGTTGTGCCGTGCAATTCTCACGACTTTCCTCATGCAATTGCTCATTCGCTTGAAAGTCGCACAGGGAGTAATTTTTAATCGATCCGTTCTGCTAATATGAGTGATCAGAAATTCGGCTATGGATTGACGTGAGCGAGTCTTCAATTGAAATTTTGTCGTGGGCGTATGTTTACATTCTCTGTTTTATGGCGGGAAGAATTTATTATTTCCATGTTCGTGACTCCTCTGATCGAGAAGTGAATAATTTGATCAGTTTTCGCGATGCTTTTTCTGTGTAAGACTTTTACTATCTGGTTATTTGGTATTGACTTCACTTCAAGTTGGATAGCTAGTGAAATTTGATCGACCAATTACCGCGTTATCTACGTTGGAAACGAAATTTCTTCTTTTTGAGCTCAGCTGTTGAAATGGATGTAATATGTCATCATTATTCAGTTTGAGATCATTTTAAGTTCCTTTTAAATAAGTCTTCTTTACATGGAAATTCTCAATATCTGTTTCCGTCAATGTACGTTAGATACCGTACACTCCTAGCGAGCTGCGCGTTCGGTCATCAAAATCAATTCTCAAGGAAAAAAATAAAAGAGTGAATTAATCTTGAAGCTTGCATCTATCAACGTCCTCGATTGACGAGTTGTTTCGGTCTGTCACGAAAGGAGATCAAATTGCTTATTCTTGATATCTCCATTGTGATGTTTCTTGAGTGTCAGATCGGTGACTATCTAATACGAACTCCTCTGTTTCTTTGCTTATCGTTCTATTCCGGAACTTAGAAACGCTATCGTCGATTAGGTAAGTGCGTTGCATCACCACTTGAAATGATGGTGACATTTTAACCACATGTGTATTCTAGTACTTCTTGTGCAGCACTTTTCTCTCCTGTTGGTAGATTTCAATCTAATTTATTTAGCTTCCTCGTGCATTTTTGGATAGTGTGAGGGGATCGTCATGCGCAAGTCACCGACTATTATCCTAAAATGAAATTGGAAGCATTTGGCATTCCGTGAGACGCAGCATCGCGTTTCGGTGTTCATTATGAGGGATTCAATTACACTCACTTAATTGTGATGGAGAACATATGATTAAATCATACTGTATTTCTACCTGTACTGGTTGGAGATAAGGTCTTGTTGCCTGCGACCCGTCGTTCGATGACAGTGGTTAATGACAGGTTTCAGCATACAGCTTCCACACCTCTGTCTTCCTGCCGTGTCATCGAGTGCCTCAGAGCTCGGTTCGGTGGTGTATTGCGGTGTTTTGATGGAATTCCTTTCTGTTGCTTGTTTGGCTGTACTTCAGTTGTTTCGGTGTGGGTTGTTCTCCCCTCAGGGGGATACAACTATTGTATCTATGGGAATTAGTGATCCCAGGGGAAAAATGTGAGGGCTCGAGCTGAAAGTAAGGTAGGCCTTCTTTTTGTTGAAATGAAATGCTCTTTGTTATGTTAAGGACCACCTTTTTCGGTTCACTACTGTCCTGTTTTTCAGTACCTCTGACTTTCTTCTTCAACTTTATCTTATTTCATGAACTTCTTTCTCAACTTTACTGTTTCTATGCCCCTTCTGCATAGATTCCTCATTCTCTTATCTCCATACTAAATGGTGCCTTCTTCCTTCCTCTCTTCGATACGCTTTTTTTTCGTAGCGGTTAGGGAAGCTTAAACTAACTTCTAATCTAATCTAATCTGTGGGTTGTTCTTCAATTTTCTTTTGAGCTCAGTGTCTTAGGTTTCATAAGGTAAAGTTTGATATACTGAAGTGTTCATGAGCCGAACTAAAAAGTTTTCATAACTATGGTATATTATGCGAGACAAATTTTCCATACTTTCGATGCTTGTGAGGTAACGTTGTTTCGTTCGTATAGTTTCAAGAGCTGAGGATCATAACACCTCCATATGTTTAGAATTCAGCTTCTATGTCGATTTTATTATGGTGGAAGCATCACAAGTGAATTTTTCCCCGAACTTGACGCGAGGCCTATATTATCGCATGAACGGTTTTAAGTACGAGAGTACTTCAATTAGAAAGTATTTTATACAGATATGCATGGTCTTACGTAAATAGCCGAGGCATATTTATGATGATCGTGGTGAGGGCTACATCAGATTTACTATTATACTTTTATTTAAAACTGAGAATTCATTTGTTCAACATTAGATAGTTATCTGCCTCTAATAGGCGACTAAAAAGTAAATGATGATTAACGTAATTAAATCACGAGTTTAGTTCATAGCCTATGCTGTAAAGTAACTTTTTAGCGAGTCCGTTAACAACACATTTATATATTTTTTTGTAAAAAATTTCGCTCATTTATACGAACGCATTAAATACATTTCCATTGCCAATGGAGTGTGTGTGTGTCCCACAACTGGAGGAGGCTCGCTCGAGTCCATTATTGCACTGGGGCGCGTTTCTTAATTAGTCCATTTGGCCGCTGTTTGCTCAGCTCTTTTGCTCCTGAAGAGACCCTGCGCTATATCGCGCCCCTCGATCTCACCCTCCCTCCTACCTCCTTCTGATACATTAATGTTTCCCATCCTTTGGTGGCGTGTTGACTTGTTTATCAAAGGCAGCCTCGAGATTGCCCATTCCTTTTACGGGATTGCTCTTTCCTCTCATGAGCAGTGCCGCCTGGCGTCGTGGAGTGGGGATTTTAATTTCTAGAATGAAAACGATTTCTTCGAATTCGTGTTTGATGGATTGTGAGGAAACTGCTGTGCGTTGCGTACGTTTACACGTTCACTGCTACGAGTTGAACTGTTGTTCATTGTTCAACTCAAATGTAGAGTTAAGTGTTTGCAATTTTATAAATACTGAATATTAAATGGGTCCATTAAATACCATTAATTTTAAGAGATTGTTGACAATTTTCAAACGATCCATCGATAGGTCGATTAGCAGCAGGAAAAACTCGAGCACGACTTACCGAAGGGTCGTATATCGCCAGCAACGTGTTGACTCTAAATTTCTTCAATCATCACGTGTGGAATACTTGCTCTCGTTTTTGGTATAGTTGAGGAAACAGCTAGGTTTAACATGCGTGAATTTAAATTGGGATGAAGTAACACGTATGGAATCGCCCTTCGAGGGGTGGACAACTATTGCACATCCGGGACTTAGCGCTGCCGACGGGAAGATGCGAGGAAGCCTAGGGTCTAGTGGGATTTTCTTTTGTTGAAAAAAGTTTTTTGTTTGCATTTTGTTCCGCATCATCTTTTTTCGGTTCACTGCTGTATTTTTTCAGCACTGATTAATTTCATCTTAACTGTTTTTCTTTCATTAGTTTCCTACCCTGTTTCAATGCGCCGGGGTTCTTGTGTAGGTGTACACTTTGAGCATATATTCCTTCAACTTCGTGATAAATTGTCTTCCTCCCTCATCTCTTTTGTAACACCTTCATTTGTTGTGGTTGACGAGGTTTAAACTTGTTCAATAAAATAGATTATCCGTTTTCTCGGATTCCATACTGATAGGCGTCTTCCTCGTCTTTTTGTAAAGCTTTATGTGGTTAAGGACCCCTCAGGGGGATACAACTATTGTATCTATGGGAATTGGCGCTCCCAGGGGGACTATGTGTGGGCCTGAGCTAAAGGTTAGGTAGGCTTCCTTTTTGTTGTAATAAAATAGGTTTTTGTTTAGTTACGGACCATCTTTTTTCGGTTCACTGCTGTCCTGTTTTTCAGCACCTACTACTTTCTTCTTCAACTTTTTTCTTGTTTCATGAACTTCTTTCCTAGCTTACTGTTTCTGTGCACCTTGTGCATAGATTCCGCGTTCCCTCAACTCCATACTAAATGGTGCCTTCCTCTTTCCTCTCTTGGAACATCTTTGTCGTGGTTAAGGGAGGCTAAAACTTTCTTATATAATAATAATAATAATATGTGGTTAAGGAGGCAAAAAAATTCCTGTATTCTAATCTGATGTATTCTATTGGGCATGAACCGCAACCAAAAAATATCACGAGAATAGTAAACCCCAACATGATGTAAAAAATAAGGAAGCTCGAAAATACTTAGGTGTTGAATGAAGATTTTCGCTGACGTTGAATTCAGTGTTCTTGATAAGGCCCTGAAATTCATCGTTTTATCAAGATCATTTTATAATATTAGTCAAAACGGCGAAATCACAAGGACGCATTCGTCATTTCTGCGTGGCTCAACTCACGCGTCAAAATTTCAGCAGCATTCACGATCACAGCGTTGAGTTCTACGTACGGCGGCTTGTGAGTCTTTGATGTTGATTTCTGTGAGCATACATCTGCGTGCGAGAACGATAGCTGACATCGCTGCTGCTGGCACGAAGCGGCCTCTCGGTCCTATCTTGAATGCATAGTTTCGCAACGCGCACCTCGCTTATCGCCGGCCGCCTCGCAAGCCGCTCTGTCTCCGTGTCATTGTTCCTAAGGAATGTGAACGGGAGTCCAGGTTTTTTCTCTGTTTTATGCGCCGAGATTATAACACGTCAACGGAAGTTTGGTGCGGCAATCGCTACTTCCAACTATGTTACTTTATCACTTATAATTAGGCACACTAGTTGAATAGTATACAAGATATGATTGTTTGTGCTTCTTTCTACGTTTGAGTTCTCCAAGAAATGGCATCGAACTTGGAATCCTTACCTGAGTCAGTCAAGTTTACCCATAAGAAAAATTGATAGTTTTGTTTTCGTGGGTTTATTTTTAGAACCGACGGTTATGAGAGTTTCTTATCGGGACATTTTGTATCAAGTGTGCACGAGCAAATAAAATGAGCTTTACTGCCTTCAATCATATCTACAAACTGAACCTTGGGCCACCTCCCTATTTTAACATGGAAATGGATCATTTTTATTGCATAAAGTTGAGTTCATTTGATTCACAATATCTTATCAGTTTTCCAGCACCCTTAGTGATCTTTAGTTCGTGACTTTTTTCGTGTGATTATACTGCTGGAGCGTAATTTCTGTTTAGCTGGGAGGGTCGATGTTTGTAATCTGGCATTATTTATTATCTGCAACACTGGTAATGTCATTGATTTATGTTCGCTGAATGTCCTTTTTCTTTTTTAATTTCAGGGTTGCATTGCTGCTCTTGCTATCTTTCACAAAAAAACTAACAAAAATGATAAAACCTGAAAATGTCTTTCTTTCTATTTCACGTAGTCTGGCTGACCGTGTAACCGAGCGCCTGCACGATCGAGTGACAGCTATTTTAGTTCGTTTATTGTTTTTACTTCTGATAAAATTACGCAAGAATGAAACTCGATGACGTACGGTAGCGAAACTCGATAACGATAAGAAATTCGATAACATATAAGAAGTTTGACTTTATTTTTCCTGATTTTCAGAAGTTTTCCTTTGTTTCTCTGGCAGGGTAGTGACTTGTTTTTCATTTGCACCCTCGCTGACATGATGAACGATTGGGCACACTTTCCCTTGGGGGATACAGCTATTGCATCTATGGGAATTAACACTTTCAATGGGAAAACGTGAAGTCCCTTGCTCAGAGGCAGGTCTTTTTTGTTGAAATAAAATAGTTTTGTTTTGTTGAGGACTATCTTTTTTCGCGTCATTACTGTCCTGTTTTTCAACATCTCCTGTCTTTTCCGTAACTTTAGTCATGTTTCATGTACCGCTTCTATATCTTGTGAGGGAACACGACGTGTGTTTAAATTATACGTTCTTCTAACTCCATACTAAATGATACTTTCCTCCTTCCTCTCTTTGGAACGTCTTTATTGCGGTTAAGGAGACTTCAACTAATATCTAATCTAATAAGCCAAGGGAAGGTTGTACGGTTGAGCTAGGAGATGCCGTCATAAACGTGGTGATGGACTGCGTGAGATGAGAATTACAACAACATGGATGTGTTTTGCCGCAGGCCGGCGTACTATAAGCCCCTCACTGTTCACGTGACCTTGTGTCAAGTACTGTTCGGAGCGTGGGCTTATCTCTCGCTTCATTAACAATTGCCTCCACATCGAGGGCCTCTACTGGCATTCGGTCCAAGTTTTATTGCAGGGAGAAATATTGCCTAGAAATTGTAAGTTAGCATTTGCTGGGTAATTTGAAGGAATGTGTCCCCAAACTTCAGCATCAGAGCTTCCTACTGAAATACATGAATGGCGATAGAAATTCTTGAGCATGTGATAGCGGACATCCTGAGATACGATAACGGACATCCTACGCGCTCTTCATTTCCCGCACCTCTAATGCTTCACTCGCTGCTTGAATTGCATGTTAATTTTAACACGAATATTTGTTGAAGCGTGCCTGTACAGAATTGACCTATTATCGCATCCTAAAACTTGACGCTTCTCAAAATACGTGGAATGCTCGAATTATACTGAGAAGAGCGTGCTGAAAACGCATGAAAAAAAATTGGCAAAATGTAGCAGATCTATAAGTAGCACAGATTATTAAAAGTGCGCGCAAATATGCACTTCACAAAATTTATCATACTCTGATGTCAAATGGGAAATCCGAGAGCAAATTGCTTTACTTAAACTAAAGTTATGGCTAATTTCTTCGGGGTCCTGCCATTTTTGGGCAAATTTATCATACTCTCCCCCGTAGGGGGTCTTAATCAAGTTGGCATGTGCCCTCCACTATGAATTTATACCTTTCTATCACAGTTGAGTATTCTGTCGTTTTAAATAAAAAATGTGAATCTCCTTCAATTTTCAAGCTTACGAGATTTCTGTCCGTATTTTATTATTACATAAATGCTTATAAAGTCGAATATGACATGGTTGACATGTTAAGAAAAAAGGATCTATTTTTTTGTCTTCGGTAGTGTTCTAGCAAGGAAGTTGGATACACTTCTTAAACCTCCTTGTGTTCTAGTGCAGTTTTAAGTTGTGAACTTCGCTTGCTAAAGGTGAACTGACAACATGCAACCAACGTTTATTGGGTTAAAAATAATTCAGTGAGAAATTAGTTGCCAATGTTAATTTATCCTACCGTGGCATTCCGCATCGATTGCTCTGCACTGAATCTCGTAGCTGCTCTGCCGTTGTCTGCCTGCTGCTGCAACTCGGGTGTAAATTCCCACGTTCCGAGTAAGCTGTTGGAATTTCAGTGGTGATTTTTGCTTTAGTTGCTTTAAGGTCGCTGCCTCAACAATGAGTCAACGTGCCGGTAACACTTCGGATTTTTTGAAAAAATATCATTATTTACTCTCATATTTGTGCTATTTTTGTCTGTTTTGGCTATTTTAAGCGCGTTGAAGTTCGATGTTTTCGTACGTTTTACCAAACGTTCTACAGAAAGTATTCGAACAGTTTGTGCTCACACTCTGAAACTATTGCGTAGCCAGAGATTTAGGTGGCGTAATTTCCTCTGTCAACATTGCTACGAGAATTGTAATGACAATTTCTAATGAGCTGCAAAGCGCGTCACCAATTCTGAGGCAATCAAATATCGCAAGGACCCAGCCGTCCATATATTAAGGAAGCCTACTCAGTAGACAAAAGAGCCTCATCACGAGAGCCAGTAGCGCAAGGACGAGAGTGATGGAAGCTGCCGTGCCGCTGCTGGAGCTTCCTTCATATTCGGGTCTAGTTCGAGCTGGGTGGTGGTGGGAGGGCCGAGAGCCTCTTATTGATTTCTGGCGGCGACGCCGCAACTCACGGGACGGAGACCTTGCAGCAGCCAAGGTGAAGTGAACCACCAGGGATGCTCGACCGGACTCCTGTGCCGTCGTTAGTAAATGTTATTGCTGGTATTTACGCGTACTACAGATCACAGTGAGAAAGCGAGCCACTAACATAAATTCCGAGTCTCTCCTGTTTCTGTTCCTCGAACGAGGATGACGCGAAGACTTGGAAGTAATGGCGAGCAGTGCAGTTGTGATTATTGTGTGAGAAAACCAGGCAAAGTGGAAACTTGCGTAAAAACAGTCTGCGTTTTGGATGTTGCTGTAAGTCCAACAGAATTTGCTTTTGATTTCTGTACGTTAACGCATAATTTACTTCAGTTGATATTTCTTTGCGCTATTACTTTGTCAGGTTATCTCGAATCTATTACAACTCCTTGGTTGGAAAAGGATTCGTTTAAGAAGGGTCAGTTTACCGTAATGTTCCAATAACTATAACAGTACTTCTCATAGGGCTGCTACTATTATATCGATGAAAATTAGCGCTCCTAAAAGGAAGAAGTGTGATTTCAAGGCTTTAGCTTGTTTCATGAACTTCTGTCCTAACTTACTTTTTTGTGCTCAAGGGTCTTGATATGAATACATTTTGCATTCAGATTTCCTGTTCCGCAAATTTGGTACCAAGTAGTGCCTTCCTTCTTCCTTTTTTTTGGAGCACCTTTGTTTTAATTAGGAAAACTCGAACCAACCAACTAATCCAACCTCAACTTTAAAGAGTGAAAATCTTGCCCCAACTGCAGCTGAAATAGCTAAAATTCCGTATGAGTGTCCTTCGGTTATCGAATAAACCTAGAGGAAGACAGTTGGTATCTTAGTATCTCAATGAAATAATGACGCTCAGAGCCGTTCTTTCCTGAGTTCCTTAGCTTTTAGCGTTAGTATTCAAGGTTAGGGTATTTTAGTGCTTAATACTTTGCATTAGACGTGCAGAATAGAAAACTAGCCCTACTATGGGAGAATCTTAAATTTGAGAAATTTATCGTATTTGATGGAAATTTTCTCATTGAGTTCAGTCTTTCTTAGTGTTATCGGACGCCACTCTCAGGTGACGTTATTGGGCAAAAACAAGTTCCAATTACGAGACCTATCGACTTGTCGCCATCGACCACTGAAATCCTGCTTGATTTTTATGATTTAACTCACTTTGTGGAAGCTTCACATTGTGTGCAGAGCAACGTATTTTAGGTTGTTTCTTTACGATAACGCAATCGAGTAGCAATATGGACGAGGAAACGATATTTGTTGATCTGGTTGCTTGTTCCTTTCTTTTCTAAGCTGCCGAATGAAACTTAATTCGGTCATGGTATGGATTCAAATTCGTTCACGAGGTTTCAAAAAGAAAGGTTCAAACTACCTTGGTAGATACAGATTTTGTCGTTTCAATGAAGAACACTCGCGCTGCAGCAGTGACAAGCTATTAAAGATTTATTAACCCTTTCACGTTAGTATTTTTCTATTCATGTTGCCGTTATTACGACCACCATCAATAGACTTGCTCTGGCATCAGGTTGTGACTGACAGTAGGACGAGGAAGAAGCTGCCACTAGGCAGTGAACTCTAAAGAACACACTACGGATCAAATTTAACAAGAAATACAATATATTGAGGCTTTTTTTAAAAGTGGATTGATAAGTCTACGTAAAGATAAAGGGTTAATATGCATCCAAATTCTACATGGTCAATAAGGGTTAATAAATAAGTTGATATGGTTGGTAAGGGTTGATAAACAAGCTGATATGGTTAATAAGGGTTAATAACTAAATTGATATGGTTAATAAGGGTTAATGTGCATCCCAGTACGCAATATGGTGACAAGTTCAGCTAGCTTGGCTTCGCACCACCCGAGCTTGCAACGCGCGCTTTTGACGAAACCATGGGACCAGTTCACCCGAAAGGGACGCTGTCACTGCCGTCCGTGATCGTCCTGTGACCCGGGCGGGCCCCCCAGCGGAAATGAAACGCCTTCCGTACAACCGCTGCCGTCGAATCATTCCTGCCATTGCATGTAGTTACGATTAAACTTTTTTGCCCTGTTGAGCTATTGCCTGGAGAAATGACTCAGTTAGGTTTGTTGAGGGACTTCACTTTAATTGGTGTCATGTTCGGTGTATGATTTATAGCTGCGGGACCGGCGTTTACCGGTACTCTTTTTTCCCCTTTATTTGGCCTTTGTTTGCCGTGCTACGTGCCTGTCCACTTCCACAGCTCCATTTCTGCGTAACGCGACACGCCTTCGCCCATGCGAAGCGCGCACGACCCACACCCACCCACTTGCAGGCAGCTCTGCTTATTTTCAAATAAATCGACCCCTGCTGCCTCGGCTGAGGTGTTTTGTTTGAGCAGCGATCGAATATTGGAGTGATCGATTGTGTGAACGATCAATTGCTATAGTGTTCGGTTACTGTAGTGTTCGGTTACTGCAGCGTTGAGTTACTGCAGCGTTGGGTTACTGCAGCGTTGGGTTACTGCAGCGTTGGGTTACTGCAGCGTTGGGTTACCGCAGCGTTGGATTACCGCAGCGTTGGGTTACTGCAGCGTTGGGTTACCGCAACTTTGGGTTACCGCAGCTTTGGGTTACCGCAGCTTTGGGTTACCGCAGCTTTGGGTTACCGCAGCTTTGGGTTACCGCAGCTTTGGGTTACCGCAGCTTTGGGTTACCGCAGCTTTGGGTTACCGCAGCGTTGGGTTACCGCAGCGTTGGGTTACCGCAGCGTTGGGTTACCGCAGCGTTGGGTTACCGCAGCGTTGGGTTACCGCAGCGTTGGGTTACCGCAGCGTTGGGTTACCGCAGCGTTGGGTTACCGCAGCGTTGGGTTACCGCAGCGTTGGGTTACCGCAGCGTTGGGTTACCGCAGCGTTGGGTTACCGTAGCGTTGGGTTACCGCAGCGTTGGGTTACCGCAGCGTTGGGTTACCGCAGCGTTGGGTTACCGCAGCGTTGGGTTACCGCAGCGTTGGGTTACCGCAGCGTTGGGTTACCGCAGCGTTGGGTTACCGCAGCGTTGGGTTACCGCAGCGTTGGGTTACCGCAGCGTTGGGTTACCGCAGCGTTGGGTTACCGCAGCGTTGGGTTACCGCAGCGTTGGGTTACCGCAGCGTTGGGTTACCGCAGCGTTGGGTTACCGCAGCGTTGGGTTACCGCAGCGTTGGGTTACCGCTGCGTTGGGTTACCGCTGCGTTGGGTTACCGCTGCGTTGGGTTACCGCTGCGTTGGGTTACCGCAGCGTTGGGTTACCTGAAGCTTATCGGTTCAACTTAACTTGCATGTATTATGCGACTTAGCGTACGAGTTTGCTTACAAGAATTTCGAATTTTTCATATTGGGTTATCGTTTATTCTTGCGTTTTTCTGCGATATAATTTCAAATTTTATCCATGTGATTTTGTCGCGTTAACGCTGTGTTTCCTCATATGCTCTCAAGAGTAATTACTTACCGAGTGATTTTGTTATTATCTATTGGCCTAATTTTCTTGTCTCATTTAAATTATAATGGTAATGAAAGTGTGCAAATAGAATCTTTGATGTTTTTTTTAATGCGGTAGTGTTTTTCCTGTCCACAGATAATTAGCTATGTGAAAAAATGAACTGTAGCTATGTATGCAAATGTGGTGACAATTCATTGCTGGGCATGGCTCAGTTCATCACTCCTCGTGTGATAATAGTCTTCACGGTGCACTGAGTTACAACGAATGAGATACTTTGAGAAGTCGTCTTCCGTGTATCTTCGAAGCCCTCGCGGTGTTCCGTAAGTTCATTACGAAGCGAGTACACATCGAGTGTATCATACCGTGTCTTAGCTGCCTTTAGCTGACTGCTTTATGTGTCCTAGGTCTTGTTAGAGTGATATTATATTATATCGAAAGTTTCGTGTTCATATTATATGAGTGTATAATCTCGTTGTCCTAGGAACGTGGTTTAGTACAATTTTTGCTTAGCCTCACAGTATTACGGGAAAGTTGTCCGGTGTGATCATTTAGTGCTTTATCAGTCAAGTGCTATTCAACTCATTTTAATTGTTTTCTTGAATTTGTTCTAAGGAGTTGATAGTCTTAGCTTGTGAACCTATATCTGTGACGCAACTTTTCTTGAAAATATGCAAGAATATTACCTGAATAGAGTTTGGCTTGTGTAAGGATAAGGCTTTGTTGTGTGATAGACATTCGTGACGTTTACCGAGTGAGTGCATGAGACTCAAGTTCAATGGTAGAGCTGGACGGAGCTCCGTTTCTTGGCATGGGCGAGCCCGCCTCGAGCGGCTCTGAAGATCAGGCCTCGGACATCTCAGAGGCGACGGCAGGTGTCGTCTCTCCTCCTCTGTCTGCCTCTGACGCGCCCGAGTCGGTTGCCATTCGAGGCACCGCGGTCACAGTACTGGCAGAGACTTCGCTGGGCGGCGTGACGGAGTGTAGCAGAAGTAGCAGCAACAGCAGCGACAACAGTTGCAGTTGCAGCGATGGCAGCAGCGTGGATGAAGGCGCCACCGCTTCTACCGCTGCGGTTGTCAGCGCTGAGAGCGACGAGCATCTGCCCGCCGTCGTGAGTGCAAGACCCACTCTGTGGGAAGAGCTGAGTAGCGCACCTCCTCGTCCATGTTTCCCATACAGACCTCCTCGCGTAACGCCTTCATACGTTCCTTGGACTGGCGAGGACGATGATGACGACGACGATGATGATGACGACGAAGAAGAAGAGGAAAACCAGGGATGGAATCCGCATGCTAGCTTGTCAAGCTACTCCCCATCATGCCGTGTGACCACGACGAGCAGCACCGTGCCAGCATCGTCAGTGTTCCCTCTACCTTGGGCGCCCCGCAGTCTGGAGGAGCTGCCTTTCTCAGAGGCTCAGCTCAACAGATCCGTGCCCTACAGACGACCCTACCTTTCCGCTGCCTCCCAGCAGCACTTCAGACACAACCATGGCCGCCAATTGCAGTACCAGCATCAGTACTATTACCAACACCACAGCCTGCAAGAGGAACCCACGGCCCGTACCACTCGCTACCAGGCCTTCTCTAGTCTGTGAGTTCCCTATTGCATGTCTTCGTTTCAGGGCTTATTATATTAAAGGTTTCCGAAAATCTTCAACGTTAGTGCTGTCTTGACACATTTATATTCGGATATGCGTTTATTATTTTTCATATTTTCTTAGCGTCTTTGGGGTTATGCTTTTTACTTCATTTGGTAAAGTAGTACTTGTTTACTGCAGTTTTTTTTACTATTTAATCACCATATTGAGTATTGAATTGTCTAACGCCCTCTATATTTAAGGAACTTTCTGTGATTGTTTGTTTTTACACATCGTAAATATATATTATGTGTGAGTTAGATATACGGGTCTAAATTCGATAAATTGATCAGTGTGGTATCCGTAGTATCACTTCAAATATGAAACGCTGAAAGCTAGAAATTCGTAGGATGATTCCATCATAAAATTTGTTTTATCTATTTCACTAGTTTTCTCAATGGAATTGATTCATCAGCTGGACATGAGGTCTGAAATGCTAACACGCGTGAGGAAACAATATATACCGGTTACTCTTGGCCCTCTGCAATGTTACATTCAGCATTACTCTGCGTGGACCACTTTCCTGTACCTGACTACCTGTCATCAACACATTGACCGTAATGGTTAAACTGAAGTTCAATATTCAGCTCAAATTCTAAGTTAAAATTTGCTAACAATTTTACAAATGCCAAACGTTAGCTGGGTCTGTTGAATACCGTCAACTTTTAAAGATGTTTAAAAATTTCAAACAACCCTTCGATGGGTCGTTTCGAACTAGGAAGAACTAACGCACGGCCCATCGATGGGACGTATCGCAAGCAACGTGTTGAGCTGTACATGGAGGTGTACTCATTAATGAAATTACCGCTTATTGAAGAAAATCTTGGAATTTTTCATTGCACTTGATTCTTTCAGGATAAGGACGCTAATTTAATTACGACGCTACGACGGCGTGCAAGCGATTTTGATGGACTGGGCAAAATTTTGTATCTAGTGGAGCTTAGCTAACGGCTATAGTTAATGATACTCAGTCTTGTTAATATTGTATGATGTAATTTCAAGTAAGCTAAGCGTCGCAGCTTCTTGGTAAACAGTAGATGGTGTTAGGAAAAAAATTCTTCACATATTTAGTGGAATATTCATTCGTTTGATCTCCCGCTCACACTCTGTATACAGTTTTGTTACCGTCGAAATAATGAGCCGAAGATAACTGTGTCCCCTAGGTGATGTTTACCACACTAGAGCCTCCTCCCTTTATAAATAAATGTTAGGGCCCCGAGTAGAGTCTATTCATAGCTGCGGCGATCAAAGAGAGGGGGCGGAGAGCTCCGACGGTCTATCAGCTTCACGCTGCTCGCTGTCAACTTTGCTTCCACTGTTCTGCCTCTCAATGGGAGAAGTTTAGGCTGATTTGGCCCGTACTCGTTTAGACACTAGACAAAACGCAAGTCTCAAGCATTTTCATTCGATGGGATTTGCTTGTAGTTTAACTCTTGAAGTTTAGGCTGCTGCGGTGTCAATCACACTCTTGTAAAATTTTTAACTTTTCGACTTGTCTCGCTCTATACTGCTAATTTTTTATCGATGAATCGTTCGCTTCATGTAACGAAAGGCATGGGGAAAATTATCTGTGGAATGTATCCGTAGCCACAGACGCTCGGATTCAAAATCGTTTCATTTTTAGCACTACATCTTAAGCAGATATGCAAATAGATAATTTTTCGGGAGGTAACGAAAGTGGAAACCTAGCGCTCACATCTTTGAATTGTGAAATTCGTTGCGCTAAAGGTGGTTCAAAGTTGAGCTCAAATGCTATGGGTAAAGTGAGAGGTACGTTTGCGAGAAATAATCAAAATTAACGTATTTTGAAACTAGTTGGCAGTTGTGAAGCGTCTTGATTAAAACCAGTCAAGTGGAGCATAATATTCAAAGAATATTTGAACCAGTTATTCATTGGGAGCGTGAGGAGGTGAACATTTATCCAGTATCTGAGGCCTGACATCAATGGTTGACCTGACGAGGAAACTGCTGGATCGATTTTATGAGTTATTAATATTGACCGTTTAGTAACAGTACTACTGTAGCATTAAATTTCAAACCAGGACTAGTAACCTGTCCCCTCATGGGGCATAGGATAAGGCACTAGGTTTGGGTGAGTTAGGTTTGTCTTCCCTAAGCTTGAGGACTGGCGAAGGAGTTGAGGACTTGCGGTATAGATTTGGGACTTCCATCTTCCGTTCTCTCACTTTTTCTTTCAGTTTTCATATTTTCTCCGCTATCTCTGTCTTTTCTTCCTTTTCCTTTCTAAATTACTGTTTCTATGCGGGGGTTATCTTGTGATGGAACACACACCTTGTACATATATTCCTCGTTTTCTTCAGTCCCTTCTAAATGGCCTTTTCTCTTTTTCTGTGAAGACATTATTGCAAGACTGAACCTTAAACTAACTTCTATACTTGTAGCCTGCAAAATTTTCTCATTTCTCTGACTGTGTCGGAAAATTTTAATTGCTTTGTGAAGTTGGTATCCTCTCTATAATCTCAAAATACAAACAAAATGTACATTCGTAGTAACTTATACTCTACGTTCACATAACTGTTACAACTGTTCCAAAATTCAAGTATTCTCATGTTCAGATGCAGGAAAAGGGAACTCCTCATCCTGAGGAAACGCAACAAAATGATGGGCCTTAAAGAACGACGATAATAGCATTCTATTGCAACTTGCGTTGCCGGCACCAGCAATAACAGTATCTCTGTGGAGCTCATGAAGCAGCAAGCCGCTGCGTGCTGGTACAGAGGCAGCCGGCGTCCGTGAAGCGCTGGTTTTAAAGTTGTGCTCTCGGGCGTCTCGCTCGCTCGCCTGCCCGGTGGGTGCTGCTGCTGCCCTCGCTGTAATCTCGGTGGCCGCCACCGCCGCCGTTCGCGAGCTCTTCGTGCTCCCTGCTTTGTGGTTGTTTTGTTGCTGTTCTGCTGCGACTTCTGCCAATCGTATTGCTGTTGCTCTGTTGCTGTAAGTTGTGTTGTTGTTGGTTTGTGGTTGTTTTGTTGCTGTTCTGCTGCGACTTCTGCCAATCGTATTGCTGTTGCTCTGTTGCTGTAAGTTGTGTTGTTGTTGGTTTGTGGTTGTTTTGTTGTTGTTCTGCTGCGACTTCTGCCAATCTTATTGCTGTTGCTCTGTAACTATGAGTTGTGCTTTATTGATGTCCTAGGTCAACTACTGCCAATCGTATTGGTGTTGCTCTGTTCCTATAAATTGTATTGTAGTTGTTGGTTTGTAGTCGTTATATAACTGTTCTACTGCAACTACGTTGACTGTCTCTCTAAAATGCTGTTTGACTGACTGTTATTATGAATTGTTTTGTTGTTGCTTTGTGGCGGTTTATTACTGTTCTTCTTCAACTGCTGCCAATCGTATTGCTGTTGCTCTGGTACTATAAGTTGTGTTGTTGCGTTGTTTTTGTTTTATTACTCTTCTCCTTCAATTACTATGACTCCCAATCGCATTGCTTGTGCTCTAACTGTTACCATAAATTGTGTTGTTGCTTTGCTGTGGCTGGAACTGATACTGTTGGTACCATTGCTGTTGCTGTTTTATTGTCGCTAGAGTTACTGCTGTTAGTAGCGTTGCTATTTCTGTTCTAATGTAGCTGAAACTGTTACTGCTCTTCTGTCGCTATAACTGTTAACTGCTCTTCTGTCGCTATTACTGTTAACTGCTCTTCTGTCATTAGAACTGTAAACTGCTCTTCTGTCATTATAACTGTAAACTGCTCTTCTGTCATTATAACTGTAAACTGCTCTTCTGTCATTATAACTGTAAACTGCTCTTCTGTCATAATAACTGTAAACTGCTCTTCTGTCATAATAACTGTAAACTGCTCTTCTGTCATTATAACTGTTAACTCCTCTTCTGTCTGTTTTTCAGCACTACTCTCTTCTTCGACTTATATTTGTTTCATTAACTTCTTCCTAGACTTACTGTTTCTATGCATCATGTGCGTAGATTCCGCGGACACTAAATGGTGTCTTCCTCTCTTTGGAATGCGTTTGTTGTGGTTGAGGAGGCTTAACCTAACTAATATAATTAGCGGCGTTGTTGTCGCCAGAATCACTGCTCTTAGTACAATTGCTTTTGCTGTTTTATGGTCCTGGAACTGTGAGTGTCAGTAGCATTGCTGTCGCTGGAACTATTTTTGTTTGTAACATTGCTGTTGCTGCATTGCTGTCGCTGAAACTATTTTTGTTTGTAACAATGATGTTGCTGCATTGCTGTCGCTGGAACTATTTTTGTTTGTAACATTGCTGTTGCTGCATTGCTGTCGCTGGAACTATTTTTGTTTGCAACATTGCTGTTGCTGCATTGCTGTCGCTGGAACTATTTTTGTTTGTAACATTGCTGTTGCTGCATTGCTGTCGCTGGAACTATTTTTGTTTGTAACATTGCTGTTGCTGCATTGCTGTCGCTGGAACTATTTTTGTTTGTAACATTGCTGTTGCTGCATTGCTGTCGCTGGAATTATTTTTGTTTGCAACATTGCTGTTGCTGCATTGCTGTCGCTGGAACTATTTTTGTTTGTAACATTGCTGTTGCTGCATTGCTGTCGCTGGAACTATTTTTGTTCGCAACATTGCTGTTGCTGCTTTGGCATTATTGTGCTGGACTGTTACTGTTAGCATTGTTGTTGCTGCTTTATTGCCACTGGAACTACTATTGTTGATCTCGTTGTCGTGATGCTTGAACTATTTTTTTTTATTTGCGCGTACTGTCGGTACGTATCTGGTAGCGGCTGCTGATGTTGCTGCTAGTATTGTAACTTTACCATTTGTGCGATCGCTTTTACACTTGCTGCACCTGGTGTTGCTTTCTTGCAGAGGTATAAAACTGGTCTCTATTGCAGTCAACTCGCCTAAGATGTAAGGTCCTTGGGTAAAATTTGGTTGGACTTTTTTTCCTGAACGGAACAAGTGTGTTTTGGAACAGGTCATGTTTCTTGGTTCGTTTGCCTCTTCTTCAGTACCTATTACTTTTTTCTTCAAACTTATGTCTTTTCTATGCCTTCTCTGCATAGATTCCGCGTTCCCGTAACTCTATACTAAATGGTGCCTTCTTCCTTCCTCTCTTTGGATCTCATTTTTTGAGGATAGGGAGATTTAAACTAGTAATAATCTAATAATCTAAACTTATATCTTGATATACATACGTATATCTTGATGAACAAACTTCTATTTTGCTGTTTCTATACGCAGGGTGTGGGAACACAACTTCCGCGCAGAGATATTTTCCTCCCTTAATAAATTGCAAAATAGTACCTTTCTCCTACAGAGAACATCTTAGTTATGGATAATGAGGCTTAAAATAATTCATCTAACTATCCATGTAAAGTTCGCGGACTGCTATGCATTTTTTAAAAACATTCCTGGTTTCACATTTATATGGCGTATTATCATGAGGGTGTTTAGTACATTCATAGTGTAACTATTTTATCGGTTTGATAGAATCTTCGAATGCTTAAAAATGACTTGGTAAGCAAAAAATACGCTAAAAAACTCTAGCATTTGTTCATTTTTAGTTCAAGGTTAGACATTCTTGTGAATGCCCCAGGGATCGTTGCAAATCGCGCGAAAAGCTCCCCAGAACGTCAGCACTGACGCGTAGCCTGCGACGACAGCACGCAGACCAGGCGATGCTTGTCCTCCTCGTGCCGTATCGAGTTAAGGGATCTGTTTCTACGACCCATCAAGGCGCTCGTGGGTTGCTTTCTTCCATGCTTCAGCAGCAATTTTGGTGCCAAAGTCCGAGAAAATGCCCTGCGGTCAAATGTAACGTTATTCCTGTGTTCTAGATTTATTCAGTTTTTACATTTAAATACTCGGTACTATTTGCATTCAGTTAACCTCAGTCCGATTAACCTTCAGTTAACCTCAGTCCGAATAACCTTCAGTCAACTCAGTCCGATTAACCTACAGTTAACCTCAGTCCGATTAACCTACAGTTAACCTCAGTCCGATTAACCTACAGTTAACTCAGTCCGATTAACCTTCAGTTAACTCAGTCCGATTAACCTTCAGTTAACTCAGTCCGATTAACCTTCAGTTAACTCAGTCCGATTAACCTTCAGTTAACTCAGTCCGATTAACCTTCAGTTAACTCAGTCCGATTAACCTTCAGTTAACTCAGTCCGATTAACCTTCAGTTAACTCAGTCCGATTAACCTTCAGTTAACTCAGTCCGATTAACCTTCAGTTAACTCAGTCCGATTAACCTTCAGTTAACTCAGTCCGATTAACCTACAGTTAACCTCAGTCCGATTAACCTTGCCTTGCGTTGCGTTAGAAAATGCCCTGCGCTCAAATGTAACGTTATTCTTCTCTTGTTCATGATTTATTCAGTTTTCACATTAAAATGCTCAGTACTATAAACCTTCAGCAGCTTCCCCATGACAGTTTCACTTGTTTGAAGAGGAAGTGGTGCAACACCTTAAAACTTTGACTGCGACGTGCGCCACCGGTGGTACACGGAGGTAATTTTCATAATACTGCTGACCGATCAGTGGTCGCAAACTCAATTTTCATAAATACTTAATCGAAGCTAAATGAAGGCACGATCCAGTTCATGTTTTTTTTTCAAAAAAGTTTTCGACAATTGACTTTGAATTTCGCGTTAAACTTAATATTTAGTAGTGGCAGCCAAAGTGCTAAACGGACGGCATTTGGAAAAACAGTGTTCTTGTTCGTTTTTTCGTGTATGAAAATAACGCACGAAGGGATGAATTTTCAACATCATTGTAGTGTGAGGTACTGGATAAAAGCTACCAGCGAAAGTATGTGTACTCTTTGTGTAATACCAAGTATTAATTTTGTCCATTCGGTAGCGGGTGTAGAAAAGCTTTCTATATGGTTAATTTCAGTGATTCACCAACGACATCCTAGCGATGGTGATACATATCGTTTGCTAAGATTACCGTATCATCAATTGGGATGTTTTTTTCGTCTCAAACCTTGAAGAATTCACCTGGATCCGTTCAGTCACCATAATGCCGGGAAATAAGGCTGCATATGTCGATTATTGCTTTAAGGACACAGTCTAGGTAAAAAAAAGTCCGTTATTTATAGATGGATTTCTCTGAAATTTTCACAGTAGGTGTGAAATGATGAAAAGATCATTTGTTATTTCGACAAAATTTTTGTATCTGCACTGGATTTTTTTTATTTTCGAAAAATATGAAAAAATAGTTTTTTTAACTATCTTCTACAATTTTGAAGTTGCAGAACCAGTACTTCGTTTTTAGATTGCTTAGATGTCTATATAACCACTCGCAATAGGGAATTTCGATAATTTTTTTTGTGGATTTTGTGAATTTAAAGAAAATGAACTTTTTTTTATTTTTTTTTCATGTCGTGTAATTTTCAAAATAATAAATGTATAAAAAAATGCTATAGCGCGTGGATACACCTTGCTAAGCCCTATCAATGGTATATAAACCATTCTTGTAGCTCTAAAATTGTGGAAGGAGATACATTTGAGAAACCAATTATCAAGTTTTCAGAAAAACGTGTTTTTTTCACAAAAAAAAAATTCTTTTTATCTTTTGAACTACAGGGTTTTCTATAATGAACTCTTGAGCGTTTGTAGCTCTTTTTAAGCCCTTTTGATTGATACAATTTACATTGCTGTAGCTCTGTAACTCTGGGAAAAAATATACAACAAAAGAGAATAGGTGTTATTCTTGAAGGCAACCAATTTTTTTAATTTTTCATTTTTTTTGACCAAAAAAAGTTTTTTTTGTCAAGTCAACTCCTTTGTTTTATAGCTCTTTTTAAGCCCTTTGGATAGGTGTGCTCGCCATAGCTGTAGCTATGATATTGTAGCTGTCATTGAGCTATGAATGAAAGCTGCGGTATCATAGATACGGCAGAACAGCTAAATTCTGAAATTGTCAAAAATTCTAAAAAAATATATACTCAGCGTTAGAATGTTTCGTTTGAATAATGGAAGCACTTTGAGTAGCCCATTAACGAACTATAATGCCATTCCCGCAGAGAAACACGCTCAATTGACCCCCAATAATGGGTCACACACAATGGGTTCAAGGTCACTCCACCCCCATCGCTTCCCCCCCCCCTCTGGTGGGCTCACTATTCGGAGTAGACGTAAACGGAAAGTACCAATGGAAGCGCAAGAAAATCCTCTATTAGATGCATATAAAAGCAGAAAATCAACACATATCATGATTTCTACCTAGACGGTGTCTTTAACTAACTCGTATAATCCCAACTACCATTTGGACGGGCGGTGAAAATAATTTCTATATTATCTATATTCAAAGTGGAAATTTCGAGACGAAAGAAGGAAGCATTCGTTTTAGAAAAGGTCAGTGCATGCTCTTGTATTCTGCGTTCTTGAGAACAATTACTAAATACAGAACTATGTAGTTTTACTGTGCTGTATTAGGTATCTCTTGAGACGTCGCAGGAGCGTTCGCGTGACTCGCTTCGGTAGTAGCTTGAGACTTTTTATGACATTCATACCAACGTGAAGGTTGTTTCTTTTTAGCAACGGTCGAATTTGCTTCGCAGCCCAGTACTTCCTGGAGATCGGTATCTGCTGAATTTCTAGGAACGCTGAGTAAACTATTCTTGGATGCGTTTTGAGTGAATCGGGGTAGTCGACCTGGTCCTGGTGGAATGCACGCCCGATCAATAGGGATGACAAGAGTGCCTCGTTGCATACGAGGCTTCCTTCCCCTGCCGCCCTCGCAGCATCCAGCGGCCGCGCAAGGACAAGGACACTCGCACAAGGTCAACTCAACTGCTCTTTCTTCATTCCAATCTCTCTCCACTTCTCGCAAACGTCTCATGAATTGATACATTGCTCTAAAATTTGTTGTATGTTTTATACAATTGTGCCATTTTTGTATTCAGGTGAAGAAATAAGAACTTGGGTGTCATTGAGCACGAGTGTGCTGTTTGTGTTTTTTAGTTGAATGTTTTAGGCATCATCCTCGCAGGCGTACTTCGCAGAAAATTGTGCGAAAAAGACTTGTGAACTCGAGTTTGTTTCATTGCTTATGTAGGATTGTAGCTCCCAGGTATTCTTCCAGCCGCTGTTGCTGCTACCCGTGTCCTGCGCTGCCGAATGAATCTGTGAATAGTTCTACAAGATGAGATTCTTGAACTGGTTTTGATTGTATGCAATTGTTTTGTATTTGTATGGGCGTGAGTGCAAACCTCATTCCTTATTAGTATATTCTAAGAATACCCAGGAGGATGAAGTGTGTGATTGGTATGAATTTTAAGGACCGCTGGTGAAAGGTTTGAAAACCTAATCGATCGACATTTATCTTGGCTTATGAGGTTTACATCTTGGTGGACACGGAGCTGGGCAGAGAATTGATCCATCAGTTTTCCATTAAAATTTAATTGAAATTTCTCGATTGGTGTTGCTAGCGTTTAAATTATTTCTCGAAGTAATAAATAATGTATTTCGAAGCTCGCATTTCGGAAAACTGCTCAACCCTTTATAGACATGAATGTGATCAGATCAGAATGTAACATGCAATTGTCGTTAATATCAGGTACTATAAACATAGCGAAACATCATTTTTGAGATGTGAATTTCGTTAGTGAAAACGCAATACTTCATCTTTTGAAGAAATTTCGTTCATAAGACGACTCGTTTTAATTTTTCAAGTTTTGACTCTTTATTTTGGTCAGTCTACGCTGTACATATGTGTGAGTGGTTTCAACGCACTAGTGTGTACCGATTCACTCATCAATTTTTTTGCTGGTTGACGTTCAAGTTAGTATCTCACCGACCGTACCTTAAAGATGGTAACCAAATGTTGAAACGATTTCGGTCGTCCAAAACTGGGATAAATCAACGTGGTGTAGAGTAATTTTCGAGTGCAACTTAATGGCAGAATATCTTCATTTCGTTGCCAATTTTGATCTCGGATGTGTGTCAAAACTAAGTTCTATTTACATGTTTAGCCCCATAGTTTAGTTGAAGTTTCAGTTTTAAAATAGACCGTAACTTGCGTAGGGTTACTTTTCGAGGCTTCATTGAGTGCATTCGTTATGAGCCCCCTGGTCGTGCAGTGGGATTACTGCCGTACGTTTTCATATTATGCTGCCCGTCTGAGACACTTCAACTAAGATTTGGAGCCCATCCTTTGTTACGAGATGCCGGGCGCATCTTTAGTTATGTGAAGCAAAGCTTGCCTTCTTCACTCGCGGGCAGCGGGTCTGGCTAAATTGCTCAGTATCGGAGCACTATAATGAAGCGTGCGAACTCGTGCCTTGCAATGGAGATTAATTTTAGAAGCGTTCGCGGCACTAGGAAAGACAGTTCACGGGGCAGCCTTGAATACAAGCGTCGTCGGCAATGACCTGACGGCTGATCACTGAGCCTGAGCTGCCACACTCGTTTGTGGTGGAGTGTTCTTGCTTCACCTCCAGGGCCAGGGAGTTGTGATTATCTCTTCTAAATGTTCCTACTTCATATTTTCGCGTAGAATAGAAAGGGGCCGTTATTCCCGTCTTTGAATGATCGTAACACCGTTTGCTCTCGGGGTTTTAGGCTACGTTAAAATTTTTGGGCAAATAGGTGTAATCATTTTGTGGCGCCACCTCGTAATTCTAATAGTTTTGTGACCACGCAACATTTGAGGCTGTTTGCGAAAGATTGGGCGGTACCGCTCTGCAACGCGTGGCTTCTGACATTGGCGCACTTGACTCTTTCATTTTAAGAATTTCTCAACTTCATTCAAGGTCTTCCAGCGCTTTTGTTCGTAGCTCCATGCGTGTTCAGTTCATTTTTCTTCGCTGGCACTTGACTACTTTTATGTGTGTTCTTTCTCACAAATTATTTTTTGTGGCAACTCCCATGGTATTCTAATTTACCCATTGCGCTTCGTGCATCAGTGTTGGGCTAAAGTTGTATTTAGTTTCAAATGTTTGTCAAATCCTTACCTCTACCTCTGCCACGAATTTCCCTATTCATGATATTGTGACAATTAATTATTCTTATTTCAATTTCGAAGGGCAGTAATAACCTCAGCACGCATCCCGTATGGGGTTGTATTTATGCATTTTTTGTTGATGGTAGGTAAGAAAGCGTCTATTGCGAACAGCATGAAGCTTAAACACGAGTTTCGCGCGACGTTCTAAACCTAAAGCTGGGGATACATTGACACTCGCATTGGAAGCTCACAACCATCGGGCGCGGGCAAGCGCGTGCAGCGAAAGGGCAGCGATCGTTCACATTGGCACAGCGCTAGCAGGCAGCAGAAGCGTCAAAGTCGGCGGGCAGAGCAGTGCTTCCACTCCTAGGGTAATTACCCTAGTCTAGGGTAATCAGACCCCTTCTAGGGTACAGTCTAGGGTAAAGGAAAAAAATGCAAAATCTGGGGTAAAATCTATTTTTCAAATCTAGTTTATAAAAATTTTGAAAAAACATAGAAGATTGACAATAACTTCAGTTGAATAACTGAAATGAGAATTAATTTAGCAGAAGACATCAATTCATAGGAAGAAAGTATCAAAATTTGATTCATAAACAGAGCACAAGCTAACATGTTCCATGCAGGTACTGAACAAGTTGTAGTTCTTTTTGCAATGTCTGGCATGAAGTTTCTTCACAAGCTTGTGTACGGCGATTGCTGGGGCAGTGGAATGCACTCACACTTTGTTGAGTTGTTTAGCGATCCAACTCAGGCAAATGATGTAATAGCAAATGCTTTAAACTACGAGCTAACACGCGCTTATTTGGAGCTCTTAGATTATAATTTGGGGAAATTAAACACATTTAATTCATCGTTTCAGACTGACTTTCCGAATATCTTCAATCTGAAATCTGAAATTTATTGCCTAATTAGGAGCTTTTGTTCAGATTTAATGTTTGTTGCTTTTGTGAAGAATGCGACCATTTCTTTGCTGAATCCATCCCATACAACATTCACTAGTGCTTTAGATAAGACGCTTATCGACCAATCATCTTTTCGATACAATATTTAAGAAAACATCGTTACAATATTTCACTACAAATTGCATGCAGCAACACATACTGAAAAAGTTGTCACGAATTTCCTTTGCTCATTATCCTATACTTCAGAACATCTCACAGCATTTTTATATAAAGCGTATGTATTGTCATTGCCTCGATGCATAGAAATGTATTTGTGTATGTTTACGTGTTAGGTGTATGTGTGCATGTATATGTGTATATATTTTACATATATATATGCACATATGCATGTACTAAACTGACAACTAGCATTCTATCTAGAGATAATGGTCTTTTTTCTGTTCACTCTCAACTTGGAACATTACCTAACTCGTCATCTCTTTATTATTGTAAAGTATTCATGTAAAAAACTATAAATTCGTTGTGTGATCATCCATTTATACTTAAAAAAATGCTTATCAGCTAATGACCGCTATGTTACAAATTTTTAATTAGAAATAAAAAAACTTGTAATTTCCGTGGTCCTCATGCTTATATTTATATTTTTTCATGCTTCCTTGAAATGACATTTTTAAACATCTGCTGAAACAAGCATTTTCTTATATTACTTCCTGGCGTCACGAATTTCAAAGTTTTATGTCATGTACATGTAAACTGTCAAAAGTGTTTCCACCCCATGATGAAAATGCATTGTCCATGATATTGTGTTGTCTCATAATTATTATTGCATGTATCATAAGATGCAGATTAAGCAACATTAGGAGTATATTACCCTTAATCATTTCTTTTCGACTAGTGACATGGGTAGTACAATACTCACGTGTGTGTATCATCTAAGTGTATTAACTTTAAGATATTTAAAAACCAATGATTGTACTTCTGTACAATCTCTATTGGAAATAAAGTGTTTTTCTTTCTTTTCTTAGTGCCAGTAGGTGATATATACATTGGAATGACAGCAACTGAAACGATACCTGGCATAAGGTCACACTGGCATAAGATCACAAGAGAAAGAGATTTTGTACCTAATTGTAGATGCTTCTGGTTGAAGCAGTTTCACAAGTCCAAAGAGTTTTTTCATCGAGGATCCTGTACATGACATCGTACTCAGATCTGCGTAATGCTTCAACTAGGGGATCCTGGCATCCCGGATAATTTGGGGCTGAAATTTCCCAGTTCGGGAAATCTTTTCTTCCCGGGATTTCCTGGGAATCTAAATAGTATATATTTTTCAAGATATGGGTGAGAAAATAACTTAAAACCTTGCTGTTTAATATGATTCGTCAATTAGAGAAAACAAGATAGGACTTTAGTGTAATAATATTATTGCAATTTAAACCACTTCACCAGTGTAGTCTATACTATCTCTTGATATATGTAGTTCAACTATTGCATCAGAATATATTTTATGGCTTAAGTTTGCAGGTAATAAATAATAGACTATAATAGATACGACGGCAACGGCCGATGTTGTAGAAACTGAAGTCTTTGTACAGCGATATTATGTTAAAGATGCAACTGGAGAAAGTGTGAAGTGTATAACGTGCGGCAAGAGTTAATTTTGCAAAGGCTGGTCTACCAGAGGTTTGTTACGTCACCTAAAGAGTAAACACAACATACTGAAGCTTGAAACTGTAGACCCCGATGCGTCAACTAGTAGCTCAGAAGACAGAATTCGCATTGTAACAGAGTGCCCTCATGCAAGGGAGAACAGTAAGAAAAGCACTAAACTAAACAAACAGAAATGACAACTTTTGTATAGGTACATAAAAGTTCTCTGGAAGAACAAGTGACCAAGCTAGTACCAGTTGCTGACGTGTCAGGATATACAGTTACAAAAAGTGAATTCATTAGAGAATCCTTCTCAGATAAAGGTTTTTCGCTTCCTAAATCGTCAAATACTGTGATGGGGGTGGGCAATAAATTACAATAGCATAAATAAAAAAATATGAAGAACTTTCGGGATCCCGGGAATTCCCGGGACTGTCTTCCTGGAATCCCGGGATTCCGGGATTTATCGTTTTGCCCGAGATTGCAAACCCTAGCTTCAACACCGACTCCAAGATCTTTGTCATATATATTAGACAAAATTCCTCAAATGAAAAAGTTTGTCTATTAGAAATTTGTTAGGGGAAAATGGCGAAAACATTACTTGGATGAACAATTGAGAGCAGACATGTCAGCCGGTAATTACTGGGAAGCAGTGTTTAGCCGTAAAAATTCCTGTGGGCTACCATGTTGTCTAAATCTTAAAAATAGAATTTCAATGTTGTTACCCCTCCCATTTTCAAGTGCTTTCGTTGAACGTTTCATTAGTCAATTAAATTTGACCAAAACTTTCCAAAGAACCAGTATGAAGAATGAAACCGTGCGTAGTTTGATCCATGTAGTGGATAACCTTGAAGAATCTTGCTTCACGGCATTTAATTTTCCAAATAATACTATTTTGATTAGGGCAATTAATGAAGTGACATTAATGCTACGCGTGCAGAATCTTCAGCGATGTAAATACCGTAGAAATATAAAATTCGGAAAGCGTGATAGCGTTTTTATTATGTTGTGGATTGTAGTTTTGTACAATGTATTCCCGGAACTTTATATTTTTAATGTGAGTAGTATAACTTCCTGGAGAAAAAATTATTTGAATTAAGTTAGGCTTTCTCTTATTTTGAACAAATTTATCGTTGGCTATATTTAACACCGCACGTAGGGTTCATTCATTTTGTATTTGTTTTGGATCGGTCAAAAAACTCAATACCACGAGCCGAAAAAAACATTACATAGGTCTGTATTTTTTATCAAAGTTTTTTGTTCAGTTTCTGTAACACCTATTATTTATGCATTGTGAGCACCAATTACGTAAACCTGGATTCCAATTTTGGCGACCACAGTGTTCTGTGTATTTGTTGAGTAGTTTATCGATCCACATTTGGATGTATCTAATGCAATTTTAATGAAAGAATGTCATTTTGCACGCATTTTCATAATAAAGGTGTTTAGATCATTCATTTATTAATTAACGAATCCCCAGAAACTTTAAAAATGTTGTTAATGTGACGTACTTGAAGACAAAGCCAATAGCATTATTAAAGTCTATACGGTAATTATTATATTGCCTTAATTTATATTTTCTAGGGTAATGAAGGAGCATTCTAGGGTAAAATAAACGCCAGCCTAGGGTACAAAGATTGACGAGCGTGGAAGGCCTGGGGCAGAGTGTGTTGCTCACACTGCTCAGTTGCAATCCAGACGCTACGTTGGGAGGTACTGCGCTCCGCGCTCTAGTACTTCTCGCCAGGAGCTGCTGATGCTTAGTAGAATAGCGCTAATAATTTATTTCGTATGTCATTGATTGCACGTTCTTCAATGTTCTTGTTTTTGCTGATTTTTGTTGCGCATATGCAGCATAAAATATGAAGGCTTCGGCAAGAATTATGCTAGAAAAACCATATGTAGGAACACTCGATGCATATATGCTACACTCTATGCATAATTGTGGAAGCGCATATTACATGCTAAGCAGAAATATGCATCCATATAAATGCTTCACTTGAATAGCTCCAAATTTATATTTTTTGTGAGGAAAATTGTACAGAAACAATGATACAGGATACAGTGTACTTCTTCATACACGGAAAAAATAATTTCTTTCATAATTTTCTATTAATAATTGAGTGTACACAATTCTCAACTAATTTTTATAACTTATCTAAACATAAATATTTTGAAACAAAAATAATTCTAATCTGAACGAGTCAAGGACGATGATAACGAACGAAAAAAAAAGTAATCTAATCCAAGGCTGGTTCTGAACTATATATTTTTTCATGAATGCAAGGAACATTTCTTAATCCTTCTTTTATACGAGGAATATATTTTAGCATCAAATTCGAGGGTTGCTCTTGATAATTGCGTGGTAGTTGAGATTTTTAAAAACAAATCTTCTACGATTATCTGCCAGCCAAGTTTTACACTGCGAAAACTTCCACTCGACATCGCAAGAAACAAGTGAGCAAAATTGAAGCAAGTTAGTTCGAATATTCCTTTATGGATTCATCCATTGCGTCAGAGATCTCACGAGTCAAAATTGAGTTGATTGTTTTTATCTTTTCAAAACCTTTGTTTATCACCAAAATGCAATTTAACTCTTCATAATACCTTGTATCATATCTGTTCTTCAATGTTTCCTCTACGATATCCATTAATTTTATTGCTCTCGAAGTAAGAAGTCCTTGTATTGTTATGCAAGAGCAATAATAATTATTCATATCCTTCGATAACAATAATTTGATAAAGTGTGCACTAAGCCCAACAAAGTTCTGCGTGATAATATTTAGAAACTAAAACCTTGTACCACGCAAAACTTCTCTAACGTGTTCTGAGTGAAAAAAAGTTTTATATATCACCTGTTTCTCGCAATAAATGCGATAGAGAAATTCTTCCTGGGCTTGAAAATCTTCAAATTCCTTGAAGTATTCTAAATATGATGCTCCTTGTTCACCTTCGGCATGATTGTAGATCACTTTTAGCCGCACTAATCTCAAATACACTTCATAAGGAACTATATCTAAAAAAAACTTGAGCTAATTCCCGCAAAATTAAAGTAAACTTTTGAAGTAGCTGTAGCAACTTACAATTATTATTGATTTACGAAAAATTTCAATTTACAAAATTGATCCCCCTCAGGGGGATACAATTAATGTATCTATGGGAATTGGCGCTCCCAGGGGGATAATGTGTGGGCCCGAGCTAAAGGTTAGGTAGGCTTTCTTTTTTGTTAAAATAGAATAGGATTTTGTTTTGTTACGGACCCTCTTTTTTCGGTTCACTGCTGTCCTGTTTTTTCAGCACCTACTACTTTCTTCTTCAACTTTGACCTTGTTTCATGAACTTCTTTCTCATCTTACTGTTTCTATGCCTTTTCTGCATAGATTCCACGTTCCCTTAACTCCATACTAAATGGTGCCTTCTTCCTTCCTCTCTTTGGATCTCATTTGTTGAGGATAGGGAGGCTTAAACTAACTAATAATCTAATCTAATCTTACAAAATTGATCCAGTTATTCAAAAAGAATTAAATAAAACTGGATGAAAAAAAGAATATAATTTGAAAGTAATGGGAAGGTTTTACTAGGTTTCAGTTTACTGCCACTTACAGTTAATCATGCATGTTCGCCATATTTTATGCTGTTCCGAGTAAAATATGCGATATGCTCACACTGCATATATACTTGCGGGCATATTTTATGCTACCTAATATATACTCAAAAGCATATATATGCAATATGTTCAATGTCACATCCCTACTGATGACATGCTGCAGGCTACGGCTCATCTGTAGATGGAGTGATTGACGGGCAGGCGGCGGCAAAGAATGGCTAGGGAGAATGTCCAAGTGAACCTCACTTTGCCCGCCTGCTAGCCCGGCAACAGTGTATGTGCCCGTCGAAGTGACACTCAGAGTGTTGAAAAGAGTGTCAATGTATCCCCAGCTTAAGGTTTCTCCCGCTAGCATCACGATCATGGAGTATCTTGTATGACACTTGATGTATCATGACCTCATGGGTTTCTGAAATTCAAAATATCTGCTTCTGTAAATAGTACGATTGTATCTTGAAAGTAGCTGTTTATTTTATAGGGGAAAAATCGAAGGTTTTCCAATTTTCTAGAGTATTAGCTCTGGCCTAGCACTGATTAAAGCTGCATCTAATGTTCACGTTCATGGATGTATAATGGACGTGCTAATATTTGTGTTGGTGTGTATTATCATAATTATCAGATCACCGGATGGTTGTAGACCAGGTGTTTCATAAACTACGCCCCTCAGGGGGATACAATTATTGTATCTATGGGAACTAGCGCTCCCAGGGGGACAATGTGAGGGCCCGAGCTAAAGGTTAGGTAGGCTTTCTTTTGTTGAAATAGAATAGGTTTTGTTGTGTTACGGACCATCTTTTTTTCGGTTCACTGCTGTCCTGTTTTTCACCGCCTACCACTTTCTTCTTCAACTTTTTCTTGTTTCATGAACTTCTTTCTTAGCTTTCTGTTTCTGTGCCCTTTCTGCATAGATTCCACGTTCCCTTAACTCCATACTAAATGGTGCCTTCTTCCTTCCTCTCTTTACATCTCATTGTTGAGGATAGGGAGGCTTAAACTAACTAATAAACTAATAAACTAACTTCATAAACTACGTTGTGCAGGATTTTCGACTGTTGATTCCCCCTCAGGGGATACAACTATTGTATCTATGGGAATTAGCGCTCCCAGGGGAAAAATGTGAGGGCCTGAGCTTGAGAGTTAGGTAGGCCATCTTTCTGTTGAAATAATAATAAAAAATTTTTGTTATGTTAAGGACCAACTTTTTCGGTTCACTACTGTCCTGTTTTTCAGCATCTGACTTTCTTCTTCAACTTTTATCTTATTTCATGAACTTCTTTCCCATCTTACTGTTTCTATGCCCTTTCTGTATAGATTCCTCCTTTTCTTATCTCCATACTAAATGGTGCCTTCCTCCTTCCTCTCTTCGATACGCTCTATTTTTGCAGCGGTTAGGGAGGCTTAAACTAACTTATAATCTAATTATAATCTAATCGACTGTTGATTCATGCGCTCCTTACTTGTTTGAACTTCATTTATACTCGTCTTGCTTTACACTCTCGCCAAAATGAACCAGTTTTTCATTTGATGGCTGGCGTTTACTAGCGTTTGTGCTACAAGTGTCTTGTAACTCCGGAATAAATTGTTTTTTCTTGAGCCAGCCCTAAGGTAAGAATTTGACATTCAAAATGAGTGCGTGTGGTAATTATTAATTTTTCGAGAGTTCAAAGTTAAGTCACCCCCAGCAGTAGCTTCCCGTACCAGATTCATTAACTGTTTCTGGGGGTGACTTGACTTTGAACTCTCGATACACAAGGGAATAAAATATATCTGTCGGGCCAAGTACGTGCCTGCTTTCACTGTGCCAAGCATTGCTTTCGTTGGGCTTCAATCATCTTGTAAGGGTGATCGATAGCGCGGTCGATAGCGTGCTAGCGCGGTGATTTATAGTCCTGAGTTCGAGTCTCGCGAACTCCTCGTACATCTATTAATTTTTTGTGAGCTTTGCTCGGTACAACGCTTGAATAAGCTTGTCACTGTATGAACGGAACTATACGAAGGTGCTCTCATAATATTCTTTATAATATTCTTTTCCTACCTCTGAGGGGGATGCAGTAATTGTATCCTTGAGAATTGGCTTTCTCAGGGGGAAATATATGAGAGGTCCCAAGCTAAAGGTTAGGTTGGCCATCTTTTTGTTTAAATAGAATAAATTTTGTTTTATTATAGACTATCTTTTTTCAGTTCACTACTCTCCTGTATTTCAGCGCCCATTGCTTTCTTCTTCAACTTTTCATTGCTTTCTTCTTCAACTTGTTTCATAAACTTCTTTTCAATTTACTGTTTTTAAGCACCTTGTGCATAGATTCCGCGTTCCCTTAAATAAGTTAATCCTGAATAGTGCCTTCCTCCATCCCGTCTTCGGAACGCCTTAATTGCGGTTTGGAAGGTTTGAACTAACTTATATTGACTAATCTTATGCATTGTTTTTCTATACATCTGCTTCGGATAGCCTAAACATTATACAAGTATTAATAATGAATAGTTTTGTAACAGCTTTTCTGTGAGTTGAAACCGTATCAATCAATGTTCTGTGATCAGTCATGCTTCGAGCTCTTTACCAGCTGAATTACGCAATTACACAGTTTGTGGGTGAGACTTTCTGAAGCGAGGTGATCGAATCAGGATTATTCCCTTGATGTCAGGCTGCTGCTGGTGGGTGATGCGAAATGATCAGGTTAATTTTGAATGCTTACCTATCGCCGAATTTTGGATGTGTTCATCAGCAAAACGTTTCTCTACTCTTAATGTTTGAAGCATTTTCAATCAAACTGATGTCAGTATCAACTGATCTTCAAATAACAATAGTGCACTGTATGTTGTTTGATATAACGGACGTTATAAACGTTTTCAGATGGATATTTTGTTGAATTGTTTTGCTACATTCGTTGTAGGATAAGCCGTGGGGGTTTTAGCAACTGATTATGATTACTCGAGAAGCTTGTATAATTGGAGTGAATTTATCGCTCAAGAACTGGGTTTAATGGTACAGATCGAGTAGCACACGTATAAAGAGTCTCTCGCGCAAAAGAAAGAGGTGCGCAAACGCGCGAGTTCTAAAATATCGGTTCCGTTTCAGCTCCATTAATATTGATGGACACCAAATAAATTCGTCGCTTGTTGCACTACTGACTCGCAGTGTGAATTGAGAACTGGCTGCTCCGTTGTGCCTCCTGTCAGCGTGGAAGAATGATTGAAAATTGTTGGAGTGTATTCCAAAATTTCAACGATGCTAAATTGAGAATACTTCTATTTTAAGCTTGCAGCGTTTGACGACATTTGGTTCCAGAGTTTCCCTTCATGCATTATAACATCACGCATCCTGAGTTGCTTCTTGTTTATAGTTCATTCCAGTTCCTCTTCACTTCAGGAGACGGGCAACTTGAAGCTCTTGTTGCGCTAGAAGCTCTCTCATAAAAACCGTCGACGACATTTTTCCATTAGAGCTAGGCATCACTAGGTGCATTTGCCAATTTGACCGACTATGTCCCTCGCTTTTGGAGCGTCTCGGAGCGGCTCTGTGTTTTGCCGTGTGTTCAGTTTAGTGAGCCCTGCTCTGTTCATGCTGGGCATTTGTGCGTCTGTGTGAAAGCCTGAGTCGTTTCTCCGTAACTATTCTGGAATTAACGTTATTTTTATTAGTATTACTGACAATAAAGGGTGATTTCTACACTTTACAAGCGAAAAGGGTGATTTCTACTAAGGTCCCAATCGAAATAAAATGTTTACAAGACTAAAGAAATCTCCAGTCCAAAGCGTTCCTATCTGCCTTTCCTTTTCCTTCTTTTACCTGTGATGTATTTACACACGCTATTTCTCCGACTCATTCGCTGATAATTTGTTCTAAAAAAATGTTGCAGAATGGAACGACTCGCTATCATGTTGCTTAAATCGCTTCTGCCCTCATTTAGTGAGGTGTGAGGAAAATGTTCATTGTCCGGTTATAGCAATTAAATATAAAATAGCTTGGCTCTGCTTACCCTCGTAATTGACGTAGATTTATAAATTTATTCTTCCAAAATGTTAAAATCAATATTTAATACTATTGAAGAATACCCGTGGATACAATTGGACACCATTTCTTGAATCTGATTCGTCTTAACAGCTCCTTTGAAATGTTAGTGGCGGAGGCCTCGAGATGTTGTTCCGTAAAAAGCGTCGCCTATTGGTGTACGTAACCCTCCGCCTTTCGGTTGTGATGTCGTAATCAGTGTGAATTCACTGTAACATGCCTTCAAGTTTTCGTCTTCTCAGTTCGCATGGAATTTATCCTCTGCAGCCCTTGAGATAGGTTGCTGAATTTAAGAGTAAATTGAGCTCAGGTAGGCTTTACTGCAAAAAAGTAGGTTGATGAATGTGCTCCCCTCAGGGGGATACAACTATTGTATCTATGGGAATTAGCGCTCCCAGGGGGACTACGAGTATGTGAGGGCCTGAGCTAAAGGTTAGGTAGGCTTCCTTTTTGTTGTAATAAAATAGGTTTTTGTTTTGTTACGGACCATCTTTTTTCGGTTCACTGCTGTCCTGTTTTTCAGCACCTGCTACTTTCTTCAACTTTTTTCTTGTTTCATGAACTTCTTTCCTAGCTTACTGTTTCTGTGCACCTTTGTGCTTAGATTCCGCGTTCCCTCAACTCCATACTAAATGGTGCCTTCCTCTTTCCTCTCTTGGGACATCTTTGTCGTGGTTAAGGGAGGCTAAAAATTTCTTATATTATAATAATAATAATAATAATATGATGATGAATGTGCTGATCATTCGTGAAAGTACGCTTTTTTATTGGTACTCATTTTCCCTTGCCCTGCTAGTCTTAATCGTGTGTACTTGGAACCTCTCTCGCTCCATTTGTTGCCGGAATGTACCGGCTGAGGTCCTCAAGCTTATAGCTTTTTAAGAAACTCATACAAGTTCTCAGATAGGATAGCTTGGCTAATTGGTAATCCTATCTTGGACAACTGATTACGACGAAGGTTTTCATCCTCCTTCAATCAGAAGAGAGGTTTTCAAAACTCTTCTTTAGGCGCTGTCATAAGTTTCCTTTCATTGTATGTTCATTCTATTGTATATGTATCTTTTCTTGCGTATCAAGTATCAAGGAGGGCTAAAATTTTGTGAGCTTCGTTTTCAATTGTACACTTAAAATTGGATCGACCCTTTTCTCGATGAATCTTATTTTATCTCATTCGGTGATCAAATTAGCTCCGTGCTTCCCAGTATCCGTTTAGCTTGTGTCTTCGGTTTACGACTATCATTTTATTGATACTCGGGTGCTTTCCTTCGTAGTCTTCAACTGGATTCCTTTCCTTGCATTGATGAGCAGCTGAACTGAAACGGCTCTCGAAGCTGTCGGTTTGCTGTCAGTCTGGCGATCCATTGCAACTGGAAATGGCTTTCAATGGGACTTCAACATGTCTTGACATTCTTTGCAATAACTTAAACTCTAATTTCTCAACCAATCAACGTGAATTGTGGCACGCAAAGATGAGATGCTTTACTGTTTTTGTCGCTCCATTGTTGCAAATCTTCGTGTTTGTGTGTGTTTATTATTGGTTGTGCATTTCGTGTTTTCATATTTTCTTCGGAGTTGTGGTCGAGTTTATCATCTTCATTTATGATCAGCTGGCTTAACATTGTGTATGTAGCGTCTCTTCTTGCATGTTGCTCTTAATAAAAGTATAGCGAATAACGATTTCCTCTGTCATTCTGTTCGAGCTGCATGAATTTTCCAACTCGTTTAGGTACATGGTGCGTGCTTCTGAGCTTAAGGTCCAAGTCTTCAGGCTTAGTAAGAGCTATTTTTTCGTTTTGAATGTTTTAATTTCGCTGGTTAAGTGTTGGAGGGACTCTTTTAGCTGTAGTCTGTAGCTTTAAAGACGATGTTTTGAAGCTGTGCCGTGTGGGCCGAGGCTACTGGTTCGGCCTCCACTCAAGGACATAACGCTTCTTACGTTTGCTTTTTTTACATTTCTTTTGAAGTAATATTCTCTATGTACTCACTAATTTTGCACGAGCTGAAGATTTGCTAATTTTACTTCGATGCCGAATTTTCCGAAGAAAATAAAATTCAAGATTGTTTTTTCCCTCACCTCCCCAGTCTATTTTACTCTATGTTGAATTTTTTTCTGGCATATTAATATTTATCCTTTATGCAATATAGGTGCCGAAATATATTTCTGTTTCCAAGGATTTTTGTCGTGCGACATATATCGAAGATGAAATCGTTGGAAAAATCACCATCTTCTCCGTTTTCGGACATTTTTAGTTAACAAAAGTAGTATTCTCCTTTGACCGATGCGTTCCATCAGCGGCATGCGAAGTAGAGGATTTCAAAGCTGTGCGTCGAGAAGTGCAGCAACTTGAGAACTTTCTAATACTAGTAGGCAAGTGTGATTTGGCGCACTGTGTCGTGTGCGTACTGTGTTGATCAAATTTGTTATGCTGCGTTTGCCATGTTGATGCAGATTTATCTTTGTTTTGCGCAATGTTTTATTCCATCAAATGTACAGTTCCTTCCAAGCGCACTAGAAGGTGTTCTCGCAACTTACTGAACAACCGACCCCTCGTTTTCGCTTGTAAATTTCCCTTCCCCATTCTGGTCAAGGTTCGCTAGCTGGCTCACCCGTCTCTGTTAACTTGCGGCTGGTATTGTGCGACGCCGTCAATAAATTGCTTCGCCCTTATTTCGGGCCTCGCTACCTCGGGCTTCTGCAGGTGCGTCCGGGACGTGCCTTGCTCACCAATCAGGAATACAAAGTAATCAGTGGAGAAAAAGTTTGAATTATTTCTTAACCATTTAATTGATCAGTTTCGTAATGAGAAAAACTGGTGCTCATGAAAAAATCAGTTACTCGTATTTTAAGCCAGAGGTAATTGATATGTGCGAGGTTACCGGCTTAAAGTTAGCTCGTTTGTCTATCGTATGCTACATTTTTTTGCGTGAATGGAAATACTGTTAGGTTACCTCAGTTATTGATTGACTTTTTTTTATTTTTATCTTTTTTGTGTCTACTTCTATCAATGCTCACACTTTTTGTGGTCTAATTTTGTGTTTTAATCCTTTCTATTTTTGACTTTTCAATGCGTAGGGTATCCTGTGTGGTACCCATCTGCGTTGATTCCCTGTTTTTTTCCAGTCCATATTAAAAGTTATCTCCTCCTCGCGCTCTGGGATCGCTTTTGATGTGGCTAAAGAGTCTTAAACCAACGAACTAACAATGAAGACAACATATGTGTGTCGCGTCAGTGACACACACAAATCAGAAATCACGACATGTGATAGGGTTTGTAACTTTACGTATCTTTTTAATTTGGATGAAGACATCGAAGTAGCGGGTGTAATATTTTTGTGAATAATATTATCGCACTCTTCGTTCGTGTCATTACAGAGATGTGGTGTTAACCTCTACGGTCGTATTCCCTCGTGCGTCAGTAATTATTCCTTTACCATGTGCAAATTGATTGCGTCACATTTGCAACAATGAGGGTTATCGTACGCACGTATCTTATCTCACACGAGGGATTTAAAATACGTAAAATATGTATGACTAAGCCTAATCAGTTTTGAATTCATAACTACACGTAATTTTTGTAGAAATAACGATGTCTTGAGGAAACATCTACGCGCAACATGGATATTTTAGCATCTGAAGGCTGTCTCTTCACGTACCTCGTTCGATTATCCAAGAATAGGAACAGCTGTCGTGAATATGAGGGAAACGAGGCCTATTGCTATGCGGTACCGAGAACCGTGGGCAAGGCCAAGCTGTTGATAGGGAGACAAACCCCATGACTCACCTGAGTCTGACTCATAATCCTCTGCTGCTCCGCTAATGCTGACTTACTGTGCTGCTTATGTTGTATCACTCAGTTGTATTCTCATGATTCAATCGTGCTGCTGTACTTTCATGATTCAAACTAGTGATGGAGACATGAGTTGTCGAACTTTTGTCACAATAGTCGTCAACATGTGCCTCTGCGGCATCAGCCGCGATGCAGTAAAAACTTCTGATTTCTTGTGCTAGCTGCATTGCGATAGCTTCAAAACGTGCGCAACTCGTTTCCGCGTGTTTGAATAAGGTTTTTTGTCCTATTAAATAGATTACTGAAATTCCACTTGACAGAGTTCTTGCGGAAAGGTGAACTGATTCACGCTTACTGTGTTTGTAAAGGTTCTTTTAATTTTGCTCAAATTAAAATCTAAGCGGAGGGTTTTTTTCTGTTTGATTCAGAATGCTTGAATTGGTAAATCAAAGGTTTGTGCAGAATTAAATTTTCAAATGAGAATTGGTTGTTTATTTGTCTAAGCTCGAGATGATAGAACTTCAGCCCCTCTATATGGAACATACATTTCCCTGCACTGTCATATAAACATTGTCCTATTTTGTGTTATTTTCATCTCCTACTTTACAATTACTTACTTCTAGATAAACATTGCCTTAGCTCTTGATATTTTCATGTCCTACTTTTTACCTCTTATAATAATTAATTATTACTTTTTTATTTACAGGTAAGTTGCGTGTTGGGCCCTGGAGCGCGTAGCGGCTGTGGTGGTGGGTACGTGAGTACGCGAGCCTGTGATGCGGAGCTCTGCATTGTTCGTGTGTGCTTTGTTACTGCGTAGGAATCGTATGTATTTTAACTCTTTATGGCACACTATTGATTTGAAGAAAGATTCCATATGATCTTCTTTGCTCAGTGTGTATTTATAGCTTGAAAATAAACCAAGTATCTCTGCGCCCATCGGCAACATCTGTGCTAGCATTCCAGATATCTAACGTAATTGTGCTCAGTGCTGTGTAGGATGTGTGAGCGTAAGGTTGGCTTTCTGCCGTATAAGGTTGAAAAATGTGTGCCATATTGGTTTAAATACATCTGGATGCTGCTGCTGCATTCGTTTATACTGCCATTGGATTTGCTTGAGTTACGACTGCTTGTGACCGTCTCATTACACCCAAGTCAAGAGGCTATAGACTTTCGAGTATAACAGCAGTTCGGGTCATCAATTCCTTCCTGGTAATTCAATTGATCTTCAAACTACTCTTGTTCATATTTTTTATAATCTATCTACTAATGATGCCTGGAAATTTCGAAAATTCGTTGTAAGAATAGTATTGCACAGTGAAAACTTACCTTGCTTGATCACGTCAGTTTTATATGCACAGACAATCTTCTCGAACCCTGTGTAACTTAGCAGCCTAGGACTAGATGCATCTCTTGCTAGTTTTCAAGTGGTTAGTTTTGTTGAGAATGTTTATATTATCTAGTATTAGAAAGCTGGACTGTTGAAATGTTGTATAACAGTCAAGTGACGTGGCTAATGGTATACACCTAGATATGCATCAGTTCCTGTTGAAAAGCTTGTGGCATGGTTTTCTTTGAATGATTCGCACCATTGCTTGATAGAAAACGATTGCTTGGACGAAATCAGTAACCGTCTTAAAAATGGAGCATTTGCAGGTACATGTTATTGATTTTTCTTTTGTGAGACCGAAAAGTCGTTGATGCGTCCAACATACTCACATAATGATTCTTATAAATGAAAATGATTCATTTTTATAACTCATCGTTTGATTGAATTAGGAAAAGCCACTTATTCTTCAATTTTATTTTATTTAAGTAGAAAATAATCACAGTCAAAGCCTGGTTCGCGTAGATGAAATGAATTGTTCTATAAATTGCCAAAGATTGCTTTACGTGATGAGCATCGTACTCGACCTTGCCTCCCTACGGATCGCGCTACGGTGATATTCGCGTCCCAATTCGGGTTACTGCCTTCGCGTTTGCTAGGCGGATTTCAAGCTCTGTTATTGATCTGTATTTTGGAGCCATAAAGCATCATTGAAGTCGCAGACCTGGGCGAGATCCGTGGCCAGCTCTGTCAATGGTTTGTGATAAATGGAGGTCAAAAACGTTTTATGTCAGCCGTGTCTGTGCTTTCGTCTTTGCTTTTCCACGGGCTCCTCCCTGCATCCCATTTCATGAATCGCTACAGCGCGATCACAAGTGCCTTAATAATAATCAGGTTCAGGTGCTGGTAATAATGCTTAGTTCAACTGATATTGCCTGATACTAACGGGAACACGTCTAGATGGCAATGCTTCGCTCACTGGTACTGAGGCACTTTCCTGCTCTCGAAATGGATTTTATTTGTGTTACTTTTGTTGGACGTCTCCCACACAACTACATAGTGATGTTTCAAGGTGTCATCTTCTCCTTCTCTAGTGCTTATCGAGTTTTAACTGCGGCAAATTCTTGCGCTCTGTGACACTAATCGGTTTTCGACGTCAAAGTGTGGGAAAAAAGGCTAATCGAATGATTTTGGATAATTTTTCATTTGCATATAGGAACTAGCTTCGGAGATGAATGAGAGATATTTTCATTGTGGAACATAATGAACTCAGTCGGAGCATAAATTTTCTACTAATTTGTTATCGAATAATTCATTTAACTTTTCAAAATTAATTGTGGAATAATAAATTAGGCTAAAACAATCAAATTAGGTTGAAGTAATTCATTGTGATTGGATCACATTCTACTTCAGGAATTGAATGACATCATGTAACACATCGTTCTCTATTTTGCCTCCTGTAGATGCATAAGCTGTATCCATTTTCGTGTTTGGTACCTCAAGCTGCACGGGCGAACATCAGTTAGCTATTGGAGCGTATGTATGATACAAGTCTTGAATGTGGAGGTGGACAGCGGCGCGAGCAGGAAAGAATATAATGTGTTGTGCTCAGGTCTAACAACAAACCCCCCATGCCGGGGTTTGTTGGTGCTCCCCCTCCACCGCAACAGTTGGGCCGCACCGACTTCCCTGCGGGGTCCCGTAGATCTCTCTCTCCCCTCACCCCTCTCATCCCCAATGGGTGAGTTTGTGTGCGCGTGCTAGTTTTGGCTCCTGGTGCTGCATGGGTGAGTGGGACTGACTGCATTTCACTCACAATTCTCTCTAATAAAATTCATTCTACGAGTAAAGAGCGTCTCTACCACTTTCACAGCAAAAATGCTAAGAAGTTCAAATCATTCGCACCTCCACCACTGTTTCTTATGTTATTGTCTCAAATATGCGACTCATTTTGGTTTACACTTTTCAATTTCTGAGCTAGGTTTTGGCTCAAAGTTTATTGTGCAATTTTCGACTGATTTCACGATGTTTCAAATTTGTACGTACGGAAACTTTTACCACGTGGTTTGGCACCTCACATTAGGCTATGTGAAAAGTATTGTATTCTTGGTTTTGGTTAATATTATTGACACTAGTACGTGATGTGTTTCGTGTAATAACTTCAATTAAACGTGTACCTAACATTCTGAAATTTTTTCCTTATTCACTGTTTGCTTCTGTGCATGCTGAGGCCACGTAATGCATGTAGTGCACGCCCTGGGAATTTTTGTTAAATTTAGTGTGCAATTTGTACTTATTTTTGAATGCAGGAAGAAGAACTCGAATCGGCTTGCTGTGTTTAATCAATAATGGCTTAGTGATTTAATAATTACTTCAAATTTTAGCGTTAAATTGTATGTTTTCTGAGCAAGATTTTTGTCCTAGAACATTGTTTCGCAAGTTCTCGATGCCTGTATGTGAGCATCATAAGGTAAGTATATATATTTTGTTCCAAAAACGTTTTTTCAAAGTGTTTCAGCGACTATTCAATATGATTGAAAATGTTCATTGGACACTCCTTCATAGCTCATCTTCGAGTGAAATTTTCCCTATTGTAAATGAACTTTCTTATTTTAAGATGGGTCTTCAATTGGTGCATGTTTTTGAATGAATTCCAGCAAGCAATACTGACAGTTTATTTTTACCTGTATTTGGACTGCCTAGGTTCGAGTTCACATGGTTACTGTTCCTTGGTGAATTAATTATTCCCTCCAGTCGTGAAGGTTGTGCGGACGCGAGGCGCTCGCTGCGCACAAAAACCAGCATTGCCCTCATCACTTGAATTAGAGCGCCTCCAAAACTCCGGGATTTTATCCCCGCGCGAAGTTGCTGTCGTTTATAGCTCGTTCATCACTGCAAATTCATCAACTTTGAGTCTTCAATCAAAGTAGCGTGGCCGCCCCAATTATGATGGAATTGCGCTCGGAGAGGCTCCTTCCTCTCTCGTGACATCGTTGTGTTATTAGCGTGCAACTTGGACTGAAAGTTCCATGGATTAATACCTTAACTCCTGGTATTGGTTTTTACTATGCCTGATTTTGAGATTGATCAGAAGTACTCGTGGTTGAGTTAACGTTGTGGGGATCGAGTTATCGATATTATTACATCTGTAAATTATCAATACTGTGACGCTGCAAGTACTTTTGGAAAAGAAATAGGAGTTCAAGAATTTTACCAGACTTGGTTTCATCTGTCGTTGACGATTTCAGGTGCATGTGAACACCATGTTATAATAACTTTTACATTCTGTGTATCACTTCCCGTTATGGTTGGTTGAGTTGAAATACAAATTTCTCCTAAGACGTCGTGAAAGATCATGTGGATTTTTGCCAGTCAATGTTTGCTAGTACAAGTTAAATTGCAAGCCTTGTTAGCGAATTGCATTGAATTATTTGTTATTTGAAGACCTTGAAAATAAAGTTACTTGCTGCTAGCTCGCATGACACCGGCGCCACATTGCTCAGCTCTGTTAGTGTCGAAGTGTCGACTGTTATGTCCAAATTCGTCACATCAGTGCTCTAACTAGGTTACCTAAATGATAGAATGTTAGCATTTAAACCAGAGATGTGCAGAAATGTGCACAGGTGTTACAAAATTGTTCCAACAGCGTTAAAAATACCGTACGCTTCGTTCTACACGTTAATTCATATTTGTTCCTAGGAACTATAAAATTCTAGAAGAAAAGTAATACATAGAAACCTAAGTCACGCATACATTTTAGAAAAATGTGATCTTTGCAATTACATGAGGTGTGTGAGGAAGGCCAGATCTCCTCACCATCGGCAGGAGCCGGCCGGTGCGGTGCCACTTGTGGCTCGGCCGTCGCGAGGCCTCCGAAGGACAGGGCAGCTTCAACACCCCACGTGGGGCTCCGGTCCCACTGCTTCTGTTCACACCACAAGAAATTGAAGTCGCGCGCACTCTGAAAAATGGATCTTGCTGGGTTATATCGCACCTTTTACCCTAGAACTTTACGGGTGGGGACCTTTAGTAGATAATGCTCTAAGTTACCTTTGGAATATCTTGTCTCCATGCTAAATGGTGCCTTCCTTCTTCCTGTCTTCGGAACGCTTTTTAGAGGTCAGGGAGGCCTAAACTAGCATCTAATCCTTCAGAATATCTTCGAGGTTTGACACGATTTGTCTTTGATCCCACGGCAGTGAATGCATTCGTGTCCGCTTGAAATTGCTTTTCTTAAATATATTTCGCTCAACACAACGTGCGATCGATTGCATCATGTTTCATGAGTTTCGTTAGTTCTACTTGCAAAATTCTTCATGCACCACGTTTTTCCCACGGCTGTTTTTTTCTCATCATTGAAAACACATGTTGCTGGTTTTTGATCATCCTTTCTCATTCTGATATACAAGTCTAACCGACGACCCAAGGCTGTATCAGATCTCAACGCGTTTTCCATAGTAGGAGTTATCATGGATAATACGAAATTATGTTCATGGTTCTTAATTACGGTGCACTGAAAATTAGCATCTAAACAATTTGATGACATCAACTATATAAACTTGAAAGATTGAAGTATAATCTACCGTCCGTGGCATTTAGTGCTCTGTTCTCACAAATTACTGAAAATAAACCGTGGAGGATTACAGGAAACTATGCAAAATCTGATACCTTGTAAACAAGTTCATCGATTAAGGCGAAAAGTATCTCGAGGATATTCCGATAAATACATCGAAATTTAATTTCTAAACTCGAACTCATCGGACGTCTCCCGGAAGCAAGAGTACGCCATCTCGTCCGTAATTCAAGACTCGCCAGGCTGTGATGGTTTCATGGAGTTATCGAAAGCGGCGAGTTGCGATACTCCGAGCATTCGTTTAAAATGAAATCGCTCTCACGTCTCGTTGCAGAAGTCAGAAACGACGCGCCATAAATTCTTCGTCCGTTAAATGTATCTGTTACATCCGTCGAATCTTCCGTTAATTGACCGTACGAATTTCACAGTGTAAGCACTATGAATGGGTCTGACCTCCGATACTTGAACAACACCTAAGATCTGATGCTGTAGTCTGAAACTGAAACTGTCAATGTTTAAGCCTGTCATTTTGTCATTAAATCCAGTTCCGGTTTTAGATTTGAAAATGTAAACTCGATCATAATGAAAAAAAAACTCGACTGAGTTTTTTGACGATCTGAAGTGAGAATTCTTGCTCTGTGATATCGTGCACATTCGCATATGCATGTGCAATTTTAAATAAGGATATGTAGATTTAGTTTAGTTGCGACCAATTTTAGTTGAGCAGTCATGAGAGTTGTTCCCGAAATGCGTGTACTTAAGCTTAGCCTGGTATTGGATTGCCTAACATTTTCAGAAATGTCAGAATAATCCTGCGTGGCTGGTGAGGCTCATATGAGGCATGAAGGTTGCCAGCACCTGCATCTGAGGGGATAAGAACAGCTGAAATGAATCATAGTGCGCACAATTACACCATGATCTTGAAACGTTACGCTGGTTTCATTAGGACCACCTTGTTTTAAATCTATGGGGGTTAATAAACCACGAGATACTTTTTTGGGGAGTTTTTTCGTGTGTTATTTTAATTCGAAGTTTTCGAGCGTTGTTTAATAAAATTGTTCTCTGTTTTTAAAAATATCCAGAAAATTGCGGAGAGTTTTCTTACCCAAGACGTTATGTTCATTAAAAAATGACACATAAGCGTTAATGATTGTGCTTTTCTGCTCATGAAGCCATGCATTTGGTCGCGTTTGTGCTCGAAATTAATGGCATCATTACATTACAATTTAAGAGAGAGAAAGACAGCACCGCTATTGAGGAGGCGTGAATGGGCTGGTGAATGAAGTTATAGTCAAAGTAGGAGGACTCCAAAAAAGTGAAGACAAAGTTAGATTAGATTTGGGAGCGTTAATTCTGCCACAGCATGTGACAACTAAATTCATGAGGGAGAGGGTGTAAATGGCCATCAACTTAAATTTGTTGTGTATTGAAGTGTTTTTTTTAACTCCATGCGATGTTTTTGGAACGGACGTATGAACGGATAACTTGCACCAGCGTCGGTTCGTAACACCTAGTTAGCTGCAACTCTAGTCTACGGAATTTGCATCCAACATTGAATTTGCATCCAACTCCTTTCACTAAAGCTGAGGGTTTCAAAGCGAGCCATATTGTGCACTAGTTCTGCCTCTGTCCACGTGATTACATATAAGCTTTTATAAAGAAACTCAGTTGTTCTGTTTTATACATATAAGCTTTTATGTAGAAACTGAGCCCCTCAGGGGGATACAATTATTGTATCTATGGGAACTAGCGCTCCCAGGGGGACAATGTGAGGGCCCGAGCTAAAGGTTAGGTAGGCTTTCTTTTGTTAAAATAGAATAGGTTTTGTTGTGTTACGGACCATCTTTTTTTCGGTTCACTGCTGTCCTGTTTTTCACCGCCTACCACTTTCTTCTTCAACTTTTTCTTGTTTCATGAACTTCTTTCTTAGCTTTCTGTTTCTGTGCCCTTTCTGCATAGATTCCACGTTCCCTTTAACTCCATACTAAATGGTGCCTTCTTCCTTCCTCTCTTTACATCTCATTGTTGAGGATAGGGAGGCTTAAACTAACTAATAAACTAAACTGTAGAAACTGAGTTATGATTTAATCTTTAGGGCGTCCATTCTTGACTGGATCATCATCAGTATTTTCTTGCCATTACAGATTTTTTCAAGTTTCGAATTTTATCTACTAGTGATGATTTACATGTAAAATTACGTGTGATAGTGGAGATGTTGAATTACAACAATACAAGTTTAATTGTTATTTTTTATTTCTCTACTGAGGAAGAGTACTGCGTTCGTTCAAAAGGAGCGTAATTCTGCAGTCGATACATCTCATCCAGGCTCTATGGAGGCATGGAGGCAGTCTCCATTTTAATTTGCAGTGATCTCGCCACCTTCTGTTGAGTTGCAGCTCCTGATCTAATCTAACGAGCAGCAGAAAATACACGGGAGTTGCTGCGCTTCCGGGATATTTTTATTACGACTCAGGGAAGGTTTTTCCAGTCGATGTTTATCATGCCGGTCAAGGTTCCAGTGCGAGGGTTATTGCTAGCGGCGCTGACGGGAGGGGAGCGCTCATCACACTCTCGAGTGGTGAAGAGCAATAGAGAGCTCGGCACCTGATCTGCTGTTGCGATGCCTGCCTCGGTTTCTGTTGGTGTCTTATCTTCACGTGTAGGCATGTGCGGCTGTTGGGAGCGTGAATAGGGGCGCTACGTGTTCTCATAAATACATCAGTATAGCGCTGCTACTCCGCTCTTGGAGTGCTTATTGGTGCCTTTGGAGGTGCTTCCCGAGTGTGCACACCGCTGCAAATCTTGGAAATCATGCCCGTTTGCTGTAGCACGAACGGTCTGATGCAGACCGAGCTGTCTATCGGCAGTTGTGTAATTGCGTGCGCGTGATTGCTTTCATCTCAGACCAGATGCTGTATTTTTTTACTGCTTCAGTTATTACTATTTTAATTTACCAGACCGCGAGGTATACTGTAGCTCCCTCACGTGCTTTAAGCTCGTCGTTGTTTTTGCTGTTTAGGCTATAGACGTTGTTCGGTTTAACGAAGTTCAACTTATTCAAATCGATGGACGAAAAAAAAACTGTGTGGGAAGCGTAAACTCGTTTGCAATGATATTGCAAATTAAGCAGGTACGAGATTCAATGAGCTTTTTTACCTGCTTCCTTTTGAGTCTGAGTTCAGTGCTGTATCCTGCTGCTAAGGTTGTTGTTAGAGCTAGTGTTTATTCCATCTGCTTTTATGAGAATTTTGCTTTAGACGTAAATGGGAATGGGATGAATTAGTCACTACACCTTGCCTTGAATGTCGGTGGGAATTGTGCTGCCCGATACTAATTCGTGGAATGTTTCTCACCTGGAATTTGGTCTGGAATTCGTTCTGCAATTGGGAAAGTTGTCTGAAATAAAAAAAAAACAATTCCTGAAAAGATTAGTGCATACCGTGTTGCTGCATTAGCTTGTTCCTGTTAGGGAACAGTTTGAAGTTGGAGCTCATTAGTTCTAAATGTTTTCTTGCTCTTGGCTCTAGAGAAAAATCCTTGGGCGGAAAAGCGGCCTCATATATTTGCCTGAAGCTAAGGTAAAATGTACCTACTTTATACTGCCTTTCCTGGATTTGCCTCCTAAGTTCCTTCAGGTTATCAGTAAAAAGATGAAAAGTGAGTTATTTTTTAAGGGTCAATTTATATTCTGAGACTTCCGTTCCAGTTCGGGAAATTTTGCCGAGTTCCGTTTTTTTCTTTCTTATACTTTTAGTTTTAACTGGAAAAGTCCTTTCGGTGGCAATTAAAATTCCGTGTCACTTTTCAGTTTTGATTTTATTTCTTGTTGCACCGTTTTATCAATGGTGTTACATTGCGCCCTTCCTTTTTTTGATAGTGTTGCCGTACACTCACCCACGAAATGCTGCTTCAAATTTCCCATCTCCCCCCCTCAGGGGGATACAACTATTGTATCTATGGAATTGGCGCTCCCAAGGGGACTATGTGTGGGCCCGAGCTGAAGGTTAGGTAGGCTTTCTTTTTGTTGAAATAACATAGGTTTTTGTTTCGTTCCGAACCATCTTTTTTCGGTTCACTGCTGTCCTGTTTTCCAGCACCTACTACTTTTTTCTTCAATTTTAAACTTGTTCCTTCTTTCTCAATTTACTGCTTTTATGCGCCTTGTGCATAAATTTTGCCTTCGTTCAACTATTTACTGAATGTTGCTTTGCTTCTTTCCTCGATTTGGAACGCCTTTGTTGCGGTTGGGGTGGCTTAAACTAACATCTAAGCTATATTTCCCATCTATTTCTTTATATGATCTACTGTTTCATGTCTCCACCAACCTCAAGAAACACTTGAAAAGCTCCCGCAAATTCCGCACGAAATATAGGAATCAACGACGACTAATGATTATTTGATGGATCTTTAATGGTGTGTTGCTGCAGCGCTGTTGTCGACCCCACACGGCACTCTTTGCTGTGGTGCGAGTTCCTGCGCACTGTGCTCCTTTTGTTCAGTTATTGTTTCTCATTTTTTACTTCTATTTCAGTTATTGTTTCTTATTTAATAATTTGGGAATTTGGGTTATAATGTTCAAAACGTATTATCGAATATTACAGGTCTTGTGTTTGTTAGTGCGATGTTAATCGAGCAATCGCACATAATTTTCGGATAAATAATGGCGCTTGTAAGTCAAGGTTTCGGAGTTGCTTGTTGACTTATTATCAAGCGTTTGAGAACATGATTCGGCTAATGAGAGCGCATGGACTTTTTTCTCAGAGTTGAATTTTTGAGAAAGTTTTTTTGGCATCGTAATAATGAAGTAATATATATCTTTTGGCTAACTTCAACATCAGTTTGCCACAGTTTAATTTTTTCAAACGCAAGCGTTAGCAGATTAGTGGGTTTGCCACCCTCAGAGGGATACAACTATTGTGTCTTGTGTCTATGGGATTTGGCGATCCCAGAGAGAATACGTGAGGTCCTGAATTTAAGGTTAGATAAGCCTTCCTTTTGTTGAAATAGAATTCATGGTTAAATTACTTCTTTGCGAACTTGCTGTTTCTATGCTATGCGAATCCCTGTTCCATTTGTTTCATACTAAATGGTGCCTTTCTCATTTTTCTTAGGAACGCCTTTGTTGCGGTTAGGAAGATTCAAACAACAACATTTAATGCAATCTTTAATGGGCGTGCGCCGTTTAAATCCTCTCGTATTTCAACTATGGCGGTACGTCAATGTCTGCTAACTGGCGTTTTCAAGTGGCGGGACTAGGAGCACAGTTTAGTAGCAGTTCATGACGCGCGGCCATGACTTCTGCTCCAATAAAGAACATTTCCGAGCGGGTGAGCGCGCGTTATCTCGCCTGCTGCGACGTCTTCCATTGTAGCCTCACAGCCCCAGGGCCCGCTGCGCTCAGGTGAATAATGGCGCCAGTGCAATCCCTGCATGATCATGCTTTCGTGTGCTTAACTGCGCGTGAAGTTGCCTCGCCTCTTCTATTGTGTTTTGTATTGTTAGGCATTGTTTTTTGGAGGAAATTTGATGAATTTTATTTGAATTTGATTCAATAAATACTCTGGCCTGATGGTGAGAATGTCAGCTACTTTCATTACGAGGATTCATGCACTTTTCAGTGTAATTTTCGAAGCTCTCATTTTTTGCTATTTTCTATTACGTATGTGAGAATGCTAGTTCGAGATAAGCTTTTTCTTTCCCTGACTCAATTGGTGCGGTGATGCCATTTGAAGCCTTTGATAATTATCTGTCCAACATTCTACCACGTTTCACTTTATAATTTCTTCAAATCATGAACACTTAATGTCGTAAGATACATTTTGCCGTCGAGTTTTCGACTGATTCTCTCGAATTACTTCCATATTCCGAGTTGTACTCGCAATATCCAGAGCGCCAAATAAGAGCTGCGTTAGGGCACCTGGACACGCGCAGAAGCATGTTAGCATGTGGAGCATTTGCTGCACTGCCTCGTAAGTCCTGGAAGCTTTAATTCTCGACAGCGCAAGTGCTTTCCTCATTGCTAGTTGACTTCTAATGCCCCTTTGTTGCACTCCTAAGTTGCTCCTTCGCGTGAGGTGAACTCGTGGAGCCGCTGCTGCTGGTGTTGCCATCGTCGTCACTGGTGCTGCTGGTGTTATGAAAACCGAGGGCGAGTCAGTGAAGCGGTCATCGATTATAAGAAGAGTTGTGTAGTGGTGCTGTTGCTGTAGCTCTGCAGCCTTTGTGTGTGTGACTGGCGCTACCTAAGTCGGGCTTACAGTTGCTACCCTCTAGCTTTTCTTCAACTGTCGGTAATATGTCTGGATGCTTGATTGCCTGTGAATGTGCAATGTGAGTTTGTTATAATAACGATATGAGAACAATAGAAGCAATCTTACTTCCATGGTGGTGTGCCTGTGGGTTTACCTAGCGAGAGTTGGTTGTGGTGCTGGTGAGCGGCTGGGGTCTTGTCTTCAGACTGACTACGTGCCTTCCACACGCCAACCAACTGCCCGTTTGTTAATGACTCCTTGTGACCTTTATAATTGGGCTGGCGTCTGCCCTGCCAAGGGACTGACGTCTGCTCGGGGAACAAGCTCACTCTGTGATGGAGTACATCCTGGACAGCCACTTGCTCTGCTGGCTCCCCAACAATTTAATTCGTCTACTGTATACAGTATTCTAGGTGCGCTGACAGACTACATCTGTTGTACGTTTTTACGTCCGAATACTGCAATTTGTGTGTTGTTTGGCCTTTTTTTTACTTTTACTGCGACGTGAGCCACCGATGGTACACGGAGGAAATTTTCATAATGCTGCTGATCGATCACTGGTCAAAAACCCAACTTTCATAAATACTGAATGAAAACTAAATGAAAATAGAATCCTGGTAATGTTTGCTATTTTAAATAGAATTTACGACGATTGACTTGAAATTTTAGTTGAATATTAAACCTCATTTTTACCTGCCGTAGTCAAAGTTATAATAATATATCGCCAGTGTTTCGTCAGCTACAGAGGGAGAAAGTTTTGCGACTCGCCAAAAACATATACTTTTTTAAGACACGAATTTTTATGGTGGCTAACTTTTAACTTGAAGCGATGGTTCATCTTATCTCTTTCATTTGCATGCTAACCCCATGTGCGTACACAAGATGGTTTGGCAGCCCAATTTAAGGTAGTCTTCAAAAGTGCATGTTTCATATTCGTCAGGTACTTCGCATAGAAGCGTAGCAAGGTACTTTCGTAACTTTGGTCCTGTTACGATAGTTTAAGAAATGCTGAGGCGCTCTGATATTGTTACGGTTCAGAAATTTGTGTCTGTGTTATGCCCTTTTGTTGTGCTTGGAGTGAAAACATGCTTCTTCCTGTGATGGTGGTGGAAACACTGAGCAATTATGAGTACAACGTCGATGAGGTCGGTAGTGGATAGCTTTATTCGTACGTGTGTGAATACGAACACTGTCATCGTTTTAACAGTGTTATGAATGCTGCAACTCGCCGTACTTGCGCTGAGAAACAATAGTTGCCAAAAAAGGTGTACAAAGTTGAAATGGATTACCGTCTACTCCCTTCGCGTTATTAACTGCGAGCGATTGACATGGCGCTTTGTTCGTTCCTGACGTTAGGGCATCGCAGGCCTGCTCCTCGTTTTAATGAATAAATAACTCCTGTGTTTTGGCTGCTGTGCGACGATGCTGCCGTCGCTGTTATCAGCGCAGCTGACAAGATAGGTGCAGGGCTCTGGCGCGTCAGCTGCTTATCTGCATACCCGCTGCTGGTGCACGTCACGGTCTATCAGTTGAAATAATTCTTGTCCTTTTCTTTTAACTCACCTTCAGTTTGTGTTTTCACTCTAATTGTTTTCACTCTAATTGTTTTCACTCGAATTGTTTTCACTCGAATTGTTTTCACTCTAATTGTTTTCACTCTAATTGTTTTCACTCTAATTGTTTACACTCTAATTGTTTTCACTCTAATTGTTTTCACTCTAATTGTTTTCACTCTAATTGTTTTAACTCTAATTGTTTTCACTCTAATTTTTTTCACTCTAATTGTTTTCACTCTAATTTTTTTCACTCTAATTGTTTTCACTCTAATTGTTTTCACTCTAATTGTTTTCACTCTAATTGTTTTCACTCTAATTGTTTCATTATAATTGTTTTCACTCTAATTGTTTCATTATAATTGTTTTCACTCTAATTCTGACTCGGATCTTGCAGGATATCATATCAACATATCTCAACTGATTGATAGATCATTCTCAAGTGGGTATAAATGTTGTCTCGTAAACTTATGCACTCGTGGGGGAAGAAACGAGGTCCCGAGCTAAAGGTTAGGTTGGCCCGCCTTTGATGAGGTAGGGTCGGTACTTTGTTTCATTCCGGACCATTTTTTTTAGTGTTCGCTGCTTCTCTTTTTGGTACCTTTAACTTTTTCCAACTATATATGACTATTGTGACCATGGGAATTAAGGCTGCCAAAAGGATTTGAGTTTCCGACCTGAAAGTTCGTAGTATTTTAGTTAAAATAAAATAGGTTTTCATTTTGCTACGGACTATCTTTTTCTGTTTTCTGCTGTCCTTTTTTCAGCACCTCTGACTTTCGTCTTCCTTATATCTAGTTTTACAAACTTCTTTTGCAGCTTAATGTTTCTGCGTGCAGTAGGTCTTGCGTAGGAATACGTCTTTTGCATCGATTCCCGTTCCTAAAACTTTGTACTGAATGGGGCTTTCCTCCTTCTCTTTAGTCCACCTTTGTCGTGGTTAGGAAAGTTTTAACTAACTTATCTGATCTGATCTTTGATCATGTTTCACAAACTTTTCTTAATCTTGGTTTCTATACGTACGGTGCGGGACAGGCCTTGTGCATAGATTCCAAGTTCTCTTAATTAACACCTTACTAAATAGTGTCCTTCTTCTTGGTGTTTAGGGAACACCTTTGTTGTGGTCAGGGAGGCTTGAGCTAACTTATATTGTAGTCTAATTGGTGGGTTACATCTATTGAATGAGTTGTTCTGTTTTTAGAGGTTGTAAAAGTCTTTCATTGAGAACTATCGTCTGATCGATTACCCCTATTGTAGAAAATAATTGAACACGTGGCATTGAGATTAGTTTTGTGAAATTTAATTGTTTTCGGTGCGAGAGTTTTTTATGCCCGTACGTCCTGTGAGATCTCGTATACTCCAGAGCAAATGTTTGCAAACAATTGTAGTGCCATGCAAACACAGGGTGCGTAAGTACCAATGCTTGGCGCAGGGAAAACCATTTCAGATGCTTGATTTGCATCTTATACCTGGAGCGGCCTTATCTCCTTGCATAGGCCATTAGGGTGTTACCTTTAAAGACCGTCCTAACGCCCTGCGTCCAGCTTCTCAAAGAAACTCGGCCTAAAACTTGCATGGAAGTAAACCGGACTTTATGGAGGAGCCGTTTTATGTCTCAAGTCCGCCTGGCCGTGAACGGTGGACAGTCCAGCAGTTGCACGAGCTCCAGTGTCGCCTGGACTGCGGTTGAGGGTAGAGTTGCCGCTTCGTGCTCGGCGCCTGGCTGTCCGGCTCTGGTGCTGGAACTGCCTCCACTCATACTTCTTCGGTTCTTTCTATTCGTGACGGGAGAGAATTATTGGCGCTTTACACGATGGATTACATTCTAGAAATTAGCTTATTATATACGGTGTTATCAGTTTATTCTATCGATTGCTTCTTTCTTGAAATGTGCCTTTCTTTGAATATTGATTAAGATAGAGCTGTCTCTGGTCAGGTGCTATAGAGCCTTAAGTAAATGTCTTCCTAGCTGTTGCGCAGAATTTTACAGTCAGGTGTCACTTCTCACTTACCTGACGTTATTTATGCGAATGCTTTTCTGCGTCATGGCTGCTGCGCTCACTGCCATTTGGTGCTAGTACAGCACAGATTTTGCGGAGGTTAGCTGGATTGGATAATCCCGATGACGAAGAACATGGAACCGACTGAATACTTGTTGTTTCTTGTGTTATATGCTGTTTTTGAGTGGTGATTATTTGTCGTTCGGCCACCACTTGTTTGTCCGAAAACATGTAAGTTGAAATTTGGGGGGGGGGGGGGGGTCAATTGTTATCTACTTGTATTGCTGTTTCATGACACACTTTTAGCTTTGTCACACGAATTCAATTCAAGTTTAGCTTATCTGCAATCATTATTATTCAACTCACTTTCGCATTGTACTTTAGAAAAAAATTTCCACACGAGTTTTGTGATGACTTACCAAATTTTTTTAAAGATTCCAGTGGACTTTTGAAAGGACGAAAAAAACTACGTGAGATTGCGTGTAGTGGCCGGGCTTGTGAGGAGCAGCGAGCTGTGGATAGAGGGTTTGGCTTGTGGTGTCTCGTGTCCCTCTTGATCAATGGCTTTACTAGCGCTCCGCACGAAACCTGAACTCTACTCTTGCTCTCCGCCCGCCCCACCACAGTCTTCAATCCCAACAAATTTTCCAACAATCTGGTCCGAGTCTGGCATTAGGGAAGCCACGGAGTTTAGTGCGTGTTTTCGGTCTTAATTTGGGGTTGGAAGGGCAGATAGCTACTCAAGGGTAGAGAAAATGGAACCCGAATGTCGGGTTCTGGTTGTTGTCTCATGATTTTGTGTAAATTTGCTCTTAATACGGGCATGCACTTGCTACTGAAGATCCTCAAGTCTGCTTGGCAATTTTTTTCAACGCTAGTAATGATGCTCTAAACTTGGGTAATTCGCGTTTTATTTTGTCTAACAGTTATTAAATTTCAGGTTATCCGCTTATGTGTGAAATGATTAAGGTTTGGTAAAGTTTGTTTTGTGTGAGCTAGTTTGGAAATGATTTAGAAATTTTCAAAAAAATCAATAGCATCCCAATCGTAGCAAGAAGCGCTAGGTGCAGAACATGCTCTTCTGCTTTCCTTAAAAACCGAAGCTTTACTTCATTTCTAAAACCGAAACTTGACTTCATTTCTAAAACCAAAACTTGACTTCATTTCTAAAACCGACACTTGACTTCATTTCTAAAACCGACACTTGACTTCATTTCTAAAACCGACACTTGATTCATTTCATAAACCGAAACTTGACTTCATTTCTAAAACCGACACTTGACTTCATTTCTTTAACTGACACTTGACTTCATTTCTAAAACCGACACTTGACTTCATTTCTAAAACCGACACTTGACTTCATTTCTAAAACCGAAACTTGACTTCATTTCTAAAACCGAAACTAGACTTCATTTCTAAAACCGAAACTAGACTTCATTTCTAAAACCGAAACTAAACTTCATTTCTAAAACCGAAATTAGACTTCATTTCTAAAACCGAAACTTGACTTCATTTCTAAAAACCGAAACTTGACTTCATTGCTAAAACCGAAACTTGACTTCATTTCTAAAAACCGAAACTTGACTTCATTTCTAAAAACCGAAACTTGACTTCATTGCTAAAACCGAAACTTGACGCGATTCCTAAAACCAAAACCTGACTTGATTCATTCCAAAAACCAAAACCTGACTTGATTCATTCCAAAAACCAAAACCTGACTTGATTCATTCCAAAAACCAAAACCTGACTTGATTCATTCCAAAAACCAAAACCTGACTTGATTCATTCCAAAAACCAAAACCTGACTTGATTCATTCCAAAAACCAAAACCTGACTTGATTCATTCTAAAAACCAAAACCTGACTTGATTCATTCCAAAAACCAAAACCTGACTTGATTCATTCCAAAAACCAAAACCTGACTTGATTCATTCCAAAAACCAAAACCTGACTTGATTCATTCCAAAAACCAAAACCTGACTTGATTCATTCCAAAAACCAAAACCTGACTTGATTCATTCCAAAAACCAAAACCTGACTTGATTCATTCCAAAAACCAAAACCTGGCTTGATTCATTCCAAAAACCAAAACCTGGCTTGATTCATTCCAAAAACCAAAACCTGGCTTGATTCATTCCAAAAACCAAAACCTGGCTTGATTCATTCCAAAAACCAAAACCTGGCTTGATTCATTCCAAAAACCAAAACCTGGCTTGATTCATTCCAAAAACCAAAACCTGGCTTGATTCATTCCAAAAACCAAAACCTGGCTTGATTCATTCCAAAAACCAAAACCTGGCTTGATTCATTCCAAAAACCAAAACCTGGCTTGATTCATTCCAAAAACCAAAACCTGACTTGATTCATTCCAAAAACCAAAACCTGACTTGATTCATTCCAAAAACCAAAACCTGACTTGATTCATTCCAAAAACCAAAACCTGACTTGATTCATTCCAAAAACCAAAACCTGACTTGATTCATTCCAAAAACCAAAACCTGACTTGATTCATTCCAAAAACCAAAACCTGACTTGATTCATTCCAAAAACCAAAACCTGACTTGATTCATTCCAAAAACCAAAACCTGACTTGATTCATTCCAAAAACCAAAACCTGACTTGATGCATTCCAAAAACCAAAACCTGACTTGATGCATTCCAAAAACCAAAACCTGACTTGATGCATTCCAAAAACCAAAACCTGACTTGATGCATTCCAAAAACCAAAACCTGACTTGATGCATTCCAAAAACCAAAACCTGACTTGATGCATTCCAAAAACCAAAACCTGACTTGATGCATTCCAAAAACCAAAACCTGACTTGATTCATTCCAAAAACCAAAACCTGACTTGATTCATTCCAAAAACCAAAACCTGACTTGATTCATTCCAAAAACCAAAACCTGACTTGATTCATTCCAAAAACCAAAACCTGACTTGATTCATTCCAAAAACCAAAACCTGACTTGATTCATTCCAAAAACCAAAACCTGACTTGATTCATTCCAAAAACCAAAACCTGACTTGATTCATTCCATAAACCAAAACCTGACTTGATTCATTCCAAAAACCAAAACCTGACTTGATTCATTCCAAAAACCAAAACCTGACTTGATTCATTCCAAAAACCAAAACCTGACTTGATTCATTCCAAAAACCAAAACCTGACTTGATTCATTCCAAAAACCAAAACCTGACTTGATTCATTCCAAAAACCAAAACCTGACTTGATTCATTCCAAAAACCAAAACCTGACTTGATTCATTCCAAAAACCAAAACCTGACTTGATTCATTCCAAAAACCAAAACCTGACTTGATTCATTCCAAAAACCAAAACCTGACTTGATTCATTCCAAAAACCAAAACCTGACTTGATTCATTCCAAAAACCAAAACCTGACTTAATTCATTCCAAAAACTAAAACCTGACTTAATTCATTCCAAAAACTAAAACCTGACTTAATTCATTCCAAGAACTAAAACCTGACTGAATTTTTTCTAAAATTAAACTTGACTTCAAGTTCCTATGCCAATGAATTCTTGACATGCGTTAGTGGGCACAAGTGCTGTCGACAATGATATCCATGTAGTCTCCCGGAAACCAACTTTTTTTTAACTAAATAGTTACGTCGTCGCAGCGATACAACCGAAAGCTTAAATTCTCTTGCTGATATGGCTTTATTGCGACCTTTTTTCTGGTTAAAAATCAAATTTATGCTTTGAAATAATCGTGTTGTTCTACTGTGTAATCCTGTGCGTTATTAAAAAATTCAATTTTTTAATTTTATTAACATTCGAAAGAACGTTTCGGCCCTTGGATCCAACCATAGTTATAAGATAGGCAAAATTTGCATAAAAATTTATCTTATTTTCACGAGGAAAATTTTGATTTTTGGTTCATAAAAGTGTACTACTTAGAGCATTGGGCAAAGAGGTCATGTCGCCTTGCCTATATCACAGTGTGACACCTTGCAGGTAATCGTAGGTGTTGTGAATTCTTTTCGGTCGTACTAGACTGAAGATGAAACTTTTTTCTAAAATGTATTAGTGGTTCTTTGGGCTGCGTCAGCGGGAAATCTGTTTCACATCGGGCGTCTTCATGTGCTGCGATCCTCCTCAGGAGGATACTACTACTACTGTATCTGTGGGAATTAGCGCTCCCGGGGGGAAAATTTGGGGTCCGAGCTGAGAGTTAGGCAGGCGTTCTTTTTGTTGAAATGAAATGTTTTTTGTTTTGTCAAGGACCATCTTTTTCGGTTCACTGCTGTCCTGTTTTTCAGCACCTCCGACTTTCTCCTTCACCATTTATCTTATTTCATAACCTTCCTTCTTATTCTGTTTCTATGCGCACTTGATAATTTGTGGGAACACCCCTCAACACAGATTCCACGTTTTTTTCACTCCATACTAAATGGTACCTTCATCCTTGTTCTCTTTGAACACCTTTGTTGTGGTAAGGAAGGCTAAAACTAATCTAATACTAATCAATCATGTGGTGCAACCGTGTCTCCGATGAGGCGTGATGCCCGTTTCTTTTAACACATTGACTAAGTATTGGTACATATGTATGTGCACCACGAGGTAAATTGTTCGTTTACGTACCGGTATAAGCATTTCAATTATTTCACTGCCTTCATGTGAAATATATATTATAGCGTACAAGTTTGAAATATTATAGGAGAACTAAATTTATTTCGCTTTTTTTTGAAAGGATGAAAGTGTAATCGAGCAGTATAGACAGTTTTTCAATTCAGTTGCTTCCATCCTAATTAAATCAACCGTAGCAACCGTGCTAACGTACACAACGTGTGAAGCCTTCCTTTCTGAATCTATTAAACAGTGAACTCTTCGAATAAACAGCGCCGAGAAAAACTAATGCTGCTGAAACATTGCTTGTTCGATGATTTTTTTTATCATAATGACACGTTTTTACTTGCCACCAGGTTGTATAAATTAATGTTTGTCTCATATTTCATAATTTTTTTCGATCTAAATTGAAGCTCTGCAAAAATAAATTATTTGCGGAAGGGTTGAGTAAAACTCACTCTCATATTTTGTAAAATCGTTCATGTTTTTACCTCACGGGAATTCTCACGTTTTTTCTTTTTGTAGAACATCAAGAATTTTGCAGCAGGATGAGGGAGAGAAGGAATTTTATACCATCGCCCGAATTAAAAAGCAAAAATTTTCCTGAGTGTGTGCGTATAATCTTATCTCTATCGCAGTTTGCTGTACGCCTGGATGATCATTAAAAATTTTTAAGTTAAGAAGTTTGTTGATGAGCGAAGTTCTGGTGGCGAGGCTCAGAGTGTGGGAAGTGTTCGATTAGTAGAAAGAAATTTCCCCGTATACAAAGGCGGTCGCTCTCGTACCCCTAAATTTATTTGCTGTTACGCTTTCTCGTTAGACCTCATGTCTAAACTACTCTTGGGTTCAGGTCTACGTTATTCGTGATTTTTGCAGTCCTCGTACCGCAGAATCTTCTATCAATTTTAATAAGTTGCAAATTGGCTCGTTCCATTTTGAAATAAAAAGCTCTTCCTCGAAACTTTCTTCATGAAACTAGAGGCTTTCCATGAATTCTAGCTGTAGGTCTGACGTCACATGGTGTTTGTGCACGCATGTCATGAACGTACGGTCGAGTCTGAATTACTCTGTTAGAGCGTTATTTGTGCGCAGTAATTGCGTTATCACGCAATTTGAGGGGAACTGTGGAGATATGTCGAGATTTCGCTTCAGTACTGGTGAGTCTCTCATCCTTACAGCTGAAGGCGAGCTTGTGCGCACGCTCTTCAAGTCTCTCTTTCTCTCTTTCTGCTGTTCTCACTCCGCATTCTCCCGGTCTGCGTTCCAGGAGGCGCAGTCGCGCTGCCAAATATCCATGTGCGGCCGGCCTCACATTGTGCTCACTGCTCGCAACTGCCATGCTCGATGTATTTCTTGAGACTCGAGGTACCAATCCTCTTTGAAAGTTGTTTGGGATGTTCCCCTTTGGGATATGCTCAATATTGCGTGAGGACGTGGCGCATGCATGGGGATGAGAGAGCTTATAATCCTGTAGCCTCTCCCCGCTCACCTGGGAAGAGCCACGCCTCTCTCTGTACCCGCTGCCGTCAACTAACCACTTCCCCTTCCCGTGCTTCCCTCGACTCCCTCTTTTCTCCCCGTCACTACAACCCCACCCTCGTGCGTGTTGCTCTTTTACTGATCTTTTCGTGGGTCTGTAGTCGTTCTCAGCCTAATCAAGTTACTGTGATCTGCCTGCCAATTGCGGGTCGTCATGTCATGGTCCGACATTAAACTGATCGTGTGAGGCCTAAACTTCAGCCGTGCGGCACGCTTCTGACCTGCCTGCCTGCTGCAGGATGGCTCTCATACTGCAGGTGCCGACATAACCGGTATCCACTGCGGACGCTAGCCTTCGTTTAAAGGAATCTTCAGATTCGTTGTAGGGGAGAGTCCATTGACGCTCTCTGTGAGAATTTCTCTCGTTCTTTCCTTCTCGAGAAAAAGAAAAGAAGCCTGCCTGAATCGGACTATGTTTACTGAAAACCTACTTCAACCTCAATGTATAGTGTTTTCTCTTTTCTAAACAGGCCCATCTCCATTTTTCTGTATTTGTTCATGTTAAATGGACGAAATTGCTTGCTTTATGATCCACTTTATTCACCTAAATTTAAATAGGTCTTTTGCTCATACGATATAAAACACAAGTCACGGAGCAGAGGATACCCATTTTGTTAAAGGTTAGTTCGGTTTGTCTGTCATTTGATGTGGGAACTGGCGCCCCCAGGAGGATATTGTTCGGTTACATCAGCTATAGAAAGGCTTCCGGAATTTGTATCTTTCGGTTTACGTATTTCGGTTTTCATTAAATTTCATCCCTATCACTTTTTAGTCTTTTCATCATCTTCCTTCCAGACTTGTTGTTTCTATGCAAAGGTTATCATGTGTAAGTAGCGCTCCCAGGGGAACCATGTGAGGGCCCGAGCTAAAGGTTAGGTAGGCTTCCTTTTAATTCTAATAAAATAGGTTTTTGTTTTGTTACGGACCATCTTTTTTCGGTTCACTGCTGTCCTGTTTTTCAGCACCTCCTACTTTCTTCTTCAACTTTTTTCTTGTTTCATGAACTTCTTCTTTCCTAGCTTACTGTTACTGTGCACCTTGTGCATAGATTCCGCGTTCCCTCAACTCCATACTAAATGGTGCCTTCCTCTTTCCTCTCTTAGAACATCTTTGTCGTGGTTAAGGGAGGCTAGAACTTTCTTATATAATAATAATAATAATAATAATAATAATAATAATAATAATAATAATAATGATAATAATAATATCATGTGTAAGAACGCACCTTGTGCATAGATTTCTAGTTTTCTATAGTCCATACTGAATGCTCCTTGCTCTTAGCTCTCGTGAGATCGCCATTATTGTGACTTGGAACTTTTAAACTAACTAATAAAATAAATTAATCACACAAAGCACATTCTGGTCGATGTCTTCTCCCGTAGTCTAGCAGTTGCGTCTAGCTGAGAAGGCAAGATCCAGTGCTGTGACCTAGTGACATTTTGGTGCCGATATTGCGGCTCGTATTCTACGTCACGTGAGAACTCAGTGCTCCTGTCGTGACAGTGCTCACTTAGTCCTTTTCGTCAAGTTAATTTAAAGAAATGCAAAAAATTATATGTGAAATGTGAAATTCAATTTGAAAACATTAAAGGAGGATTTGCGTTGAAACTATAACACGTTGATTCCGTATTGGGACACGTGAGTACCACTATATGATTTGTTCATAGTGTACTGGTGTAAATAAACATCATTACAATTATTTCAACATTGCTGAAACATACGAGGAGAAATGTCATCGTGCTGTTACATTTTCACACTTTCTGGGAAAAATGAAAGTTATTTCGACTAGTGAAGTTTTTAAAACTTTGCTCCTTACAACCTTTCTCAACGAGAGACCGCTTGACGCACATGTGCGTCAAGCGGTAGCGAATGTGGTAAACATATCAGTCGTTGCTAGAGTGTGGAATTCGTACTTTTGTTTCGCCAGTCGGATCAAGATGAGTGTATCGTTTTTGACGGTTTGACTTGAGACAAAACTTGGCAAATAATCTTGAGTGAAAATTATATATTGTTTATTTGCCAAACTTTTTTATTTCCGTTTTGCGTCTAGCGTGTGGGTCATAGTAGCCTCCAAGGAAACGTTGAAGGTTCGTGGGTTTTCAAAATTACGTAAAATAAAATGCAATTTCATGCATTTCTTGAGTTTCAAATCATGAGTAGGTTTTCTCGTGTAGATCTATGATTAATTTTGAATTATGCCTTTGGTCACAAAAATGTTATTAAATTGATAGTATGGAGTGCATTAGAAGTTTTATCAATAATGGTTCATTGTTGATACAGTAATATACTAAGCTGAGGTGGAGTGAACTTTAATATTTTGTTCGTTTATGTCTACCAGTGAACGAATAGTAGTAGGATTTTTTCTCTTAGAGTAAGTGCGACTGTAAAACTTTAGTGTTAGTGAATGCGGGCAGTGATAAATAGAACTGAATTTAGATGCTAAGTGAATTGTTCCCGCTTCTTGTTAAGACGAAACTGAAGCTTTGGAAAGTTCTATTGTAAATTGAAACCGGCGGTGATGTGGTTGCTTTTGTCTCTCGGTGCCTCTTTCTACGCTAGTTTACTACATTCTTCTCACGTTCATTACCCTCAAGTCTTTCTACCTTGACACATTTTCTTAGGAACCTATTTTGCATCTTTTAGAATGCTATGAAGCTTGAAGGCTAAACAATCTCTTTACCAATAACTACTAAGTTTTCTCAAGTGTGGTTGTCGTGTATGTAATATAACATTTTCAAGAATACTCGCGAACGCCTTTAAAGTAAGGTTTTTGCTACTTTCTATTAGCACTTCATTAATGAGGTGAGAACTATTGTTGTGCGAGCGAGTTTTGTATTGTAAGTTACGTGGAACAGTTAACTCCAAGTGTCAGTAAGCGCTTTGTGGGTTGTGCTTGTATGAAACTCGGAAATATACCATGAAGTGGATAAGGGGTAAAAATAATCTAATCTGTAAATGGTGTTATAATCGTAAAAACGAAGAAAACCACCGTCGAAATTAATGACGGCAGCATCATCTCGGGAACTGTAAGAATCAATAGTCGCTGATGTGTGTGAGTAAATATCAGAGATCATTTCAGAGATAAAATATCAAAGAGCGTAGAAGGTATACCATGGTAAACAACGGATATCAGAGACAAACTAACTTATATCAGAGGCATTATCAAAGAGCGTAGAAGGTATACCATGGACAATAAGAAATATGGCATTATGGCCGTCCAGCAACACGTATGGACGAGATTGAATCGACAATAGAGAGCTTACTCGGTCATGATGAGGAGACTGTCTCTCCGCTGTCCGTCCGGCCAGCAGCGCTCGTCGTTGTCTCCTTCACCCACACCTCCTGGCCGCGCTCTGTCCTCCTCATGTGGAGTGTCAGCAGCCACTTCCCCGGTCCCTGAGGACCTGTGCAGCCCGCCGTCTGTGCCGTCGCTTGTGTTTCCCAGCTCCGGGTGTGGAACAAACGTAAATAACGCGATTCCTCTGGGCGGTAATAATGGGTCTCCCCAAACCAGCGCCAGGCGTCTCGTGTCGTCCCGGTCTCTGGGCTCAACTTCTTCCCCTCCGATGACACCAGGGTCCTTGGCGACCCCTGCCGCCAGCGGGGGCTGCCAGACCTCTCATTTCCCGCTCCACCACACCAACTCTTACGGCTGTGAGAGCAAAGCCTACCCTTCTAACCACGGCTTCCCGCACGCGCATGAGAAAAGCGCCTTTAGCATTCCTCCGTGCCTGCCTTCTCATCAGCACCATGCCAAACTACCCGCCACGCCGGGGCCTCACGCTGCGTGTCGGTCGTTGCCTGCTCTGCACGGCCAGCTTTCCACTCCTCCAGCTCCTCCTCATCACGTCGCTGCTGAAAAGCACCTCCATACTTCCCCGTCTCACAGCTACACGCATCCTTCTTCACCCTTCCATCGAAGCCCATCTCATCACTCGTCATCTTCGTCTCACTCGAGTTTGGCAAACCACCCATCGTCGCAAGACTCGCTCTCTGTGATGAACCACCACTCGTCTCACCCGTCTCTGCATGTGAACGCTCCTCTGTCTCCGTCAAAGCATCCTGCTGTGTCGCTCTACTCGGGCTCACCTCACGCATCTCCCCCAACTTCCCGACCTCATTCAGGCGGCCATTTTTCTCATGCATCTGTGCTTGGGCGCGCGGACTCCCTTCACCACCACCGCCAGCTGCCGGGTCTGCCCCGCCATCACACAATTGGCGGGGTTGGCGGCCGCCTGTTGCCTGCCGCCCCGAGCATTTCATCCACGCCTCCTCCACCTCAGAGCACAGCATGCCACAGCAGCCACGAGTCGCCGCAGCCGCCCTCAAGTCCGTGCCTGCTTGGCGCCAGACCTGCGCACGCTCTCTATTCGGCTAACTACAAGTACAGCTTAGACGTGCCTCGCGTCAATCTTAGAGATTTGCGCAGCAATACTTACCCTCCTCCTGGAGTGGATGGCTCCCCTTCATCTTCCTCCTCCACGTCTTCCTCATCCACTGAGACGAGCGGGCCGTCCTCGAACGATTCTCCTCCTGAGCTATTTAACCCGAACTCGTCTCACCTCTCCCCTCTAGTTGTTCACATGCCGTCTCCCTCCAGCAAGCACTTGTGCCCTCCTCCTTCACCTAATCACCGAGCGTCATGCACTTCGTCGCCCATCACTCGTCTGTCTCCCGTCCCCTCTCGCTCTCCCATCACCCCTCGTTCCCCCATTCCTCCCCGTTCTCCGATCCCGCCACGCTCTCCTATCCCCCCTCGTTCTCCTATCCCCCCTCGTTCTCCTATCCCCCCTCGCTCTCCCATCCCTCCCAGATCCCCCATTCCGTCGCTGTCACCCGTACCTCCGTGGTGCTCTGCCCCGCAATGCTGGTCTCCTGCGCCGCCGCGGTCTCCTGGTCCGTCTCGCTCGCCTGTGCCTGGCTGCTACACTTCTGTGCCTTCTGTCATGTCTCGCTCTCTGAACACCTCGCCGTGCCCTCCTAGAGTATCCCCGGTGCCAGGCTTCTGCCCCTCGCCCCCTGTCATTTGCCAGCAGCTCACCTCGCCCTCAGCATCATTGTCCAGGAGAAGCTCTGTGAACAGCGCCTGTTGCTTGGTGGAGCCACCGCCTCTTCCTCCGGCCTCCCCTCTTCTGAGGAAGACTTCGCGGCCTCCTCTTCAGAGATCCCACGCTACTGCTGGTTGGACTGAGCGTAGTAGGTGAGAATATCTAGGTGCTCCTCCCTAATTCTTGCTCGCAAATAATTACGCCGTGCCACAATTGTCGGAATAATAGAGCAGGATCTTAATGTGCATTTTTATATTGTAGTGTTTTATTATTTGGAAATAATTTTTTGTACATTTTTCTTTGAAGTATTATAATGGCATTACAATTCATTGTGGAGCGGATTTTTTTATCCTGTATTAATTTCGTTGTTCTCCAATATGTATTCCCTCTGAAAACTCAATCGTTATTTTTTGTTTGATTGTATTTACCTAGATTTTTGAGTTCACGGAGATGAGGGCATCGAATGATGTGAGGTAATCTGACTCCATTCTTGGCAGTATTGTTGCACTGGTACTAGCCCGAACGGTCATAAAGTTTTGAATTGTCTTCTGTTTTTCTCCTTTGCTCGCCGAAGTTTCTGCATTTGAACGCCTTTCTTTACGAGCATCGTGTTCTTGATAATTATATACACGTCTGATGTTGACGGAAGCTTCAAGCTCACTGCTGATTATATCATAAGGCTTTCGAGACTTCACTGAGCAAAAATCTTTGTGAGGGAAAGATTGAAATTGAAGGGATTATTATAGTGTATTTTCCATAGAGCTGTGCAACTGTGATTACATGGCCTTCTGTCTGATATGTCGATGTTTGATAATTTTAATTTCAATGAGGATCAATAGCGGTGACTAGTTCTAACTGAAAACGACGCTTATTTTATTGCATCTATCCTTCAAAACAAAGAGGAAGACTGAATACAAGTAAAATCTTCACGCTCGCGCTAGACTTGGTTCTTCAGTTGCAGCTGCGAGATATAGCTCATGGCTCAACAGCCGTGCTCTACCGTGCCGCAACGGCTGTTCCATGTCCCGCTTCCCTCGCGTCAGAGCGTTTCCCTAGCCAGCGTCAGAGCTATCATGACACGAGTCGAGTTCCCATCAGAGTTGTTTCCAAGGCGTTATTGGTTTGTGCTCTTGAACTTGAAGTAATTTTGCGTGAAGGTCTCTTGGGGAAGTGTCCCCCCCCCAGGGGGATACAACTATTGTATCTGTTAGAACTAGAACTCCCAGGGGAAAACGTGTGGGGGCCCGAGCTAAAAGTTAGGTAGGCTTTCTTCTTGTTGAAATAACACATGGTTTTGTTTTGTTACGGACCATCTTTTTTCGGTTCACTGCTGTCCTGTTTTTTCAGTACCTACTACTTTTTTCTTCAACTTTGATCTTGTTTCATGAACTTCTTTATAATCTTGCTGTTTCTATGCCCTTTCTGCATAGATTCCGCGTTCCCTTTAAATCCATACTAAATGGTGCCTTCTTCCTTCCTCTCTTTGGATCTTATTTGTTGAGGATAGGTAGGCCTAAACTAACTAATAATCTAATCTAATCTTGGGGAAGTGTTAATTGTGTTTACAGTGCTTTTCTATGACAGGAAGATGCCAAAGTACTGATTCTGCGAGTTTATTTTAAAGAATCTCTGTATTAATTTGGTTTAGTTCTTTCCTCCTTTTCGTAAATTCTATTGGCTAGAGGATATTTTTCATTATTCTGTGTTAGTGTTTATTTTTGCCCGTAGTTAGGTGTCGGTATTACTTAGTTAAATCTTAGGTGTCATGTCCGTAGATTTATCTAAATTGGAAATCTTGCGGGGTTCATGGTTGAAGCAAATACGAAATCAGTAATAGTTATCATGAATTGAAAACCATTTCTTGAACACCTCCTCACCTATGTTCTCCTACTGCATTATTTCCCCCGTATGCTGGCAATGGTTCTATTCTGAGGCGCCAGAGAAGGAATTGTCGAGACCAGGTTTTGTTGGGGAGATTTGCCCGTGGCTTTGCACCTTTATGGTCTCGGTGTCCCGCTTGCCCTCGTCAGCCTCTGTGATCAGCACAGCAACTGTTTGTTAGTCTTTTTCTTTAGGGCATTTATTTTTCGCTGCAAGCAGCCCAGTATCATTTTCTTCGTAGTGACGCTTTAGTGTTTTTCTTTTAGGTATCTCTCGACACCCTCTTAGTTTTCCTTTGCTTAAACTAGGACATTCTATTACTTTGCGGCTGTTATTATTTTTCTTTATGGCATTGACTTTTCGTTGTAAGCAACCCAGTGTCATTTTCTTCGTAGTGACTCTGGTGTTTCTCTTTCAAGTATCTCGTGACCTCATCTTAGTTTTCCCTTCGCAAAACTAGGACATACTATTACTGTGGAGCTTGAAAAAACGCAAATTCTAGTTGTGAAAGAAAAGTATTGTGTTTCCGGAATTGGATGTTTTGTTGTGATCTTCCAGCGACCTAGTCATTTGCTCTGCGGTCTCTATACATGGGAGCTATTTTTAAGGGCCGATCGATGCTATTCCATGGAGTGACATTCTGTGCAATTGGTTCTCGGCCGCTGCTGCTGCTGCTGTTGCATTATAGAAAGTTTTGCTTGAAATGTCATCTCGGGAGCTTCTTTCTTCGCCCTCCATATGTCGGAGCTCAAACGAGGCAGGCCTGCTTTTCCTACTTCCCATCTCATCAGCGGGAAAATCTCCACAGTTTGTCTCGCCTAAGACACAAGAATCATAGGTACATCAGCACGGGTAGTTTTCACGGGAACTGCGCTCGCAGCTTAAAGGCAGCATTCACTTGAGAATTGTTTTTGTGTGAAGCTATGCTTCTCAATAATTTTTTGCGATTTTTTCTGCACAAGATCACCGTTTGCCTTTCTCAGTTTCCGTTCTCAGCCCCTCAGTTTCCGTTCTCACCCTGTAATTTTTTCCAGGTTTATAGGTTCGCTTAACAATAGCGTAATCTATGTTACTCTGATAAAATGGGAGATGTGCAAATTTAAACTGTTTGAATCTTTTTCCGATGTTTATATTCATTTTTTTTCGTGCCGAATATCTCTGCAAGTCTTAATTTTACCATTGCTCGTGGTATGTAATTCCAAGTAACACTGCACGTTAAATTTGCAGAATACTTCTTTTAACTGCTTCTTTCGTGATCGTTATGGCCAATCAACGTTGCAAATCAGACACTTAAGACTGTGATGTGGCATAAAGTTTTAAATGGATGCAATATGACGCGCTGCATGTCTGCATCCACCCGCATCTTGTTTCATGAACTTCTATGAGGTGGACAACTTGAAGTTAGGAATTTTATGTTAAAACATCATAAGTTGTTTTGTATTGTTGAGGGCCATCTTTCTTCAATTCACTGCTCGTATTGTTTTAGCGTCTACTATTTTTTCAACTTTCATCTTGTCCTAGTTGGCCTCAAACTGCTAGTTTCGATAATGCCATGTCAGAGCGGTATTTTACGCTCATCGGTATGTATTTCCCTCCTTCGTGAGCAAGAGCGTTAGAATAATATAAGGTAGCAAAGCCGGTACAACCAGGATGGCCTTGAATATTTGTGCATACTTTTTACTTTCTCGATAGCTTCGAAAATTTTAGCGCTTAGTTATTTTTCTTTCTAGTTTGAACCATGTCAAGTTTTTTAAGGTGTCATATGCTAACTGCATCTTACACACTTGCCTTAAAATAAAGAAGACTAAAGATGGAGAACTTGCTCACCTCTTGCCTAGTTAAATGCCTGCAAGTGCGACCTAAATGTCTTCTGGCCACCAAAAATGTTTGCTCTGGATTTATGAAAAAAGTGCAACTTCAGTTACATTCCTTTCTCTACATAAATATACTTGAAAATAGTTAGCTTCTCTGAGCAAACTTCATTTCTGGTCTTATCGCCTTGTCTGCTATGGAAACAATAAAAATCTAAATTCCACTTATCTACTGAAAGCCCTTGCTTGAAATTGTGCTTCTTTCTAGCATATCTGTGAAAGTATTACATTGTTACTGATTTTTCCCATTTGCGGGTGTCAGCTATTGCAGTTTGAATAGTCGTTATCGCCTTTCCAACAACGGATGTTTCCTCGTACCAACTTCGCACCAGACCTTCCAAAGTCGTATTTTTTTTAAGCACTCGGTCGCCAGCAGCCGACAGTTTGAGACTTGAGGAAAAAGTTCGTTTTGCCACGCTGGCTTCTCCACTTGTAAGCCCCTTTTTGTGCTAAAAGCTCCATTATTGCTCCTGTGCTGGTATTCGGCGCTAGGGTACTCCAACTTCAATTACTGCTGCGGTTGTTACGCATGCCTTGTTTTATTGCTTGGGAGGGTTTTTACCTTCGAAGTTGCTACTGCTTATTTTTCTTGTTCGTCCATCCGCCTTCGTATCATCGCTACACTCGTCTTGTTTCATTGCTGCGTTTGTTGCTATAGCTGTTACTGTCGGTGTCCATCAGTCTCACCTGCGCTAAGAAATCAATAGCTACACCAGGTGCCTGCCGCCGCTGCCTGCCGCGCTGCTCTTTCGACTGCTCTTCGTATCTCTTTCTATGAATTCTCAACTGATCCCTTTCCGTCTCTGGTATTGTTTCAATTAGAGCGGTTACCACCTGGACGCCTAGCTCTTTCCCCAGTTCTTGCGATAAGATGGTAAAGCTAAAAGAAAATTTTACTACACCTTCTTTTCATTTGAAATATAACATCGGTTATATTAATGCTATTTTTTAACTCTGCGATTGTATCTTTGGGTAAAATATTACGTGCATAAACGGCGCAATGATTTTTTTTCTTACCATACCTCTAAATTCGATTCATTATTCATGCACATATAATTACATATTTCACCATTATTTCGAATTGACTTTCGTTTCATTCTCTAAGAAAGTGTTGCTCGAATACAAATTGAATGGTAAACATCTAACAAAACACGAGACGAGTGTTGGTGCAAAACGAAAAGAAAACTTTCAAAGACTTCAAAGCATATCCATGAATCACATCTATGTGTAATCGCTCTCTTTTTTACTTTCTTTAAATTAGTGCACGATTTACCTGTACATGTAGGCCTTAAAAACGCAGCGCTGTCTAATGACTCAGCACTTCGTTGCATCCCGAGTCCTCAGTACTTTGAAGTACTTGGTCCACCACTGTATTCACCACCGCCAAAGTGTGACGCGGGTAAATGGTTCACGCTCTATCGACCGCCTTAATTAAAGCGCCTCCATTACACCGTGCGCTCCGGCTGATGAATTTCCTCCTTTACTAGAGCCATGTTACCCAGCGTCATTTCTGGCTCATCAATGTTGGGGTTGCGTGCTGGTAAGTAAGTGAAGGCGGTGTCGTAACAGCGCGCCTCAGCCATCAGTGCGCAGCATTGATTTGCGGCGCTCGCTACTGAAACGGAGGCGTGCGCTTATTTATTCCGGTATGGATTTGTGACCCAGAAATTCGTTGTCGCATTTTAAAGCTCATGGTATTGTGTTGTTGAAATCTTACTGAGGCCAGAAGTCACACAACTCGTTGCGTGACGCGTTACTGCAATTTTTGCGCGCAGCTGCGTCGTCCAATTACAGTAAGGGAAGCAAATTTAAGGTGCAATGTGTTCTTGTTCCTTTATCATGCGTTCTTTTATTTTTATCATTCGATATTTCTTTTTTCTTACGGTTCATTTGATGATTTTTATGTAGCCAGTCAAAACATTTGCGGTCCGCACGATAAGTCAGTGCAATATTCCAGGCATAGAGAACCTTAGAGCGCTGATGCAAACTGAATAATTCGTATTTTCTTACATTTAGTAATGAGGATATTTTTCTAATACAAACGATTTTAAATTTCAAGAGCTTAAAAATTGCTTCTTCAACATTCTCACTGGTTCATTGTAGAACGTTTTAGGATATTAGTCAATTATTTTCATCGTGGCACTTTTTGTCCAGCATTCATTTGACATAAAGCTCCATTGTTGTTTTACACTATTACGTTATCATTGTGACAAAATATGATCTTCCAAGTTCTCTTGATATCAAAACATTTCCTAACGAGTGTGTGGCTTAAAAGAGTCAATAGATTAGAATCATCGAGTCTGCCTCCAAATTTGAGCTAAATAGCAATTTTTGTGGCGCTATTAGATCATTCTAGTTCTACCGAAACCTCCAGAAAATATCTCCGAGGTGAAGATTTATGAAGAAAATTTAATGAAAAGCTAACTACAGTACGAACGATACAATAATCGGTCGATTACTGTAGAAGTGAGTGATGACCTTGCTTTAATGTTAACTGATTTATTCCGTTTTGTACGATTGTATTTAGGCCTCGGACTATGGCGAACTCTGATTGTTATTAAATATATCTTAATAATGTTTGCACTTTTCCCCTCAGAGGGAAACAACTATTGTATCTATGAAAGTTAGTCCTCTCAGGGGAAAATGTGAGGTGGGCAACTTGAAGTAAGGGAGGTCTTCTTTATGTTAGAACATCATAAGTTGCTTAGTATTGTTGAAGGCCATATTTCTTCAATTCACTGCTGTCCTATTTTTTTAGCGTCTACTATTTTTTCAACTTTCATCTTGTTTCAGAACCTTCCTTCTCGACTTACTGTTTCTATGCTCATGGAATTTTGTATGGGAATCCACCTTGTGCATGGATTCCGCGTCCCCTGAACTTAATGCTTAATGGTGCTTTCATCCTTCCTCTCATTGAAGCACCTTTGCTGTGGTTAGGAAGGCTAAAACTAACAGAAAATTTAATCAATTCAATTTTCTGTGCGTATTTCAACAGAATGTTTGTGTTTAAAATTGTTACGTGTGCAACTAGTTTCATTTTTTGATTGCCTGTTGATACTGGAAGCTTGTGGAGTCGAGCTTCATACAGCTCTCTTCACTCGTCCCAAAGCCTGTTTTATTGAGAGGTGAAATAAGCCTCCTTTCTTTCGTCGTAGTGGGATATAATTCAGCTCCCATGCATTTGAATTTTTTACTGGTCATACCGTCTCATTTTACGTGCACTGGAATTAGGAACAAGCTCCAATACCTACAGTCCCTTGTTTTCAAGCGGAGCCCAAGTGCCTCTTAACAGATTAAACTGGTGATTGCCCTACTAATTTAGTTTAGTACACTTTGTCAATCTAAGCACACTTTGAAAACAAATGCCAATGTGCGCGTGTAAGGTAGGTAATTTATGTTGCTTCATTATTGGATTTCTCAAGGTTGGGCTTCGGAATTATCCATTGATCTTGTTGACGGCTGGAATTGGACTCATTGCGACAACGTTTGCTGCTGCGATTGTGGGGTTTGTGGTGCACAGACTTTGTTTTAGGGATACGAGCTTTGTTTTGGTATGTCTTGTAGCAGCGTTGGTGGCACGGAAAACTTAGGTCAAAACATGCTGAAAGAACACTTGAACTATTTCACCAGCAAGTTGTTTTGTGGTGATTCACACGTGCGTTTCTTTAATGGCCTGCACTGATGAAGCCTTTCAATGAGGCTTTAATAAAGCAGTTTTGACTGTTATTTATCTTCTGCTTCTACTCGGATGCTTGTGTCGGGTTAATGTCTCGACAGCATGGGAATTGGCAACAATTAAAGAAGTGGCCTCTCACGTTCTATGTATTGCTATATTTTGTTCTATTGAAATTGTGACCTTCTTGTCCGCGCAACGGTGTTCTATCTCGCCTTCCAGCTGCAATATTAAATGCGTTCGCTGGTTGCGTGGTGCCCTTCCTCGTTAGCAAAGTGAGGGCTTGTGAGACGGCGTATCAGCCTTGTCGTATTCTAGCTGCGACGTAGCGGCTGTAAATCTACGTTTGATGTCTCAATCCTTCTTTGATGTCCTCCGGCACCTCTTGGAGTGATTAGTACAGTTCAGAAATCAGGGCCCAGACTACAGTACGGAATTTTTCGTTACAGCCCGCGATGCTGTAAAAATATTGAAAGAACTTGATTTAGTTCACATGTCTGTTGGTTGTTTACAAACCCGATGGCGTGTGAACAACATTAAGAATTAATGAAATGGAGAAAGTGTTGGTGTAAATTCTATCTGAAACTAGATACTTTTATTACTATTTAAAAGTTCAATGTTTGATAAATTTTTCTTGAAAATATTCTTTCTATGTTGTGGTCCATCTCAAGCTAAATTTGCAATTATGTGGAGAGTCCTTTTCGACTTATCTCTGAATTACAGGCTTTGAAACCTCGTCTCTTCCTGAAGCGCTGGATTGTCGCGATAGCGAAAGCTTTTTTCGGGAATCCTAGCGACGTTTTTCTTTCATTTTCTCTGGAATTCAGTTTAGTGAGAGCAGCTCTTGCCCAGATTGTGTTCGGCGGCCAGTCCTTAGCGCTTGCCCGCCCAGTTTATTGCTTTCATCGCACCTTGCTTACTTAGTGCCGCTTCCTGCGTTCTGCTCTCACGTTCTCTGACGCGGTTTTTCGCTCTCGTTTGGTTCTTTGTTCAGCGAACCATCGCGTAGAAACGTTAGGTTATTTCATCTCTAGTGTTGACTTTTTTCACAGACTCCTTTAACTTGATATTACTTCATTGTTGCTAGTCGTAACCATGAAAAAGCGAACTGTGCTGAACTACCTTTTTGCGATAGTTTTGAATTCGTGTAGGTTTATAACTTCGCACGTTAATTAGTTTGCCAAGTGTTCGTATTTCTGCTCCATATGAGATTAAGCAGAGGCGCACATGTAGTATTTTCAATGTTTCAACGACTTCTCAACATTTTTTCATTTTAAATTCTCCTTGCATTTTAAAGCTCCACGTCGAGCCTCGTTCGTGATTTGTTAGAGAAGCAGAAGTGAGGGGGTCAATAGCACCCATGGAGTCAACTCGAACATGTCAGATACGAGGCTCCAGGGGGTCTAGCAGGTCTCAAACTTCACCGCTCCCCGCACCCTCCCACTGCTTCTCTCGAAGTTATTATGCCCTCAATTCGTGATAAGAGTGTTATCCTCTCAAGATCTTCAGTCATGTTAGATGAACTTAGCTTCATTAACTTCGGTTGCCGTACTTGCTTTTAATATCTTTTGAACCAGCTTTAAGAAAATTGTAGACGCTTTTATTTTAGTTTGGCATTCGCGTGTTCCTTGCATCCTAATCTATCGGCCACGTTTAATGAATCTTTACGAATCTGTTGTATAGTTTTTTTTTAGTTAAAGTTCATTTTTCAATTTGTGTTTTATGCAGAGTGCATCATGAGTTCAAAAGTCCCGTAGCCTCATGTCAGGTCTAGACGGCCCACCATTTTGCATGTATGCCTAGTGTAATTCTAAAGATTTTTTGCATCCATTTGTACGCAGCACCCCTCAGGCGAATACACCCATTGTATCTATAGGAATTACCGCTCCCAGTGGGAGTATGCGAGGTCTCGAAGTAAGGATTAAGCAGGCCCTTCTTTTGTTGAAAGGAGATTATTTCGTAGATTATTTTGTCGTAAAATTGTGACTTATGGCGAGAGGACACTGTGAAGTTGTTGTATTAGACTACGAATTGTAGATTTTTTTTCGTCATTTATCAACTTGCATTACTTGACCTCCATGTAGGTAGTTATGTGTGAAAAAGAAAGCATTGCTGTCAGTATCTTGACATGCTATTTTATTTCCTGCTGGAAGAAGATGCTTGGCTTTAATAGACAACTCAGCCAAAGGTGTTGTTTATAACAGCGATATGGAACTCGGTCCATTAATGGTAAATAAAATTTAAACTTTGCTTGGCACTCGAGTATTGAATCCTTTCTGGCTATAAAGTTGTGACTGTTCTATGTCAAGCTCGGTAACTTTTCCAATATTTCTTGTGCGCGCTGCGGTCCCTGAAAAATCGGCACCTATTCGAAACTGGGGGCATTCTTTTCTAACGAACTTCGAACTTTCAAGCTTAATATTTTGCCGTCCAATGATTCACAAAGTGTTCGCACGAATACGATATTGTTCTCTGTGATTTGTTTTTTTATTGTGGTTTTTAGCTTTTCATTTTAGCTGTTTGAATTGAAGAGTGAGTGTTGGTACGGTTGCGATATTCCCGCTCAGTTTAATATTTTGAGCTAAAATTACTTCTGACGATTTATTCACTCTGTTTTATGTAAGTACTGTCCAAGTCTAGAATTGAAAGGAAGCGAAAAAGCTTAACGAAAAAAATATTCAGTGATCATTTTAATGTGAAGTAAATTTTGACTAGACGTAAGTTGAAGCACTCGCCTCATATTTATCAGTTGGTGTGTCTAGTTGTGTTTTGTGTGACTTCCTTATTTTTTAACGTCCCCTCAGTGGGATGCGATTTTTATCGGTGTGAGAATTAGCGCTCCCTGGAGGAATATGTGAGGTCCCGAGCTAAAGGTCAGGTAGGCCTTTCTTTAGTTGAAATGAAATATGTTTGTTATTTTTTACGGACCATCATTTTTCGGTTCACTGTGGTCCTGTTTGTCAGCACCATTTACTTTATTCTTTTACTTTTATATCTTGTTTCATTAACTACTCTCTCACTGTTGCTTTTCACCTTGTGTATAGATTCTTTCAAGTCTATACGAATTGACGTCTTCCTCTTTTTGGAACGTCTTTGTTGCGGTTAGGGGAGGTTTAAACTAACATCTAATCCAACATTACTTTCTAAGGGAAGTATGTGTCAAACATGTAATTTTTCAATGCTTGGCGATGATTTTCATATCCTATGTGTACGGTCCTGAAAAGTGTGTGTCATTAGAGCTAGTTTGACTCAGCGGCTGAGTTATTTTTTATGGTGTGTCTATACCATAGGCTAAAATTTTGATAATGCTCTTGATGCGCACATCGTTGGCTTGCCCAACTCACCCCAAGCATTGACTAAAGGGCGAGCTCACGCATGGGATGTTTCCTTGCTTTGGCGCGTGTGCGAGTAAATGTTCCTCTAGATAATACGATATCGTTGAGTGCTGCTTCTAAAGTCAAGACCGTCAATTAAGAGCACTATTATTAGAAGCATTTCTGTGCAGCGTACTCGTCTAGCTTTATTTCTCCTTTATTTGCGCTGAAAGTTGTTGTGTTTTGGTGGGGCCGCTCGTTGCTTAAACAGCTCTCTTTTAGATGCTCCGATACCATGGCTGTCGCTGCTGCGGCATTGATCGGACCTTATCAAGCGCGCTGCGTGCCCTGTGCTTTGACTTGTTTCTTTGCAACGTGACAGCCCCTCTGCCTTCTGTTAAGTACGTTGAAATGACTTTAAAATAAAAGTTCAGTTATGTTATTCTGCTTTTTACTTTAATTTCGTTGTTCCGTCTGATGTTTTTTTAATTTTGTGCTTGTAGTGTGTACAAGGACGTGCAATGGCCTAGTGTAGTGTGTGACTCTAGCAATGTTGAATTATCTTCATTGCGTCAGTTTTGATACGTGAGGTTATCGGCAACGGCCATTCTGTACAGGGCGGGGAGTTCATCGCTGTGCTCAGTGAAATTACGCGTTGAAATGTATTTATGTGGTAACTTCTATATAATGTACGAATTTCATATAACTTCATATCAAACCTGCAGCCCGGAGAAGCACTAAATGTCACTTTTAGTTCAGAAATGCCATTTCCTAATCGGTATTAAGAGAGGAAGATACTCAACCAAGTTTTTTTCTGTCGTTCTAAAAGACGTCCTCTGAAAATTATTCTATTGCACTTTGAAACAATCTTTGTGTAAGTTTTTTTCCTGCTTCCTTCTTCACGGTACTTGGCAGAAATTATTTAAATATTCCCAACTTGGGTAGGACAAAGGGTTTCATGCTAAGAAGTTCTATTGCTTTATCTTTAAGATGTGAAATTTTAACTTCTTAGCTAATAAGAGAATAATTCTGGATGTAAAACAGATTCATTTGAACCGAAGATGTTCATCTTATAAAAATCGTTCAGCTTTTCATGTTCATCAACTAACAACATTCAGATTTTTTTCTGTTATTTGATAGGTAAGATAAAATCTTCATTTTGTGATCTTGGGAGCGTAGGCTAATTCTAACTTTCAGTTTAGGCATCCTTTTATAAATGTGATGCTCAGTTCATGCCATGAGACATGAGGCGGTTGAGTAGGATAATGTTTTATTTGTTGTAGAGGCGCAGCTTGCGTGCGGCCGGTAGCAGCATTCAGTTTCCTTGTGGCATTGTGGTGCGCTTTTTCCTAATTGGAGTGAGGGTTGCGTGTGGGTTGGGGGATGCGTCTAATGCATGGATATCTCGAGGAATTTTTGTGACCTTTAACACGTTGACTACGTATTGGGACGTATGTGCACATTAGGTAAATTGCTTATTTGCATAAGACTATAAATAAATGGTATTAAAATTATTTCACAACCTTTTTCAAAATTGATTTTAGCACATAAGGTAGAATATTGTCGTGCAAACATGTTTTTCTCGCCCTTTCTAGGAAGGAGAAGAGTAGACATGAATTGCACAGTCGATCATTAAGTTCTGCTACTCACACCCCTCAGGGGGATACAACTGTTGTATCTATGGGAATTATCGCTCGCAGGGGGACTATGTAGGGCCCGCGCTAAAGGTTAGGTAGGCTTTCTTCTTGTTAAAATAACATAGGTTTTTGTTTTGTTACGGACCATCTTTTTTCGGTTCACTGCTGTCCTGTTTTTCAGCACCTACTACTTTCTTCTTCAACTTTTAATTGTTTCATGATCTTCTTTCTTAGCTTTCTGTTTCTGTGCCCTTTCTGCATAGATTCCGCGTTTCCTTAACTCCATACTAAATGGTGCCTTCTTCCTTTCTCTCTTTGGATAGCCGTTGTTGCGGATAGGGAGGTTTTAACTGATAATCTAATCTAATCTGCTACTCACAATCTAACCGAATCAATCGTAGCAACCGCACAACCGTAGTCAACGTGTTATATGGGAGTTATCGAAAGTAAAGATGCCAAGCGAGTTCTTTGTTGGAATATTCTTAATTTCCTTGGACATTTCCGCGTGGTAATTATTAGTACGAGTTGTATAAACGGTCGTGTAAGTTTCATTTTAATGACTTGATGGGCTGTGACCCGTTAGGTTAGAATCATTTTATAACTAGTTTATTGCGAAATTTCATTGGTAAAATGTAGATTTGTAACAAATCATTTTCACAGCACTATTTGTGGAATTCTTTATTTTTACCGTATGTTGCTACTATAAGCGAAGTGTGGCTGTTAACATTGAAGAGCAAGCATATGAGCCAACAAAATGGCAAGTATTTACATTGTTCAAGGGCTAAGCGTAGGGTCTTTTAAAGCACTTTTCTCCAATCATATAAGCTTCTCTGCGTGCAATTTGTGGTGCACAATAATTGACTCCGGTTTATTCCGATCGTGTACTCAACTGTGACTTGATTGGTATAGCTGTAATTGGTAAAATATAATGGAAAACATGGCTTTGAATATGACTGATACGTGGGAACACATCATGTGCACAGATTACCCAAAACGGTACCTTCGGTGCCTTCCTCCATCCTGTTTCATGCCTTTCGTTGTGGTCAGGGATGCTTAAACTAGGCTAATACTGATGAATGATAATGATTAGCTGCAAGGTATCTGTGATGAATACAAAACTATTGAAATGTGATACGATGTAACCTTTCCATTTGTGGTGTTGGATAGGCGATATGGTTAGAAAGGGATTTGAGTTTCTTTTTTTCATCCCTCTCTTGCTTGATTCAGAGGAGTTAGCACTCCCAGAAGGAAGATGTGAGGTCCCAAGGTGAACGTTAGATAGGCTTTTTTAGTGTTGAATTAGAATGTTTTATTTTTATTTTTTACGTGCCATCTTTGTTCGATTTACTGCTACTTTTTTTTAGCACCTATTAATTTCTTTCTAACGTTCATTTCATTTCAAAAACTTTCAATCTTGTTGATTCCATTCGCAGGGTGTTGGGAACACACTTAGTGCATAAATTACTCGTTCCTTTTATCCCATACTAAATAATGCCTTTCTCTTCCCTCTTAAGGTTATATTTTTAAGGTTAGGGAAGCCTAAACTATTTGATCTAAAAAATGCAAGTTCCAAACCTATAGCCAAACTCGTCTTCCTTCACGCTTTAGCATCTTATTTGAATGTAGGAAAATTCGCTCGCTTCCTTTCACTTGTAATTGATATTTTCTTCCGTTAGATGACTCACGGTGAATGTATTTGCCCTAGCTATTAGATGAGTTGCTTGGAGAAAACTTTGTTTGTTAGCAGGCTTTAAATACAGTACGGAATTCCTTTCTGCTGTGTAATTACGTCCTATGAGGGTTCTAACAACATCCGTACTTCTGAATTGTTCTTTAATGCATGTTCGAAACGTGGAGCTCTGAGACAGAGGTCGTGTGCGGTGCTATGTCTGAAATGCCATCTGTAACAGTCAAATGTAAGTTGAAGTTCTGAGGATCTTTCTTTTCCTCTGCCTCCTCAGCAGCGGTGGCAGGCTTATCGTTCTCAGATATCGCGCTGTCCTATTTCATGCTTCCGTTTTCCACCTGTCGAAGATACTTCCTGGGTATAAATTTTTCGACCACGGTGATCAAGTCCTTAATAGGGACATAGCACGCAGTAGTATTAACGCTGCGACATGCTCTGACGAATAAAATATTTCATTCTCCGTATATAGGCGGGTATTGCATGCTGAAGTTAAACAAGCACAAACTCGAAGAATTACGGTCGCGTCTGAGGATCGTGTCGTGCAGGTTGTGTGCGTGCCGCCAGACTCGCAGCGCCTCCTCTGCCCATGCAAGGCGTGTCTGGACTGTAGCTGCGGCGCAGCGGTCGATCTGGTCTCGCTCGCCTCGTCGATAGTGCCACAGCATCGTCATGGCAAGCTTCAGCACGAGAGCTTAACAGTAAAAATCCGCCTTTAGCAGGCTTTAAATGCATTCCGAAAATTTAACACTTAGACTGCATCATGCGCCACAGGTGGCCATAGAGGGGATTTTCGTACTGCTGCTGACCAGCCAGCAGCTACGAACTCGATTTTCATAAATACTTAATTGATGCTAAATGAAGGCATGATCCAGTTAATGTTTGCTTTGTTTCAAAATTGCTTACCACAATTAATTTTAAATTTGAGTTGAATGTTGAATTCAAGTTTAACAAATCGCGCTTAAAGTGTTAACCGTCTAATTGTGCTACTCATACTACCGATATAACCACCGGTTTGAGAATGGGTCAAGCATCAGGTTGTCTCCAACATCAGGTTAGAGACGGAACTGCCACTTGGCAGTGAACTTCACAAAATACACGAGAGCATCTACTTGACAAGAAGTAAAGCATACGAGCATTTTTATTGAGCTTATTATGTGAAAAACGTGGAGCGGTAGAGGGTGAAACATTAATTTCAGCAAACGTACGATCGTTGTGTTGCTTTCAAGTAAAGATTCACGCTAGTTGAGGTTTTGCAAGCGTATTTCATTTGCATATTTGCGCGTACGTCAAAAGCCAGACTTGAATCGTTGTGGCTGCCGTAATAGTCAAATATTTTTACAGGTCAATTTTGTTGTTTTTTTAGCAATCGGACTACTTCTGTCCTAGGGTCAGCTTTTCTACGAAAGATTTTTTTTTACCAATGGTGGTTCGAGGATAACTCTGAGGCATTTTAATAGTTTCACTGGGTCGAATAAGAAACTAAAACGCATCGCATCTTTCGAACGATAAAATATGTGAACAGTTTGAGTTTTTAAGTTCTGATGTTTTTAAGTTTAGTTTTGGTACATGTTGATAATTTTTATCGATCGTGCAACTCCTACCGTGAAAGCTGTTCTCTCTGGATAATCGATTTCTTTAATATTTTGCTCGAGATTTATGCGAACGTTGAATCATTTATTTGTCTATGCCAGACCTATTTTTCTTCTTAGTTTCTTTCAGATATACCTGCTGAATGAAAACTATTTCCCGATGACCTGCATATCATCACGTTTTTTCTTTCACCGTTTTTCTCACTTGTCCATTATGTATTTTCCTATACACATGTGTATTTTCCTACACATGTGTATTTTCCTACACTTGTGTATTTTCCTACACTTGTGTATTTTCCTACACTTGTGTATTTTCCTACACTTGTGTATTTTCCTACACTTGTGTATTTTCCTACACTTGTGTATTTTCCTACACATGTGTATTTTCCTACACTTACATATGTATTTTCCTACACTCGTGCAGTCCAGTGGACTTGAGCGATTTCAATCCCTCCCACATTTAGGACCAGCTTTTGTAGCTATTGTTCCTGCGCGGACTTGCCTTGTGCTCATGGCACATTGACTTCACAAAAATACGAGTCCTGGACAGCGTTGGCCTACGCTGGCCAGCTAGTTACGTTGCTGGCAAAATGGGCTCTCTCTTTTCTTCGCTTGCGAGGGCCTGCATCATAAGTAACATTCCAGAACTTCAGAGCGAGGACATTAAAACAATGAAGCTTGCGAGTGCCTTAAATACTGATACGGTTATCTCCTTGGTCTACGGGGTAAAGTATTACATACACAGTGCGCTTTGTACAGAATTTGAAACGTTTTCAAGTCATGATAATATATAATGCTTATGTATTTTTTGTGCGTGTGAAGGAAATCAGCGCTTTCAAGGGGAAAATGCGAAGTCCTGAGTTGAAATAAAATGTTTCTTTGTTTTATTGAGGACCATCCTTTGTCTCGGTTCAATGTTCTGTTTTTCGACTCCTTTAATTTCTTCAACTTTTATTTTGTTTAGTTGCCTTTCTTTTTAATCTAACGTTTCTATACGCATGAGATCTTCTGCGGGAACACACTTCGTGCATAGATTCCCCGTTCCCTAAACTACATACTTAATGGTGCCTTTTTCTTTCCTCTCTTCAGAACGACTTTGTTGCGGTGAAACCAACTGGTCTAACTAACTTTAGTGTGTGTGAGATTTAATTCGTCTCTTATTGTAGTATTATTCGGTTGATGGGGTATTAATCTCAAGTCAGCGGTATTTGTGCTACTTATGATTTGTCTTTCTAATCTGAAGCTTCAATGTTCTTTGTTTCGTAAGATTTACCTCTTTATTGCTGGGCTTCTTAAATTTTATGATATCAAGCAGTTTGTGCTTGTTTTATTTTATTTCAGGCAGAGTCTGAGTTCCTTACTCTAATGTTTGTATAAATTCTTATATATTTTGTTCCTGATATTGAGTCTTGTATGTGGGTCACATCGAATATATTCGAAACTATGCATTTCGCACGCATCTGATGAAAGAGACTGATTTAAGTTTTAGTTAACATTGTTCTAATGTATTCCATTGAACCTGGAGCGAACGACGTGCGCTGCCTGCGTTGGTATTCCATGTGAGCTGCTTGAAACCTTCGCACTGCTCCTATCATGTTTACAATTCATGGCGCAGAATTTTGCTTTCTTTCAGCAAAAGCTTGCTGAAGGAAGACATGTGCAATATCGGAACCAATATCAGCATCTCTCAGTCAAATGTCTCATTTCGCGAAAAATAAGTTGTTGAAGCCGTGGACTCCGCAGCGTTTGTTGGCTGGCTCAGTCGATCTGTGTTTATGTTGTTCTGAACCAACATCCTGACCCGCCTTGCGTCAACATGGCGTCCTTCCCACCTTCCATCTGCAAGACCCATGCTTTCATTGTCAGCTTATCCTTCCATTCGTTTTGTTCCCATCCTTCAACTCGGAGAACAATCTTCGTTTTTTGGGAGGGGACGGCGGCTTCAATTTCTACTTTTTCTGTGCAGTGTAGGTTTTTGCTGTCTTTTCTTTAGCATAGCTTTTACCTTGCTGCCTTTTTGAGCTAAGGTTATCGTTTTACTTCATGTTATATAGACTACTGTCGAGATTTTTTTTCGTTAAACCTTACTTTTACGTGGTATATTACTCGTTGCTTAATTTTTTATTATTATCTGATTGTGTTTAAGATTTTATTTTCATCGCATAATTTGCTCTCTTTATCAATTTATTTTTTCTCAATTTTAGTCTTTTTCTTTTCGCTTGGACTTCCATTTTGTTTATTTTTTAGCTTGTTTCTCTTTCTACGCTTTATGCAAATGTTCTTGTTCAAAATGGACTGTCTGCCGCGTCTCTGTCTCCCCAATATCAGTGGACGAAGACACGAGTCCCGATCGATGCATTCATTACGTGCATGCTCGGGCTCAATTTCTCCATCAGTGAATGGCTCGTGCTGGAATAATCCTTGTTGAAAATTTTAACCGGCTGCGGTACCTCAATTGGAATTACTGAATGATATGGATCTGAACAATGGCCTCAATCCTTCGTTGAGATTGGCGATGCTGTGCTGCAAATTATAATATTAAATGATGTCGTTGTAAATTAGAGCGTTTGTCTTCGTGAAACCAGAGCCTTTTCGTTCTGTTCTGAGACGATGGCATCAATTTATGTACTTCGTGTTTACGTTACACAAGCATTGTACTCATGATTTGATTGTTATAAAATCTATGAATTTACAGACCATATTATTATACTTTTATGGAATGGAAGTTTAACTCTCGTACTTGAAATTGATATTTGTATGAGAGTGAGAAAAAGGAAAGAAAGGGTTAAAATTACTCTTAGATGCCCGCTGAAATTTTCTACTCCAGATATTGCGTGTGAGAATGTTTAAAGAGGAATTTTGGGTAACTTGGTGAAGTAAATTTTTGTAGATCGTAAGAATAACTGATGACACCCTTGAATACGACAACGCCGGCTCTTGTTATTCATACAAAGCGGATTCCATCCCTCGTCTCAATTCCTTGAATTTTTTATTTTAATCTTCACTTTATCCCTTAAGAGGTTACTCTGCGGCGGAATTCCTCCCAGCATATTTCAGCAACTTCCACCATGGGATTATTGAGTTCCCGTGGAGGCTTATTGATGTGTTTGTCGTCGTCAGCATGCCTGGGAGACTTGGGAGTCCTTTGGTGGCGGTCATATGTAGTTACTCCTGCTGGGCCGGGTAAACGCTCCTCAGTCAGTTATGGTGTTTATAGACATTGCTTAAATTTTTTGATGTATTACATGTGCAGAGAAGGGCTTGCTCCTTGCCATAATGTCGGTATTGTTCACTGATTTTATCTCGTTATTTGTGAGATTTAGTATTTTAAATACTAATGTTAGTGTTCTTAGTGTGTCTGCATCCGAAACCTTTAATCATGTTCAGTATTTGCCTTTCATTTTGAAGCTATTGAATTGACAGCTGAGTAACTCCTCAAATATTGTCTCGTCGCTTTCAGCTGAACTCAATTGGCATTCTCAGGCTGAGGAGACTTCATCGTCTCAAATATATTTCCTCGCTAGATCATTGGAGCGTTGCTGCTCGCTGCATTGTGCCGGCATTCCGGCGCGTCTTCCAGCACACCGAGGAACATTCCTTCGACAGCGCCGTAACTTAGGCCTTGTCAGGGCTAATTCTGTTTATTGGCTTCAACCTGTCAATTGTACGACTATCTCCAATTTAAGAAGACAAGCTGTCTTCTCTGTTCAAGAATTTACTCGTGCGTTACGCCTGATTATTGCTCTATTGTTATTGTTAATTATTTTCCCATTTTGGTTTGTGATGTTTTTGGAACAGGACAGGTTTTTAGCCGTTGTTGATCTGAGTACGGTAAATACTGACGTAACATTTCGGACTATTCAAGGATCATCTTCCTGTGAATGTGTAGCTTGAAGGTAAACGTAGACCGTTGTGGACAGTTCTGGATAAATCTCGCTCTGTGCTTGTCAAAATTTTGCTGCTGAATCTTGGAATTAAATTTTGTGTTGGGCTGCTTAAAGTCCTGATTTTCTTGTCTGGCTTTTGTATTAGCATTGCCATTTTTATTATTCAATGTAACTAAGCTTTCTTCTGAAGTATTAATGTAGTTATAAATCGTCATCAGTCAAGTTTTAAGCTACTCTTGTTGTACGAACTTTGTTTTCCCTTGTGAAGGAGATATCAATCGATAATTTAATTGTTAACTTTATAACCTGTAACTTTTTCTTTGTGGCTCTGCAACTCTGCCTCGAAGTACACGATTTTTTCTCCTGTATTTAGAAATTCGTGTGCGTCGAAAATAATACGGAATACGCGGCCGTCGAGTAACTTGAATCTTACCTACCCCGAGTCATCCTCTCTCGCTGGACACGTGCTCCTTCATATTTAGTGTTGGGTCCAAGTTCACGAAAAAGTTACAACGCATCAAGAAATTACGCGTAGCTGGAACGTATTGCATCGTGTGCTTCCAGGCTCGCCAAGAAATTCTGTCTTCACTCGTATCATGAGTAGGTTAGTTATTTGGTCATGAGGTTACATTAGTACGTAGATAAGTGGGTCTGCTGAGAGCATGCGAGTTCGGAAAAGCTGTGTTTAAAGCTGGTGTCGTGAGTGGGTGCTTTAATTGTGATGGAATGATTTTTCTACACCAATTCTTCACTCAATCTAGATGAAATTCCCCTCAAAGAGATACAACTAATGTATCAATGGGAATTAGCTAGGGTAAAATATGTGGGGTCCCGAGCTAAAGATCAGGTTGGCATTTTCCATGTTGAAATGAAATAGGTTTTTCATTTTGTTTTGGACCATCTATTTCGATTCACTTCTATCATGTTTCATAAGCTTCTTTCTCGATTAACTTTTTCCATGCACCTTGTGCGTAAATTCAGAGTGGTTCTCCTGCCTCCTTTTGGAATACCTTTGGTGTAGTTAGGGAGGCCTAAACTAAAATCTAATCATAAAATTTCGATGCGTCATTCAGGTCATTTTGTATGAATAAAATGTATTTTTTTCAACAGGGCCAGTTTTCTTCATGTTCACTGATAGCTCAGCTTGTTCGCAAACATGCCTCGCTCTTGATTTCCAGTGTACCATTGTTCTCTGTAGAGCATTGCTCTATTCGCTAAAGGTCTCCTTGAAGCAACTGGAGCTGCATTGGGTTTCGAGTGTTTGAATTTAGCTTGAATTCCTTCCGCCGAGTGACACGATTGGTATTCGTGTCAACTACTTCAAAATTCTCTCGCGGATCCGCTTTGACGCTGCTGCCCGCTCTAAAATCTCCTGAGGGAGCGAAGGTGTTGCTGGATCGAGTGCGTTAGCCTAAGAACTGTAACTTGGGGGTAGAGCTGCTCTGTCCATCGCCTGGCTGCTGTTCCCCCTCCTGTCGTCTTATATTGATTTCTCGAGCTTGGCTCCCCTGGATTGCTACTGCACTCATCTTATCCTTGTAGCGCACAAAAAGCGCGCCTGACCAGCGCCACACATTCATGTTAAGTGTGTAGTAATTTGATGACGATAAGCTTCAATCGAGCTTACAGTAAAAGTTCATGGTTTTTTCAACCATATGCTGGCCATGTGGGAGGAAGAATATTACCCTTATTCAAAAATCTTCGTCTTTCTTGTCATAATGTTGATTCTTATATGAGATTATTGCTCCTCTTCTGAACCGTACGCTGATCTAATTTCTAGGTAATTGTATAAAGTTGTAAAATTACTTCATCGATAAGCCAAAAAATAACCTTCGTTCGATTATAGGTTTCTCGGGCGAGTTTCGATGTCGTCTTCGAAGGCTTCAACTTCATTTCTGGAGTCCTTTGCCGATTTTAAGTCTGTCTTTCAGGGCTCGCTTGACGCTGAGGAACATGAAAAGTTGAATCTGAATTTATCTCGACACGGTTTCAAAATCAACGATAATGATAATGAAGATGACACTTGACGAGCTCCAGTAAATTTTTATGTGGCTTGGGCGTATCATCAATTTTGAGAGTGTGACTGCATTTGGTTCTTGACAGCCACGACAACTGTTGCGACAAGAACCGTGGTTTTTAGTAGGTCAAGCTACTAGAGCAGCCTCAGAGCTACTTCATTCTTGGTCTTTCTTGAGTCGTATCCTGGCAGTTAGAATCGGTCGCGTTCGCTTGATCTCCAGTTTACCATAGATTTAGGAGGCAGTTTTTGGCTTTAAAGTTCTCGAAACTGTCGGCGAAGCAGGAGGTCTTCGTGCCGAGAGGTAGCCGCAATAGAGACAGTGATCATGTCTAGCCTGGCGGCACCCGGGCTTGCTTTCCATCGCCCCCTGGCTGGAGTCCAGCAGTCGCTTTCGGCAACTCCACTCATTTAGGCTTAGTTCACTTAAGCGGATTCCTTTCGATATTCATGCGTGAGCTTCGCCCTTTTATTTCGCGGGAGTGAGAAGCGACGCATCTTGCTTAACATTTGAAAGTCTTGCAGGGTGTATTTACGGAGCACGGTTTGTTTCCATTTATGAGAGTTGCAGTTGCAGCGAATTCTACCCTTCCACCAAGTTAGAGAATTTCTGCTGTTAAATGATTAGAATGTTTTGCATGTATGCGAGCTCAGATCAGAGAATAAACACCCCTAACATCAATCTTTATAAGACTCTTTATTTCAGCAATGATGCTCACTGCTGAAACTTAAGAACTTGCACTTTTTCGTCTATTTTCCAGAACATTCCAGATCACTCTGCTGGTGCTAAATTTGCCTGATGTCACGACAACCGGAACGTTGATGTGGTGCGAAACAGAGTCCCATTTCTGATTTTTAACATGCAAATAATTTCAGATTAAATCCCTGCCTTGACTGCCATGTAATTAAGAGCTTCGTTCTACTAATTCTTCTCGCAACAAAACACTGCCTCTATACGAGTACCTAACTGGTGTGATGCTAGACAGAGTAGAGTAGAGTAGAGTACCTAACTGGTGTGCACTTGCGACTCCGCTTGGATACCTGGAAGCGTATGCACGCTAAGGTTGTGGCCTAACGTTAACTTCTTAGGAACGAACTGCTGGCCAGAGAGATTGATTCTGAATGGCCTTTTTATAAGGAAGAGTTCCTGTCATCATTGTATAAGAGGAGAAATCTCAAAGTATATTATTAGTCTTGTTATTGGAGTATACGTTATATAAGTATGAAAGTGATGTGCGTAATGGGAAGTGATATACAGTACTTCCCATTATGCTTCTCAAAAAAAGTCGATGTATTGTGAGTTTTCCTTGAGTGAATTATGTAGCAGAGAATTTATGGAATGATATTAACTTGAAATGGCGCGAGGTTTTAGTGTAGGTGATGGAGGACGTGCATGAAACAAGAGTTGGTGTGTGTGATGAAAAATATTAACACAGCGAGGTGTTGAGAATTAGGACTGTTGTGAGGTGTCAGTAGCTATCACTGCGAGTGAGTGTAGGAAGCAACACCGAATGAGTTGTGTTACAGAAGGGATTAGCGTGGTAGGACTGGGAGCGATGGTCTTGGCAAGAGAGAGTTGCAAGGCAGATAAAAGTGCGAAGAACAAGGCTGGGTTGTGTGGCCGGCGCCTTTGCCCAGAGCACCTCATTAATTTGGATAGTGCCGCTCCAGCACACTTCGGCACGGCCCGTCTGGCCGCATCTGTTCGCTTCAAGCCTCATCATCTTCGCTCATTTTCTCTTCCTTTTGATTCCGCTTTTGGTCGAGTTTTCTTGTGGAAGCTGACGCTGCTTCTGTTTTTGGCTCTCAATTTCTCACCTGGAATCTTGAAATCGGCGTCTGTTTTCGGGGTGTCTTTTTTTGTTTTATTTGGTGACCACTTTCGTACGACTTTAGATTGATTTTAAATTACGAAAAAAGCGTGTTTGCTAACGATTTTTCTTCACCTTTTATGTTAATAAGCTCGTAGCTTTACAATTTTTCGGTGTTGTTGCTTTAGACGCGTGTTCCCGCTTTATGAGGAGGTGCTCTGTTTCAATTGATTCCATTGATTTTGACCTCGATTTATTGATAGTAGTACGGTAGGTTGTACGTGATTTCATCTTGTGGGGTCTCGTGTTTTTGATGCTCAACGTTCTACGTGCTGAATAGTGCTGTTGTTCTCGTCAATTGCAGGCTATCGGAATCGTTTCATGCTTCACCTTCTCAGGCTTCGAAAGTTTGCTGCCTAATTTTTTTTTCATATTTCAGAGCCGTTCTCAGTGATCCTTAAATTTCTCGTCATGTTTTGCGTCAGTTATTGTACTTTTAGGTTTTTAGAGGGCTTACCGCGTCGCTGAGTCCGACTTCAGTTGTGGTCTTCTTAGAAATAAAAGTTATCCAAGAAGTATGTTGTCTCGAAGTTTCCCTCAAATAAGTTGGATCATTTCGAGCAAGTCAGTCCGAACAAAGGTTCGCTTTAAAGAAAGTCGTGCGATGCCCAATGGCGCGCGTTAAACTCGGCAGTCGATGGCATCATTGGCGAGTCGCATTAACTGAACTGCCCGATCTCACTGGATTCTCTCCAGCTTCCTCAAACAAAGGACATACTCTTGTCTAATCGCACCAAAGTTGAATGAAACAGACGGAGAGACAAGGTATGGGGACTCGAGGTTCCTGTAGTATTTTTCTTGGGATTATTTTGCTTTTCAATTAAAGAAAATTAATTTGTTAGAGAACTTAACTTTTACGAAATCGTTGAAAAGTTGTTTTTATGTCTGAAAATTACTTTCCTCGTGTATCGGAAGTTGAGTAAAAGAATTTGATTTTAAAAGTGAGATATTACAAGAACGAAAAATACAGTTTTTGGTACCAGAGACCATTGAACTCTTATAATCATCTGGCTATTACGTACGAAGATGCTGCTCCGCATCACCGCACAATAAGACACTAAATTCTTCATTGTGTCGATCTTCACGCACGTATTAAATCATCAGTTTATGTCTTTAACCATTTCTTAAGGTTATTTCCAAAGTATATATTACGCCTCAATTCATTCCTGAATTTCCTTCTTTCTCATGTTGCCAATTTACTCAGAATAATCACTAACGTTGACATTTACGTCAATTTTATTTTATTTGAAGCTGCTTTATTTTGAAGTGTTTTCTTCATTGCTAACTTATCCCTTAACACTGTCCGACTCAGAGGATAGTTGTTCCGGCACTCTCGGCAGGAACAAAAATACTTCGCTGTATTTGGTAGTGTCTCTTCGCTGGTCTTCTATCGGCTATCGATGGCCGGCTCTGGCCGCTGCTGGTTGGTACACGGCAGAGCCACCACTGCTGCTGCTGCTGCTGCTGCTGCTGCTGCTGCTGCTGCTGCTGCTGCTGCTGCTGTTGCTGCTGCTCTACCTGTTCTCGAGATTAATTGATTTTGCAGTGGCTTGATGAATGAGCTCGTCAGGTGTATTCAAAGCAGGTCTTTAGAACGCTGACATCGTTCAATGAATTATTGCTTTCATGCCGCGCTGCGCTCCTAGCTCTCTCGTACTTGTTCTAGCTGAATCTTTCAAATTTGCCAGCAAACTTGTCCGCTCTTTTGTTTCGTCAATGGCATTCTCCGTTCTTTGATAGCGTTGGCCTGCAACTTGTCATGCTCTTGAGTTTAATTGCTCCAGATTGCTATTAAATGGTATTGTGTCAGAGAATGGGATCAATAAGTTCATATAGTTTATTCTAAATTTTTCATTTTACAGTTAACTCGTATGACATTTCATACGCTTCATTAAAAAGCAAATCTTTTGAACGTTGAAACAAAACTCCCCTTATTTTGCATCGTGTATCTTTTGACACAACTATGACCTGAAACTGTGAAACCTTAACATTCTTCCCACGCTTTACCAAGATGAGATCTCTCTCGCGTGGGTGAACATGAAGCTTATTTTGTTTTAACGGAAGTTTTCAATCTTGAGGAGTTTAGTGTGTGCGCCGCTACACAGACCCTGGAGAGCCATCGCTCTGGACTAGCAGGCACGTGATCTAATGAAATGCTGGCCTTGTTGTCCCCGATGCCTTATACTCCGCACGAGGATACTTGTTCTGGTGCACCGGCTATTGGCTCTTAAATAATTTATTTACCCAATATACCGCAAACGCGTTCAAATTGGTTGCCTTGCGAGCTGCTTATGAAAAAGCAGGCGTTATTTACGAGCTCGTCGCTCATTTTTGAGCTGATGAAGCCTCGTTTCTTTTTTCTCGAGTTTAGTACGTCACTGCTAGCCTTGAATGGGTGCGTGCAAGTAAAATTTAGCATATTGCGAGGACGTAGAATTTCGCGAGGATTAGATAGTTTGCGTGCAACATTGAAGAATATTCTGAAGGCACATGTTGCCCATCATTGTCTGTCACATTATTAGAAACTCTTTTTTATTAGTATTTAGATCGACTAACGCGCATTGATCTTTGGGTGTGTTTATTTTTTTATTTTTTGCTGTGTTTCGGTCTGGTAACATTCGCTTATAAAGGATCTTTGATGCAAACGTACACCAGACCGCTGTAAACCCCCTCGTAGGCCTCGGATGAATGGCATTACGCCGTCCGGTGCCCAATATTACGATGTTGAAGTTTCATGTGATGGAGCTGGCCGGTCGTACAAACCACATCCTCCTTACAAGCTCCTCCGATCGATGCTATCCAGACGCGTCCTTAAAACTCCTGAATTATTGCTCTAATAGAACAGGCCCGCCTGCGCTCCGTAGGCCCCTTACCTCCGTTCATGAATTGCTGGAAGTCCTCAGGACAAAATCTTAGTTCTTTTAAAATATTATAGTTTATTTGTTACTGATTTGTTGTTTTAATCAGAGCTTATTTACTTTTGTTCTGTCTTAAGTTTGCATGTGTTGCTCAACAAAATTTCTTTTTGAATTGTTTTCATAGACTAAATTACAATACCCATGGCCATAGAAATACATTCAATGTCGACAGAACTGTGCGAAATTGTTTAACCTTCATCGTACATTACCCTGTATTCGTGATTCTGGAATTATCTTGATCCCTCGATCGGATCTTGTATATAGATTCCGCGTTCTCTTAACTCCATACGAAATGGTGCATTCTTCCTTCATCTCTTTGGATCGCCTTTGTTGTGAATAGGGAGGCTTAAAATAACTAATAATTGAATCTCGGATCTTGTATCTGCTGCCTCTGGTTTTTTGCTGTACACAGCTCCATGAAATTAATTATTTAAATTTGTTCTAGTCAAAGAATTTGTTTTTGTCCCTACGACTGGCTCAGTACGTTGGCGTTCTCGTCTTCAATGTGATACACTTTACCTCAATTGTACGTGTAATCACCCACACTCCTCACTCTAATCTGAGTGAATCTAAATTTCACGGAGTTTCTCTTTGATGTTAATTAATTGAACGGTGTGTTTAGGCCCTATTGATGTTGTTCGTGTGAATACTATATGTTCACAGCTGTCATTGGTATACCAAATAAACTTTATGGTCTTGGAATGGCGGAAAGCGTTTATCTCTTAATCAAGTTTAAAAAAGTGATTTTTTGAGTTGCAATGCTTGTGTAGAATACGAAGCACAACATCGTACCCTTGCCTTTGCTTGATTTTGATTTAAGAATATATTGCACTTTCCTTCACGTTCGCAATTACGTCATTGTGAATATACGAGTATCTACCGAATAGAGTAACACCTGAAGCAAGCGTAAGAGTTGTTTCCCTTCTTATGATAGAATCCAAGGGCTGTTGCTGATGCAGATCTAAATTCGCTACTCAAATTCACTTACTGGTTTTGTGTTAATGCATTGTTAGCTCTCGGTAACATTTTAAATTTATGCATGCGATATTTCACGAACCTCTTCAGGGCTTCCGTGTTGTGTTCTCCCTCACTCGAAGTGTGCTTATGGATCTTTGTCATGACAGTTGTTTATTGTGAACATTTTGAGTACCTTATTTTTGTCGACATCGTAAACAAAGTACTACTGTCTTTTTATCTCGTTCTCAATGTATAATATGAAAGGACACATACCTGATCATCCCGTGAGAATGTCTTACTTCTGTCGTAAGACTGTGAGCTCAACGACTTTGCCTGTCGGGGTATTTTGGAACCGACCTCTACTACCTGATAAATCGGACTATTTTCGAAGCCTTATGCTCATTTTTACATATAATGAAGTATGATGGGCGATTTAGGAAATCTAGCTTGTATTATTAATGTTTAAGGTCGTACAGGCTTAGAATGAAGAGCATGTTGTAGGTCATTAGTGTTGATGGATTCATTTTTAATGTTTCTACTCAACTGCAACACCGACATACGGATACCTTCCTAGATTTTTCTGCGGTGTTTTCCATTTATCGAGCAAAGCTGTCTCACTTCAATTTCTTCTCCATTTAACAAGCAAATAGGCCGTTCGAGATCGCTCAGCACTTATCATTTCTGGCTACAATGCTACGATGTTATTGCGAATGAACAAGAGTTCATTTAATTCTTTTAATTAGCGATAGATGCATATTCTGGGATTTTTATTTTTTCCTGTCCGACTTCTGGTTGCTACTGCCATGGATATTCTATCTTGCCTTGTTGAAAAGCTACAGTTAGTGATTTAGGCGCTTTTGATTTTAACTCGTAACTTTCTATCATAAAGTTACATCAGATGTTTCTCTTTCGTTTAATAATTAGGTAGCCTATGCGTCCGCGCTTGTTTATAAGCTCGTGGACGTTAGAAGTGTAAAGATTGATTAATGTATGTGGCAAAATATATGATTCTGAGTGTCAGTGCCAAAGAATTCCTTGCTTTAAAGCTAATTTTGTCATATTTTTCTTTGGATAATTCAACGTTACTTGGATGTCACGGTAAGAGATGGCTTTGCCTAAACTAGTTGCGGTAACAGAGCGGTGAAATGGATGCAATAGCAGTGAAAGCATTCACGACCAATTGCTTTAGCAACGAACCGTCTTCATATTCAACTTCAGAAGGTCGCGTATTGATGTGTGGTTTCTTACACTGCGGGTCGAAATTCTCGTACTAATTGAATCGCAAGTGACTGCGAACGTCAACACGAATTAATTTTCTGAAGCTCGAGGCCGTGAGACTTCATAATAGCGTAGCTCCGAGTTCCAATATTAAGCGAAAACTAAGAATGCAAGTCCTGAAACTCGCGGAATGTTCCCAGCAATTCAAGAAGAGGACGCGTACCTGTATAGAAGAACGCCAGTCTCCTGGCTGCTCTTTCCTTGCGCCTGCAAGAGCAACGTCGGTCCTGACTGGCTAGGCTCAACTCCCCCGTCAAGTCCCCTCGGGGGGATACAACTATTGTATCTATGGGAATTAGCGCTCCCAGGTGCGCAATGTGATGGCCTGAGCTGAGAGTTAGGTAGGTCTTCTTTTTGTTGAAATAAAATGCTTTTATTATGTTAAGGACCATCTTTTTTCGGTTCACTGCTGTCCTGTTTTTCTGCACCTAATACTTTCTTGTTCAACTTTGATCTTGTTACATGAACTTTTTTCTTATCTAACTGTTTCTATGCCCTTTCTGCATGGATTCCGCCTTCCCTTAACTCCATACTATATGGTGCCTTCTTTCTTCCTCTCTTTGGATCGCCTTTGTTGCGGATAGGGAGGCTTAAACTAACTAATAATCTAATCTATTTTGTCATATTTTCAACATTTTCAAATTTAAAGTTGTTTTTTACGGCGCTACATAATTTTTGTGTATTTGTATTGACTTTTAATTCCAATGATTTTGCTCTCGAGATGTTAGTTGGAGTACAAGAAGGTGCCAAGATGAAATACTTGACCACGAGTTTCAGTGCGATAAACATTTTCTGTTGTGGTTACTCGAAAATGCAGGCAGCTTACAAGATTTGAAATGTGACCCCCATGAACTCGCTTCCATGGCTTCCAAGTCGAAAGAAAATATGCATTAGCTTCTGTCCAGTCATGTTACGTCATGGCATTTCTCGTCAGCCATTTTCTGCGTCTCCCCGAGGGGAGCTGGGCGTTGATAGTTTGTTTTGGTCGTACGATCCTACTGCACGGGCGGCGTGTGTCTACTTTCGTTGTCGGGGCTTCTGGTTAGTCACATTATGGTGATTCGGAACGTTACTCGAGTCTTTGTTGACCTGTTCGGTTCTCTTATGTGAGAATATTTATGCTTCGAGAAAATCTGACATGCGCATCCACTCTAGAAACCTTTTTTTAATTCAATCGAAAACTAACAACGTACAAAGTGAAGCAGTTAAAACGGTAGCTTATAATAACGGCTTGACTGTCATGTGAACTTGCACTGTTGTGGTTGGGCAGCACCGCAATGAAGCGTTTTTACAAAATTTACCGGAGTATTTTATTTATGTACCGCCCATTTTGCCCTTCCATAGCGTTAGGGTTTTCTCCCAGAAACTAGTAATGCATCAACACGTGCTTTATTTGATACTTTTATCGAGGAATAGTGTATATTTTTCAGTGTGAAATCCGCAATACTTGAACTCCTGTCAAGCCTTGGCATTAGTCGTAGGCTCCCTAGTCACTATAACAGCATTGGTACCGCTTCGAACTATTGGTTCAGTCGTATTCACACCTCAATTTGGTATAAGGGAAACATTCAACGGGCTATGCTGCAGTGAGAGCACATCCCTCTCTAATGGTGCGGTCTTTTGGTCTGAAAGGCGACACTTCCGTCACCCTGAGAAAGCGGCTGATCCAAAGACCGCAGTGCCTTGCTTTCTGTGTGTCGGGAGACATTAGCGCGCTGGAACGATATTGCATTGCCGCAACCAACCAGCCGCTATGTTACTGCTGCAACAAGCCGTGGCGTCTCTGCTGGGACCAGAAATAGTGTTTCGAGCTGCTTCTGTTATATAGGAAGCTGAATTTTCAGTGATTTTTTGAATGTTATTAAAAAGCGTGGTCATTGTTTCGCAGCTGATGTTCTTCTCTTAATTCAAGCCTGTTCCCTTCTGTTCAGCTTCTGAAATGCGATAATCCTTCCGCGTAGATGGTGAAGTTTGCGCTCCTCGGTCGTGTACAGTTTCTTTGTGGAGTCGGGGAGTTCATTTGTTGCTAGTGGCGCTCATCCGTGGCGAAGTTAGGCTCCACTTATCTCCGTGGTTTATTATTGCTGTCCAATACGAAGTACGGTAATCTGTCACTGGATTCATTGTTTTTGCAACTGTAAAGGAATACCTTGCGTGTATGCGTTATTATTCGGTAACTATTGCATGAACAGCCAAGTTTCGCTTCATGTTCATCCATATTTTTTAAGTGTAATTTCAGAAGAAATGGCGTTCTATTTCCAGGCAAATGACCCGTGAAATTCTGCCTACACGTAGCATGCGACAAAATATGTTGTGTACTTCTCTGTGAGAAGCACACTCACATTTGAATAAGTTCAATTTTTCAGATTCTTGTACTCTCGAACGAATTAGATGAACTCAGTTTGAGGTTCATACATCAACTTCTACGAAGATGTGCGTTTTTTGCATGGCACGTAGATTAATGCGCTTAGTTTAGGTACAAACACAGTCGATTCCCTCTTTTGTATGCGAGGCTGACGTGAAACAAATCACCTTCTTGTGCTACTAGCATTTTCATTTTCGGTGCAATTGATGACGCTTTTAAAGCTGAGGTGCTGCTGCCCCCACACAGAGGCGTGCGTAAATATTACTATTGTTTTTTATACTGGGCGGCGGTGATCGTCTCGGCCGCCGCGTGAGGTATAGCTGCCTCATCGATCGCTGACGTGACACTGACAATGTGGTCTAATTGCTTTCTTGTTGGCTTGCTTTATTACTGTTTACGCCAAGTGCTAAAAACTCAAATTGCTGATTTATTCGCAATTGGGACTTGTACACGCGTAAAACTTTGAAATGTGAGCGTGTATGTGGAAATAACATGTCTTGTTTCTGTTGGGGTTTCTATGCAGACACGACTTACCCTCCCATAATTTTCAGCGTTGAAACGATGCAGTCGCGTGCAAGACCAAAAAATGAAATAAGAAAAACATTGCAGCTTATTTCATTCGTTCATGTTTTTGAATTCCCCTACTCGTTCTTCGCGGGCCAAGGGTTTTGCTCTACTGAATACTGAAGTGGCTTCTGTTCATTTTCCTTGATTTATTTTGGTTGGCTTCCGCGTGAGCTTTTTTTGTGTCATGTAGGGCGGTCGATGGAGAAGTCAGGATATGCCTTATGTGCCGCGCAACGTGAGATGCCTTTGCTCCCTCGCTGGCTCCAACCATCCTGCGACTTGTCAAAATGTCAAGAATTTCAAGTTTTTTTCTGGCCAAACCTTTTAGTTTGTTTCTCAAGAGCTATCTTGTTAAGGATGAATTTTTCGATTACCGCATTTAAACTTCACCGCTTGTATCCAAACAGGTTTTTCGTGAGGTCAAGATTCATCACTTCCTTTCCGCTGTAATTCGTTTCCAAGTGTGCCATTATTTTTGGTGGGGTTTCTGCTCTGCCACGCGTTGAGCTTATTGCGTCATCATGGGATCAAAGAAAGCTCTTTCAGGCAGCGAGTGTCATATTTCTGTTGTCGCTTGCCTGGTCTCTGGTCTCGGCTTGAAATATCCTGTGATGTATCAGCATCTCATCGGTGACACCAAAAATTTTCTTAGGATTTTCATCGCTTCGCGCAACCGCCATGAAATATGCCGACCATACGAGCTGTCGTCTTAAAAGTGCTTCAAACAACTGGAGAATGAATGGCCGGAGTTTGTGCATTGCTTCTCTTGAAGATTTCAGTTACCGATCTGCTTCCAAATCAGTTTCAACTCGTTTTGCTTCGGCCCTACGAGTATTGGAATGCTGGTCAAAATTACCGTAGATTATTTGTGCCGTCCAATTACTGAATATTGTTTTGCCGATATTTGTTGCCGCATTCCTCTTTGCAGCAGGTATAGTTCCCACTTAACGCTTCGTGCAAGAGAAAGACGTATTTTTCTCAGAAACCGAGTCCGAAAAGCACGGACGAACCGTGAACGATGTTGACATTAATGTACTAAAACTAAGGATATTTGCTGGCAAAGGCTGGATGGCAATTCGTAGACAATCTTTATCGAGCTGATTTTTTGAGGTAGGCTTGGCGTCGTCTGTGGCTGGTCTCAGGAGTTCGGTGAATGCAAACTTGTCTCTCTGAAAATGGCAGACGCCGAAATTCATGGCAGTAAGGACACCAAAATACAGCAATTGATGGTACCAAGTCTGGGCTTCCATGCATTTGGCAGACGGCAATATGGAGCAGGGCTGTGCCAACACAACTCGCCCGTCTCCCGGTAAACGGATAAACATTGAAGTGTGGACTGGCTCGGCCTGGCCGTCTGCCTGCCTTCCTGCCTGGTTGGTTGGTTGCTCTTTGCCCCGTGTTGCTCAAGAGCTTTCTGCGCTCCTGTGGCGCCTGCTTCCTGCTCGGCCTCTCTAGCTTCTTGGCTGTCCTGTGGCTACACTTTCAGCCTATTTATTGCACTTCGTTTGGAAAGAATTGCTCGTAAAATTATATGTTTGCTTTGGTCTTCGTTTTGAAAGAATTGAAATTATAGAATTGCACAAAATAATTTTAAAAAATTGCACTTAAAATTGAATGTAAGATATTCCTCGTAAAAGTTGCGGAGAGCTTTTGTTCGGATGTACGTCACTTTTTTCGTCGTTGTGAGAATAAAAGAATGGAAGTTCCAGCTAGCTGTTGTTCTCATTACTATTTTACTTGTTTATCATGCTATTCGGTGAACTATAGGCATCACTATTTGATTGTTATAGGAACATTTCTTATCGCAGCCAGTGGAATGAATGGCACAGTTTTCTGTTAATCGCCGCAACTAAAATGGCAACCAGCAACTGCAGTTGACTAAATGAAAGCTTCGTGTTGGAAATAGCCTGAGTTCTCAGAGTGAATCAAATATGAAAGCAGAATATAATTTTTTACGTACATGAGACCGTCCTTGGTCTATAACTTGATTAGCTGATACCCGATTATGATGGATGCTATTTATTTCTAGAATTATTTGTTTCCGCGTCTTGCTTGTCATATCTGTAAAGTATATCGGTAGCTTCTCAGAGTGTATGTTTTTTTTCTTTCTTACGCTATAAATTTTGATTGACAAGTTATATATTCTAGTAAAAATAATCTTCGCGTTTGTGATGACTGTCTCAAAAGTCAACACCTGGGCAAGAAAAGGAAATTCGTTCTGCCTAGCTTTATTATTTGTATCGTTGTGAGCTTAATTACCGTCGTAATTTGGCGTCTCATTACTTACAGTTATTTCTTCCCAACACCCAAGTGAAGTGAATTGTTATGCCTGACCTAAAATATCTTGGTATTATACCAAGACATAATTACATGTATAGAAAAAAATTTTTGAATCTATAACAGAAATGATCCAATTGATGTCTAATATCAGTATTAGCACATGACAAAACGTCGTATCAGAGCTGATAGACTTGCGTGCTCATTACGTTTCTGTTTCACAGCACGCGTACTCATTACGTTTCTGTTTCACAGCACGCGTACTCATTGCATGCCATCCCGTTGCTGGTGAATGCTGGAGGTGTACGCGTTGAGGGCCTGGCTGTAAACGTCAGGCACGACTTGCTTCAAGCATCAGTTACTGGAAATTTTTTGAGATCTTGAACGAAAATGTTCCAGTTGTTGCGAGGGCATACATTCGCAATTATTTGCCCGATGACGTATTCAACTATGTGGAGTTGAAAAAATGCTTTCGGCATTCAAAATATGATTTCCAGCTGTTTCTTATCGAAATTCTCTATTACTTTGTAAAAGTCTGATACCTGTGTTACATTATCAGTCTGTGTAAGCATGACAGGTGAGAGGAACGCACTCCATTTCTTCGTGTATGCCTGGAAGTGACGTCCATCTTTTTTGACTTGAATTCAAATTCTTTGAAATTGGAACGTGCTTTTGATGTCTTGCAAATCTCGCAAATTTCAAAAAAAGCAGTGTGTGATAACAAACAATCATGAAAGACTGGAATTCTGGACGGGTTTAAAAATCCTGATGAATTATTTACCCATAGAATGTTCTCAATCTCAAGTTCAGAGTTGGAGCGATGACAATGCCTGCATCAGCACCCGAAAATTTTTTCGATGTTTTCAACTGCTGATGCAGGCATTTTCGTTGTTCCAATACTGAGTTTGGAATTGAACGTTTCATTGAGGAGCAATTTTGATTTTTCTTCATATTATAGGAATATCTTTGAGGGCCCTGCAGTGTGTTTTTTTTTTAAAGTTTGATGCCTGTCAGAGTACCTATTCTCATCGTAAGGCTCTTTATTTCCTCATTAACGCTTCTCATTCAGTATCCGTTCAAAGAATTTGTGATCATAAGTATTGTCTCACATGCTTATTTTTTTGGTTATAGGAGCTATATACATATTGTATCGAATGTGAGTGATAACATTTCGCATTAGAGACGAAAGAACGGCGTTGACTGATGCCGAAACGTAATTTCTGAGGTCCGCAAGTATGAAGTCCAATGAAGTTACTAAATAATTCCCTCTCCACGCTGAGTAAAAAGTGCAACAAGCTTAGGTAGGTGGTTGGCGAGCACAGCTCGACATAGCGAGAGTTAAAGAGTTGACGCGTGTGAGCAGCAGGGAGAAACAATAGCAGGGGGTAGGCAGAACAGTGCTGCTCCATGCCTTTATTGATCAGCAACAGCTGCTGCACGGCTGGAGGGCTCCTCAAAGAATCGGTGACACTAAACTTTACGGCTGCTGCTCTGCTGCTTGTGCTGGCTCCCTTCCAGCATCCGCATGAGGCTCTCCGTTGCTTCATTTAGGTCTACATAAATACCTTACAGGGCACCGGGCCTTCCAATGCGGGTTCCTCCGAGCTGCAAAATTAAGTGGCCCAACCAAGGAATTACGGGTTATATTCAAACGCTGAAAGAGTTCTCGGATTGGATTGGTTATAGTGCTCACCGATTGTGCAATTTATTTTCATGTACCCTATCATCGATCGAGTTGATGCTTTCTCAATGAGAAGTTACACAAGATCTAAAAATGACCGTCGATTTCAAGTTATTTCGTGTTCATGAATTTGAAGAAAAAATTGGGTTACGCACAAGCGGCGTTTCACAAGCTTCTGTGGGTTTCTCATGCGCCTCGTTCACATGGTGAGTTAAAAGTTTGAAGAATTTCAGCTAAGTTGCGAATTTTTCTTCAGTGCGCCTTCCTGATGGTAAGGAAACCTCGTCCTAATTTTACGGGAGTTTCTTGTACTCGAGTGGCTATAAATGCTGGGCCGTGTGTGCATATTAGATCCTTATCCCGGGCGCTGTGAGGTCTGCCGCGCCGACTAGACCTATGCCTCGCACCCGCACAGCTTCTTAGGCTCATCCTGCCTCCTTCTGCCGCTGCTCCATCGCTCTTTAAACTGCTCCGCTCCTCATTCCTAGCCTCCTCGCTTTACGATCACGTCCTGTTTTTTCACCTGCAACAGCTCCTGGTGTGAGTGATGGTCAATTATAATGGTTATTTTAATGTGAGGCATAACTTTTCCGTTCCATTATCATTATCAGGTCCTGTTTCGCCATTTTTAGATTACCGATGGTCTGTGCGTGGTGAGTTACTTCAGTGTGCTGTGCTCCTCTAAATTAGTTATTGAAATGGTGCGTCGATTGAGTCATTGTTGTTCATTGAGTTGGTCTTTAAGTAGTTGATCGGCTGTTGGGGCATTTCTTCATTTCTCATTCAAATAATACCTTCATCAGCAGCAGTTGCTCTTAGGTCATTATATTTGCAAAAAGTCTGCAGTATTTTCCATTTCAAATTTAACTAGCTTGTTGTGATGAATTATTTTGCGATTGTTGTTTAATGGAAGTTTGCATTTTCAACCTTGTAATCTCGAACAAGTTTTCAACTTTTGACAAGAAAATTTTTCTCCGAAAATACACTGAAACTTTGACTACGACGTTCACGCAATATCTTTCTCGCTTGTATTCTAATAATTTACGCACACAACTAAGCAAGTGCGCGCACTGGACAGTGACCCGTGAACGAACTATTGATCGCGACCGTAATTTCTTTTAATCTGAAGTCTAGTATGAGTTGGGGCACCTGGGAAATGAGTTTGAAAGTGGTATTAACAATTGGCGATGCCTCAAATTGACGGGGGATGAGCGTCATCAGTCGATGATGAGCGAGTTATCGACGTTACGGCACTGGCAGAGAAGTTAGAACGTTCATCTCACGGCCGTGAATGGGGCCTGTAAATCAGTGTCAGCTGCGGCTGCTTGGATGCCCTCCAGCGCATGGACTGGGTTTCGTCGGCCCCCTTTTTATTATTCTTCTTGCTCACTTGTGCAGTTTTCAGCAAAAAAAGCGAAAACCTACGTGCTGGGAATGGCGGCAAGGATACTCATGTGTGGTTATTTGTGATACACCAGATAGTCTGGTACAATTTTGGGGCTGTTTCTTGAGCAGAAACAAGTGAAGTGGGCTTGGCTAGCTGTTAGACAGAAAGCGTTTATGCGATTCATTGCTCATCACTAATTGATTACCTTTGAGTTGCTCTATAAGATAAATTTTTGCGGGTGCTTCAAGAAAGAAATGCTGCCAAAAATGATTTATTATTGGTATTATCGCGGGAATTAATGAAACCCTGTGTAGAGGCCCTCAGCTACTCCCTCAATTTGTCATTTTTGAAGAGGCGATGCATTGCACGTTTCTCGTAGTGAGTTTACCATTGGTTTCGAGTTCAGAAGTTTATACAGTGGCATCACTAAGCACTATATTTGCAGTTGTGAACAAAATGTACTCTGTCAACTTACATTGGCGCGCTAATATTTGAATACTACTTTCAAGTCACTTCGATGTATGAAATGATTGGAATACGCAAACCGTCTGAATGATAAGACGTCCGAAGTCTTCGTCATCTCACTTTCAAAACTCAGTTGACCATTGTTATTGGGGCGTAAGTGCGTTAATTTTTTTAAATGTTATGTATTTCGCATGATGTCGGGAAATTTCGTCTCTTTCTATTTAAAGAAGCGAATACACGCAAATTTAGGCGTTATTTTTAACGCGCAATATATTTGGACAGTTCGAGTAAGATTTGGCTTTTTGATTCTTTAAGATCGCTCTTTCGCTGACGCGTGAACCATGTTTGACATTGTCACGCATGATTTTTATGTAATAATATTCTCATAGGTGAAATTATTTTCCACGTTCCTGTACTTGACCGGGATAATTTTACGATAAAGTGTAGGACATTCATTTTTTCACGTCCCCATTAGTTGTGGCTTCCCTTGACTTTAAAACAATGAGATCATTTGGAAGACCAGGCTTTGTCCTCGAGAATCGTTTGATCGGCTTTTTCGAATATTCTTGCGTTTGCTGTACGCCAATTTTATTTGAGTTGCTCTTCTCGACTCGCGGTTGTCCTGTGCGTTGTTGAAACCTCATGTGGGGTAATTATGTCAAAGATATCGCGTGAATTTTACGCCGTCTTAGGGTTTTCGATTTAATTTCGCTGCTCTCGCAGGAATTGCTGAATCTGCATCTCATGCATACTGAGTGGCTGGTCATTTCCTCGAGCCAACTCACGAGGACTTTATCTCAAAAACGGCTGCTTGCGCTCATATTTTATCACTTTCTATGCTAATACTCAGTGCAATGACTGCTCTTGCGCATACCTTCAAATTAGTCTTCAATGTGACCGCAATCTCGATGGAACTGTTTGTTTGATCCCTAGTACTAGTGTTCATGATCGTATGTTCAGCGTGGCTCTGACGAGAACTGAATTAGTAAAACTTGGTAATGTCACTTCCAATGATTTCCAATACCAACATCAGTGTTAGTTTCGGTCTGTAATAGAACGTCTATAACTTAATATCCGTTTTCACTTGTTTTTGCTAACACTGCTAGCAAAAGTTAGCAGTGCTTTCACGAACTTCCCTATGCTAATCAGGTTATGCAATAATTAAAATTTTCTGATTATCATATTGAAATAACCTTTTGCATTCTGTTTTTCCGAGTTATGGAAATTTTATTTATGGATTTGATGAAATCTTATTTTGCATGTGAAAAGTGTGAACATATTTATAATTCAATAGTTATAATATTACCTCCTACACGAGACCAACAGAGCTAAAATACAAACTGTTGTCAATGGGTTGCTCCTGTTCAGATTGGCATGAATTTAACTCTACAAGAATAACATACGCTTTTGGCCGATTATTCAATAAAATTACCCCTCAATACTACTGTTGTATCTCTGGAAATTCGCTCTTCCTGACGGAAGATGTGTGGGCTCTAGATTGGCTTTCCTTTTGTTGAAAAAGCAAGATTTTTTGTTTAGTTACGGACCATCTTTTTTCAGTTCACCGCTGTCTTGTTCTTGGCACCGGTCACTTTTTACGCCAACGTTTTTCTTATTTTAGAAACTTTTTGGAATTTTGCTGTTTCCACACGCAGGAGGTGGGTGGGTACAGACCTTGTCCATCGATTCCCTTTTCTCTTAATTCATAAATTGTGCCTTCCACCTTGCTCTCTTGGGAACAGCTATGTTGTGGTTAGGGAGGCTTAACCTAACCTACAATCTTTCTTAAAACTGATATTCGATGGTGTCCGAACTAACCTAAAATTTTATTCAAAAATGGCATTCGATGGTTTTATTTCACCTTTGTGAATTTCATATATGCTTCGTAAACTGGGGCATTGTTCAAAGAGAAGTGCCCGTAACGGCAGTAGCGTTCTGGAGACATCATGTTTATACGTTGCCGACTGCACTATGGATGTTGGTGTAAGGCTTTTCGCAGCTTTATTCGGGATATTACTCAAAAGATCCTTAATCAAATCCTTAATTAAAAATTCTTGCTGAAAAACGTGCTGCTGTTCGAAAGATTTGTAACTGCAATTATCAAAGCATTCAATGGTGTTACTGAAAATGAGAGTGCGAAATTTGCTGTGACTATACATTGGTTCATTGTCACAGAACGTGAGTAGAATTTTATTCTTATTTTCTCTTATAGGTTCGTCATCTCGTCGACGCTCTTACATTGCTCATTCTGAAATATGTTCGCTGCAAATACGGTCATTGCCCCGAAATGTTACGTCTTAATGCCCAGGCTGCCCTTTGTCCGTTCGGCATTCTTACACATTTTATCAAAACACGTAGCCCATGCGACAGCAGGGCTCATCACCCAAACAAAGGAAAAACAGCAGCGGCGGCGACCTCATCTTGGTGTGACTGCAATCGATACGGAAGACACTTTTTGTCTGCTGGGAATCCTTAAGAAATCTCAGGCTTTCGGCGAGATCCGAGCCGCTGACCCACTTTTTTGAGCAGTTTTCGGGCTATGAAAGTTGAACAAGGCAGGACTTCTGCCAGCGGAACGATTCTTGGCGTAGGTGCGTCTTGTGAGTTACTGTTCGTATTCCCTGGTTCCCTTGATTTCTTTACATTAGACATTAGTTACGCTTCGTTTGTCAGTCCCTCATTGGGAGCAAAGAACTCGCAAAACAACGCGAATACTGATGCTTTTTGTGTGATGGTTATTATTTATTATTAGAAATTTCGTCAATATCATGAAATCATCTGCCTAATTTATGATTTTTTTTCCTTACAATTTCAAGAGGAAGGAGTTGCTCTTCACGGTGTTTAAGAGATTCTGCACTTGGAATGAGTCCGACACATCATGGAAACGACATACTTTAAATGCTTAAACTGGCGACGTTTTTTTTTTTTGCCCCTTATGCATGGTTCTTAACTTTGAATGTACGATTGGTGCCTTGAGTGTCATTAGCAATTTAGTAAAGTCGCTCTTTTGTTGTCGAATTTTCAGCTAAATAAAAACGTATAGTTCAACGTCTAGTAAATTTACTTCATTTTTTTAAAGTGATATGTTTGAAACCTTCTACTTTTATTCGATTCATTATTGTTCAATTTTCGTGTTCTTTGATGGTTGTATACATTTCGTTTTGGGATAAATTTTCGAACTTCGTTCAGTTCTCCTTGTATTGGAACAATTTTCATTGTTCTTCGGATGTTGTGCTCCTCTGCATGTGCAATAAAATAGATTGTTCTCAAGCTTATTCTAGAAATTAACTGAATATCAAGAAAGTCGTCAAGATGTACTTGTGCCTTAGTAGCAAAATTAGGCAAAAGCGTCACTCTTCAGAATAAAGAGAATTCGAAGCAACTGTAACAATATTTTTTGATAGTACAAATTTGTTTGGCTCTCACTAATCATAGTACAATCCTGTGTTTTTCAGGTTGTGCGATATCAAACGGTTTTCATTTTTTAAGGGTCATCGAAAGAAATTGTAGTTTCTGTCATTGACTGGAGGTTTCAGAGGATGATCAGCTAATTTGAGGAAGGTAAATGTTCTGTCTCTACTTTCAGTTCTACTAAATACCATTTAGTTCTACCGGTTGTTCTTACCATCAATCAGCTGAATATCTTGGGGAAACCAGCCATCAGATGCTCAACCTTGCAAGGGTTCAGCGAACAAAAGAAAATAGTGACGGCTGACAGCAGTTACTGTTATGTTACCTGGGCTTGCATGATGCGGACTTCTGTGTTATGCTATTCTCTTCTCATGCTGTATTTAGCTCATGAATGTTATTTTATTTAAAGAAGGTACTATGCCTGTGAATACAAGGAATGATTGACGCATTCGATGCCCAAGCTATAGTAGAAAAGCTGCTCGTATTTTTTTTTTTTTAGAGCACAGAAAGTTTTATTTCATGCAATGCCTTATGGGACAAATTTTGCATGTGAAACTTGTAATATTAGAAAGGGAGATTTCCCGGAGCATGCAAGTGATCAACGGAGCCCAGCCCGTTTTCATGTGTTTATTTAGCATTCATTGGGTCATTCTCTTGTAGGTTATTTATAAGGTAGACTAAGCAGGCTTAAACATCACGAAGAAGACGTCTCCTAGGTTGAGGTTATTATTAGAGAGGGTGACGTCACTTATGACGTAGCTTACTCAAACCAAGGTCGTGAGAATCATGTTGTGAAAGATAGCGCAATTTATTTTTTATTTTAGTTGTGTAACGCATTGCACATATTTTGCAATACTCTGGAATTAAAGTAGGATTGCGAACAGTAGCTAATGCCTCTCGCGTGGATACAACCAATGTGTCTTGGGGAATTAGAGCTCCCAGGAGGAAGATGCAAATGTTCGAGCTGAAAGTCAGGTAGGCCTTAGCTCTTTGTTGTAATAGAATTGATTCTTATTTGGTTACGGACCATCTTTTTTTATTTATTCGCTGTTGTCCTTTTTTCAGCACCTCTAACTCTCTTCGACTTTCATCTTGTAACGAACGTACACTACGTCCTCTACTTGCTGTTTTCATGCGTAGGAAACCTTGCATGGGAACACATCTTGTGCATAGATACACTGTTCCCTAAACTTCTCATTAAATGGTGACTCCCTTTCTTAGGAACGCCTTTGTTAGGGAAATCGAACTAATCTAATCTTATTTCTGAGTAGTTAGTGATTTATACTTGTTCATTTTCCTAGGTATTGCATAATAAATCATGTGTAAAAGCGTTTACAGTGTTTTACAATTAATTGGCACTATAATTGGCAAAGTGCTTACACTCAGTAATGTGCTCACGTATTATTTTGGATACCTATTTTCTGCATTTACATCAGAGTTTACTACTCTGTAACAATAAGAATTTCTTATTTGAAAATGAAAGAACTAATGGATTAATCTTAGTTGTTCACTGACTGCTAGTTCAACGCATGCTGTAATTTTTCTGGTTATAGTGTATTTTATCGCAGCAAACCATGAAACACTAAGCAATATGAAAATTTGGTTTTGCAAAGCGTATTTATTCTGCACAAATTGTATTGGATGCACGGTCTGAAATATGGAACTAATACCGAACGGGAAAACTTACAAATTACTAATCCAAGGCATCATCTCTTTCTTATAAGACAAGTTATTTTACCATAAAATTATTTTCAAATTTGCCAGGTTCATCTCTTGCACTCAACGGCGGTGTTATGTATTTTTCAGTGACTAGAGTTCTCCATTAAGGCGGTCGGGAATGATGGTAGGACGTAGTGTGTGGGTGCCTTCTTGCTGATGTGTTACGCGCAATAACTCTCAAGCTAACAGTGCTGGCAAGAAAGCGAGAGTGCATGGGTTGGGAGGGAGCAGCACACCGCATTAGCAAGGCTGCAAAAAAAGCGGTACAGCTCCGTGATGAGCTGCATCCGTGCCAGTGAGTGCAGAGCTGCTCTATGCAGGGCAGTTCCCTCTAGGCACTCGTGAGTGCCGCTGTGCCGCTCCGGTACTATGAGGTTTATGCTTGTGGGCACCCGCAATGCCGAGAGCTGCTCTATGCCTCGCTATCCTACGTAGTTTGCGCGTGACGAACTCTGCTACCCTTACATAGTGTGCGCGTGACGAACTGTGCTACCATTTATAGTGATCAGCAGTTCTTAGTTAAGGACCGACCGTCTGTCTACATGTCGTTATGCCAGTGTTGCCGTGTGAGGTTGTTGTCTTGTTAGCTCACGAGCTGCCACCGCGTTGTCAGAAGTGGCGCGTTCTCTATTATGATCTTCCCACCGAACCTCCCATGATGAACCTATGACGAATGTTCTCTGCTTTTGTATATAGTCTTTGTTATTTATTTTATAAATATCCAAGAAACGATAACTACTTCACTGAGTTCCTAATTGTTGCATTTAAAGCGGCAGGCTTTCTCAATTAGCACTTTCAATGGATTCGAATCGGAGCGGATCATCGCCTCTTTTGAGCCAGAGTGTGGCATCGTCAACAGCCAACCGACCCCACCGTTCGTACGAGCGGCCGCCCCCCGTGGAGGATGCGTGTCTGCGCAAGGAGCGCCAAGAGTTGCGCAGGAAGCGGACCATCAAAGAGGTGCGACGGCGGCCCCTGCCCCATTGGAGTTACGAGTCTCTCGAGGGAACCTGCGTGTCTGAATGGCTTTTGTGGACCGGCGAGCTGGTGTGGGGTGTCTGGACCTGGGCCGTGCGGATGGCAGGGGGAGTCGTCGGGGAGCTGGTTAGGGTTGTCGTGCCGCCCAGGACAGCAGATCTCCGGCAACCGTACGCGTCCCGTGCGTACAGCCCACGAGGGCCTATTTACTCTCACAATCAAAATCTACTTGATGAGCGCTTGCGTGAGCGTGTCACGTACCCGCGAGATATAGTTGATGTGGAACATAGCACTCCACTTCTTGACGGTAGACGGTCGTCGCTGCCTGCCACGTGCAAACGAGGTTTCATCAAATCTCCTTTGCGCTCAAAGCCACCGAGAGAGCCCTCCAACGGCCCGAGAGCTGTGAGCGACACTAATGCCGCTGCTGGGAGGACCCCGAGCACCAACCCTCATGAGGACTCAGTTGTGTGCAGCAGCGCAGGCTCGAGTGAAGTGCTGTGCCATATCCGTACAAATCCTTCTAGCTCTGCGCACTCGTCCTCAGTTGCTAGCTGTGAACGTAAGGAGAGATGTGATCAAAGTCTACCCAGTGCTGATAATGAATTGACGAGCCTTTCTATCACAAGTTTTAACATGGAAGATCAAGTTCCTTTCATAGACGAGGGAACTGAGGCAGGAGATGAGTCATTGCGTCAAAATGCCGACCAAGTGCTCGAAGCGATGCGCGGTTTTACCTCTGTGCAGTGTGAAATGATGAGAGCTATAAGAGAAGCTAAACAAGTGAGTACTACATTGACGAAGTGTAAAAAATCCCGTGATCGTTGCCATAGCTCCTCGTCAATGGCGAGCGGGGAGAGTCTCCCTTCAATTTCTTCCCTTGAAAAGTTCCTTGGATCTTCGAGGTGCACGTCTACTGTGAGCTCATTGCCGAACTCTTCTGTAAGTTCTCGGAATACAAGCGTATCTAGTGTGACTACTAAACGTGATGCGGATGACTCGACTCCCTATTGTGAAGACAAGTCTCTATTTGATGGTCAAATCGAACACAGCATTGTTGAGAGCTTAGACCAATTAGATGAGTCTGATATACGAGAGACATCAATAATTCCTTTGAAGAGCGTTATACCGGAAGGAGTTGTACAACTGCGTGAAAAGAAATCACCGGCTGTACAGAGACCTTGGTCATTTGATGTTAGTTTCCTGAAGGAGTCGAGTGCTCCCTTGAAAAAAATGTATGCATATCAACCCCGGAAGCTATCAAACTTTGAAACATTATTGAATAATTCTGACCCATCTGCGAGTGTTCATGTGAGACCGAATACCTTGAAGCTGAAATTTCTAGATGATTTGCAAACGCGGTCCGATAGTCATCAGCACATATCTCCAAGATATCTTACCTTTGCACCTCCTCTAGACGGAATATCGAAAGTTTCTTCTACGGTAGACACAAACAAATTGAAACAGTTAGAAACTGAAGATTCTCTAGTATTCGACAAATGGTTAAATGATTCGTTAGTTTCTAGTAACCCTGTATTGGATAACAACTCGTTATTATCGAGCGAGTCCACGCCTGTTACCCCGATAGACATTTCTATTTTTTTGACCCGTCCTGATGCTGTGGGCCCAGACCGTTCCGGTGACACTACTAGCTGTGATTACGAGTCCCTTGCCACGAGTTGCGAGTACGAGTCAATGGAGGAAAGCTTTTCCAGCTTGGACGACCGCCTTCTGACAGTGAAGGCAGTGAGGGAGAGCAGCAGTTCTAACGACGGTAGGACATGGCATGATATCTCGACCTCTGACTGCGAAGAGAATGTGGCCATCACTCCTCTGTCCTCTCCGTCTTCTCCCGTCACTGAGATCCCTCCGAAGATCGACATCACTTCGCTCAAGGGAGAGATCATGGCACTCAAGCGAGAGATATTTGCTAGAAAAGGCGGCATCGTCCCGACACCTTCTGAGAGTCGAGAAACTACAGCAATTGCTGACAGATCTTTCGTGTCCTCAGTTGAGGATATTGGCAGCCTGAGAAGCGAAATAAGTGCTCTCAAGGAAGATTTCTTGTCTCTCTTGGATGATAATGCCAAATCTAGTTTAAAGAATGCATGTAAAAAATCAAAGTACAAATATTCAGGAAAAGCTGTAAGCATCGACAGCGTCGATGATATTTTCAAGCCTAAAACTGCTTGTCTAGATAGGATATCATCTCTCGATCAAAAATCAGTGTCTGACGATGATGATGGCTTCTTTTTCTCATGTAAGCAATCCAAATGGAATTTTCCGGACAAGCTCGACTCCGACAGCGAAGAGCAACCGTCCGATGTTTGGTTCCAAACACCGAACGTCAAATCCACTCATGGATTTTTGGCTAAGTCAAAGCTGGACGCGTACGAAATGATGAGCAGAGGCGTTCCAGGCTTGGTGCCCGCTGCTGCTGTTGCGTCTTCGCTACCCTTGCGCCAGCAGGTGCCTCACTCAGCCCTTATGGTACCCACCGTGCCAACTCACGAGCGATTTTGCCCAGCCACGCTCCGACGACTCACCGAAATGCTTCAAGGCAATTCATCAGATTCAGATGATCAGAGTTCACTAAGCGGCAGTGAAAATTCGCAAATCGACGGCTACCTCGACTCAAGTGATGATGGCTTTGCCAGTGACGACAGTGATTGTGAAGGCGTAGAACTTCCGTGTAGCGTTGAGAGGGTTCTGTATGGCTTGCAGGCTTCCCCCTTCTCGCTACCTGACCAGAGGTTCGTACGATGCACTAATGCAGTTTAATATGGCGAATAACGAGCGGTTTTATTGCTTTCATTTTGAGCAGCGAACCGTCGTTTCGAACAGACCGATGAAGCTTTTTACGCCATCCATTACATAGGCTTACGCTTTGTTTGCCGAGTTCTTCTGTATAGTATAATTCATTTCTTCCCTAACAGTTCTCGTATAAGAATACTTTCATTGTTTTCCGTGCTGGTGTGAACACATTGGACTGCGTTTCGAGCGCACGTGTAAGTCTGCAAATCATTTCGAAATGTTACTTACGATCGCTATCCGGGGCGAGCTTTCCTCAAGTTGGAGAGGCCTGAGTGACGGTAATTAGTTGCTAATGAGCTTGTTAGAACTTGCATCAAGTGCCATGTGATTAGCGCTCCCAGAGGTCGCACAAAATTTTTTGCGTGACTGCGCCCCAGCAAATGTGTTGCTGACTGGCTATTTTGTTCAACTTGTGCTCTACTGGTTCTATCATCAAAGGTATAATGGCTTCTGTAGTTAAAATTGCTCCAGTTCCTCGTTCGCACAAAGAAGCTCGAGTCCGCGGAAAGAGATTGACTCTATCGTCTACCTAAAACTTGAATCTTGCGCATCGTTTATTTTTATTTCACATCGAATGGTGTTGAAGCCCGCATAATAATGTCTTTTTCTTTTCTTTTCGCTATCACTAGAAAAATATTAAACGTTTGAAATTTCCTTTTTTAATTCCTAATGATCCTTGCGTTCGTTAATTCTCCTTTGTAATTGGAGGTTATACTTGAGCATGGCCGTCTCCAGCTCACCTTGTTATTGCGCCTCATCTTATTTTGGTTGCTGCATGATTTGCTGAAGGTTCTTGCTTCTTTTCGTGCGTCGCTGAAAAAAGCAAGGTCGTTGTTCAACAAGCCGGTGAGAAAGTGCGTCGCAACACGTAAAGAGCGAGCAGCTTTTTAATATCATCTTTGTTGCTGATTTTCTTCGTTGATATAAATACATTCAAAAAGAGTCGATAACACATTTCAAGCGCAATGTTTGTTCTTTGCTCATTTTGCTTAGCGTCAGTTCTCCGCCTATTCTCCTGACGGGTCTGTCATTTTGGAAACAATGTGAGTAGGTAGAGCAAATGCTAATTATTCGACCAATAATGTTCATTTTTTGTTGTTATTGTTCGTTTTCCTTCCTCATTGGGATCCAGATGCCGTATCTATGGAATAAGTGCTCCCAGGGTTCTTAGACAATTGTCACCTGGACAACTACACGATGGACAGCTGTACCCGTACAATCGCCCAACAATGTTTACCTAGTTTGTGCCTAAATATATATTCTGAGGAACCTAACCTAACGTATTTTACCAGCCTCAATCTATCAAAAATTTTAAATTTCCGTTTATGCTTGTGATAATTTCTTATTAAATAGAGATGTACAAGTTTTTTAAACATTTTAAAGTACCTGAATGATTGGAATAGGTTTTTAAGAACAAATGTCTCCATATTACTTAAGAAATATTTGAAATGAAAAAAAAAAATTTTATGTGAATAATTCAAGGCAATTTTTCTACGAGGGTCTTTGTCTTGTTACTGAGGGGAGATGTGAGGTCTAGAGATGAAGATTCGATAAGCCTTTCTTTTCTTATAGTGGAACAGATAATTTTTTGTTTAGCTATCCGCCTTCTTCTCCTCAAACTTATGCCTGGTTTCATGAACTTCTTCCAATCTTGCTGTTTCTATGCTCAGCGATTTGTGTGCGAGAGTACGCTTGCGCGTAAATTCCTCGTTTCCCTAATTCCATACTGAATATTGCTCTCATCCTTCATCTCTTGTGGTTATAGAGGCTTAAACTTGCTTACTCTTATTGATCGCTTCCAGGGGAAATTGTGAGGTCACGAGCAGAATGTTAGGTAAGTCTTCCTTTCGTTTAATTTGGATAGGTTTCCTGTTTTGTTGCGGGCTATCTTTTTTCGGTTCGCTGCTGTCTTGTTTCAGCACCTATACTTCTTTTTTCAACTTTATTCTTCCTTCAGAAACTTTCTTTCTAAATTGTTTCCACGCGCGGGGGTTCTTGTATGGAAACATGTTTTGTGCATAGATTATTCGTTCCCCTAATACACTACTAAATGGTGCCTCCTTTCTTTGGACCCCTCAGGGGGATACAACTATTGTATCTATGAGAATAAGCGCTCCCAGAGGGACTATGTAAGGGCCTGAGCTAAAGGTTAGGTAGGCTTCATTTTTGTTGAAATAGAATAGGTTTTTATTTTGTTACGGACCATCTTTTTTCGGTTCACTGCTGTCCTGTTTTTCAGCACCTCCTACTTTCTTCTTCAACTTTCATCTTGTTTCATGAACTTCTTTCTCATCTTACTGTTTCTGTGCCCTTTCTGCAGAGATTCCACGTTCCCTTAACTCCATACTAAATGGTGCCTTCTTCTTTCCTGTCTTTGGATCGCCTTTGTTGCGGATAGGGAGGCTTAAACTAACTAATAATCGAATCTAATCTAATCTCCTTTCTTTGGAAAGCCTTTTTTCTGGTCAAGGAAATTTGAACTAAATTATAAAAAATTCAAGCTGGCAGGAAAGTTTTTTTTTTCAGGTTTATCATAGCGCAATCGGTTTTATGGGTACCAAATATTAAATTTTGCAAATGCTTAATTAATGTGTACAACAATTCCATGTTAATAAGGAGGTTTGTATTGATCGTACATCATCTCTTCTCACGTTTGATTTGATATTTGGATCGCTCCAGGATTCAATTTCTGTCAGATTTAACACTTTGACTGCGACTACTAAATATTAAGTTCAACACCAAACGCAAGTTGAATGTCAATTGCAGTAAGCTATTTGGAAAATACCAAACATGAACTGGATCTTGCGTTCATTTAGCTTTGATTAAATATTTATGAAAATGGAGTTTGCGGCAACTGGCCCGTCAGCAGCATTATGAAAATGACCTCCGTGCACTGCCGGTGGGGCATGTCGCAGTCAAAGTGTCGAGTGCTGAAATCCAACCTGGCGTACATTACTGCCAGCGTAGTGACTGACCCCTAACCCGTAATGGGTTCGTCTGCTTGTCTTGTATTGAACGGATCACCACAAGAGGACAAGAGGTGACATTGAGTAACATGCCGCTCACCTCACCAGCAAAGGCGCACGCACACAGGCGTACAGGGACTGGTGTTGTCCCTGCTGTTGCAGTCTTGGCAGGCACCACCTGTCCCTGCCCTATATTTACTCCATCTCCTTCTTCGCTGTCCGTATTAATAATAGGAACTGGCCCGAGTGTCAGTACCTGCCGTGCCACGGTATCTGTAAAATTTTCCACGGTATCTGTGAAATGTCCCTTGATTGTATTCTTCTCCTTGTTGTGTGTTGAGTGCATTTCGGGTATATCTGCGACGCCAAACTCAGTAGCATAATTACGTTGGTAACTTGATATCATTGCTGTAAAAAAATTCGTTTTATGAAATATCAAGTGAAGTCGATCTTCTCATCAAGTCTTGCTAATCGTACGGTCTTTTAAGTTGTTATTTATCGCGTTCTTTCTGTCTGGTGCCAACTTCACGTGCCGCAACCAGTTCTGTGTGCGCGATGCTTGCTCGTTTTGTGGAGTTCGCCAGATGCTCGTGTACATGAACCTTATGAGCGCACCCCAACTGATTTTCACGGTCGGATACGATCTTTTTAGTTGTAGAGATGCTAGTGGAAGATTTTTTGTTTCCTCATTTGACTAAGGTTTTTGTCGCTAATTGTCTAGGGTAATGTTGCTCCTTTGCCTCAATCAGATACGGTTTCGAATCGCGCGAGACTCATTTGTTTTTTTAAGCGTTTTCAATTGATGTCCTTTAAGGACTGTTTTGCACTTCCGCAAATGGTTCGACGTAGTTGTACCTTTATATAAAACATTAACATTTTTTAAGGAGGAACGAGGTTTCCTGCATCGTTATTTGCGTTTTTCGTTCCTTTTTTTTGCTGACGTCCGAAGCTCGTCACAATTGTTAATTGCTTCATTCAGATTTCACTTTCAATAGAATTACTTTGCTATCCTGACCTTCCATCTGATTTATCAGTACGTGATTTATGTCCCTAAAATGCGATGTGGTTGTTCGAGCGTTGAAATTGCAGCAGATACAACGACGAGAGCTGGTCGTTCGAGCGTTGAAATTGTACCAGATACAACGACAAGTGCTGCTATTCCGAGCTCAGTTGGATACATGGCCAGCAGCTCTCACCTGCATTCAAGCGCCCGACCTGCAGCCGCAGAGAGTTGGAGCTGCCTCATTGTTAACACCCCTCCGGAAATGAGCTCATTTGCAGGTGTGGTCCTATCAGCGCCAAGCCCAGCCTATAACGCGGCTCGAGCCCGTGTTAAACGCTGCCCTATCGCTCTCTTTTTGTCCCAAGGTCTACCTCGCGCAATATTGTGCTTCTTGTTCGTGCGTTGGCGCTCCACTGCTTTCTTGCTTGCATGTTTTGCTGTTGCACACAGCTAGCTATATTAACTGTGTTCGCTTGTATCTTGCAGAACATACCCGTTAGTTGTTGTTACTGTATTACCGCAAATTTGGATGGTATGCGTGGTCCTCGTGTGAGGAATGTTCTTCAGCATATACAATGCGCTCAGCGTGAATGTTTCGAGTTTCTTAGTTTAATTCTCTGGAAGATATGCGACTTGTGTCTGTCCTGAAAGGTTTATTTCATAGACTTCAGGTTCTCTATTGAAATCTGTAGCTGTTCCCTTCATTTCCATCAACGGTTGTTACAGGACTTCTTACTGTACGTTAAGTAAAGCCGATTCATTTTTTTAAGAAGATATCACGCCGAAAATGTATTTTATGTGTCCACGTTCTTGATTTTCTTTCCTCACTTCAGCTCTTTAGCCCCGACGAAATGCTCACGTTATGCGTCTTAATGGTCGTCCGCTGTTGGCTTTACCTTCTGAAATTTCAAATTGCAAATGTAAACTCCTAGTAAGCAAACCGTTTACGTCCTTAATTTCATGGACATTAAATGTTAATCGGCATCTTAGCCCCGCTCCACCTGCTCAAATTGGCGCCTCCATTTTGTCATGATTTCTGTTCATTTTCCGTGAACAACTTCAATAGTTTCTGCCTCCGCCCAAGTATACGCCAATTGGGCTTGTTTGCTACTGGGATAGGCAGTATGTGTGCCTTGTTAGTGCCGGTCACACTCGCGTGAAGGGTCAGTCGAGTTGCAAGGGCTGGCTTGTACTTGTTCTTAAATTCTCTGTCACTCACTTGTTCTGACACGACATAACTTCTGGAATTATGAGTTCATGTTTGAATTCAGTGGTAGGAACTCGCTTTAAATTTACAAAAATTAATGTTGTGAGATTACCTGCCTTCACTAGAACACGTGCTCGAGAGTCAAACGACGGTGATGAATGATTTTTCTTGTCGAGTTAAGTCGAAAGAGCCATGTGAAGCCGTGGTTTTCATCAGCTGTTTCAGTTTACTTTGTTTCTCCGTGTTGTACCCAACATCTTTTGAACACTCGTTCAAATGATGTAGACCTTATTGTGCCATTAATGGTTTTTCCTTGAACAACAAATGAGGCTAAGATTCTCCCTGAAATCGATTAGACTATGCTTTCACATCATAAGCTCTTTATTTTCCAAAGATGTTATTACGCACTTCAATTAATTCCTCTTGAGGATGGGGAGAGCGAGTAGACTTTATTTTAGGGGGTTCGTATACTCGTTGTTTCTATGAAAAGTGCAGTGGCTTTACTTACCCTTGTTCGAGAGATAATTTCCGTAGCTAACTTTGTGTTTTGTTTGCTCCTCAGGACGGACATTCGTGACCGCGATGTTGAAGAGGAGGAGGAGGAAGAGGAGGTGCTCGGCTCCGATGATGAAGAGCAGGAGGACTCGAAAGATTATTGTAAAGGTGAGAGGTTTGTGAACATCCTTGTCGTAAGGTTAGATTTTCGTGTTGTGTGCTGTGAGTTCGTTTGAGCTCATTCCTAATCCTATGCACCAAGTTCTACGATACGGTTTGATTTGAAAAATGACAGTGTAGAGACGCCTTTCACTTAGAACGTCTCCCAGGAATTTTGTCATTTTATGTGCTGTAACTCTGCAATGCATCTTTAGTGCCCTTCATAAGGTATAGCACTTGAAATTTCGGTTAAGGATGATCAGGAAATGGAGGTAGTTTTTTTGTGAATTCGACCAATTCCTGCTCTTAGGATGGTGAGAAAATTTTCGGTAATTATTGAGAAACATTTCTTGACCTCCAAATGAGATTAAAATGTTCATGAGAGATAAAATTTATCGGTGATTTGTTCACTGGATCTCACGTTTCAAATCTGTTGCCTGTGTGACAATTTATGGTTGCTTAGTCTTTTTAATTGCTCCCTTGCGTGTTATATGTTGGTTCGAAACTGCATTTATAGCACAGAGTACATTAAACCCAGTAATGTTAAGGGACTTCTCGGGAGGTATATAGTAGGCAATAGGTAAGGTTGGTATGTTTTGTCTAGCCGCCTATGCTTTGAGGGACTAGCGCCCTCAGTAATGGATACCGTTTGGTTACCTTAGCTATAGGCATACCGGACTTCTATTTTTTGTGCCCTCTTCTTTCAATTTTCATGCCGTCTTCGCTTTCGCCTCTTCTTATTTACTTCCTCTCCCTTCTTAACTTGTTGTTTTTATATGTAGGATATCCCATGAAGAAAAACACCTTGTGCATAAACTTTCCATTTTCTATACTTCACGGTCTTTTCTCTTCGCTTTCTTGGGATCGCCTGTGTTGCGGTTAGAGTGTCTTACCTTAGTACAATAATATTATTTGTCTCAGGTTCGTCTCCTTAAATGGCTTTATTATATTTTGTTTGAAACATTGCCTGTTATTGAGAAGTTTCTGATCGCTTGAGTAAAGCCCCTGTGTGAAACTGAGGCATTTTAAGCGCTTTCGTACTCATTCGCTTCTCTTTCATAAGGTATAGCACTTGAAATTTCACCTGTAAACAAATTCGTGCGCGAATGTTTTAATTTTTGAATCTTGTTAAACGCCCCTCATTTTTTACATTTTGGATATTGCGCTGCCATTATTCTCAGTTTAAGCAAGCTGTGTCGACGAAAACAAACATTTTCGTTTTCTCTGTGATTTTAGCGTTAATTGCGAAACGGTTTTCAAGCCCGTGACCTCGATCCCAAGATGAAATAATTACCGGTAGTATAAATTTTGGTGCTTGTTAAAAAGATAGTTGGATATGTTCAGGGCTGTTCACTTTTTCGAAGAAAACCAAGCCGATGAGATTAGCGGTTCGACTAGAGAAGAATAAGCGTCCTGATTTGTTTTTGTGAAGAGATTTCATGTCATTGTAAAAGTAGGAGTAGAACGTCAATACCTATCATTAAATGGTTTCTATAGCGGCGATTATTTTCATTATATCAATTATAAGAATATTGGTAGCAATCGGGTGGGGCAGAATATTTCGATTAGTTTAAAATGTATACGCTATTAAGTTCAGTCAGCAAAAAATTAACGTCTGTGAGAATTGGTGCACCATTACGAAAAATATCCAAACATCTTATCCTCAGTACATACAAACATGCAGGCAGATCGTATTTTGTGAATGAGAGCTCATATTATATTGAGTTGAGGAAAAGAGGTATAGATATTTGCCATAAAAGGCTCTAAGTTCAATTTATCGTACTGATACTTTTATCAAACGGTATATTATTCAATATAACCAACTAACACAAGATCAAGTACTCGCAAAGGATTTTACTCGGATGAAGAGTACGCTTTCCTTACGGACGACAAGCCGCCATCGCGAACGAGTGTACTCTGACGCGCCGTCACCATGAAAGTTCCGTTTCCTGGAACAGACTTACAATAATATATCAAAAAATATTGTTAGAGCTCATTGTTTTTGAGCTCTAATGAGTCTCATTTCATCCAGCTTGGTTTTATTGCTTTTTCGCTCAAAAATATTACATTGTGATATGTTAGAGTTCGATCGATTCCTGTGACAAAAGGTAAGATTCGATACTCGTCTCACAAACTTACGTACGAGTTACGCCTTACTGCTTTAATTCCTGTTGTCATGGTGATCAGAGGCCTGAGGAAGGTCGGATGTTCGCGCGCAGTCTCCCAGCTCGGTCACTTTGTATCTAGGCCAGCATGTGCAGGAGTGAATGTGGGGGAACACTTTGCATCGTAATTCAAAAAGCAGACATCAGACTTAGGATTGAAGCGCTTGTTCTCCTTGCATACATCTGCTTCTTCCCTGATTGGGGGAGGAAACGAGACTTGGAGCCTCGGCTCTCGTATACGTTCTTAATTCATTGTTCGGTTGGCTAGTTATTGCGACTATTAAATGCTTTTTAAAAAACGTGTTGGAGATTATAGAAAATTGTAGCCCTCCTTTTAAATGAAATAATGCTCCGTCAATATATGATACGCAACTTGTCATGAAAATATTACACGGATATATAAAATTTTGTGGTGCAAAGCTAGTGAATGAGATCTCTAATTTTAGAATGAGCACAGGTTTATAATTTTGGCAAAATTAAATTACAATTATCTTGTCTAAAACTGACAAAATTGTTTACGTGAATAGTTGAACTTGAGTGCTTATGTTTTTTGTTTTTGTGTTAGTGACTACTATCGCACGTAGATTTAGCGCGTTATAGCTGTAGTTTTGTTGGCTTGATCTTGGAGAGTGTCATTTGCTCCAGTAATGTCGCAAACTTGAATAAAACAAGGGTGTTGTATGATGTCATTTCAGTTGGCATCTGCCTACCTGTGTATTAAAAGCCCATACATGTTTTATGAGGGAAATACTTATTTTATTATGGGCTATTTTTTCTGTGATATTCATATTCATTCTATTTTTAGTAAAATCAATATTCTTAAATTGAACTACCTGATAGTGGTTTTCTCGAACTTCTTTACGCACGTGGAGAGACTTGGCTTGTTCTTTTCCGTTGGCTTGTTCTATCGAGACTTGGCTTGTTCTATCGAGGCGATGTGTATGTTTTCGCCCTGAGACAGTGCCTCTACCATGCGTCAGGACGAAACTATTCTTAGACGTATTAAATTCGTGATACATACTGTGAAGAAGCTGGGTTATTTCTGTGTCTCTTCAACTTGTAATAGTTTTTATAGCGCATTCACCTCCTCTCCTGACGAGATCATTTTAATAATTAGGTAGTGTTTCGTGTACAGGCAAGCCTTTTAGTATTTACTTTTTCATCGTATTTGTCGCTAATGTAAGTGATGGTGACAAATGTCCGTAATATTTGTTCCTTCGTGTTTTTATAGGATTAGTGAATTCCAATTGTGAATGGCCAACAAACGTTATACTGTTCGCACAGCTCCTACTTAGTAGCATAACATCTTCAGATCGAACATTAATGAAACGTTGAGGTTGTGCATTGCGAGTGTACATTTAATTGCTACACGACTTGTACGTACGTTACATCCTTTTGGAGTGCTGCCTGAAAATCTTCGTGTGTAGATCTGCTTGCATCGTAACCTTCTCATCAAAACCAACTGGTAACGGGACCTTGTATAGCTCATCCCTCCGAAAATAGCTCCAATCTGAACCAGTTTAACTCGCTCCATGAGAAAATAAGCAGTTCTTTCCTATTTGGCTTTGATGCGATCTGGGCACGTAGAGGCGATGACGAGTATGCGCTGGTGGTGTCCTGCCATCTTCTGCTCGTGCGCTGCAGCCTCGTGTGTGTGAGTGTGTGTGCACTGCGCTGCTGCGGGGATGCCGCTGCTCTTTGGCTCGCGTGCCAACAGCACACCTCGCTTGTGTTCCCGCTCACTGTAACACCTTCCCTTTGGAACTCTTCTGTCTTTCTGTTCCACTGCAACACCTTCCCTTTGGAACTCTTCTTTCATTTTGTTGCACTGCAACATCTTCCCTTTGGAACTCTTCTGTCTTTCTGCTCCACTGCAACACCTTCCCTTTGGAACTCTTCTGTCTTTATTTCTGCTCCACTGCAACATCTTCCCTTTGGAACTCTTCTGTCTTTCTGCTCCACTGCAACATCTTCCTTTTGGAACACTTCTGTCTTTCTGTTCCTCTGCAACACCTTCCCTTTGGAACTCTTCTTTCTTTCTTTCTTTCTGTTCTACTGCAACGCCTTCCCTTTGGAACTCTTTTTTCTTTCTGTTCCACTGCATCACCTTCCCTTTGCAACCCTTCTGTCTTCAATTACTGTTCTGTATTGCTTGTACTCCTTGTGATGATGTATTTTATTTTTCTGTTGCTAATAGGCATTTTAGGATCAACTACGGTATTTTGTGTCCATCGACTTTTAGGAAATATGTGCAGGATCGCACGTCTTCAGTCCCTCAGGAGGATAACCCTATTGTGTCTATGGGAATTGGCACTCCCAGGGGGAAAATGTGTGAGGACCCAAGCTGAGAGTTCGGTAGGCCTATTTTTTTTGTTGAACTAAATTTTTGTTTGTGTTATGTTAATAAGGACCCTCTTTTTCGGTTTACTGCTGTGCTGTTTTTCAGCACCTACTACTTTCTTCTTCAACTTTTGGTCTTGTTTCATGAACTTCTTTCTCAACTTACTATTTCTATGCCTCTTCTAGATTCCGCGTTCCCTTGCCTCCATACTAAATAGTGCCTCCCTCCATCCTTTCTTCGATACGCTCTTTTTTGAAGCGGTTAGGGAGGCTTAAACTAACTTATAATCTTAACCTTAGGAAGGCTTAAACAAACATATAATCATAGTCTCACGTCTTCAGTTGTCAAGGCATTTTGTTCATGTGATAATCCTCCCTCTTTCTTACGAAAAAACAGTGCCGTACAACCGATTCCGTACGAACGTTTCGTTTGTGTTCAAAAATGCTGCTTGTGCATTCAATCGATGTTTCAGCTGCTAGCTTGGTGTAAATATTCCATTTATAGCGATTTTAGCATACTGTGCCAAGAGATATTGGAATTTCAACTCCTCTGATGTCATGTATGTCTAATTATTAATGTAGTTACACCGTAAAGTTAGATGATTATAATGCTGGGTGGGTCGCCAGCTCACGTACTATCCAATGAAGCTTCTTATAATTTGTGCTATTACTATTTTAGATTTATTAATCAAAAACTTTGGAGCGAAATAGAAATCAACGCTTTTCAGTTTGTGTTCCCATTAAGGTTTATAATATAAAATAGTATTAATATTTCTGATTGAACAATTCCTGTATGTTAAATGCGTTTAATCTGTTCTTCAATTTCAAAATTTTGTTGTCGATACTTCAAGTAAAAGCTAGTGTTGGCACGAGTAAGCATTCCTGTGTAAGAGCAAATAAAAACAGAAATGCTCGGATAATGTAGAAAACGTGCTCGCGAGTCCCCGTTGTCATAAATGATGCATATCCATTATTTATGGTGGTGACTCTTTTGCTGCTTTGAGGTACGACTTCTCGAGCTCAAGTGCTCCACTGAAAACTTGTAGGCTTCTCCTGAATAAAGAGTAGCTTTCTATGGCTTCGTTTAGTCCTCTCACAGTTGACCTGTTCAATTCTAGTCCTGGATCGATCTTTTCCTTTGTCCAAGACTGCAGTGAAGCAGGCTGTAGCTCTCGACGGAATGTTCATGCTCAGTTTGCTTGGCGAGTTGCTCACGCTCCCATTGACAGTCACGAACTTCATGTTCTTGCATTTGGTCCTCGCTTTATTGTGGCCGGCTTGTGGTGTTCCACCTCTCAGAAAATACACTACCGATATTCAATTGTGGGCTTACAATGGGCTTTTTTTCATGATGTCGACCTCATCGCCCATGATCTGAGGATTTCTTCGGCTTTCGCGTCTTCGGAAATACGACGAGAATAATACCTCAGGAAGGACGCTTGCTTTCCGCAGAATGTCAAATTTCAATTCTGACCTCCAGAAATTTTGAGCGATGAAAAAATATGAATTTGGTTTCAACTAACCTATTTTTCGTCTTGAAGGAAGATACTAAAAATGTCATTTCTTTTGATTTAAAATTTGCTAGACGAAAATAAAATGTACTACACCCCGCGATCTCATTACTGGAGTCATTATCCGTTGTTCATTTATTTTCTGCTTGGTGTTATCTGAGCAAGGCGATCATTCTTGAGCGTTCAAGTTGTTAATCATCGTTTTTTTTTCAATCCGTTATTAATTAGCTAGCGTTTTTTACAACGTTGGTCTCCTCTGGAGTATATAGAACCATTGCATTTTAAGAGAATTAGCGCTCCCAACGTGGATGATGCGGGGTTCCGAACTGAAGATTAGGCAAGTCTTCTTTCTAATGAAATAGAAAAGGATTTCGTTTTCTTACGGACCAATTTTTTCGGTTCACTGCTGCTCCTTTTATCAGCACCTATTCTTTCTTCTGCGACATAGATCATTTCATGAACTTTTTTCACCTTCAATTTTACTGATTCCATGCGCTGGGTCTGGGGACTCGCATTCTACAGAGATTCCCCGCTCCTTCAATTGCATATTAAATGGTACCTGCGTCTTTATTATCTTGAAAATAACTTTGTTGTAGTAGGGGAGGCAAAAACTACTTGTAATCTAATCTACGACGTTGCTATGATAAATCCCCTCAGGGGGATACAATTATTGTATCTATGGGAACTAGCGCTCCAGGGGGACAATGTGAGGGCCTGAGCTGAGAGTTAGGTAGGCCTTCTTTTTGTTGAAATAAAATGTTTTTGTTATGTTAAGGACCACCTTTTTTCGGTTCACTGCTGTCCTGTTTTTCAGCACCTACTACTGTCTTCTTCAACTTTGGTCTTGTTTCATAATCTTCTTTCACAACTAACTGTTTCTATGCCTTTCTGCGTAGATTCCGCGTTTCCTTAACTCCATACTAAATGGTGCCTTCCTCCTTCCTCTCTTTGGATCGCAATTTTTGCTGGGTAGGGAGGCTAAAACTAACGACTAATCTAATCTATGATAAATTTCTTTAATCAAGTATTTTCTCCTAGTTCAATTCTACATCATGAATCCAATTTACTTTCATACTTGAAATGTCATCAACCGAGAACCATGTCTGCAATATGAGTGCGAATCATGTGTTTTTAAAATTGACTGTCTTAGTAACTGAAAAACTCCGAAGTCAGTCACACTGAAACCGTCGGAGTTTTGTAAGCGTGGCTTGTCTATTTTTGTAGATTCTGACGCCCGACCGGCGACCTTGAATAAATTGGAGCTCACAGTAGAAAAGTGTGCAAGCATGAATAGCCCCAAAAGAACCCAACGTTTTACTCGGATTACGAGACCTAAATCATCTTCGGATATAAGCTGTGTGCCTGATCTTAAGGGAACAGACCTTCTTGCAAGAGGATTACTTCTAAGCGGCTCTGTTCTTGTAGAATCCCCAGGGTCAAACGCAAGCAGTGAGCGAACTGAAACGAAGCAAACAAAATGCACTGATCGCACATCAACTACAGCATCTGCTGCGAGGTCAAGTTGCCCCATTGTCAAGGCTGGTGCGAGACAGACCGAGAGCAAAGCGGGCCCACATCGAGATGCTGTTGCTGGCTGTTCGAGGAGGTGTACTAAAGCTACTTCGCCCTCGCTTGACACCGTCCATCACCAAAGTGAAGGATCGCGTTTTAGATCAGACTTGACTTCTCCGTCCAGTACTCCACTGTTGAAAGAGTTACGAAGTGCCAGTGACTCGACGAATAAAAAATTGCCCAAGTTTGGAAGTTACTTGACAGTGGCCAGCTGCGATTACTGTGATCTATCGACTTCACCGGAACGAAGTCGTGATTTCTGTAAAACTGAGTTTTCTGTTGCCCACACTGGTATGTCGACGAGCAATCATGATCTTCGCTCTTTAGGCTCGAAATCTTCAATTAGTTTCGACCCACATGTCACGAGTACCTCGAAGTCCACGTTTCAGTGCAATCCAAGATCTGAGTCTTACCGTCAGGTCTGTTATGCTCACGTGAAAACGCAAATGCTTTCTGCAGAATCCAAGAGTGTATCATCGAGTATTACGGATAATTTGGTTGTAGATTTGGCCAGGTCTGATTTGTGTTGCGGAAGAGCACAATGTTTGGCAAACAGCCTTAGTCTGGACTCGCTTTTAGTTGATCATCACGGTTCCCTGTCAAATACAACAGACAGCAATGCACCAGTCGATACGAGAACTTTCAAAGTATCCCACGGAATTGAACACTTACCCAGTTGCCGTAACGTAAACGTATCGATCCACTCACGCCAGTACTTGGATGGCAGAGAGAACTTATCAGCACGTTTCAGCGCTACCGAGCGGTCTGCAGTGAGAAACAGGATTCCATCGAGCCTATCTGGGACGCAGAGCCAAGATGGCGTGCGTCGTCAAGCGCGCCCTTCTTTCAGAGTAGGTCTCATGACTCGCCTCAAGCGGCTCATCTCTGCCTTCAGCTCCCACAGAGTTGACCGTACTGGTTCTGAAGGTGTGCTGACGTTGCTTGCTATCCGTTTCACTAATAACCATCTCAGAATGAGCAGCTTTGATTGGAACTGTATGGTTAAGATAAGCTTCGTCTTGGGTTTATTTTCGTCTTTTTTACGTAGTGATGTTCGAGTAGCGAGGATTTGTCTTTTCTGAAGAAAGTTCGGAAGTACTGAGTAAATACGTTGTTCTGCTATAAACGTGCATTTTACCTTCAAATAGGAGGAGAAGCCAGGTGAAAATTCCAGAGCTAAAGTTGTTCTTGCTCTATGGTGTCGGATCATTGTCCTTTCGGTTCAAATTTGCCCATTGATAAACCACATAAGTGAGTGCTCAGAGATGTCAGCCAAGTGCACTTGGCTGACATCTCTTAGTCTGGACTCGCTAAGACACCATAAATATCACACGCTCACCATTGGAACGCGTCAGTTGGCTTAGCTGTATGCCGGTTGTCTTTTTTTTTACAGTTCTGATGCCGCCACTGAAAACGAGCGTGCGTAATATATGTAGGTGTGCTGTTTCATTTCCTGAGTGTTCGCATCTTTTTTCATTTCTCTCAGTTCCCAGGTTCAAATACATTTTAGTGTATTTCTGTAATATACTCGTTATTTCTGGTTGATACAAACTAAGCGTGATAAGATGTAGTTCCAAACCTAGAGTTGCTAACGCTGGTCTTGAATTGTTTACGTGGATTAGAGGGCACGATCGTCTACGCCCATTTATGTCTTAGTAAATCACTCTGTCATGTCTCTCATTCTTGGCCGAGACGTATTGATTAGCTGTGCTTCTCTGATCATATGTGTGTGAACTACTTTTTGGCAGCTTGCTCGTGCTGTTCTGCCCAACATTGCTGTATCCATTGAAAATTCGTCGTTCTTGATGATTTATTTTTATTGTCTTCAGGTGGCTACCACCCTGTGATGATTGGCGACCTGTTCTACAATAGATACCACGTCATCAGGAAGCTTGGATGGGGCCACTTCTCGACGGTTTGGCTTTGTTGGGATATGCAGTGAGTAATTTATTGCCACCGGTTTTGTTCACGGTGAATTGGAGGCCATTTATACTCTCATTCTGACAGATTTTTGTTTGTGCGCCTGTTTTCTGGAGGCTCTTAGATTGGTGTGAACGTCTCAACGTGAAATAGTTTGGTATAGAGTTCACGGGTCATGTTACTTGGACTATGTACTGAGTCCTTTCGTGAAGCATTTCTCACTTGAGGACATGTGCTGTCTCTTAGTAGCGCGGTGCTAATACCCTTTCATACTTAAAAAATGCTCATTTTCTACTTTGTGTCTTGCTCGTTGAAAATTGCTTACTTCTGTTCATTAGAATTAGAGAGTAAGCTTTTGATAATATGTTGCTAGATAAAATGTTTTTAATGCACTTGCTGCATCATTCTAGCACGTGTCATGGTTTCGTTTCTCAGTGTACTTATGAAACAAAGCAATGATTTTTCTAGATTCGATTTTATATTCATGAAAGCTTTTTTCAACTTCTGAAATGTCGGCAAGGTTCCTTACTCGCTTGTGGTATTTTTAGTAGCAGTTGCAGTAATGCATTAGATTTGTGGCCTTGAATAAATGATCAGCTAATTTTATAATGTAGCTGGGAAATCTCTTAGAGCAGAATAATTTCCCATCTTTCATTCATTTTTCATTTGGTAATTGGTATCAGTTCAACACACTTAAAGATATTCCCCATTCCCTTGAATCAATGCTTATGACCAAGAAGCGCAAACTAGTTATCCAATGTAGAGTTTGAGTAAAAATGTTGCTTATTGCTATTTTACTTGTAAATTACATCGTGTTTTGATTTTTCAACATGGTCTGATCAGGAAAAATTGATGTAAATTGATTTTACACCGAGTTTCCCGCACTGCAGCCTGTCTGTTGACAGAGCGTGTGAATATTTCCCTCGGTTCTGACATCTTTTGTACGATTCAAAGTTGCGTGCTCGAGACGCATTTTTTTGTTTCGTTCAGCTAGTTAGACATTTACATTCATGAATTTTGTTACATAAATTCTTAATCTGCAATGCTATGATTGTTATTTTTGTGCTTATCGTCATAATTAGTTGCTGATTTCTGCGTTTTTTGCAGAGCTAAGAGATTCGTAGCCCTGAAAGTGGTGAAGAGTGCGTCGCACTACACCGAGACCGCTTTGGACGAGATCAAGCTTCTCAAATGCGTGAGTTGACTGACTGTACCTTGACAGTGTCTCTTCCTCAATGGGCGCGTGGCCCACTCGGAAGTTACGTCCGTTGGTTAGGCGAATCTATCTGAGAATAACTCTAAAACCTAGTTTTCAAATTCCCAAGTAATTTCTAGTGATAATTCTGAGAATTTCCATTATGTTTATCATGTGATATTTTTTGCAAAAAATGTAGGGCGAATCAATATGAGATTTTTAAAACTTCGTTTTCTAATTCTTAAGGTATTAATGATGGGAAATCATAGAATTTCTAACATTTTTGTTATACGAATTTTTTAGCCAAAAGCGAAAGGGCATTACAGCCATTAGTTGCGTTGGTTCGCATGAGGTACATATATGTAATGATATATAGAACTCTCTTGAGGTCTACGACTGCAAATCGTTTAGAATTTAAGCATTGTAATGGTAATGTATTGCCCTCAGAAGTTTTGTTCGTAATAGGTGTATTATTGTATTATTCATGTTGCACTTCCCTCGATATTCTGTTCCTACAAACTGTTTTATTAGTTGGTCTCCTTGTTGCACTCGTGGTTGTTAACAATTTTTTTCTGCCTTCGATAATAAATATTAACTCAACGCATTTTCAGCGAGGTTGTTGGCATTGAACTAGCTAAGCCAGTGAAAAGCAACCCCCCCATCGTATAGATATTCTCATCTGAATTATTTGTCCTCAAACCTGAAGAAAACAATTCTTCCTCACCCAACGCATAATATTTGCGACTTTCATTTGTGTCATTCACTCTAATTTTATTACTTGAGAGGAGAATTACTTAAAACGTCATACATGCTGTAACAGAAGCCAGGGCCTCTCTGTCCTTGGTTAACTTTGAAAACATTCTTGAGTTATATTGTGTTATTTTTAGAAGCACACAAGAACGATTTTGCATTGTATGCTTCTCTTGAAAGGGTAATTTTAGTGTCTGTTATAGTAACGAGCTTGCCAAATCTCTATTTTATTCCCCATAGTTCAGTGCATCTTTCCCATTTCCATGTCGCTTGGCCTGTGGGTTGCTGATACATTGGTTTTACTCCTGATAAAACATCATATTTTCACTTCAGTAATACAACTTAATCTAATAGTGGTACTCTTTCGTGCTTTGTTATTAATTAAACAGTTTTAGTGGTGTACTGATATTAACTGTTCTTTTACTCAAAATATAATTTCATTTTCAGGCTGCACATTTACTGTTAAAAAAATTTAACAACCGTTGGAAATAAATACGATTGGGTAAAAGAAAATATAAATTAATTTTTTTACTTATTCCCTTCAAAAGTTTAAACCATTAAATATTGGATGTTTAGGTGAAGCATTCGCCACTTGCTTATTACTCCAGGGAAGATAGTGTTTATGGGGGGGTTCATTTTGATGCTCTTATCAATTTTTCACTTTTTGCGAATTTTCCTCTGATGACACTAAATCCCACACCGGATGTTTTAGGTTTCATTACGTGTCCCTTGACTCATAAGAAGTAGCTGCTCGATACTGAAAGATCATTGAATAGAATCACTCTTTTCTTTTCTAACTAAATATCAACCCTACATGAGGAAGATTGAATATGTGTGCCTTGAAACGTGTACAAATGTACAACTTCCTCCATAGGTAAGGGAAGCGGATGAGACGGATCCAAAACGCGACAAGACTGTGCAGCTCTTGGATGACTTCAAGATCACGGGAGTGAACGGCACTCACGTGTGTATGGTGTTTGAGGTGCTTGGCCACAACCTCCTCAAGTTCATTATCCGCTCAAATTACCAAGGAATTCCTCTCGCCAATGTCAAGAACATCACTAGACAGGTAACTTGCGCCTAGCTGACTCTTGTGTTTTTCTCACAAGTGAAAATCTAACAGCTCGCTGTTATCTTTTGTCTTATTTCAAGAGTACCGGTGTACAGATTGCTCGTCTTCATCAGAGTACTTTAAACTTTAGCATAGGAGTACTTTTCACTATTTTGACACGGTATGCTTCAAATGTAGACGTAGCTCTCATCAAATATTGAACACGACATTCGCGTTTGCGAGCTTTTAAGACGATCACGTAATGCTCCCCAGGTGTTGGAGGCGCTTGACTACCTGCACACGAGGTGCCAGATCATCCACACAGACATCAAACCAGAAAACATTCTCATGTGCGTCGACGACATCTACATTAGGAAGCTGGCGTACGAGGCTACGCAGTGGCAGAAGATGGGTCTCAAGCTGCCCGGTTCTCTTGGTACGTGCTAGCTTTGCTGCCTAATACTATATTTCGTATTGAATATGCTCATTTTTACCGAAAAAAGTTTTGTGGTAGAGTATAGATTTCATTTGAAGGCTTGCTCACTCATTTTCAGTACCACCGTCGTTTGATATCGTACGTTTTCTTCAAGCTTCAGTGTCTAGTGACGAGCTAGAATTACTGTATGCTGTCATGGGCTTCATGCATGTTTCGTATCTTTTTCTGCTGAGGCAATTGCGTTGCGGCGTTTAGTTAAGGAAAAGGAGAGAAACTATTGGTTCGTAGCTCTTTACTTGCATCATTTATTTTTTGGGATCTGATTTGATCATTGCTTTTCTGCTAGTAGCTATTTAAATTCGTAGCACTGACGATGATGGACGGTAATAATCCACTAGTGTCAAATCATATGAAGAGAACGTACAATTATGACTTAAAGAGTCCCTTTTATTTTGTATAATTGTATCATTATTTTTCCCTGCTGACAAAAATTATCTTTACAGTGAGTACTGCACCTAAGCATTTCAATCAACCCGATCCCAACGCAAAAATATCCAAAACTAAGAGGAAGAAAATCAAAAAGAAGGCCAAGGTGAAACAAGCTCTGCTGGAGAAACAAATTAAAGACTTGGAAGAGCTGGAGGAGCGAGAAACTCGGCTGGCTTTGGCTGCGTGTTCACTTACTGACGGCGCATCTAGCAACCAAGGTAAATGTTTTGTCATCTATGGGCTGATCAATCATTACGGTTATCGGGTAGCAATTTGAGTTTCCCTAGCGAATATTTTCTATCTTTATTGTTGCGTTCTTGTTTTCCATGTTGACTCGAAGATGCGTTCAAAGTTGTTAGTGGAACAATTGACGTCACAATTGTAGTGCATGCAACAGAATAGGGAAAAAAAACTCAATTGCTTTGACACAGTTACTACTTTAATGTTACGCAGCCATAGTTGTTGACGTTTTTGGATAGTGTTGTGAAACAGATGATTGCTCAAGCTTTCAGCGCTTGCTTTGAACTTCAATTTGCTGTTGGCACAGTTGTTATTCATTACTGATGCCACGAAGATTGATGTTGTTTTGGAGGAAAAATTGCTGACAGCATTCACGAGGCTTAGATGAGTGGGAAATATTTAGAGAATGGAACGGTTGAATTTGAAATGAGTTATGTATTTAATTTTTTTTTCTTTCAAAAAGTAAGCATATTATTAAGGTGCATATTTTTCCAACTCTTCACGCATTAGTTACAATGAATTCGAAAAATGTGAAGATCGGTCAACATGTTATTGCGTTCATATTCTGTGCTCAGCCAACACTCGTCACACATTTTGCCAACCACTCACAACCGTTACAGAACCTTCACTGGCTGGGACCAGTAACGGAGATTGTTCTGCAGCAGCCGTCACCGAGATAGGCTCGCTAGGCGCCGCGACCAATTGCACCGACGACGGCAGCAGCGGCACCAAGCCCACTGCCACCGAGGACAGGCCTCCAAAGGCCAGCGTCAAGATTATCATGAACGACGAGGAGCCCGTGAGAAACGACTGCTCCGACGAACATGATGATGAGAGCTCTGATCACCCCATGCTTCGCTCCAACATCTACAAAGGCGCCAACAACGCTAGCTTCGATGAAACAGCCCAGCAGAAACTTGGTATGCAACTGTGTGCTTTGTTCTATTCAATGTTTAATCCCATTAGAGTAATTTTGTTTGAATCCTTAGTGAAATATTTGTGGCTTTCTTGAATGCTTGATCTTTTCGTAATAATACAATTCCTGCGTTTTTTCTGGGAATTATCTAACAGCGCAATAAATTTAATTCAAGAATGCTTTAGTATTACAAAGTGTACCTTAAGAATTCGCATAGCTGTTGCAGTGTCGTTACAAAAATTAGTCCCTGTTCTCCAATTGATAGTACAACTTTTTTTATTAAAAATTTAGTAACTATGTATGTAATTGAAGTTATCACAGAGTTGTAGTAATCGTTCTAAGCATCATGTACGCACTGAAGTTATTTTGAGGGATTTATGTCGTAGAAAGAGCCAACTTTAGAGTGGTGGAGCTTGTATAACAATCAGTGACTTCTCAGGCTAATTCTTGCAAGTTTATCGGCTATAAATTCGAAGCCTTGTTCAGTGGGGTGCTCCAAAGTCCGACACAAACTTTCAAATAGGTTGAATATTTTCCGAGCATTAGAGAAACTTTCGTAGAATAGTGGTAATACATACAAGACGATATGTTAACTCAAAACCTTCCCTCAAAACTAATGTCCATGCTTGCTTTTTTTAGTCACACTCCTGCATTCACAACAACAGCCACTCACGCAGAGCTCCACTAACTTAACTGCACTCAAATCATGGCCTTTCTTCGTCAACGTCTTAGTTATGTGAATCACTGATGACTCGGCATTGCATTGCTATAATGACATCACTAGCATAAATTAGTTCATCATAGCTCTCATGATATCATAATACGCCCAAATTCTACGACTGCTTATATTAAACTGTTTGTCCGATAATTAATCACTAGCACGTTTATTCACCTCGTCTTCAAAACTCTAGCACAGTAAGTCTTGCTTCTCAAGAAAATATTGTGTTCCTCGTAAGTTTGTTATTTCATTATGTTAAAATATTGTCCCCCTTTTACTCACCGACTCGCCCTTTCTTCTCTCGTAATTTTATGACAGTGTAATTCATATCCATGTATGAGTTTACCTTAATCCCATGTATATTAATATATTGAACGAGTGTCCCTTGTGTGTGGCTTGGCGAGTAGAGCACCGCAAGAGCCTCGCTGAGATGTGCGAAGCGGACGTGACACCAGGAGGCGCGGTAGGCCTCAACCTCGACCCTCTCATGAACGGTCACAATCCTGGTGCTGCGAGACCTCATCTAGGCCGCTCTGAGTCGGAGATCACTCCCGACCTCAGGATAGCTCGTGACCATCACGGTGAGAAATTACATCCGCTTCAAATACTCTAAATGTATACGCATTTAATAGTCACACGGTGTACTCGTGGCCATCACGGTGAGACATCAGCTTCAAATACTGTAAATGTGCACGCATTTAACAGAATGTCACGGTGTGCTCGTGACCAGCACGGTGAGACATCCGCTTCAAATGCCGCTAAATGTAGACACTGAGTTTCACGGTGGGGTGGATAACCTCAATTTTTAGATCCGTACTGAGCTAAAGGTTAGGTAGGCTTCCTTTTGTTGTAATAAAATAGGTTTTTGTTTTGTTACGGACCATCTTTTTTCGGTCCACTGCTGTCCTGTTTTTCAGCACCTACTACTTTCTTCTTCAACTTTTTTCTTGTTTCATGAACTTCTTTCCCAGCTTACTGTTTCTGTGCACCTTCCCTCAACTCCATACTAAATGGTGCCTTCCTCTTTCCTCTCTTGGAACATCTTTGTCGTGGTCAAGGGAGGCTAAAACTTTCTTTTATAATAATAATAATTTTAGATCCGTCTCATCTTACGATGAAGATGTAGCACAGAACTGCGTCTTAAGTATCACTTCGAAATAGACCGTTACCAAATCAATCCACAATAATAAGAGCTCGCCAAAATATTGGTAGTTTCTTTTGCAAATTCAATGTTAATATCTATAATTAGTACAGATTAATTCTTGAGAAGAGTGATTGCGTTTGTTGTGTACGTATCAACATAATTCGGTTTCATCTATTTATTCAAATTACGCATAAATTTTGCATGATTCTACTTCTTATATTTCCAGCGTTCTTGGTAACATTTCTCCTAGACAAGTAGCATGTGAGTCAGCTAATACCCTCCCTTTTAATTGCCCTGACTGTTGCCCCGAATCTTACATCAGTGTTGCTTATAGCTCATTTTCTTTGTGTAGACTCGCTCGCTACCGTTCAAACCAATATAAATATCTTACCGTGGTGCAGTGGAGGGAGCGGCCGCTGACGCTGTTGTTGAAGGTCTCACAGACGTGGAGGGAGGAGACAAGGGCAGTTCCGGAGACCCGATGGCCGGCGGCGCTGCAGGGATGCGCAGAGTGGCCTCCTGTCCTGATCACAAGGCACTCGAGACCATGCCTGACCCTGTCACTGAAGTTTGTGACTTGCAGGTAACTTCTTTTATAATTAACGTTTTTTCTGTTCGAGAAAGATTCTCTCTGTAGGGAAATGACAAAGTTTAACAATCCTGCTGAGTGCTTATACGTACTCCTGTTATCAAGGTGTGTGCGTAGACTTTCGACCATTTAAGTCTCATGGTTTGCTTATTAGGTCAGTCATGAAAGGTTTTCTTCGTTATGTTATGCTTTCCTGATATTTCCTTGGTAGTCTTACTTGTTTCGTATTTCTTTTATGAGTTTGAAAGCTCATCATTTTTGACAATGGTTGTACTGCAATGTTTGATGCTGTTGACTCATGACTAAAGTATCTCGATACGGCACTTATCAGCTACTGAGCGTATTACTAGAACAATATAGATAGTTTTGCTCTAAACGCCGTTGATAACAGCTACTTAAAGCCTTTTAAAGATCGAGAGTTGCAAATAGGACACACACACTAGTTTGCTATGTTATTATAGCCACCAATTCGAATTTCTTCTAAAATATCATTCATTTAATGGATCTTTATTCATTTGGAAAACTCGTCTATACGTATGTATGTTTGATATTTGCATTCTGATGAAAATTTTCATCAACAACATACAGTTTTGATACTTTGATCTAGATATTTTCACGCTAGAAACTTCAGATTCTAATCTAAATTTTGTAACTTACAAGGACAAGTTGGACTTGAGTTGCCATATGCTTCGTGGGTGACTAGCCTTGAATTTCATGGGCTCAACTCGCATGAATTTTATCGTGATAGAGATACATTGCGTTATGTCCTCTGACCATTTGTATTTAATTAGATATTGATCTGAAATTGCTTTCAGTAATCGAAGTGTGCTTAAAGCCTATGCGAAGCTCGGACTTTCTTAGTACTGCAGGTCGGTTCCTCAAATCTGGTCCCATTGAAAATCTTAGTCGAAGTAATTATGGGCTAAATATTTTGTATTATTTTCTGTGTCTGATAGCCAGTTTTTGTTAATTTTTGAAAGCTTGCAATTGGCTTTGCTGAATTATTTCCTTATAAAATTCATCTTCTTAGTAGAAATTTTAGCATCTAGATTAAAAAAATATCCTATCCGGACTCTGAAGTATGCGGATTTAAAATAATTAATACATACATATGCATACATATACCGGGCTTATCCTCCCTATGGGAGGGTAGCCGACAGCAGGCCACAATCACCACACTTAGTCACTAGGAGGCGAGAGAGGCAGCACTGGCCGCACCTGAACTGCCAGGATCAGCAGCAGCCCAGCACAACCACCTTCCACAGTCAGGCCCGACAGCCACAGCTGGTTTACCCCGACCGCTTCATTGAGTGCAGCCCCTCCCCCCGCACATGACAGGTCAACCCCATCACACGCGGGCAGCTTCCAGTAACGCGTCAAAAATAAAATTACCTTCTTATACACTGCCCACACTCACTTCTGTCCGCAGCCATCCCTCTCGCCACGTCCACAGTCAGACCCCTCTCATACAAAGCACGTCGCACTCCATCCATCCAACTCATCCGTGGTCTACCTCGCGCTCGAAGACCACTCACTTCCGACATATATATCTTTTTCACCAGCCGCTCAACATTCATTCTTTCAACATGCCCAAACAATCCAAGCACTCTTTCATCCACTCGCCTGCTCAACTTTTTGATAACACCCGTCTGCCCCCTAACCAACTCATTCCTGATCCTATCTCTTCTAGTTACTCCATACATGCTCCTCAAACACATCCAACTTCCTCCTCTCAGCTGCTCTCAACCCCCAGGACTCTGCTCCATACAACAAAACTGGCACAATCAAACTTTCATACAGTCCCCTCTTAACATTCATACTCAAACTCCTGCTTTCAAAAACTTTCCTCATTGCACCCAATGTCTTACAACCTTCACTCACTCGATGCTTCACTTCTACTTCCATACTATCCTTAACAGTTACATCCGACCCGAGGTACCTAAAATGCTCTACATCCTCTAAAACTTCCCCATTCAACCTCACATCCAAAGTTCCAAACACTCCACCTCTTGAACATCTCATCACCTTACTTTTATTCACATTTACCCTCAATTTCCGCCTTTCGCACACTCTACCAAACTCTGTAACCAGTCTCCTCAGTTTTTCCTCTGAATCAGCCACAAACGCTGTATCATCTGCAAACAACAGCTGACACACTTCCCAATACATACCATTTCGTCCCACCAACTGCGCACCTTTTTCCAACACTCTGGCATTCACTTCTTTCACCACACCATCCATAAACAAATTAAACAACCACGGCGACATCACACATCCCTGTCTCACACCTGTCACAACTGGGAACCATTCACTCACCTCATTCCCTACTCTCACACATGCTCTGCTATCAATGTAGAAACTCTTGATCGCATTCAACAGTCTCGCACCCACTCCATACAAACTTACCACTTGCCATAGAGCCTCGCGATCCACTCTGTCATACGCCTTCTCTAGATCCATTAATGCCCAATATACGTCCTTTCCCTTTAATAAGTATTTTTCATTCACCTGCCTCACAGCAAACATTTGATCCACACAACCTCTACCACACCTAAAACCACACTGTTCTTCAGCAAGCACACGATCCGTCAACACTCTCACTCTTCCAATTAACCCTCTTCCATACAGCTTCCCAACGACACTCGGTAGACTTATACCCCTAGAATTACTGCACTCATACCTGTCACCTTTCCCCTTGTACAATGGAACTACGCCCGCACTACTCCAATCAACCGGCACTTTACTAGCCTCGAAACACACATTTAATAAACGCACCAACCATTCTATAACCACATTTCCTCCTTTCTTTAGACATTCAACCGTGCAGCCATCCAAACCTGGAGCTTTCCCATTTTTCATTTCATCCAACGCACATCTCACCTCTGCACTTCTTATTCGACTTCTATTCACTTCACCAAACACAGGCATTCTAACATCACCTCCAACAGCTACTACTCTCGCAATCCTATCATCCCTCACGTTCAGCAGTTCCTCAAAATACTCCGCCCATCTCTTTCTCACATCACAACTCTTCACTCGCAGCCTACCATTTGTATCCTTCACTCTTGCCTCATTCTCCACCTGACCCTTCCTAATTCTCTTCACTTCCTTCCAGAAAACCTTCCTTTTCTCCATGAAATCCCCTCCCAACTTCCTCCCCCATTCCTCATCCGCCGCCCTCTTCGCTCTCCTTACCATTCTTTGTACCTCTTTCTTCCTCTCCTTATACTCTTCAAAATTTTGCTGGTTGCCTCGTTGCAACCACCTTTCGAACGCCCCCCGCTTTCTTTTCACAGCCGCTCCTACTTCTCCGTTCCACCATTCACTCCCCTTTCTAATCCCCCCTCCAACCTTCCTTACCCCACACACTTCCCTTGCACATTTTTCCACCGCATCTTTAAACAACTTCCATTCCCCTTCCACTCCACCCACCTCACTTTCCTTCACCCTCCCATACTCCACTTTCATCTTCTCCTGATACTCACACTCACGCTCAGAATCATGTAACTTGCTTACATTTAACACCTCCCTTCCACTCCTCCTTTTTACACCTCCCCTGATAAAAAATAAATATCTTTGTGCAGGTGAAAATTGCTGACCTGGGTAACGCCTGCTGGGTGGACCACCACTTCACTGAAGACATTCAGACGCGTCAGTACCGGTGTTTGGAAGTTCTGCTGGGTGCTGGATATGGGACGCCTGCCGACATCTGGAGTACTGCGTCCATGGTCAGTGTTAAAGAGCCCCTAGTGATCCTAATGTTCGCAAACCAGTCCCAAATTTATGGAAAAAGTCAAATGCACTGGTGATTGATCTTGCCATGTATGAAAATTTAAGAATAAACTGTTTCAGGACAAAAAATAATGCGAGTTTTCGTTAGTGCTTCTAGAAAAAGAGTGCGTGAAATTTTCAAAGTTGGACGAGCAGATTTTGTGCATCTTTATAGCCAGAGAAGTCCATGAAAAAATATATTTTAGATTTTTCACTATGGTAATTTTACGAGTACATTGTCGTTACTTTTTAATTTTTCCTGTTTTCAGGGTATATGTATGCTAAATTTAAATGCAAAACACTGTAAAGCTGGGATCTGTTAATTACGGCAGTATAATTATTTTTAACATACCCCGTGCATGTTCTCATAAAAAAATTTTGTACTAGGGATGTCGAAATTTTATTGTTGTATTCATTTTTCTGAATAATGCATTCAAATAATTTTTAGTTAGGATAAGCTTGTTCTCTTGTGAGAGTAAAAAAACTAGATGGTTCCTGGTGAGAGCTCAGCCGAAAAAATGCATCGTATCTGGTTCTTACATAAGTTTCATTCGTGTAACCTAATCACAAAAAATGTTCATTGCCGGGACTCTCTTGTTACTGTTAGGCGGAGTTCACACCAGGAGGATAAGATATTTATCTCCGAAACATGCGATGCACGATAATTATCCTGAAGATAAGTTAGGTTCATACTGAAGTGATAAGACATGAGCTAGCAACGAAGTTTAGCCGGAGAAATTTAGTCAGTAATCATGAGTCCTTCATCGAGTGATGAAGAACTCTGGCCAATATCGTCCCTTAAGGGGATACAATTATTGTATCTATGAAAATTAGCTCTCCCAGGGGAAAATGTAAGGGAGTTAGAGTTAGGTAGGCCTTCTTTTGTTAGAATAGAATAGGTTTTTTGTTTGTTATAGGCCTTTTTTTCGGTTCACTGCTGTCCTGTTTTTCAGCACGTACTACTTTTTCAACTTTTTTATTGCTTCATGAACTTCTTTCTTAGTTCTGAGTTTCTATGTTAAACGTTTCTATTGTTTCTATGCACCCTGTGTATAGATTCTGCGTTCCCTTAACTCCATACTAAGTGGTGCCTTCATCCTTCCTCTATTTGAACATATTTGTCGTGTAACTTTCTTATAATCAATCATTCAATCAGCCGATATCGTACGACACTGAAAGAAGAGACACGCACGCTATGTCTCTTGATACGCGCATCGTGCGACAGCTGTCGCCATCGTACCGGTGTGAACCAGTTTTGTCGTCTCTCATTATTTTTAACGGATCTGAGCGCGTCGTATCTCACAAGACAATTATCGCCTATCGCTTACGACCTACAGACATGTATCTTATCTCGCTGGTGTGAACGCCGCCTTAGTGTTACGCTAACACTTTGACTGCGGCAGACTGAACTGCAGTTCAGTGTTCAACTCAGAAATAAGTCGATGTTTGTGCTCAATTTTACAAGTAACGAACAATATATGGATCATACCTTCATTTAGTTTTGGTTTAGTGTTCGTGAAAATTGAATTTGTGACTACTTGTGACGCAAAGGTCAGCTGCATTATGAAAATGCCCTCAGTGATCACCGGTGGCTTACGTCGCAGTCAAAATGTTGAAAAACCATTTGGTTGAATAAAACTAGTTGTTAACTTTTTTGTGCAGTTGAGCTCACCATGGACGCCTAAAATATTCAATTGAAGTATCATCGCCCCTAAAAAGTATACAAAGAATTAAGTTAAAGTATCTATGTCTTCCTTGCCTAAACAGCAGTGCTCTCAAATTGTATAGAATATCGTGTGCTGATGTATACCTTTTCTTGCGTTTCAGTCATTTGAGCTGGCTACTGGAGACTACCTGTTCGAACCGCACTCCGGAGCAGAGTACAGCCGCGACGAAGATCATCTCGCTCACATCATTGAATTACTGGGAGAAATACCACGCACTATTGCTCTGTCTGGCAAATATTCAAGTGAATTTTTCAATATGAAAGGTAAGTGTCTCTGGCTCTCTGCCTTTCTTTAACGTCTACTTTCGAGGGATAGTATTTCTGACACCTTCCAAGCCATAAACTTCGACCAGTCAACTAAGTCAAGTGTTTAGTAAAAATAAAATTGTGAGATCGGCGAGTCACATGTCCTTATTCCTTAATTCAAGACGCAAAAGTTGCGTATCCTCATCTTACAGTGTAGCTCCTGTAAAGTTTTTCATCTGGTAAAAAGAAGAACGTGAAGTTATTTGTGGAAACGAGGGCGTTTCCTTTTCTCATATTTGTTGTCAACATCTAATAAATTAATGGTTGTCTGATTTCATGGTCGTGTTTCACTACATAAATGTAGTGGTGTTAGTAAAGGTTATTATTATCATTATTATTTTAATTATTTCTGTAGCTTCAATTTATGGCATTTAGAGTTTTCAACTTTGTACCCTGTTAGTATTCTATTATTACATCTGTTTATCTGATAGACAGTTCAGTTATATTAGAAGGGAAATGCCTAATCAGAATTTGCCTTTGAGCGCTGATTAACCTTGTAAGAATTTACGAGAGTGCGTTAGTAAAAGTGTGAATGCATGAGCTTAGGAGGCAGTCTTGGCCGTGCAACATTTGCTCATTGTATACCTTGCGTTCGTAGAGTGTGTACACTTTTTGGCCTTGAACTCAACAACCTCTCGTTCTATACTAAACTACCGAATAGGAAGCCTGTTCGACCATCCAGTACTGTTATTTCCTACTTGAATCATATTTGTGTAATATATAGAATATAAGCGACATGTAAATGAGTATTCTCGTTACTGAAACCGGACCTATTTCAGGATCGGATGGGAAAGCCTGTACTTACACTAATTTACTTTTTTTTTGAGGTTCTGATGTACGTCGGTTCGGCGTTCAGCATTTTTATAGGAACAGGAAATCTGATCCTCAGACTTTATTTCAGATCTTTTGCCAATACATCTCCCGACTGGCCGTAACGAACGCCTTCTTGACTTTTTCATTTTCGTTAGGCTCAGTATTATTACCCGGTCCCTTTTTCGTAATTACATCCGTTGTACTCGAGGACAGGGTTGGACGACAGAGCATTTATATGTATATTTCATTTATTCTTCTTATTTGCTTACTGTTATAGCGTGGGTAGTTCAAGACCTCCCCCTTTTTTTGCACAAGCAGCCTGATTCTCAAACCCAATCTGTTAACAGATTTTTTTGCTGACACATGTCTCCGAACTGGTAGCGTCACCTTTTGTATTTTTATTTCATTTTGGTCCCGTTAAACGTTGGTTCTTTAGCTTCCTTCTTGTGAAAATATCTTATAGAACGTTACTTCCCTAAAACAACTATACTGCCTTAGTGAGAGATCGGAAGTGGTAATCAGATATAAAAGAGAAAGTGTAATGATCAACCGTAAAAGCAGTGTTTAAACACATGCGTAGTGTCTCTGGTGGTAAAACTTAATGTAAAATATTTTATCTGGTTTTAGGGGCAGTCTTTTACTCTGGTGCTTGGTAGTAGTTGACTGTTGAGTTGATTTAAACTGCTAACGATAGCATAATAATGAAGGGTAAAGTTCCCTCAGGGGATAAAAAATGATGTCCAAGAGAATGAACGATCCCAGGGGAAAATGTGAGATCCCAAGCTGAGCATTAGGTAGGCCTTCTTTTGTCAAAATAGAATAGCTTTTTGTTTTGCAACCAACCATCCATCATTTTGCTTTTCACTGCTGACCTTCTTTCAGCACCTGTTACTTCCTTCATTAAATTTCATCTCCTTTAATATTGTTCTATCTGAACTTACTATTTTTATGCGCCAAGGGTGTTGTGTGGGAAGATACCTTGTAAATAGATTCTCCGTTCCCTTAACTCTGTACTAAATGGTTCCTTCCTCCCAGTGTGGAACACCTTTGTTGTGGTTAGGGAGGCATGAACCAATTTATCTAATCTAAAGGGTTAGACATGTGTTGATAGGAATTTCTCACTTTAGAAGCGTTTGAATCTAGTTACAGGATGCGTTTCATCTCCGCATGTCAATCTTCTTGTGGTATATGTGTACGTGATCAAATTTTCGTGTGAATAGTATACTTGTTGTTTATTGTCTCAGTGCCTTCAAATAACTTTCCTCTGCATTAAATCCTATCCAACGATATACTCATAATAGCTGTCTTTTATCACGTCTCTAATTTCTCGAATTTTTATTAAACCAAGTTAAGCCTTCGCTGTTTTCAAATGTCTAACTCATTGAAAGTGTGACTTGTATGACATTCGATTTTTTCAATCTGATATAGTAAAGTTTGTATCACGGAAAATTTTTCTTGTGCAGGCGAATTGCGACACATTAGCAAACTAAGGCCGTGGGGACTCTATGAAGTTCTCACCGAGAAATACGAGTGGCCGGATGAAGAGGCTCGCGCGTTTACCGATTTTCTTCTTCCTATGCTCGAATTTGACCCGAACAAAAGGGCGACTGCAGCTGAGTGTCTTAAGCATCCTTGGCTCAATTCTTGAAAATCTCAATACAAACTTCTTCACTGGTCGCAATTTCCGCTGAGAAAAATAGGGCAAAATATTTCAGTTGTTAGTTGTCACTGTCGTATTCTTGAAGACAGCTGGCTGGTCAGTATGTCTTACAGTGTTTTGGAACTATCATTCTCAACTTGCATGTTTATCTAAGTCTGTGATTTGGCGGACGTGACAACGCTTCAGGTAATGATGATGGTCGGTTTGGTATTGAAAGTTTTTAATTGATTTAGGGTCACCAGAAATAAATCGTCAGTAAATTATTAATAATTACAGTTGTAAAATAAAATGATCGGAAATTGTGTGATGAAATTGCAAAACCTATATATTTCCTGGTAATCAATTTTACACGGTTTTACAGTGAATAATATTGACAATTGACGAACGTATATCCGGCAGTTCTCAACCTGTGAACTATTCTTTACCAAAGTGACAACGAAAGTTTTCGTGCAGTTGTGCTTTTGATAAAATCTCTTCATGGCTATCGTCCTTACCGAGCGCCTTCAGCTGTAGTGATTATTTTGTTATTCAGATGAGAAGAGAAATGAACTCGTCAGTGATGATTCTTCAATTGATCGTTGATCAAATCTGTTGAAGTGGTTCATTTCACCAGAAGTTGTAAGGATATTTATTTCATCCCTCAGAATGCGTGCAGTAGATCACCTTAGTTTGTACTCTGTATTTGTATATCCAATAACTGACCTGCTTGAATGTATATCATATCCCGGTGTGTGACAAGTGGATGTAGATTGTTGTCCTGACTGACCTGGTCTAAACCACTTCACTCGATCTACTCACTTTCTGCTCTACTCACGTGTAACTATGACCATCTTTATTATTAAGTATTATTATGGTTAATATAATTAGTGTTTTAGTTCCGTTCATCTGACATAGAATTTCTTCATCTCTGTATAAAAATTGCCTTTAACTTTGCTGCTCTTGTATTTTCATATTGAAAGTACTTTAGTTTTGATCAAGTGTGATTTTTAACAGAAAAGTTCAGTGGTATTCCCAAACCGTGCATAGGGTGGCAAAACGGTAAATTTGTTTAGGCTTTGATTTAGTAGCTCCAACTCTAAGATGGATCCTTGAACGTTAAAATGCTTCCGTGAATTTGGTGCTGTTTTAAATGCAAAACTTGTCATGGTACGAGCATGATTAACGATGTGGAAAATAATAGCGAACGCTTTCGAAAAACATTTGGACTTGCCTTCAATTTGCTTTTTGAATTGTTGCTACACCGTGTAACACTTGCCTTTACAAACTGTGTTGTCATTGCTTGAGTAATGCGATTCCTTTATTCGTGGATGAGGTGGTCAAATAACTCATGTTACTGAACCTCGGTGCACTGTGGATGACTAAACACTATCAGGACGTTTCGGGCGAGCACGTTTTCTGAATTCATACCCTGATGGCGCTGGCTTTTCATCCTAATAACTACAAATATCAACCACTGAGTCATTGAGTGATGGATGTGTCTTCTGTGCTACGATAAATGAATTCACTAGAAAAAAAAAGATGTCATAACTTACATTAATGCTTGTCGCGCTAAAAGTTGATTAAATGTTCAGGGATCAAGTCACGCATTATTGCAAGTGCCAGTTACTTTAATGGACGTCCGCTGCGTCTTTTCATTAGCGTATTTGTTAGCCTGCTGTACTTAGATATTTTTGTTGTCGATTCCCTAAAAATGCTTCAATGTAGATACTTAGCTGCCTTTGCCCTATGCTGTAACAATTCCCGTTTCAAACTGAACGTTCTCGACCTGTCAGTCAATGGCCGAGCTGGAGTTCGGTGGTACTTCCGATTCAGGGAGCGAGTTTGGCTTTCTCTTTATGCTCGTCTCCTCTCGGAAGCACGTGACGGCTAAATATTTTTCCAATTCAGCAAATTCTCGTGCCGGCGTTTCTGCATCTCCCACAATATTGTTGAAGAGAATACCGTTTTGGTTGAAGTGCCTGAAGCATACTTTCGTTACACGAATATTGACCGTTGCTACATCCTGAAACGTAAGGTATAATAGAAGAATTTTGACGTTCACCGATAAATGCGTCTCATTTTATTGCACCTAGAGGAAAATGCTCTGGCGTTGGGATTGTTCCCATTTATTAATCTATGAGCTGGAGACTTCAAAAGATGTTAACTTAGTAATAGCTTCTTGTACTCGGATCAGTCTAACGAACTTGTTCTGATTGCCCATTATTCGGCGAATAAAAGGTTGTTTTTATCCAAAGATTTAGTCTGGTTAGCGTCCATCATCGGTATGATGTCAGGACGGAATATTTGAAGACTTCGTGTAAAAATGCTCATTTGTTATAGAAGTGTTCATTCGTAGCTGAACCAAGCTGCTTGTCAGTTGACCGCCGATCTGGTGTTCGGGATCAATTACAATCCAGCATTTCATGTATTATGAAGTATCGTTCTCATCGTGATGGAATTTAGAAAAAGCAGGGCTATTGAGTTCTTCAGCACAGAAGTTTCTAAGATTTTCCTGACGCGACGAACTTTAGCTCAGATGGTTAACGACCTTCAACATGAAGCTATTCTATAATAAACTTTCAACACGTTGCCGTTTCTTCTTCTCCTTACAGGAAACGTAACAAGGTACAAAAATATGTTAATACTTTTATATTTTCAAGTTACAACAAATAATGCTACGCATTATAATAAGGAATTGATTAAAAATGGCACATTTTACATGCAACAGGTAATGAGCCAACTTGTCATACGAAAATAGTGTAGTCACGATGTAACAATGAATGTAAAATTTACACAATGTACGAATGAATTTAATTTCAAATGATATTCATACTCTTGAAATACGTCAATGATGAAACTCAGAATTACCGTACATTCAACAGTTGTAAAAACAAGAAAAATTGTTACGTTAATGTACAATTCACAGTTATGACAAGCCAAGCAGATAATTTACCGGGTGGGTGAACCGAGGTGCAAAGATTTAACAATGGGGCTGCACAGTCAAATTACGACGATTCAACTCAAAGGCTGCAAGAAGCAGCTCGACTACAATATCCCGCACGATTGTGTCATCAGCATCAAGACTAGCACGAGGAAGAAGACGAACGTGAGGTGAAAGGTGATGAAAAAAAGTCCTTACTTCGACTCTTCGTCCTTGGGTTCATGGGGCGCAGGAAGCTTCTCCCACGAGGGTTCAATCCCCCAGATTTCTCTACCGTACTGAGCAATGGTGCGATCGCTCGAGAACTTGCCAGAAGATGCGATGTTCATGATGCACTTGACCGCCCACTCGTTGGGTTTGAGGTAGAGTTGATTCACCTCGTCTTGGCACTTGATGTACGAGTCGTAGTCGGCAAACAAGAAGAAGCGGTCGTGGTTCATCAAGATATTGACCAAATCCTTGAACTGGTCAGGGTTGTTCGGGGAGAAGAAGCCGTTCTGAATCTGGTCAACGCACTGTCGCAGCTCAGGATTGGAGTTGTAGTAGTCCCAAGCATTGTAACCTTTACGTTTGAGTTCTTCCACTTCGTCGACCGTCATGCCGAAGATGAAGATGTTCTCTCTGCCCATTTCTTCCATCATTTCAATGTTGGCACCGTCAAGAGTTCCGATGGTGAGAGCGCCATTCAACATGAACTTCATGTTACCGGTGCCTGAGGCCTCTGTGCCAGCAGTGGAGACTTGCTCACTCAAGTCAGCGGCAGGGATGATGCGTTCAGCAAGAGTGACGCGGTAGTTCTCGAGGTATATGACCTTGAGACGGTCGCCCACGATGGGGTCGTTATTGACGACGTTAGCAACAGCGCAGATGAGGCGGATGATTTGCTTCGCGGTGTGGTACCCAGGAGCCGCCTTACCGCCGATCATGACCGTGCGAGGCACGAAGCTTGCGTTGGGGTTTGCCTTGATGCGGTTGTACAGAGTGATGATGTGCATGCAGTTGAGAAGCTGACGCTTGTACTCGTGGATTCTCTTGACATGGATGTCAAACATAGACGACGGATTGACTTTGACTTTGTACTCTTCCTCAAGCTGCTTGGCAAGACGCATCTTGTTCTCCTGCTTCGCTGTCTGCACGGCTCTTACGAATGCAGCATCCTGGGCGAGTGGCTTGAGTTTAACAAGGTCGTCAAGATGTACAACCCAATTCTCTCCGATCCTCTCAGCGATGGCATCCGACAGGGCCGGATTGCAAAGCAGCAGCCAACGACGGGGCGTAATGCCGTTCGTCTTGTTCTGGAATTTCTCGGGAGACAACTCGTAGAAGTCCTTGAAGATGTCTCGCTTGATGATCTCAGAGTGGATGGCGGCCACACCATTGACAGCGTGCGAGCCCACGATGCAAAGATGGGCCATGTTAATGCGCTTCTCGCCAGACTCTTCTACGAGGGAGAGGCGACCTAGACGGCCGACATCCCCTGGCCATCTGCAGCGGGTGGAAGTTAATGCATTAAAAACTGTGTAGTGTGAACTCTCACCGTCATAAATGCGCTAAAAGTATTATTTACTTGGAACAATTGAACTATTATGAGGTTGCAGGTTTTTTGTAACTTTGGAAAATAAATTCTGTTGATGCATTCCTCGGTTCACCTGAAGCAAGATATAGGTTGACTCAAATCGTCGAATTGTTGGACCTTCAAACTCTTGAATAATTTTTACCCATACAAGTCATCTCACTAAACTAATGTCCCGTTTAACTTTCTCATTGAAAACAAACAAAACAAACAAACATCGGCATCTTTGAGATGCTTTATTTCCAATCAAGCCTGATACATATGATCTTAAGCATTGGTTTTTCAAATGTCTTATAACTAACCCTATATATAGGACAACATGACGGTTCCCCCGTAAAGCCGGTACCCATTTCCGACACCTGGGTTGAGTGGGGTATTGTGCTTGAGCTTTCCCTTATACCCAACGGGGAGAATCTCCGCGCCAGCGCCGGGATACGAACCCTCGTCTCCAACATACAAGGCTGATCCCTTAACCACTGTGCCACGGAGAGTTGTAGATAAGTAAAAAAAAAATAACGTACACAAAAAATAACGCCTATTTGTACGTCTCAATAAACAAGTATCGATTCTAATGTCAGGAGTATAGTGTACTGAAAGCATTGATGGTTATTTTTATTACCACTTTAATGCTTCAGTTTAACTATTTCCTATTCTTCATACCCAAAAATTAGACTGGACGATTATTATGGAATTATGAGGAATATTAAAAACTGAAGAACTCACTTCTTCGCGACGTTCTGAAGATGATGATGGTTGATCTCGTAGATGATCTGCAAGTGTCGGGGCAGAATGTTCTCCAGCATCGTGACCGACCAGCGCTCAAGGGCCTCAGGAAGCACGGTGTGGTTGGTGTAAGCAAATACCTTCGTGGTGATGCTCCAGGCCTGAGCCCAAGTCAGTCCTTCCAAGTCCAAGAAGATGCGCATCAGCTCAGGAATGGCCATGGACGGGTGAGTGTCGTTCAGCTGAATGGCCACCTAAGAAGAAAACATAATCAATAAGAGTTGCATTTAGTTTTACAGCAATAAAAGTTAAAATGTTCGAGTTCTAGATAGACGTTCAATTTCATTGCGTTTCAGTATCTGTCTCACCACATAACACAAGAACTGAATTCCCTGGCGTCCCAAACGAAGAATCGAATAGAGAAACGCACTGAGTTCGACTATTGCATTACACTAGCACTGTGTTGAGAAGCCCGATCACTAAAAATAATTGTTAGCACATGGAACTCCCACGAGACATAGGCCATCATATACGCGAATTTCCCACAGACTTGAAAAAAAACTAGCGTTACAGACAATCGATAGCCTTAGATGTTCTAAAACAATGTTTACTGTATTGGTTCAGATATAAATCCACAAACCACGAAAATTTCTTTTAATAGTGCTTTGCTCAGGCTTAATAAGGATCTAGAACTGCTGTTCACTGTTTTCAAATTCGAAATAGAGAAACTTCGAAAATTACACCCCTCACAAATAAGCAATATCTTAATAATTCGAACTAAATTGACATTTATTTTCACCGTCAAATTTTAGAGTGCATTTGCTCGCTCCAGTACAACGAAAAACTCAATAAAATTTTAGACTTGCCTTATCGGGGAATGCGTCGAAGGAAGTACGGATGGGGTGGCTGGAACCGAACTTTGAGGACTTGTAGCGCCGGATGATGTCCTGGAGGGTAGCGGCGCACATGAAATACTCCTGTTTCAGACGCAGCTCTTTGCCTTCGAAGAAGTTGTCGTTCGGATACAACACACGAGAAATGTTCTCCGACAAGTTGCGGTCCAGGACGGCTTGAATGTAGTCGCCGTCGTTGACTGGAAAAATTACGGTTTCATTTGTTATGTCAATCACAAGCTCTATTTTTTATAACGACTAACTGTAAATAAAATGAAAAGAGAAAGGAGTTAAAATCTATCAATAGAAAACCATTTTCTCATAGCATGCAAACAAAGCAATTCATACACATAAGATGTTAACTGATCAAGTCTTATCAATATAAGAGAATTGAATCGTGCATTCTCCACAAATCACACAAAGCATATTAAAATTCAGGTTTACAACAGTAGAGATAAAATTACATTCACTAATGAAGCCTCCGAGTCGGACCAATTTATGTGATTGGAATTGCACAGAAAACATGGTTGAACTCTACTGATCACACAATCCTTGTGTCTAAAGTAACAGTGTCGGGTCACCGAACTGTATCAAATAAATTCGAATATGATGGCAACATTCATGAAGTATACAAGCTGCAACATGCAGCGCACTTTCATACGTGCGAAGAATCAACAAAATCTACGTAATTTACTGTAGGCTTCATTTTAGTGCACAGAAAAAAATTACTACGTGAGTTTCCAACAAAGAAATACTTTTATTACGGCACGAAGAATTTAACCTTAGTTTCGGCTTAACCAACCCTACCATCTTAATTAATTCTAGTAATGATTTAAGATAAATTACAACAAAGAAGTTGAATTTCGGTTAGCACAGCACGAAAAAATGTAGAAGGCATCGTATCTTAAAGAAGAAAATGCAAAATCATTAGAAAAAATAGAAACCATGACACTCCTGTATGCAGCCAGATTCCCGGTACACCAGCCACTCCAGCGAGAGACAAAGATTAGAAAAACGATGAGCTAAACTCAGACACAGCAGACTTCAGAATTAGTTTTTTGATTCGACTCCCTAGCCACATCACAGGCGATATCAAGAGAACGGAAAGAAGAGGCTATTCCTTAGAAACTGCAGAAAACATCGAGTTTAGTTTAGTTTATTAGTTAGTTTAAGCCTCCCTATCCTCAACAAATGAGATCCAAAGAGAGGAAGGAAAAAGGCACCATTTAGTATAAAGTTAAGGGAACGCGGAATCTACGCAGAAAGGGCATAAACATAGTAAAATGAGAAAGAAGTTCATGAAACAAGATCAAAGTTGAAGAAGAAAGTACTAGGTGCTGAAAAACCAGGACAGCAGTGAACCGAAAAAAGATGGTCCGTAACAAAACAAAAACCTATGTCATTTAACAAAAAAGAAAGCCTACCTAACCTTTAGCTCGGGCCCTCACATTGTCCCCCTGGGAGCGCTAATTCCCATAGAAACAATAGTTGTATCCCCCTGAGGGGGCAGAAAACATTGAATCAATGCAATAAGTTTGTTCCTACAGGAAATACCTCGCGCATGGAAACAGCAATTGATTCTACTTGACAGCATTGATTCTACTACGAGTGACAACAAATACCTCTGAGGAGCATTCATATGCCAAAGCACAGTGAAGGAGAAAATAAAAGATACCAAAACTTATTCGATTGAAGCTGTCGCATAAAATGGAATACCCGATAAAAAGTCAGTCCCCTAGATACGCGGAAGAAAATGAGAGAACTTTCAACGCAGGAGAGATGTTTTTCGCATTTTACGAGTGGAAGTCTCCGTGTTCAATGGATGTGCTATGTTCCACTAGCTTTGAATCAAGAACCTCGTTTAGAATTGGCGTTATAACATAAAATCAATCCAAAATGATAATATTCGTGAAGTACGTCAAACAAAAGAGGGGGAAAATTCCTAGTATGTTAATTAATTTAGTCTATTTTATATATGTTCGTCAAAAATGTGGGTTATAATATTCAGTGTTGCGCCGATCAACAGTCATTGTTGGATATGAGAAAGCTGCCTAGTAGCTGGCGATTTCAGCAGTGTCGGCTGCAGCTTCCACTGGATTACTCTTCGCGTGCAAGTAATTGGATTGCAGTAATTTGTCTACCAGCACACAAAATTCTCAAACGATGTGCCAGAGGGAACACCAGATACTTTCATAAAGATTATGGAAGCAAAAAAGAGAGGATTCCATCACCAGCAGTAAAAATGAAATTAGTGGTTATATAAATTAAAATTTGAAACCTACCATAATAGGCCTTTGACTTGCTTGCTGTTAATCCCCTTCGGTCAAACTCTTGGGATAGCGCATAGGTTTATAATTTATAAAAGAGTTTCATCAACGGGATGTAGAGGAATTCAAACCACATACGACATCGAAATCTATTCCGTCTATCTTCACGTCAATAATTCTGAACTGCATGCTCGTTAGTTTATTCCAGTAATTCTTCAGGTATAATTATCCTTTTAAAATGCTATTAACAGATGTGAAACATCTCCAGACTGCTGTATAGGTTACTCATGCAGATGTTAAAGTCACTCAGTTTCCTTAATAAATAAATGCATTCACATAACAGAACTCAAGCACTCATTGAAAATTTTCGTTCATTTTTCCTAATAGTCTGTGACGAATATTCATACCATATAACACGTATCATTCAAGATACCAAATAAACCATCGAACCAGATTACCTTTTGACTGCAATGACACTTCAGTACAAATTCTGCCCACCTTATTAGGAAACATGGAATCAATTTAAGGATGAGTGGGAATGAAAAACTCACAGAACTGAAGATTGAAGTTGCACGGAGACTTGGCCGACCACAGCCTCATCGTGTTGACCACATTGTTCTTGTAGCCAGGGATGGGACTGTCGTACGGCATAGCGAACACAGTCTGAAAACACAAGGCAACTTAGTACCGTGAGATTCGCAAACAGAAATAATGCTACTTTGTTTATTACCTGAATAACATGTTATCGTGAGTAGTGTTTTATTCTCAAAATAGTTTCAAAACAATGCCAGAAAGGCAGTATACCTAGGACGCAGGCTCAACACTTCACCCAAACCATCATGGGCAGCAGGTTTCACATTAAGAACCTCACAACTCCATCCACTTATGAGCTCGTAAGAAATAAGAAATTCATTCCTTTATAGGAAGACACTTCTGCTCAGCCTTTACTCTGCAATTCTTTGACCCATCCTTTACTGCTCGAGTGTTCTTCATTTATATATTAACTGGGCGAGGCAAGAATTACACTGGTTACTTTATTAACATGGGGTTCCTCACTAAGGAATAACAAGAGCATCGCTCATGAACAATCAACTGTTTCGTCCCTAATTACCTGAGCATCAACCCATTTCTTGCCCTTTGGAGTGTCCTCAACTCTGCCGTAGAAGTTAACGGGGATCATGTACTCGGGACGAGCTTTCTCCCAGGGGTTACCGTAGCGAAGCCAATCGTCAGGCTCCTCAACCTGCGCATAAAAAAAGAGCAATTGCCAGCACTGTAGAGGAACGAACACGGATACGCATTTGGAATGGGAGATTAATATTCAAATATTGAAATACTATTTGAAAAAGATGCATTTTGTGACAATTCACGATTATTATTTATTAGCGAAATAATTCCTTTTCTAATGTAGGACGAAATTTAATTCACGAATTACATTAGTAAGTCAACTAGTTACTTCAACTTCCACTAAACTCATAAAAGTGAATAATACTTGTACCAAGCATCTTACATCCACTTTCAAAGTGTAGCAATGACACTAGGGTGTTATTAGGAATACAAACTGGCCGAGCAGGAAAGGTTATCCAGTTCTCTCACTGCTCGGCTTTCCCTTCTTTGTACATAGGAGAACCTACCGAAGTACACAGCCTCACACATGGTACAGAAAATCTTCCAATTCTGTCCGAATCTGAACCCAAGTATATTACTCTATTTAGTTTGCTGCCACAGTGCTGATCAGAGTGAACGTCCAGTAAATACTGAAAAAAGTAAAGATGCTCCTTCATTCAGAGACAGAAGTAGGTCGCTAAGGTTTAGGCATGGAGAAGGGTTAGAACAGCATTTTAATTTTCCTCAAAACGAGCAGCCGGTGGTTCTCACTACATGTTTCTGAGTTAATGCGCTATAATCATGCATTGCTACTAAATTAGAAGAAATATAGAAAAATTTATTCAAATTTAGATCGTCTCGTCCCGATTTATTGTGAAAAATAGGTTTACAAGCAAATTTTTCATGGCAGTTCATACTTGCACTGTGCTTGGCTAAAAAAAACACTTAACCCTCAACTCTAGGTAGGTTTTGTTCGAAAGCGTCAATTGACACGATTGTATTCGCCTATACATGATAACAGCTGACTGTATTCGCCTAGTGATTGAGTCAGAACTCCCATTTGACTAACATCAGAGAAAGATTCATGATAGAAGTAAGATTCTCTGAAAAAACAGAACAGGAAATTTCATTTTAATGAAGACATTTTAAATGAAGAACATTTTAAAAGGGCAAGAACTGTTGGACAGCGTTACTCAAACTTTGCCCAAAGCATAAACTCTATCAGGATAGCGAGAAACATCGTGAGTAGAAATAAAATTTCTTTCTAAACTAGTTCAGATTCATATGGACATCAAAGAAGTATGGAGGTTACCAAACTGTACTTGAGACCAAGAGTAAATGCAAACGAAGGGACACACCAATATAGGTTGTGATACTTCAACTTGGCGCGTGATGTTCCTAATTTGGGTAGGAGACAAGAGAAGCTTTGCATACAAATGAACACTTCACGTAGTCCGTGGCATGAGAGCTGCCTGACCTAAAAATAGAAAGTACTCAACAATGACATTGCTAAAGACGTAAAGATTATGCAATTCCGTAAATTTCCAATGTTTCATTTAACACTGAAAACTACCTATTGGCTTTTTTCTGATCTGAAATCAGATTCATTTTTTTGAGACAAAACTGACACTCGTATTTCTTCCAACAGACAATCGTTAGAGCTTTGCCTTCATTGCACAACCAAATTTTCGTTTCATTTCTATCCTTATTCCTTTCATTAAAGTATTCGAAGATTTCATTTCTTAAAATATTGTTAACAAAATGTTTAGACTACAGGATAATTCTTGGAATACCAAGTGAGGTGAGGCAAAAATGTTGTCAAGGCCTTATTACTTCCAAAAAGAACGAAGTCTTATCAGACCTGCATAACAGTGAGCAAGAGAGCATGTCGCAAATAGAAGTAGAAAACTTCTGGCCTCACCTTCTAGGAATGACAACTTCTTGCGTCACAGAAGTTGGCGACAACAAAGGAACTATGGTGTCATTAGTACTTCAGCCACTCACCAGATATTATATCGAAATGGTACGAGAACAGGCATTGCTCTACTTTTTTTTTTGAAGAAAACACTCTGAACAACACCGGTTTCTAATACTACAAATCATTGTTTTGGGACCACTGAAACTGCTAAAGCTTTCAAAAGCGAAAAATTTTCTCTTTGAGATTTGGAAAAAGAGTTCATGGTAGTTACCGACGAAACGATGGTGAATTGAAATTAACATGAAATAATGAACGGGCCTAAATTTTCAAATAAATGAACTATTTTATTCTCAACTTTTTGCATGATTCTAAATAACCGCCACTAAAATACACGCAACTTAGATCGATGAGACTGAGCAACGCTCATCGCTACTGAAACAGTCGGAGAACCATAGAACTCTATAATTTTTTAAAACAATATAAAAATAGTCACACGAAGTCACTTTACGGTGAACGCTACCATAGGCTAACTCAATAGTACGTTGAAGAAATGAATTTTTACATGATTGACAAGCTACACAGAGGAACTGCGCAGGAGTTGAATTTTTTAGGAAACGTAAAAACGGCGGAGACTATTATTTTCCAGCTAAGAAGGAACAAAGGTCACAGCAAATGAAGGGTTCTTTCAGAGTGCAGACACAAGAACCCCTACCCACTCGGGACCAACGAACTGCACAGCAACCGAGTGTTCGCGGACAACAAGCGTGGGGATGAGAGTGTGCTTTAAAAAAGTCCTACCAGTTTTTAGATCAGTCTATTTTGAACAGAAACAAAGACTAAGTAGATATCTCCATCTTTTCACTACAGATTTAAACTTGACAATTTAGTATTTTTGTAATTTTGTTTCAACATTTTAAGCTAATAAATCAGCAAAATTATCTCAATTACAGAAAATTCATAACTTCAAATATAAATGACACATATTGAAGTAAGTTGTTTCGGCCGAAATTAGAACACATAAAACTCGTGCCTTATGATATTTTTCCCCCTTTCACTCAATGTTTCCGAAAGCGATGAAAATTTTTGACAACTTCAGTAATCGCTTGTACATCAGGAAGAACTAATTTTTTGTCCAGAAAATCTTATTAAATCTTCATAAAATTGTTATGAAACTCTTTAAGGAAATGGTCCGAATTCGCAAGTTGAATTTCTAGTTTCTTACTCAATGTTTATCATTTCTCAAAAAAAAATTCGCGTAAAATTTCTCCACCCACACATATCATAAACGTATGCATTAAATAAAATCGCTGATAAGAAGAATTTAGGATCCCGTAATCCAATAAAAAACATAACCTAATAAAACCTAATGAAAAAAATAAAAAAAATATAAATAAGTGGACTGGTTAAAAAAAATCCAACCCTGATTTTAACGACATATAAAGGCGAATTAAAAACAAACCTGTTCTCCATTTCTGATTTTTTGGGCGAAAATGCCGTACTCGTAGCGGATGCCGTAACCATAAGCTGCCATTCCCAGCGTGGCCATGGAGTCCAAGAAACAGGCAGCAAGACGGCCCAGGCCACCATTGCCCAGTCCAGCGTCTTCTTCCAGCTCTTCAAGCTCCTCGATGTCCAGGCCAAGCTGGTACAGAGCTTCGTCACAGGCCGACTGGATGCCCAGGTTGATCATGGTGTTGGACAACGACCGACCCATGTAGTACTCCAGGGAGAGGTAGTACACACGCTGCCCATAAAAAGGAAAGTCAGAATTGGAACTTGTGTTTAACTTGTTTTTTCGAGCTGCCACACAACCGAGTCGAATAATCTGCCGATATTCTAAGATATTTTTGCGTACCAGGATAAGATGTTTTAATTTCTCAATAAATCATAAAATACATCAATACAAATTGTCCTCCGCATAACGTTTCCGTCCACGATTTTCCCGCATAATTTCTGCACAATTAAATGCAATCTACTGAACTATCTTACTGAGTCTTAGCGGAGAAATAAAACGTCATATTTATTTATATTTTATGCATAAATTGCGTAGTCATATGAGACAAAATTATCAATTTAAAGTGTTTAAATTGAGAGCCCGCGGGAGACGTAAATTTTCAAACCTAAAACTAGAACGTGCAAAATTATCAATAAAAATGCTCGTATCAGAGAAGTGCGTCAGTGCCCAGAACACTCGGAAGGAATACCTCCCTCAACTTACCTTACTTCGTGAGCTATTTTATTTGATATAAACATTTTCCTGCTCCCGGGAATATCAATTTTCAACGATTTAATTTCAAGTGAGCTAACCAGGGTTCACGCTTTAGTGATCTACTAGCATCTGCAACCGAATTACTGCGAGAAACAACATACATGATTATTAGATTATATGTTAGTTTAAGCCTCCTTAACTGCTAAAAATAAGAGCGTTCCGAAGATAGGAAGGTGATTGATTATATGAAAGTTTTAGCCTCTCTTTGCCACAACAAAGATGTTTAAAGAGACGAAGGATGAAGGCACCATTTAGTATAAAGTTAAGGAAACGCGAAATCTACGCACAAGGTGCATAAAAACAGTAAGCTAAGAAAGAAGTTCATGAAATAAGATAAAAGTTGAAGAAAGTAGTAGGTGCTAAAAAACAGGACAGTAGAGTGAACAGAAAAAATGTGGTCCTCAAAAAAAAAAGCAATTTTATTTCAATAAGAAGAAGAACTACCTAACTCGCGAGCCCTAACACATGTTTCCCGCCAGGGAATGCTAATTCCTATAGCTACAATAGTTGTATCCCCCTTTCATAAAAACAACATACATCGCGCACTCTGAAACAATACGCATTTGTCCCCCAACCCCCAAATTATAATCTATATTTTATCAGCTATTCTCAATAACCTAACAGCACCATTTCCCCAGCTATGGCATTTCTTCTATTCTCATTCTGTGATCTCTTTGCCACACGCTCCACTTTGTTAGGCTATTTTCACAAAGCCCCCTGGTAACAGTCAATGCATGAGAGAGTAACTTGAATTCACGAGTAACTCCACCGACGAACTTTACAATGAACGGTAGGACAATAAACTAGGTGAAAACGAGTACAGTCGTCGGAGATAGCAGGGTTCAGGCAAGTCATTTCGGCACACAAGTCAGCGGCCCGAAAGCCTCAGCACACAAGGAGTGCAGCAGTAGAAATTCTGTTCAGGCGCCTCCAGCCAACCACATCAGTCCGGTTGCAGAAACCAGTTTGATGTATGCAGACGCCAACAACTACTGATCCTGATTTAGCTTCGCCTCCCTTCGCACTTGTTCAGTATTACAGGTAAAAATACTAAGATTACGTAGGCACGAGCAGAAGCAATTGACCTATTTCTCGCGTGTTGATCATGGCCATCTGGAGCGTTGACACTTCCGAGTGTTCAAATACATTCCCATGGAAGAGACGCAAATCATAATTATCGACGTCTCACAATACTTCAGGAAATCAATTCGCAAAAGAAAAATTCCATATTACTCTAGCATACATGAGCATGCCTCCGCTGTCACGCACGTAAATACACACACACACACACACAGCGTACGTGATCTGCAAACCTAGATCACACACACTGTGTGCGTGATCAGTAATCGTAGAGCGCGCACACACACAAATAGATGCCCGTCTACAAAGATGCAGGCTGGCGCCAGGAGCGAGGCAGGACACGGTCTGAGTGGCAACTGCAGTACAGATGAGGCTCCCGAACTGCCTTGCTGATACCACACACGTGAGTTGACGATACGGTCAATGACTGACTATTCGAACAAGTCAATACCAGATTTTACAATGGATCAAAGAAAAGAGTTCAACCTTATTTGGCATAAGTTTTCTTTAATAATTATCCACGTGCAAGTGAACCACTACGGAAAGGAGTTATGCTTTGGAATTATGCCTGCACATGCAATAACCCGAAGATACCGTAATTCCGAAAGAGCACTAATCACGACAGCACTCATGATAAACAACGTCGGTATAATTTGCAGCTATTACGCATGCGCTAACACTACAGAACCTGAAATTGATCTTGGCGATGAGGAACTATTTTAGATTTCCATCCAATTTTGGAAAGTTAGTAAAACTTGACTTAAAAATATTCTGTTCCAAAGAATCTAAAATATTTCGTTTGACATGCGTCAAAATGTTGCACTAAGAGCTCACTGAAGACTCGCAGTTTTCTTACACTGTTTTTAAACAATTTAAACAATTTAAACAATTTATTTACCACAGGAGATACAGAGGTAGAATGTTTCTTAAGTCTAGTACAATGGACAAGTTTGAATATAGCTACCTGTGGGCCCGAATAAGTTCAGCGACTTCTGGGGCATCCTACCATCAACATTATTCTAAGGTGTATATTAATGTTTAACCTAAATCACTTAACCTAGTTTCACATTAGACTGATCAGTGAGATAATTCAATCGATATCAGATATTTCATTTTACAATATAGGTTATGTGGACTATATTTAACAGTACATTCGATAAAAGATTTAACACCAGACTGAAGGCGAATTACATATTACCCATGGCAAATTTCATTATTGGAAACAGTCATATTGGAGACAAGATTTGACTTGGTGATCTTACATGACTAATATTCCGATAGGAAGTGAGTCTCGAGATTTCTTTTGAATAACTTGTAAGAATTACTATCACGGATCTCCGCAGGTATTGAGTTCCAAGTTTTAGTTCCAACGAAGAGGATACTGTGTTGCGACCGGGCCTTTGAATAATAAGGAAGCATGAATTTACTTCTATTTCGGGTTAAATGGTCGTGATGACCAGTTTGCGCACTTAATAATAGTTTCAGGCTATTGTCGCCATCATTTCTTAATGTTTTGTAAATGAAATTACAAATGGAGATTTTATAGAGATCTGGAAGTTTAAGTATTTGTAAATTTTTAAATGAATCATTTGTGTGAGCATTATATTCTAGATTCTTTACCGCTCTGATTGCTCTTTTTTGCAGAGTAAAAATTATATTGGTTTTATTTTTATCAGTTCCGTGCCATGCTTCTATTCCGTACTGCAAGTATGGTGAAATGAGCGTTCGGTAGAGCATTCGTAAAGCTGTTTCAGGCAGGTAATTTTTAACTTTATTCAGGATTCCGATGGATTTCGATAATTTAGAACTAATATTAGCGATGTGCTCTTTAAAGGTCAGATGTTTATCTATTGTGATGCCCAGAAACTTGCATGAGTTGGTTTCTTCGATTTCACCTTCGCCAATTTTTATGTGTGGGAGAGATATGCTTTTCTTGTATGAGAATGTAATATACTTTGATTTTTCGATGTTGAGGCTTATTTTATTAGCTTTAAGCCATAATGAAACCTTATGGAGTTCATTATTTATGCTCTCCGCAATCATAGCGGGATTTTGGCTCGGAAGGACCGTAGAAAGCGTGCTGTCATCGGCAAAAAGTATGAATTTGAAAAATGTTGTTGATTTGATAATATCATTTATAAATATCAGAAATAGGAGAGGCCCTAGGACAGACCCTTGTGGAACTCCATGGCTAATTGTCTGTGGGTCCGATTTTGCGTCGTCAACGACAACGTATTGCTTCCGATTTGTTAGGTATGATTTGAACCAATCATGGGCAATTCCTCGAATGCCATAACAGTGTAGTTTCGAGAGTAATATCTTATGGTCCACACAGTCGAATGCTTTTCGAAAGTCAAGAAAAACGGAGAAAACAAGCTTTCCTTCATCTATATTAGAGTAAAGGTACTGTAAATGATTTAATACAGCTTGTGTCGTTGATTTCTTAGAACGAAAACCGAATTGTCCGTCATAGAGAAAAGATTTTTGTTCAAAATACGAATACACTTTTTTATACACAATTTTTTCAAATATTTTGCTCATAATTGGTAAAACAGAGATAGGTCTATAATTATTAACGCAGTTTTTATCACCATTTTTAAAAATAGGGGTGACTCTGGCAGTTTTGAGAGAGTTGGGGAAGATACCTTGAGAAAGCGAATGGTTGATAATATCAGATATGCACGGTGCTATTATATCAGCAATAGCCTTAAGAACTTTAGCTGAAAATTTATTTAATCCATTTGATTTATTTTTCAAGTTGTTTATGCATGTAATTACATCGGAGGGGTTAGTTGGCGGGAAAAAGAAAGAGTTGTGTTCACGGACATGGTCCATGTATTGCAAGTGGTCTGTAGGTTCACTAACGACACTCTCGGCTATATTTTTTCCTATATTTATAAAAAAGTTGTTGAATACTGTTGCAATATCTTGTTTATCATGATATTTTACATTTTCGTGAACGATGGATTCAATCGTTTTTTTAGCGTTATTATTCGGTCTATAGCATGAATTAAGCAGGCGCCAAGTTTTTTTAATATCAGTTTTGTAGTCAGTGAATTTGCGCGTAAAGTAGTTTTGTTTCGATGTTCGTATTTGATTTGTCACATGATTCCTGAATCTGTTATACGTTAATCTAGAGATTCATCCTTCGTATAGTAAGGCTAAGTATGCTTGACGTTTCTTTATATTGATCACGATATCTTCAGTAATCCAAGGTTTTTGTCTATTTTTCGGCGTAATTGTGCGGGTGATTATTGGACAACATTGGTTATATGCGGTCGTTATAGTTTCAGTTAGTTTTAGTATTGCTTGGTCAATGTTAATCGCATTATTGTCTAGTTCATAGATGTCCAATGATGGCATTAATTCTTCTAGAACAGTTCGCATTGTCTCCAAGTTATATTCGTTTATACAACGATATGAAAAAGTCTCAGCATGTGGGCTGTTGCAGGGACTATAGACATTCTTCTTGATGAGAAACACCGGAAAATGGTCAGATAAGTCAGAAATTATTATTCCTGTAAGAAAATCAGTCGGATCTAACATAAAAATATTATCGAGCAACGTGGCAGATTCGGATGTAATACGCGTAGGTTTCGTGATGATTGGAAGGAAGGAGTTAGACTGAAAAACATTTATGAAGTTTGAGATTTGTTCACAGCTTTCATATTGAAGAAGATCGTAGTTGAAATCCCCGCAAATAATTATGTCATTGTATAGAGATTTGTTAAACTGAGATATTATGCTTTGAAGCTCGTTCAGGAAAGAAATGTTGCAAGCTGTTGGGGGCCTATATACAGTCCCAAGTACAATCCGTTTACCATTTTTCGTTAGTTCTATAAATAGAGTCTCAATATGTTCACGATTCATAGTCGCACTTATAATGTTTTTCGATGATATGTGTTTAGATATGTAAGTACTGATGCCGCCACCACCACGTTTGTTGCTACGGAGTGAATGATGGCTATTATAGTTCTGAATTTGAATTAGGTCTTTAGTTGAGTCATCTAGCCAACTTTCGGTGAAACTGAGAACATCAAAATTACTGTTTAGCTCAGTGATAGTACAAGATATTTCATCTATTTTCGGATAAATGGACCTACAGTTCCAACATAATACTGAGAGATCGTTACAGGTTTTTCTCATCGATTCATTGAATTCTTTAAAATTTAGGTATTTACAATTCCCAGTTTCATTTAGGTTTGGATGCAGTCTATTCAAATGATTGAGATCTGGATCAATATCATCGAAAATATCAACATGGTCAGTCATAAAGATTAAGAAACAGTAAGTAAAATGTGACGTAAAAAATAAAGAAGATGATACAGACAACAAGGTCAAGTTAAAAGTAAAGACATTCCTACTTATAGTAAAATTTAAGAAATAGAGAGAAACTAAAACACACAGAGATTATTAGTCTAAAATTATTTAAAATCTAGAATGATTTCATAAGGAGATGGCTAACTCAGTCCATGAGTGGGAGCATTAGAGATCATAAATTGCGAATAGTGTAGTTACAAGGCTGTCATACCAGTGGTATCTGCATATAACACATACGATATAGCAAAGAACGAAGTGGATTAGAATCGAAGTGACAGCGAAGTTATTTAATTAATATAAAGATCTTGAGTATCTAGATTATTTTCAGATTTTGAGACAGGTGGTAACATAATATTTAAATCAGAGTAGAAAATCCGGCATGAGCCTTCTATGAATAATGAGAAAAAGTAGATAAAAAACAATTTAGTGAGCAGTAAAACAAAGTTGCAAATTCTGCGTGGTTGCTTTGAAGAGCCAAAGGCGATTCTATCAGAAAACAAAAGAAATCATGTGGACAGAGATCAAAATGCTATTAAATTCAGTACATAAGTCTCTAATTACGAATAATTTCTTCTGAGGACTTGCCGACACGTTGTAGTAAGTACTGGTCAAGTGATTCAGGTGTGTTGATGGTGTACGGTCTAGGAGTTTCTTGTCCAGGTATCCGAGGAGAGTAGACGTTGATATTACCATCCAGAGTTCTTGCGAGACCTATCTTGTCGGGAAATTTTCGTTTGGCCAATCTCAGAGTGTACATAATATTAGCTCGCGAAGGGATGAGGTATTCGTTTACGTAGAATTTCGGCTTGGTCACTCGGCAGGCTGACAAAACTTCTTGTTTCTTTTCGTATTGTCGTAGCTCAAAGGTAATGTTTCTCCTATCGACGTTTCCAGGGGCAGGTTTTTTACCCAGTCTAGTCGCTGTAGTGATGTCAGAGTTACTAAGGTTGACGTTGATTTGGTCCTTCAGGAGCTCCCGCACAGTCTGTCTACAGTCTTCATCAGAATGTGATTGCGGTAGTTCCCCTGTGATAACCAGAGTGCATTTTCTGTTTTCCAACTCTTCCCGTTCTTCTTTCCTTTCGAATTGCTCTAGACGGGAGACTAGCCTGTCTATCTTTTTATTTTGCTCTTCAATCACTGCCTTATGATTTGATTCTTTTTTCGTTAGTGTTTCAATCATCGTTTTCAAGTCACTAATTTCACTTTGAAATTTCTCCATTACTGAGTTAAAGTGATCAATTATGATGGAGGCCATTTGCTTATTTGGTTTTGACAGGTTTTGTATGTCTGGACAGTCAAGCTCCAGCGTACCCTCATTGTTCTTCTTGTTTGCCTTTCTGTCTGCCATCTTGTGAGAAAGGAGACACTTGCGAAAAAGAAGCAAGGGTTGAGTGCTATTTTGAGGGACTATCACACTTTTTGTTCGATTGTTTGGATTTTGGTTAGATGAAATTTACTTTCAGATTCTCATGGTCTGAGTGAGCACTCTTTTTGGTTAGAAATGCATGTTCATTAACCAATTGTGCACTTTGATTCCGAGCAAAGACAAAGTACGTCCTCACTTCACGGAGACACTGTTGACACTATACTTTTCAACGCTATAAAACGCAAAAATTATGATACCCCAGCCAATTATTCGAAAGGGCCCAACCTAAATAAATGAAATACCTGCACATTCAAGTGGTGCAACCAAAAGATTTAAGAATTATTTACAAGGGCTACAAAGTAAGCTTCGATCTTGACGTAGAAAGAAGCGAAGATGGCCCTAAAGTACATACATGCAGCCATCAATCAGCTAATCTCTGTAAGTATGCCACAGCCTGATAAGCAACCTCACTGCCTGCCTAGAAAGCAAACTTAAATGGAAACCAAGAATGCGGCCACAAAAGTAAATAAAATTAAATTAAAGTTTGTTGGACGGATTTCAAAGTAATAGATTAGATTAGATAAGTTAGTTCCAGCCTACCTTGCTTCAACAGAGGTGTTCCACAAAGAGGAAAGATGGAAAGAAAGATTCCACACTATATTTGGTATGAAATTGAGGGAATGCGTAATCTAGAAACGTGTTCCCACTCGAGATCCCCTGCGCATAAAAACAGGAAAATAGGAAGTAAGATTATAAAGCAAGATAAAAGCTGAAAAAGTAGTAGGTGCTGAAAAGCAGGACAGCAGCAAACCGAAAAAACGGTCCGAGAATGATCCCATAACATAAAAACATATATTTCAACAAAAACAAGGCCTGCCAAACTCTAAGTTCGTTACCTAAAATTTTCCCCCGAGAGCGTAGATTTCCATAGATACAATAGTTGTATCCTACTGAGGAGGGATAATACTCAAGACATGGCCAAGAAACACAAGTCAAACGACAGATGTTATCTCGACGACGTACAAGGTACAACTCTATTGCGATAAAAAATAATGATTTTCACTATTCTGCCTATATCAACGCACAATTCAGCTTGTTTTATAAGGAACTTGAGCAAGTTTTCATACCAACCGCAACAATCTAAAATCCATTCATTTGTGACAAACCGCATGCAATAAGGTAAATTAAACAAACGCAGGTCACCGAAAATAGCAATTAGTTCTTCACTTAATGGTAGTAACCAACCGGCTGTCCGAGTCAAGTACCTACAGCGGTCACATGAGCCGACATGCGAGATAGGCGTGCTAGGTCACCCCCTCTCTACTCACAACTCCCCCCCCCCCCCCCCCCCACCTCCTCACCTCCCTATCTTCCGAGACCTCCGAATACGGCCACCGTGGTGCTACTCAAACAAGGAATGTCAAGATAAATTAGGCAGGGTGGTTTTATGCATCGCAATTATACCGTTTCGATCAAATGGAAGTGGTTGTTACAACAATCTTTTATACGTCGCATTTATACCATTTCGAACGGGTGCAAGTGGCTTTGCTATCATGCAGGTGTGTTGTGTGACGACAGATCAAGTTCATTTAGCAACATAACAGCTTAAATTATAGCAACTTTACAAGCTTGATTGTTGTATTTATTTAACAATGAATAAAAATTTGCACACAGCCCAACTTATCGATATTTATTTTCACAGCCATTGCATCTCTATAACGTTCGGTAAATCGATCAAGAATCACAAAGCACGCTAGTTCTTCTATAGATAGTCACACCATAGAATGTGAAGAGACAAACAAAGGAAGAAAATTTTGAGCGATTGTTTTATTTTTGTTACGAAATTTACGAAGCCTTTAGTCGTAGCATTCTTTCCGGCCCTAAGAACTCGGACAATAAACTCATAATTTCTCATACACACATTTCAGAAAGCAGAAGAAGGCAGAAAAATCAAATACTACTTTCACACGCTGAGGAAATCCATTTCATTATTTGGAATTCCACACGCTAAGAAAATTCACACAATTATTTTGAATTTCACACATCAGTTATGTATACATTTCTTCTTTCTGTCTATAACTGTCCCTGATGAATGACCATTAAACGCAACCTTCATGCTACGGTGACTCATTCGGTCACAGGAGAGTCCATTCATCAAATCCTGCTAGTGGAGACCACCTTACATGATGCAGCCCTAATTACAGCCCGGCACGGAGGTTGGCCTTCACCTACACGCCGTTTTAAGGCTATTAAGTTATTGCTGCAATTGAACTGTTTATGGCTGCATGAAATCGAGTCTGTTTTACCCGAAGCAGACGTTTTTCATCAGAACAAGTGAAGATTTAGATAATATAAGGAATTTAAGGTTATAAGATAATTTAAGAAATAATTTTAGGAATTCAGTTACAATGTATAACCCGTGAAAGAATTCACAGATTACTGATGTGAGACTGAAGAGAGACGTTAGAAAAAATACATAGACGCCGCCCAAGTACCTACAAAACTTATTTTTGCAGGATTCTTAATCTCTTTCAAAGTTTGCAGTGGTAAGCTGGTAAGACAATTTCTTTTCAGTGGAAATTTTTCATAGGAAACCAATTACATCAATTTCTGGAAATTTTCCACGGACCGTAGCTCTTTTCTTGCTTATGCTATAATGAGCGTACATTTTAAGTGAATTATCATGCACGGTTACTAGATACCTAACCTAATAATTACCTTGGTGTGCTCACCTATTTAAATATTTGTTTGATGTGAGCTTCTTCCGTCTCTCTGTAACGCTCATGAGATGCTTGATGACCGTATCTGTGATTCGAGTTTCAGCAGCCAAGTACAAGAATATTTCAATAGTGGTTACCATTAGGAGGGATATATTTCTTTGTCATCGGCACCTATAGAATTTAATGATTAAGTTTATATAATTTGTCAGCCCTGAGGACGTGAGTCTCTCCATAGGATAAACAAACTTGAGTAAACTTAATCCACTGCTAATACTGTGCCTGAGGAGGGATGATGTATACTGTACAGCATCGATGTTGTCCTTAGCTGATCGTTTTTATTGACAGGTCAAAATCTGAAAAATATTACATTGCAGAACATTCTAGATAAATTATTGTATTTTCTCCAATATACATAATATCACTCGTTATAAAAGCGAGGGCTGGAAAAACGCATTCTTAGTTCGTTTGCTTGTGCACAGACAATCACATGTGCATCCAGAACGATCACATGATCGTGTGTGTGGAAACAAAGACCGCATGACCGTGTGTATAGAAACAGACCGCATGTACGTGCGTGTGTGGAAACAAAGACCGCATGTACGTGCGTGTGTGGAAACAAAGACCGCATGTGTTGAGAAACAAAGACCGTATGTGTTGAGAAACATAGACCGTATGTGTTGAGAAACATAGACCGTATGTGTGAGAAAAAGACCGTATGTGTGAGAAAAAGACCGTATGTGTTGAGAAACAAAGACCGTATGTGTAGAGAAACAAAGACCGTATGTGTTGAGAAACAAAGACCGTATGTGTTGAGAAACAACAAAGACCGTATGTGTAGAGAAACAAAGACCGTATGTGTTGAGAAACAAAGACCGTATGTGTAGAGAAACAAAGACCGTATGTGTAGAGAAACAAAGACCGTATGTGTAGAGAAACAAAGACCGTATGTGTAGAGAAACAAAGACCGTATGTGTAGAGAAACAAAGACCGTATGTGTAGAGAAACAAAGACCGTATGTGTTGAGAAACAAAGACCGTATGTGTAGAGAAACAAAGACCGTATGTGTAGAGAAACAAAGACCGTATGTGTAGAGAAACAAAGACCGTATGTGTAGAGAAACAAAGACCGTATGTGTAGAGAAACAAAGACCGTATGTGTAGAGAAACAAAGACCGTATGTGTAGAGAAACAAAGACCGTATGTGTTGAGAAACAAAGACCGTATGTGTTGAGAAACAAAGACCGTATGTGTAGAGAAACAAAGACCGTATGTGTTGAGAAACAAAGACCGTATGTGTAGAGAAACAAAGACCGTATGTGTTGAGAAACAAAGACCGTATGTGTTGAGAAACAAAGACCGTATGTGTTGAGAAACAAAGACCGTATGTGTTGAGAAACAAAGACCGTATGTGTAGAGAAACAAAGACCGTATGTGTTGAGAAACAAAGACCGTATGTGTAGAGAAACAAAGACCGTATGTGTTGAGGAACAAAGACCGTATGTGTAGAGAAACAAAGACCGTATGTGTAGAGAAACAAAGACCGTATGTGTTGAGAAACAAAGACCGTATGTGTTGAGAAACAAAGACCGTATGTGTAGAGAAACAAAGACCGTATGTGTAGAGAAACAAAGACCGTATGTGTTGAGAAACAAAGACCGTATGTGTTGAGAAACAAAGACCGTATGTGTAGAGAAACAAAGACCGTATGTGTTGAGAAACAAAGACCGTATGTGTAGAGAAACAAAGACCGTATGTGTAGAGAAACAAAGACCGTATGTGTAGAGAAACAAAGACCGTATGTGTTGAGAAACAAAGACCGTATGTGTTGAGAAACAAAGACCGTATGTGTAGAGAAACAAAGACCGTATGTGTAGAGAAACAAAGACCGTATGTGTTGAGAAACAAAGACCGTATGTGTTGAGAAACAAAGACCGTATGTGTAGAGAAACAAAGACCGTATGTGTAGAGAAACAAAGACCGTATGTGTTGAGAAACAAAGACCGTATGTGTAGAGAAACAAAGACCGTATGTGTAGAGAAACAAAGACCGTATGTGTAGAGAAACAAAGACCGTATGTGTAGAGAAACAAAGACCGTATGTGTGGAGAAACAAAGACCGTATGTGTAGAGAAACAAAGACCGTATGTGTAGAGAAACAAAGACCGTATGTGTAGGGAAACAAAGACCGTATGTGTTGAGAAACAAAGACCGTATGTGTTGAGAAACAAAGACCATATGTGTTGAGAAACAAAGACCGTATGTGTTGAGAAACAAAGACCGTATGTGTTGAGAAACAAAGACCGTATGTGTTGAGAAACAAAGACCGTATGTGTTGAGAAACAAAGACCGTATGTGTTGAGAAACAAAGACCGTATGTGTTGAGAAACAAAGACCGTATGTGTTGAGAAACAAAGACCGTATGTGTTGAGAAACAAAGACCGTATGTGTTGAGAAACAAAGACCGTATGTGTTGAGAAACAAAGACCGTATGTGTTGAGAAACAAAGACCGTATGTGTTGAGAAACAAAGACCGTATGTGTTGAGAAACAAAGACCGTATGTGTTGAGAAACAAAGACCGTATGTGTTGAGAAACAAAGACCGTATGTGTTGAGAAACAAAGACCGTATGTGTTGAGAAACAAAGACCGTATGTGTTGAGAAACAAAGACCGTATGTGTAGAGAAACAAAGACCGTATGTGTAGAGAAACAAAGACCGTATGTGTAGAGAAACAAAGACCGTATGTGTAGAGAAACAAAGACCGTATGTGTAGAGAAACAAAGACCGTATGTGTAGAGAAACAAAGACCGTATGTGTAGAGAAACAAAGACCGTATGTGTAGAGAAACAAAGACCGTATGTGTAGAGAAACAAAGACCGTATGTGTAGAGAAACAAAGACCGTATGTGTAGAGAAACAAAGACCGTATGTGTAGAGAAACAAAGACCGTATGTGTAGAGAAAAAAAGACCGTATGTGTAGAGAAACAAAGACCGTATGTGTAGATAAACAAAGACCGTATGTGTAGAGAAACAAAGACCGTATGTGTAGAGAAACAAAGACCGTATGTGTAGAGAAACAAAGACCGTATGTGTAGAGAAACAAAGACCGTATGTGTAGAGAAACAAAGACCGTATGTGTAGAGAAACAAAAACCGTATGTGTAGAGAAACAAAAACCGTATGTGTAGAGAAACAAAGACCGTATGTGTAGAAACAAAGACCGCATGTGTAGAGAAACAAACACCGTATGTGTAGAGAAACAAACACCGTATGTGTAGAGAAACAAAGACCGTATGTGTAGAAACAAAGACAGTTTGTGTAGAAACAAAGACCGTATGTGTAGAAAAAAGACCGTATGTGTGGAAACAAAGACCGTATGTGTGGAAACAAAGACCGTATGAGTAGAAACAAAGACCGTATGTGTGGAAACAAAGACCGTATGTGTAGAAACAAAGACCGTATGCATAGAAACAAAGACCGTATGTATGGAAACAAAGACCGTATGTGTGGAAACAAAGACCGTATGAGTAGAAACAAAGACCGTATGTGTGGAAATAAAGACCGTATGAGTAGAAACAAAAACCGTATGTATAGAAACAAAGACCGTATGTATGGAAACAAAGACCGTATGTGTAGAAACAAAGACCGTATGTGTAGAAACAAAGACCGTATGTGTAGAAACAAAGACCGTATGTGTAGAAACAAAGACCGTATGTGGAGAAACAAAGACCGTATGTGTAGAAACAAAGACCGTATGTGTAGAAACAAAGACCGTATGTGTAGAAACAAAGACCGTATGTGTAGAAACAAAGACCGTATGTGTAGAAACAAAGACCGTATGTGTAGAAACAAAGACCGTATGTGTAGAAACAAAGACCGTATGTGTAGAAACAAAGACCGTATGTGTAGAAACAAAGACCGAGACCGTATGTGTAGAAACAAAGACCGTATGTGTAGAAACAAAGACCGTATGTGGGGAAACAAAGACCGCATAACCGTGTGTGTAGAAACAAAGCCCGTATGAACTCAGATGCAGAAACAAGATTAATTGGAAAAAATGTTGGTTTAGGCCTCCCTCACCGCAACAAAGGCGTCCCTAAGAAAGGAAGAAGGAAGGCACCATTTAGTTAGAACTAGAGGGAACGCGGAATCTATGCACAAGGTGCATAGAAACATTAAGTTGAGAAAGAAGTTCACGAAACAAGATGAAAGTTGAAGAAGTGGTAGGTGCTGAAAAACGAGACAGCAGTTAATCTTAAAAAGGTGCTCCTGAACATAACAAAAAAAAACATTTTACTTCAACAAAAAGATGATCTACTTGACTGTTAGCTCGGGACCTCATATTTTCCTCCTGGGAGTGCAAATTCCCATACACACAACAGTTGTATCCCTTTGAGGGAATGTGCAGAATCAAACACCGCATGATCGCATAAGCACAGAACAATCACACACATGTGCAGTGACAACGATCACATGATCGTACATGAAGAGACAACATATCACATACTTCAACATATTTCGTGATTACGAGCAGTGACACTGTTTTCTTTGGTAAACAATGTTTGAGGAACGCTCGTATTATTATTATTATATAAGAAAGTTTTAGCCTCCCTTAATTGTTTTAAGAGAGGAAGGAGGAAGGCACCATTTAGTATGGAGTTGAGGGAACGCGGAATCTATGCACAAGGTGCACAGAAACAGGAAGCTAAGAAAGAAGTTCATGAAGCAAGAAAAAGTTGAAGAAGAAAGTAGTAGGTGCTGAAAAACAGGACAGCAGTGAACCGAAAAAAGATGGTCCGTAACAAAACAAAAACCTAATCTATTTCAACAAAAGGAAGCCTACCTAACCTTTAGCTCAGGCCCTCACATAGTCCCCCTGGGAGCGCTAATTCCCATAGATACAATACCTGTATCTTCCTGAGGGGAGGAACGCTCGTAACGAAACAAGAGTGCACTGCCACATCAAGTGTGTAAGGTGACTATATGGACTCAAAATGTTGGTAGCATTCGAGTATCACTTGAACTACACATCCGAAAGAACACTCAAAATAAAGCAAGTAGCGTCACTCGTAGTCAATTTAATATGGGCGAAAACAAATATTAGAAAAAATGAACAAATGCATAAGTGAAAAAATCCCAGATAGGGAGACGCTATAGGAGCCACGTATGAGACACGTAACGGAGCTCTACCTTGACAGCGCGGTTACCTGCCAAATCGATAATGCTCTTCACTACATCTCAGCTCTCACCGGCCCTGCTCTTTCTTCACGGGGCATCCTCCACCAACTACTACCTGCTCATTTTTTCATCATGCCTTCGTATACACAGTGCTCTTTTTTGCTATGTCCTCAACCACATCAGATCGGTTTTTTCCTTACCATGCCTTTACACCACTCTGCTCTTCTTTCCCATGCCTTTACTTCATTCAGCTTTTTTTCACTTACACCCAGCAAGTTCCACGCTGTGCTTAATTAACAGTTCTCATCAAACGCATTATTCACGTAACAATGAATATGTTGCTTAGATTTTAGAACTAATGCGAAGTACTCAGAGAAATATCTACAGATAACATCATAGATGGAAACGCTTAATAAAATTAAGGAATAAAGGTCAACTTGAAATCAACTCTCGAGTTACTAGGATTGCATGAGAGTATACCGAGTCACTGAAGGCAGTAATGAATGCCCTGCATATTCTGGTATATTCACTAACGTTGATCTGAAACCTTAAATTTTATAACGTTACATGTTTCACGACCTATTTCGCGCGGAGACATTTCAACCTGCTCGCGCTAATAGGTTTATCCATCAGTTAAATCACACTTATACATACAAATACTTCAGAATACGTGAATAAATCGGAGAACGTGAACGAAAGGAGTTGGGTTTTGGTAGAGCATGTCGTTCTATTCGTTTAGCATGAAGTTAACTTGTAAATATATAAAATCTGTACACCATATCTAATTGTAAAATTTTTATCGACAGAAGTGACCACGGAAGAATATTTGTTCATTTTGAAAACCTAATACTTTAACAATGATATAGGCGGAACACTTACTAAAGAATTATACGATCCTGACATCGTTCAATTACTTTATTGACGTTTCCAATCTCCATTAAAGAATTGGGAGCAGCTTCTACTAAATATCTCATTGTAATGATCCTTAAGAACAGCGTTTGAATCATAAAAAAAATAAGATTTCAAAGACCGAGTCTGCAACTTCTGATATCTACTATTTAAAGATACAAGGTCGTTGGTTGGTCGGTCTGTCTCCCTGAAACGCTCTTAAGGATGCTATAATTGATGACCGAATCTGTAATACGAGTTGGTGCACGAGTGACAGAATATTTCAATCGCGGGCACTATTAGGATTTGTCATTCACATCCGGAAGATTTATTCAAAAAAATATCGAATCCCGTCAATTTTGACGAGCCTTGCACACCAGTTCATGCAATATCCCAAAATGGACAGAGCTACAACGCCGACGAAAGAGCCATAATGGGAGTCAGTAAGTACGAGACATAGGAAGCATTTTATCCGCAATATGAGACGGCACCGGCAGCGTAAATTTCATTGTTCGCATGACAGTAAAAATCAGGTCTAAATACACGACCTCTGAAGGTGACTTCTCGGAGCGATCCGACGGTACACATGCGTGCCAGATCACTAGGGAGAGCTTGGCAACTCGCCACGACAAACCCTCTTCGCGTGCGTGAATATAGAAATATTCAACGTGAACACCGGCAAGATAAACTGACATCTTACGAGATATGAGTACAGGTTTGGTAAAAGTACGCCACATCTACCGGCTCCACGTTCGGGAACAAATCACATTCCGGCTAAGCTCGAGTGAGATGCTTTCGTCACCACTGTCCGTGACAGGCGTGAGCAGTGCACAGCCACTTGCACAACACGTGACAGTTTCTCATGGCTCACAGCCTCACGTTACTCGTAACATGGATACGCGAATGGAATAATTGCAATAAAAACTGGTATGTTCGCATCGCATTCTGATGCTAACGACACCATGGTTCATAGTTCGCACAATAGGATGGATGAAAAAGTGCTACCTAAATAAAATCGGTCAACCGATATGGTGGGGATGACTTGAGGAAAAACACTTGTGTGCCTGCATCGCATAGATTAGATAAATTAGTTTAAAGCCACCCTATCCAGCGCCGCTAAACTAAATAATGAACTTCCCCTGAGTGTACAAAGACGAAACAAATTCTGCGCACAAAGAAAAGACTTTAAAGAGTTCAAGCAAGCAGTATGTTCCTGCGGTGACCAGCGAACGGTTTCCTAAACTGCATTCTATTTTCCTCTTGCGTTGAACGCAACTGAAATCTTTGTAAAAACGTTCTTGCTTGCGTTTTTCTCCCTCACGTGGATGTCCGCCAACTGCGACACGCACACCAATTTGCTTAGTTTGTTTTGCCTTTCAATCGCGAGTGAAGTTTTCCCACTTGGGCAGAAGCAAACCACGACAAATTTTACACCATTTTCTGTACGCCAAAAATTTACGCAAAGAAAAATACGCAAGAGTTTCAAATAAATACTGTAGAAGCTACAAAACCGACAACGATCATTTAATCAACTCGAAAGTTTCTAAGTCGTAAACTCTAAAAAAAATTCTTACAAGGTTGATACGTGACTAAAATAAAAGAAAAATTAAACATTATTTCTCAAGAAACCTCTAGCAATAGGTAGCCAATTTGCGGGCTGAGAAGTGAGCGAACAAAGCGAAAGAAGAGCAATTACCGAGAGTTTAAAAAGAATTAGAACTAAAAAAATAACAAGCGATCATTTTGAAGAATGCGGGAATACCCGCATACAACTTTTGTACGATAATTACAACTCAACAATCATATCTGCTGGTAATTCATTTGGCAACTTTTTCTAGCCCCTCAAGAGGAAAGTATACCGGCAAAATTAGGGTACCTGCATCAGATAAGATACCCTCAACGTAATTACCAGAGGTGAATCATAGCTTCTCCGCGCTCGTCAAATAGTTTTCCACCCCCTAATTCCAAGAACTACCCACGAGATTAAGCCGAACGCTTAATAATAAATGCGAGGAAACGATACAGTGTCAACTCTCTTTCTCTCTCTGGCACAGCGTCAACTCTTCCCCCTACGTCCACCAAGACAACCAAGTGCACCGGGTCATAAACGTTCAAGTTCACGCTTATTTGGATTTCAACGTCGTCGAAGGTGAAAACAGCTTCAATTTAGAATCTCACGTGTCTTAGTTGGAAGTGCGCAGTTTTAGAGACGTGTGAACGGTGTTGAGGCGTCAAGATTACCAATAAAATGAGGACAACTTTAACACTAGTATAAATTGAGCTCCGTCGACACAATAAGGTTTATTCAAAAACGAAAAATAAGCGAGCAGACAAAAATGAAATCTAAATCAAACATTTTTTCAACAAGAAGCTATATATATTTGTCTTAGATTGATTAGAAGTTAGTTAAAGCCTCCCTAACAGCAACAACGGCGTTCCAAAGAGAGGAAGGGAGGAAAACACCATTTAGTACGGAGTTAAGGGAACTTGGAATCTATGCACAAGGTGCATAGAAATATCAATTTGAGAAAGAAAGTAGAAGGTGCTGAAAAACAGAACAGCAATGAACCGAAAAAAGATGGTCTATAACAAAACAAAAAACATATTTCAGCAGAAGGAAGGCCTACCTAACTTTTAGCTCGGGACCTCTCATATTCCGCCTGAGAGCGCTAATTCCCATAAATACAATAGTTGCATCTCTCTGAGGGGAATATTTGTCCCACCATCCGGACTCTGGCAGTAGAGCAAAAGCGTGGAACTTTAAAAGAAATTTGAAATAAAAAGTTCTTAGCTATACCATGAACAAGAGAATCCTGTAACCAACAAAATCGAAGGGAACTCAAAGAAATCGAGTTGTTTTGCTGATGCGACACTGTCAACTACGAATATTTTGAATTTTGAAAAATATCTATATTTAACTCAGCTACATTCACCACATCGACAACCGTACGATCTACCGATTAAAATTGCGGAAGGAGGAACCATCCGTTCGCGTAAGACAAATTCTCAACGTTAACCAAGTTTGACATTTCACGCAGAAAATGTAATAATTACATCAAGGAACGGAATGATATAGTACATTACATAGCCTGCACGTCTCCTTCGGGCGTCATGTAAGCTATGAAAAATGGCCCGGCTTATAAATGGCACGACAGCGTGAGTTCTAGGTGGACCTGAGCTACCACCAGTATCACCGCGACCACGTCAATAGCTAGTAAGCCCTGCCCCCAAAGGAAATGCAGAAGTTAGAAATAGAGCATTTTCAGAGAGCATGATCACAAATTTTAATGCTCAGACATCAACGTTTTTGGACGTATGAAATTATTGGTATTATTGTCTTCTGGAGACTTTTCTTACAGTTTTTCATTGCACATACTACTGAATAGATTAAATTATGTGTTAGTTTTAAGCCTCCCTAACCGCTAAAAATAAGACCGTTTCAAAGAGAGGAAGGAGAAAGGCACCACTTAGTATGGAGATAAGGGAACGCAGAATCTATGCAGAAGAGGCATAGAAACAGTAAACTGAGAAAGAAGTTCATGAAACGAGATAAAAGTTGAAGAAGAAAGCATGTGCTGAAAAACAGGACAGCAGTGTACCGAAAAATAGTGATCCTTAACATAACAAAACAAAAACATTTTATTTCAACAGAACAATGGCCCACCTACCTCTCAGCTCGGGACCTCACATTTTCCCCCTGGGAGAGATAATTCTCATAGATGCAATAGTTGCAACTCCCTGAGGGGTCCGCTGAATAGAAATGAAATGTTATGCTATTCAACGAATGGGGGACATTTACAGATCGATGGTACAGCATAAAATCATTTAATAGTGTACCGAGAAAGATTATTAACCAGGTATTACTTCTTCTAAAAAAAATTAAGGCTGCGCAGGGGAGTATCATGTTTTCACTTTTTCACTTCCATGAAAATCTACAAAATTGCCACGATACGCTAAATTGGGCCTATTGTAGGTACAGTAGATGCTGGTGACCCACTGTACCTCCTCGTAATTTCGGGCTCAGAAACTGGAGTCGAGTCAAGCTTTGACCGCGACTGAACACATCTTTCATAGAACAAGGATAAGAAATCTATAGATAACGCCACAATAATTTCTTGGCGCAAAAAAAAACTATTTTAAAATACTCGCAGAGTTCGAAACTATTTCATACTCAAGAACTGACGAGCGCAAAAAAAAACGATTATTTCATACTCAAGAACTGACGAACCTGATCTATCGAGTAAAAAAAGTTAATGATAGAAACGGATGATAACTAACTATGGATGGCATATATCTGCTTCATAATAGCAAATAACCAACCCATTGAACTCCAACTCAGAGACACAAATTGACTTCACTATCGCGCATATCGTAAATGCCAACAGAGATAAAAGAGCAATAAAGTGGGGCAAAAACTGGTAAAGCGAATCGACTGCAGAAGCAGAGCATAGTGAATTAAGAATAAGGTTCAAGTCAACGGATCGGATGAATAAAATAAGTCGCCATTTTCCTTGCAAGAAAGTGGGGAGAACAATTTCGCGCTCAAATAGAACATTTCTCCCAGTAATTCATTGAGGAAACTCAAGCTCAACCTTCAAGAAGACCGATATCGCTGGTGGAAATTCGGCACTTATGCCTCTGTAAAAGAAAGAGCACCAGATAACGTACTGGTCTAAATTTTTAGCTTATACGCCGCTTCCTTGAACAAAATTCAGACCATCGAACATCGTTCTTATCGACTCTACAATAATGAACTTTATTTGCATCGTAATTTCATGGCGTTTATGTACTTCCTATTTTGAATGGTAATAATGTTTGACACACAATCAAATTTCTTGACCACTCACTCAAGATTATAATTGTTATTTTGCTTTTTCAAACACCGCAAATACGCAAGACTATATCATCAGATATATATTCAAACGAGTTTCATATCTTTAAACTTTAAAAGTAAGATTAAGACACTTTGGGTCGGTGTTCACACACATGTGGCTTTTCACGAGATTGGTGAAATGAGTGCAACACCTCAGAATAATACTCTGCTATTAACATCATATGAAACTTACACACCGTGCTTTTTCCATCAGAAAAATAAATTAAACACCATTCGAGACTGGACACAGTGAGAATGTGTGCGGCAGAAAAACAAATGATAATTTTCCACACCAATCGAGTCTTGATATAAGAAGAACATTTGCATCAAAATATAAAAAAGCAAGAACTGCTTTAAAAGAGCAGTAAACAACAAAAGAGCTCGGTTTGAACTTACGAGTTTGATGGCGTGATGCAGCAGTGACGGTCCGCCGACGTCAATGAATGTCACTAGCGCTACTGGAGCATTTATTTGCTCCTTGCTTGATCATTGGAACCTGAAGGGTTTTAGATATTTACGTTCACATTTTTGAAATTGTTCGGAATTATTACAAGTGATTCAAATAAATTGGATAGAAATTTGTTTCTTCGATATTTGTTTATCGGAAATATTGAGCGTTTCAATTACATTAATTGAAATTTGTTTCTTCAATATTTCCTTATACCACAGAAAAGAAACTTTGCCTTAGAACAAGTATGCTGTGTTTTAACATACGCGTCTGTTAATATTAACAGGCAAATATTAAACTAACATACTTGTTATAATTTCTGCAACATACCTAGTATAAAGCAATACTTACCGTGAATATCTATCAGCTCCGAAATATAAAAATGAACAGTCATAACATTCTTAACATGTTCGATCTCAGAGAAATATCAAACGAATCGAAATTAGAGTAACATCAATATAAGAGTATCTTTCAGAGAAAAGGCAATTTTCAAAAACAAGGTACTCCTTGATAAATAATTAAGCTTTTAACCGTCATTAAATACTCCCAGAAATGTATAACACCATTGAGGGCTTTACAATTTATTGATATAGTGTAATGTGCATGTCCTTTTCCCGCGCAGTTTATTCACGTGAAAATTTACCTTCTTGTGTCCAGAATACGCGTAATACACATTCGTGTTCTTGAGAGTTTTAGCGTTGCTCTGCGAACGATTTTTGCTGAGAAAATTCAAAGCTTCGTCTCGAAAAAAGCATAAAATGAAACTAAAATTTGTAAATAATTTACCAAAAATGAGACATGACGTTTAGCTCTTCGATCAACTCTGCTAACATCTATTCATCAGTACCTGAATATCTATTGAACTCGGTACATTTTTACGTAGATATGCTTGAAGACCTATAAGTAACAAATTCAAATTTCATACCAAAATACGGAAATTAGATTAGATTATAAGTTAGTTTAAGCCTCCCTAAACGCTACAAAAATAGAGCGTATCGAAGAGAGGAAGGAGGAAGGCACCATTTAGTATGGAGAAAATAAAATGAAGAATCTATGCTGAAAGGGCATAGAAACAGCAAGACCAGAAAGAAGTTCATGAAATAAGATAAAAGTTGAAGAAGAAAGTCAGAGGTGGTGAAAAACAGGACAGCAGTGAACCGAAAAAAGGTGGTCCTTAACAGATTAGATTAGTCGTTAGTTTTAGCCTCCCTACCCAGCAACAATTGCGATCCAAAGAGAGGAAGGAGGAAGGCACCATTTAGTATGGAGTTAAGGAAACGCGGAATCTACGCAGAAAGGCATAGAAACAGTAAGTTGTGAAAGAAGATCATGAAACAAGACCAAAGTTGAAGAAGACAGTATTAGGTGCTGAAAAACAGGACAGCAGTGAACCGTAAAAAGGTGGTCCTTAACATGACAAAAAACATTTTATTTCAACAAAAAGCAGGCCAACCAAACTCTCAGCTCGGGACCTCACACTTTTTCCCTGGGAGCGCTAATTCCCAAAGATACAATAATTGTGTCCCCCTGAGAGGACCAAAATATGGAAGGGAAGAGTGTCATGGGCAAAAAAATCGTATATAGGCCTAATTAGAAACGCAAGCGAACCTACGTCTTCGCACGCATTTCCTAAAGTTAGAAAAAAAATTTGAGTCGAGAATACATGACTAATTGCAATGATTATCAGAAAGTTTTAGCCTCCCTTTACCACAATAAAGATGTTTAAAGAAAGGAATGATGACGCACCATTTAGTACGGAGTTATAAGAACGCAGAACCTACGCACAAGGCGCATAGAAGCATGATAAAAGGTGAAAAAGCAAGTAGTAGGTGCTGGAAAACAGGACAGAAGTGAACCGAAAAAAGATGGTCCGTAACAAAACAAAAACCTATTCTGTTTCAACAGAAAGAGGGCCTACCTAACCTTTAGCTGGAGACCTCGCATTATCCCCCTGGGAGCGCTATTGCCGAGAATACAGAGACATAATTTGTCAGAGCAGCTAAAAGCAAGTCTTCGATTATTTCCGGGACATCATACACGTTACAATCGTCTTTAAATCAACATGGCTTCACAGATAACTCGTGTAAGTATATGGATACAATGAAGCTTTATTTAAAGCGTCCTAACAGATGATTTTAAAGTATCGGGGATTATCTCAACAAGACAAAAATATTAAAGAATGAAGTAGACAAAATATCAATGACACTTGCATAGGACATTGCTTGAACAAAATTTAAGCTATTCCGTGACTCAGAGCAACAAAAAAGGAAGGTTAGTCATACCGAGTAAAAGAAGGCTTAAGCTGTTACCTGTAACAGCAGACGTAAGTCGACGTCTAAGAATTGTGAACTTCGATTAAAGTTACAAACGCAGATCACTGTAAACGTTTTAAGATGGCAAACAACATCAAGATCGTTACAAACCAGATATTTACAAAATTGATACACGCATTTAACTTCAACGAAAGTTACATGAAAGTCACTACTTAAGTGAGCTCGTCATGTTTGGATGACACATCACACGCAAACCTAATTTAGGCCTAGATCATTTTTCAAAGAAAATAAATTTAATTAAACTGGTCGATGGTTTGTAGTCAGTCAATCCTGCCGGACGACTACCATGACGCAAGTAACTTCGAAGTAGTTCAAATTTTATACTAAATTAACAAAAATCAGATAGCAAGTAAAGAATAATATCAAAAAAGACAAATGATGAAGAAAAAAGTTATTCCCTAAGACCATAATCGAAGGAAAACGACCACGAATAAAAAATGAGCAGGAAAAAAAGACCGAGAAGCACAAGCACAGCCTAGCAACTACAAAGCAGGCGTCAGCTAAACGATCACGCCACCATTTACCCGGTCAGGCTTACGTTCAATTGAAGTTAAATGCAACACAAAGCAGAATGTTTAGAGCGCCGGGCCTCACCTTGGGATCCTTTTCATAGTAATGTTGCTGCGTGCGAATCCAGCGAGAGACGAGGTGGTCTCGCACGGTGTGTGCTAGAGCAAAGTAGTAGTCTCGCGGCGTCGAGACATTGCGATCTTTTACCAGAGTGTAATGCAGGTGCCTGTTGAACGTTTTCTTCACATTAGAGACGTTCTCAACCTGAGCAATACCACGGACAGAGATTTGCTTCCTTTTATCGAGATCTGATTGAGGAGCCGCCATAATGAATAGAGAGCAGCGCACACCTTACCTCCTCAAAGTTTAGAGCCACACTGGCAGTCGCCGGGCAGCAGACGACCCCACAGCTGATTAAAGGGCATTCAAGGTCGCGCATGCGGACTCGGGTTTTTGACAACAGTGTTCAAAATATATTTAAAGTCTTTTAAGAGACCTTTAAATTTGGTTGTATAGGGACTTATATTTTTAATATAGATGATGCCGTCATGAAATGGTGGGTGAAAGTACTCGATATAAGCATTTTTTCCGTATTTTTACTTCTTTTTAAGGTCCCAATTATGTTGATATGGAGATTCATATTAGACTCCAATTTTAGACTAATACTATTTCTTCTTGAATGAAAAGAATTTTCTAAAAATGACTAGCTAGAAAGGATCATTTACAAAGAGAAAATGTCACCATTAATCTTTTCAAGGTCACGACACAGCTGAGAAGTTTCTCAGTTTGACCTCAGGATGACAATTGATCTTCATGTTGTCACTCTATTTGTGAAATGGAGACGCAAGGAGCGCTTATGATGAAAATCCTTACAAGTAAGCAGAATAAATAGAAAAATGAACCAAGTTTGAATACATGCTAAACATCACTACTTAGTTCAGCTACTAGCAGTGAGTCAAGCCATGAGGACTGTAAACAATAACATCCCCAGTAAAGTGACTCTTTTACGCAAAAATCTGTATCAAGTACAGTTGATGAATTCATTTTTCTAATGTAAAATGAGTTTAAGTGTATGTCAAAATTGAGGTAGAATTTAAGAGCGGTTTTTATTTGACTGTCTCATCTACGCTGGATTTTTTGGGTTGTAATTGTTTGTCAGTTTGGCTCATCTCAAGAAGAGAGAATTTCTGGCATTCACCCATGCTAATATAACAATCAAAATATTTAAACTTTCCACCACACACTTACCCTTGAGAATAATACAATTGACTACCAGTTCAATTAATTATGACGCTCAACATTGAACGGTGAAGCTCTGATGAAGTATATTGATAAATCTTCACGTTTGCTCTGTGTAACGTTGTTCTTCTTCCTTCTGGAGAAATTTAACGATTTGGCTTATTGCTGTCTGAGATCGGAATTAGGAAACTTTAAACGCATAATGTGTTATTTTTTGCTTTTGATACCCTAAAATCAAAATGCCACGCGGGCAAAGTCTTTTGCTTGATCATAAATTTGTTCGTCTTCGTTTTAATGCCATGAAAGTTAAATCTAATTTGTATAAAAACGCTGCCCCACAAGATAATGATCAGTGCTGCTTCCATAAATAATTTTTTTCTGGGCTGCAGGCCTAAACTTATCCTGCTCATGGGGTCATTTTGGATTTTACAACTACACTGTAGCCGCTGTTTATTGCTGCGCTGATGACTTTGAGGCCCCTAAATTTACTGGCAGACGTTTACAATCTGATGTCGTTCAGTTTAAATGTACGCTGTCTGTGTTTGGGGACTTATCTCTACTTCTAGTTTGTCTTTTTGATATTCGAGCCCTGTCTTGTTGAAACATTACTCTATCTTCTTCTTCAAATATTTTCAAAACGCCCTAATCTTGTGGTGGATCATGTATCCTGATAAAATTCCGCGCCATTTTAAAGCAGTTTTCATGCTAACAAAGCCAGATATTGATCTTTTTTTGAAAAAGCAGTCATAATATGGTTCCAATGTCCGTTTTCTCCGGTTATTGGAAACGGCCAAATAATCTTCAAATTCCATAGGCACAATTTGACAACAACAGCCTTAACAGAGGGGCTCCATGCCGAGCGTACACGGATTCATACTGGCTGGGATGGGGAAAACTAGAGTTAATAGATACCGTAAATTGTGAGTTCCTAACTTGAGCAGCGTGTTTTAACTGAGTGTTGCTTCTATAAGGTATAAAGATGGTGAGGATTTTTCATTGGGTATCAGATGTTAGCATCTTGGCGAAGCGTCCTTTTTTCTCTGCGAAAGTACATTTATAAACATTCGGCACCGTTAGTTCGCAATGAATTGAGTCAGCTAGTTTGTATCTGAGGATGTAAATAACTTCATTATTCTTCACCATCAGATCAATGATCGTTTTGAGTTCAGCTTTATGTTACTTAACGGTTGTCTTCTGAGATAATTTTACATTTATTTAGCATTACATTCATTCTGTTTCCGTGTATATTTTTCCCTTTGGTTTCATTGGAGATGCATTATTTTCAGCTCTGAATAATTTTGAAAACATTGGGTGTAATCTCTGTTGAATTATTGTTGGCGCTCTTCTCTTTTGTCAGGCTTGCTCATCTTCATTTCAAACAACAGTTACTGCGTCCCCTTAGCGCACCATGCAACTGTTGTCAGCAGTATTGAAACTAGTTTCTAATCATTTAGATCACAGATACTACAGCCTCATCCCATGGCATACTGTGCGGTGATATTTGAGTCATAATTTGTAGTGAAGCTGTAGCACAGCCATACTTATCAACGTGGACACAAACGCTCAAAAATCAGCGCTCCTGGAAAAGACTCTGTAAACACATTCTTTTACGGCAAGCTCCAGTCGAAGATAAATGGGGTTTTGTTAGGCGATAACGTGTAGGCGATAACTAGATAACTTGTTCAGTATGATATGGTGGTTTGAAATAGAGAAAGGACAGAAGTTGATATAGAATAAAAAAATAAAAAACTTGCTTGAGGAAACTACATTATGTTTGTTTTCAAAATATCTAAGCATAATCATTTTTAGTTCGTAAACAAGTAAATGTATTATAGTATCGACTTTAATTGTTGAAAAGCAGATTAGGCTAAGAACATAAAAAACTTTTTTCTTGGTTATGGTATTCTAAGCTTGATAATCCTTATAAATACTGTTTGAGGTGATAAAAAATGCTTTTGAAAAAACAAAAAGATCCTGAAGGTAGGAATAAAAAAGAAAGAAAAAACCTTACAGTACACCAGACTGAAGCTACTAAAGTCAAAATCCTTCAAATGATCCCAAAAATTAAAAAAAAACAATTAATTCTATCCATGTAAATTGACATATAGAATAAATTTTAAACTCAGCATCATTGAATACCTCATTAGAATTTGTCTTTCTTAACTTATTATAATCACCCTCAAACCGTTAATATCTATATTCAACATTCAAGTTCATCTACCAAAAGTATAACAGAAACACCATCGAGTTCACCTAATGTGAATTAAACATCAAATAGATATAAGGAAAGTAATGAAATAAAGAAAAGAAAAACCGTTTATTTCCAGCGACGATGCCACATGAGAGACATGCCAACATATTGACTTTTGAAAATTCTTAATATAAGGCGTCCTAAGACAAACGTTTCTTACGAGGAGTACTAATAGACAAACTATCCGAGGTGTACCCATAGATAAACCATATGAGGCATACTAATCAACAAACTATACGAGGTGTACCAATAGACAAATCTTACGTGGCGTGCTAATAGATTAAGTCTGTCAAGGGATAGCTGAATAAAAGATGAAAAATATCATCTCTTGGATATTTTATATTCCAAGAGATGGCTGACAACTTATAAATAATTCAAATACTACTGAAGAATTCTTCGGAACTCCCAAGTTATTAGTTGAATCGAAGTAAGAAAAGACAAAAAACGCTAACCAAAGCAGATTGAAACATCATCGTGAACGACTATCAAGTATTAAGAAAAAGTTGGTAACAAAGTAATTTATGAAGAACATCGCGCAACAGCACGCACATCTAGAAATGCGTAAACAAACTTACACGCATAAATGAAATTCATGACTTGTTGAGCATACGAACAGAGAGATAATTTTTTCACGAGCGCTTTATTTCATTTTTCTGTTTATGGATTACATTAGCTAAACTTTCAGTGGAATAATTTCTTAAATTAAAGGAATGCAAGCACAAATGGTAATTTTGAGAAAACGTTGATGCTTTAAATTTGCCTCATAAACATCTAAAAGACTTTGGTAGGGTAGGAACATCATTCACTCTAATTCACTTATTGACTAATACATGAGGCATAAATACAGGATTAAAATTGAAAAGGTGTTATTTGACAGTGAATTCAAAGTATTGTTTTATTGCAGACGCTATTAGGCTATCACTGAGGAATCTCAGAAACTAATACGGCAACTTAAAAGGCGTGTCTAATGTTTCTGAACATGGAAAATTCTAGAGATGGATTGAATTTTTCTTTAAAGTGCATACTTCTCAGCATTTTTACGTGTGTGCGATTTCAACGTGCTTAAATATCGTTTGAATATCAATCAAAGAATGATACGATGCTCTACATTGTTATTCACATGTAATATTGTAGTGAACGCTTCCAGCCTCTTACCAGTCAAAATTTACGAATTATTAAAACGTCCATCTAAAAATCCAATAATCGCATAATAATCACTCTCATTATTTTTAGAGTAAGAAATTTACTCAACATTACCCATAATCTATTAAATTGTTTACCAAAAATATCTGTCTCTTGAGAATTCAGTTAAAAAAAGTAAGAGACCTCTCAGAGACACACCGTAGCAACACCCGTCGCCAACAAGCTCACTTTTAAAAATTCACTCGTTGTGTGCGTTTCACGTGTTCCTTGTCTCCTCGGAAGGACCTACGAGCCAACACCCAAACACAACCACCTAGTACTCAATCCCCGCCATTGAGCCAAAAAATCTAGACCTTCCTCAGATTCACTTGAGAAGTTCCTCAGATTCACTCAGCCACACGGCTCCACACGCAGTAACCCTACCAAGGTACTGCCTCTTTTGAGACCTCCTAATTAAGCCATACTTATCACCCGCATCCGCGGATAACTACACTCACATACACGCCCTCGCCTGGACCCACAACGGATTCCCACGAGCCGCTGAGCGCGGTTGGAGTACGCCGCCAGGACTGGACCCGGAACCTAGCCTCAAGAAGCGGATCCACCCAACGATTGACCGTAGTCACGGCACCCATAAGCGACCAATAAAAAGGCGAGAATAGTCGTTGTTTCACTGTCCCGCAGAGGATAAGTTTGTGCAAGTACTTGAAACACTGGTGCCAGCAGAGCACCCGATCACCTACTCCTGTAGCAATCGCTACACAAGCGTAAGAATTATAAATTTTCCCATTCGCACTTAAATAAATTAATTATTAGCATTAAAAATCTTACTCTAATTTATTATTAATTATTTTCTACTTCTAATTCGTAATCCTTAAAGTTCTTGTGCAAAAAGCATAAAATTAAAGTCACGATTGACCTGTTCGTGTTTCAAGCCTCTGAATCTGGCAGCACTGTGCGTGGCGTCCTTTCGAATCACATTCTATCGTGCCTTACTAGTTCGTGCATACCGTGTTCGTGTAAGTGAAGAAAATTAGTGTTTAAATAAGAAGTAACCTGGTAACGTATACAAGTGTAAATTCCCTGTGTGCATGTCAATTAACTTAAGGATCTGATCAGCGTCGTGAATTAAGGATGAACTTAAAAATATTGCTAAAGCTCTTAGACGGGCATGTGTATTTCGGATGCTACGTCAGCGTGAAATAGCGTAAACATTTGCGTGTCATTTCCAAATTCACGTGTTGAGACTTCATACTAGATATTCAGCTATCGTCTTTCTTTTCTGCAAATTATATATTGCGGTCGCCAGTATCATATCGAGAATTATTCATAGACTGACTCGTGAACGAACGCGGCTGAATTGCCGGCGTTCTTTGTGGATAGTGTGTCTTTGTTTTCCAAATGGCGGAGCATACACTGCCGTCTCCTGTCACTACTCCGTGACTATAATTGCACTATAAGCATGTGTTATAATAGTATTTTCTTTTTTTTAACAAACATAATTGCAGTAGTTTTTCGTAAATAATGTTTCAACGCGAAATAATAATTAAAAATGTCTCCTAATGATCTCGTATGTTTATAAATTACGAAGGTTATTCATGCCTATGCTTGCTAAAGTTTTGAGTTTCATTTTTTTTATAGTTCATACTCCTTGAACCTTGCGATTAATCGCACTTATTTCAATTTAAATCATTTCAATAAAAATTTAATTCCATTCTGTTCATTCTTGTGACAAAAAAAAAACACCCACTACCATTTGCCTTTCGTGAGTGCGTACAAATTACGCCGGCGGCTTGGCGAATGCCGACGTGTAGAGCCGCCGGGTTAATCGCCGCACTGAATTTCATGTTTTTCATCTTGCGCATATTTCCTTTCTGTGCAAGCAAAACGTTTAGTGTTTCTTTCTTTTATTGTGGAGATTATTCCTTATTTTTTTATTATTGCAAATGATATTTATCAGTGATTTTCAGTAGGATTTATATCAATGAAACCTTAGAATTTTTCTCTGTTATTTCTTGTACAGTTATAGAGACGTTCTAGAGTACTTAAAGAAGCATTAATTCTCTTTCTATGAAATTCTTAATTGCTGTAATTCTTTTCTTTTGCTTCATGAACCATGTCTTGTTAAGTCATGTGTTTTCCATGGTTCCAGGGATTTGATCCCCGATTTTGCTCTTAGATAATCACTAAAAGTTTTACTAAAAATTCTTAAATTTTATGCCTTGTATTTAAAGCAAGAGCAGCTGTATAAGAGTTTCTTAATTGATTCTGTCCTATCTCTCTACTTTTGAGCTTGACGAGAAAGAGAACAAATGAAATTAACTAGAGTCAAATCTGTAGGATTTCTCGAATTCTGCTGTGTGGGAGTTTTATTAATTACGATGCTGTGGGACTGTCAGTGGTGGAATTTTCCTTGATGTCTCCTTGGACTGTTCATCCAGCTTATTGGACTCTTTGCAGGACTTCAACGTCATCGCCACACACCACTCGCAACAGCCTCCCCTTGGGCCTTGCTTTGCCTCAACTTAACTGAATTGGCCTTAAACTCCCCGGGCATTTCCTTAGTGGGATTCCCTTTTGTTGGACTAGTATTGGGTTTTACCTCAACCGGCATCAACTGAAACTGGCCCGACCTTAACTGGACGTGACTTAACCAGAATTTACCTGGCCTTGGGCCTCATTTTGTCTCGCTGGCATGGGCTTTAATGCTACTTAACTCACCTAAGAATTGTCTCAACTTGAGCCGCCCTGCCTGGCCTCAACTCAATCAAAATCGATCACTCACAACGTCACGGTTTCCTCAAAGTCTATATACTGGGCTCTTAAATCATTTGCAACCCACACACACACACGGTCGACTCCAGCACTTCTCCAGGAGCCTCCCGACTGCCCGGACTGCAAACCCTCTTCTAGCCAAGTTCATCGGTGGTTCGAGACTCGGCGGTCCTCTCCGGCTTCTTTCCAATATATACCCAAAAAGCTGAGTCCAAAGTACCTTATTATTCTTTCTCATGATTTTCTCCCAGATGCTTGTCGAGGTTTGTAAGGACTGGCTATACCCCACGGCCAGATCCAAACACTCCTGAGTCAAAGGGCCAAACAAACTGTCAATCTTAAATCTTGAATATGCATTTATGTGCCTAGCCATATACACAGTAAATGCTGGTGACCCCCTGAACCTTAATTGTCGAAGTTGTTGATACCAGCATATCAAACTGGTGTACTTAAAACTAACTAGTAAAAATTGAATTACGCCCACCAGCCAAACTTCATAATATTTCCGTCTTTTCCTTCTGAATTAAGCACTTCCAAAACATTAAAGGGAAATGAAGTCAAGCTTTGACCTTTTTTCATTTGTCTTAAAGGGCGTTTTATATTGAAAGAATTTTAAAATATTTTCTACAGATAATTAAAGAAATGGAACATATTTTTGCTCTGCAAGCATCTCTGTAGCATACCGCTACATAAGCGTAAAAATTAGAAATTTGCCATTCGTACTAAAATAAATTAATTAGTAGCATTAAAAATCTTACTCTAATTTATTATTAATTATTTTCTACTTCTAATTCGTAATCATTGAAGTTTTTGTGCAAATGCATGAAATAATAAAAATAACACTTGACATTTTTCGAGAGAGAAGCCCTCTGGTGGCAACACTGCGCGGTTGCGCGTCCTTTCTTTCAAAACCACTCTTACTTTGGCGTCCTACTTTGGCAGTGTTACAGCAAATTCTCGTGAGTTTTAAATGTGTTAGAAAATTATCGTGTTCCTTTTCGTCGTGTCAGTGAGTATTAATAAGTGACAGTGCAGTGTTATTAAGTTACGTAGTTATGCGTGGGAATATTGATGTAGCATGTGTCTCATTCAGTGTTTTGTTTGTCTTTTCTCAACGTGACTTAGCGTAAAGATATTGCGCCGGATGTGCATTGCATTTCCGTGTCATGATTTTATTATCAAAGCATAATCATGTTCGATGTGCATTGCATTTCCGTGTCATGACTTTATTATCAAAGCATAATCATGCTCGTTCCTTTTTCTTTTCGATAATCTACTAATCTACGATAATCTCTGCTTGAAATGAACGCGGCGAAAATTACCGGCGTTTCGTTCGATAGCGTCTTTGTGTAATGGCGGAACCTCACACCGCCGTCTCTTGTCACTACTCTGTGATTATAAATACTATAGGCATGTGTATAGTAGCATTTATTCTTTTTTTTACAAACCGACTGGCAGTAGTTTAAATTACGAAAAGTATTCATGTCTATGCTTGCTAAGTTTTGGAATTTCATTTCTTAATTCCATATCCTTGCAAACTTTTACGTAAACGCCTTTATTTCAATAGAGAAACATTTCAATGAAATTTAATTTAACTCATCGCATTCTGGTGATAAAAACACCCAACCTTCTGCCTATCTTAAGTGTGTGCAAATTGCTGGCGGCTCTGGCTGAGGCCGACGCGTATAGTCGCCGGCTAAATCGCCACGCGTAACTTCGTGCTTTCGTGTTTTCTTTCTTCGCGTATTTTCCGCCTGTGAAATCAACGTTTAGGTTTCCCCTTCCTTTTATCATTGGGGATATATATATTATTCCTTAATTCCTTTATTATTGCAAATGATCTACCAGAATTTCTTAGTAGGATTGATATCCTCGAATTTTAGGATTTTTATGTTTTTCTTACTGCTTTCAAAAGTGCAGTCACTTGATATTTTCACCATTTTCCGTAGATCTCGTGTTTACTTGCCCGTAGTCTCTGTAAGGAATCACGATCTTTATTCTTGGAAATTCTTAAACCTAATACTCAGAATTTAAAGCCAGAGGCATTAGTGATTAAACAATTTATCTTTTAGTTAAAATCTGTCAACCAAAAATCTGTCCTATCACGTTTGAGTTGCCAAAAGTGAGAATCCAAAGTAGCCGGAGTCAGACTTGTAGGAGTTTTTCGGATTTCTCCGTGTGGGAAGAGTTGTCATTATAATTTGGATTGTCAGTGGTGGAATGTCTTGATGTCTCTCCTGGAATGTTTCATCCAGCATTTTGGACTCCTGTGCAGGACCTCTACATCATCGCCATACACACAACACTCACAGTTTGAATCTCCCTGGGTTTCCTGAGTGCCATGCTAAATGCTATTCTCACATAAGCAGTAATTTTACTTGCTCCCGTTAACGTGCTAATGTGTTAATGCGCCAACTTGCTTCTGCTCACATGAGCCGGATTTAACTTGCACACTCAACCTCACCTTATGCTGAGTCATTAGTTCTACCTGAACTAATTCACTGACCTGCGCTCAATCATCTCAAATTGCCAAACTCAAAATTCCCAAATACAACTCACTCACCCTGCTTACTCCATCGCGTGCCGGCTTTCGTCAACGCCAGCCTGGTCCTCCGGCACGGATTGCCCACCTAGACAAGCTCTCCGAGATCAAGATCCAAGCCAGTTTTCCAGGTTTTCCTCTTCCAATAAACTCCACCTCAAAACGAGCTGAGTCCATAACCGCTTTTCATTATCCCTCTCATAATTTTCCCAGAGCACTTCGAGAATTGATCGAGTTTTTCTTGGCCGTTCAAATTAATATTTACATTCAACCACCCAACGGCGAGAAAACCCGACATCTCTAATTTCGTAGTTCAAACGTCAGTTTATACATAGATGAGATTTCTTTATTTCCTTCTGGTAATCTATGTGTGGATGATTACTAAATATAATCATAATTAATGGCCATGCAAGCGTATGTTACTCAGAAGGGAATTAAGAAATTTAAGGAAACTGATGTTTGAACTATAATCCGCATTACTGAATTGTTTGAGCTTTTCTTTCTTTCTTCGAAGGAATTTCTGCGACTTCTGCTTAAACTTTGGTGTATAAAACTACAGTCTCGTAAGATTTAATTCTTATTTCAATATTAAGATTTAATTAATCGGTAAAATGAACATAAATTTTTCCTAATTTGTTTTGAACGTTGGGATGTATAAAAATAAAAATATAAATATTTGTCAAATTTTGCTGTTAGGGAATCGCACACCTACAACATTCATGACATGGGTCAGCTGACTTTGTGATCAGAGAGTTTATACTTAATAGTACGCTGTAGGAGTTGCATCGATTTCAACGTTGTACGGTAATTTTTCAGCCGCGATGGATTTTCGGATGCTCCTCATTTTTTCTGCATTTTTAGTGTCCAGTAAGTATAATATAAAAGGCCTGCCTTTCATTTTGTGAAATTTGAGAATTCATTGAGGAATGTAACGGTAAATTTTTCATGTAAGATAATAAATTCTCTGCTTACAGGAAATGTTAATGATATATTTTAATAAGCCTCTAAGTAATTGGAAGTTAAGAGAAGAATATAAAAATGCCTTGTAACACCATTGCTTTAGAATATTTTGAACTGCAAGTATAAGTGCATGATGCTTTTGTAGACTGTATCAAAATAATGAAAGATAATATGATAAATGTGTAGCGTTGGGTAGAAATCAATTTTCCAGTTTTGGTGCCTTAATATAGTTAATTAGGTTAAAATAAACAAGTTTTCTTCTATGCACTTTCTGTTGGAAATGAGTATTTAACGAGTTATAGCGGTAGGTTTAGTTTTGTCTTTGAAAACAAATGCAATTGAATAAACAGCTGCTAATCGATTTTCAAATTTTTATTGCTTGAATCATTGTAAAAACATCAGAATAAACTACTTTTCTTCTATACACTTTTTGCAAAAAATGAGTATTATACTAGTTACAGCGGTAGGTTTAGTTTCGTCTTTGATGACAAGCGCATTGAAAGCAAGGGTAAATCTGAAGGATATGTCAGTTATTGATTTTGTAAATTTTGATGCCTAATCATTGTTAATTAGATCCAAATGAACAAGTTTTCTTTTATGCACTATCCGTCTCAAATGAGTATTTTATTAGTTATAGCAGTAAATGACTGACCACAACTCCAGTGTTTGAAGCGGCAAGTAATTCAAGGAGGACGTCGGACAGCAACACTGCAATGCGCACTCGCTTCCAGCGCGATCGTCATCAAAGACCAAACCAAATCTACCGCTATACCTCGTTAAATACTCATATGACAAAAAAAAGTGTATAGAAGAAAAGTTGTTTATTTCGATGTTATTACCATGATTCAAGCCACAAAAATTAAAAAATCGATGAGTAGCTGTTTATTCGAGCACATTCGTCATCAAAGACGAAACTAAACCTACCGCTATAAATAGTAAAATACTCATTTGAGACGGAAAGTGCATAAAAGAAAACTTGTTTATTTTGATTCAATTAATTAGGTTCAGGCACCAAAAAGTGGAAAATCGATAACTGACATATCCTTCAGATTTACCAAAGCAAGACTCCATTGCAGTGTTGCCATACGGTGCATTTGATTACTTCTTGCTTCAAACACTTGAGTGACCGTAACTTATTTACCGCTATAACTTGTAAAATACTCATTTGAAATGGAAAATGCATAGAAGAAAACTTGTTTATTTTGACAAAATTAACGTTATGTAGGCACTTAAAAGTCAGAAATTGAATACTAACCAACTCTACACATTTACCAATAATTCGACCAATTTTAAATAAAGATACAAAATTTTCAAACTATATGATTGATTTTGGTCTAAAAATATTAAAATTGTACAGTGCTTGTTAAGAAATGATTTGAAAATGCATAAATAAGGCTTAGGATTATTATTTATCCTGTTAATTTGTAGCTGTCAACATTTTAAGGGGACCGTCAAGTCGGAATCAAGAAAATGGCCGTCCCGTTTTTTGTATTGTATCTAGATCTATGAAAATTGGCATACGTATGTATTTTAGAAAATAAATAGGGGCTGCATCTAACACTTTTTTTCATTTTTGCCATAATGGCGGAGGTAATGGGAAGAAAGTGGGCAGGAAAACTGAAATTTTTCCAGCCACTTCTTCTCAAAAAGTCATTAACATAAAGTAATGATCTAAGTATCTCATTGGATGCACATAGGGTTGCTGCATATAGAGTCATACGATTGTTTTGAAAGTCATAATAGTTTAGTTTTTACGGTGTTTTAAATTTTTTTTTCAATGAGTCATTCATTTTTCTTTAGATTTTTTAATGTAACTAAAATACCATCATGAAATTCAATGAGATTCTCTTACTCTTTATGCAGCAACTCTTTGCGCATTCAATGATACCAAAAACATTACTTTACGACAAACTGGTTTCTGAGATGAAGTGGCTTGAATATCGACATTTGAGTTGTTCAATAAATGCATTTTAGTACAGAAAGTTTTTTTTCATTTGCAGGCAATATTGCTTTGAGAAGTCAGCGCATTTGACGTAATGAAAGCTTTCTGAAATATTGTCTTGACTTTGGCAATCTTTCATCCTAGTATTTTGTGGTTCCTTGTTGAAACTGGTACCACAAGTGGTACCAGGGGCCAGGTACCAAGCATGAGGATCAGGGGGGACGCATAGCTCAGGTGCACCTGAGGAGCACATCGATCCTAACTAAACTTAGCAGATGCAGTCCAGCAACTGAGCTAGACAAGCAGATTCAGCTAGTTATTTGACATCATAACCGCGTCGGCCTTTATCTCATACTGACCAGCTGCGCGGCCAGCAGTCCTATTTATGTCAACAGCATAGGAGGGGAGGGGGTGGAGGGTAAGGTCTATGGGAGGTATCGAGATCGACGTTGCCAAATCGTAAAATTTCTTGAAGAGCTGAGTGATAAATACATATGTCTCTAGAAATGAACAGTCGGTGAGCAATATCTAAGTGAAATAATTTGGCACATGAGTGCTGACACATCATGCGACCCTCCCCCGCCTCTTTTTCTCCCTCCGTTTACTCGCCTCAGGTGCTTCAGATGCTTCCAAAATTTTTACTGCTTAATAATTGTGCATTGCTTTACCGAATTAAGCAATAAAAAAAAATTCTGCCAATTTTGGACTTCTGACTTCCTTAAGCTGAAATTGCTACTTTATTAGGAGTTAAAATTTGTGATTAAGAGCTAGTGCAGTATGCTATAGATGTTTTTAGCATTAAAATAGATAATTTTATCATGGTATATCATAAAAGGTGTTAAATAACATGTTTTGAAAAACTAATAATTGAAAATATAGCTTTCAAGTGTTCTTGTCATCTATCTTTAGCATATCTTTGAAAACAAAGAAAATGATATATATCAATTTTACAAATGCATATTATTTTTGAAACAAAGAAGAACATTTCAATTTCAAAAATGCGTATCATTTTCAAAATAGAGAAGCCAAATGTAGAACTTTTGTTCAGTTGTTGAATTGATACAGAGCTGAAATGATTGATTAGTTGAGTTTCAGGCTATGAAGTAACAATAACTGCTCTGGATTAATCTAAAGTTTAATATTCATCTCAAATTTCAAGTTAATTGTTATAAGCAATTTTGAAAAGAGCAAACATTAACTGGATTATGCCTTGATTTCACTTTGATCAAGTATTAAGGAAAATTGAGCTTGTCGCTACTTGTCAGTCAACATTATTTTGAAAATTACCTCTGTGTACAACTGATGGTGCTCTTGGTGGTTAATATGTTGCAATATTTTGCAACATATTGAAAGTAAAAAATCATCTTTTACATTGATTGCATCCTGCTCATCTGACACTTATGCATATTAGATTATAATTCATTGACTTTAATCAACATTATATAATTGCTTAAAGCAATATGCATTAAATGCAAAACTAGCCAATCCATTTTTTCTATTTCCACTATATCTTATGTTTAGTGTACATAGAAGTTCATTTGTTGGTAAATTTTGTATCATTTTATTTTTATTTTCATATTTTAGGAACCTAAAGTTGTGCTGACACTTGAAAGTTATACCTTTACAAAATTTTTATTCAAATTAGATGGTTCAGTTCTTTTGTTTGATATGTATCCTTTTTGACCTGTTTTCTGCCATCTCAATCTTAAACTTGAACTTGAAATTGAAGGCCGACAGTTTTGGGGCCTTTGTAACGGCCTACAATTCTCTCCTCAATACGCACACAAAAATATTCAGCGCCTGTGTATCAGACTTGTCCACTAAACTACTCAGGATCCACCAATCCTTGTCACAAACTGCCCTAAGACGGCATCACTGGGATAACCAGAACGTCAAGGCACCATCTCTGTGCATGGTGGGTCATTACAACCCACTCTACATGACTGGTTCATTCCAGTCACTATCTTTTACTCCAGGCACGTACAAGAAAAACTTTCATAGCTTCAATGGGACTCAAATTATACTCCTGATCTAGTCCAACAATACAGCACATACCACAATCATCTTCACCACATCTGGCATACCACTCACTTTCTCCATACTGCTCAAAAACCGCATTAATAAAACTCTCTCTTGCTCACGCTTGCTACACTCCAGCACAAAATGCTCGATTGTTTTCTCCACTCCCCTATCACACTGCTGACATAGTCTATTATTATTTTCATTCCACCTCCATGTACGTCTATTCACGCTCAATGACTTACACCTCATGGCAAACAAGAGTTGACTTCCAAAACTACCATCATAGAACATCTCACGCTCAGGTAGTGATGCAAAAAAATAGTTTTATTTGATTGCGTTTTTTTTTGCGAAAATAACGTGTTTTTTATGTGTGTTTTTTTTGTTTTTTTTTTTTTTTTTTGTTTTTTTGCACACCTAAATTTTGTTAAGTATGTCTGGGTTTTTTTTTTGGACACCTAAAATATATTAATATCCATGTTTTTTAGTCATTTTATTGTTATAAAAACATCAAAAAGAAACCATACAGTAAAAGTGGTGGCAGATAACCCACAATTACCTAGAGACGTCTAAGAGGAACAGCAGGAGCCACAGAACTTATATTGATGGAGTCAAAATTCAGAGCTTACTTTCTCTACTATGTCTGATTTTATTTTTATGTGACCAAAAAAATCAGACTTTGCAGAGATAATAAGCTCTGAATTTTGACTCCATCAATAAAAGTTCTGTGGCTCCTGCTGTACCTCTTAGACTCCTCTAGGTAATTGTGGGTTATCTGCCACCACTTTTACTGTATGGTTTCTTTTTATGTTTTCATTACAAAAAAATGACTAAAAACCATAGATATTAATATATTTTAGGTGACCAAAAAAATATGCTTTTTTTAAAACATGTTTTTTTTACAAAAAATTCTGACTAATAAAAATGAATAGTAATATATTTTATGGTACCAAATATAACCATGCTGTTTTTTTTTTACAAAGAATCATGTCTAAAAAACAATATATTTTATGTGACCTAAAAAGCCCCATCCAGTTTAAAAAAAAACATGTTTTCTTACTAAAAAATCATGACTGAAAAAACATGAATAATATATTTGAGACCAAAAAAATGTTTTTGTACTAAAAAATCATGACTAAAAAAACATGAATATATATGAGACCTAAAAAACCCCTTGCTGTTTTTTAAAAAAATGTTTTTTTTACAGACAATGATGTATAAGAAAACCTGGATATAAATATATTTCATGTGACCAAAAAAACCATGCTGTTTTATTTTATGTATTTTTCATAAAAAATTGTCTTAAAATAATGGATATTAACACGTTAAGTGCGGCGTGACCCACCGGTGGTCATTTAGGTGATTTTCATAATGCTGCTGGCCGACCAGCAGTCACTGACTCAACTTTTATCAATAATAAATAAAAGTTGAATGAAGGCATGATCCAGTCAATGTTTGCTATTTCAAATTTTCTTACTACAATTGCCTCTAAATTTGAGCTGGATATTGAACTTTAGTTTAACCCGCCGCACTTAACGTGTTAACATATTTTATGTTACCAAAAATCATTGTTTTTTTTTAAACATGTTTTTTTATTAAAAAGTTATTATTATTCATTTTTTGGTCACAACTTCTTTGTAAAAAGAAAACACCCTCAGGGGGATACAATTATTGTATCTATGGGAACTAGCACTCCCAGGGGGACAATGTTAGGGCCCAAGCTGAGAGTTAGGTAGGCCTCCTTTTTGTTGAAATAAAATGTTTTTGTTATGTTGAGGACCACCTTTTTTCGGTTCACTGCTGTCCTGTTTTTCAGCACCTACTACTGTCTTCTTCAACTTTGATCTTGTTTCATAATCTTCCTTCCTCTCTTTGGCCGCATTTGTTGCTGGGTAGGGAGGCTAAAACTAATGACTAATCTAATCTGTAAAAAAAACATGGATGTTAATTTATTTTGTGACCAAAAACCATGCTTTTTGAAAAAAGATTTTTTACAAAAAACATGAATGTTATTAAATTTTATCTGACCAAAAAAAACATGACCTTTTATAAACCGTTTTTTTTTTTCACAAAAAGACATTAATATCCATGTTTTTTAGTCATGATTTATTGGTAAAGAAAACATGATTTAAAAAAACCAGCATGATTTTTTTTGGCATATGAAATATATTACTATCCACATTTTTTAATCATGATTTTTCTGTAAAAAAGATGTTTTTCAAAAAAACAGCATGGTTGTTTATGGTAAAATAAAGTATATTAATATCCGTGTTTTTTAGTCATGACTTTTTTGTAACAAAAACATTCAAAAAACAGCATGGATTTTTTGGTCACATAAGATATATTAATATCCATTAGAGCCGTACCAGGTCTTAGAATAAAATATCCACAAAGAATCTATTCACTCTATAAAACCTTTCGGAGACTAGCTCCATCCTCAGTAAGTCATTCAGTCAAATGTTTTTCAAAGGAACAGTGAAAATTCATTGTCTATTTCACCAAATTTTACTGAATGACTGAGGATGGAGCTGGTCTCCGAAAGGTTTTATGGAGTCAATAGATTCTTTGTAGATATTTTGTTCTAAGACCTAGTACAGTTCTAATAAACATGATTTCAATATTAACAGCATTCTTTATTTATAAGTTTCTAAAGACAATTTGATTAAAGAAAAATAACTTTCCTGATATTTATATCCGTGTTTTTTTAGTCATGATTTTTTTAAAATGTTTTTTTAAAAAAAAAATTTTTTGGTTCCATAAAAAAAATAGCCATGTTTTTTAGTCAAGGTTTTTCTGTTGAAAAACAATGTTTAAAAAAAAAAACAGCATTGGATTTTTAAGGTCACATAAATATATTAATATCCATGGTTTTTATTCATATTTTTGTATAAATAACATGTTTTTTTAAAAAACAGCATGGTTTTTTAGTCACATCTCTATCTATGACCATAAGTAAAGATATGTTATTATAACACACCATTTTGGAAGTTGAAGGTCATTCACATGTATTGTAAAATAAATGAAATATCAAAGCATGAAACCGCAGAAAAAAATTTAATAAAACCATGGAAAACCACTAATTAAGAAGTATGCTGTTTTATTTTGTAATTTGACATGACAACAAATAATGTAATGTGGTTCTTTTTCTTGCTGAGTTATTTTCAGACAAAATATTTAAAAAAAAAAAATATCCACGTTTTCTTTGGCCTTGGTTTTTTTTGTAAAAAAAAAACGTGTTTTTTTTAAATAAAAGGCATGGTTTTTTTTTAGTCACATCTCTACGCTTAGGTACTTTCGTTTGCATATGCCAGTTAAGTGTAGTCTTTGTGGCGTCATGCTAAGCTTCCGCTTATTCAATCCATACTCTTTTGTTTTCCTCTCTATCTCTTTTTTCCACCTCTTGCAGTCCCACTCAAGCCCTTCACCCCCAAGATTTATTAAACTTCAGTCATCCACAGGTCTTCCAATTCTAACATGAATCTAACATCTGTTGGCATAATTTTGATAATTTATTATGCAGCTATCATACAGAAGAAAAAGCAGTTTCAAATTCTCAGAATGTATCAAATTTGAATATCAGAATGTATTCTCAGAATGTTAGAAATTTTTTTTGTCATTATAGACAAACAATGAATATTGGGAAATATTTACTGTGATCCTAAAAAAACTAAAAAATAAGCTTCCAAAATATAGGATATAATCTATATAAAGAGGAGCTGCAAGACTTCTAAGAATAATTGGTCAATATTAAATTTAATGTTTTCATTTATTTCAATAATTTCATTCCCACATATAGGTAATAAGGTAGATTTGAAGATGTTTTACATGAATGACATTGTGCTTGCAAATGCTTAGTTATCAAGATATAAGCATAAATAACGCTCGGGTAAGAATAGCATTAACGGCAGTTTTGATATTACTCTTCTGGTGTATGGCGGAGATGGAACACCTGGTGTATGGCGGAGATGGAACACGCGCAGTCACTTTGGCAGGATAAAAGCCACCGGTGTCAGTATAGCTAAGTGAAGTTATTATAGATTTAATTAGGTTAGTTTATTTAACTAATAATCTAACCTCGGCTATTGTTATGTCGATACCGTCTTTCCGCTTATTCACGTGTCGGTATGTTCAATTTTATATACGACGTTCCTATAACTTCAAAGTTAAATATCTCAAAAACTAAGCATTTGCAAGCTCAATGTCATTGCTTTAAAAAGTCTTAAAATGCCTTCAATTACTTAAATTTTGTAATAAAATCATAAAAGTTGTTGACAACATTCAATTCAATATTGCCTTGTACCGCAAGAGCCATATTGTAACGACCGTTCATGCTATATTTACATGCATGCTATTTATGCTATATCTAAAAAATTAAGTCTTTGCAAGCACAATGTCATTTGTGTAAAACATTTTGAAATGTCTCCACTCAGCTAAATTTCTTAATGAAATTATAAAAATTTGTCGACAACATTAAATCCAATATTGACTGTAATAATTTCTCCAACTGTTGGTTTTATAATTTTTTATCTATTATTTGAAATGGCTTGTATACTCTCATTTAATCTTCCTAGAAAAAAAACTTGTACGAAGTTTATTTTGGAATTAAATCTATTTCTGAAAGCTAAGATATCAGTGGAATTTTTAATTTGCTGTGAAAAATACTAAGCTATAGTAATTTTGCTCTTATTTGTGGCAAAATTTTTAAAATTTTGAAAATTCACAAATGGGTTTATTTGAAATTAGTAAGTGGTAAGCATATTATATGTACGGGAATTGTATTCAAGTTATTGAGGAATATTGTGCACAGATGAAGCTATTGGTGCATGAACAAAGTATCATTCATTTACTACTCTAAAATCTGGAGAATTTGGAGTGTAATTTTTCTATGTTATTGCAATTATAAATATGCAGGAGATTTTCTTGTTTTTTTTTCAATATTAACATACATTTGATTAAAATAATTCTTGAAATGCTGAAAATGACTAAAAAAATTCAAGAGGGCTTGAAAAACTAGTGATAATTAACAAATTTCAGCAAAATTAATATGCTTGTCAAATGTTCATCTTCTAAATTCGCATAAATTCAGATTAATTTCTCATTGTGCAGGCCATGCTGGAGATCTGACCATTTCATATGCCCCCGACTCCCTGAGGTTTGGCCGTGCCAGTCCTCTGCGCTCCTCGTCTCTGGATGACATGCTGGCTGCTGCCATGGGCTACACTCCAGAGGTGCGTACATCAGTGAGAGATTGTTTGAGAAAAGTTTACATCACAAGTTTACATATCTGGACTCTTAATGCTCTACTGGCCCACGTTCCCTAAATGGAACACTATGACGATGCTTGGATGTTTCATTTTTGTCAAGTAGAAGCTCGGATGTGTTTAGTGAAGTTGGAACACTCAATAAAAATACTTGGTTGTTTTATTTCTTGTCAAGTAGATGCTCTTTTGCTTTATGAAGCTCATTGCCAAATGGCAGATCCATTTCTAATGTAATATTGGGGAAAATACAGCATTTAGTATGAAATTCAAATTTGGATTTGCTTATATTTTGGTTGAATAAAATTCAGTGCATACTTAATAGGTAGTGCTAGTAGGACATCTCTAAAAGTACAAATTAGTCGTTTCTAGGAATTTAGAATGGAGAACTTCAGTAGTTAGCTCTTTTTATATGGTATATTTTGTTGTAAATTTAGGATTGATAGCAGATGGATCAAGGCTCAAAGGTAACTTTTCTATTGCATGTTTGAGAGTACACAGGGAAGTTTCTGAGTTACCAAGTATACAGTATATATATGAAGGGAACTGGACAGTTCTTATTTTATAAGTGTGTAGTAATAACTTATTGCAAAAAATTTCTTGTCATACACATGTTTTGCAGAAAAAAACAAGATCATAGTGAAAAAAACTGATCATCAGTTAATCAAATAGTGTAAGATCAATTTTCCCTCAGTGCTCTCCCAAATATCATTACTCTCTTTAAGATTATCATTGCTTTCTCATTTGTCTGCAGCACTCTCTAACATAATGTTATGTTATTGCCCTTTGAAATTATGAAACCAGAACTCTCTTTAGAATTAACAATGCTCTCCCCATTTCTGCCTTGAGCGTTATCATTGCTCTCTCAAATATCATTAGTGTCTTCAAGGTTATCACTGCTCTCTCAAATATCATTAGTGTCTTTAAGGTTATCATAGCTCTCTCAAATGTCATGTTTATGCTTCAATGTTAATAGTGCTGTCTTAAAGCTCATGTTTAATGTTATCATTGCTCCTTCAGATGTCATCTTTATACCTTAATGTTACTAGTGCTGTCTTAAATCTCATGTTTAATGATATCATTAGTGTAATGATATCAATAGTGATGTAGCAAAACCATTTTTTTTGGCCAATACCGTTACCCATTTTTTGGCGGATGTCGGTACTCCGATACTTGGAAATACCGATACTAGAACCAATGCTGATATTTTTACAATTATATTAAAATAAAATCATTATATGCTCTACATGGGTGTTATAATAAAATTGTTTACTGATATATCTAATAATATACAATATTACCATAAAGTTTTCAATAAGGAATAATAAAACTGCTCATGCTCTGTTAACTATATTGTTGTGAAAAAATAACAAAATGAAATCTATTCAATAGATGAGTGTTTCTAATTGGATTGCAACATTATGTAAACTAGCTATGATAGCAACTGGTTCCAAAAGGGGACCAAAACAATAATTTCTCCACAAAATGATTATTTGTATGTTTTTCACGCCAAAATAAATACTTTGGTAATAAGAAAAAATTAAAATTTAATAGGCCCCAAAACCGAAAAAATTTGCAAACATGCAACCAATTATATATTTGAATTTTCAAACACCTTAAAATTGAAGAAAATGCAAGACTCGTAATGTACGGCAATTTACATGCTAAATTTAAAAAAAAATTATTAGCTTTGTAATATCTGGCCATTTACAAGCTATAGTAAACTAGATTTTGTCAGCCCGTATATATTAAATATACAAAAACTTATAAATGCACCTTTGACTTTATTTAATTGGTTTGATTTTTGTTAGCCTGTCACATACTTTAGAATGCCTGTCACAATTGGGTCAAACTATGTAGGTTTTATTTGTAAAAGTATAATAATTTTGTGTCACTACTGTATTTAACTATTCATGCTACATAGCTTTTACTTACTGGCCATACATGACTCATTGGGAATTCAAAATAGTAAATTCAGTTAACGGGCCTGACTAAACGCTGTTATTACACAGTTCGCTAACTGATTTACTAGGTATGAATAGGCTCTTTATTTGATTTTACTTTCATGATTCATGACCATTTTTATGATAAAATACGTATTATTGGAAAATATCGATAAAGTATCAGCAGAATTTTGCCAATACCAGTAAAAATGACCGATACTGCCGATACCGATACATTGGTACATTGCTAGGCTTAAATCTTATCTGTAATGTTATCATTGCTCCTTCAAATTTCATCCATACTATCATTGACATAACCAACGGCCCTTTCTTCTCTATTCTAGTTGAGAATAAATTTCACTGAGGAAATGCCTTTCACCCTTACTGCCTGGCTTGAGTTGTTCATTGCATTGACAGACGTCTCCGTGGTCTGGCCTGACCGTGAGGTCACCCTTCAAGCATCCCACCGCTGTTGTGGTGGTAGGCATCGATGGGAGTGGGAGTGCAGTGCAGGAAGAGGGTCAGCACTATGCGCTGCAGGAAGACAAGTCCTTCATCAATGTGTACGGGGCCCTGCATTCTGCCGTGTCTTCTCGGGCCCAAAGACCTACCCACTTTGTGCACATGGAGGTTGCTGATGGGTCAGTGCTTGCAGGTCCAGGCTCTAGCACTTTAACCGCAACTACTAAATATTAAGTTCAACACCAAACTCAAATTAAAAGTCAACTGCAGCGTGCGATGTTGAAAATAGCAAACATGAACTGGATCGTGCCTTCATTTAGCTTTGATTAAGTATTTATGGAAATTGTGTTTGTGACTACTGGTCGGTCTGCAGCGTTGTGAAAATTACCTCCGTGTACCACCGGTGGGTCACGCTGCGGTCAAAGTGCTAGAATTCATCCAAACTGATGGTATGAGTACTGATTAGAGATGATACTGATTTCTATACAGTCTTCAGATGGGATCATGGCTGTCAGCTATGCATAGATCCTAAAAAGTTGCTTGTATTTTTTTTTGCTTTAAAATTTGATTTTTGGGTAATAAAAAAGTGATTCTCTAATTATAAGTTTGTGAAGCAGAATCCAACATTTTTCCATCTAGAAAAAAATTGCCTGATTAGTAAAGAAGCTTTTATGTGTTATAAAAATTTAAACTGTGGTCTGGCTTTCAATGTTATTGCATCCATGAATATTTGCATGAATATTTTAGAACAAGATTGATCACAAAAACACTGTTTCTGCCTTGCTACTGTTACAGCTGAAACATCTGATAGCATGGTAAGCCTGTTTCTGAATCTAATAGCATGGTAAGCCTGTTTTACATAAGCACTGTTTCTGCCTTGCTACTGTTACAGCTGAAACATCTAATAGCATGGTAAGCCTGATCAGCCTGATATTGTGTGCAGTGGGATTGTGTAGTATATATTACAAAAGAAAAGTAATGATGATACCCCTTATATTGATATATAGTAATTTTCTTCAGTTTCACGGTTGCCTAGGTGCTTATTTATTTTATCATGTCTGCATTTGCCGTTACAGGTCCAAACATCGTTTATGCTTGCTATACAAAATATCTTTTAGGTTTTGAATTTGGACGTTTTTGGATGGAAATCAGTAAGACTTTGGTAGGGAAAGATGCGCAAGACCTTACCTCATTCCAGCACAACTTTGGTCCCCTGCAACGGTTTCTTTTCAGACAGCTCTCTTGTGGGGGCCCGAGCTGAGAGTTACCCGGGTAGGCCTTCTTTTTAATGACATAAAATGTTTTGTTATTTTAAGGGTCATCATTTTGTTGGTTCACTGCTATCCTGTTTTTCAGCACCTACTAATTTTTTCTTTGACTTTGATCTTGTTTCATAGTCTGCTTTCTAAACTTACTGTTTCTATGTCCTTTCTGCATAGATTCTACGTTCCCTTAACTCCATACTAAATGGTGCCTTCCTCGTTCCTGTCTTTGAATCGCCTTTGTGGCGGAAATGGAGGCTTAAATAAACTAAATAATAATCTAATCCAATCTGACAGTTCTCTTTAATGTTTCCTATTGTCTATTATTTTGCTTAAAGGTTATGGTAAATTGTTACACTCTGGAATGTTATTGCATCAATTTTGCATTCATGAGACAGGATAGAATTAATATAAATATGGTAGTGTTTAATAGTCTAGAAAATATGTTTGGTATGAAATTATGGTTTTCCTTAATCTTTACTGATATGAGATGTATTTGCGAGATTTTGTAGGTATTACTTTTTAAATTATAAATTTCATAGAAATAGCAAGTGGTGTTGCTCGCTAACTGTGACATTCATATTAATTTTTGGTCGCTTTTTTTGGCAATGTGAGCTGAATCCATCTGCGTATATATTTTCATGAATTTTTAGTGATGTTTATCAGGGAAGGTGAAAGACATTCAGTTAGCCAGTGACCCAAGTGTTGCCCATCATTGGCCAAATTGTTAAACTTGTTTCCTCACTGCTTTTATCTTGACTTTATACTACGTTGACTTCATGCTACGCTGACTTCATATTTCCTTGACTTTATATTTCCTTGACTTTATATTTCCTTGACTTTATCTTTCCTTGACTTTATCTTTCCTTGACTTTATCTTTCCTTGACTTTATATTTCCTTGACTTTATATTTCCTTGACTTTATCTTTCCTTGACTTTATCTTTCCTCGACTTTATCTTTCCTCGACTTTATATTTCCTCGACTTTATATTTCCTCGACTCTCTATGTCCTCGACTCTCTATGTCCTCGACTCTCTATGTCCTCGACTCTCTATGTCCTCGACTCTCTATGTCCTCGGCTCTCTATGTCCTCGGCTCTCTATGTCCTCGGCTCTCTATGTCCTCGGCTCTCTATGTCCTCGGCTCTCTATGTCCTCGGCTCTCTATGTCCTCGACTCTCTATGTCCTCGACTCTCTATGTCCTCGACTCTCTATGTCCTCGGCTCTCTATGTCCTCGGCTCTCTATGTCCTCGACTCTCTATGTCCTCGGCTCTCTATGTCCTCGGCTCTCTATGTCCTCGGCTCTCTATGTCCTCGGCTCTCTATGTCCTCGGCTCTCTATGTCCTCGGCTCTCTATGTCCTCGGCTCTCTATGTCCTCGACTCTCTATGTCCTCGACTCTCTATGTCCTCGACTCTCTATGTCCTCGACTCTCTATGTCCTCGACTCTCTATGTCCTCGACTCTCTATGTCCTCGACTCTCTATGTCCTCGACTCTCTATGTCCTCGACTCTCTATGTCCTCGACTCTCTATGTCCTCGACTCTCTATGTCCTCGACTCTCTATGTCCTCGACTCTCTATGTCCTCGACTCTCTATGTCCTCGACTCTCTATGTCCTCGACTCTCTATGTCCTCGACTCTCTATGTCCTCGACTCTCTATGTCCTCGACTCTCTATGTCCTCGACTCTCTATGTCCTCGACTCTCTATGTCCTCGACTCTCTATGTCCTCGACTCTCTATGTCCTCGACTCTCTATGTCCTCGACTCTCTATGTCCTCGACTCTCTATGTCCTCGACTCTCTATGTCCTCGACTCTCTATGTCCTCGACTCTCTATGTCCTCGACTCTCTATGTCCTCGACTCTCTATGTCCTCGACTCTCTATGTCCTCGACTCTCTATGTCCTCGACTCTCTATGTCCTCGACTCTCTATGTCCTCGACTCTCTATGTCCTCGACTCTCTATGTCCTCGACTCTCTATGTCCTCGACTCTCTATGTCCTCGACTCTCTATGTCCTCGACTCTCTATGTCCTCGACTCCTTATTTCCTTGACTTTATATTCCCTGTATGTGATGTATATTTCCACGTTTCAGAGCTGGCAGTGGCGCAGAAGAGATCTCCTCTCCCAAAGACTCCACCCTTCTTGCATCCCGTGAGCCTGACGCTTCCTTCTTGATGGAAGTCGGCATTCTGCCCTCCCTTCTTGCCAAGGTTGTTCTCAAGTCTTAGTTTTGCATTAATACCTTAACTGTTATGAGTTAAACTGAAGTTCGATATTCAACTCAAATTTAAGTTTTAAAGTTGTGAGCAATTTTATAAATGCTAAACATCAACTTGGTCCACCAAATGCCATTAATTTTAAAAGATCCTTAACTTAACAATTTTCAAACGACCCATCAATGAATCGTTTTGCAGCAGAAAGGACTTTAGCATGACCCATCAGTGAGTCGTATTGCAGGGAACGTGTTAATTTGTCAACCTAAAGCATCCCTTTGTAAGGAAATGGGTCACTAGTTCAATACGTTTCCTACCGCGTTTTTTTACTGGAGTTATAACGGCTCCTCTGGGGGTTTTGTGATATTTTTTCATCTTCCGTTACAATTTATACAGAATATAGTGAATGGAAATGGATGTAGATGCATAGAAATCGTTGGAAGAATAGGCAATGTTGTTAATGTTAATATTTCGATTTTGGTGATGTATTTGCACATCTCAGGTGATAGAACTGTTGGATCCATTAAGAAATGGGAGGTCCTGAGCTGAGAATTGCGTAGGTCTTCTTTTTATCGAAATAAAATTTTTTTATTTTATTAAAACTATTTTTTCTGTTTACTGCTGTCCTGTTGTTCAGCACCTCTGATTTTTTTTCTTCAACTTATATCTTGTTTTTTAACCTTCTTTCTCAATTTACTGTTTCTATGCTCACGGGATCCTATGCGGGAACACACCTTGTGCATAGATTTCACGTCCTCTTAGCTCCCTATTAAATAGTGCCTCCATTCTACCTCTCTTTGAACATCTTTGTTGTGGTAAGGGAGGCTTAAACTACCAATCAATCTATTGATAAAATTTCAACCACTGTAATTTTTAAACCAATTTCCAAAGTAGAATATTCACCTTGTTGACCGAAACCTTGAAATGGATTCGTCATGAATTTCTTAATGAACAAAAACGTGTTTCAGGCTTCAGTGAACAGCAGCGCTCCACACGGTGGTCAGGATTTCTACTTCTACCAACTGGAGTCCTTTGCTCTCCTCGTCAAGACCTACGGCGACAACTCTCCTCAGGTGGGACGGTATTGCCTTGCTGCCCTAACTGCAGTCAAAGAAGGCACCGAACATTGCAGTTTGCTTGTGTTAGGTAGTTCTAGGTTTGCTTGCTAAAAATAAAATGTTCTTAGTTATCGATGAGCTGATGTGCAACATTTGGTGTATTTTTTTACTGTTTGTGTAACCTTGTGTAAAGCCCCGAGTTAGAACAATTAGATGGGGAATTAAATTAAGTGGCGGGAAGCACGATACTCAACTATGATTTACTGTCGACAACTGCAAATTCTGTTCACCATCTATTTTTTCTAACTTAGGGCTATAATTCCACCATGCCATTTGTTTTGAATTCACAGTTTATATTCGCGGCTTGCTTTCTTTTGATTCCTCCATATTTTGTGTGTAAATTACTTCTGAATGAATTTAAATTAGTGCTACATAAACCACTCGTGGCTCGTTCAATTGAGTTGTTTAATTTTCTTCTCTAGGAATTGATTGCCTTTTGCGGAATGAAAATAATTCAATGTTTGGAAAAACGTTTCTGTTGTCAATATTTTTTTGTAAAATGAATTTTTGTAAGAGGCTGTATCGACAGTACTGTTTCTTAAAATGAAAAGGAAGGCGAAAATCGCTCTACGTATGGCCATTTTATTAATGCAAATAGTGAAGTATAAATGAATAAAATTGAACGTTTTGAACTAAACAGTTCAATTTTATCCATTTAGACTTCACTATTTGTATTAATAAAATGACCATGAGTACAGCGATTTTCGCCTTTTCATTTCAAGAATCAGACGCATCAATGCGGATTTAGTATTAGATTACGACAGTATTGTGTGTTGGACCATTATATTGAGTCCGCCATAAAGAAAGTAAATATCTCTTTATCTACGATTTAAGACTTGAATTTTTTGTTATATGAAAGAGGTGGAATTTCAGCAATGTTTCTAGCCAAAGCAGGTTCTCCCACTTGCTATTAATGCATTACGAAATGCTGAGTACTAAACTTTGCACTGTGCTATTGCTGAATGCAAAGCATGGATGGTGAAAACTAAGTGTCCTGAACTAGTAGGCTGTCCTGTTTTTCAGTACCTACTACTTTTTATTTAACTTTTGTCTAGCGTCATCAACTTTTTACTCAGCTTGCTGTTTCTGTGTACCGTCTGCATATACTCTGTGTTCCATTGGCTTCAAGTTCATACTAAATCGTGCCTTTCTCTCTAATCTAATCTAAGAGCTCCAAAAAGTTAAGCGACTTGAATCACATCACAGAAACTCACCAAGACCAAATCCTTTGTGTCCATTTCTTTAACTCCATAGTTTGTTTTGCACTGAAAAACACGAAAAAACTCGCACAATGTTTATTTCAGGCCAGAGTTTATTTTGCACTGATAAACCCGAGAAATTCTGTCACATAATTTTTATCTCAGGCAGGACTTTCATCCTTGCTTTAATGTTGATTCCATATATTCTATGTTGGTTCTCCTCAATATTTTTATTATTGTTTGTTAGGTACAAGAAGGGAAGCAGCTGCTGAGATCTGCCATTGACAGGCTGGTGGCCAGTGCCCGGTCTATCTACGCTGATCAGGTGCTCGTGGTGTCTGTCGTGATGGACAAGTCTGCAGACGCCTTGTCTCGTGCAGCCAGAAGCATCCTGGCCAGCAAGGCGGACGGTGAGGTAAGTGATTCTTTCAACTGGAATTACATTGGGTTTGATTTTCTTTGTCTTCAGTTTTTAATTACTGTAAGCGGATAAGACGAGTGCTCTTCCAAATTGTTGGGCAACTTCTCTGACTAGTTTTAGGCTTATTTTGATAGTTTTTTGCTTACCGGCTAGCTAATATCTGTACATCTGCATTTCTGGTTTTTCAATTTGGTGTTGAAATGTAACTGCTATGCTTTAATTCATTCATTTTCCTTCTAATTCTATAACAGCCTTTCCGACTTTTTAAATACTTGCCCTATTTTCTAAATCTCTTCTTTTGAATGACTTTGATTTCCTACTTTATAATTGCTTTACTTTTTCAAGTTACTCTAGTTTCAGATTTCCTTTTCATTCTTGGTACCAATTGTGATCAGCGGTCATGGAATTTACAACCTCATAGCGTTATTGTGATGTAGCGTTGTGCTATTGTTAAGTTCAGGTTTCTGCATCGCGTTTGTTTGCAAATTTTGGTAGTATATATTACAATAGCTTATTTTTTATCAAAAAGGTTTCATACATGGAATCGTGTGGTTTTTGTTTGGTAAACTCCACATTGTAATTCGCCATGTCGCGTTTGTACGAGTAATTTTTCATGCTAATTTTCAAATTTAGTATTCCAGGAAATATATTTCATCAGCAGCATGCCAGGCGATGATGAACGGGTCTAAGACCATTCATTTTTTAGTTAAGCATTAGTAGTCGATGATGGAATTTTGTCGCCTTTATAATTTGTGACTAAATTTACTAAGATGCTCTGTTAATTTCATTTCTTGTTTACGTTAGTGTACTACTAATCTTTCACATGTATGTATTATATGAATGTTTCATGCTGATGACTAGCTACTGAAAATGTCATTTATGGCGTGGTAAGATGTATTTGTGAATTGTGAACTGCAACATTGAATTCTTTAGCCAATACAGTTGCTTAAATTACGAACTTTTGAGCAAACATATATGTATATAGAAAAAATTATATGGGCGTATTTTCCATGCATTCCTACTACATATTATAAACAAAAATTTTCGAAGTTACAAACTACTCACTCAAATTTTACGACGGGCCATCAGAAATTTAAATCACACGGCAACACTTCTTGTTATGATGGAAAGTTTCCTGCATTACAGACAGCTGACATTAACCTCGCGAAGGAATATGACGCGGACTACCCCGTGATCTTCAACATCATTCTGTTCATGAGCATCACGTTGATCCTCTCCCTGATCGCCGTGAGCGCGTCCATGGCTTACATGGACCCCGGCCGTGACTCCATCATCTACCGCATGACCAACCCACGCATGAAGAAGGACCAGTAGAGATTTACAGTCCAGCTCTGTAGAAAACGTGCTAAACATAACACACTACGTCATATTGTGAAGCTTCAAAGCGCGTAACTTTCTGCAAATTCTCAGTAGAGTTGTGGATATTTACAGTCGAGTTCTGTGAGAAACATGCTAAACGTAACACGCCGCGTCATATTGTGAAGCTTCAAGGCACGTTACTTTCTGCGAATCCAATGTGAATTTCAGCTTATTAAATGTTTGTCTTGAGTAGTGATTCCCGTTTGCCACCATGTATGTAGAATTTGAAGACTTGAGGTGAGTTAGAGGTCTAGGGAATGTAGAATCTTTGTGAAGGCTGCTGGGAAATTTGTCTAAGATTTGGTGTTATTGAAATGTATTCATCAGCTTGGTATAGACCAATATTTCTTCAACGTACAAGTATGTTCTCTACAGCGTTTATGGTAAAAACAATTTCGAATGGATTTAAATCGTGGAATCACCGCGCTTAGGTTTTTTTCTTTTTGAATGACTGATATAACTGCGTTTTAGTTCGTTCAGCTCTACATTATGTCATGTCGAAATGCATGCGCAATGTTTAACTGTCTCAATGAAAATTACCTCATCCATTTACTTCAAATTATCAAAGACCTACTCACTATTTTGGGCCGTTTAATTCAGTGAGTCAGTGTCCTTCGAGGTAATAGTGAAAGTAGCAGCCTGTAGCGCTGGTTGGCAGTGGTGTAGATCACCATAAAACCTGTAGCTTATTGTTAATGGTAACCTCGTGGTTATATGTTGCACTATTCTAGCTAAACCACTCTTGCTCATTCTAAACCATTCTTCCCCACTCACTGAAACCTCTAGCTAATTGCTAATGGTACCTCGCGGTTCTATGTTGCAACATTCTAGCCAAACCATTCCTACCCTGGTGTAGAAAATTCAAATATTTGTTAAGAGACATGGTTTGTATACGTTTGCTATCTTTACATAGAGATTTGAACTTAGTTATTTGCTCTGGTGGAACCGTGTTATCAGTTTTTCTCCTCGTCGCCATTAATGTTTCTGTAATATATTTGTGTCATAAATAACCATAATTTATTTTGAAACTTAGAAGAGACAACTCATTTTTTCTGACCTGAATATTAGTTTTATTTTACCTATTCAACTAGATGGGTTCCCTAACTAAGGCAGATGTGGTTTTAAAAATGATGTCGTATTTCTTTACACGTTCTTCACTTCCTAAAGTAGTTAGTATGTCACGTTATCGTACTGAAAATGATTTACTCTTAATGATTTGGGTGATGTATAAAACATTCCTATACTTATTGTTTCTGTTGTCTGGTCATGTAAATATTATCTGCAATATACTTGGCGTACATCAACTGCTCGTATTGATTCTTCTACTCGCATTTCCTGTCTTTGTTTCCCCATGTTATTTGTTGGACTACCTCATTCAGTGATGACGGACGCGGAGAAACTGCAGCGTTATTACCACAGGAAAAATGCTCAAAAAATAAATGTCCATTGCGTACAAACGGCTCGGCACTCGAGTGTGCTGCATCTGGTGTGTGAGAAATGATGTTTCTGATAAGTCCACATGGAGAGGTGGGTCCCCAATCTGTGCTGTGCAAGTACTAATCTAAGGGTAGACGCACACCAAAAGACGGCAAGCTACAAAGCAAGCGAGAGAGAAAGATGTTTGGCGAGATCTATCACACACCAAAAGATAGCCAGTTTGCTCCTAAATGTCATGGAGAGAGGTTAATAACAAAAATAAGCGGAACTAGCATGTGTTTGTAACGTTGAGTATCATTCATACTTCGTCCCATTGCTTTGAAACATGTAATCTGTCATTGTGCTTTGGATTTTTTGACTTCCAAAGGCACAATACAGCATAAACTTTGGATATAAGGAGTTCAGTCTTTGCTGGAGAAATTGTGTAGCACACCTCTCCCTTCGACATCTCGCCGCGCACTGCCAGACGCAGCGCTGCCACTGCCAGAGGCCACACAGGTCTGTGCAGAGGCTTCTCACTGGAGCTTTCAAGCGTGAAACCATCTTCAAGTTGCTTTCTCGCTGCAGCCAATCTTCAATCTTTCTCACTCGCTCGCTAGCTTGCTTGTGGTGTGCGCACTCCCATAGGAATACATGTATATCGATTCAAGCTTGCTCGCTTTCTCGCCTGAAATCTTTTGGTGTGCGTCTACCCTAATCCACAGAAGTAAGCTATGGAAATGTAAGGTTACAGGCAGGAATTAACAAAAAATGTTAGTGCATTGAAGTTTGGATGTGTATAAAATGTTTTTCTAAATTTCAGGCGGTAATAAACAGATAATAAACGTGGTACAGTAATAACTGTAATAAATGAAATGACCCTAAACATTTTACACTGCTACGTTTTGAAATGATTGGAAATTGTGTACCCACATATGCTTGGACGTCTGAATATGGCACGAACCGTGAAAAGAAAATTAAACGTCTCATTCCTAACGACTTCAAACTTTCGTGCAATCTGATGTTATCAATGAAAAGTTTTTTTCACGAACAAATTCGGATATTTCATTCTTGGCCAGCTAATACAGGTATTTGAAGTACCTTCAGCTTTGATTAAAACGATCGGGGCTTCCACATCTTGAAGTATATTGTGCAAAACATTTTAAAAATTGAAATAAAAAATTGCTTGCTCATTCCATGTTAAGCAGTCAAATGCCTTTACCTTCAGTGGGATATAACTATTTTATCTATGGGAGTTGAAAGGTTAGATTGGCTCTCTTTTGTTGAAACCGAATCTTTTCTATTCTGGGCCATCCAGTTTTGGCCCCTTGCTGCTCTTCCAGCAGCTTTTACTCATATTTTCAAGATTTATCTCGTTTCGTGAATATTTTTCATGCCGTGTCGATGAGTATCATGTTGAGACCCACTTAGGTCATGAATTTCCTTTTTCTTAGCTCCAAACTAAATTATACCTTTCTCCCTTAGGAACACTCTTAACACTCACTCTTTTATATATATATATATATATATATATATATATATATATATATATATATATATATCGAAAATAAGTGGTCCTTGACATAACAAAAATTTTATTGAAAATTTTTTTTTTTGTTAAAATAAAATGTTTTTTGTTATGTCAAGGACCACTTATTTTTGGTTCACTGCTGCCCTGTTTTTCAGCACCTACTACTCTCTTCTTCAACTTTTATCTTGTTTCATGAATTCCTTTCTCAACTTTCTGTTTCTAGGCCTCTTCTGCAAGAATTCCATGTTTCCTTATCTTCATACTAAATGGTGCCTTCCTCCTTCCTCTTTTCGGTACGCTTTTTTAAAGCGTTTAGGGAGGTTTACACTAATGTCTAATCTAAATTGTTGTCTACGTCTCAACTTCGTGAACGACAGGATATCAAATTATAAGTTGGTTTGAGTCTTCTTCACCACAACATTTGAAATGAGGAAGCATCACTTAATTTGGAATGAAGGATACTGGAATTTATATGCAAAGAGAGTCCTAACTTCTTGCGCATAGAAACTGTAAGAATGAATAATTTTATGAAATAAAATAACGGTAGAAAAAGAAATTATTGGTCGCTGAAAAAGAGCATTCATAATAGCTATGGCAGTGTTTGAATGAACTATTGAGAGGAAAGAATAGTAAATCTAGTCTTTTGCATATTTTAGTTTCATTTTGTTACTAGGTAGTCGTAAAATAAATACGGTTTCTGTATGTAAAGGCATTATACGGCCTGAAATAAGCACGAGATACGGATGATGAACTAAAAAATTCATTACACAGATTTGCAGTGAGCACCATAACTTATACATTGATACTTTTTTTATTTTTCTCTCTAAATTTTGGTTTTATTACCTTCGAGTTTAATTTTAGCAACTTTTTATAATGTTTCAGTGTTGTAGAGTACTAATTAACTAATTTACTAATTATAAGTTTATCAGTGTACTAATTCAAAACCCCTAGTGCCGTATAGTAATTTTACTAAACCTATTTATCTATAAGCTACTAAAGAAGCATTCCTATGGTAAATTAGCTAGAATAAAACCTGTTTCTGGTTTATTAAAGTATTTTTTGAGCTGAATACAAGTCTTTGACTGAAGTAAGGAAGCACATTTGCAAGCAAAATGGGATATTTAAATTACTATCTAATAATTTTGGCTCTATGACATCTCATATATACATAACAGTTTAGTAGAGCTCAGATATAAAGAGCGATACCGGTCTTGCCAGTGAATAAGGCTCTGCCACCGAGGTCTACGCAATGGTATGGTCTACGCCACCGTGGTCTACGCTCCATTGACGCGGATGCAGCCTGCGCCGTGCAGGTAGTCGAGGTATCTGCGATCAGTGTAGATCCTGAGTAGTTTAGTGGACAAGTCTGGTAGATATAGATGCATGCAAAGGTTTGAGAGAGATGAGTCGGAGGAAGTTGAATGATCTTGTGTTTACGTGCTGGAAATGTTTGAATGACGAGAGAAAGAAGTTGGAAGAGGAGGTTGAGAGATTGACAATTCTGATGGTTGCTTTAGAGGCTGATTTGAAGGATGAAAGGAAGTTGAATGAAGGAAAGAATGAGAATGGTGCAAATGCAGTGAATGAAGAGGTAAATGGTGGTGGTGCAAGGAGTACAAATGAAGTGGATGATGGTGCAAGGAGTGCAAATGAAGTGGATGATGGTGCAAGGAGTGCAAATGAAGTGGATGATGGTGCAAGGAGTGTGAATGCAATAAATGAAGTGAATGGTGGTGCAAATGTGCCAGATGAGAGTAGAAGGATGAATGAGCATGATGAAAGAAGTACGAATGGGAAGAGAGTGAAGGAGCAACCTGTTGATATGCCACATGAGGTGCAGGCGCCTGTAGTGGAAGTGAATGTAAGGAAGATGGATGGAAAGAGTGATGTGAGTGGAAGAGTTGAACGAAAGAGTAGTATGAAAGGGAGAGTGAGACCTACGATTAGAATATGTGGTGACAGCATGGTGAAGAATGTGGATAGGTTTGTGAGTATGACTGACCGTAGTGGATGTACGAGCATGAGAGGAAAGGGAGTGAATGAGATTTGTAGGCATGCTGAGGAAGTGATAGATGGAATGGATGAAGGGATGGTTGTACTGCAAGGAGGTGGCAATGGATTGCTTGAATGTGGGAGAGAGCGTACGGTGAATGCAATTATGAATGTTGTTGAAAGGGCGCGAAAGAAGAATGTAAGAGTGGCTGTGACCAGTCTGCTGAGAAGGCCTGCATGTGGTGAGGAGTATGAAAGGGTGCGAAAGGAGGTGAATAGGGAAGTGCATAAAAGGATCATGAGTATGAAAGCTGAGAGTATGAGAAAGCGTGAAATGGGTTCCAGCTTCCTTGATATGGATAACCTGATCCGGAGTGGGTGTTTTCGTGGAGATGGAGTCCACCTTACTCAAGAAGGTGAGATGAAACTCTCCAGGAGATACATCCAGTGGATTGGGTGTACTCATATTGTAATGGAAGGTGGAACTGGATGAATGGAAAGCTGTCAGAGCAAAAATGAAAAATGTTGTGAATTGTACAATAGTGTTGTAAGGTTTGGATGTATAAATGTGCGTAGATGGAATGCAGGAAAGTTAAATGACCTTGTAGCAGAATTTGAGAATGGAGATTTGGATTGTGTTGGTGTAGTAGAGACCCAAATGCGTGATAGAGTCAGTTTAAAGTGTAAGGAGAGTAAGTACTACATGATTGGAAAAGGGCGTGTAAGTTGGCAAAAAAGAGGTGGTGGAGTTGGTCTCATTGTAAAAAATGCTCTAAATTGGAAATTAGAAGAAATTCCTGTTGGAAATGAACCTGAGAGTGAAGATCTGTTAGTAATAAAGTGTGAAAAAATGCATGCCAGAGAATGTGTTATTGTGGTTGTATGCTATATGACAACTGATGGTTTTTTAGCTCATCAAGAGAATGTAAAAAAGTATGAAATATTAACAAGAATTGTGCAAGAGCATTGCAGATGCCCTCTGATTTTAATGGGTGATATGAATGGCCATGTTGGTATACTGGGTGAGCCTGTGAATGCAAATGGACAAAAATTGATTGATTTCTGTGATGAGAATGAACTTGAGAACCTAAATGTAACAATAGGAAATGGCTTGCATACATGGCAAAGCAGGGAATGTAAAACTGCAATTGACTATATGATAGTGAATAGTAGAGCAAGAGAGTGTGTCAAAGAAATGTTTGTAGATGAAGATGATTTTGATATTGATAGTGACCATAAAATGCTTGTACTAGAATATAATTGGGGTGGAAAGGAGCCGATGCAGAAGGCCAGCAGAGTAAGAGAAAATTGGCGTATTAAAATGGCAAACTGGGAAGAATTTAGAAATGAATTGAGTAGATGTAACTGGAACAGGTGTGGAAATGTAAATGACCTAAATAAGGAGATTGCAAGAACCTTGTATGATGTGGCAGAGCAAAAGATCGGTAGAATGAAATGCAGGAAAAGTACAGGGAATGCTAGGTGGTTTACGAGTGAGATAAAGGAAGAACGAACGAGAAGGAAGACTTTAAATAAAAAACAACGCAGTATGAGGAAAATGTATGAAAGACGCAGAATTACTGAGGATGAATGGCAGAGTGTATGGAATGAGTACAAGGACCAGCAGAAGAAAGTAAAGAGAATGATCAATGAGGCTAGGGTTAAAGAAGAGAGACACCAAGTTGAAAATCTAAGAAAGAAAGGTCTAGATGGAATAAAAGATTGGTATAGGTTTATACAAGGTAATGATAGAGGTAGTGAAGTTCAAGTTGATGAATTAGTAGTCAATGGTTGCAGTGTACAAGATAGGATGCAAATGGTGAAAGCAGTTGAAGAATACTGGGAGGACATTGGTGGAATGAATGAGCAGGTTACAGATGATGAACCAATAAATTTTCTGATAGATGAACATGAACTGCAAATGGAAGACGAAATCACTTGTGAAGAGATTGTAAGTTTTTTGAAGAAAGTGAAAAATGGAAAGGCATGTGGCCCTGATAAGATACCATATGAGTTCTATAAATGTGGAGGAGAGAGTGTAGTCAGTATGTTGAAATGTTTATTTGATGAGATATGGAAGAGTGAAAGAGTACCGGATGACTGGAACAAGTGTAATGTAGTTCTGTTGCATAAGGGTGGACATAAGAGTATGAAAGAACTTAAAAATTACAGACCAATTGCACTGGGTGACACCGTATGTAAGATCTTTTGTGGTATTTTGAATGAGAGAATGAAAAATTTAGTTGAGGAATTAGGAGTCCTGGGAGAAGAACAGAATGGTTTTAGGCAAGATAGACGGGGGGAGGATAATCTGTTTGTAGTGAGTGAAATAATTGAGCGAATGAAGAAGGATAACAAGAAGGTATATTTAGCATTCCTGGATATTGAAAAGGCGTATGACAGAGTGGATCGGGTTAGGCTGTTTGAAATTTTGAGAAAAGTTGGTTTTAGCAGAAAAATAGTGAACATTGTACAGAGTCTGTATGAGAACACAAGTGCTATCTACAGGTTAGGAAATTTGGAAACAGGGCAAGTGAGGAGTGTTAGAGGAGTGAGACAGGGCTGTACTCTGTCCCCCCTGTTGTTTGGATTGTACACAGAAGAATTAGCAGTTCGACTGAGAGGGAGTGGTTTAGGACTGAAAGTTGGTAATGAGAGACTGAGCTGTTTGTTGTATGCTGATGATGTGGTTGTGGTTAGTGAATGTGGTCATGAACTACAAAGGATGCTTGACATTGTGAATGGATATAGTACAGATTTCAAGATGAACTTTGGTGCCGATAAAAGTAAGGTCATGGTTATAAATAGTGATGAGACTGATAGAGACAGACTGTGGAATATTGGAGAAATCAGAATAGGTAGAACAAAAGAATACAAATATCTAGGTTGTATGATGAGTGAAGATGGATGTACTAGAACTAAAGGTGAGAAAGTGGCTAAAGCAATGCAGTGGAGTGGACGGTTAGGTAGTGTGGCCAGATACAGAGCAAACAAGTACGAATGTGTGAGAGGAATGTGGAAGTATGTTGCTGTACCTAGTGTCATGTATGGTATGAGTGCTCTTGCCTGGAATGGAAGTGATCTTGAAAAGCTGGATGTGATACAAAATAAGGTAGGACGTGTAGCATTGGGTGCTCCGAAATGGACAGCTACAGAAGCCATTAGAGGTGACCTAGGGTGGAGCCTATTTTCAGAAAGAATGATGAAAGCTGTGCTGAATTATAAGGTGAGAATTGAAAGAATGCAGAATAGCAGGTGGGTAAGGCGAATCTTTGAATGGAATCTGAGTGTAAGCTATTGGGAGAAAGTATGTTGGGGGCATGCAAGGAAACTCAGTATGCAAAAGATTATTCATGTTAGAATTGGGAGACCTGTGGATGACTGGAGTTTAATAAATGTAGGAGGTGTAGGGCCTGAGTGGGACTGCAAGAGGTGGAAGAAAGAGATTGAGAGACGAACAAAAGAGTATGGATTGAATAAGTGGAAGCTTAGCATGATGCGCAAGCCTACACTTAACTGGTATATGAAAAAGAAAGCACCTAAGTTTGAGCTGTTCTATGATGGTAGTTTTGGAAGTCAACTCTTGTTTGCTGTGAGATGTAAGTCATTGAGTGTGAACAGACGTACATGGAGATGGAATGAGAATAATAACAGATTATGTCAGCAGTGTAATAGTGGAGTAGAGGAAACAATTGAGCATTTAGTGCTGGAATGTAGTAAGTATGAGCAAGAGAGAGAGAGTTTTATGAATGTGGTGTCTGAGCAGTATGGAGAGAATGAGTGGAATGCCAGATGTGCTGAAGATGATTGCGGTATGAGCTGTCTTGCTGGATTGGATCAGGAGTGCAATTTGAGTATCATCGAAGCTATGAAATTGTTTCTTGTGCGTGCCTGGAGTAAGAGACAGTGACTGGAATGAGCCAGTCAGGTAGAATGGTCAGTAATGACCCAATATGCCTGGGGATGGTGTTTTGACGCACTGGCTATCCCAGTGACGCCATCCAATGGCAGCTTGTGACGAGGATTGGTAAATCCTGAGTAGTTTAGTGGACAAGTCTGGTACCAGGCGCTGAACTCTTTGTGTGATAACTGTGGAGGGAATTGTAGGCCGTTACAAAGGCCCCGACGCTGTCGGCCCTCAATTTCAAGTTCAAGTTCAAGTTCACCAGGCGCTGAACTCTTTGTGTGAAAATTGTGGAGGGAATTGTAGGCCGTTACAAAGGCCCCGACACTGTCGGCCCTCAAGTTCAAGTTCAAGTTCAAGTCAAGTTTCAAGACAAGTGTCAATATTACGTGTTCGCTTTACAGGTCTTTTCTGCTAATATACTACGCGTAAGAGAGCGAGGCATATATGTTTGTCGGTTTTCAGCAGTTGGGAGAAAACCAGTGACATTTTAGGTGTACTGACCACATGTGTTAGATCTACTGAATGTGTATGAGGTAACTGGGCCTAATTGGCACTTTGGCAGGATGGGAAATATAGAAAATGTATTTTCAAATTAATTTCAAAATTTTGATAATTTTTTCTACAATATATATATTTTCCACGCCTACTTGGCTTTATCAATAAAGGCCTTTTAGTTTTGAATTTGGCTGACAAGTTTGCTTATTTTTGCTTTAAATGGTTTTATTATAAATTGGGATAGTGCATTTTTTATTTTGATATTCAGCAGTACTTAATCAGTGTATATGAGCCTAATGAAAGTCCGGTAGAATTGTTTCTGTTTATCAATATATCACATGATGGCCTTTAGTGCAGTTTCCTAAAAGTTAATCATTAGAATAGATTTTGAGTTGATAGTTGCCATTGACCTCTGCAGTTTTAAAAATTTTATTTAAAATATTTTCAAACAGCTTTTAGCACTATTTTGGTATACTGCTGATACTATGCAATTTGACTGAGGTAGTTAGCTGTTGACATTTTGGTGAATGTGTAGGAAAGGTCAGCAATATATTTTCAACTTTTCATTGCCTAAACCTAGTTACTTAGATCAAAATAAACAAGTTTTCATCTAAGCACTTTCCGTCATAAATGAGTATTTCATTAGTTATAGCGGTCAATGACTTAACGCAACTCCAGTGTTTGAAGTGGGAAGAAATTCAAGCCCATGGTAAGGGTAGCTGCACACCAAAAGACGGCAAGCGACAAAGCAAGCGAGAGAGAAAGATGTTAGGCGAGATCTATCACACACCAAAAGATAGCCAATTGGCTCCTGAATGTCATGGAGAGAGATCTATAACATAAATTAGCGGAACAAGCATGTCTGTGTAACGTTGAGTATCATTCCTACTTCGTCCCATTGCTTTGAAACATGTAATCTGTCACTGTGCTTTGGATCTTTTGACTTCCAAAGGCACAGTACAGAATAAACTTTGGCTATAAGAAGTTCAGTCTATGCTGGAAGAATTCAGCAGCGCACCTTCTTCGTCGACATCTCACCACGCACTGCCAGACGTTTCCCGCTGCAGCTTTCAAGCATGAAACCATCTTCGAGTCGCTTTCTCGCTTCAGCCAATCTTCAATCTTTTTCACTCGCTCGCTAGCTTGCTTGCGGTGTGCGTACTCCCATAGGAATACATGTATATCGATTCAAGCTTGCTCGCTTTCTTGCCTCAAATCGTTTGGTGTGCAGGCACCCTATGGCAATACTGCAATGGAGTCTCGCTTTGGTCAATATGCAGTTTAGGGGATCCACAGAAATTAAGAATTCCACTCCAAAGAATCACTAAAGTAACCCATTTAAAAATGTTTTGGTCAATGTGAAGTTTAATGCAATCACGGAAAATAATAATGCCTATCCCAGGAATCACTAAAGGAACACATTTCAGAACGTTTTACATGAATGACATTCTGCTCGCTGATGCGTTATTTTCGAATAATTGAACTTTGAAGTTGGCCTTGGCGCCAAAGGAAGCGAGCGCGTGAAACGGAATTTAATTAATAACGGAAGCTATTACAAACGTAAAGAGGTTGGGTCGTGAGGGGGAGGCACAGTTCTTCTAGTGAAAATTATAAATAAAGCTTCCAACCCACCCATTAAGGTGACGACCGCAATCTTGTTGACATCGGGTCCAAAATGGCGGCGCCCATGGTGGTTGCCATGTTAGGCCCGATGTAAACAAGATTGCGGTCGTCACCCTAGAAGCTTTATTTATAATTTTCACTAGAAGAACTGTGCCTCCCCCTCACGACCCAACCTCTTTACGTTTGTAAAAGGGGGTTAGCTTCCGTTTTTAATTAAATTACGCTCGCTTCCTTTGGCGCGGGAAGGCCAATTTCAAAGTTCAATAATTCGAAAATAAAGCATCAGCGAGCAGAATGTCGTTCATGTAAAACGTTCTTAAATACGTTCCTTTAGTGATTGTTTGGAATATAATCAGTAATTTCTGTGATTGCATTAAACTTCACATTGACCAATGTTTTATATGAATGACATTCTGCTTGTTGATATGTTATTTTTGAGTTATTCAACTTGGAAATTTTTATTTTCAATGGCAGTTCCTGCCTAACCCGGGGAGCCTCATGATCTGAACTTTGCCTTTCTCAACCCAACCTGGTCAGGCTCTGCCTTGAACATCTCATGATCCAAATTTTGACCAGACCATGGCGTTGACCAATCGCCGGTCCTATTTGACCATTCCGCGTTTTAACATATAGCGCCATCTATTGAATTGGATGTGAAACTGAAGCGGGCCTTAATCGTAATTGAAGCTGAAAGTGATGTCAACGCTCAACGGCATATCGATTTAAGTCTACAATATTCCACTTTTGCAAATATTTCTGGATGATAATTTTTATTGTTATTCACTAAAACATTCAGAAGTGGGCTCAGGCTCTGCAGGGTTAGCAAATAATAAATTACGCAATATATTGCTAAAACAAGAACTTTGTTGTTACGCATTGTTGGAACGCCCTCTCCTTGGGCATGCGAAAGCTAGTTCATAATCGACGCTCCTATAACTTCAAAGTTGAAAAACTCGGAAATAACGCATCAGCAAGCAGAATATCATTCCTGTAACACATTTTTAAATGAGTTCTTTTGATGATTCTTTGGAATGGAATTCTTAATTCCCATGGATCCCCTAAACTGCATATTGACCCTCATTTCCGACGCGCTCGTCATTAAAGACAAAACTAAACCTACTGCCATAACTCGTTAAATACTCATTTGCCGCAAAAAGTATCTAGAAGAAAAGTTGTTTATTTTGATGTTATTACCATGATTCCAGCAACAAATATTCAAAAATCAATTAGTAGCTGTTTATTCAATTGCATTTGTCATCAAAGACGGAAATTAACATACCGCTATAACTCGTAAAGTACTCATTTACAATGGAAAGTGCATAGAAGAAAACTTATTTATTTTGATCTAATTAACTATGTTAAGGCCCCAAAACCTTGAAAATTGATTACTGACCAATGCTACACATTTACCGACGTATTTAAAGCGGAATTTATCTTCAAATTTTTCTTAGTCATAAAATCTAATGGACAAGTGGATATGTGATAGGTATTACATTCAATATAAGATATTATGTGAAATATTTAGATGTTAGACTAATTTTTCTGCAATTTCTTTGAAATTTTAAATATAAGAAAGGCAACAGCAATTTTTTGCTGTAAATGAAAGTGTGATAATTTTGTAAAAATATGCTTACATGAGCCATAGCTATATTTGAAGCATGATTGTACAATATGCTCAATGCAATATGGGTCTATACCTGAAGGGAAATATTTATTAATAATTATAAAATTGATTGTTGTGCTAGAAACATTTCTAAGATAAATTATTTCTCTAGATGAATTGTCATATACATATTTGCGTAAGTGATTGTGACCTTCTTATTTTCAAATGAATTTGGAGAAAGCAAAATGAGAGTTCACATAGTCATAAATTTGAGTATGCAAAATTAAAGTCTTCTTCATCTTTTTAGCTGACCAAAACTTACATTTTTGAATTCATCATTATTGATGACTTAGACTGTTTGGAAGTAGGAACTTATTTCTTCAAATTTATAGCTTAGTAGGAATATTTTAGTTGTCTCGATAAGCTAAAGTGAACTGAAAGGATGGATATTAAAGGAGTCTTTTTTGTGTGTTGTCACTCCTTGGGAGATGCAAATGTGTGTATGGGTATTAGTACTGGTAGAAAAAAGATTTGGTAGACTATTTTGTTGGAGTAAGACAGTTACTTAGTTGATGGCCTTTTTTACTTCACTCCCAATGCTGACCGTTTTTACTTCACTGCTGATGCTGACCTTTTTTTTCAGTATCAATTATATTCACCTTAACTTAAGGACATCGAACGGTTTTTTCCCATGAAACTTCAAAAATTAATAAAAAAATACTTCAGGAGAGAAATAAGCTCGGAGGGATTCACAAAATGTTTAGAACATTTGAATGGACGTTCAGAGCCCTAAAATTTTTAAAATTTGCCCATATCCCTTCCCCTTCCCCTCCTTCCCTCAAAGGGAAATTTCTAAAAAATTTAATTTCTCAGTCAATATTGTATATAGAGATTAGTTTTTTTGTTCGATTCACAATGAATTGGTCTACAAATTTGAGATTCAGTTTTTTGATATTGCTTCAAAAAATTTTTTTGAAAAAGTTTGACTTTAAAACAGAATTTTTTTACATTTTTTTCTTTACATGGTGATAAAAAAATTGCTATTCAACTTATCAAAAAACAATCTTTCAGATTTATAGTACTCACTTTGATCTTCACGATGCTGAAAAGATCTTCTTCATAAATGTAAAACTGCAGGAGAAATTGAGCCGCACAACAGAAAAAAACTTGTTTTGAGAAAAAGCGTTCCAGTTTTTCAATTATTTCTTCAACAGGTTTTAACATATGGAGGAGATCTTTTTGCATCATAAAGATCAAAGTGTGTACTCTAAATCTGCATAGGAGTAGTATTTTGATAAGTTGATTAGAAAATTTTTTGTTACTATTTAAAGTAATCACTAAAAAATATATATTATGTTTCAATAATACAAGCATATCTTAAATTTTTTTTTGAAGCAATATCAAAAAACTGGATCTCAACTTTTTAGATCAACTCATTGTGAACTAAACAAAAAAACTAATCATCTCTATGTACAATATTAACTGAGAAATAAGGTTTTTTAGAAATTTCCTTTTGAGGGGGGGGGGGAGGAGGAGGGGTATGGGCAAATTTGAAAAATTTTAGAGCTCTGAACCTCCATTCGAATGTTCTAAACATGTTGTGAATCCCTCTGAGCTTATTTCCCTCCTGAAGTATTTTTTATTAATTTTTGAAGTTTCATGGGAAAAAACAGTTTGATCCCCTTAAAAGTTTCAACTGTTTTTTATGGGCAAAGAACTTTTCACATTATTTTTATAAATCCCATTGAAGAAATCTAACCCAATAATACCCTTTATGTGTTTATATATCTGTTTGGTGTCCCCTCCTGAAGGAGAGCGTCCCCCATACGGACTTTTTTTCATTATTGAACTTAATGCTATGAAATTTGGTATACTGAGAGAAAATGCAATTTAGAATCGTTTATCTTCTATGAAAAAATGCAATTTTCTTTGAAGAAAACAAGGTATTCATAGAAAACAAAATTTTTGAGGAGGGTTAATCAATATGTTTCTAGTCAGATTGATTTTAAGCTAGAGTGATGATTTTAGGATCATTGGATGCGGAAAAACGTGGAAATTCCAAAAATTTATACGCTGTACCTTAACTTTCCAGTTTTAAATAAAAAATGGAATAATTTGAGAGCAAATTCAGTTTTAAAAAAAATGCTGATTTATGATGTCATAAATTTTGAACAAAAATTAAATTATCACATTCCCATAAATTTTATAAAAGCCCCTGTCATTCCGCATCAAATGATACCAAAATCATCACTGTAGCTCAAAAACTGTTGGAGTATTTAAACCTCAAAGTCCGAGGTGTTCAGTATTATAGCAAAACAAAGATTTGTGAACAATTTTAATTAAAATTTTTGGTTCAGGTTAAGACCCCTGAAATCATTTTAGAGTAATACAGAGACAGGAGATGACGTAGCAAGGTCAAGCCATGAAGAAAGTGCCATGGGGGAGGTGTAGCAGGAAAAAGGGAATCTCAGAATGGCAGCACAACAAAGAATAGATGCTGAAACTGAGGCAAAATCAAGTCAAAGGAGAGAAGATGTGAGGCAGAGGGTGCAGCAAAGGATTGCTGATGAAACTGAAGAAGAGATGAGACAGAGTAGAACTCTCTGATGAGTTCCACCAATGCATAAGTAAAAGAAAATTTGTATCACAGGCACTGTTAGAATGGATATAAATTTATATATATATTGGAAATTTTGTTTCCAGTGTTTCAAGTGTTTTTTTTAATACTTTGTAATTTTGAGTGTATAAAAAATATATATATATTTGTTTGTCATCCACATCTGGAAATTGTATTAGAGGGTAATATTGAATCCTGTCATTTATGATGGGCCGTGTGCACTAGTAAAGATGATAAGATTTCAAATTAAATTTATCTTGAGAATTGAATCATATTCAATGTTCTTAATGAAAGTTTATTTTTACAACAGGCTTTGTTCCTCAGATCAATCAACATACTTCAGCAAGTTTGTTAAATTTTTGTTTTCATAGTTGTACTATTTTAATTAAATTGTGGATTGACTTCATTGAATCAACCATGATTGGACTCAAGTTTGAAGGTAAGTCAAAAATAAATATTAGAATAGATATTTTTCTCTTTGCTAGTAGTTCTGTATTATGCACCAGTATTTTGTCTTATAGACAACACATGAAACTAATTATTCATCTGATATACTCTAGCATCATGGGGTTATAATTTGCATAGCTTCTGATACATTCTTTTTATATTCCTTTAGGAACTCCTGAGTTGGATGTTGTATTTGCACAAAGATTAAGCAACAACCGTCCCTCAGATGTACGCGAGGAGCTACGCAAGTGGCGTGAGGACAACAGCCGACAGAGCGAGGAGGTGGTGGACAGGTGGACGTACTGCCTGCAACACAACAAACACAAGCTCGGAGATGAACGTAAGTTTATCTTTACCTCTTCACTTGTCTTTTTTCTGGTTCTGCCTTATTATTAATTGATCTGAAAGTGTTTTGTTATTCATATACGCTATCTGAAAGTTTAGCCAATGCAAGTATTGCAGAGAATATATCTTTTTGTGTTTTTAGCAAACACATTGTTGGATAGGAAAACATTGTTCATTTTTAGTTGTTCATTCTTATTCTGTTTTATTTTCTGTCCTGTCCATTCTTTTAAACCTGTCTTCTCCAAGGAATACAAAAGAAAGAGCATGCACAGCTTATTTCTTAGTACTGTTGGGAAATTCCATTATATTTTTCATCATTAAATTTCAATTTGTTGATTGCTGAAAATTTTTTTGTTAATACTACCCTTTCAAGACAAATGATAGAATAAATATACAGTGGTACCTCGGGACTCGACCATAATCCGTTCTGAGGTGGTGGTCAAGAACCAATTTGTTTGAGAACCGAAACCAATTTTTCCATAAGAAATAATGGAAAGTAATTTAATCCATTCTTACCATTAAGAAAAATACCTAAAATATTAAAAGAACGTGTATCTGAACAACAATGAAGACATAAATGTGCACAAGCAGTACATGATAACGATTTGTAAATTTGAAGAGCTTTTTCGCAGATGAGAGCTTCATTAATGCTGTTCCCTGCCAACATCTTTTCCTTGATGAGGATAAGTAGCAACTTCTCCATTTCTTCCATTATCTCAGGCCTTTGCTACTAATTCCTGTCACTCCCACTGCAACATCAGCTTTCTTTAACACTTCCTTATGCTTCAAGATAGTGGAAATGGTTGATTTTGCCATTTCGTAGCGACGCGAGGTCGGACACTCGTACACCACTTTCATATTTTGCAATAATTTCCTTCTTCGGTTCAATAGTGGTCCTCACTATTTTCCTCTTTGCCTTCCTCTTATCAGTGACTTTCTTTGGACCCATAATTAAGGGCTAGAGCAACACAAAAAAGTTTAAATCTGGAAAGAAATACAGTACTCGAACAAACTGCGTACGTCTTACTCCGCTCACGGTCAGAGTCGAACTGACGCTTACACGCTGGCCGAGGAGCGAGTTCGGGTCGACTCGGCTAGTCTAGTACCGAAAATCTGTTCGAGATCTGAAGCATTTTCTACTCGAATTTTTTGGTCGAGAACCTATTTGGTCGAGCATAGAGGCGGTCGAGAACCGAGGTACCACTGTATTTTGGATTGGACTGGATAATTTAAGAATGCTCATAACTCCTGAAAAGCTGACGTATTGTCAAAAAGCCTGTAATTGTGCTCTGCAAAGACTTTACTTATGTTGGTTCTAGATTCTGTTTTATAACCTGATAATATTAGTGCTAGAAAACACGTGTTGGATGTTCAAGTGATAAGGATCAGTCAAAGTTGAGGGTTTATTTATGATTTATTCATTGTTTAGCATCCATGAGGCCAGTGAAGGGTGCCAAATTGCTACCAATCTGCTGAATTTTACTTTTGTTCAATTTTACTTGATTGATTAATTTTGATGCACACTGAATTCATTTCTTTCTGTTTTGATTCTTTTACATTTATTCTTTTACATTTGATTCTTTTACAATATATTTGGCTCCATAATTTATTTATTTTAATGCAAGAAAATTTATTTTGTCTTAGTACTGAGTTTTGCTAGTCATGTTAATTGATGAAATGAGACTTTGTTCAGCTTCGAAAATGTAGTATGTAGTAGGAATGGATATTTCTAACAATTTCACTCCGCTGCTGAGTTGCAATATCCAGTTTTAACCTTCCTGTTTATACACAATTGTAAGGGTTAGGGCATAGCCTGTAGGAAAAAACTCACCAGCCGCAAGTGTAGTATAGATGGAGTTTGTGAATAATTATATATTTATATAAGTATGTATCTATATTTATAATTTTAACATCTGATGGTTATAATTTGTTTGGATTTCCTTTTTATTTGTATTTGTTAACTGCATGATTGAAGATTAATGGAACTTCAGTGTATTCCATGAAAAGGTGAAGTATTCACTGAAGTGAGATTCCAGTATTTATTTCTGGAATTTTGTTTCAATTATTTAATGCTAGGATTCCCTCAGGGGGAGACAACTATTATACCTATGGGAATTAGTGCTCCCAGGGAGGAAATGTGAGGGTTCAAGCTGAGAGTTAGATAGGCTTTTTTTTAATGAAATTTTTTTTTATTTTGTCATGTTAAGGACCACCTTTTTTTGGTTCACTGCTGTCCTGTTTTTCCACACCTACTAATTTCTCCTTCAACTTTTATCTTGTTTCATGAACTTCTTTTTCAACATGTTGTTTCCATGCCCCTTGTGCATAGGTTATGCATTCCCTTATCTTCATACTGAATGGTGCCTTCCTCTCTTTGGAACCCTTTTTTTTTTTAGCGGTTAGGGAGGCTTAAACTAGCATTTAATCAAACCTAATCTGTTAATATATTACAACTTCCTTGTCAATGAAAGTTGTGAGAAACAGTACTAGGAAATGAATGTCTTTCAATTTTAAATGTTTTATTCGTGATATATTTCACTTTATCTTATCCTTCATTCACTTACCTGTGACTTTTCATATATTGCAGGAAACTGTATGTTTATGTATATTTTCTCAGATGCAAGCAAGGACATTTATAACAATCCATTTTTAGGAATTGTGATTAGATCATTTTTCTCAATTATTTATAATATCAAACCCCATTTTTTACGTATTTCTCTCTGAGCACCTACACTTGTTTCTTAGACTTGTATGACAAGTCATGTCTTGTGTCAATTTCAACACAGGCTGGATGGTAGAGGAGCAGGTGTACGTGGCAGCCCTGGACTGCAACCGCATGGATGTAGCAGAGCAGTGCCTCGCCTCTCTTGCTACGCAGTTCCCCGAGTCCATGCGGGTGGCCAAGCTCAAAGCCATGAGGCTGGAGGCTCTTGAAAAGTGAGTTCTTACAGTTCTCGTTATGAGTCAATCCATTGCATTTATTCATTTTCTTGTATTTGTTTTTCATCTGAAGTAAATTTACTATTAAAGATGATTTCAAATTTTTATCTGAAATAGATGTATGATTCAGGAAAATATGAGCATTTTTGTACAGTTTTCAACAAGTAAGACAAATTTCCCTCATAAAAAAATGCATAAAATTGTCCAGTTCAACTGGTATCGGTGAGTACCTGATGCCAAGGCCAGTTTAATGGTGGTGGCTGTGATAACGGCAATACGAGTGCAAAATGGGGAGGTTAAAAGGTTAAGATTTCAAAATATTTTACCTGTTTTTATGAGTACATTCTCTTGACACCTTGTCTGACTAGCGACACCAATGTGCTGCAGGTATGACGATGCCCTCAACGCGTACGAGCGCATCGTGCGGGAGGACGAAACTAACTCCACAGCTCACAAGAGATGCGTGGCGGTGCTGCGGGGACAGCGCAGATACGTGGATGCTATCAAGAAGCTCAATGAGTACCTCAAAATGTATGTAAAGTCGGCAACCAAACCTCAAAATGTACGTCAAGTCAGTAGCCAAACCTCAAAATGTACGTAAAGTCAGCAGCCTAACCTCAAAATGCATGTAAAGTCAGCAGCCTAACCTCAAAATGCATGTAAAGTCAGCAGCCAAACCTCAAAATGTATGTAAAGTCTACAGCCAAGTCTCAAAATGTAAGTAAAGTCTACAGCCAAGTCTCAAAATGTATGTAAAATCTACAGCCAAGTCTCAAAATGTATGTAAAGTCAGCAGCCAAATCTCACAATGTATGTAAAGGCAGCAGCCAAATCTCACAATGTATGTAAAGTCAGCAGCCAAATCTCACAATGTATGTAAAGGCAGCAGCCAAACCTCAAAATCTTTGTAAAGTCTACAGCCAAGTCTCAAAATTTATGTAAAGTCTACAGCCAAGTCTCAAAATGTATGTAAAGTCAGCAGCCAAATCTCACAATGTATGCAAAGTCAGCAGCCAAATCTTACAATGTATGTAAAGGCAGCAGACAAACCTCAAAATGTTTGTACAGTCTACAGCCAAGTCTCAAAATGTATGTAAAGTTAGCAGCCAAACCTCAAAATGTATGTAAAGTCAGCAGCCTGTGGCCGTGTGAGGTTTGTCTTTGAATGTCGTGAGCTGAGGGTTCAATAAATTCATGGAACGTTTTGGTGCCAGTTTACATGGGTTGATGACAGCTCTAAACCGTAGGTTTCTCATTGGCTTGTTGTGTATGTTAGAGATGGATTCCTTTATCCATTGAGTAAGAATAATAATCGCATGTAACTCAGAATCTTTCTATTTAAGTTTGAATACATCAAGAGTGCAGTGGGTTCAGAGTTCCGTTCCAGCATAGAACACTGTGATGTCCTAAGTAGGATAAAATGTTGAATTCAATTATTTAGGTCTACGTCTAAATTGATCATACGCATGCAAACAAACGATGAGCTGTTTTTTGTGAGTGGAGTGACTAATTCTTCTGTTTTTATTAACGGCTTCGTCTGAGAAAGGACGGGTTAGTTAAGATATGTTTCATGAAGTTCTATTAGACACATTTTCATTGGCCTGCCATATGTTCACAAGACACAGGTGTGAGTGTACGCTACATTATAACGACTGTCTTGCTCACACTAAGTTGGAAATTCTCAATTGGAACTTCGTTTTAGTGATTTTATTATCCTAAGGTATGCAAGTACAATAGTAGTTTAATTTCGAGAACGTTACTGAGTGTTCGAGTGCAAGTACAATAATAGGTAGAGTTTATTTTGGAGAATATTACTGAGTGTTCCATATAACTTCGTACAGATTCATGTCAGACTGGGAAGCGTGGCAGGAGCTCATGGACCTCTACCTGAAGGAGGGGGACTACGCCAAGGCTGCCTTCTGCATGGAGGAGCTGCTCATGTCCAACCCTCACAACGCCATTTACTACACGCGCTATGCAGAGATTAAATACACCCAGGTAATTCTGTGGCTTTTGCCCCGGGCGTTTTGTTTGTTTTGTGTGGAGATCTTATTGAGTTGGTGCAGGGTGCTTTTTGACTCTGTAAAGAGGGCTTTTTTGATTTTATGTGAAGATGCTCTTTTACCTAGTGAAAAGTGAGGATGCTCTTTTACTTAGTGAAGGGTGCCTCATTGGTGTTGTATCAGGCATTTCATTAGTTCTGTATAGGGTATTTGACTGGTTTTGTACGAAGTATTTCATTGGTTTTATATTGGGGGTCTTTTATGTTGGGTTTTTAATTAGTTGTGTATTGGGATTTGAATTAATTTTGTGTTGGGTCTTTTATTACTTTTATAGTGGGTATTTCAATGGTTTTGTTCAGTGTTTTCAATTGGTTTTGATGGGCATTTAGAAAGTGTCCGTGTTCTTCATTTTTATAGGCACGCTTGTTTCAATGTGAAATATATGGAACATAGACGAGTAACAATGGAAAATAATGCTGGCTCGTTACTGTATTGATCATACTCGAGTACCGAAAATCTGTTTCTGCATTGTCTCTTAACCCTTTTTCCTATGACAAATTGAGGTCTACAATATTCAAGAAATGCAATCGAGAGGACAAAAGTAACTTAAGTGTGTTTATGAGTTGAAAAAATTAATTGTCACCAGTTTTGCATTAGATGTAGATAAATTTCACTTGAACATTTTGTGCAGGGAGGCCTGGACAACATGGAGCTCGCCAAGACTTATTTCGGTCAAGCAGTAAAACTCAATCCAAAGAACGTGCGGGCGTTGTTCGGTCTGCGTCTGGTGAGTTAATTCTCTTCAAAAGTGTGCATGTGGAATTATTTTTTTAACCTTGCATAACCAGCTCCCCTCTGTTGTAATCCTAGCTACCCGTCATGGAATCAGCGAAACTTTTGCAGGAGTTTTGGATATAAATTTGTATTTGGCAGGCTTCATTTTTTCCATTACATATTAACTTTTCTTCTTCTTCCTCGGGAATTTGGCCTGCTGTGCTGCTGACTTCAAAGTTTTTTGCAATGCTGTCTCAGTCTTTTTATTCTCTACTAATGTAAACGGCCCGTTAAAAACTACGGGATTTGATATTTTCCTTGAATAAATCTTCCATAAGTGAATGACAAGTAAACATATCCATCATTATAGTGCCCACAATTAAAATATTCTTGTACTTGTGCACTGGTGAAACTCGTATCACAGATACGGTCATTATGACTATCCTTATGAGCGTGACAGGGAAATGGAAGAAGCCAACTCCAAACAAATATACCAAGAATATTATTAGGTAGCAGCGGGACCCGTGGAAATTCTATAGACAATGTCATCGTTAAAGCTAGGGGGACCCGTGAAAAAATTCCATCAACATTATCTATTCTAATCTTATATATCCTAACCTATCCTATACTAATCTATCCTGATAAAATGTCAAACAAATCAATACATGTCAAGGCGATCTTTCAATGTTACACTGAGGAATTCGATATCCGTGATACCGCAAACTCAGACATTCCATGTTTCTTAAGAAGCGGACATCAAACAAATATATAAATAAACACACAACGGGTATTATTAGGTTAGATGAAGAGAGAGGCATTAGATTAGTATTGGAAAGTAGTTACTTGCCTGAATTGAATCATGTGAAATACTGTACCCGAAACTGGCCATTGCTACCTTCCGTTCATTGCGTTTAGTGTATCACTCAGCTATATTAAAAATATTAAATAGATATCTTAAAATTATCTGATATGAGTTAATAATTATAATAATTAATGTATACACCTTCACTCCTCTTGGGTAGTGGAAACAAGTCCACTGTTGTAAAACAATCTCCGCTATTAGACCGGATTTACAGAGGCAGTTTGCGTCTCAGGGTAGTTTAAAAATGTTTGTGTCCCAGGTCACATCCTGTGATGAAACTAACCCGGCCTCACGTTCAAAGTATAGCGCATGGTGCATTTTCTCTCCAGAGTTGTGAACAAATAGCCTCTTCGACCAAAACAACCGCGCAGAAGAAGAAGGAGGCCATCAAGATCGCCGAGTACGCCTCGCAGCTCATCAAACAGAGGTGGGTTGTATCAACAAACTTTTCTATTGCAAGTCATCACTAAACGCTCGCTTCAAGATCACTGAGTACGACTTGAATGTAGGGAAAGCTTTGCTTTTATCATAGCGCCTAACTAGTGAAAACATAGCGGGTTTTAATATTTTGTTTCAAGTAGACTATTCTTAGTCGCAGTCTTGCTCAGAGAAGTCACATGCGACAAGGCAGTAACTCAGTGGCGTAATTGGTGCTAGCCTAACGCATTAAGAATGTTCCCTTTTTTATTGCTCTTACTATTCGATGAATTACCTCAATGGTCTTGATTTTGCATTTACAGAAACAGGGTGCGTACAGGCTCTGAGGTTCAAAATTCCACTACTTTTTCATGACTTTTTATGCCAACCAAATCACATTTTCACTACCTCTCTCTGCCCAAAATAATGTCACACAAAGTTAAATTGCAGCACAATAAATGTATTTCAGTCATAAACTTCACAGAACATTCATCATTACTTGCAGGTCTTGTTTTCATAAATGTGTAAATGATCATCACAACACCAAACAGTGGCGACAGGTCAACAATGGTCCGAGCGAGCGCGTGTCTTCAGTCACACTGAGCGCGTTTGGTTTCACGTGACGCCTGAGAACCAATCAAAATCGCGGACACTAAAGACGTAGCTGTATCAACCAATCAGAGCCCAAGTAACACTCGAAGGTTACTGACAACGCCTCGCTCAACGCGGACCAAACGGAACGAAAATTTTCAACAGTAAAATTTTCTTTTCACTAAAATCCTAAAATTTCATGACTTTCAATGACCATTTTTAAAATTCCACTACTTTCGAGGCCTTGAATTTTACTTTCGAAATTCAACTACTTTCCATGCTTCTCCACGCCTGTACGCACCCTGCAGAAAGTATCTATTGTACTGGGGTCTTCTACAATTTCTGGAAACTGATCCAGGATTTTTGCCTACGAGAAGAATTGGATTGTCTATCTCTACTTCAGAAAAAATATGATTTAAAATAAGAGATTTGAATCCTGGGATACTTGCTGGAAGAACTATATGCTTACATATAGTACAAGGAGAAAAATTAGAATCTTAGATTTTGGGATATTGTTAGGTTACCCGTATCCACGCAGCTTTTTTCAGTTTCTATATTTATCTCTTCTTTGCCTTTCTTCCTCTCCTTTGCCTTTCTTCCTCTCCTTTGCCTTTCTTTCTCTCCTTTGCCTTTCTTCCTCTCCTTTGCCTTTCTTCCTCTCCTTTGCCTTTCTTCCTCTCCTTTGCCTTTCTTCCTCTCCTTTGCCTTTCTTCCTCTCCTTTGCCTTTCTTCCTCTCCTTTGCCTTTCTTTCTCTCCTTTGCCTTTCTTTCTCTCCTTTGCCTTTCTTTCTCTCCTTTGCCTTTCTTTCTCTCCTTTGCCTTTCTTTCTCTCCTTTGCCTTTCTTTCTTTCTCTCCTTTGCCTTTCTTTCTTTCTCTCCTTTGCCTTTCTTTCTCTCTCTCTCCTTTGCCTTTCTTTCTCTCTCTCTCCTTTGCCTTTCTTTCTCTCTCTCTCCTTTGCCTTTCTTTCTCTCTCTCTCCTTTGCCTTTCTTTCTCTCTCTCTCCTTTGCCTTTCTTTCTCTCTCTCTCCTTTGCCTTTCTTTCTCTCTCTCTCCTTTGCCTTTCTTTCTCTCTCTCTCCTTTGCCTTTCTTTCTCTCTCTCTCCTTTGCCTTTCTTTCTCTCTCTCTCCTTTGCCTTTCTTTCTCTCTCTCTCCTTTGCCTTTCTTTCTCTCTCTCTCCTTTGCCTTTCTTTCTCTCTCTCTCCTTTGCCTTTCTTTCTCTCTCTCTCCTTTGCCTTTCTTTCTCTCTCTCTCCTTTGCCTTTCTTTCTCTCTCTCTCCTTTGCCTTTCTTTCTCTCTCTCTCCTTTGCCTTTCTTTCTCTCTCTCTCCTTTGCCTTTCTTTCTCTCTCTCTCCTTTGCCTTTCTTTCTCTCTCTCTCCTTTGCCTTTCTTTCTCTCTCTCTCCTTTGCCTTTCTTTCTCTCTCTCTCCTTTGCCTTTCTTTCTCTCTCTCTCCTTTGCCTTTCTTTCTCTCTCTCTCCTTTGCCTTTCTTTCTCTCTCTCTCCTTTGCCTTTCTTTCTCTCTCTCTCCTTTGCCTTTCTTTCTCTCTCTCTCCTTTGCCTTTCTTTCTCTCTCTCTCCTTTGCCTTTCTTTCTCTCTCTCTCCTTTGCCTTTCTTTCTCTCTCTCTCCTTTGCCTTTCTTTCTCTCTCTCTCCTTTGCCTTTCTTTCTCTCTCTCTCCTTTGCCTTTCTTTCTCTCTCTCTCCTTTGCCTTTCTTTCTCTCTCTCTCCTTTGCCTTTCTTTCTCTCTCTCTCCTTTGCCTTTCTTTCTCTCTCTCTCCTTTGCCTTTCTTTCTTTCTCTCTCCTTTGCCTTTCTTTCTCTCTCTCTCCTTTGCCTTTCTTTCTCTCTCTCTCCTTTGCCTTTCTTTCTCTCTCTCTCCTTTGCCTTTCTTTCTCTCTCTCTCCTTTGCCTTTCTTTCTCTCTCTCTCCTTTGCCTTTCTTTCTCTCTCTCTCCTTTGCCTTTCTTTCTCTCTCTCTCCTTTGCCTTTCTTCCTCTTCTTTCATCACTTGCTCTTTCTATGCTCAGTATCCTGTGGGGAACGCTCTTTTTACATAAATCCTGTGTTCAAGAGGCGTACAAATGGGGCTTTCTCTTTGCCTCTGTTGAGACTACCGTTGTTGGAGCCAACTAGTTTTGAACGAAGTAATTTAATCTATACTATAATACGCGCGTGCGTCCGTCTGTCTGTCATAAGCCAGCCCCAGGTGTGTGATGAGCTGATCTGTGAGTCAAGCTTCTTCAACTCCACAATTTCCAGTGTATTAATTCATCAGATTCGAGTAAGAATGACTATCACGTGAAGTTTTAAGAAATAGGAACGTGTGTCATGTGATATATCAAACATTGTTGTACGTTTTTCGGCCTCATCACCTCTCTAGAGATTGATTTTTTTTTCATATCTTACGGCCTTCTTTCAAATAAAGGATGGGGGACTAGTTATAATAAATCGTGGGTGCCTATTGAATTGGATCATGGAATATTTATGAAGAATAAGATCCTGTTATATTCAAGACTATTAACGTTGAAGATCTCGACGGTAATGTACTTGAGGAGGCTATCTTGGTAAATGATGCAGTAATACTGAATGGTGTCTCAGGTATGCTGCTGCAACATCCCCTGCCTCGTCTCGCGGCCCTCCCGACCTGTCCGCCAGTCTGTCTGCACTCACCATCGGGGATAAGTCCTAGTGCTCCACCTCCTCAGTTCAGTAATTTATGTCTTTCCGTGTGGTACGTTTAGGGATTTTGTGTCAGGTTGGGTGGGAGAGAGGGTAGTATTAGCATTGTATTTCCAATCCGTGTTTAATTCCAATTTTGTATGCTTCTGGTGTATCGGTGTTTCCTAGCTGAATTAATTTCATTAGTTATTCGGCCTGTTCCTTTTTCTCTTTTTAAAGCATCTTAGGCGAAGTTCTGATTACTTTCTTATCAAAGTCATTAATATATTTCTCTTATTTTTAATATCGATTGTAAACGTTGTTGCAAGTAGATCATTTGTCTGCAACATATAAATACTGCGTCATCCATTTCAATTACTTAGGAACCATGGAGTTTCCGCAGTTTTGTTTCTTCCGCCCTAGCAGCATTTGAAGAAATGGAATAGTTTATTCGGGGGCAAGTTTAATTTCTTGTGGATACTAAGACACTAATGCATAAGGTAAAGTAAAAATATTCACTATTTTACCACACTCAAAGGTTTTTTCCATATACTGACGTAGTAGTAACATGTTTTATACCCTGCCATCTATTGACAGTACCAAGGCCCTCATATTCAGGGTCGAATACTGTAAGCAATACGCATATATAATTTGACCTGAAGTATAGTCGCTATGTCAAGAATGGATGCGAAATTTTGGGAGAGAATCAAAAACTTGTTTTTTAAACAAATTGTATAATACATATTAAGCTCCCAATTATGTTTTAATTAAATTAACATGAACCTAAGAATTTTTTCCTGAGGAAAGCAGTCGTTGAAAACGAATTAAATTATTCTCTGATATCGCAATGTAATATGGTCTTCTTAGGTCTTTTTTGTACTGATGTAAAAATTCAGAAAAATTGGAACATTAAAGTGTTCCCAGGAGAGGAAAGAAGAAGGTACCATTTAGTATGGAGTTATAGGAATGCATAAAGTAAGTCCTACTTACTCTGCGCATAGAAGCAAAATTGAACCAAGTCTGTGAAACGAGATAGAAGAAGAAATAGGTGCTGGAAGAAAGAGTTGCAGTGAACTGGAAAACGATAGTCAAAACATGAAAGATTCTATTTAAACGAAATGCCTACTTAACTTCCAGCTCGGTACCTTACATGTTTCCCATAACCTTACCTTACATGTTTCCATAGGGCGAAAGTTTCCTCCTCGGAAGGAAAAATGCCGCATACTTTGGTGAAAAGTAATCAGTTGGCAAGTGCTTTTTGTGAAATATGTCCGCTGTACAGTGGAGGTCAGACCTCATGCACACGTAACTAGCCATTATCATAGATTGAAATTGAATCATGTTTCCCTCTGCAGCGATGCCCCTTATTTTTTCAACAAGATTTTCTCTGTATTTCATTTTACCACTCACAATTTAATTCGAGACTCAACGAATGCAAAAAATCTACATAACTTACGCATGGAGCAGGGTTTCCATTTGCAGCATCACTAACTGCTTCAATTCCCTGAACATTTCCTGGGTTGCAAGATATCGAAATGCAGAAGTCACTTCGCGTCAGTGTCGATATTTGTTGAGCGCCTCACCGAGGGTGTAGGTGAAGGGAGCGTCGTGAGGCAGCTTGTTGCGGTGCTCCCATGCCTCGAATCTGGCTACTTGCTCAGGCGTCAAGCTCGTTTGCCAGTCCCCGATTTTCCCTGCAATAATTGCACGTTGGTATTAAAACTTCCCGGTATTTTCAGCGATGTGTGGTAACTGAATGGAATAGTTTATAAAGGTCGATTTTAGTACCGAGTAGGGTCTAAGACATTAACGCATAAAGGTTAAGTAAAAAACAGGAGCTGATATTTTCTCATGGGTTCAAACATCAGGTTTTGTTAGAACAAGTAGGAGGTTTTCTTTCAGTAGAGTTAAGATTATAAGTTAGTTTAAGCCTCCCTAACCGCTACAAAAAGGAGTGTATCGAAGAGAGGAAGGCACCATTTAGTATGGAGATGAGTGAATGAGGAATTTATGTACAAAGGGCATAGAAACAATAAGATGAGAAAGAAGTTCATGAAATAATATAATTGTTGAAGAAGAAAGTCAGAGGTGCTGAAAAACAGTGAACTGAAAAAGGTGATCCTCAACATAGCAAAAAACATTTTATTTCAACAAAAAGGACTACCTAACTCTCAGCTCAGGCCCTCACATTTTTCACATGGGATACAATAGTTGAATCCCCCCTAAGGAAGTTTCAGTAGAGTAAATATGAAGTTCTAAAAGGAAGAATCTCTTGAGTTTTTAAATGAAAACATGTATAGGGTGAGTACTTCAAAAATGAAGTAGCTGAAGTGATCACTTTCGGCAAATTAATACTTTCATAAATCAAAAGGATTTAGTTTTCCCGTGAGTAAAATTATGATTTATTTCTGGAGACTTCATCAGATCCTGCCATTGAAATATTGATGGTCACACTGCCTACTAGTACCCTGATACAACACAGAAAAAAATAATCCCACGAGTCACCGCACTTGCCATTTGAAGTCCAAAGAATACAAAGTTTCGAATAACATGACTACAGATTACAGTATTCTTTGACCAAACTGAGATGCCTTTGGCTTATAAAGTAAAATGCTTTCATGAAAGATTTGTTTCAGCCTACTCCACTATACATACATTGCCATAAAATTCTCTCCGTATATGAAATGTTAAGCACAGTAGATGTAGCGCAGTGTTAAATGCTGTCAGTGCTGAAGTAATAGCAAGAAAATTTTTTTTTTTTATAATTAGGTTTCCTATCGCAGTGCGAAGCAAATTTTCATTATTTTTATGATTGTGTGCATCTAACACGATCTATGCGCCTAAGAACCGTGTTGACTGAATAAATAATTTGGTTACATCTCGTAAATATCCAGGAGTTACTTTTAAGTCAAAATCACGTATTGAAATTAGCTTTCCTGCTTCGCATGTTTTCTTATTCTTATCTTTTCCTATCTTCGTTCATCTCTTTTTACATGAAATGTAAACACTCAGTAGAACCACTGCAACCCTAATACTGGCTTCATTTTAAGAACAAGTTGGACTAAAAAATTGTAAACTGTCGACAAACCCAGCACATTAACGAAATTATTCACATAATGACGCAAAAGCCATGCATAAAATAGGAATTAAAAGTTATCAGAGCAGGCTTGAAATAATAAGAAGGCCGTTAATAAGCTCACCTTTTCTAAGAAAATTTCCTCTATCTTTGTAGGCAAATCCGACGTCTTTCCAGTGTTCGTAGTTGACGCTCTTGTTGGCACTCATGGCGGCGAAGGTTGTGTGTGTGACCACGAATTCTACGTCCTCGTCTGAGACGGCCACCTAGGATATAAGGACAGCTTTGTCATCCTTCCTTCAGTATTACGACCATACATAGCTCTGGGATTAGATCATGCGTGAGATAGCCTCTAATTAAAGCGAAGGTGTTTCCAAAAGATGAAAGAGAAAACTTGGCTTGGAATTGAATGAGCAAGGAATCTATGAATAAGGCATGCCTAACACCGTGCGTATAGAAACAGCATGTTAGAAAGAAGTTAATGGAGCAAGGTAGAGGTAGAAGAAGAAAACACTAGGGTGTTGAAGAACAGGACAGCAGTGAAGCGAAATAGGATGGTTCGAAGCAAAATAAAAAAAAATTCATTTCAACAAAAGCAAGACCTACCTGACCTTCAGCTCGGGATCGCACATCTATCCACTAAGAAAAGAGCGCTAATTACCCTAAATGCTATTTATATTTGCACTTCTGGGAGAGATCTACAAAAATTGATGATTAATTCTATGACATTTTGACGAAAAATCCTGATTATTTTGATGCCAAGACTAATATCCCCACACGTCACAAAAATCGCCGTTGTACGGAGATGAACGTATGATGCATAATAAAACGTACACAATTTTTGCAAGCTTAACCCTTTAATATTCGCCTTTTGAAATCATTACCGCTATCACAGCCACCATCATCAATCAAACTGGCTTCAGCATCAGGTAGTCACCGATCTCAGGATGAGGTGTCAAAAACGAACAAAAAGGCATTCTAACCCCCCCCCCCCCAAAAAAAAATAACATTTAAGATTGCCATACCAACTTTATCTTTCTGTGAGCTTCAGGAACAGTTTTATTGTTCCGCGTTGCATAATATTGGCTTAGTCATATGTCGTTCTGACACTTGAACAACAAAAGTGGCTGTAACTTCTTCATTCAGTCATCTGACCCATTTGGGACCTTGATCAATATTTGTGCGCCATTCCAACGTCGACAACGGCATTATAAAAACCCCACTGCATCGATATTCATTTTTCATAATTTTCTATCAAAGCACGACAGCCCGTAATCAGAAAATACATCCCAAGTGATGGGGGATAACAGAAAACTTGCTCTGACCACCGATATACCATGATGTCCTGCAAATAGTAGAAGCCAGACCCGTACAAAAGCTTTTTTAGCAGCAAGCCTCACGTTGATATGTTTGGCGATGGCGCGCACGACCGTGGCAGGGTCGGACGTCAGCTGTTCGTAGGAGACGCACAACACAGAGTCGTCTGTCTTCTGAGCCTCCTGGTACTCTCGTACGTGGGTCAGGAATGGGCTGTATGGTACTAGAACGTGAGCGGTTAGTTTTACGGCTCGTGGTTGGTTTAACCACCTTTAATTGTATTAGTAATCAAACGAATTCAACATATACACCCATTAATACCCCAGAAAATACGAATTTACCATTAATGTCTCAAAAAATACTAAAATTCAGTACCTACGCCCATTACGGCCTCAAAAATCTACTCTGGAGTGCTAAAAATTCTCTGGCAATTTTTACCTCAGCATTTTACTACTCATATTACCGTTACCACAACCACCATCATTAAATTGGCACCGGCATCATGTAGTCACCGACATCACAACGAGGAAGTGACTGCGTTCGCATGGAATAAAATGTATTTGAGCTGTTTAGGGAAGTGGATTTTTAAATCCATGTTGACGGTAAAGGGTTAAGCTAATACGCAAGCTTTGGAATAGCGTACTTGTGCGAGTGCGTTACATGAATATAATGCAGAAATCACGCTCTTAGTTCTTTAGGTGAACTAAAACATACATGAAGAGAACTTGAACTTACCATTTTTACAAGAAAAGATCTTTTGAGCAAAAGTTGAAGTTACTTCTGATTTTTGCTAGAGACCTAGATAAACCCTGGAGTTGTAAATCAATCGAGACAAGTGAATTTCCAATGCCAAAAATAAATTAACAAAACAACTGTGAAAACGAAAGAATAAAAGCTCAGTAGTTCAAAAATCTAGGGTAGTTTTACTCTGATATTAGATTCTCAAAATGTCAAAACACAATTTTATTTTTTTTCTAGAAGGTATTCATCTCGCGTTTGACTATAGTGCGTATTCGTTTTTCTTTTGACCCACTAAACCAAAATAGAATAAACTCCATCTAACGTATTCATCACTGATGAACTCCAAAACCATTTGTGGTTCGTTCACACTTTTACGTTTGTGGTCACATCAACCTCTTCGTTCAGAATATCTCCCTTGCAATTATTGAAACGAAAGTATCAGTGATATATCCTACAAAACACTGGAGTCTTAATGAAACATACCCACACTTAAAGTTACTAAGAAAAAAACGATTTCCAACGGACAACTTATTAGCATACAAAGAGCCTGCTCGTCGCAAAAATAAAGAAGCTTTGAGTACGCACACAAAGCATTGCTACACCTGCACTCTCACCTCTGTCATCGAGAAAGTCGTCCACGAAGTCAGCCAGCGATCCAATGAAGCCCGCGCTTGTGAGGAGCCGTGCGAAGTGGTAGTAGGACATGCAAGTGTCGCGAGGGTTCCGGCTCACGTACACCACCTGCCACGGTTGGTTGATGTGATATCATCAGCTGTACCCTTGTTATTCTCGTAGTGCAGGTATACGTGAGGGTAGTGAGTTTCACTTGGCCGCTTGCGGCTGCCATATTCATGACACAATCCGCGGGTGGCTTTCACGTGACAAAAAAAAGAAGCTTGCATAAAATAGATGTTTAGTGACAGCGAAAGTTAATTAAATAATATTTATTTCACCTTCTCTCATAAAATTATTAGCCAGGCTGCAGTACACAATAGAGCTATGAAATAATGTTAGTGATCACACTCTTAAAGACTCAAATTTCTGTCGACAAATTATTTCTGAGTTGAACTTTTATTAATAGTACAAAAAAGTACAAATAATTTCTCAAGGACGAACTTAATTATTGCATATTTTCACTATTTTGTAAGTTATAATTAGCTTCTAAAAGAAGTTTCTCCTTCAGCAGAAGTTTATTCTACTCTCATAACTTTGCATGTCGATTTAGAATTTGCATTCGCTCGTCAGAAAAAGAGTGCAATACAGTAGTACACATGGCTTCTCAAATTATAGCAGAGCGTTGTTATCAACCAAAATTTTGAAATATTTTTTTCATACATCTATATTTCAGCAGAGGGCCTATATAGTCTGAGTCGTAATTTTATAGTTTTCTTATCAATTATATGGTTTCTGCAACTGATATTGAAACATATTAGCACCTTCATTTAGGCAATCATTTACGTGAACCAGAGCACAGAACAACTTCATAACGGATATATTCTGAAATAAACGCATTGAAACTTTTTTAAGCTTTAACCCTATCGTGCGCCACCGGTAGCCACGAAGGAGATTTTGATAATGCTGCTGACCGACCGGCTGTCACAAACGCAATTTTCATAAGTACTTAATTAACGCTACATAAAAGCACATTCCAGTTAATATTTGCTATTTTTAAAATAGCTTACTACAATTAACTTCAAATTTGAGTTGAATATTAAACTTCAGTTTAACCAATTGCGGTCAAATAGGTTATGTTGGGTGGGTGTTAATGGGTTAAAATATTGAAAAAAGGTAAAAGTGGTAAAAAACCTATCAACCAGCTAGCGACACATCAGGCATCTCATCACCTTAGCTCCGGCCTCCCGGACCGAAGGCGGCAGCAGAGTGTAGGGCACGTGCGTTTTGATGCACCGCAGCCCTGGCATTGCTGCGACCGTTTTCAGGCCAGGGTACGGGTACTCCAGGTATGGGAATCTCGTTTCTAAGGCCGGGTCATTGTCTGTGAATATTAGGTTAGTGGAAATTAAAGTAGACTCTAAAATCCGTGCAGTCTGCTAACTAAAACGTTTTAAGCAGTTGGGTACATCTAAACGGGTACAGGACGTTTTTTTATTGTCATTTAGTCAACAAAAATTGTATAGAACGCAAAGATCTATTTGGCGCAGCACCATAAATTTCATTTTCCTCACAGTTAAAAAAAAACAGAGCTAAAATAAACTTACAATTGAGATATGTTGAACAATTGCAAGAGTCGCATCTTTTTGGACAGGTAGTTATTTACTTTGGTAAAGGAATTGCTTCTCCATATTGCAATGTGGCAGAATTTTAGTACTGTTACAGTAAACTTTGGGAACCATGTTTGGAAACAAAATTTTTAAGGAATGTAGCGCTTTGTATTGAATTTATTTATAAAATAATAAGAGGCTATTTTACATTTAAGGCTGGTGGGAGGGTAAAACTGAAGGAATCTAAAGACATTCTCGAGTGTACATTCATCAACGGCTAAAGTAAATATAATGCCCAATATTAAAGGAATTGAGCTGGAATTCTCAGAATGAAACTCAAAATGCACATTTTTCACTCTGGACAGTCATTTGAAATTTTAGCGACCAACATCGTTTTGCAAACTTTCACCTACGTTATTTTATGACACAATTTCTAAGGAGGTGTACCTCGCTCAGCACACATTTTTTTTATCCAGCACTCTTAATACTTAAAGTAAAATATTTATGAGACTTCTTATTCAAAGTTTCAAGCAGACAGTTCGTTTAAAATTTCTGCCTTAGAAAATTCTGCTCGTTCTCTCACAACCGCCCCTATTCTCTTTTGGAAATTTCCGCACCATTTCTGTTGGTCATTCTATTTTTAACCGTATTAATAAGCAAACGAATTAAACATATACGCCTATTAATAAAAAAATACTTACAAATTCACCATTATTGTATCAAAATACTGAAATTCAACATATACGCTCATTACGGCCTCAAAAATTTACTCTGAAGTGCTACAAATTCTCAGGTAATTTTTACCTCAACTCGCATGATAATCACCATTGGAAGCCCGGCAACCGTGAGTGAGCATGTAGACAATCTCCTGCACCCACGTTGTACCTGGCCACGTCAGAAATAAATTACAATACACCAGTAGGTATCAAGTTGCATCATCAGCCGTACGATATTTTTTTGAATTTTCATTTGATGATTAGGCATTAAACAATACTTGGCATACACACTTCTAATCCATTCTAGACTTCGAAAAAAAACACCTTAGTTTTCTAGTACACCATCATAATTTTTGAAATTTAGAATTAAACAAAACTGCACATACACACTTCTAATTCACTATATAATTCAAAAAACGCTTTAGTTTTCCAGTACACGATCACAATTTTTGGAATTTGATCGTCTAAGGAGCAAGTGATTCCGTAAGGATGAAGCCTTACGATATTTTTTTCAAATTATATTTCCAATAGGGCGATTCTTCGAGAATCTTATTCGTAGAATAAAAAGAAGAACCAGAGTAAAAACGAACATTACATTTATTGCAAACGTTTCGGAATTAAAATTCCATCATCAGTGCTGGAACATGAGAGAAAAAAAAATAAATTGTCTATTCTAAACACAAAAATCATATTATTCCACATAATTCTCTAAATGACTAAAAACCTAATTTGTTCGTTCATACTCAAACAATAGCATACTCCTAATTCACACAAAAACACATGTACACGCTAATTCAGAAAACAACAACGAAACACACTATGCATTCACACACTCATTCACTTCACACACATTCACACATTTTTTCAAATTTCATTTGATGATTTTCAAAATATACAATGGTTTAAAAGTGTGTATTTAATTCCGAATCATCGAATCAAAATTAAAAAAACTATCGTAAATCTTTACCCTTACAGAATCATTTGCTCTTATGAACAACAAATTCCAAAAATAGTGATCGTATACCGGAAAACTGAGTTGTTTTTTCAAGTATACAATGGATTAGAAGTGTGTGTGCGCAGTTTCGTTTGATTCCGAGTCATCAAATCAAAATTCGAAAAAAATCCCTTGGTGAATCATTTGCTCCATAGAAAAACTAATTCCAAAAGTTGTGACCGTGTACTGGCAAACTAAAGGGCTTTTCGACGTACACAATGAATTAGAAGTGTGTATGTACAGTTTTGTTCAATTCTGACTCATCAAATGAAATTTCGAAAAATATCGTAAATATACTCTTTTTGAATCATTTGCTCCTTAGCAAAGTCTTCTATCGGTCTGTATTTCACAGAAATAACAACACAGCACCGTTTCATTGTTGGTTCAGTAGTGCAATTTTTGTAGATTTCGGCACAATACACTAAAATAATCATCAAATTATGACACAGTTTGAACGAACGCTCGGTAGAGAACTAAAAAAAACACATTGAGATTTAAATTCAGCAAGAAACAAAATACGTTAGAACTGTTGACAGGAGTGACTATTGAAATCCACTTGGACGGGACATGGGATATGAGTCAACATGAAAAAAGTATAATGGGTTTGAATTTTGCGCCGTTACCTGTTTTAGGAAAGCTCGCCACAATGACGTCCGTATCTCGCGCCCTGAAGTCAGGCAGCTCTCTCATCACTCCTGACATGATAATTTGTCCCGGCATCACGTACCCGCGGTACCTGTGCATGGTAATTCAGGAGATCCTGTTGTTTGCTTAGCAAGTACATCATTTCTGTTAAGAAAGGCCTCTTATTGGGGACAACTTTACTGAATGAAAGAAGATAATCGAAGGCGTACCAAGAACAGCAAAGAAGGGGCATTCTTCCGTTAAAAAAACACGAGAATAATAAAAAATTACTATCAAGGGAGACAACCTCGAAGAGAATGCAAACCACTCACTAGAAATATGGATACTTGGAGCATCATTTACATACTACACTTCAACCAACAAATCCTGCAAATATTTCCCATATTCCACTGTTAGAGATAATTTTTTATTCCTTGAATACACCAAAACAATTTCGAAGAGTCACCTGTAAAAGACGATGTTAGGATCATAGTGTCCGGGAGGAAGGGGCACCCGCACGCACTGCTCCAATAGGAGCTCTCTCCTCTCTTGCTTGCGGCGCCTCAACCACAAGCTAGCCACCACCGTCAAAGCGCAAACGCTTACGCCGAACAATCTCTTGAACCGCATCAAAGATTTCACAGAATCGTTCATGTGGTCTGACCTGCAAGCATAACAATACTCTCTACTCAAATGTTTTTGATTATTACATTATCAATGTAAAACATCTTTATAGTGCAGACTTAGCTGATGCAACTCTGGCACACGTTATGTGTTAAAATCCAGTGTACAGCTGAACTACAATGTTTCCGTGTTACACGGACTGCATCGTATTTTAAATTTAAATATTTCATTCGTGTATGAATTAATGGTATTTAACGGATCCAGTATTTATATAATTTGGTATTTATAAAATTTTTAACAGCTTTTGACTTTAAATTTGAGTTGAACACAACTTCAGTTTAACCTATCGCAGTCAACGAGTTACACTGAAGATCAATATTCAACTCAAAAGTTTTTAGTAATTTTATAAGTGCCAAACATTAACTGGTTCCATTAAGTACCAATAATTTGAAAGATTCTTAAAATTATTTGAAAAGAATGGTAAAAAATTTCAATAATAAAAAAAAATAATTTTAAAATTGTTTAAAAACGACCCATCAATGGGTCGTTTCACTTAATTAAGAGAAGACATGCCTGGCGCTGTAGCATCGTCGTGCGTCAAGCCGGACCTGCGGACACTCAACCAAGCTGGGCAGAGGCACAGCGCGCCCACAGAAGCGAGCGCTCAGCATGGTGATGTTAGGTGCTGAGCAGCTCTTCCCTGTGTGCCTAATTATTTGATTTATGGTTGCACAGATGGACTAAGTTTGAGGAGAACACAAAAACATTGGGTTGATCTAAACTGATAAAACTCAGCTGTGGAATAATAATAATAATAATGAGGGGTGTTGATACAATCAACATTAAAGCACGGACACGGGTCCTTTACTGCTCCCCTTTATGCATGTCGTCTGCGATCGAAAGGTCGATTTAGAAACTCATCATTAAAGGTAAGTCAATTGCAATGCAAAGTTACTGAAACATTTAAATTAGGTCGTAGACATCTATCACACGAAGATAGTTCACTAATTCTTTGACGTCTAAATGGCGTCCCAATACCGTCTCGACGGTAGGTTGTAGCGTTTGAGCGAATTATTTGAAAAGAATGGTAAAAAATTTCAATAATAAAAAAAAACTAATTTTAAAATTGTTTAAAAACGACCCATCAATGGGTCGTTTCACTTAATTAAGAGAAGACATGCCTGGCGCTGTAGCATCGTCGTGCGTCAAGCCGGACCTGCGGACACTCAACCAAGCTGGGCAGAGGCACAGCGCGCCCACAGAAGCGAGCGCTCAGCATGGTGATGTTAGGTGCTGAGCAGCTCTTCCCTGTGTGCCTAATTATTTGATTTATGGTTGCACAGATGGACTAAGTTTGAGGAGAACACAAAAACATTGGGTTGATCTAAACTGATAAAACTCAGCTGTGGAATAATAATAATAATAATGAGGGGTGTTGATACAATCAACATTAAAGCACGGACACGGGTCCTTTACTGCTCCCCTTTATGCATGTCGTCTGCGATCGAAAGGTCGATTTAGAAACTCATCATTAAAGGTAAGTCAATTGCAATGCAAAGTTACTGAAACATTTAAATTAGGTCGTAGACATCTATCACACGAAGATAGTTCATTAATTCTTTGACGTCTAAATGGCGTCCCAATACCGTCTCGACGGTAGGTTGTAGCGTTTGGCAAGCCTTTATACAATTTCTACTAATTGTTAGACTTTCACATTCTATGATTAGGTGTTTGACAGTTAGTGTTGAGTTGTTGCAAAACTCGCATACTGGTGCAATATCAGGTATCTCGTTGTTCATCAGGTAGCCATGCGTTAAGAATGTGTGTCCTATTCTGAGTCTGTTAACTATTATTTCCTCTTTTCGTGATATTTTACCTAGTTCCAATTTCGTGCCTGGTGATGGCTGTATTTCCCTCAACCTGTCTCTGCAATTTTCCCACCTAGTCTTCCACTGGTCAATCATCTTTTGTTGTATTAATGGTTTCCAGTCTGAGTGGCAAATAAGAATGAATTCTTCGGGTCTTCGGGTAGCGTTCTTAGCTGCGGTATCTGCAGCGTCGTTACCGCCTATTCCGACATGGGAGGGGATCCAGCATATGTTGATGAGTTTGTCACTTTTTTGCACGTCGTGTATTTCGTGTTGTATTCGGCGTAGTACTGGGTGATGTGTCTCGCAATTTAGGCCGTTAACGACACTCAAAGAGTCACAGTAAATTACATATTTTTTATCTCTTTTATCTCTAATGATGTTAAGGGCCAAGTGAATGGCGTGTATTTCAGCTGAATATATTGAGGCTTCCTTCGGAAGTGTTGCAGTGCGAACAATAGTGCCACATACTGCCGCCGCTCCTGTGCCACCCTCCCCTCGTGAGCCGTCCATGTATATGGTCACGTATCCATCCTATTGTTCTTTTGTTATTCTTTTATGCTCTCGCCGGATTATGTATTCGGGAGTTTCGTTCTTTGGGAGTTCGGTTAGTTCTGTATTTATAGTTGGTTTTGTTAAAGCCCATGTAGGGGTATCAATGTTTAATAGTCGGTAGGAAAAGTCTGGTTTAATTCGGTTTTTCCTCAAACTTAATTTTTCTATCAGTATTTGCATTCTGATGGCCAAAGTTGGGGTTATTCTCCTATTTTGAACGAGTAGTCTATTGCTCGCCGTTACAGTGCAACTAAAAGCGGGGTTTCCGTGCTGACTTCGGACCTTGTAGTAGTAGCAGAGTGAGAGATAATTTCTTCTAATATCGGGAGGCATTTCATTTCAAATAATATATAGGCTATTTGTTGGGCTGGATCTAAATGCTCCCGTAGCGATTCGTAGTGCCTCGCGCGTAATTGACCCGAGGGGTTTCAAAGTTGTTTGACTGGCAGAGTTATAGATTATTGATCCATAGTCGAGAATTGATCTTGTCATACTTCTGTAGATTCTGAGAACTGTGGTTTGGTCGGCTCCCCAGCTTTGAGCTGTTATTGATTTCAGTACGTTAAGGCTGTCATTTCCTTTTTTCTTTAGAGCAGCGATGTGTTGTTGCCAGTTCAATTTATCGTCGAAGATTAGGCCTAGGAATTTATGTGATTTTGTGTATTGAATGTTTTCGTTATTGATTTTGAGTGTTGGGCTGAGGAATAGTCCGGGTATAATATTAAAATGAATTGCTTTACTTTTGCTCAGTGAAAATTTGAATCCATGATTTTGAGACCACTTAAATATATTATCAATACAGGATTGCATTTTGTTTTGAATGACCTGGAGGTCTTGGTGGTGGTATCCGACTTGCAAGTCGTCAACATATAGAGAGTAATGGAACTTGTTGTCCGGTGGAATCTGTTTAGCTATGTCGTTTATTTTGAGGGCAAATAATGTAACTGAGAGGACACTGCCTTGAGGGACTCCGTTTCGCTGTTCATAGGTGTTTGAGTTATAGTTATCCACTCGGACACTCAGTGTTCTATGTTCTAAGAATTTGGTGATGAAAATTGGTAGTCTACCCCTGAGTCCAATGTCAAATAAGTCACGTATAATCCCATATCTCCATGTTCTGTCATAAGCTTTTTCGAGGTCAAAAAACACTGAAATGAAGTGTTCTCTGTTTGCAAAGGCTAATCTTACGGTTGAGTCTAGTCTGACCAAGTGATCTACAGTGCTACGCCCTCTCCTGCATCCACACTGCGCTTTATTTATTATGTTATGCATATCAAAATATTCTATCAGTCGGTTATTGATCATTCGTTCCATAAGTTTGCACAGACAGCTCGTTAGTGCGATCGGTCTGTAGTTGTTCGGCTTACTGTGGTCTTTTCCAGGTTTTGGGATTGGTATTATTATTGAGTGCTGCCATTGTGGTGGGAAGTAGCCCGTTGTCCAGAATTTGTTAAAAGTGTTCAAGATGTATTGTTTAGCTGGTAGTTTTAGGTGTTTGATCATGTCGTATGTTATTTTGTCGTTTCCTGGTGATGTGTTTTTAGTTTTTCTTAGGGCAGATTCAAATTCATGCATATGGAAAGTTTGGTTATAGATTTCTACGTTTGGCGAACTGAAATGGATCGGTATAGTTTCATTTGCGGTTTTTATTTGTTGAAATTCAGGGGAATAGCTTCGATCGCTTGACACTTCGCTGAAATTCTCAGCCAGTTTATTCACAATGTCAGGGATTGTGCTGTAGTGTATATTGTTTTCGATTAATATATGGACTTTTCTTTGTACTCGACCTTTTATTTTCCTTATTGTTTCGTACACTCTGGCCATTGGTGTATATTTATTAAGTTGGTTTACGAAATTCTTCCACGTTTCCTGTTTGCTTGCTCGAATTTTGTATTTATGATTTGCCCTTGCTTGTTTCCAGTTAATTAAGTTAGTAAGATTTTTATTGCGGTGGTATTTCTTGTAAAGTTTTTCTCTTTCTTCTTTTGATTCTTGGAGTTCCTTTGTCCACCATGGTTTGGGGTAGTATTTTCCTGGTATATAAGTTGGGATGGCTTTTTCAGCTGCTGAGTAGAACCGCTGGTATAAGTCGGTGAGTAGTTGTTCGTTATTAGTTGTTGTGTTCAACATCGGCTTGTTCCATGCATTGTTATTGGAATATAGATCCCAGTTAGCTTTTGAGTAGTTCCAGATAGTTGATGGGGGTTGGTTGGGACGATTTTCGTTAAGGTAGGTGATCAAAATTGGGCAATGATCGCTATCACCCGGCGAGTCGAAAGCAACCCAGTCTAATAGCACGGCCAATGTAGGTGAGCAAATTGTCAGATCAATAGCTGATTCTGAATTGTATCCTATTCTAGTGGGTGAACCGGTATTTAATAGGCAAAGGTTATTGTTTGTAATAACAGTTTCTATCAGCTTCCCCCTATTATCTGTATTCTTGCAGCCCCATATGGTGCTGTGTCCGTTGAAGTCGCCGGCTAGGATGAAAGGATTCGGTAGTTGGTGGATTAGGTTATTTAGTTTTTCGTTTGTGACTGTTTGTCTACCGGGTATGTAGATGCTGCAGATGGTTATCAGCTGTCCTATGTTTACTTGAATGGCCACGCTTTGTAGTTCAGTCTGTAGATTCAGTTCACAAAAAGGTATTGAGCTATGGACATATATTCCAACACCTCCATGGGGGGTTCTGTTGTAATGACCGTGTCGTAGCACATCACTGTAGCCGTTTATTCTAAACTGGCAGTTATCCCATAGCTTTGTTTCTTGAAGTGCTATTATACTGGGTTGGTGGTTGTTTATTGTTTCCATTAGTTCATCTTTCTTTCCCCTGATGCCTTGGCAGTTCCACTGCAGGATTCCTACGTTAGCCATGGGGTGTGTTTGATTTGATTTTGTTATTCAATCGTTCAATTAGTTACTTTCTTTTGGGTGATCTATCTCTAATCCTAGAGTCTCGAGAGTAGTATGATTGTTCCTCATCTGAGTAAATTTGTCGTTTATCATGTCTGTTGCGGCTGTAGGTGGGGGATCGTGATTTTGATCGTGATCTTGGTCGCTTCTTGTTTTGGGTTTTGGGAGGTTTGTGCTGCTTTGGGGGTTTGAATTCGTAGAATATTCGTCTGGCTTCTTGTCTCATAATAGGGTTGCATTCGCTCGTGCCATCTTCCTCATTTTCAGATCCTTCGGCTGTAGTTTCAATATTAATTGTGGATTTGAGCAATTGTGTTGGGTTGGGTTTAATGCGGAGTATTTCTTTTTCGCATGTTTCGTGGTCGCGTTGTGAAGTTTGCGGTGGTTTGGTTTCTGGTGTATCGGTTGTGTTATCAGTTGTACCTGGTTCGTTACAAAGTGGGGGAGCCATATTTTGTTTGGTGATCGTTTGGTTTTTGGTAGCCGCCATAAAGGGTTGGGGGGTTGGTACTTTGGGTATTTGATCCGTTCGATTTCTGGTTATTTGTGCGTAGCTTTGATCGAGTTGTGGGGATCGTTTGTGGTATATTATAAGGGCTTGTTCTCTTGATACGTTTTGTTTAGTACGGATAGAAATTAGTTCTTGTTGCTTGCGTTGTTCCGGGCAAGTCCGGTCTCCAGTTTTGTGATTGTTTCCGCAGTGGTAGCATGTCAAGTTGTTTTCAGTGCAATTTGTTGCTTCGTGGCCTTTTGTTGCGCATTTTCCACACACGAACTCTTCACTGGTACATCTTTTAGCAGTATGGTTGTATTCCAAGCACTTTTTACACATCATAGGGCGGTCGAAGTATTCATATATCTTACTCTTGCAGTCTTGGCCAAGGATGTCGATATACTCAGGGGGGGTTGAGCCTCTGAAAGTTAGAAGTATTGCTTTTGCATTTGTATTACGGCTTTTTATCCAATTTGCTGGTTCAACATTTTTGATTATATGGTTTTCCATTAAACCTTGTTTGAATTTCTCGAAGTTGGTGAAGTCGTAGTTATAGATGTAGGCGAGTCTTTTTGAAAGATTTACATAGTTATTTTCTGTTACTTGCACAGGGATGTTGTTTATGTCTTTGATTTTCTGTATTTCATCTTTTTGTCGTGTGTGATCTAATTCTACAATAAATGTGTTTTTGCCGCCCGATCGAATAGATTTGGGTTTTCCTTGGATTTGGTTTGCAATACATTTTTCTAGGAGCCATGGAGTAATTTTCCGCTTTTCGTTTTCCTGCATTGTTATATTGAAATGAGTTGTGTGGGTGTTCGTATCTGATATTGGTATCTCGGAGTGTCCTGTGACTATCTGTACAGCACGACGCCTATTAACTCGTTGTTCTTGTTGGACTTTGCATATTTCTGTTTCCATGATATGTTTCGGGCATTCTCTGTGGCCAGTTTCATGTTGACGCTTGCAATGCATGCAGGAGAGGGCGCTGCCAGTGTTCGCTGTCATGGCCTGTTTCTCCGCAGCGTTTACAGTTTGCTTCGTTATGGCAGTGTTTGGCTGTGTGGCCGTAGTTTTGGCATTTGTGGCAGATCATTGGTCTATTAATAAATGGGTATACTATCGTATCTGATTTTTCGCCTGGGATATATATTGAGTCTGGTGTTGTGTAGCTATTAAAGGTTAGTAGGAGTGGGGTGGTTTGGGAGAATCGAGTTTTAATGAAGCTGGCACGGACAGCGTCACTGATATTGTACTGGCTCTTCAGGCCTTCCACAAAATCTTCCATATTATCTACATCGTATTCTTGAATATATATTAGTCCTTTGGATTGATTGTAGTATGGGTGTTCGCTGATCTGGCAATTAATGCCGTCGACGTTAGTAAGTCTGGTGATGCGCTCAGATTGGGGTTTGTTTCGAGTTTCTATGATAAAGCTATCTTTACTTGAATAAGTTATTCTTTTCGCCTTCAAACCAGTTATTTTGACTATTTCTTCTTGGAGGCAAAATGGATTTATTTGGTTTCTCTCTTCGATTTTGAATTTGACCGAGAAGAACTTTGTATAATGGTCGTTCTTCGTCATTTCTTGGTTCAACGATATGGGTGTGTATTTGTTAGCTTTGCTTTGTTTTCTCACATTTTCCTTCTCGCAGCCCATGATTTTACTGTTTTTTCCTATGTTCTGCGCTTTCGTCATTTCTAGGATTTTTTCGAGTGTATTTTCGATTTTCCTTATTCGATCGTCTACATTTTGTGCTTCTTTTTCAACTTCATGTTTATCGGGGTTGATGCATTTGGTTGCATCACCTGCCGCAAGTCTATTCAGCACTTCATTTAATTTAGCCTCCAATTGGTCCACCTTACAGGTAGCACCGTTTGGTTCCGGTGGAGTTTTTTCGGTTGTTTGGTCAGATGTGTCATTGTTTTCGCTTATCTTCCTGGTGATAGTGTTAGTTTTGGGGTTTGTTGCACCTACGTTGGTAGCAGTGCTTAGGTTGTTTTTGTAAGAGTTTATTCGTTGTTTTAATTTGTTTTTATTTTTGGCGTACATACTCCCGGCTTCAGAGGGGGTTTCCCCGCCTCGAAGTCGGGGTTTGAGGTATTCGCTGATTGTTGCCAGAAGTGCTTAAAGTTTTACTTTGGGATCCAAAGTAGTAATCCAAAATGGACTATTGGTCTGCGTAACTTAAGTCTATTCTTATAGGTTATTTAAGGGCCCTGGAGTATAGGGCAAATTAAAGAGAAAATAACTACGCAAATGAGACCCAAGCTCCGAAGAGCTCGGGCCGCCGCCCGACTTTGTTCTACCCAACAACGGGGATTTGGAAAAAAAAACCTAAAATCTTAATCCCTCGAAAGAAAACTCAAAAGATAGAGGAAAGAGCAGTTGGGTATTTCAACGGTACCACCACGAGAAGGTGCCGGGTCAGCTGGATACCTGCTCGTGAGTAGGTATTCCTGTATCAATCCTTGTCTACGACTTCTTTCCCTTCACCAAGCTCAATAATTCAATAATTCAATAATTTGGTACCAGTAAACGTGGTAAAGGGAACACGTAAAATTTCCTACTCTCTACTCAAATGTTTTTGATTATTACATTATCAATGTAAAACATCTTTATAGTGCAGACTTAGCTGATGCAACTCTGGCACACGTTATGTGTTAAAATCCAGTGTACAGCTGAACTACAATTTTTCCGTGTTACACGGACTGCATCGTATTTTAAATTTAAATATTTCATTCGTGTATGAATTAATGGTATTTAACGGATCCAGTATTTATATAATTTTTAACAGCTTTTGACTTTAAATTTGAGTTGAACACAACTTCAGTTTAACCTATCGCAGTCAACGAGTTACACTGAAGATCAATATTCAACTCAAAAGTTTTTAGTAATTTTATATGTGCCAAACATTAACTGGTTCCATTAAGTACCAATAATTTGAAAGATTCTTAAAATTATTTGAAAAGAATGGTAAAAAATTTCAATAATAAAAAAAACTAATTTTAAAATTGTTTAAAAACGACCCATCAATGGGTCGTTTCACTTAATTAAGAGAAGACATGCCTGGCGCTGTAGCATCGTCGTGCGTCAAGCCGGACCTGCGGACACTCAACCAAGCTGGGCAGAGGCACAGCGCGCCCACAGAAGCGAGCGCTCAGCATATGGTGATGTTAGGTGCTGAGCAGCTCTTCCCTGTGTGCCTAATTATTTGATTTATGGTTGCACAGATGGACTAAGTTTGAGGAGAACACAAAAACATTGGGTTGATCTAAACTGATAAAACTCAGCTGTGGAATAATAATAATAATAATGAGGGGTGTTGATACAATCAACATTAAAGCACGGACACGGGTCCTTTACTGCTCCCCTTTATGCATGTCGTCTGCGATCGAAAGGTCGATTTAGAAACTCATCATTAAAGGTAAGTCAATTGCAATGCAAAGTTACTGAAACATTTAAATTAGGTCGTAGACATCTATCACACGAAGATAGTTCATTAATTCTTTGACGTCTAAATGGCGTCCCAATACCGTCTCGACGGTAGGTTGTAGCGTTTGGCAAGCCTTTATACAATTTCTACTAATTGTTAGACTTTCACATTCTATGATTAGGTGTTTGACAGTTAGTGTTGAGTTGTTGCAAAACTCGCATACTGGTGCAATATCAGGTATCTCGTTGTTCATCAGGTAGCCATGCGTTAAGAATGTGTGTCCTATTCTGAGTCTGTTAACTATTATTTCCTCTTTTCGTGATATTTTACCTAGTTCCAATTTCGTGCCTGGTGATGGCTGTATTTCCCTCAACCTGTCTCTGCAATTTTCCCACCTAGTCTTCCACTGGTCAATCATCTTTTGTTGTATTAATGGTTTCCAGTCTGAGTGGCAAATAAGAATGAATTCTTCGGGTCTTCGGGTAGCGTTCTTAGCTGCGGTATCTGCAGCGTCGTTACCGCCTATTCCGACATGGGAGGGGATCCAGCATATGTTGATGAGTTTGTCACTTTTTTGCACGTCGTGTATTTCGTGTTGTATTCGGCGTAGTACTGGGTGATGTGTCTCGCAATTTAGGCCGTTAACGACACTCAAAGAGTCACAGTAAATTACATATTTTTTATCTCTTTTATCTCTAATGATGTTAAGGGCCAAGTGAATGGCGTGTATTTCAGCTGAATATATTGAGGCTTCCTTCGGAAGTGTTGCAGTGCGAACAATAGTGCCACATACTGCCGCCGCTCCTGTGCCACCCTCCCCTCGTGAGCCGTCCATGTATATGGTCACGTATCCATCCTATTGTTCTTTTGTTATTCTTTTATGCTCTCGCCGGATTATGTATTCGGGAGTTTCGTTCTTTGGGAGTTCGGTTAGTTCTGTATTTATAGTTGGTTTTGTTAAAGCCCATGTAGGGGTATCAATGTTTAATAGTCGGTAGGAAAAGTCTGGTTTAATTCGGTTTTTCCTCAAACTTAATTTTTCTATCAGTATTTGCATTCTGATGGCCAAAGTTGGGGTTATTCTCCTATTTTGAACGAGTAGTCTATTGCTCGCCGTTACAGTGCAACTAAAAGCGGGGTTTCCGTGCTGACTTCGGACCTTGTAGTAGTAGCAGAGTGAGAGATAATTTCTTCTAATATCGGGAGGCATTTCATTTCAAATAATATATAGGCTATTTGTTGGGCTGGATCTAAATGCTCCCGTAGCGATTCGTAGTGCCTCGCGCGTAATTGACCCGAGGGGTTTCAAAGTTGTTTGACTGGCAGAGTTATAGATTATTGATCCATAGTCGAGAATTGATCTTGTCATACTTCTGTAGATTCTGAGAACTGTGGTTTGGTCGGCTCCCCAGCTTTGAGCTGTTATTGATTTCAGTACGTTAAGGCTGTCATTTCCTTTTTTCTTTAGAGCAGCGATGTGTTGTTGCCAGTTCAATTTATCGTCGAAGATTAGGCCTAGGAATTTATGTGATTTTGTGTATTGAATGTTTTCGTTATTGATTTTGAGTGTTGGGCTGAGGAATAGTCCGGGTATAATATTAAAATGAATTGCTTTACTTTTGCTCAGTGAAAATTTGAATCCATGATTTTGAGACCACTTAAATATATTATCAATACAGGATTGCATTTTGTTTTGAATGACCTGGAGGTCTTGGTGGTGGTATCCGACTTGCAAGTCGTCAACATATAGAGAGTAATGGAACTTGTTGTCCGGTGGAATCTGTTTAGCTATGTCGTTTATTTTGAGGGCAAATAATGTAACTGAGAGGACACTGCCTTGAGGGACTCCGTTTCGCTGTTCATAGGTGTTTGAGTTATAGTTATCCACTCGGACACTCAGTGTTCTATGTTCTAAGAATTTGGTGATGAAAATTGGTAGTCTACCCCTGAGTCCAATGTCAAATAAGTCACGTATAATCCCATATCTCCATGTTCTGTCATAAGCTTTTTCGAGGTCAAAAAACACTGAAATGAAGTGTTCTCTGTTTGCAAAGGCTAATCTTACGGTTGAGTCTAGTCTGACCAAGTGATCTACAGTGCTACGCCCTCTCCTGCATCCACACTGCGCTTTATTTATTATGTTATGCATATCAAAATATTCTATCAGTCGGTTATTGATCATTCGTTCCATAAGTTTGCACAGACAGCTCGTTAGTGCGATCGGTCTGTAGTTGTTCGGCTTACTGTGGTCTTTTCCAGGTTTTGGGATTGGTATTATTATTGAGTGCTGCCATTGTGGTGGGAAGTAGCCCGTTGTCCAGAATTTGTTAAAAGTGTTCAAGATGTATTGTTTAGCTGGTAGTTTTAGGTGTTTGATCATGTCGTATGTTATTTTGTCGTTTCCTGGTGATGTGTTTTTAGTTTTTCTTAGGGCAGATTCAAATTCATGCATATGGAAAGTTTGGTTATAGATTTCTACGTTTGGCGAACTGAAATGGATCGGTATAGTTTCATTTGCGGTTTTTATTTGTTGAAATTCAGGGGAATAGCTTCGATCGCTTGACACTTCGCTGAAATTCTCAGCCAGTTTATTCACAATGTCAGGGATTGTGCTGTAGTGTATATTGTTTTCGATTAATATATGGACTTTTCTTTGTACTCGACCTTTTATTTTCCTTATTGTTTCGTACACTCTGGCCATTGGTGTATATTTATTAAGTTGGTTTACGAAATTCTTCCACGTTTCCTGTTTGCTTGCTCGAATTTTGTATTTATGATTTGCCCTTGCTTGTTTCCAGTTAATTAAGTTAGTAAGATTTTTATTGCGGTGGTATTTCTTGTAAAGTTTTTCTCTTTCTTCTTTTGATTCTTGGAGTTCCTTTGTCCACCATGGTTTGGGGTAGTATTTTCCTGGTATATAAGTTGGGATGGCTTTTTCAGCTGCTGAGTAGAACCGCTGGTATAAGTCGGTGAGTAGTTGTTCGTTATTAGTTGTTGTGTTCAACATCGGCTTGTTCCATGCATTGTTATTGGAATATAGATCCCAGTTAGCTTTTGAGTAGTTCCAGATAGTTGATGGGGGTTGGTTGGGACGATTTTCGTTAAGGTAGGTGATCAAAATTGGGCAATGATCGCTATCACCCGGCGAGTCGAAAGCAACCCAGTCTAATAGCACGGCCAATGTAGGTGAGCAAATTGTCAGATCAATAGCTGATTCTGAATTGTATCCTATTCTAGTGGGTGAACCGGTATTTAATAGGCAAAGGTTATTGTTTGTAATAACAGTTTCTATCAGCTTCCCCCTATTATCTGTATTCTTGCAGCCCCATATGGTGCTGTGTCCGTTGAAGTCGCCGGCTAGGATGAAAGGATTCGGTAGTTGGTGGATTAGGTTATTTAGTTTTTCGTTTGTGACTGTTTGTCTACCGGGTATGTAGATGCTGCAGATGGTTATCAGCTGTCCTATGTTTACTTGAATGGTCACGCTTTGTAGTTCAGTCTGTAGATTCAGTTCACAAAAAGGTATTGAGCTATGGACATATATTCCAACACCTCCATGGGGGGTTCTGTTGTAATGACCGTGTCGTAGCACATCACTGTAGCCATTTATTCTAAACTGGCAGTTATCCCATAGCTTTGTTTCTTGAAGTGCTATTATACTGGGTTGGTGGTTGTTTATTGTTTCCATTAGTTCATCTTTCTTTCCCCTGATGCCTTGGCAGTTCCACTGCAGGATTCCTACGTTAGCCATGGGGTGTGTTTGATTTGATTTTGTTATTCAATCGTTCAATTAGTTACTTTCTTTTGGGTGATCTATCTCTAATCCTAGAGTCTCGAGAGTAGTATGATTGTTCCTCATCTGAGTAAATTTGTCGTTTATCATGTCTGTTGCGGCTGTAGGTGGGGGATCGTGATTTTGATCGTGATCTTGGTCGCTTCTTGTTTTGGGTTTTGGGAGGTTTGTGCTGCTTTGGGGGTTTGAATTCGTAGAATATTCGTCTGGCTTCTTGTCTCATAATAGGGTTGCATTCGCTCGTGCCATCTTCCTCATTTTCAGATCCTTCGGCTGTAGTTTCAATATTAATTGTGGATTTGAGCAATTGTGTTGGGTTGGGTTTAATGCGGAGTATTTCTTTTTCGCATGTTTCGTGGTCGCGTTGTGAAGTTTGCGGTGGTTTGGTTTCTGGTGTATCGGTTGTGTTATCAGTTGTACCTGGTTCGTTACAAAGTGGGGGAGCCATATTTTGTTCGGTGATCGTTTGGTTTTTGGTAGCCGCCATAAAGGGTTGGGGGGTTGGTACTTTGGGTATTTGATCCGTTCGATTTCTGGTTATTTGTGCGTAGCTTTGATCGAGTTGTGGGGATCGTTTGTGGTATATTATAAGGGCTTGTTCTCTTGATACGTTTTGTTTAGTACGGATAGAAATTAGTTCTTGTTGCTTGCGTTGTTCCGGGCAAGTCCGGTCTCCAGTTTTGTGATTGTTTCCGCAGTGGTAGCATGTCAAGTTGTTTTCAGTGCAATTTGTTGCTTCGTGGCCTTTTGTTGCGCATTTTCCACACACGAACTCTTCACTGGTACATCTTTTAGCAGTATGGTTGTATTCCAAGCACTTTTTACACATCATAGGGCGGTCGAAGTATTCATATATCTTACTCTTGCAGTCTTGGCCAAGGATGTCGATATACTCAGGGGGGGTTGAGCCTCTGAAAGTTAGAAGTATTGCTTTTGCATTTGTGTTACGGCTTTTTATCCAATTTGCTGGTTCAACATTTTTGATTATATGGTTTTCCATTAAACCTTGTTTGAATTTCTCGAAGTTGGTGAAGTCGTAGTTATAGATGTAGGCGAGTCCTTTTGAAAGATTTACATAGTTATTTTCTGTTACTTGCACAGGGATGTGTGTTTATGTCTTTGATTTTCTGTATTTCATCTTTTTGTCGTGTGTGATCTAATTCTACAATAAATGTGTTTTTGCCGCCCGATCGAATAGATTTGGGTTTTCCTTGGATTTGGTTTGCAATACATTTTTCTAGGAGCCATGGAGTAATTTTCCGCTTTTCGTTTTCCTGCATTGTTATATTGAAATGAGTTGTGTGGGTGTTCGTATCTGATATTGGTATCTCGGAGTGTCCTGTGACTATCTGTACAGCACGACGCCTATTAACTCGTTGTTCTTGTTGGACTTTGCATATTTCTGTTTCCATGATATGTTTCGGGCATTCTCTGTGGCCAGTTTCATGTTGACGCTTGCAATGCATGCAGGAGAGGGCGCTGCCAGTGTTCGCTGTCATGGCCTGTTTCTCCGCAGCGTTTACAGTTTGCTTCGTTATGGCAGTGTTTGGCTGTGTGGCCGTAGTTTTGGCATTTGTGGCAGATCATTGGTCTATTAATAAATGGGTATACTATCGTATCTGATTTTTCGCCTGGGATATATATTGAGTCTGGTGTTGTGTAGCTATTAAAGGTTAGTAGGAGTGGGGTGGTTTGGGAGAATCGAGTTTTAATGAAGCTGGCACGGACAGCGTCACTGATATTGTACTGGCTCTTCAGGCCTTCCACAAAATCTTCCATATTATCTACATCGTATTCTTGAATATATATTAGTCCTTTGGATTGATTGTAGTATGGGTGTTCGCTGATCTGGCAATTAATGCCGTCGACGTTAGTAAGTCTGGTGATGCGCTCAGATTGGGGTTTGTTTCGAGTTTCTATAATAAAGCTATCTTTACTTGAATAAGTTATTCTTTTCGCCTTCAAACCAGTTATTTTGACTATTTCTTCTTGGAGGCAAAATGGATTTATTTGGTTTCTCTCTTCGATTTTGAATTTGACCGAGAAGAACTTTGTATAATGGTCGTTCTTCGTCATTTCTTGGTTCAACGATATGGGTGTGTATTTGTTAGCTTTGCTTTGTTTTCTCACATTTTCCTTCTCGCAGCCCATGATTTTACTGTTTTTTCCTATGTTCTGCGCTTTCGTCATTTCTAGGATTTTTTCGAGTGTATTTTCGATTTTCCTTATTCGATCGTCTACATTTTGTGCTTCTTTTTCAACTTCATGTTTATCGGGGTTGATGCATTTGGTTGCATCACCTGCCGCAAGTCTATTCAGCACTTCATTTAATTTAGCCTCCAATTGGTCCACCTTACAGGTAGCACCGTTTGGTTCCGGTGGAGTTTTTTCGGTTGTTTGGTCAGATGTGTCATTGTTTTCGCTTATCTTCCTGGTGATAGTGTTAGTTTTGGGGTTTGTTGCACCTACGTTGGTAGCAGTGCTTAGGTTGTTTTTGTAAGAGTTTATTCGTTGTTTTAATTTGTTTTTATTTTTGGCGTACATACTCCCGGCTTCAGAGGGGGTTTCCCCGCCTCGAAGTCGGGGTTTGAGGTATTCGCTGATTGTTGCCAGAAGTGCTTAAAGTTTTACTTTGGGATCCAAAGTAGTAATCCAAAATGGACTATTGGTCTGCGTAACTTAAGTCTATTCTTATAGGTTATTTAAGGGCCCTGGAGTATAGGGCAAATTAAAGAGAAAATAACTACGCAAATGAGACCCAAGCTCCGAAGAGCTCGGGCCGCCGCCCGACTTTGTTCTACCCAACAACGGGGATTTGGAAAAAAAAACCTAAAATCTTAATCCCTCGAAAGAAAACTCAAAAGATAGAGGAAAGAGCAGTTGGGTATTTCAACGGTACCACCATGAGAAGGTGCCGGGTCAGCTGGATACCTGCTCGTGAGTAGGTATTCCTGTATCAATCCTTGTCTACGACTTCTTTCCCTTCACCAAGCTCAATAATTCAATAATTCAATAATTTGGTACCAGTAAACGTGGTAAAGGGAACACGTAAAATTTCCTACTCTCTACTCAAATGTTTTTGATTATTACATTATCAATGTAAAACATCTTTATAGTGCAGACTTAGCTGATGCAACTCTGGCACACGTTATGTGTTAAAATCCAGTGTACAGCTGAACTACAATGTTTCCGTGTTACACGGACTGCATCGTATTTTAAATTTAAATATTTCATTCGTGTATGAATTAATGGTATTTAACGGATCCAGTATTTATATAATTTTTAACAGCTTTTGACTTTAAATTTGAGTTGAACACAACTTCAGTTTAACCTATCGCAGTCAACGAGTTACACTGAAGATCAATATTCAACTCAAAAGTTTTTAGTAATTTTATAAGTGACAAACATTAACTGGTTCCATTAAGTACCAATAATTTGAAAGATTCTTAAAATTATTTGAAAAGAATGGTAAAAAATTTCAATAATAAAAAAAACTAATTTTAAAATTGTTTAAAAACGACCCATCAATGGGTCGTTTCACTTAATTAAGAGAAGACATGCCTGGCGCTGTAGCATCGTCGTGCGTCAAGCCGGACCTGCGGACACTCAACCAAGCTGGGCAGAGGCACAGCGCGCCCACAGAAGCGAGCGCTCAGCATGGTGATGTTAGGTGCTGAGCAGCTCTTCCCTGTGTGCCTAATTATTTGATTTATGGTTGCACAGATGGACTAAGTTTGAGGAGAACACAAAAACATTGGGTTGATCTAAACTGATAAAACTCAGCTGTGGAATAATAATAATAATAATGAGGGGTGTTGATACAATCAACATTAAAGCACGGACACGGGTCCTTTACTGCTCCCCTTTATGCATGTCGTCTGCGATCGAAAGGTCGATTTAGAAACTCATCATTAAAGGTAAGTCAATTGCAATGCAAAGTTACTGAAACATTTAAATTAGGTCGTAGACATCTATCACACGAAGATAGTTCATTAATTCTTTGACGTCTAAATGGCGTCTCAATACCGTCTCGACGGTAGGTTGTAGCGTTTGGCAAGCCTTTATACAATTTCTACTAATTGTTAGACTTTCACATTCTATGATTAGGTGTTTGACAGTTAGTGTTGAGTTGTTGCAAAACTGCATACTGGTGCAATATCAGGTATCTCGTTGTTCATCAGGTAGCCATGCGTTAAGAATGTGTGTCCTATTCTGAGTCTGTTAACTATTATTTCCTCTTTTCGTGATATTTTACCTAGTTCCAATTTCGTGCCTGGTGATGGCTGTATTTCCCTCAACCTGTCTCTGCAATTTTCCCACCTAGTCTTCCACTGGTCAATCATCTTTTGTTGTATTAATGGTTTCCAGTCTGAGTGGCAAATAAGAATGAATTCTTCGGGTCTTCGGGTAGCGTTCTTAGCTGCGGTATCTGCAGCGTCGTTACCGCCTATTCCGACATGGGAGGGGATCCAGCATATGTTGATGAGTTTGTCACTTTTTTGCACGTCGTGTATTTCGTGTTGTATTCGGCGTAGTACTGGGTGATGTGTCTCGCAATTTAGGCCGTTAACGACACTCAAAGAGTCACAGTAAATTACATATTTTTTATCTCTTTTATCTCTAATGATGTTAAGGGCCAAGTGAATGGCGTGTATTTCAGCTGAATATATTGAGGCTTCCTTCGGAAGTGTTGCAGTGCGAACAATAGTGCCACATACTGCCGCCGCTCCTGTGCCACCCTCCCCTCGTGAGCCGTCCATGTATATGGTCACGTATCCATCCTATTGTTCTTTTGTTATTCTTTTATGCTCTCGCCGGATTATGTATTCGGGAGTTTCGTTCTTTGGGAGTTCGGTTAGTTCTGTATTTATAGTTGGTTTTGTTAAAGCCCATGTAGGGGTATCAATGTTTAATAGTCGGTAGGAAAAGTCTGGTTTAATTCGGTTTTTCCTCAAACTTAATTTTTCTATCAGTATTTGCATTCTGATGGCCAAAGTTGGGGTTATTCTCCTATTTTGAACGAGTAGTCTATTGCTCGCCGTTACAGTGCAACTAAAAGCGGGGTTTCCGTGCTGACTTCGGACCTTGTAGTAGTAGCAGAGTGAGAGATAATTTCTTCTAATATCGGGAGGCATTTCATTTCAAATAATATATAGGCTATTTGTTGGGCTGGATCTAAATGCTCCCGTAGCGATTCGTAGTGCCTCGCGCGTAATTGACCCGAGGGGTTTCAAAGTTGTTTGACTGGCAGAGTTATAGATTATTGATCCATAGTCGAGAATTGATCTTGTCATACTTCTGTAGATTCTGAGAACTGTGGTTTGGTCGGCTCCCCAGCTTTGAGCTGTTATTGATTTCAGTACGTTAAGGCTGTCATTTCCTTTTTTCTTTAGAGCAGCGATGTGTTGTTGCCAGTTCAATTTATCGTCGAAGATTAGGCCTAGGAATTTATGTGATTTTGTGTATTGAATGTTTTCGTTATTGATTTTGAGTGTTGGGCTGAGGAATAGTCCGGGTATAATATTAAAATGAATTGCTTTACTTTTGCTCAGTGAAAATTTGAATCCATGATTTTGAGACCACTTAAATATATTATCAATACAGGATTGCATTTTGTTTTGAATGACCTGGAGGTCTTGGTGGTGGTATCCGACTTGCAAGTCGTCAACATATAGAGAGTAATGGAACTTGTTGTCCGGTGGAATCTGTTTAGCTATGTCGTTTATTTTGAGGGCAAATAATGTAACTGAGAGGACACTGCCTTGAGGGACTCCGTTTCGCTGTTCATAGGTGTTTGAGTTATAGTTATCCACTCGGACACTCAGTGTTCTATGTTCTAAGAATTTGGTGATGAAAATTGGTAGTCTACCCCTGAGTCCAATGTCAAATAAGTCACGTATAATCCCATATCTCCATGTTCTGTCATAAGCTTTTTCGAGGTCAAAAAACACTGAAATGAAGTGTTCTCTGTTTGCAAAGGCTAATCTTACGGTTGAGTCTAGTCTGACCAAGTGATCTACAGTGCTACGCCCTCTCCTGCATCCACACTGCGCTTTATTTATTATGTTATGCATATCAAAATATTCTATCAGTCGGTTATTGATCATTCGTTCCATAAGTTTGCACAGACAGCTCGTTAGTGCGATCGGTCTGTAGTTGTTCGGCTTACTGTGGTCTTTTCCAGGTTTTGGGATTGGTATTATTATTGAGTGCTGCCATTGTGGTGGGAAGTAGCCCGTTGTCCAGAATTTGTTAAAAGTGTTCAAGATGTATTGTTTAGCTGGTAGTTTTAGGTGTTTGATCATGTCGTATGTTATTTTGTCGTTTCCTGGTGATGTGTTTTTAGTTTTTCTTAGGGCAGATTCAAATTCATGCATATGGAAAGTTTGGTTATAGATTTCTACGTTTGGCGAACTGAAATGGATCGGTATAGTTTCATTTGCGGTTTTTATTTGTTGAAATTCAGGGGAATAGCTTCGATCGCTTGACACTTCGCTGAAATTCTCAGCCAGTTTATTCACAATGTCAGGGATTGTGCTGTAGTGTATATTGTTTTCGATTAATATATGGACTTTTCTTTGTACTCGACCTTTTATTTTCCTTATTGTTTCGTACACTCTGGCCATTGGTGTATATTTATTAAGTTGGTTTACGAAATTCTTCCACGTTTCCTGTTTGCTTGCTCGAATTTTGTATTTATGATTTGCCCTTGCTTGTTTCCAGTTAATTAAGTTAGTAAGATTTTTATTGCGGTGGTATTTCTTGTAAAGTTTTTCTCTTTCTTCTTTTGATTCTTGGAGTTCCTTTGTCCACCATGGTTTGGGGTAGTATTTTCCTGGTATATAAGTTGGGATGGCTTTTTCAGCTGCTGAGTAGAACCGCTGGTATAAGTCGGTGAGTAGTTGTTCGTTATTAGTTGTTGTGTTCAACATCGGCTTGTTCCATGCATTGTTATTGGAATATAGATCCCAGTTAGCTTTTGAGTAGTTCCAGATAGTTGATGGGGGTTGGTTGGGACGATTTTCGTTAAGGTAGGTGATCAAAATTGGGCAATGATCGCTATCACCCGGCGAGTCGAAAGCAACCCAGTCTAATAGCACGGCCAATGTAGGTGAGCAAATTGTCAGATCAATAGCTGATTCTGAATTGTATCCTATTCTAGTGGGTGAACCGGTATTTAATGGGCAAAGGTTATTGTTTGTAATAACAGTTTCTATCAGCTTCCCCCTATTATCTGTATTCTTGCAGCCCCATATGGTGCTGTGTCCGTTGAAGTCGCCGGCTAGGATGAAAGGATTCGGTAGTTGGTGGATTAGGTTATTTAGTTTTTCGTTTGTGACTGTTTGTCTACCGGGTATGTAGATGCTGCAGATGGTTATCAGCTGTCCTATGTTTACTTGAATGGCCACGCTTTGTAGTTCAGTCTGTAGATTCAGTTCACAAAAAGGTATTGAGCTATGGACATATATTCCAACACCTCCATGGGGGGTTCTGTTGTAATGACCGTGTCGTAGCACATCACTGTAGCCGTTTATTCTAAACTGGCAGTTATCCCATAGCTTTGTTTCTTGAAGTGCTATTATACTGGGTTGGTGGTTGTTTATTGTTTCCATTAGTTCATCTTTCTTTCCCCTGATGCCTTGGCAGTTCCACTGCAGGATTCCTACGTTAGCCATGGGGTGTGTTTGATTTGATTTTGTTATTCAATCGTTCAATTAGTTACTTTCTTTTGGGTGATCTATCTCTAATCCTAGAGTCTCGAGAGTAGTATGATTGTTCCTCATCTGAGTAAATTTGTCGTTTATCATGTCTGTTGCGGCTGTAGGTGGGGGATCGTGATTTTGATCGTGATTTTGATCGTGATCTTGGTCGCTTCTTGTTTTGGGTTTTGGGAGGTTTGTGCTGCTTTGGGGGTTTGAATTCGTAGAATATTCGTCTGGCTTCTTGTCTCATAATAGGGTTGCATTCGCTCGTGCCATCTTCCTCATTTTCAGATCCTTCGGCTGTAGTTTCAATATTAATTGTGGATTTGAGCAATTGTGTTGGGTTGGGTTTAATGCGGAGTATTTCTTTTTCGCATGTTTCGTGGTCGCGTTGTGAAGTTTGCGGTGGTTTGGTTTCTGGTGTATCGGTTGTGTTATCAGTTGTACCTGGTTCGTTACAAAGTGGGGGAGCCATATTTTGTTCGGTGATCGTTTGGTTTTTGGTAGCCGCCATAAAGGGTTGGGGGGTTGGTACTTTGGGTATTTGATCCATTCGATTTCTGGTTATTTGTGCGTAGCTTTGATCGAGTTGTGGGGATCGTTTGTGGTATATTATAAGGGCTTGTTCTCTTGATACGTTTTGTTTAGTACGGATAGAAATTAGTTCTTGTTGCTTGCGTTGTTCCGGGCAAGTCCGGTCTCCAGTTTTGTGATTGTTTCCGCAGTGGTAGCATGTCAAGTTGTTTTCAGTGCAATTTGTTGCTTCGTGGCCTTTTGTTGCGCATTTTCCACACACGAACTCTTCACTGGTACATCTTTTAGCAGTATGGTTGTATTCCAAGCACTTTTTACACATCATAGGGCGGTCGAAGTATTCATATATCTTACTCTTGCAGTCTTGGCCAAGGATGTCGATATACTCAGGGGGGGTTGAGCCTCTGAAAGTTAGAAGTATTGCTTTTGCATTTGTGTTACGGCTTTTTATCCAATTTGCTGGTTCAACATTTTTGATTATATGGTTTTCCATTAAACCTTGTTTGAATTTCTCGAAGTTGGTGAAGTCGTAGTTATAGATGTAGGCGAGTCCTTTTGAAAGATTTACATAGTTATTTTCTGTTACTTGCACAGGGATGTGTGTTTATGTCTTTGATTTTCTGTATTTCATCTTTTTGTCGTGTGTGATCTAATTCTACAATAAATGTGTTTTTGCCGCCCGATCGAATAGATTTGGGTTTTCCTTGGATTTGGTTTGCAATACATTTTTCTAGGAGCCATGGAGTAATTTTCCGCTTTTCGTTTTCCTGCATTGTTATATTGAAATGAGTTGTGTGGGTGTTCGTATCTGATATTGGTATCTCGGAGTGTCCTGTGACTATCTGTACAGCACGACGCCTATTAACTCGTTGTTCTTGTTGGACTTTGCATATTTCTGTTTCCATGATATGTTTCGGGCATTCTCTGTGGCCAGTTTCATGTTGACGCTTGCAATGCATGCAGGAGAGGGCGCTGCCAGTGTTCGCTGTCATGGCCTGTTTCTCCGCAGCGTTTACAGTTTGCTTCGTTATGGCAGTGTTTGGCTGTGTGGCCGTAGTTTTGGCATTTGTGGCAGATCATTGGTCTATTAATAAATGGGTATACTATCGTATCTGATTTTTCGCCTGGGATATATATTGAGTCTGGTGTTGTGTAGCTATTAAAGGTTAGTAGGAGTGGGGTGGTTTGGGAGAATCGAGTTTTAATGAAGCTGGCACGGACAGCGTCACTGATATTGTACTGGCTCTTCAGGCCTTCCACAAAATCTTCCATATTATCTACATCGTATTCTTGAATATATATTAGTCCTTTGGATTGATTGTAGTATGGGTGTTCGCTGATCTGGCAATTAATGCCGTCGACGTTAGTAAGTCTGGTGATGCGCTCAGATTGGGGTTTGTTTCGAGTTTCTATGATAAAGCTATCTTTACTTGAATAAGTTATTCTTTTCGCCTTCAAACCAGTTATTTTGACTATTTCTTCTTGGAGGCAAAATGGATTTATTTGGTTTCTCTCTTCGATTTTGAATTTGACCGAGAAGAACTTTGTATAATGGTCGTTCTTCGTCATTTCTTGGTTCAACGATATGGGTGTGTATTTGTTAGCTTTGCTTTGTTTTCTCACATTTTCCTTCTCGCAGCCCATGATTTTACTGTTTTTTCCTATGTTCTGCGCTTTCGTCATTTCTAGGATTTTTTCGAGTGTATTTTCGATTTTCCTTATTCGATCGTCTACATTTTGTGCTTCTTTTTCAACTTCATGTTTATCGGGGTTGATGCATTTGGTTGCATCACCTGCCGCAAGTCTATTCAGCACTTCATTTAATTTAGCCTCCAATTGGTCCACCTTACAGGTAGCACCGTTTGGTTCCGGTGGAGTTTTTTCGGTTGTTTGGTCAGATGTGTCATTGTTTTCGCTTATCTTCCTGGTGATAGTGTTAGTTTTGGGGTTTGTTGCACCTACGTTGGTAGCAGTGCTTAGGTTGTTTTTGTAAGAGTTTATTCGTTGTTTTAATTTGTTTTTATTTTTGGCGTACATACTTCCGGCTTCAGAGGGGGTTTCCCCGCCTCGAAGTCGGGGTTTGAGGTATTCGCTGATTGTTGCCAGAAGTGCTTAAAGTTTTACTTTGGGATCCAAAGTAGTAATCCAAAATGGACTATTGGTCTGCGTAACTTAAGTCTATTCTTATAGGTTATTTAAGGGCCCTGGAGTATAGGGCAAATTAAAGAGAAAATAACTACGCAAATGAGACCCAAGCTCCGAAGAGCTCGGGCCGCCGCCCGACTTTGTTCTACCCAACAACGGGGATTTGGAAAAAAAAACCTAAAATCTTAATCCCTCGAAAGAAAACTCAAAAGATAGAGGAAAGAGCAGTTGGGTATTTCAACGGTACCACCACGAGAAGGTGCCGGGTCAGCTGGATACCTGCTCGTGAGTAGGTATTCCTGTATCAATCCTTGTCTACGACTTCTTTCCCTTCACCAAGCTCAATAATTCAATAATTCAATAATTTGGTACCAGTAAACGTGGTAAAGGGAACACGTAAAATTTCCTACTCTCTACTCAAATGTTTTTGATTATTACATTATCAATGTAAAACATCTTTATAGTGCAGACTTAGCTGATGCAACTCTGGCACACGTTATGTGTTAAAATCCAGTGTACAGCTGAACTACAATGTTTCCGTGTTACACGGACTGCATCGTATTTTAAATTTAAATATTTCATTCGTGTATGAATTAATGGTATTTAACGGATCCAGTATTTATATAATTTTTAACAGCTTTTGACTTTAAATTTGAGTTGAACACAACTTCAGTTTAACCTATCGCAGTCAACGAGTTACACTGAAGATCAATATTCAACTCAAAAGTTTTTAGTAATTTTATAAGTGCCAAACATTAACTGGTTCCATTAAGTACCAATAATTTGAAAGATTCTTAAAATTATTTGAAAAGAATGGTAAAAAATTTCAATAATAAAAAAAACTAATTTTAAAATTGTTTAAAAACGACCCATCAATGGGTCGTTTCACTTAATTAAGAGAAGACATGCCTGGCGCTGTAGCATCGTCGTGCGTCAAGCCGGACCTGCGGACACTCAACCAAGCTGGGCAGAGGCACAGCGCGCCCACAGAAGCGAGCGCTCAGCATGGTGATGTTAGGTGCTGAGCAGCTCTTCCCTGTGTGCCTAATTATTTGATTTATGGTTGCACAGATGGACTAAGTTTGAGGAGAACACAAAAACATTGGGTTGATCTAAACTGATAAAACTCAGCTGTGGAATCAAAAGTAGAGTCATTATATAGCACGTTTCACCACTGAAGACGTTACAGAGACGTTTTACGTTTTATCAGTATATTCGGTATTCCCCAATTCATCATTTCTGTATACAGGGCAAATATCATTTCTGCTATATCCGTGTGGCGGCTTAATTACAATTTTGAGGTAACATTCTATTTAGTGCTGGCATAGTATGACGTTCAGTTCATTCGGACTAGGTAAAAGACTATTACGCCTTTTCCCTGGCAGTTTGGGTTATGTGTCGTGCCACTACGTGCCGGCTCGTGAATCAAGAAGTAGTGTCATTGCAAGAAAAATACACAAAAATGGTGATTTACTAAAAAAGTGTGATTTTAGGTTAACTAACATATCATTTCCTATTTGGTAATCCTAACCATCAGAAAACTGCGAAACATCAATAAATCAAGCTCCACATCAGATTCAAATAATTTTTTTTTATGGAATATCGATCTAGGGATTTCCACTTCATTTAAGAAAGCAAGTAGAAGGTACTATTTAGTAGGGGATGTAGAAAACGGGGGAACTATGCACCAAGTACGTTCCCACACAAGATACCCTGATCATAGAAACAGCAAATTAAGAACAGGAAGGCAAGAAGATGAGAAGATAGCTAAAAGAGCATGTAAATTGAAAGTAAAGTGGACAGGGAAGGGAAGACGTAAGTCCCGAATGTCTGTCCCTAGCCGAGGTCAGCACCCCCCCATGACGTGTCACGCCCCACAGCATAGGGTAGACAACCCTAGCTAACCTATTGTCTATCCTACACCCCCTGAGGAGCCACCACTTCACGATTGGTAAGAACAACTGGAGATTAGATTAGATTATTAGTTAGTTTAAGCCTCCCTATCCGCAACAAAGGCTATCCAAAGAGAGAAAGGAAGAAGGCACCATTTAGTATGGAGTTAAAGAAACGTGGAATCTATGCAGAAAGGGCACAGAAACAGAAAGCTAAGAAAGATCATGAAACAAGAAAAAGTTGAAGAAGAAAGTAGTAGGTGCTAAAAAACAGGACAGCAGTGAACCGTAAAAAGATGGTCCGTAACAAAACAAAAACCAATTCTATTTTAACGAAAAGAAACCCTGCCTAACCTTTAGCTTGGGCCCTCACATAGTCCCCCTGGGAGAAGAACAACTGGATAAGTTAATCGACTACGCCTTCAAAGCTAACAAATAAGTGAGCAGAACAATACCTCGAAGATCGTTAATATTCATTAATGAGAAACGACACTCATCATACTAAGTGACGCTACACTAGAGGCAGAAATACCGGGGGAGAGCCAGACCCCTGACGTGCTGTACACACGTCTTCTTGCGGTCAACATGTAGCTAACTATACAAAACTTCAGATAACATTCTGTAATTATCTTCTAATCATGATCATTCTGAATTTTAAGCTCTAACTTTTTTAACATTGAAAAACAGATCAAAAAGAATATGACATGAGATCATTATTAAACAAGAAGTTTTACCACCAAAGACGCTATAGAGGCGTTTCATCGGTGCCCCCACTTCATCATCTCTTTGTGCGGTGTGGAGATCATCTCTATCATCGCCGTCGCCAGGGTTGGTCGCTTAATTATGAAATTACAAAAATCCTACAGGTTTAGTGCAAAATGCGCTCGAACGGGAGCATCCAAAAGTGTCTGTCACCATCCAGAAAGTATAAATATAAGAATTGAAAACTAAAGGTTTTACTAATGGACTAGAGCAAAACTGTCGGTAGCTGTCACAAACGCCATACACGGAGCTGCGAGCCTCTAAGCTGTACCACTATGGATGAGTTTGGTAGACAATATTAACAGATTAGATTAGTCGTTAGTTTTAGCCTCCCTACCCAGCAACAATTGCGATCCAAAGAGAGGAAGGAGGAAGGCACCATTTAGTATGGAGTTAAGGAAACGCGGAATCTACGCAGAAAGGCATAGAAACAGTTAGTTGTGAAAGAAGATTATGAAACAAGACCAAAGTTGAAGAAGACAGTAGTAGTAGGTGCTGAAAAACAGGACAGCAGTGAACCGAAAAAAGGTGGTCCTTAACATAACAAAAACATTTTATTTCAACAAAAAGAAGGCCTACCTCACTCTCAGCTCAGGCCCTCACATTGTCCCCCTGGGAGCGCTAGTTCCCATAGATACAATTATTGTATCCCCCTGAGGGGGACAATATTAACAAGGCGGACATTCTTACTATTAGGTTAAACATATTAGCAGATACTCTGCTTTAGAATCACACACAGAAGGAACAATCCCACGTTCCGAACTCAGACTAGTTACAGGAGCTAAAATAGCTTCATACCTGATAAAAAAATACGGGAAGCACCGAGCAGAATTTTAAAACGGTCACTCAATCTACTTAGAGCCCGACCGATCAGCCAAGAATTGCCATCCGGAAAAGAAGGAAATAAAACCCAGTAGCTCGGTGAAATATCTGGAAAAAATATACCGTCGTTAAAATTACGCTATGAAATAAAACCAGAGACGTAGAACTGGACACACGGCAGGGAAAAATTAAACAAAGTTTGTAGCGAGGCGAGTTTATTCTGACAAATGAGCAGTGCAAACTGCGGACAGCAGACAAAAAAAAAAATACAAGTTTGAAGCAAGAGCCAAGTTAGAACTGAAGCTGCTTTGCAAGTCATTTTTGGAGGTTTTATCACAGTTACGACAAAAAGAAGCGATCCAACACACAAGCTTTAAATCATAAGCCCAAACAATTGGTTCTTCTTCTATACACTACTGAAAGCCAAACGTGTTGTTCAAGTTCCCCTATTCTCAGATTCTCAACGTCATGGCCTAGTACAGCACACAGAAATTTGGTTGCATCGCTAGTAAAACTCAACTTCCTTGCGACATACAGAAATAGATTGCTTCATTTCTTCTAACAAAACCATTGAGTGCCCATGGAAAAAGACTTTTTGTGATTCATCATAAAAAAATTGCCTTGTGATGGGGTCGCTAACAACTGATCTAAGAGTGTACTACAGAAGATCGATGTCATGTCAAATCAGAGCAGTAATTTTAATCCTTCCATCAAACCGCTGTAACTCAGGGTCACACCTTACACAGAAAAAGGTGGAACTAAATAGAAAGTACGTCCTGAAGTAGGAACACAACATTTTTTCATTAGATGTATACATGTCCATCCGCAAAACAGCAAAACCTGAGAGATGATAAAGCTTCCCATCAAAACCTGAATCTTACAAACCTAAAGCGTAAACACAGATGGACCATATCCGCAGGCTGCAGCGAGCCTTTCAACCTATCAAAATTAAAACCTAAGAAACGCTCAAATGATATAACGTAGCGACTATATTAAAATAAATCTTTAGACAGCAAAATAAACCGCAGAAAGTCCATGAAATAGAAGCACCCTCAACATTCCAAAAAGCAGAATCCAGATCCCTGGGTTGAAATGTCGTGTAAGAGTATAAAGTAAACGTTTACGTCTTTATTGAGTCAACTGGACAATCAATGTATCAAACACACACACCACAAACTAATAAAAGTAACGTAGTTTAACTTTCATGCATTTTGGTAAGTTTCATGTACTCTTAAAGAGTGACGAAATTTTCATTATCAGCTAACTCGTATCACAATTCTTTAGTGCACGTACCTTTTTGAACAAATCTTTTATTGAACATGCAACTCGCAAACTTATAATATACTTTAGATACACCAACAATTTTTCGAATATAAAATCACCGTAAAAGTTCATCTTTAGGCAACAAATGGGAAACGCTTTTAATGAACACTAAAAACTTGAACATTTCAAGAATACATAGCGTAATTTTCAAGGCCATTATTAGTAGTAGTATTATAGTTCTAATTTCTTTGATTAGTTGGTGATAGATTAATTAACTTAATGGTTAATTAACTGCGGGTAAATAAGTGAGTGGAAAAATTTCGGAGATTGAAATTCACAAGGATCCGAAAATCACCTAGCACAAATAGATGCAAACGAGGAAAACATCTGCATGAAGAAATACTACGAAAGTATGAAACTTGAGGTACAGCAAAAAATGGTTTTCCGTACTAGCAGTTCATACCAAACAACATAGATACCAAAGGAAAATATTGAAACAGAAGCACAAAAAGACCCACGTCAAACAGATTACTAGCACAGGCTTCACAATGGCATTAATTACCAATACCCGTAATTTGAAGTGATAACCGATACATTTTGAATTCTGAAATCAAACCAGATCAAAACACTACTTTCCGAGAAAAAAAGAATCTAGTAACCTAAATTTGAGGAAAGTACTCAACCTTGAGCCAAATTAATTACGGTAACATGACATTTCTTTCAAAGACCGAAGAGTCAACTTTGTTAACTACCTTATTAGCGTAATTTTATTATTTGTAAAACTTAGCACGACAGAACAACTAAAATTAAAGGAAGATTCGTCCTTTCAGAAACGCTCTTCAATCAAGATTTTATTATAGGTAAAATTCAAAGGAATGGTCCAATAACTTTTGTGACGCACTTGCAATTATTCTGTGAACTCGCAGAAAGGATTGAGGAAACTCAATAATGACGCAAAATTAACTGATCCACACTATTAATCGACACAGCTCATCCGGCACACACAAAACACAAAAGCTTACAATCCATCAACTTGAGTGGAAAGAATAAGACCAAAAATAGCACCAATGAGGCCAACACAAGCGACGAAGGCAGTCCAAGAGATGTCGGCATCTAATCACCAGACGAGTTTGAACGTCAAAAAAATCCGCAATTTAATAGTCACAAAAGCGGTTCGGAAGCCTAACGAAAATAAATCATGGCAGAGTAACTAACACAATAGACGAAACAGCGGCACACTTCTTACACGTTGTTCGACAAAACTACAATCAACAATGAAAAAACATTCATTCAACAGTTGATACAATATCGTTTAAACGCGATAGTAAAAAAAATAGAGGTTAGCTAGTAGTTGTACTGACTCAGAAATGTCATTAGCACTCCAGTTCAACTAATGAAAGAAAATGATTAAATTACTTCGAGCAACGTAGAAGTATTAATGAATAAAGTATTCAATGGGGGAAAAATTAGGTGTAAAGGTCATCAGGTTTAAATCCTTCATTTATAATGCATAACTGAAAATACGAAATCCCCACCAGAAAAAAGCCACTCACAAGACGCACTGATTCTAAACAGGCAAAATGTTGAAGGTAATAAAATAATTTTTTGAAAGTTGTATCAACAAGTACAAAATGAAGAAGCGAGGCATCATATATTCAGGGAAGAACCGAGATATTATAAGGTAGAGCTATTATGCATGGACAAAAACGTTAATTTCTCATCTCTTTTCTCATTTTGTTAATTTCTCAATGCTTCCAGTACAGAAGTTAAAGACTATTATCCTACGAAGCTGAAGCCTAAATGAGTACACTGCAAAAAAGGGAAACTGGACACCGTGCGGCTTTTCCGGCTTTGCCGCTGCACGTTGAGTGAATTCAAAAAGTACAAAAAATACAAAGAAAAAATTAAGCAAGTTTGACTTTGTTAACGCTGCGAACACAGACAAGCTTACAAAGTAGACACCGTAGTTGCTGAATATTGTGTTCAGTCATGTAGTAAACTTGAAATCTCACAATTTTTAGTTATCGTCTTAGTACACCACGATAAATTTTCAGCTGAGACGAGAACTGCTCACAAACTATGGAAAATGATCATCAAGCAGAATTCAGAAGACATAATGCAAAAATGGAAGACTATAACTTAATCAAAAAGTGCAATGACGTGACGCAAGGCTAAAATAACCCCTGTAGAATAATTTGCTTCACAAAGTTACGGACAAAAATACATCGAAATGCAGTTGAAGACGACAGTAAAGAGTCAGTTTTGGTTAGAATTACCTATAAATTACCTAAATCTACCATTAAATTAGCTAGAATTATTAGTATGTTGAAAGTATCATACACTATATATCGCAATCACTACACAGACCTACAATTGGCAAAGTGGTTGGTGGGATGGCTAAGACACATTCTAAAGCGCACGGTTTAACTGAAGTAATAGACCAAAACAAGAGATTACAGCCGACACTAAACATGACCGTAAACTGACTCAAAAGTTCATGTGCACCAGGGAGGAAACGCGTCAAAGTCGGTGAGGTTACAACAGCTGGTTGGTTTAGAACCACGGCTAGGTTAACAGGAACGATGAAAAGGAACGTCGTGGGTTGCATTACATGAATAAGTAGAGACAGAGATTTCCTCATTCCAAACAAGACTTTCTCATGCCTAGAAATTATTCGCCAAAGTTCAAAATTCGAATAAAAAATGTTTTGATCAGAAGATGATTTAAAAGTGAAGTTATCAATTCTAACGTATCGAAGCTACCTCGAAATGATCACAAACTACCCTGAAGAACACGAGTCATTAGAGGAGTATAATCTACAACTGCAATGAACATTCACACAAAGAAACCTGCTGTACAGAACCCAAAATGGATTCACAAGTTCTAGAAGGCATCCGAGCAGCTAGGAAGCAGGAAATATCTCCCAATTGTTGAGCGCGAGTCTTCATGCACCGAAGAAAATTTCCGAAAAACAGTCAGAGGAGAAAATCACGTGGTTGCCTTAACACTTAGCATCTACAGATATGAAGGCAACAGTAAACTATTTGAAATAAATTAGTTACCTTTCAATGGTAAACAAGTAGCAGCAAACGCTAATCTTACTCACCTTTTCCTGATTAGTAACTCGAAAATTTGAACGAATGTAAGAATAGCGATTGAGTGGAACAGGTCATGATCTTGGGCTGGACTGGCCCTCCCAAACAGCATCCAGCTCATGAAGAGTTGGCTCTTCCCACTGAGCGTCAAGGGCAGGAATGCAAGGCTCTACCCACGAAGTCTCATGAGGTTCTGCCCACACTGCATCTACCTCCGTAGTGGTAGGCTCTTCCCATCCAGCGCTCACTTCTTCCCATATTGACTCTGAACACGAAGGCTCTTCCCATTCATGCTCATTTGGCTCAGTCCATAAAGCTTCAGCCCCAGTTGGCTCTGCCCACAATGTCTCAGGAACACTAGGTTCCTCCCATAATGACGTCACTGAACGTTCGTCCCACACAGCACTAAGTTCGGTGTCCGTTGGCTCCTCCCACATGGGGGTGCTGCTGTGCGGTGCCCCGCCCCCTCCCCGCTGTCCCGGATGCTCCTCGCTTCACAAGTCCGAGTCCGAGTCGGACATCGAACTGATGAAAAAAGTGCCGTCGAGGTCGTCGATTTCCAGTTCGAGCAGCAGCGACTGAATCGAGCCTCGAAGAAGTTCGAGGCGGTGCTCACGCTCATCCATGAAATCCCAAAGCACCATGCTCTGTATGGGTATTAAATGTCAACATATCTTGCCTGACGTTTGAAAACAGCTAAAATTATTAGTATGTTGAAAGTATCATACATTGTATATTACGATTTATGTTCATGATTCGGTTCCCACGCCTCAGAAAGAGACATTGAAAAATAGAAAACAAAATTGCAAGTGTTTTACATGCAGCAATCAACATTTTTTCTAAATCAAAGCAAGTTCGAAACATTACGTAAACTAAATTTGTGCTTCATTGTAGATTATAGCGTAATTATAATAGTGAAAAAGGGATTGAAAAAAAAAGTAAAATGAGGGTTGTGTTTAAATTTGGGTGATATAATTAGCAACATGGGTTAAAATATGAAGCCAAGAAGGGTAAACATCAATTCTACGTTATCCCGAAGACAAATAGACGCATGCAAAAAAGTTTTATTTGCACAAGTCCCTCATCAAAGGAACGCAAAAGGTGTTACAGAACCCTAGTACACAATATTCGACTCGTCAATGCCCAACATCCAGGAACCACACTTTACATATCTCATGCTCGTACAGAAATGAGAACCATGAACCATCTAAGGCTGAGAACTTACGTTCTAACTGGTTCACATTCACTGTCCAGTATATTTCCAAATCCAATTTGATTCGAAATAAAATAAAATAAAGTTGTTCAATAAACACGTTACCCGTCATGTGTACCACCGGTGGTACACGGAGGGAATTTTCATAATGCTGTAGACCAACCTGAAGTCACAAACTATATTTTTATAAATTCTTAATCAAAGCTACGTAAGGGCCCGATCCACATAATGTTTGCTATTTTCAAAATTGCTTACTACAATTGACTCTGAATTTTAGTTGAATATTGAACTTGAGTTTAACCCATGGCAGTTAACGTGTTAAACAAGTGGATTTTGAAATCTACAGAGACCGCGAATGTAAACCAATAAGAACGTTGCTCAATAAATCTATCAGACCCCAGACTGGCTCAGTACCTGGTTACACGCGGTGTTCCTAAAGAATCAAACACTAGCTTCATCCTTCAACACTCTGACTGCGGCTGGTTAAACGGAAGTTTAATATTCAACTCAAGAAGTTTAAAATCAATTGTAGTGTTGAAAATAGTAAACATTAACTGGATCGTGCCTTCATTTAGTTTTGATCAAGTATTTACGAAAATTGCGTTTGTGACTACTGGTCGGTCAGTAGCATCAAGAAAACTCCCTCAGTGACCAACAGTGGCTCACGTCGCAGTCAAAGTGTCAATAGATTCTCAGACACATTCAAAAATTTATCACACGTTATAATTCATGCAACAAGAGAAGTGATGTAGTGAGCAGGCCAATGAGTTTTTTTTTACTGTCACCTTTACGACCTTATTCAGGTCGTTTTATGCTACAATTCTCCAAATCAAGTACTCATACAACGAGCAAGTGTACGTCAGTGTGCAATAAGCATCCAAGTATAAAAGTTTCGACATTTTTGCTAGCATTCGAGCACATGAAATGGTGGACCAAGTAGAGCACTACCGATACCAATGCTTTTTTACTTCAGAAAAGGGGAACAGTTACTTACAAAAATATATGCCATGCGTATGGGTGGTTTCTGTTGCTTTCCTTTCTTTTATAAAGAAAAAAAAAAACATTAGATGTCAATGGTGCTCTGCTTGGTCTACCATTCAAGGGCTCGAATGCAAGCAAAAATGTTAGAACTTCTCAACTTGGAGGCTTACTCGTATTACATACTGACGTAATCATGCTCGCTGTACCGAATGCAGGATATAGAGAATAAGAATATAAAAATAATCTTTAGAAGGTCGAAAATATGGCATTCAAAAAAAAATCCAACGAACTTTTTGGCCAACCCAATAGTATAAAATCGTAAGTATTTCCCCACAAAAATAAGATTCAGTCTACAAGCAGCTAAGGCTACAACAGGCTAAAACGATGCTTTAGCCCAGGCTTGCTGAGGTGTCCTGAGCAGCAGAAGTTCACGGAGGCAACTCACGTCGAGGTGTTCAGGCCTCTCGCCGTCAGCACCGAACTTGCGGCGCCGTCGCGGCGGGCCGACGTCTTTGATGGTGCCGTCGGCAAGCGCGTGGCGGTAGAAGCATTTGTTGCCGAATGGACAAGTGCCTTCTCCTTTGTTGAAGTACTTGCATTCTTTCTTTCTGTAAGGTACGATCACATTAGCAAGCCTCATGGGCTTCTTTCAATTTTGTTGGAAACGTCTTTAGTTTTGACAGTACAGTAACCTTCCTTTCTGTAAGGTACAACTACGTAAGTGAGCAGATTACCTAATGGGTGTCTCAATTTCATTGGAAACGTCAATAGTTTCGACTGTACAACAACCATTTTTCTGCTAGGTACGATCACATCAGTAAACCTCATGAACTTCATTTAATTTTGCCCTAAACGTCAACAGATTTAGCTGTACAGCAACGGCACAATTAAGAAAGGCAGATCACTAGCATGTTCGTGTCCTGTCCGGCAAAGAAAGCTGAGAATAAAGCAGTCCATTTTACGAAAACGATGAGGGCGTTCTATAATGATGAAGCCAATAATAAAGTTAGTCAGAAGTCGAGTCAATCAAAAAGTTTATACGAAATTTAGGTTCTCTTACAGAATAAAAAACACAAAGATAAATACAGGAAATCATTAATTTTATTACATTCCAAGTCTTGAAAAATGTACACTGTAAAGCAATGCAACAAAATTCAAGTTTTCTGTTCGATTTACAAGCAAGCAAATTATAATGATTTACGCAATATCAATTCTCTAAAATGAACCTTCTCTGATAAAACAATTAATCAACTCATACTTTTTATAATCCAGAATTTAAAGCAAATTGTACTACAGTTCTCTTGTTTGTTCCAAAAGTTGGAATGGCTCTCTGACCAGTAACACTTTATTTTAGAATAAAATCAATTAGAAATACTCATTCGTATATCATTTAAAATGTTTAGTAGTCCATCCCACGCGTTCAATTTGGGTATAGAATTATTTGGAATGTACTCACATCCTTGTTCACGTAAACAAAGTGCATCACGTTGAGAATATTATAATTTTTGTATGTGTGTATAAACCCTTCTATGTCCAAATTTTTATACTCATTTTAGTGTTATAACAGCAAACTTCATTAGACTGACACTAGCATCAGGCTGGCACTAGAATTAGGCTGTCACTGACATCAGAATAAGGAAGGAACTTCTACTCGGCCGTGAATTTAAAAAAAGTTTAGGAACAAATTCATCTAGAAATCCAATATGTTGAGGCTGTTTACAAAAGAGACCACGTGTACTCATGGTTCATTACGAGATAACTTCACCGAGAATGATGGCTCAAATATACTAACCAACCTTTATGGACAACTTTTGACAACTCAAAAGGTCTAAGAATAAGAATACGTGACGTAACACATCTTGCTTGAACTGACATCAAAATATGAGAAATGCAAACCACGCAAGCAAATTCTTTTCACACTATTAGCCATGCACTAACTGTCACACTTACCCGAGCGCCTCTCTGTAGCTATCCACCAGCTTCTTCTTCTCCTCTTTGTCTGATTCATCGACCCAATAGCGAGACGGTATGATGTAGTCTGACTGGATGCGGCACTCCGGACACGACCTGCGGTAACGAGCCGTTTGACCAAAACATCCCTAAATTATCAATTTCCATTTATTGCGTTCACAAAATTTCAGGGACTTATCATAACATCCATTAGATGAGAGTAATATAATTACATTGAAAAGTCTCTTACTAAGGGAACAAGGTAAGATACCACTGAACATTAGAATTATAGTTTAAGAGAATTCCAGAGAAATATCGCCAAATGATTTCTTTAAAAAACCTAGAGGTTACGTATCATCACCGATCACGAACAAACAGGAATTCTACAACAGGAAAATACTTGCACTAGACAAGCTAGAATATTGAGGATTCATAAGCTTTTCAATAAAAAAATCTTCACTATTCATGAACAACTACGCACTAGGCATATATGTCCACTGAACTCGCCAACTTCTCTTCAAAGTACTACTAGTTTTTTTTTTTCATCTGGCATCAAAAGATACTTTGCTTAACAGCAGATGAAGTTCATGGCTTGTCTCTTACCTGAAGAGTCAATCTGCATAAGAAAATTACGAAGCACAAATCTTCACGTTCCCTGCTACTGTAAAATACCAATTGTCGCAGAAAGCTACTAACAACTCTCCTTCCACCTAAAACAGAATCTGTCATAAGCACCATCTCCATCCAGGTACATGAGCACAAGCGCACTAACCTGATGATTTTGTTCTCGAACTGTTTGGACTGGCGCCACTTCCTGATGCAGTCGAGGCAGAAGATGTGCGAGCAGTTGGGCAGGATGCCGAAGCGGCGCTGTGAGGGCAGGCTGCGCTCCATGACGGTGTCCATGCAGATGCCGCACTGCTTGTCCTGTGACCGGGCCACCGCGAACGAGTGCTCCATCTCGGCCTCGAGCGCCCGTGCGCACTCCTGAGGTAACGATTGATTATACGTTAGTTTTAGCCTCTCTTTACCACAACAAAGATGTTCAAAAAGAGGCAGGAGGAAGGCACCATTTAGTATGGAGTTATGGAAACGCGGAATCTACGCAGAACGGGCATAGAAACAGTAAGTTGTGAAAGAAGATTATGAAACAAGATCAAAGTTGAAGAAGAAAGTAGTAAGAGCTGAAGAACAGGACAGCAGTGAACCAAAAAAAGGTGGTCCTTAACATAAAAATATTTTATTTCAACAAAAATAAGGCCTAACTAACTCTCAACTCAGGCCCTCACACATTTTCCCCCTGAGAATACAATTCCCATAGATGAAATAGTTGTATAACCTTGAGTATAATAAACTTACATCAAACGCTTGATGTTGAAGACATCATCCTCAACAACCAGCACCTCAGAGGTTGTTTAATTCCACTGGCAAGCAAGGTACACATACGCAGACCTCCCATACCCAACAAACGCTCACCTTAGCGTGCTCCTTGTTCTGCTCTGGATCCCTCGGGTCGAGACACGCGAGTTGGCAGAGCTCGCAGACAAGCCCGTGGATGTAGGGGCACTGGTCCATCAGCTGGCATGTGTTGTGCATGAGGAAGTAGGGGCACAACTCGCTGGCAGACCCTGGCGCGCCTGCTGCTACGCCTGACTCTGGGGCGCTGTTGCTCACGCTGCTGTTGTCACCGCCACCCACAATGTTTGCCCAGCTCACTGAGTGTCACAAGTAAGCTAGTTATTAATTATGCTCATATTAGGGAAATATAGAAAACTTTGGGTAGTATAAAAACGCATAAGGGGTTTAGTGTTTTCACTGATATCTCTACTGGAAAGCTGTTAGATGCATCAGTCAAAACGGACGCCTTGAGCATGTTATATCAAATGGCATGACAGAACTTACTCTAAATTAGATTAAATGATAGTTTAAGTCTCCCTAACCACAACAAATGCTATCTAAAGAGGGGAAAGCATCATTTAGGATGGAGGTAAGGGAATGCAGAATCTATGCACAAAGTGCATAGAAACAGTAAATTGAGAAAGAAGTTCATGACACAAGATGAAAGCCAAACAAATAGGTATAGAAAAACATGACAGCAATAAGCCAAAAAAAATGGTACTTCACAGAACTAGAAACAATTCATTTGAACAAAAAGGAGCTTACCTATCTCTCAGCTAGGGACATCACATTTTCCCCCCTAGGAGTGCTAATTCCCATAGATACAATAATTGCATCCCCCTAAGGGGCACTGAGCATCACACGTAAGCCAGTCATTCCTAATGCTCCTATCAGGAAAATACAGAAATATTCAGGTAGTATAAAGCACCCACATAAAGGCTTTAGTATATTCACTGTTATCTCTTGTGAACAAAACAAAGTTAGACGTATCAGTTAACATGGACGCCTTGAGCATGTTATATCAAACGGCATGACAGAACTTACTCTAAGGATGAAGCCATGCTGTATAATGATGTAATCACAGTATAAATATTCAACACAGTCTGTTAACAGCTCAAAGACATTATTAATGAATGATAATCATACAGAGAGGTATCACCAGAGGCAAGTGCCACAGAACATACTCGTCACATCTACCAGATTTAAAAGAGAAGCTCAACTCGACTAAAACAAACCTGCAATTTTTCTAGTAAATTGCGTCATTTTATCATGAGGAGTAGCCATGGTCTAATGAATGCTAAGTTCTCTATGCATCCTGACAAAAGATAACACTAACTAAAAAAGCTCTCCACATAGGAGACCATACGATATTACCAATGCTTATAGTGTCAACATCGCCAATAATGAACTTTTGCATTGTTTCTATCAAAAAGATACTTTTAGAAGAATTTGTCCAATAATCCAATGTGTACAACATCCAACAAAAATCAATCCTAAACACTTTGAATATTTCAAAAAAATTATAATGAGAACGCCAGTCGCATAAAAAATATGGAAATCCTAATTAGTTTCTTTGCAAATTAAATAAACTTCCATAATAAAACGGCATCTTGATACCAGCTTAATAAATTCATTAAAAACCAAACTTTCAAGAAAACTTTGCTAGTGCCAAAATAGTTTTGGCAAATAAAAAATGAAGAACCAAACTTGACCAGTCTCCCTGAAGTGCTCACCTTCCTTTGGTGGAGGAGGAGGAGGGTGATAATTTCTGGGGACGAATTCGGGAGCATCTGCCCAACTGGACGCGGGTAACTGTACAGGACCAAGCTTCTTCTTGCCGGCAGTAGAGCTGACGGTTGTGGTCTTGTTATTCACTAACGTGCTCTTTGAGGTACATGAATTGACTGGGGCTGCCTTAGCTTGACTAGCTTTGGCAGATGTATTGGAAAATTTGGCAGAAGTAGAGGTAGCACTAGAGCTGGATTCAGCATCATTTGCCCTAGAGTTGGAGGCTATAGATGAGGTTGAGTTTGTGTTTCCTGCACGTTTGTTTGACAGGACAGTCATATTTGATGCGACTGAAGAAGGACTGCGATGATATGAGGAAGCAAAAGAGCCAGCAGGTGCTGGCGTGGTTGCGGACGATGATGGTATTGAAGACGCTGCAGCTGAGACTCCCAAGGATGTGGCGGTATGAGGGTCACTGACAGAGGAGAAACTACCATTATGAGATGATAATGAAGCTAAATAAGGGCAAGAGGGTGGGACCGTAAAGCTGTACAATGGTACGGACGGCGCCGTAACAGAGGCAGCATTTCCAACATGGAACTCTTGAGCCTGCGCACTGCCCAGTGAAACCAAGTTAAGGCAAGGCGTTCTGCAACACTCTGTATTGTAACTTGAATGTATCATACACACAGCACTTCACAGCATATGCCACAAATGCACTTATAATTCATACCCTCAAAATAAAAAACGTATGGTGAAATAACATATTTTATTATAAAATACATAGAAGAAAAAGGCAGCAATTATCTGAAGAGCTTTAGAAAACTTCACCACTTTACACTCTTCAAAAGCAAAAAAGAAATGTCAATGAAAATACGAAAAATTTATAAGAAAAAACTATGATCTCAAAACTGCTTGGAGCACTTGCTCAAAACAGTAGCACAAATGAAATACCACAATATCGCTTAACTTACAACATGACACTTTTTCATGCTAAAACACATTTTTTCACTTATAGAGGCAAAGATTTCAAGATTAGCTGCAATTAAAAAAAAAAAAAATACAAAGAACTCAACAACTAAAACCACACCAGTATTCAAAATGAAAGGATCCAAAAATCCAAAGGTATAAGTACATTTTCCTCATCAATGTTCATGCACATCATCAGCTCTACAAGTACATTGCACTCCCTCAACAGTACCAAATGACACAAAGAAAGACTACATTGAAAAATGCTGATTTTTTCCTTGGTTACAGGCATTGCATTCTTAGATCATTCTTTCTTATACTATAAGAAAAAAATAACACTATTCCCTCCTCCCTGGTGTAAGCACTGAGACACAGTCAAGAATTCTTTGTACAAATAACCCTATATTGGTTAATGACACCCTAGCCACATCAAAAGCCATCTTTAGAGAACAAAGAGCAAGGACCATTTCATATAGACAATAGAAACAATGGGAATCTGTGCACAAAGCATATTTTCATGCAGGATACTCTGCACATAGATATGGCAAGATCCGATGTAAGAGGAAGGAACAACAAAGAGAGCAGAGAACTAATGAAAACTAAATAAAGGAAAGCAGGTCTGAAAGACAGAAATATTGAGCACCTATATATAACTCAGGTAACCTGACAATATCAACCTCTGGGTGCCAGTCCCCATAGCATAGGATAGACAAACTTAACCAACTTAAGCCTATCCTATGCCTCCTGAGGGGAGTCGAGACTAATACACATATCATAAAACTTGCTATAGAAGACCACGCAACTATCAAAATTTATAATCAGCAATACTTTAGGACCTCTGTAAATACATTCCAGCAACCGTTTCTATTAAACTTTATTATCAACAATACTTTAGAACCTCTGTAAATACATTCCAGCAACCGTTTCTATCAAACTTTATAATCAGCAATACTTTAGAACCTCTGTAAATACATTCCAGCAACCGTTACTATCAAACTTTATAATCAGCAATACTTTAGAACCTCTGTAAAAACATTCCAGCAACCTACCTGAGAGACGTCTGTGTGTGGTTAGACTTATTTCCATCAATTTTGCCATTTTGTTGGTCACGCTGGTTCCTGTTTCTGTTGGGCCTCTGATGATCATATCTTGGCAGGAAAAAAAAAGAAAACAATAATTAAAATTATTAGCCATTGTACAACTACAATAAATTTTGAATCATGGCATCAAATGTTTTTATTATTTATTTACGGTAGAATTATTATTAGAAAAAGTGCTTCATTTTACTCACATCAAATATAATAATCTCCAGCTACTAAAGACTAAAATTACTTGTAACTGAAAACATTTTCCTACCCTAAAATAGTTAAGTAAAATAATTTTCAACTAATCCAAAGTCAAAACTAAAGTAAAGTCTTCATAATTTGAAAATTAGACAATAATATCAATGAAAATTTACAATAAAGCAGACCTGGACATTCTATGATGGATTTATATTACAGCCATTATTTTTTAGACAGCTAGCCCTTAGTCTATAGCTAGCAACTAAACATTCTTAGATCTTCTAAGCAAGGTGATGTACTTTTATCCAATATCAACATGGATCTGCCGCATCAAAGGTGACGATGACAAACTGCCTCATTCAAAATCAACACTCATTACTTTTTCACTGATGTGCATGACATTAACAGTCTAATACCTTCACAAAGGTGACAGTGCTCATAAAGAACCATCAATCAAAGAAACCTGATAATAACTCTAGCCTAGAACAGAACTTGAATCAAGCCTCTTTGATATTAACTATAAACATTCAAAAAGCATTAACCCTCTACCAGCCCACTTTCCCCACATGGTACGCTCAATAAAAATGCTTGTGTGTTTTATTTCTTGTCAAGTAGATGCTCTTGTGTGTCTGGTGAAGTTCGCTGCCAGGGGGCAGTTCTGTCTCTAATCTGACGTTGGAGAGAACCTGATGTTGGAGAGAACCTGATGTTGGAGAGAACCTGATGTTGGAGCCAGTCTACTGCAGGTCGTTATAATACCGGTAATTAGAACAAAAAATTAGACAGTTAAGGGTTAATTGCAGGCTATCATGTATTACAAAAAAGACCACTGAGAACTGGAGCTCTGCATGCAACAGGAGCCCAGTGATCTGGAACGGAGGTGTGTACCTGCACTGAGCTCCATAGGAACAGTGGCCCTGCATGTAGTAGCGACACACCAAGGACGGCTGGTGTGAGCGGTCGTGGGAGAAGCGGCAGTTTGTCCCCTCCTGGCATGCTCCATGCATGAAGTACCTGCCATTACATGTTGGTTATAAGGCAGAATTAAGATCACCTGAATCATTTATATGGGTCCAGAAAAACGTTCTCATGAAATTTTAAAGGAGGGTTACATAAAAAGCACATTCCCTCATAGGACAAGTCTACAAATGTGCAAATCTATGTAACAAAAACAATAAATGCAAGCTATAATATAGGAACTGGAACCAATTTCAAAATAGATATGTTGAATTTGGAAAAATATTTTAAAATGCTGATGTATCCAACATTACCCCTCTAGGTGGTATTCCTCTTCATAGAGTTTCTTTGGAATATTTTGAATGGCAGAGGAAAAACTATTTTTGGAAGGTTGTGTTTAGATTAGATGTTAGTTCAAGCCTCCCTAACCCCAACAAAGGCATTCCAAAGAGAGGAAGACACCATTTAGAAGGTATTTACAGGAACATAGAATCTATGCATAAGCTACATAGAAACAGTAAGCTGAGAAAACAGTCCATGAAACTAGATAAAAGTTGAAGAAGAAAGTAGCAAGTGCTGAAAACAGGACAGCAGTGAAGCAAAAAAAAATTCTGTAAAAAAAAACAATATTTTATTTCAACAAAAAGCCTACTTGACTCCCCTGGAAGTGCTAATTCCCATAGATTGTGTTTTAACAAAATTACAACTATTATATTTATTTACCAGTCAAGTACTTCAGGAAGGACACTTAATACTTAAATACCATAGCCACACAACAAATACATTTCAACCACAGCCATTAACATTGCAAGCACACACACACACACACACACACACACACACACAAAAACTCAAAATAAGATAAAAAGCATCGCAAAATGTTTGAATAATCAAATTCTTCTAATAGTTTCAGATTTAATTAGTTTAGTCGTTAGTTTTAGCCTCCCTACCCGCAGCAACAATTGCAATCCAAAGAGTGGAATGAGGAAGGAATCATTTAGTATAGAGTTAAGGAAATGCAGAATCTAAGCAGAAAGGGCATAAAAACAGTAAGTTGTGATAGAAGATTATGAAACAAGACCAAAGTTGAAGAAGAGCGTAGTAGGTGCTGAAAAACAGGACAGCAGTGAAACAAAAAAAGATGTCCTTAACATAACAAAAAACATTTTCTTTCAACAAAAAGAGAGCCCAACTCTACGCTTAGGCCCTCACATTGTCCCCTGGGAGTGCTAATTCCCATAGACACAATAGTTGTATCCCCTTGAGAGGAATAGTTTCAGAACTTGAAAATATTACCTAGATTGGTAAACATCAAATTTAGATCATTAAAATTCAATGCCAGGTTGATGTAACAGCTCAATATCAATCAAGGAGACATTTGTACAATTTTTCTCCTACCACAGCATGAATACGAGACTCATTGTGACCTTCACCCATCATTGACGCATAAGTAATGTTTCACATAAAGAAAGAACCTTTCACCAAGAACTTATCACATTTTATTCAATTTATGTTGTTTAATATTTCCCTTTAAGTAATTTATATTTAATTTTTTACCATCTAAAATTTATCTACTACCTTCAGCCTATTTTGCAGCCATGTGTGCTATATCTCAACATTGCTATAATTAATAAATTATATCAAACTAACAAACCACCGAGGTAATCTGAAGATGCCAAAGACAAGGAACCATTCAGAAAGAACTGAAGAAAAAGAAACCTATGCTTTAGGTTGGGAAGGAAAAAGATAAGAAGACATAACATAGTAAAGAAGACATCAAAACTGAAAGAAGTGAAATGGGCACAAAAAATGCATGTCTCAAAAGCCTATCTATAGCTGAGGAACCTAACAGTAACCTCTCTATAGAAAGCAATAAGTTAACCTTATCCTACTCTTTACCCTCTGAGGAGCATTGCATTATAATTTGAGAAAAGCTTTGTTCTAAGATTCTTGAAAATATCAATGCAAGAAATAAAGCTGCAAAATCCCTATAGAGTACTCATGAAGATAATACAGAGAATAAAAAGTTGTAGATCATTTCCTATATGACAATTTACCTGAGAAATGAGCCAACAAAGTCATTCCAAAATTTTTATTCATTGTATTGTTCTTCAAGAAATTTACACTGTTATTACAAGGAAACTAGCAGAATGATAACGCACAACCCAACCCAAATAACCACACTATGGCAACTGAAGCATTTGCAAGGCATGCTGATGGAAAATGGGCTACCATAACCTGTCTTGAAACAACCTGCAACACACATGACTGATTTAAATTCTGTTCAAAGAGCTCAGTTGAGAAATATTATTCATTTTACATAGTCCTCCAACTTTGCACCAACAGATCATTATTTGTTTTGAACAAGCACATACAAAAATGACCCATACTAAAACAAATTCTTATTTATTTCAGTTTTGTGAAAACTTCTTTTTCAAATTTTTTTCCCTCTACACTATTCAGTTTCCTTATACAAAAATTCAAGAGATTACACACTTCAAACCAGTGTCACTTATCCCAACACATCTAGCTAAGCAAAAATCAAATTAGAAGTTAATTCCAGTCTCTCTAGCTTCAACGAAGTCATTCCAACTGATAAATGCTAAAGGCATCATTTACTAAGTAGTGAAGGAAACAAAATCAAGGCATATTCCCACATAAGACTCATGTACATCCAAACAGTAAAGTAAGATGTAAAGAGTAAGACTGACTAACAAAGTAGGCATGAAAGCCAGAAAGTTCTGGAGGCCTATATGTGGCTAAGTTAACTGAACACAATTTCTTTTTCTAGAAACACCAGCCCTTTCAACAGATAAATAAACCCATCTCAACAAGCCTATTGTCTATTTCATGCTTTTTATATCTCCTAAGGATGTCTTGCAGAGACTCTACTAGCAAAACTTTGCCTATCAAAACCTTACCTAACAGGCTCTAGCAAACTAACAACCTACCTAACTTTAATCTAATGGGCCCTAACCTAATTTGGTCAACAACCTTTATCAAAAAAACATGTAAACCTTGGCATGTTAACAAAAACCAATTAATCCTTCAACACCCAAGAGGAGTTTAGGGTCCTCTTTTGAACATAAGCTTGATATATTGTATTTCTTGCTAAATTAGTTCTCTAATGTATTCTTTGAAATTCACAGCAAGTGGCAGTTCTTTCCTCATGCTGGTACTGGCAACTGCCTGATGCCAGCACCAATTTAATGACATTGGCTGTGATAATGGTAACATGTGTACAAAAATTCCAACAATAAAAGGTTAAATTCAGAAACTATACCTGCACCAAAAAGTTAATGGTTATCGAGTCTTTAAGACAGGTTAATATTTACAACAGGACACTAATTGCAAATGACGTCATGGCTGCGTTGATGTGTACTTACCATTTGGGTAATCAAATTATTTAAAAAAATTGGTAAACTTATAGAAAAACATAATGAAGAAATTGTATTGCCAGGTTAGTATAATTGTTTAGATCAGATAACCTAAGCTAACCTGCCCAACCCAACGTAAAGTTCATTCCAGTCATGAAAAAGGGATATTAAAATATAACTTTAACTTGTTAAATATAGATTTACAACAGAAAGTGCATAGAAGAAAAGCTGTATACTTCTATCTAATCACCGTTATACCAAAAACAAAAATTGGAAAATCAATTGTGTCCTATGGTTAACAAATAACTCAAGATGGTATTCATTGGCCAAATAGTCAATATATCAAAACAGTTTCTGGTCAATATGTATTTTAGGCGCCTCGCGGAAATTAAGAATTTCATTGCAGAGAATCACTAAAGGAACACATTTAAAAACTTTTACAAGAATGACATTTTGCTCGCTGATCCGTTATTTTCAAATTATGAAACTTTAAAGTTGGCTGTTGCGCTTAAGGAAGCAAGCGCGCCAAGTGGAATTTAGTTGATAACGGCAGCTAACCCTCTATTACAAACGTAAAAAGGTTGGGTCGTAAGGGATAGCCACAGTTCTTCCTCGGCTCCAAGATGGCGGCGGCCGCCGCCATCTTGAAGCCGATGTCAACACACTTGCGGACGTAACCCTAATGGGTGGGTTAAGAATCTTTATTTATAATTTTCACTAGAAGAACTATGGCTATCCCTCACGACCCAACCTCTTTAAGTTTGTAATAGGGGGTTAGCTGCTGTTATTAATTAAATTCCGCTCGGCGCCCTCGCTTCCTTTAGCGCGACAGCCAACTTCAAAGTTTCATAATTCAAAAATAATGTATCAGAAAGCAGAATGTCATTCTTGTAAAAGGTTTTAAATGTGTTCTTTAGTGATTCTCTGCAACAAAATTCTTAATTTCCGTGAGGCACCTAAAATACATATTGACCCAGTTTCTGATATGGACAATTAACATCATCAAATTTGTGCATTACAGATGTATATCAACTAAAATGAAGGGAAATCTGAAGGATATGACAGTTACCAATTTTTTCACTTTTTGGTGCCAGAACCTAATTAATTGAATCAAAATAAACAAGTTTTCTTCTATGCATTTTCCGTCTGAAATGAGTATTTTATGAGTTATAGCAGTAGGTTTAGTTTTGTCTCTGATGACGAATGCGCTTGAATAAACAGCTACTCATCGATTTTCGAATTTTAGTTGCTTGAATCATGGTAATAATATCAAAATAAACAACTTTTCTTCTATACACTTTTTTTGTCAAACAAGTATTTAACAAGGTATAACGGTAGGCTTGGTTTTGTCTTTGATGACGATCGCACTGGAAGCGAGTATGCATTGCAGTGTTGCTGTCTGACGTACTCCTTGAATTACCTGCCGCTTCAAACACTGGAGTTGCGGTAAGTCATTTACCGCTATAATAAAATACTCATTTCAGATGGAAAGTGCATAGAAGAAAACTTGTTTATTTTGATCTAATTAACTATGTTTAAGCATCAAAATTTACAAAATCTATAACTGTCATATCCTTCAGATTTACCAAAATAGGACTTGAAGCATAATAAGTGCCTAAAATAGGGTATATCACAGTAATACCTTAATTATTTTCCTTCAACAGAAAAAAATGTACCTAAAAGATTAACAATAATTATTGATAGATATGTTTAAGACCTTTTCATTTTCAGCAACTAGGTTGATATTGTACTATGATATGGTTTTGGCTCATAGAACTATAAAGTAGATTGACAATTTGTCATTTAAAAAGTTAAGAAGTCTCAAATAAGCACACAATATACTTTTATGCACTTCCAAAATCTAAAAAATATCTCTTCAAATTAATTTAAGATATGGAGATTAAGCATTTCATTGTATACTAAACAAGATCGTTGACAATGATGGACTACGAATGTTTTACATAGTCGATCTAGAATTTAGCTAAACACGATTCAATTCTCTATGCAGGTTGTATGAAAATTACAGCTGGATATTTGATAATCACGTTGCTATTCTGAGTCTTCTGACTAAAAACAAAAGCGCCATCAGCTCTCTTAAGTGACGAATCAAATGTAAATTAACAACTGTAAGTTAGTAATTGCTCTAGCTGTACGCAAATATTAAAACAACATTAACCTCCATCTTTTCTGATCAAGCTTAAAATTAAAAATGTGAAAATATAATAAACAAACACTAACCGACAAAGAACGGTACCACGCGACGTGCTCCATCCTTCAGCCATTCTTGCTGACCGTGAACAGCTGGGCAGCCTCTCACCAAAACAGTTCCAATAACACTGTGCGAATAAAACTTTAAGTATTGTAAACAAAGTGCATTCGGATCTAATAAAAAATTGCTCTTTATTAAGCAAAATTAAACTTTTATTAATTAAAAAACATTTATATTCTACTGTATTCATTTTTGAGGCACTTTTCAACTATTGTTCGTTAACACATCACACACAATTGAATAATTTATGGCTGACATTGGAAATAAAATTCAAATGAAAACAAAATAGATCATAATCATTACCTACTTATTAATTTAAATAACCAACTTTCAAATAATTAACTATTTACCAAAAACTTCATTTGTTTTTACAAAAGAGTAAGACAGTTTCTGCTTATTTGAACTTTCGAATTTATCCCCCAAAAGCTGAACTTTTCAAAAGTAGAATACCAAAAATTTCATGATGCATAATACATTTTAATAAGTTTTTATCGTTTACTTGCGACAGCAGCGTTGTACAATTGGGAGGTCTGCATTGCAGACGTGAGTCAAGAAAGATGAACATCACGAAAGAGTATTGCGCAGACTAACATACGTCTAGTAAGTCTAAATATCTACTGGGGCTAAAAGGAGACTTTAGAACTTAATTTCTTGCCCAAGGTAGAGTAATACAAGCTATAATTCTTAAGCCCTGTTACGTTTCCTTGGCGAGTGCTGATAACAAGCAAAAGGGTGACCTCGACAGCGCTTACCGGAGAAACTGGAGACCACACATGTAAATAACTATTCTAACAAGTAGAAACGAGTGCAGATAGCTATATTGCCATTTAATTTATGAGTATTCATGAAGTTGTTTATTGGCTGATGTTAAAAGTAGGTCGTACCAAGGCTGTTGACCTTGCCGAGGCTGAAAATTGTAAGGCAAAGAACTAAACTGATAGACGATAAGAGGATGAGAAGGAAGTGACAAGCCTTTTCAAGAAGCTGTATCTCCCAAGCTCCCATATCAGCTCTCTACCAAATCTAAAATGTGATTAGAGTAAAAATATGTCGTAGGTAACACAAATAAGAATTGTAACTAATGATAATGTAATAATGTAACTTGCTTTGGGTAACATAAACGATCTTCAGTCTGCTCTTGAAACGTTTTATCGAACATACTGTTAAATATAGCCGATTTGACCTATATTGTAAAATACAGCATAAAATATCGAGTTAATTATCTCAATGATCAGTCTAATGCGAAACTAGGTTAAGTAAACTAGGTTAAACATTATTGTATACCTTAGAATAACGTGATGATAGGATGCCCTAGAAGTCGCTGAACTTGTTCGGGCCCACAGGTAGCTATACTCAAATTTAACCATTGTACTAGACTTAAGAAACATTCTACCTCTGTATCACCTGTGGTAAATAAATTGTTTAAATTGTTTAAAATTGTTTAAATATATGAGGAAAAATTGAAGCATAGGATTTGGAAAAATTCTCAATGTCTGCCATACCATATCCTACGTGCATGGAGAGGCTTTGACTTTGAAATAACGTTACTATAAATTGAGCTAGAAGTATCGAAAAGAACTATCGAAAAGAAGTAAGTAATCATCCCGACTGGAAGGCGATTGCATCGGCCAGTCGTGCCTGAAAAATTTTAAAGTAACTACTGCGAATTTTTGTTTCAATTTTAAAGCTCTGTTACTGCTCAAACTAGTTTTTGTGCATACGGTAAATTAAAATTTTCCCAAAATGCACTATGCATTTTGATACCGAATTTTTATTTGCCAACATACCTCGTTTTCGATCGCTAAAAACTGAGCGTCCTTCTATTTCTTGAAAAAAATCCTATTCCTTTTTTAAAGCATCCTCTTCCTTGACTAACTTACCGATAAGCGCTTGAGCTCCGTTGCTCCTTAATAATCTACGAGGAACGTAAATGAATCATACATAATATTAAATTTAGGGTTACGTTTCCATCCAAGTTACCAGCATTATGCAACTATGGACCACCCCGGTTTCAACAAGCTTAGGCTAGGAGGTGGAAATGAACTGCCTATGGAGCAACGGGTATGAGTTTTACCAGAGGTAGCTGGATCCCGAATGTACTCCCTAAAGCGTCTGAGTGGACCCCTAGTACGTTGGCCAAGCGTTTTACTTATGCTGGAACCCTCTCAAGGGGCTCGTAGACCAGGAAATATGTGTATAATAATTTAAGACGAATTCAGTAGGGAAGAGCCATCCATAGAGGAATAATATATAACGACATGCTTTTGAATCAGTTTATTAGGAGGTTACTTAGCGTTGTAAAAATTAACAAATATTAGTCTTAGTGGCAACAAGCAGCTTTCGCCGGAAGGAATTTTAATATTTCAATTTCTTCACATGTCAGAGAATGCATCTGCATGCATTCGATCCTTCAAATGCGTGACAAATTCATTTTTCAGCATCCCACGCATTTACTTTTTTTCTGAGATAGATTCTAGAAAGAAATGCTGGATAAAAGCTGACTTGACAGCTGGAGTAAATGAACTAAGACCCACCACCGATTGCGCACTTATCAGCGATTGCAACTAGAATATTTCGCAAGTTACTTTGAATCGAAGTAAATAATCGTCATTGAATTTCGTTCGATAGTCAATAAAGCTCCTTGCGACAGAAATGCAATCTTAACGTACTGATCCTTCGTAAAAATACTCCGGGTGCTAACGTTTGCTTAAGACTATTTGTTTTCGTAATTACTAAATTTGATTGTAAAAGGCTTCAAGTCTAGAGTAGTTACTTGACGAGCCTTCGAGTACGTCACACCAACAGTATGATGATATCCGAATTTCAATCAACTCGAAAGGTGATTGAAAAATGTATGTTCACGAATGACATCTTTTTAGTTCCTTTTTTATTTCTGCATTGCAATAAATACAGTGAAATTGAAAGGTTTGATGATCATTAATTTCTTATGAGAGTGTAGTGGAAAGTCCAACGGTTTGCTTTCTTTATACGGTAAAAACTGAGTATAAATACAAATTTACTCGTCATGGAAAGCTATTCCATAAAAAACACATTGTTTTTGAGTTGACAACAGATCGTAATTTTTCCCAACTCTGTAACCTAAGCCATGACTCCACCTCAAATCCTACGCGCAAATAAGGCAGTAACTTTTACACGTGTGACAAGAAAGATACTCATTATACGATCGTTTAATGAGATCGTATCACTGTTTGCTTCTAAAATATATTACAAATGAAGACTTACATGAGGAGTTATTAACACGTTTACAGTTTTCTATGTTGCCTGCTTGTGACAGCTTTTCCGGAAAAAAACTGTCACTAGACATGAAGGTCAAGGCGCGTGATATCGAGACAGTGCAAAACGAGAAGCAAGACTACACTACTTTCTAGGGATATTTGGCACCACTTGACGAGAAATTCATGTTTTATGAACAATAAAAGCAAGCACTAATAATGATTGGGAGCTAAGCTTTCAAGCAATCGACAAGATGGTATATTTTTGAATTTAAAACGGTGTTCGTGTTTGCGTGCTGGGTCCATTTTAGAACAAAGAGATATCGTACTGTAAAATTGAGTTAGCAACTAAAATATATTATTCAGCATTAGTATACATTCCACCGATATTAAAAAAAATTAATTCGAGAAACACTCACAACGCTGTCTTAAAACTATCCCTACGCCACGCGTACAAACATACATACAACTAAATCGGTATTTGCATAAAAGATCGCGTATGAACAAGGTTTTTCGAGAAATAATAGCACATACATAGACGAGCTTCTGTTGCTCAGTGCGATGCTGCCTATGCCTTCTCGAGATAACAGCATATACATCTGACAACAGTCTGTGCGCCACCTATAACACTGGTAATTCGTTTAGTTAAATAGTAGGGATGTTAGGGAACAATAACTAAAACTAATCGGACTTCGAGAGTTGTGGCGTCTATGAACATCAGACATCAACTAACAAGCAAGACTGACTCAGTAATCAACATAGATTTCTAAAACTTATAACAGTCAATTTTTACGAAACAACTAAAAGATTTACGTCTTTAAACGACTTGTTCTTCTCTATACGTGGCAGTTGAAGAGAACGGTTCATGCTTTCAGAACAAAGCATTGTAAGCTCTCAACCTTTTGAACACAGCAAGTTTCATAAAAATGTTTTCTCACTTAGAACAACGATCAAAGAATCGAGAAGTTCAGTTTGATCATGACGTATCCGTTCCAGCATCCTAACACGGCCAGTGAGAAGCACTTGCTATATCAACAGAAGGGACACAATTTGTCTTGGCACGGAAGAGTGACATACGAAAAGGCTACTGCATAAGGTAAGCGTTTAAGAAGAATAATTGAACACAATTAATGACATAGTGGCCCCACATGAACACGCTGAACGACCGGTATCTCGCTACTGATTGTTTATTTGAGGTAAAAAACATACTCCAAGTTCATGAGCAAACGATGAGGTGAACAAAAATCCTTACAATGATTTCAATTATTTGAGACCAAAGTGACACGTCACAGCTTTGAGTTGTCGAGCTCAAACCGAAACATCCCCGCGCATCGCCAAACCAACATCCATAGGAATGGCAGAACTATGATAAAACGATACGCAGGAGCATTATTTTTAATAGATAGGGCAGGCATTGAGCAGAACGTTGTGTAGTCTGTACATGTCGGTCCAGTCCGTGCGTGAGCTGTCCAATACCATGTTCCTGATGCAGCCGCGGAAGTTGTCTCTGGACTTCAGGGAGCCTTGAGGCGCGTATTCTGCACGGACAACTCATTATTTACTGACATGGTCTCTCAATCTTAGACTTTGCATCTGCATGAGGCGTTTTCAACGTTTCTATAAACTTAGATGACGAAAGAGAAAAAGCATAAGAAGTAAATCTCTGGAGAGAAGAGAATGAGACATGATTCTGCACGGGATGTTAATTAGTTCCTGATATTTCAACACAATATTACACTTTGCATCGGTATGAGCAGTCTTTAACATTCCTGTAAACTTAAATAGGGAAAGAAAAGAAGCATAAAAAAATCTGAAGGAAAATGACAATAAAAAAAGAAAGTAAATCTGGGGGAGCCGAAAATTAAAAAAAAGAACATTGATGGGGACAAAATAAAGACGTAAATTCACAATGGGAAGAGGAAGAGGAAGCAAACTATTATGATGAAAGCTTATTTACAAAAGACTCGCGAATCGCACTCCAGTGCTCACGAAAATGTCGTCCCAAATTCTTATAAATTCATACAAGAAGTTGACCACTTATTAAACTCAGGTGCTTGCTAAAATATATGAAAGAAAATCTGCCTTTGTTCAGATATACTGGTGTGTTTTATGCCACTATATCATTCGAAACTACAGGTCCAGATATACAACAGATGAATGGACGGGTTCGAAATGCACCACGAATAGCAGTTATGCTTTTGTAACTTATTCGGGCCCACAAGTAGCTGCACTCAAATGTGTTCATTGTAACAGACTTAAGAAACAATCTACTACTATATCCCTTGAGTTAAATAAATTGTTTAAATAGTTTGTGGTGAGCTGTACGCAGCACCGCTACCGGAGGCCAGCACCATGAAAGCTCGAGGCAGGAATTTACGACACTCAGGGGAGAAATACCTCGTGAATGAAAACCGAAACCGCAAATCTTCACCGCTAGCCGGTTCTGCTGCATGCCATGGTGGAAAATAAAAAAGCCGCTGTCACCGGAAGCAGCGTTGCGTCTGTATCCCCAAACACCGGAAGATTTCAAACAAAGCTAGATTTCTACAGCTCTAATGAGAAAGTAACCCAACCTCTGAACACCGTTTGTGCAGAGTAAAACGCTGGGCGTTTGGTGCTGTGCAAAGCTCGGCTTCTAACTTCCCGATAATCACTAGGTCCAATTCATTTTATTGAAGTCAAGAGCTTGCTCCTCTTTTTTGAGTTGAAAACTCCCTCTACACTTAAAGATCACAAATAGTGCATCATGCTACCTAAAATGTTCGGTTAAATTTGATCAGTTCACCCCTCCTTATACACTTAAGATGCCATACCCTGCGTATGAAGTGTATGCAAAAACAGCAAGTTTGGAAAAAGAGTGAAAAAAAAGAAATATCAAAGAAAACATTATCATTATCGAAACATTATCACTGCAAAGTAGTCAAAAACTAGGGCATTGTCAATAATACATTTTCAAAACCCTAATCTGTAGCAATGGAAAAATAAATTTTTATACTTCACATTTCTCGTATCTCCAAAGAAGCATAAGAAGTGGCACGTACCAGGCAGCCCTCCGATGTAGAGTGGCCCCTCTACCCAAACCCGTTTGGAGTCGATGACGCCATTGAAGCCATACGCCTCAGGTTGGTCGTCCACACGCAGCGTGATAGAGTCCTTCACGAAGTGTGCACGCACGGAGTGCCACGAGTTGTCGCACAGGCTGAACCGGTTGCGGAAACCCACGCGGGCGCCAAAGCTGTGCCCCTTGTCTACGGTTACGTTTAGGACCACCTAGGGAAAGTATTTACACGTTGGTATCTGTCGGTGCTTATATAAATCAGAGCTGTGGTCACGCTTAGGAACACCTGGGGAAGGTATTTAATATCAGTCAGTGCTTAAATAAATCAGAGCTGTGGTCACGCTTAGGACCACCAGGGGAAGGTATTTATATGGTTATATCAGTCAGTGCTTATCGGAGTTGTTATATTGGCATTTTTACGTTAATATCTTCAAGCCTGGCTGATTTTGAAATCACATAAATCAATCAGTATCTGGGAACTATGGAAGATTGTTGCATGCTCAATAGTCTTTGAAATTAAAATTTACTTGAATAAATCTTGAACTTTATTTTTTTGCAGAAAAAAGGCCGGTCTGGCAACATTGATATACATATGAGGTGCGCAAAATACATGTAAGAGCTAAAGACGATTCTCGCGCCTGCAGTTTAACCAGCTTAGCAAACGCAGGAAATAATTTTTCAAATTTGCTTTGCAGCAGTCGCTAGTGGCTGTTCCAAATCTAAGGGTAAACGGCTTCCTTTTCCTACGCCGCAAGATAGTGACTTATTTCCTACAAAATTTGTACTGATCTCTGCAGCGATGATCTGTACAAAATTTCAACAAAATTTGTAGAAAATTATACCTGGACACAGGCATAATTTCAAAAGCGAAGCCTAACTAAACACGGACACAAGCTCTAAAATACTTAAAAATAAATAACAGTAAAAAACAAATCACACTAATAAAATAAACAATGATAATAATGGTGAAAGCTAAAAAATACTAGCAATGAATATAATGAGGATATGACTAGAATATGCCGGCGTCAGCACAACTCACGGCCCCGTTGATGAGCTCGAGAGCCAATGAGGTGCCCTCAGCGGCGTCGGCGATGGCGAGCAGCACGCCGTTCAGTTCCCACGTGCGGAACTCCAACGCAAACTCCAGGAGCGGCCCGATGCTCAGCTCAGAACCTGAGGCAGAAACGTCAAATCTTGATTTTTTTGGTAAATCTTAGAGGGAATGTATTGAAATTTCTACCGGTGATGCCAATAGAAAGTTGAGATGGCTGGTGCGTACTGAAATTTTTACCGGTGAAGTCAATGGAAAGTTCCAAGTTTTCGATCAGGATATCATGAAGCCTTGCTCAAAAATGAGAACAGCTTTGGAACGTTTCTAGAGAAAACATTTGGAAGAAAGGGCATTAGAGTAGTAGTGAAGTAAATCGTTAATCATGCAACAAGCCGGAGGTGTTATAGTTGAGAGGAAATTAAAAATATGCATTAAAAACCGTATCGAAGCATGAAAAAATAATAAACGATACTTAAATCAACATTTAATCGTTCATCGCCATGATGGATTTCAAATCTTTTTCTGGAAATAAAGCCAATATATTTCATTTCTTGTCAAACCCGCATTCTACTGTGTTATTTGAAGTTTATTGCCGAGTGGCTATCTTTGATCACTCTGATATCGGTGGCGACCAAAAACCCAGCCAGTGTTACCACGGTGGTTTCATCAAAAATAACAAGAGCAACCAATTTTATGCGGAATGGTTTAAGAATGTTCCTCACAGCGTAGTGAAAAACTCCTCACGAGGTACAAGTATACAAATACCATAAATTCATTTAGTTGTAGACAAAAACCTGGGAGGCAATCAAACGAAACGGCTTCTACCGTACTATGCAGTCATCTATCTGGGTATTAGTACTAAACAGAGGTGATATAAGCCGATCATGTCGAGGCATAGCCGCTCACTCCTGTTTTGCTTCCCTTGCTGATAACATCTAGCGGTTCACTCTTGTACTGCCGTCCACACCAATAACATCTACCAATAAATCGTCCCAGCCTTCACTCCGAGTTTACTTCTACCTGCGTGTGCGCACATTTTGGTGGCACAGCATGTGGTGAACTCAACCCACATTCGTGAACTCATAAGTGTTACAGTGGATTTCAAGAGTTCTGTGTTAACATCCTTCGAACAGTATAAAATCCACATGTGTTCCAGCGAAAACAACCAGCTCTGGCAACCTGAAGAAACGGTCATCGTGTTTGGAATCATCGTCTCTAAGGAATTGTTGGCGGCAGCTTACTGTAGATTTACAGTATTTCTTAATTTATATTCACCCCTGCGTACGAAAATTTTGGTCTACGAGTGTGAAAACGACACTATTGAATTGGTGTTTCAAGTAAAGATTGCAGCGTTCCCAGCGTCAACCATTGTGTGAATTCTACATCTACAATTCTACAAGAGGTGAATTCAAATCTACAAGTGCTAAGAACAATTTAATTTGTGTGAGATAAATTACTAAGATTGCACCAAAAACAGTAGCAGTGACTGTAGCAGTGAAGTGACACGTACTTTCAGTTTACAAGTGTAAATTCTTCAACGTGGTGCACAGTATAAAAGCAGTATAATCTTGCTGTACCAGCCGAGAACATTGTCTACAAGCACAGCATCACAGCGGCCCATCATTGCCTGCAAGAGACGTGTTCAGCCGTCTTCAATTTTTTACACAGTTAAGTCTTTTGTGGAAAATTTTTTTTTCTTTGTTTAGTGCTACCTCGCTTTTTCCCGGGCAGCTAGTCTTTTTGTTGCACTCATTGCCGTGGTTTTTTTTCCCGCGCCCACTTCCTGTATAGCTCGGTACTCTCGGTAGGCAGCAGTTGTTTCTAAGCTTTGTGAGAGGCAGCCGCGTACTACGTATCTGGATTTAGGTGGTAAACAACTCCTTACCTTCTTACCATCGTAAGTGTCAGATTTTTTTTGTGTAATAGGATAGGAGTGATAGTGAAGGTGTCTAAATCACTTCGATTTCAATTTTTAAAGCTTTAATGTGATAGAATTTAACGTTTTTGCTGTGCAGCAGCAATATTTTTTTACCGCCTTGCCGTAAGCTTCAGCATTCACGTGCACTCTGCACGTTTTATTGAGAAGTCGCAAAGATTTGCACTGATTGTGGTGTTTGAAGGTGCCACTATTTACTGAATTTAATTGGGAGTATTGGTTACGTAATTGTATTAGCGTTATTGATGCCTTGTGAATACTATTGAGATTAACGCTAACGCTCTTGCATTTACTGTGTATTTTGTACGTATTAGAAGTGTTCTATTGATTCCTAGCTACTATTTGTGGTTATTAATTCAAGGGGGATTATTAAATTTTTTTTTGGTGGTTCTTCGAGGTGTGTCTTTAATTAATTTTTGGGTGTTCTAAATGCATTTACGGTGTTTATTATCATTTTAACTGGTTTTAGGGTGTTTATGGTCATTCTCGGAGTACGATATTAATTTTTGAATGAGTTTTCAGAGAATTCGGGTATTGAATTGTTGATTTTTAGTGGAATAGGGAATTTATGTCGGATTATCCTGATTCATTGGACAGTGAGGACGAAGTAGTTCGAACTGAACATACTGTAACTAAATACGGACGAGTGAGTAAACCAGTAGTTAGCAAGATGACGACTCCTACGGCAGCGACAGCTGGACCTAGTTCTAGTGTTCCTAGTAATGTAAACGCAACACAACTTGCACGTGATATTGCTGCTAACATGAATGTCCAACCTATGGGAACGATTATGACTAATGCAGAGCTTCCTACCTTCAGGGGAAGACGACGGGTCCATGATTCTGAGTTTCTCGAAAATAAGAGTTTTCACACTCACATACAAAATCTAAAGGCATATCTAAGTTTGTTGCCTGATGCCACCAGTGATGAACGTCGTAAGGAATTCCTAGTACGCTCCGCTAACAAGAACATAGGTGATTTCAATAGTGTAGTAACTAAGCTGGTTAACGCCGACTTGAATTATTCTTTCGATCAGGTCGTTCAAATACTTGAGGACATTTACGTATCAAAAGGAGAAAAGAGTATCCATGCATTGGCTTGCGATCTAAACGAGTTAAAATTGGTTAAAAATAATGCACTTGCTGCTCAGATCGTGAACGCGTTTTCGAAGATAAGGAAGTTAACCGAGAGTATTCTTAGTTCAAACTCACTCGGGTGGCAGCGCCACGCTTATTTCCAGAACTGCACCACGCAGGCCGAGTTAAAAAAATTCGTAGGCGACAGCATGTCGTACAGTCTAGCTTTATCAATTCTAGGTCCTTTATTTGATGAGTCGTTCGCTAGAAAAATCTTTGAAACACAATTTTCCACTGCAGAGGAGTTATTGGCTAAGTTAATTTCCGCAGTGCGAAGCCAAAGCGAGTCTAAGAAAATTCTCGCACAAAAGTATCATGTCAGACAGGACAGTGAGAGTTATGTAGGTGAAGTGACTAGTGAAGTCGAGGAAGTTTTGGAAGAGCAAGATCAGTTCCCAGAGAGTGAGGTGTGCTACGGCACAGTTGGAAATTATCGTAGGAATTTTCGATCAGGTGTACGTAGGATTGTACCTAGACCCTGGCTCGCACGAAATACCCGTATTAGGGGTAGAGAATTAAACAGTTATGTAGGTGATCGAGGAATTGGTGCCTTAGAGTGTAATATGATCAAGTCTGAGAGTAGTAGTTCTAGTGGTCAGGTTGCAGGAAATTCAGGAGGAATTTCAGGCACGAAAAAGCCCGGGTTCCCGTACTGTAACTCCTGTTCAATGGTAGGGCACTTTGAGTGTCGACCGCAAAGAGGTACTTTTCCGAGAGGATGCTTTGCCTGCGGTGGAACGCATGTAGTAAAGAATTGTAGAGCGAGCGGTACGGAAGTCCGCAACTATAGGGCGTATCTACGCGGTAGAGGTAACTCAAATCGAGGTAAAAATGAAGTCCATTGGGCGGAAACCGAGTCAAGTAGTTTTTTAAGCTAGGTGGAGGAAGTAAGGGAGAGTTAAAGCAGATTGAGCCCGAGGTATTTAACGGTACGAACCTCGTTAAACTAGAAACCGTGGCAATCCCAGATACCACCGAAATAACCAAATCGTATGTTGACCCTGTGTTTAACTGTAAAAATAGATATAGTTTATTACAAGAAGAAGAGCTTGAAAATGACCATTGTCAAGGCAAAACGGTGGAATCATATTTTTCTGTGTCCGTTGTAAAGAATGTTGATAAAAATTCTGGATTAGTGTCATTTAAAGAGGGCAATAAGCCAACCATAATTATCAAAAATAACGATCAGTATCTAAATGCTTTAATTGACAGTGGATCGGAGAAGTGCCTTATTAGTTACAGACAGATTAAAAATTTGAGTGATGAAGTCAAGCCGAGTAAATTAAGAGTCAAGGGAATAAGCGGGAAGAGCGACGTGACGGGAGAGGTAGAGTTATCCATTAAAATCCCGGGCACAAGTAAAGTAGTTAAAACAAGTGCACTTATCGTTCGTGAAGCGAAATTTAATTATGATTTAATTCTAGGCCGTGACGTCTTAAAAGACGCCGTAATAAATTTCAGAGAGAAGGAACTTCTTTGGAATAATGTTGCAATTCCTTTTCAAGATCTAAATGTGGAACCTTTGTTAAGCAGAGAAGCTGTAATGCAAAAAATAATGAAGAGTGATTGTCTGTTATCAGAGATTGCGGTCGCCAGAAAGACCAAGAGTCAATTAAAAAATGCTGACTGCAGCAGAAACAATGCTGACTGCAGGAGAGAAAATGCTGACTGCAGGACAATGAGAGCTGAGGTAGCTCAGAGGCAGAGCATGAGAGCTGCGGTAGCTCAGGCACAGACAATGAGAACAAAACAATTAATTGTTCATTGTAATCAGGCTGAGGTACCTGGTAATTCGCTTAACGTTGTTTATGGGTTCATTAGGAAACCAATTGTAGGAGAATATATGGTTCTCAAAAGATGTTTTGACAATGGTGCTTTAATAGCTGACTCAATTGTGCAAGTAAATGAAGACGGTGTGGTACCCGTCATGATTCTAAATGCTAACGAAGAAACGTTGTACTTCTCTGAGAACACGATGCTATGCCACGTGGAATTGATAAAAGCTGATGATATTGAGAGCGAAATGTATTTAACAAGTGTTGACACAGCGCTCAGAGATGCGTGTGAGGTTGAAGTAAATTTTGTTGCGGGGTCAGATACGATGGAAGTTAAATCGACATGTGGCGGAAGGAATGCCATAGTTGATAGGAAACTTTGTTCGGAAGCTGATACTCGTGGCAGAGGTGCAATTTCTGTTGATATTGTTGATAATAAGAAGTTAGAATCGAGTGGAGAAGGTGGAGAAAAGGAGTTAAGACGTGACTTAAGGGTAAATGATATTTCCTGTAATGAAGAAGACATTCAATTACCTTTAGTTAATTTGTTAAATAAATTCCGTGACGTGGTAACTTTGGAGGGAGAAAAAATAGGTGTAACCAACATTTTGAAGCATCATATTCAGTTGAAGACTGATGCGCCTGTGTTAAATTTAGCTCCCTACCGCATACCTCATAAGTACCAAGAAGAGGTAATGAGAATAACTAACGACATGCTCGATCAGGGAATAATAGAGGAATCATCATCTGATTTTAATTTCCCTGTCATTGTCGTTAAAAAGAAGTCAGGCGATTTACGGCCCGTTATCGACTTTCGTGCTTTGAATAAAGTTTTAATTAAACATTCATATCCCATTCCCCGGATTGATGATATACTAGCAACGTTAGGAGGTAACACGTGGTTCTCTAACCTTGATTTGCGCAGCGCATTCCATCAAATTGAATTAGAAAAAGAAAGTAGGAAGTATACCGCTTTTAGCGTCAATTACCGTAAGTACCAGTTCTGTAGGGTACCGTTCGGACTCTCAACGAGTCCGGGAATATTTCAAAAACTCATGATATCAGCGCTCTCACCCATTTTGGGAAAGCTCGCGTTTGTATTCCTCGATGACATCTTGGTATTTTCTAAAAATAAAACTCAACATTTAACTGATATAGAAATGGTGCTTAAATTGCTGCGAGCCGGTAAATTATCCTTAAAGCTTGAGAAATGCCATTTCTTTAAAAAAGAACTCGAGTATTTGGGCCATGTCATTGCCGCAGATGGAATTAAATGTAAATATTCAAAAAAATTACAAGAATGCCGAGCGCCAACCAATGTTAAAGAATTACAACAGTTTTTAGGTTTGGCGAATTATTTTCGCAGTTTCCTACCAAATTTCGCTGAAGTAGCAAGTCCCTTGTACAATCTTTTGAGAAAAAATGTAGGTTACACTTGGACTAATGAATGTCAGAAAAGCTTTGTGTTCCTGAAATCTTTATTGACTTCTGACACAGTTCTGAGACATCCCGACTATAACAAGGACTTTCATGTGTTTACTGATGCTTCCAATTCAGGAATAGGAGCTGTACTAATGCAAGCGGATGATTCAAGCGACAAAATTCTAAGACCCATAGCTTATTATAGTAAAAATTTAAACTCCAGCCAGCGTCGGTACTCGACTACCAAAAAAGAATTTTACGCGATACACGCTGCCTTAAAGCATTTTAAATACTTAATTACAGGATATACGGTTCGCGTCTACACCGACCACCGTCCTCTTGCACCACTGTTTAATAAAAAATTACCTGAGGACACTAACATGGCTCGTTGGTGCATAGATGTAAATTCCTTTGAACCCCTGGTAAAATATCTGCCTGGTAAGGAGAACGTTGTTGCAGACTATTTAAGCAGATTACCTGTTAATAACGAGAAATTAAATCTTAAAGAACTAAATTCTTGTGATGATTTGGAAGTCGCATTTGAATCAGAAGTTTGTGTTGTGGAGACTCGAGCACGACACAAACGAACGACAGGAAGCGAGGTAGTTGACCTGCCCTCGACTCGAGACGATGCTGACAGTGCAGCAGACAAAAGCGCTAGACCCGCGCTGATAGACTACGTACCAACTGAAGCTGAGATATCGTGGACGATTAAGGAATTTATCGACGAACAAAACAACGACGCTTTTTGTATAGAGATTAAGAATGCTTTGTTGAATGACAGTGTTTCGACTATTCCTGACTTAGATAAATTTCTAATGTTAAATAATATTCTTTATAGACGTAGAGAAATTGATAATCGACCGAGTACAATTTTGACTGCAGTTGTCCCTAATTCATTAATGAGTAAAGCTGTCCTAGCGATACATAGTTTGTATCACGTAGATCACAAGCATACTTTGTTCAAATTTAAGTTGAAATATTGGAATCAATTAGAGAAAACTATTGTACGGAAATTTGTTCAGCATTGCGAGGTGTGTAGAATTATTAAAGCAAAACCTTCAATTCCAATCAAAATTTTAACAGCTCCAATAGCTACAAAACCTTTCGAAGTTGTATCAATTGATTTGCTTGGCCCACTTAAAGTAACTGATAATGGAAATAAATATATTCTTGTTGTGATTGACCTTTTCTCGAGATTTTGTCGTTTATATGCCATTTCAAATCGAAATACAGAAACAGTGATTTCTTGCTTAAGCAACTGTTTCTCATTACTCGGTTACCCCAAGACGCTCATTTCAGATAATGCTTGGGAGTTTAAATCAGTGGCTCTCAAACAATTTGCAAAATTACATGCCATTTCAAAAAGGGAAGTTCTGGCTTACAGCCCGCATTCTAACGCCGTCGTGGAGCGCAACAATAAAAAAATTACGAATCTGTTAAAACTATATGTAAATAGTATTGTTAATGTAGAGTGGGACCAAGTATTGGAAGTAGTAGAAAATGCTTTAAATAATTCCTTAAACTCTACTATTGGCGAAACACCAAGCTATATAATGTTCCATCGCGATACGTGTGCCTATTATCAGTCTGACAGTTTCGATTCAGTAATTTACAGTTTTGATGAAGAAATAGATTTAGTGAATATTAGAGCTAGAGAAGCCGTTCGAACAATAGAAAATATACGAAATTTAATTATTAACAACACAACAGAGCGAAATCTTTATAGAAACCTTAAGCGGCGCAATAAGGATATTCAAGTTGGTGACAGAGTCCTATTAAGGAATCATAACAAGACCCATAAATTGGAATTAACTTGGATTGGGCCTGCGGTCGTCCAAAAGGTTAAACGTAATTACGCTGATATTAAAATTGGATCTAAAATCGTTAGAAGTAACCTTAATCATCTTTTACCGCTTAAAAAGGTAAAATCTGTGAGTTAAAAGGACGAATTCATTGGACTATGTGACGTGCTAACTAATCGACGCGTAATATTACCCTTTTACCGTTTTTAACCGCTTACCATTGTTTTACCGTTTGTTTATCAATAATGTTAAGAGATATAATCATAATTTTAGAAGCATTTTCTTCGCTATATGCAATATGCTTGCATTCATATTAATCAATGCGTTGTATGTTTATATGTTAATCTTATTGTTGCTTTATGCTCAAGTAATTTGATGTAAATGTTAGACGTTTACCCCAGAGGAATTTGTACTGTCTCGTCTAGCTGTCGCTAAGACGTTTCATTCATTTTTTAATTGAATTCACTCAGACATCCGTTTTGCTAAATTGACAGTTTTAATGATGAACGGATGCGACGACGTCGAATTGCAAATAGCTGAGGTTGCTGTTCACCTTGCGAGACGGGTTGTTTTGACACTGCGGACTTGCACCGCAGTGCTATTTTTGTTCCGTCGGAATGTCCGGCGATAAGCAAAATTAAATTAAATTCATAAGACAGGTGTCTTGAGCCTGACACATTTTTTTTTCTCAGCGATCAGCGATTATATTTTGTATGCGAGAGTTATCGTGGTTCAATGACTCTTGAGAGTCAACCAAGATTGATACCAAATTATATGTTGTATTTATTTTATTGTACAACGGCCATGCTAATCTTGTTTGTATCTTTTGATTTCAGGAATGGGCAATGCACAGAGTAATATCGACGTGGATACCTTAGTTGCGGCATTATCAACCCACTCAACAACCATCAACGAAAAGTGGGTGGAAGAAAACGCAGTAACCAAGATGGAGTTGCTGCCGGATCGAGTGACCGACGTCATTATCATGGGATTAATCCTGTCTACGATGATTATGGGAACTGTACTTTACCATATAAAGAAGGAGGTAAAGACGTTAACAGCGACGCAACGGGAGAATTTTTCTTACGCCATGGCGCGGGGCAGGCCGCCAAGGGTCCTCCATCAGGAGCAATAATACACGTCGCGCGCGATCTTGTGATGGTGAATGTGTCACACTTAGGGCGGGCTGGACGTCCCAGAGATGCAGGCCGTCCCAGTAAATCCTGCGGTGCGCGACGAGTTTAAGTTGAAAATAATAGGGTGAAAAAATTTCATTGAAACGAAATTAAAAATAATCGGAAAATTTTGAATGAGTGTTTAGATATTAGTTGAAAAATGAAGCGTTCCGAAATTATGTGCGTATCGCAAGAAATATGCGATGCAAGGCGCGCAGTGTTCTTTCTATCCATGCTTTCAATATTATTATTTTTAGGTTAATTGTTAAGCATGCGTATGCTATTTTTCATGTTGACGCAAAAAAATTTTAATTAGCACATGCGTTACTTGTCTTGGTTTTAGAGGTTTGACTTTTCTAATTTGAGAATGTTGTGTTGGATTGCAAATTCTTTAATCGTATGACAATTCGAATTCGACATTGCGATTTTTAGTTTTTTGTTTTGTTGAATTTTCCTAATAGGAGTTGTTACGAAAATAGGAAATTATTTGCAATCATGTAGGGTGTTGGTTTATTTTTCGATTCCGTGGATTATTTTTACCAATATGAAATGGCGTTTGACTTTTACCCTTTACGACGTTCTGCCGGCTGTCGACGTGCTGGTTGTATTAGAGCACGGTAAGTCAGCAGCTTCGTTTTTTTGCATGCTTCGCTTTGATGCTTTTTAATTATTAAGTTTTCTTAGTTTTTTTCAAATGCGTTATCATTATTCTGTTAGAGCGTTTTGAAAAAAAAAAATTATTTCTTTTTAAATGCTATGTTTTTTTTGGTTGTCTGTGGTAAAAAGGTAGCTGTTTAACAGAAACTGTGACTGTGGTTTCGGTGCGTAAAATTTATTTCTTGAATTTCTAAAGAATTTACGTAACCGTATTTTTCGTTTTGGCGTTTTATATTTGGTTAATATATACTACACCAGGTTGTATTAGCAGAGAGGATAAAGTATTAAAGTATTAATATGGAATATTTTTTTTTCTTTCTTTCTTTAGTTAACATGTTTCTGCGACTTGAAATCAGTAAGTTAATTAATTTATTTTTTCTCGAGGTTCTAACATGTTTTTTTTGCTAATGCATTTTAGTTTAATGCGCTTTAATTATAATCTTTTGCTTGCGTTAACCAATAAAATATTTAGTGGTGTTAACGGTTCTTCTTTACCAGTTTTAAACTGCGTGTTTTACTCGTTTTTGCTTATTTTGCTTTTTATATGAGAATATGCAATAATTTTCTGTATTTGCGATCATGCTGAGCTTTGGTTATGTTTAATCCAGGTTGTGGTTTGATTGCGGTTATAAACTAAGTTTTAAAGAAAGAGGTGTTTGAAAAAAGGAGTAAAATTTTTTTTTTGGAATGCGGTGTTCTACATTTACTGATGTTTCGGTTTATTAATTCAATTTTCAATGATCCTAAACATGTGTTTAAATTTATAGTGTTTTGCGTTTTAAATTTACTATGTGGATAACTAACCTGATTGGCAGGGGATAAGTTAGTTAAGCATTTTTCTTTTAGCACATGGTTTATCCTGCTTTAGTTTAGAACTTTGGTGGGTTCTAGCTTGGTTTTTGTGGTTAATTAGTCAAGTGTTAACGTGTTAGTGTTCTAGTTGCGTTTACCTAGCCGTTTTTTTGGTAATGTGACAGTTAGCTTGCGTTTTTGGGTTAAGGTTAGTTAACAGTAGCGTATCGAGCGTTTTATTTTTAAAGCAAGTATGTGCAATATTGTTCGCGGAGGCATACTTTGTTTTGCTTGTTCTTTTCTATATTATAATAACGCTTGGCTGGTGCGATTAAACATTTGATTAATAAATTTTTTTTTGCTATTATGAGTGTTGTAGAGTAAACGTAATTTGGTCTTTGATATTTACGAAGAACGATTCGTAAAGATGCCTGCACATCATATGGTTCTTTAAAGCTTGATATTTGCTTTATTTTGCAGTAAATTAATTGATATTTAATTAAGCTTTGAGAAAAACTTGTGAGTTAATTGGTTTGAGTAAGTTTAGCTGGTGCAATTAGTTCAATTAATTTTGCATATTAATTCAGTTCATTTTGAAGTGTAGCTTTCACTCGTTTTGGGGGGGGAGTTATATGCAGTCATCTATCTGGGTATTAGTACTAAACAGAGGTGATATAAGCCGATCATGTCGAGGCATAGCCGCTCACTCCTGTTTTGCTTCCCTTGCTGATAACATCTAGCGGTTCACTCTTGTACTGCCGTCCACACCAATAACATCTACCAATAAATCGTCCCAGCCTTCACTCCGAGTTTACTTCTACCTGCGTGTGCGCACAGTACCTAAAATGGCAGGGAAAAGAAGTCGCATATCGGCGCAGTGAGCTCTGGGCGCAGTGCAAGAGGAGACAGAAGGAGACTTACTGTAAATGGCGTACGCGTCCCCAGGGAAGTAAGAGCCAGGCTGGACATGAGCGAAGCACTGCCCCACGCCCACCAAATGGTCCGGTCGCGCCATCTGAGGGATGTCCCAGCGCTGGTCGTTGACCACCATGTTGCGCAGGCACCCACGTAGGGGGTCCATCGGCTGTGGTAGACGTTAACTCTTTGGTAATTTATGGTGATTGGTCACATAAACATCAAAATACAGGGTGATTTTTAAATGAGGAGCATAAAAGAACACATAACTCCTATATTAATGAATGGATTTTAAAAACGTAGTATGTATGAAATCCTGCAAAAGACTAGTTTTATTCTGATTAAGATCAGATCCAATTTGCTGGATTTCTACCTCGATGGATGCCTTGAGCATGTGCTGTTTTGTCCGTTGTCCACGGTAAACTCTTTCTTTTAACGTATCCCCAAAGGAAAAAATCCAAGCGTGATTGATATCTCAAAGGAAAGATGAGTTGTTCTTATGTCCCCCTTGTCATTTTGCGGGCTAAAATCGTGTGCATTTTTTATCCGATTGTGGCTTTTATGTCAGACCGTATACCTTGATTTCAAACATATCCAATAAAACTAGTATTTTTCAGAATTTCATAAATACTATGTTTTTGGAATCCATTCAACAATATAGGAGTTATTAAATATTCTTTCAGGCCACATATTTAAAAACCACTCTGTAAAAAATCCATTTTTCTTTGATGAATCAACGACAGCACAAGGTTTATAAACAAACAGTAGATCCAAAATCACGGTTCGGAAACACTTGCAGCTTGCGCACCACACTTCATGTCACTAGGTTCTCGGGAGTGACACACACCTGAGTTTGGTTGGCCTCTCTCAGAGCCTGCGTGAGGCCTCCGATGTACGCCTGCGAAGTCTTGACGACGCGTCGCGGCACAGCCACCTTGCTGGTACCTCCCACATCTACTGTGAGGCGCATACTCTTCCGGTACTTCTCCACCAGCACCTGCGCAGTAGGACTATATAAAGCGCATGCTGTTCTTTCTTTCAGCAATATAATTTATTTTTATTATTATATTTCTTGTGTATTGTAATTTATTATAATTATATTATTAGTAGAGTATTATGATTTATTACTTAATTATTATTATACCATTCCTAGAGTATTATAATTTATTATTATATCATTATTATTAAGCGGAGAAGGTTCATAGTTTTTCGATTGCAAGAATTAGTCATAAAAATGTGTGTATATTTGATGCGTTACAAAGTTTAGGAAGGTTAAAAACACTGTGTATTACTGCAGAAGCGTTTAGCATTAATTAACATGAGTACTTGTTAGAACACGACTGCTCTGTGACTATCTGCGCTTTAAAATGCTAAACGTTGAGGAATTCCCTTTTGACCGACGCTCGGATATCGATATTAGTTTCTTAGGTTCAAGGGGAAGCCACTCATGCGTCTTTAGAACTTATTTTTTATGACAAAAGGAAACCTTACATCAGACTCGCAAGTTACGTTCTTGATGCATTGCAAACTGATATTTTAAAATTCGGGAGTAATATCTTGCTTTCGAGTTGTTTCTTTAAAGGATTTTTCACATTCTAAGGGTTCAAAAAAGTACTGAACTATACCCGTACCATAAATTTTTATAGGTATCACCCATATTCATTCTGTCATATTGGCAAGACGAGTATCTTCACACTCATCTGTATACTTTCCACCTCACCAAACTCATCAGAATTCTATATCTCTCTTCTTTGTTGGGAGCTTAAAATACTTTCCTGACAGCAAAAAGCCTAGCATCGATAATCTTCCAAACAATTCATACTACGGTACTAAAGAACTTACGAGTATCTAACAATGATAGCACACATTTACTTGAAGTACTCTCTAACAGTGCAAAAAAGAAAGCCAGAAATAGCTTACTGTCTTCCACTGGTCTTACCGTATTCCACGGGTCTTACCTTCTTCCACTGTCCGTTGTTGAGACCTGATGCCCTGGAGATGAGAGCGATGGGGTCCCTCCTGCCGTCTGTAGTGACTACAAGCCGCCCGTTCTGCATATTCACAGTCAGGTAGCCCCGGCGGCGGCGGCGACGACGGTGAGAAACCAGGTCAGCGCTGTCAGGCTCGGACTGTATAGAGGGATCGAATTGCATCACAGAGCGAGAATTTAAATTATTATTACCATTATTATATTTCAGTTGAAGCAAAAGTGTCAACTCCATTGCCGTCATTTTTCTGTGATATTTTCTAGCGTTTTAACTCAATTGAAACATCGGCTTCGGAAGATATTTGTTCCTAAGTTGAATTGGTACAGCCCGCTACAGCAGGCATGAGAAGGCAGTGTTATTCAGAGCGAGGAAAAGCAAAGTGAAGAAAACAGAGACAGATAAACGACTTCTTTGTGGCCGATAAACTACGACTTCAGGATTCCTGACCACTATAAATTGCCGACAGACGATTCACAATGGATTGCGATGTTGTTCAATAAATTATTTTACAGTCGTTATTTTTCCTTTTCCACGGAAATTATTGCTTTTCCATCCATTTGCAGTGAGGCCAATATTAATAACAGTTCCGGTAATTGGTGATAATTTATTAAAAACGTGGTTAAATTAACCGAAGGAATTGCACTTTATTAGATAGAATTTTCAATGCGATTAAAATTTCACGTTTATTGCCAAACAGTTAAAATTGTTAACAAAGTGAAAACAGGCAAAATAAACACTATAAATGGTTGACGAATTGAGACTAGAAAACTCCTCGACTCAGGTAGCTTGAACACACGAGTTTACAGCACAAGTACAGCTACCGAGGCAGCCCGCAGGCGCAGGTGCTGACAACACTGTCAAAACCTGACAACTGCACGTGTTGCTCAGAAAACACGACGTACGAGTAGAGCATATAGGGGCAACAATCCACGCATCAGCCTGCGCGACACACACCATAAGATCTGCACCCTGCCTCGCTCTCTCTAAGACCTCCTGACTGACCAACCCTCAGCCCAAACTTTGCTGCCGCTGCAGCCAGACTACTTCTTAGGCTGGTGTTTTCAGTAAGGTGGTCAACGTAAAAGAATGCCTCGGTCACAACTTCAATAACAGAAGTTTGATTTCACGGAATGCTGATCACTTAGGAGATAGAAACGAGGCAACAAATGGGGGGAAGAAACAGGACAATAAAGCCTCAGAAGACTCTAGCAAAAAACTTTTTAATTCTGATGCACCAAGAAAATTCTTTGAATCACAAATTTAAAGATATAATTACTAAAAAGAACTAACAGTATCAGATTAAAACTTCGAAAACAGCTGGAAAATCCTATTTATATTCCGAGTAGCAAGAAGTCCTCAAGTTTCAGCGAATTATAAACACTTTCAGCTCGCTTCCCTACAGGAAGGAGGCCTTTACAAGTCCCCTTATTTTTCATACCAAATTATTATATTTTATAAATAGACAAAAAAGAGGGCGCACGTACGTGAATAAACTTCGATGCACTCCTTCCCCAGCAAAATTTGAAAAAGGTAATGAAAAAACTTACCTGAATTTCGACAAAATGATCGCTGGAATTCTACTTGCAAAATCATGATTCGAAAGTTAAAGAGAACAGATCTAAGAGGCCCAAACTTACCTCAGCATGCAGGAAGAGTGCATTCGGATAGTGCGTCCTGAACTCAAAAGAGAGGCTGAAGTCCATGGCGAAGGTGGCCTTAGGGACAGGCACGAGGGCGTAGGAGGAAGGCTGGTCCCCGAACTTGAGGGCCCCGTACTCGAGGGTGTGCTGGGTGGGGGGCTGGCACGCCTCAGCGTCCTGGGGCAGCGATCTCAAATTGGCAAAATGTGAGGGCAAACTAACAAGCGCAGCACTAATAAGTGTAGCATTCTTGAAATATGGAAAATCCATTCATAAAAGGATATAAAGGAAAACTTCAGTTAACGATACTAAAGTGGAGAAAAGCCAATGTAAATTAGAGTGAATATAATGAAACTCATACGATTGGACGATGAACATAGACGGCACGTGAAAAATATACAGCACAAGATAGATTGGACTACACTTGATCTCTGAAGTTAATATCTGATTCCTGAAACGTATGGATTTTTTGAAAGTCAACCCAATGAGATTAATTTCAATGCACAATCCCACGAAAAAAAACGTTGAAAGCTAATAACAAGAAAAAAGAGGCGCTTACTGCATTTCTAACTCTAGAGTGCAAAAGTGCGTCCAGTAAAGTGCCCTCCCACCTCAGGTTGATAGTTCGATCCCAAATTTTTGAACCGAAAGAGTTTCAAACATCATAAAAAGTGAAGTCAAATGATAATAAATGAGGAACGAATCGCCTTAAATTAACCACAAAATATGTAAACAAATTAGAGCTTAGCAGAAAAGACAAAACTTGAAGCGAAGTAGGTTTGAAATGACTTGTCTTGCCAAGAAACTCGTGTACTATAAATGAACGTGCTTCTAAGTTACTATGATAAATAAATTATTTCATAATAGTACTAAGCCAAATTATACATCAAGCATTGGGTTGAATTTTCCCCCAAGTAGTAGCTAGAGACTTATGCATCTGCGTATTTTTCTCCCGATTCTTGAGTGAAAACACAAAAAATCATCCTTTTCACCTTCACTTTTTTGATACACTACAACGAAGACCAAGCCATTACCTTGCCCCAACGAATTGGAACACTCACTCACGCTCATCTGAAAAGAAATTTGAGTGGACATCAATATTGATGCTTTACCTTGACGTCGCCTTCCATGCCTCTTATAGCATTAGCAGGCAGTTCCCCACACCGCCCGATATAGACACCCTGGAACCGCTTCGGGCGCGTGAACGATACCACCCTGCAGAGAGGCACATGATAATAGATTGATTATAAGTTAGTTTTAGTTTCCCTTACTACAACAAAGATGTTCAAAGTGAGGAAGGATGAAATCACCATTTAGTATGGAATTAAGAGAACGCAAAATCTATGCACAAAAGGGGTTTCCGTAGGGCGTTTCGTATACGCTTAGTAACAATGAGTTAAGAAGGAAGGCTATGAAACGAGATAACAGTTGAAGAAGAAAATCAGAGGAGCTAAAAAATAGAGGCACACAGTCACCTTGGCTGAAACTTTGAGGTTACCTCATCACTATTGTTGTTTTTCTATTGGGTAATCGTGAACCACAAGAAATGTTAAGAAATATTTTTGTGCTGTTGCATCACTGAAAGAATTGATAACCAGAACAGGTAATGGGTGAACTCTGAGTTACAACAAGAGCGATGCAGAATTTTCGGAAGAAATGAACGGAAATGAAAAACGAAATGTCGAGTTGTGAGGAGTAAACGTTAAATTTTGAAAAGCCGGTCAGATTTTGCACAAAAAGTTGAAGCGCAAAATTTAATTCTCCTTTTATTCAATTAAAATACATTTTCTCGTTTTTCATCAATCTTTTATTCATAAATTGACACGGATATTAAGACACCCATGTATGTTTACCAACTAATGATCTTTACCTCGAAATATTTTAAAAATCAATGTTGATTGTTTTTGGACAGTTTCTTTTTCAATCCCTGCTAACCAGTAACAGATGAGACAAGATTACTTTGTAGTTTAAACCTCTCTAACCATAACAAATGTGTTCCTAAAAGAGAAAAGAGAAAGACATTATTTATTGTGCAACCAAGGGAAAATGTGCATCATAATTTAAATACATTTCTTACATTTTATAAATTGTCGGACAGGTTTTTAAACACAATTTTATCTATAGTCACAATTTAGTTTTATCCATCCACAAGGTGCCCCACACTCTGCACACGCATAGAAACAGAAAGATTGAGAAAAGTTTACGAAATAAGATAATAGTGGAAGAAGAGAAGATAAGGCACTGAAAAAAGGAAAGCAGTGAACCGAAAATAATCGTCCTAAACGAAAAATACTTAAAATCGAACAACAGGAAAGCCCCCCTAACCTGTAGCTCTTGGCCGAACACCTTCTCCGTGGAAGCTTTCATTCTTATAGATGAAAGAAAAAGTTTTTTCCCTCGAGGGAACTTTTTATTATTATGCTAATTTCTGCACTAATAATTTCCTTGCATATTATTGATACCTTATTAATTTTTTACTGATAATTTCAATGCTATTACTACAATAAACATAGACACTTCTTTATTCTCATTATTTCCATAAATGCACACATTTCTTTACGCTCATTACCACAAATACACACTTTTCTTTAGGCCTATTGTTAGCAAAAATATACACATTTCCTTACTTATTATTAACGATGACGTCCCGGATGCACCCCTTGAAGGGGGTGGTGGACCCCACCATAGAGACGATATCGAGTCCGGGCAGGACCCCCCCAAAGTACAGCCCCCCTTGGCGGGGTCCCTGCACTATCACGCCACGGCGATCGAGCCGCGTCGTGTTCACGGCGCGGTCGTTCACGAGCAGCGTGACCCTGTCAAAACACACAATGTTTTCGGTGCCCCTGCTTTTGGACACAATTGTTCATAACGTTATGAAATTATCAATGTTTAAATTTGCGTTAAAGATGAAAGAGAGAGTAGAAAATTGCGTAAAAAAGAATAAGAAATATTAAATTATCAAATCGTTTATATATGTTTAAGTTTGTGTTAAATCTTTATGAAAAGACAAAAAATTGCGCAGTAAATTATAGAAAACTTTATATTTTCAAATAATGTTTAACTTTATGTTAGAGCTGTAAGAGAGAAACAAAAAATTACATTGAATGTTATCAGAAACGAATTGCCAAATAATAAATGTATAATTTTGTGTTAGAGCTTTATGAGAGGGCAGAAAATTGTGTAATGTGTCATAAGAAACTTTAACTTATCAAATAATCAATGTGTAAATTTGTATTAGAAAAATATTAGAGGGAAGATAATTGTGCAATAAATTACCAAAAAAGAACGTTAAATAAGACGCAACAATAATTTCCTGAAAGAACGAACTATTTCATTCAAGTAAATTATTATGCGAGCTCCGATCGATAATAAGTAAAATTTTGAAATGCGTAGGAAAATATTCGTTACTTAAAAGAAACATTTTCTTCAATTTAAAAAAGGTGCTGTTAAGATTTCTCCCGGGTTATTAGATATACATAATTTAACCCAATACTCTTATTTTAGCTGCACCAGTGCATTGCTCGTTAGTGACTTCCCTAGTGAACTCAGCCTACTATCAAACATTTATTCTAAAATGTGTTACATTTATTAAAAAAATACGACCTTCAGGCAGTTCCTTTCTTTCACATGAAAGAAGTACGAGAACGTGGGAACTTTAATCCTAAAAATCCCCATTAAATTCATCCTTCCAGCCCACGTTCACAGCAATTAAACTCTCACTTGTTTCCTTGATATGCTCTCTACAGTTACTATTTAAAAATTTTCATAAGCTCGAAAGCATTTTACGTCACATCGAACCTCGATTCATTCTGAAATAACTCTTCGTATATAAATTTAAAGTCTGATCATATCTTTCTTGTATGCAGCTAAGTTCCGACGAGACCAAGTCAATTACGTAAACTTTTTTCCCCATACCAGAAAATACCATCTAATATTCAGCAATCGCAACATTACAATCCGCTAGCATAAAAAAACAAAGCAGCTCAATCTCCTCAACTGAATAATTCAAGGAATTCACGGTACCAATTTGAATGGCTCATAAATAAACACATACTCAAATGTAATACTTGAACCCTCACAAGTTCTTTAAGACTCACTTCCTGTTCTCCCTGAGCACAAAGAAGGAGTGTGGTCTGCCGTCATTGAAGGTCTCCCTGGACAAAAGCCTGTGCTGATTGCTGCCCGCATACAGCCGGAGGTCCAAGTGGCCCTCCACCAGCGACACCGAGTAGAAGTCCGGCGGGTGTTCTCGCACGCCTTCTGGCAGCGGCTGCGTGAGAACATGGGGGAGTAAATCAATATTCCATTACTTCTCAAGCAAACGAGATTCAAACAGATCTCACGGTAGAGTGATGGAGCATGCCGACTTGAGAATAATTCTATTGCTATGATGGTAAAGAAATTATCTAAAAGCAGGGACGGCCCTACGAAATAATTTGCTTCTAAAAATGTTAGTATCAGGTAAATGAATAAAATAAAAAGAGAAAAATTGAAAACGTAACTAGAACGAACCATTTACCTTCCTCAAGTGATGTAAATGTAAGTACCGAAACTTATGAGAGCGATGCTCATTAGAGTTGGAAAGAATTAGTATAATGTTTCTGAGGAGAGAAAATCTCCACTGGGGGACGAGAAACAGTCCCGTCTTTATATTTTGGAAGAATATTAACTTGATGACCTTGATTGTCATTCATGTCAGCACACCTACAAAATTCAATGCAAAAATAAGCAATTTAAATATACGGTCATGGCTTGATTGAAAACATCAGTTTACATGTCGAGATACAAAGTTTCCACAACACGAAGATGAGACCGTAACCAATATTAGCGTAATTCCTGCAGAAGTGTCATCTAAAGTAGTGAATTAATACCACTAGAATAGTTTAGCGAATGACAATGCTGAAAATATCAAATAAAACAATCAAACCATACGACTTTCTCGCTCGGAAAATGCCCTCATTTAGATTTTCATATTGGATAATTCAGTTGGTGAAACAGCGCACTTACCTTTAGTGAATCAGTTCCAGAAGTATTATTGCTTCAAACTATGAAAATTTCATATCATAGCTGGCATGTTTTACAATTGCATTGAAAAAATATAATTGGATTAAAAAAGTTACAACTGGGAATATTTTCATGGCAGTTGATGACATTGGAGGTCCTGCTAGCCTCAGTACAACCTGACTCGCTACACTGCTACGCTAACAACTGAACCGAAAATTAGCGTGTGATGACGACTTATAATTTATCGGCAAACCATGCATATAGCAGGACATACACACTGGCAAAACTATCTATGAACTAAAGCACAAGCGAGAACCACGAGGGAAGATGACTTCAAAAGATACAAGGTAGCCAGGCATTGCACATGCAAAAGTACGGATGAAGTATCAAGTCGATGCTGTCGAGCCGCATATCTATAGAGTAGACGATGGGGACGGAAGAGCATAGAGCACTACGGACATCTACAACAAAGATGTGCTTTACTAACAAAAGGATGCAAAATGCCATGGCAATCTTCAAGCTTGCGTTACAACAGGAGAGTCTTCTACAGTGTCGGTGGAAGTTGCTTAGTTGTTTCTGGTTACTTTGTGGAGAGAATTGCTTTCAAGCGAAGTTTTTATTGATCATTCAATTACTTTAAATATCTTGAAAATTCTACGGTGAATTTTTGTTCTTTTTATCACCGCAAGTGTTATGGTTTGTAGGATAATGAGTATTCAAAGGATATACAAAAAACATAGTAAATCCTAATTAAGAAAAATATTCGTTTATTGTCCAAGTTTTTGAGCAACCACACCGGCGCGCAGGAGACTCCCCTGTGTAATAAAACGAAGTTCTATGAAATCCATACTTCTCGAACGCATTTCTATGCTCGTGGTACGAGCGGCTAGACAGGCCATGCACAAATACTTGCGACTGAGATTGATTGCCTACAGGGGACGTCGTAGCTGGCGCAGCGTCCGAGGAGGACCCCCCTCCCTTGAAGAGAAACACACCATGGTCGTCACAACGCATTGCGGGTCACAACTTCATCCCTCGTTCAGGGTGGGTCAGAAGTAACTGACCCTTTTAATTCGCTCGCTGAGTAAATAGGATACCGAAATAAACAATGCAAACTTTCGAATAAAACAAATTTTTTCTTTCATTAGCAAATTAAAACGGTCAGTTACTTGTGGCCCACTCTGTACATCACTCGTATGAACACAAGTTTGTTCGGTGTATCTTAAGCTAAATTATGAGTGGCAGTCTCCATACAACAGCTTGAAAAGGATTGTTTAAATGGAAGATGATCTATAGTGCGTACCCAGGCGCCCGTACCAGTATGATGTGCAACAAAAGCAAATTTTAGGATTAATACAAAATTACGATGCTTTGAGAGCGCATTAATTAATTTGTGCAAATCAAAGTTGAAAAAAGCTGACCTTGTGGTTGTTGTACAAAATTATATTATACATGATAGAATTTAGTTCACTTAAACATTATACACTAATGTACGATCTCAGATAATAAAAGAGGATGTGCTATAAGAAAAATTGATAAAGAAATGTGAATTCACTGTTGAGTGGAAGATAATGGAAGGCAAATTTCTAAGGCTTGAAATTAGTTTACATAGAAGGCAGAATGGTGATTCCTAGCTAAAGAGATAATTGAAGGCAGAATACTGATCACTTGTACAGGAGATATTAAAAGGCAGAAAACCGTCCAATGGCATAAGAGGTAATTGAAGGTAGAATACTGATGACTTATACAGGATGTATTAGAAGGCAGCATACTGATCACTGATGTAGGAGATATTAGAAGGCAAAATACCGTTCAATAGCATAAGAGGCAATTGAAGGCGCACTACTGATGACTTATACTGGAGATATTAGGAGGCAGAATACTGATCAATCATTTACAAAAGAGATAATTGAAGGTAGAATACTGGTCACTTATATGAGAGGTACTAGAAGGCAGAATACCGTTCAATGACATAAGAGGTACTTGAAGGCGGAAATCTGATCAGTCGTTAACAAAAGAAACAATTTTAAGTAGAATATTGGTGAACAAAATTAGATATTACATAAAGTGAAATCCGGTTTTCTGTCCTCGAAACAGTACCAGGGCAGCACATTATATAAATGTGTCACCAGCTAGTGCGAGGACGCAGAAATGTAAATCGAAAAAATATCAGCAATTACATCATTAAGATTATTTAACGCACACAGACCAATTGGCTCAGATATATGAAGCAAATAAATATCCCAAATTGAGAACGAAAATATGACAACTTGTAGATTTTAGAGACTGACAGACTGGCGGTAAATCAGCTGTACAACACAAAGGCCAGAACGAATTTGATTTGACCTACGAGTCATTTGTTACAAAGCCCACATCAGCTTTGGGAACATCAACATGACATCGACACGGGAATTATACATACCTCAGCATTATAAAGATAGGACCAGTTGCACGTTATAATACTGCGGACTGAGCTTCGAGGACAAGTTTCAAAAAGCAAGATAACACAAAATACGTGTAGGTTGTTTAAAAGCTATCATCATAAGAAACCGGACGTGTATTGCCATGATAAAATAAAATTTACAAGTAAGCGAAAGAAGTCCGTTTTTTGGGCTTAGTAATACGTAAAAAGATCTAAAACGCGGTCCTATATTTCCGTGTATGTTCAATGCTTAACCATTTTTCTTCTGTACAGAGGGGATGGCAAGCCACGAAACTGAGTCGTAATAACATGCCATTCACCAAGCTTTGCTGCATTGAAATGTTAAGGACTATTGCACTCATGAAGCGCAAGTGCAAATCCAGCAGTAGTTGATTCATTGGTCAATAATGTAAACGTTAGTTTTCGCTGCAGACACAAGACCAAGTGGCGTGCTGAGTTAGTTGTGACCGCCTTTCTTAAGCACTCCCGACAAAGGCAAACACCATGTGCATTTGTGGTCTGCTCCAAGTGTGTGAGGCTATGAAATTAAATATAGCTGAACGTGTCCATAGCAGTTGAATAATACAGTTTGTCTGTGTCATACCAGTGCGACCAAATGTACCCAGAATACCGTGCAGAAAATAGTTAGTCATGTACGCTCAACTCAAATCACCCATGTGCGAGCAGGTGACGCAGTACTTGTTATTAAATGCGACCATTATTTCTCCTCTAGTTCTACTCTGGCGCTTTGCATGATTGGTATCCAATGGCGTGCGACATGTGTGACAACCCGAATATGAGGAGCCACTCGGCTCGTTTCTGTTGCCGTGTTAAATTCTTTTCTATTCTACCTGTCCCACGAAGGTGGACAGCAGAAGGAGGGCATTCGCTTCCATCGTTTGGAAGGTGAAGCCAAAGCTGGAGTCTCGCCGCAGCTCCTGAGACGCCAGCTCTATGAAGCCATCGCCGCCCACGAACCCGACCTCGTCCAGAGGCTGCAAAATCGGACAATGGGAGAAATTGGATAAGAAGTTAGTTTAAGCCTCCCTAACCACAACCAAGGTGTTCCAAAGAGAAGAAGAAAAGATGGAACAACACACCCAATTTGCTATGCTTAATCTTACATATTTATATTTTTTTTACGGATTTTACCGTCAATGCAATCCCCATTATTAGATGAGCATTGGTATCAGGTTGTCATCGACATCAGGACGGAAGGAACTGACATTTGGCAGCTATCTTCAAAGAATACACACATAAGGATACGAATCCGACAAAAAGTTAAAAATTAATTACGAATGCGATGATTTACAATAGCGGAAATAACTGCTGCATTCGATTTGATGCTGTTAAAATCAATGATTGGCTTCACGGTACAAATCTTTCGCTGCTAATACATGTAAAGTTTTATGACTGCAAACAAATGATTATAAATTTTAACATTGCCTTTTCAAATAAAAAAAATTACGACACTAACATGGAGAAATTGGAACAAATGAACAACTTGAATATTTCAATGATTAGCTAAAATAACTCCTATATCACGGCAAGTAAAACGTGATTGAGTGATAGCATGAGCAAAAGTTGATGATAGATCAATATTAATCTAGCAGTACAGCAGAAAACATCGTAGGAGATATAAGTCATCATTTTACGTAATAATGGTATTCACACACTCAATCTAGATAAAACAGCAAACAAACAAAAGTGCTTTGTATATGAATAATCAACTACCTCAAAAAAGCGCATCCTAACTGCGGAAAGCAGAAACCTGAACTCGCATCCCATCACCTGTGTAACAAGCGGAAAATAAACTTGTATCCTATCACCTGAGCAAGAAACATTGACCAGAACTCGCATCCCATTTCTTAAGCAGTAAACAGACACCAGACCTCGCATGCTATCACCTGAGCAGCAAATGAAGACGAGCACTCACCTTTTCAGAGCATGCGTTGTCGATGCCGTAGAACTGGCCGTCCGTGAAGGGGTTGTGCCCGTTGCCTCGCACCGAGAGGCTCGACATGCACCCCAGCATGGACCTCAGCACCACCTCGTCACCCCACCTGCGGAGTATGGAGTGATGAGTTCTTCACGTGTTAAAACAAAATGGAAATCACTCAAAATTGTTTTCTAAGCCACTGTCAATCGTTAAAAATGTCGAGTGATTTCCTTTTTATTTTAACAGGTGAAGAACTTGGTCTATTTCGTAGAATTGAGAAGTTTGAAAAATATGAAGTGACGTTGACATGTAGAGGAAACGAGTGACAGGCGCTGTGGGTGAAATAGTTGTAAACTTAAGGTTCAAGTTCTTATGCATATCATCAGATGAAGGTTGATAAGACGTTCATTTTTGGTCTTTCATTTGTAAACTAGTCATGTATTTTTTATGCGTAAATTTTTCGTTGCAAAAAACTAATGATGAAACTGGAGATGTCTGCTTAACTTTTTAAAACTACAACTTTGACCCGAGGGTAACAAATTTTGCAGTTTTAAATTTATCAAATAATTCACGATAACTTTCAAAGGCCAAATCCACTGTTCTTTATAATCATTTTAAATTGTCTTTCTGTGCAAATTGGTAGTTCATTCCTGTGAATGGAAAATTAAAAATAATTACTTACCTTCAAAATTTCCTCAGAAAAAAACAAATAAACGTAACTTCAGTTGAAAGAGACGCTTACATTTTGAATTTTTCACAACAACTTCACCCATAATCAACTTCTTGAGAGTGAACGGCACGAAAGAATGTCAATCTATGTACAATAAGTTTTATAAAAATTTAAAATTCCTCCTTAAGCACACTAAAAATTTAAGACCTCTGTCCTCATCAAGTAGTGGCTGTCATACACGCACTATCCCGGAATCACAAACGGAAAATTTCATGGCGTCATGTTCATGAGTCAAATGGAAATGCTGTGAATCTCTACGTGTCTGTGAGAGTTCTATCTATGTGACATAACTATTTACATGACAGCGCCCACAGTTGCTCGTAATAAAAGTACACATTCAACAATTTTTGGAATTTTGGGTTTTTCTAGCTTTTTTGGTGATGAAATCATTTCAGTAAGTTTCAAGGTTCGAAGGAATTAACATTTAAAGAACTGATTTACAATACCACGGGGATATTTGAGACAATGTAAATCCCACTTAGTGCAGTTAAGCCTTTTTTTAAGCTATTGACTTTGACAACCATACCACAAATACGTCTAGAATTGGGTTCCCTTGAAGAATTAAGTAGGCATTGAAGTCATAATTATAACTGAGTGCTTGGAAAACCAAGAACTAAGTCTGTCAGTTCTAGCACCATACACTGATCAGAACTGACCTCTTCTTGTTGAACTGTGGGTCGACACCTCCGAAGTAGAATGGCTCATCGTCGAGATCGAGATCTGCTCCGCCACTGACAGTTGCGAGCTGAGACTGACTTCCCACAGCCAGCTGGGCCATACGCTTGCCCTCTGGTCAACAAAATCACAGAAGCTGATCTTATCGCTTGGTTTACGTATTGCATATGGTTATTGAGTAACGAAATGTACGGCAACCTCAATTAGAGGAAAGTACAGTCACACCTCATAACTGTCCATCTCAAAATCGCTAGTCAACAAATGTACAGTAACTAGTGTTATTTAATTCACGATATTGAGTTACGGAACATAAGACCACTTTAATGTAATCTAATTAAAATCATACCTCGCGACTGTCAAATCTCAAAATGAATGACTAAAATTAACCAAATTAGAAAACTCAAATCCACGATTTGCAACATGTACAATCCTTGCATCTACAAGGGACGTTCTGTGCAACTAATTTGCGACTTATAAGGTATGCGTTATCTTTCTATTTCATTTTAAATTTTTTGTGCCATTTGGGTTTATCCGGTCTTTGTGCAAATACTTTTAGAGTGATCATGGCGATTAAATTCTTTTTACATTCCCTCCACGAGGAATAGAAGATCAAAAAATGGTGGGTCGATGCTTGCTCAACACTAACCTATAGCTCCCGACAACTAGCATTGCTGGTACGGAAATTAGGTTTATTTTAAAGAGCTTTGATCTTCGAGGCACACAGATGAAGGCAGGTACTACCATAATGCTGCAGAATGGACAAAAGAGGGCTGCAGAATGGACACAAGAGGGCTGCAGAATGGACACAAAAGAGCTGCAGAATGGATACAAGAGGGCTGCAGAATGGATACAAGAGGGCTGCAGAATGGACACAAGAGGGCTGCAGAATGGACACAAGAGGGCTGCAGAATGGACACAAGAGGGCTCCAGAACGAACACAAGAGGGCTCCAGAATGGTAACAAGAGGGCTCCAGAATGGACACAAGAGGGCTGCAGAATGGACACAAGAGGGCTCCAGAATGAGCACAAGAGGGCTACAGAATGGACACAAGAGGGCTGCAGAATGGACACAAGAGGGCTCCAGAATGAACACAAGAGGGCTGCAGAATGGACACAAGAGGGCTCCAGAATGAGCACAAGAGGGCTGCAAAGAAAAAGAGAACAACCAACATACCCATAGCTGTGATAGGGATGGTGGCGGTGATGGTGGTCATGTCGGCGATGTTATTGAGGCGTTTGCTCGACTTCATGACGAGGAGAGTGCGCTCGTCAAAGTATACTCGCAACACGACGTGGCCTTCCTCTACCGTGATGCTAATCAGCTGGTCCTGTCACCAACACGCAAAGGTTGGTATCATTAGTACTCTCTTACAGCACCTCATGTTGCTGAAGAGTTTTAAAATAAATAGCACAGGTTTGAATTTTCTCTCATCTGAGACCGATACATCAGCGTTTAGTAAGGTCAAGCAGCAAGTATTATTCAGGAATTTATGACCCACATTCTCGCTAGATTTCTCTTATTACTGTTGACAGAAATATTAAAAAATGAAGCACGGGCGTGCATACCAAGTTTACTTTTCGGCTGCAATACTCTCCGAACCTCTTGCTCGTTGGTGACGAGGAAGAGCAAGGCGTGTTCGTCAAGCGTCTTGAAAGCGAGCACGACGGAGTAGAAGCGCCTGTGTACCAGACCGAAGGGCTTTGGCTCCCCTTTGAAGTAGCCCTTGCCGTTGAAACCAAAGGCGATTTCGTCCTCTTGTCGAGTGATGAGCTCAACGCTTGAAAAAAAATATTCGGTTAGGCATGTATACTTTGCTGAACGAGGGCTATTTCCCGTTTATTTATGTGATAACTGGTGAAGGGAAAATTCGAGTACAATGAATGTTCTCAGTTGACTGAAGATTTTCTGCGCCTTCGCCCTTTATTCTGGAGGTACTATGCGAAGAAAGTAACTATCTACAAAATGTGGTAATGTATGTTGACGAATTACACAGCCATTCAATGTGCAACAGGGTGACATGGCATTAAAATAAATCGGAGCCTAGTTATGATTATCCCCGCCCTGTTCTGCACTGGTCGGAATTAAAGCTTATTTTCAACTTATATTATAAATGAAGCATAAAAATTCACAAAAATCACTAAGTTTATGAGTTACAGAACATGTTAAAAAGAGGTACCCTTCATTGCAAGCAGCGCAGCCCTGGTTAGAGGTGAAGTTCCAGAGCCCGAGGTTTGCGCCGTCGATGGTGGCGTAGTGCAGGCAACCCGCGAATTGGGAGGTACTCAGCCTATCCAGTGCCTGCGGCGGGGCACCTCCTGTGATGTCAGGGAGGTGTTTCAGAGGTCAGGATTGGGAAATCAAAATTGTGACAATAAAAAGACAGAATGCAAATGTTAAAAGTCATTGAAGGAAAGTCAAAACGACAAAAAGACAGAATGCAAATGTTAAAAACCATTGAAGGAAAATCAAAAAGACAGGAAGGCCGCAAATGTTGTAAGTCACTGAAGGAAAATCGAATAAAAAGTTGACTTCGAATACTCCAAGTCCGATCATTCAGACTACGATTATTTACGAACAATATAGAAGTTCTCGCACATTTTAGGTTGAACATCCCACACCATGACAGACGCAAATCCCCGTTAACAGGAAGTCCTTGGACAATTGCAATCCGAGAGCCCACTGACCGAGCCAAACGCCGGAGGAGCCTCGTAGTAGGTTGATGTTGGTGTACCCTGGCGGGGACTGCGCAGTCACCGGCTCCGAGAACTGGACGAGGAGCGGCAGGCCCTCAGTGTTGGCAGGTCGCACCTGCAGCTGTCCGATGTTGCCCACACGACGGAAGTCCACGTGGTACCTGGGGACATGAACAATGATCATTACGTGCAGCCGCGTGTATGATTATATGACGTGAGTGTATAACACTAGTGCATGATTGGAGCTGGTTCACGAAAACATAACATTCGAAATTACAAACTTAACTTGGGTGGCCCAATGAATTATGAGAGACTGTATTCTCTCATATCTTGAGATAGGGCGTTATATAGGAGTGTGGTACCCCTAGGAGAAAGGTTACTTAGTGCTTTCGCTTCCTTGATTTAAGGGAAAACAGTCTAAAAACTAACCGCCTTCAAATTATAGAATATCCAAGACCTTTATAGCAAACCTGTTCTTTAAATGTCAATAAATAAGGCCACTAAATACACATCCTGGAGAAACTGAGTAGCGTACCATCTCTTATCTTCCGACACGGTGGCCGTGTTGGTGAGGAGCTGCAAGGGGTGCTGGAGAGTTTGTGCCCCCCCTCCCACGTCCCACGTAACCTGGATACGGCGGTCCCGCATCTCCACCGCCACAAACTCTGACCCGTTGTTGTTGCCGAAGTAAAGGATGAGAGCGTCCCTGAACACGCAAAATCGTTATCAACATAATAATTCGAACAATATTCATGTACCATTAGTGATATACCAAGAAGATTGTTCCTTGAAACTATCAAAGTATTAAAAAATATTTTAAACAATTCATTCACTACGAGTAGTGTACCAATTAGATAGTTTGTTGAAACTATCATGCTATTAAAAAATTAAACAATTGATTCAATATCAACAAAACTATTCAGACATTGCTTTTGCAGCAAGTGATATACCAAGATGATTATTTCACAACACTTATACCACAAATACACATGAAGAGACAATAGCTAGCTGTGAACCCAAATAAGTTCAGCGATTTCTAGAGCAACGAGCGAAGCATTTTTATGCACACAATCAGGGTTTTTCGTTTTTTAAACTAATATTGTTGAACGTGAACACTTTTGGGAAAGAGTAACGAGTTATTAGTTTAAAAAATAAAATTCGTAAGGTAGGACACAGAAATACATCGAAAAATACAGAAGACGTTAAACATAGAAAGATCGACGCTGAATAAGTTAGAAGTAACTCAGGCATGTTTATGTGAAATGTATCGTATTTGATACGCTAAGAGAAAAAGATTTAGGTTGCATTGAACGGATTGAGGGCCGAAATTTATTGACGTATAAAATTTGATTTAAACAGTTAATAAAACAGTAATAATTCGGTATATTAAAATCGAACGAGCAACAAGATCATAAATATTTTCTCAAGTAAAAACAAACCGATTCCTCAAAAAAAAAAAATTTTTTGCATTTTTACACAGGTCCCATTTGTGGAAGACAGACAAGTAATAGGTTACATGCTAAGTTTAATAGAGATTTGATTGGAGCAGGTATAAAGCAGCAAAATATTCCAGCAGTCGAGCACAAGCAGGCAAAAAGCAGCAAAATATTCCAGCAGTCGAGCGCAAGCAGGCAAAAAGCAGCAAAATATTCCAGCAGTCGAGCACAAGCAGGCAAAAAGCAGCAAAATATTCCAGCAGTCGAGCACAAGCAGGCAAACAGCAGCAAAATGTTCCAGCAGTCGAGCACAAGCAGGCAAAAAGCAGCAAAATATTCCAGCAGTCGAGCATAAGCAGGTAAAAAGCAGCAAAATATTCTAGCAGACCAGCACAAACAGGTAAAAAGCAGCAAAATATTCCAGCAGACCAGCACAAGCAGGTAAAAAGCAGCAAAATATTCCAGCAGACCAGCACAAGTGTATCAGTATGTCACACCTGTGCTGCGTGTTGATGGCGTAGCTGAGCACAAGTGTGTTGGTGGTGGAGGACTGCAGAGCAGGGGAGTACTGGCGCACACACACGTCCTCTGCGTCCGGTGTTACAGAGACGCGGATCTGGGGCACAGAGTCTCGTGAGAACCCAAAAATGCACGCAACGTGCATTTTTGACAGCGTATTTTGGATATTTCATGACTGTTTAACAACTCACGATACTGTGACAAATTTTCAATACTTCGCTAAATTCTTTAATTGAGAAAAGGACAATAAAGTTTGTCAAATCGTTGGACTGTAAGGGCGGGAAAGTCTAGCTAGGGCGGGCTTAGCCAATCTTGGACGGACAATTCAAACTAGGACGGACAAGTCAAACTAGGACGGACAAGTCAAACTAGGACGGACAATTCAAACTAGGACGGACAATTCAAACTAGGACGGACAATTCAAACTAGGACGGACAAGTCAAACTAGGACGGACAAGTCAAACTAGGACGGACAAGTCAAACTAGGACGGACAAGTCAAACTAGGACGGACAATTCAAACTAGGACGGACAATTCAAACTAGGACGGACAAGTCAAACTAGGACGGACAAGTCAACTACGGCGGACAAGTTAAACTAGGACGGACAAGTCAAACTAGGACGGACAAGTCAAACTAGGGCGGACAAGTCAAACTAGGTCGGGCATTCAAACTTCGACGGTGAAGTCGCAAGAGATGGGACGCTCACAGATGACGCGTGCTGGCGAGTCTGCCTGATCTTCTGTCGCAGCGCCCTGATGCGCTCGCTCAGGTCCTCGCTGGCGGCCTGGATACGGTCCGCCTGCGTGTGCAGGGTGGTGGTCAGGTGGCGGCCCTTCATCGTGCTGCTCTCGGACACCTCGACTGCTCGATTCACGTGTTCGTGTTACTCGGTTGTAAATGTTAAATGCCTCTTGGCCGAGGTTAGCTCCACGAATATGTATGCTATACCTCTTTGTAGCGGGTTATCTTCAATTTAAAGGGTAAAAATCAATGTAAAGAGTAAAAATTAATGTAAAATGTAAAAATTAATGTTAAGGGTATAAATCGATGTAAAGGGTATAAATCAATGTAAAGGGTAAAACTCAAAGTAAAAGGTAAAAAATGTAAAGGGCACTGATGAATTTTCAGGTAATGGTTTTTGTATCGACCGACAAACTCAGCAAATTTTTTTAGCAATAGAACCCCTCGACGGACACAAAAGCGGCTCATTTCCATACAAGTTCGACAGTTCAACTATGAGCATGTTTTTCGCGATAATGCGCGATGGATGCAGACAAAAAATTTGGAGAAGAATCTCAAATGCATTTCGTATTTAATAAGATGGACGAGCAAGACTAACTCAGGCTTTGGTTTACATGCATCTAGGAACTGAACAAAATACTTTTGCTTGTACGTCTTGAATTTAGTTTTCCGTAGGAAAAAAGATACTATTTTTATTTTTAGAAGCTCTAATAGTCATTTAATGAAGTACTTGCCATCATTTCTTGGACTATATTTTTCTCTTCCGTAATGTTACAGATACTCGGGCGAAAATGATGTTCCACTTACTCGAACATATTCCTCAATTTTTCCTAATTTCTCTGGTACCCATCGAAGCAAACATGATTATTTTCCCCTGTTGGAACATATTCAAATATACTCCTCACTTTCTTTCCTACTATCCTCGGTACTCGCCCAAACAAATGTAATTAATTTCAAGTTTTGGAACATATTCCCACGCATAAAGATCATTTAAAACGAACATATTCTAATATATTGCTCACTTTCTTTCCTAATGTCACTGATGATGGAGGTGTCGAAGTCATTTATAAATATAATTTAAAAGGAACATATGCTAATATATTGCTCACTTTCTTTCCTGATATCACTGATGATGGAGGCGTCGAAGTCGTTGATATCGCTGGCGAACTTGAGGAAGCGAGTGAGGTTGCTGTGCATGACCGTCACGTGGCGCATGGTGTCGTCGATGTTGCTGTGGGTCTCTTCAGTGCGGCGCAGTGCGCTCAGGATGTTCTGTGTTATGTCTGAAATTAAGGGTTCCAGATGTTAGAAACAGGTCATGTGCTCTGAAATTAAGGGTTTGAGGTGTTAAAAACAGGTAACGTGCTCTGAAATTAACGGTTTAAAAGGGTTCGTGATGTTAAAAACAGATTGTGTGTTCTGAAATAAAGGGTTCGAGATGTTAAAAACAGGTCATATGCTCTGAAATGAAGGTCATGTGCTCTGAAAGTGACTTTATTGACTTTGCTGGTGAAACGTAATATTTAATATTAGCCGTGCCTTCTGATATGGTCGAGAGAGTTGATCAAAATATGCAGGCACTGTACGATATTTTTGGGGGCCTATTCATGAGTTTTTTCGGTACCTGAGTTGAGTTGCGTGTCCATGGCAGCATTAACTCCCGTCAGCTTGTCAGATGTGCGCCCCAGAGTAAAGCGCGCCCCGGCAAGAAGATCCTGTTGTCGCATTAGATCTTTCTGAAGGGTGTCCACCTTCGTCAGGAGCGACCTGCCCTTCGTGCCCAGGTCTTCTGAAGACTGTCGGGAGGCTTTCGCCTTGCGCACCAGTGAGTCGCTCGGATCTCCCGGGTAAGCCTGAGAGCACAGGAGATTGTGGCGAATGACTCAGCACAAAACCATATTACAAGCCTTATTACCGTCATGGTCAATGAGAAATATTTGTCACTCTTAGTCCCCTAAATTCAATGAACTAGAGGCTTGAGAGTAACAACTGTGCTGATGTGATTATCATTTTGATTTATGGGTTGAGTGAAAGCATGGCGTTCGTAGGAGACGCTTTGAATAAAAGTCAGAAATTTGTCCCTAAGCTTTCAAATAAAACTTTAGAGTGAACCTACGCAGCATGAAAAATTTCAAATTATTCCAGCACATAAATGAGAAGTGGAGTTATATCAAGGCATAACATGAACTTTTTGATGAAAATGAAGCATCTTTGCTTCGGTCACTAGCTGTCTTATTCTTGTCAGAAAGCTTACAACATTTCGATTTTACTAAACGAAGTAATCAAAAAATAATCAGTTGAGACATAATATTCATCATACGAGATTTGTTTGAGATTTGTTCGATGACCATTATTCTGTCATACACTACAAATAACAACATAGCTCATGCATTTACAATGTTGGGCACCCTTTCCGTCAATACTGTGATTTCGACAATTTGGATCGAATTTTGTTCTCAGGTACTCCACCTCGTCCCCTAAATATTACTTGCAGGCCTCAAAATAAAGTAAAGGCAAATAATTTACGCACAAGAGCAACATGCATGTATATCATACAATGTGTCCTTCCACACACTACAGCTTACGACGTAACTCAAGAGTTCACTTTGAGACACTTCTACCAGCAAGAGGGTAGCGTAAACCGTTTAGATCAAACTTAGTTTACAACTGGTCTAAACAGTCAGTATTTGAACTCACTTTTCTGATTTAGTTGTAACTTATGAATTAGATGCCTCTGTATTCAGTAAATTAGGTACGCTGACCACTTGGAAGGCCGAGTTATTAACTCAAATTTTTACTTTGGACACCTACTGTCAGCAGCGTAGTGTCCACCGTTTAGATCGAACTTGGTTTACAACTGATCTAAGCCGCCAATACCTGACATCACTTTTCCAGTTAGTTATAACTCATAAATTAGACGCCACTAGCCCCCCGTAAGTTAGGCAAGCTTACCAATTGGAACGTATATCGCCAGAATTTAAACTCACTTTTCTTACTTAGTTATAACTTATACATTAGACGCCCTTAGTGTGCGGTAAATTAGGTAAGCTGACCACTTGGAAGGCGGAGTTAGCGGCGTCCGAGGCGTTCCTTGCAGCCTCTTCAGCGCTCCTGAGGGCATCCACGATGCGCTGGTACGCCTGTGCCGCCTTCAGCGGTCCCACTGCGCCGACGCGCGTCGCGTTGAACAGCCTAACACAAGTAAAAAACAAAATTAATCGTTCTGCAGAACCTTTCGTTCTGAATAAAAGTAAGTATTTCTTTTAATATGAAAGGGCTGATAATACTCTGTGAGATGTACGGTGTCAATTTCAATGTATAAAAAACTGATAAGACTTACGAGGTTTTACTTTCAATATGTAGAATATGATAAAACTACAAGATCAACCAAATCTCTCCGGTTATGGTCTCAATAAGCGACTCCGAGCAGTGATTTGAACACATAAAAAGGCTAAAAAAACTTTGCATGATCTACTTTATATCTACGGCAATGTTTTCAAATCAATGCTAGCAGTCCCCGATATTTTCGTAACCGCTCAGACATGTTCATGATCTTCGAATATTTCGTTACACCTCATGCAATATAAACCTTTCAGGAGAAGGAAATCTAATTTTCCCCCTCTGAACACAGTCTAGAAAATGTTAATTTTGGTGGAAGCTTGGAGTGGCTGTCCATTTGAAATCAAAGGCTGGGTTACTGACATTATTCTCGTGACCTTTCAGTTCGTGTGCAGCACATCCACTTGTCTGCCTACATTGCCTTCATTCCTTCAGCCTCAACATTCTCTACCCTCACCTCTCCTCACACTCTACCCTCACCTCTCCTCATACTCTACCCTCACCTCTCCTCACATTCTACCCTCACCTCTCCTCACACTCTACCCTCACCTCTTCTCATATTCTACCCTCACCTCTCCTCACATTCTACCCTCACCTCTCCTCACATTCTACCCTCACCTGTCCTCACATTCTACCCTCACCTGTCCTCACATTCTACCCTCACTTCTTCTCACACTTCACACTTTACCCTCACACTGCCAACTCTCCCCTCACCTCTCGAGCTGAATGGCCTTGGCAGTGAGGGCGAGGGCGTGGTCATGAGCAGGTTCGACATAAGTGGTGCGGTACTCGGAGTTGCGGCGGTGCAGGAAGGCTTCTTGTTCCCTCAGTCCCGCTGAGTAGTCGCGCAGCTCCGGCAGGTCTCCCTCCAGCGTCTGCACAGATGGCATTTTGGCCACGTTTATGCATGGGAAACTTCTAAGTTCCATTCGGCAGTAAAAAAGTTGTGAGAACGTTGAGTATCTTATCCGATGGCTTCAATATAGAATGCAGCCATCTCAAAATCAATAATATAATCATCAAAAATGATAATGAACCCAACATAAAATCAATAAAATAAAAGTCAGAAAATATTCTATCATAAATGCACAATTATCTATTCTGAAGCACTGCAATCATCTATTTTACAATTACATATTTACCAAAAAAGCCCGGCAGTCACTCGTCAATAACTGGAAACATAACCATCTATTCAGAAGCACTAAAATTATCTGTTTTGATTCACGCGACGGTCACCTGATAATTATCTTTGGTGCGATTGAGGTTGCGTTCAGCGTCCCTAAGCAGAGCGCTGGAGTTGTAGTTGTTGTCGCGAATGTAGGTGCGGTGGTCGTTGATGTCAGCCATGATGGTCGACATGCGGTCCAGCCGAGCCTTGATCCCACCGTTGATGATATCCGCCTGCACAACATCGTGAATTTCATACATGCATTAAAACTGCTTACATGTTTTCCATGGATTAAAACTGTTTACACGTTTTCCGCGGATTAAAACTGCTAACATGTTTTCCATGGATTAAAATTAGGAAGCTGCGCAGTAGGAAGGTAGGAGGCAGGAAGGTAAGCGGTAGGCAAAAGACTGACCCGGTCAATCTTGGTGTCAGCAGCGCGTACGATGTCCAGCATCTCCCTGATGTTGTTCCTCATGTCCACGTAGCGTCCGGACACCTCCACCAGGTGGCCGCGGTCCAGCTGCATCGCCAACATTCTCTCCAGCAACTCTTTCGCCTTCCTGAGCGAATAAATAAATAATCGTAATGGTTTTCGTTTAAATGAAAATCAATGGCGCTGTGATAAAATTCAAGAACTCTATAACTAAAATAAAAAAATATGGTACAAAGGCAATGATTAAAACTGAGAAATCACTGTGAGAGCAAACATTTCATTTCGATCAAACACAAATCAAAAATAGAAATTCATCTCGCCAAGGTTTCTCGAATTAACGAATACTCATCGGGCTTATACTTCAAGGATAATTATTAAATAACTTATAAAAGCAGCTTCACGAGAGCTGCAAGTCATCCTCGTAAAAGAGAAAGCTGGGCTCACTGAAGCTCAATCTCGGCTTCCAGTTTGAGGGGCTGGAAGGCCTCTCTGTTCTGGATGCGCTTGAGCAGGTCCCGCGCCTCCTCCAGTGCCGCCGCCACAGAGATGCTCGCAGTCTCCCCGATCGCGTAGTTTGTCAACAGGCCAATGGCGTCTGCCGTGAACGTATTTCAGTATAAATAAAATAGATTCAGTAAAAGTTAGTAAAGTTAGTATTTGCAATACCCAGAGCTACATCAATAGTAGGGAAAAAATGTCAGATTCAAACAGATGCTATTGCATTTCTTTGATCAAACAATTACACCAACATACGCGCAGATAAACGCACAAATCACAAGTACTTCAACGAAATAACCGAAACTTTGGCGTCGATTCGAAGCGTTCCACCCTCATGAAAACCGATACTTTTTCATGTTTTTCACTAAATCTTAACTTCAACAGGTCTATTTTGATACCCATGTACGTCTACCAACCAATGATCTTCCTGTTAAGACATTTAGAAAACAAATGCATACAACTTACGTATTAATAGGACATAAACTTTCATTTTCTGTTATATTTCCTGCCCGCTGATCTCCCTGTTGACGCCAGTGCTGTCATAAGGACCTTCTGATTGAAATACTTTAAAAACAAACGCAACACATCTTATCAATTAATGATCGGAAATAAACTGTTTTCTTTCATTCTTTTCTGACCGCTGATCTCCCTGTTGACGCCAGCGAGCTGGTTCATGAGCGCCCTGGCGTCGTCCCGCGTCTCGGTGGCAGGGCGCTGGTTGTTGCGAGCCTCCTCCTCCATCTGACGAGCCTGGCGGGACATACATCACGGATATTAGGAGGATTAGCTTAGATGTTGGTTTGAGCCTCCCTAGCCGCAACAAAGGCGTTCCAAAGTGAGGAAGGAGGAAGGCTCTATTTCGTGGGGAGATAAGGAAATGCGGAATCTATGCACAAGGTGCATAGAAACAGTAAATTGAGATAAAAGTTCGTGAAACAAGATAAAAGTTGAAGAAGAAAGTAGTAGGTGCTAAAAAACATGACAGCAGTGAACCGAAAAAAATGGTCCTTAATTAAATAAAAACACTTTATTTCAACAAAAAGGAAGGTCTACCTACCTCTCAGCTTGGGATCTCACATTTTCCAACTGGGAATGCTAATTCCCATAGATACAATAGCTGTATCCTCTTCAGGGGAGCGGGGATATTAGGGAACTTCGTCAACGTACAGTGACAGGGAACGCGAGTGAGCTGGTATATGGTTAACGCAGGCGTCTAGCATTAAACCTGAAGAACATGAGTGCAGTAGAGCGCATCGTTATTTTTCAGATTCAATAAGAATAATTAGCAGAAACTGACCGGCTATATTACTGACCTGTACATATGATGCCCATGAGAGCATTTAACACTGAAGCAGTAGGTTAACCCTCACCTTGAACCAGAGAATTATAATTCTTGTCTCTAGGAGGGTGTTTATGCCAATTACAAGCACTCACACTCTTACCCTGATTAAAGCAAGTCCACAACCGTTTATTCAATACTACACACGCTATCACAAAAATGCAGTGTAAATACTTAAACGAACATAAAAAGTAGAAGAAAAGAAACTCATTAACCTAAGCTTGAGATGCATTTAATGGGGTTAATGCATTTAATACACTAACTAAAACGATGTTTACACTTTTACGAACAAATACGTAACATAAGATATTTGCTATTTTTTACAAAATTATTACAATCGTAAGATATCCACATTGTGGATAGTTACATAATAGCACTACAAACACAAGACTCAGAGAGCACAAACCCTCGGTGGTTCTTCCCCTCAACAAACAGAAGATTAAAAAATAGAAAACAACGAGGTCACACCCTGCGTAGCAGATCCTTGGCGTTGAACTCGAGCTTCATGCGGTCGAGCATGTTGGTGGTGGAGCTGTCGGTGGTGCTGTAGAGGTTGAGTTGTGTGCGCAGCAGCTGGTACTCCTTCTCGATCTGAGCACATCATCGTGAGACTTTATTTAAGGTACATTTATGAGCACACCATCATCGTGAGACTATATTAAAGTACACTAATGGACACACCAACATCGGGAGACTTTATTTAAGGTACACTAATGAGCACACCATCATCGCGATACTTTATAAAAGTACACTAATGAGCACACCATCATCATGATACTTTATTCAAGTACACTGATGATAACACCAACATCATGAAACTTGAGCGACGTACACGACTAAGATCACCAACAGCATCATGATACATTATTGAAGTACAAACGTGAGAACAGGAACATCATCATGAAATTGTAATGAATTACACAAATGAGAATATCAATATCATCAAGAAACTACTGGATTACACGAGCCTCAAATGGCGTTCGAATAACTTGTTACATAAACACATAGAGTATCTGTTCAAAAATACTCAAAGATTTTATCGTGAATAAAGGTTGGAGTTATAACATATTTTTAGCTAAAAAAGAAGCAACTGATCAGCAAAGCGAGTAAATGAGCCTAACTACCTTCGTAAAATGAGAACGCGTTAGAAAAATATTCCCCTCAAAAACATTTTCTGATGACACAAAATGTACAACTGACTCTTGGTTAAATTTACTGAAATCAGAGTAATAGCTGGATTTTGTCCGTCATGAACACATCAGTGAGGAACTAACTTCCTAGGTGAGATACTTAACTAAATGTTCACTTCGAAAACTCCGAATGCCTTGCGTCCTACTCGTAAATTGGTTTTCAATTAGGACGCATCTTGATGAAAAGCTTTACTAAGCTGTTAATTAAATTATCTTTGAATATCAAATGCATGAATGCCATCTGCATAAAAATTCCTATTCTAACAATAAGTTTCGAATTCTGTCATTAAATCAAGCACTAACCTAAAGTTAAAAACTCATCAGAATGACCCTATGGCTGAGCAAAATGCAGTATATTTGAAAATTTAATCTCAAATAAAATGTTTTCACAGCTGAGCAATTTACACTATATTTGAAAACTTAATTTGAAGTAAAACGAAGTTTTATGCTTTCAGGGACAAATACCTTCCTGAGCGCCGGCCATGGTGGTGGGATGAACTGGCTCTTGTTGACGTTGTCGATGTCACGAATGAGCTCCTCGATCTCGTCCAGGAGCACGTCTACGCAACCGTCCACGCAGGCTGAGAGGGAACACAGCTCGATAAAACCAGGCTTTGGATTTTTATTTTTTCAGGCCAAAATCTAAAGTTTGATATTGAAAAATATTTAGCCTTAAAGAGCAATTGATATTTGACAACTTTGCGGCCTTGATAAATGCTGAATGTTCTTTGTGATAAAATATTAGTTGCTGAAAAGGCTAAATAACAGAATTTTGATGGAAGAAGATCAGTCTGGTAACTGTGGGGGGATGCATAGAAGAAGTAACTCAGCTCAAGTTGTACATCATTGATACAGTGAAGTCATTACAAGCAGACGAGTACAAAATGAACAAAATGGTAGAAAAGTTAGTACAGCGATCGCATACCCTCATATTCTGTTCTCTTTAGTAATTAAAAGGATGAATGGAAAAGGCTACAGACACACAAAAAGTATTCTACACTACCCTAGGACAATAGGCGGGTTCACCACCAGTCAGGGCACTCGTGAGATCAAGAGCAACTAAAACAAGTATTCTTTCGAGCTCAGCTTTCCAAGTACAATAAAAACTTAGTTTAACGTAAATCGTGTTTAAGTCTAATCAGTTTGAGTACGTCGTGAAAGAAGTCGGTTGCGGGCGCCCTTTCGCGCATGTGCGACAATTACTAGCAGCAGGCAAACCTTAGAGGAAAGCCAGTTCCCTATGACACATTGGTTACAGCAGATAATCCCAGAACTTCTGTATAGTGTAGATTAAAAGTTCTATGTTTAGATGGACCGAGTCTAGAGCTACGTTGAGAACCGATTTTATTGAACGCTTAGAGAAAGGGAATTTATTCATTGTTGCCACAAGGAAAATATTTTTTCCTTCTTTTCGCGCTTTTTACTTCAAGTGCACATGAATCAGTGAACAGAAATCACAGACACAAGATCAAAGTATCTTTAGATAACACCAAATTACAACCCGCAATACCCAGCCTACTTTTCTCGCTTGAGCATCAATTATTTTAACCGCGCAAGTATAGCCTCTGTAATGAACGACTAAGATCACACATGCTCTGGCGGTAAGGGTTGACTGGGTTGGCCCTTACACTTGCAGCCGGTGTCCACCACAACGTGACGAGGGGCGCACTGCGAGCAGTCGTGGCCCATGATGCCGGGCTTACAAGTGCACCTGCGTACCAGCAAAATTGCTATCATTTATAAAACGAGAACAGAAACAAAACGAAAATACCGTAGTCAACACAGAAACATAAGCGCCGTATTCAACACGGAAACATGAACGATTTGATGGATGACTTACTAAATTTTATTATCAGTGAAAAAACTTCAACTGTTAATACTTATTGGGACCATGGAGATATTAAGTTGGGAATTTTAGGGATTCTGAACATCGTGATTGGTTTGATTGCACAAATTAGAGAGTAACATTTCCAGCTGGCTCCTCACTCTCTCAGGGACCAAGTTTGGTCTCTCAGTCTAAGAATTAAGACCTCATATCCTATTAAAAGTGAAAAAATTATTTTAAAAGTAAACTCTGAGGCACAATCTAGTTCCTAAAGCATAAATTTAGATACTAATCACTTGAGTGCCAATGCTTAAAAAAATTACTACTACAGACATAAATCAAGAATTGAACTCTTAGATCGTAAGAGTAACGATAAGATATTACTGATATTACTGCAGACAAAACTTCGATGAGGAAGAAGTAACGTACCTGCCATCGGTGTCGCAGCCGCCGTGCAGGCTGCCGTGAGGGTCACATTTGCAGGGCACGCAGCGGCCTCCTGGCTGGCTGGGGCGACCGTACCACCCGAATGCGCAGCTGCAAGTAAAGTTAATCAAATAAATTCCATACGCCCTACGAAAAAAAAGAGGAATCAAATTAATGAAATTACATACGCTTTAAATGAAGAAGAAAGAGGAAACAAAGTTCATGAAATTCCGTATGCCTTAAATAAAAAAAGAGGAAACAAAATCAATGAAATTATACACGCTTTAAATAAAGGAGAAAGAGGACAAAATCTGTCTAAAAAATTGCGATGTTGGTACACATATAAATGGATTTTCCAGTACAAGCCAGCAAATGTTGGCGTTTAATAGGTTTGATACATATTTAATAGGTTTGATAAATATTTAATAGGTTTGATAAATATTTAATAGGTTTGATAAATATTTAATAGGTTTGATAAATATTTAATAGGTTTGATAAATATTTAATAGGTTCGACAAATATTTAATAGGCTTGATAAATATGCTATTTCAGCCCTTACGTGCATTTCGACTCCATATGATAGTTCAAGCTAAACGTTAGGTGTTTGTTTCATGAGAGAATACTGTTTGGCCCACACACAAATGAATTCTCCATGACAAGCCCGAAATTGTTGGCGTATTTGCCAATTCAGTATGTTCGCCACTTCGCCAATTGTTCGTCAATTCACTAGGTTTGATAGTTATATTTCTGCATGTACGACCACTTTGACTCTATATGATAGCTCAAGTTAAACGTTAGGTGTTCGTTTTATGAGAGAATACTGTTTGATTCACGAAGTAACTTGCCAAACTTGGCACTCAATCCACATACTACGCTTCCGAAGCACAGAGATATTCTATGCTTAATATCTGGATTTGCAAACCAAATTATGTTATCTTAAAACTTTTCACACTTCACAAATCGTGCAGACGAGTAAACACAAGTTACAAAATAATAACTGCTATTTAAGATGGGGATTGATTGCGCTGGAAGTGGTATGAGCTATCAATGTATTTAAAAACTAAACGTCTTCATATATCGCTCAATTTTTACGATCTCATTTTTTGAAGGTTTTTCACTTACTTCGTCTTTTAGAAATTAACTGGAAAGCAAGGTCAATGATCAGAAGATTTTCCCTAATACCTTTTCTGTCCGTCTTCTCCGTTTTCTATAATCACCGAAGGGACTTCATTACCTCAGATGAAAATACAACCCCTGCGGACTTAATCCAAACTAGGATATTTCTTCCCCAAAGTGTGCTGCATTATTCTCGCACCACGAATAAGGAAACCCGGAGGGAAAAGCTTACCGACCTGTCACACTTGTCACCGGTATAGCCTTCCTTGCAGTGGCAGATGTAGCCGGAGACAGGGTGAGCCTCACAAGTTTCGGCGAAGTTTTGTGTTAGGGAAGGACAGGCGCAAGGTCGACATGGACCTCGTCTGGGGTCACCGTAGTAACCAGACGCACACAGCTCGCAGTGGTCGCCCGCTGTGTTGTCGCGGCAGTTCTGTTATCAGAATCACGTCTCACGAAAAATGTTACAAAATTTAAAATGCGCATCAGACGACGACTGGAGAAGGAAACTTGAGCTGATGCGTACATGTGAGACTGGGTAACTGTCGTGCATCCGTCATAGCATGAGAAAAATTTGTAGTTAGAAATAAAAGTATCTCACGTGGAGACTGATCCTCATAATAGAAAAAATTAAAGCCACTCTTATTGATTATCGCGATCGCACAAAGAGGGCTAGAAGTCATAGATAAACAATCAAATACCAGCTTAGTATTTGATTCATTATCATCTGAAGTTATAAAAACTTGGAACCATGTAATGAGAGAATCAAGTGTGCAATGAATAATAAAAAGACACAAGACCTTAGTCGCTCGTTCACTACTCACGAGACACACGCCAGTCTCCCGGTCACACTCATCGGAACGTCCGTTGCAGTTACACGGTCGGCTTTCGCCAACCAAGTCGATGATGATCGTAGACTGGATGTAGTTGTCTTTGTACCACCGGAAGAACCCTGAGAATAGGTTGCTATTTGTAATTGTACATCATTTTAGAGCGAGGACTTAAGAATAGAATGCGTCATAATGCGTTCAAAAGAACAGGTTTATTCGATGTTGGCAGTTCTATGATTATCTCTTAATTAGGATAGGTGTAATTGTTAATGAACGCGTTTCTGAATGTGGCCGTTGTAACAACTTGAAGATTTTAATCTACTTGAACAGAGAACTAAAGAATAAAGAGCGTACAAATGATGTAAACAGAATGAAATGAATTGAAACGTTAGGATGCTGCTTGGAAGTTTATTGAAGCGAAATTTTTAATTTAACTCGTACTGAAAAGAAAAGAAAAAAATTAAGGAATCTAACTTCACAGCGCACTTGATGGTAAAAATTAATTCTTGAGCACTTAGTGAAAAAAAGAAATTACTCCGTTACACGTGTGTTACTCAATAAGCTAATACGATAAATGATTGAAAATAAACAAGAAAGAACCAAAAAATAAGTATCGGCGTACGTAAATTATGGCACTCCAGAACACGTTACGGATCTAAATAAAATATTGGCACTGTAAATTATGGCACAAGTAGCTCTTGCACTCTGGATGACTTTTAAGATCTAAATAAAATTTATATATTGAAAATTATAGCACAAGAAACGCACTTCAGACGACCCTACAGGTCCGAACATAAGGACAAGACCATAAATTGATGTCAAGAGCTACCTTGGCTGGGGTTCTGGCAGGAAGTGCCGATGTAGCTGTCAGGACAGAAGCACTGCTCCACACCCAGCGCCGTGCGTGACGACACAAGTGTTCCCTCTGTCGCCACGTCCAGAGTTACGTCGCTTAAACTGCGGATGAAATTGAAATAAATATGTATCCTTTCAATCAAGTTTGGTACGGAACTATTTTTTCAAATGCATAATAATTAACACCAGCACGCAATGAAGGTTATCTCTGGTTGAGCCAGAACCCATTTCTGACACTTGGTGGAATGAGCGAGAGCGCTAAGTTCTTCTTCTTCCAAACCGGAGAATTAGCTAGCTGGAATTTATCGGGAATCAAACCGGCAAACTTTTTCGTAAAGTTGAATGCTCTATAACCATTGAAATACGGAGACACGACAATAGTAACTAACCAGCCAATATCCATAGCCCCAGTGCCGCTGACACTAACGTACATGGAAGAACCAAAATTTTTCTTCGTTGAAGAAGAAATCGATGTCGCTCCACGAAAGGATTAAGTTGTAAAAGTATAAAACCCATTGAAAAAGATCACTCATACGACGTCAATTTGATGTTATCGAACTAGAAAAGTATTCACGTTTTTCAAAGAAGGAAACTGATATTTTGTCAAGAACAGACAGTTTTTGAACAATAGGGGTGAGTGTATACGGCCAAATGAAACGTTTCAAAATCAGCCGCACAAAACCAAACCAGAATTTTACATGAAATATCAATCTTTCTTTTGATCGAATGATATACCAAGAACACGTTCGAAATCAAACTCTAATAAACTAAACTGGCATAACTGCTTCGGTAAACTTTTCACCCTGGAACTAATGCTTAAACAATGTTAATTTTGTACACCAAACAGGAATAAAAACATCTCTACCAACTTGGCGTCTCGATCCTCATTATTCTGTAAGAGCTTGAACTTTATTTGACGCAACAACAAAACAATTTATTTTTGTCCAACCTTTAGCAAGCGATACAAGAGACTCGGAAGATTGGCTACGTAAAAGGTAGCTCATCCGACATCTAAACAGGCGGCGTCCTCTTACCATGCAATGTTCTGATCAATAAAAGCTTGGCACGAGGAAACCCAAAACCACACCTCATATTTGTTTTAGATCAAAGTTCTTTTCTCGAGGACATTGTATCTCAGTGTTGAGTCAAACTAGCGTACATGACTAGTCGAAAATGCCAGCATTCCATAATGTTCGACAAAGCATGGAAATTATTTCATTAGGTAGTTTTTGATATGAGACAGAAATTAAGATAGTTCTAACTTGAACAGTCCTGCTTGAAAATCCTATCCTGGATACAGGAAGAACATACCATGAACTGGTTGAATAATGTAAACAATCGCTATATTTTTCTGCAAAATATTTGAATGAAGGAAACACATATCATTTGAACTCTGTCAGGAAATTTTTTAGATTTTCAATCATTATGGCGAATTGATTGATTATATAAGTTAGCTTCAGCCTCTCCTACCACAACAAAGATGTTGAAAAAGAGGATGGATGAAGGCCACATTTAAAATGGAGCTTAGGGAACGCGGAACCTATGCACAAAATATACGAGTATATTCCCGTCAGGACCCCTCGCGCTTAGAAACAGTAAGTTGAAAAGGAAAGTTAGGAAACAAGATAAAAGTTGAAAAAGAAAGCCAGAGGTGCTGAAAAACACGACAGTAGTAAACCGAAAAAAGATGGTTCTCAAGCAAAATATTTTATTCCGACAAAAAGAAGGCCTACCTAACTCTCATTTTGGGACCTCACACTTTCGTGCAGGGAGTGCTCATTCTCATAGATACAATAGTCGTCTTTCCCTGAGAAAATATTATGACGAAGCCAAACCGAGAGATATTCATAATTTCTCTATCTAATAACAACATACATCGGCATCTTTGGGATGCTTTATTTCCAACCAAGCCTGTTACATATGACCTTAGCATTGGTTTTTCAAATGTCTTATAACTAACACTATATATAGGACACCATGACGGTTCCCTCGTAAAGCCGGTACCCATTTCCGACACCTGGGTTGAATGGGGTATTGTGCTTGAGCTTTCCCTTATACCCAACGGGGAAAATCGCTGCGCCAGCGCCGGGATACGAACCCTTGTCTCCAACATACAAGGCCTTAACCACTGTACCCCCGCGGGCATACTGCAAGCATGACGACTCGTTCTCTCATGCTCCTCCCAAGACACTTTCATAATAGTCGCTATGATAAGAAATGATGTAACAAATGATGCGATGTTATAACTGACGTGGCAGCCACAACATCCTCGGAGTGAGTGGCGCGGATGAGGATGTGCTGGATGTTCTGCAGGGCGATCATCATCTGCTCGCGCGTTACGGGCTTTGTTGATCCTTTCAGGCGCCAGTGGTCTTCGTGCAGCCTGTGAATGTTTAAATATGTAATTAAAAGAGTCTGATTACACAGAGAAACAATTTTAACGATTGCAGCCAAGCGAATACGACTCTTGGCCATTAGATGAAAAATTTGCGTCCCGTAAATGCAATTAATACCATTTTTGCATAAAATAAAAATTTTACCACTGTTTCTCATTGAAAAATGAGCTACTTACGTCAACTGGGCAAACATAATAACGTAGATATAAAGTTTGAGAAGCACAAAAGCCCTCAATTTTCGAAATATTAGTGGCGTGGTACTGCCCTTCATTTAGTAAGTGCACCGCTATTATACAAGAAGCATTAGTAGCTTCAGCCCAGCATACGCACCACTATCATACTAGAGGGGCCACAAGCTTCAGCCCAGCAGGCGCACCGCAGCGCCTACTCATAAACCAAGGTGTCAAATCACCTGACGCGGTAGGTGCCGTCCTGCTCGATGCCCCGAGGGAAATGCTCCAACACAAGCTGCCAGTTGCCCTGCAGGGACACCAGGGGGTAGGTCTGCAGGATGTTCTCTGGGAACACGCGCGTGCCTCCCGAGCTGTCCACGCGGAACTGCAGGTACCCGTTGTACGACCGCACCTAGACATCACATCGAGTGGAGGCTGTAGTGGATTGAAAACGTCGTATAGCTCATGGGAATGTCAAGTTATGAATAAGTTTCATTGTGTCATATATATGAACTCGAAGTCCTATTCTCGTGAATTGAAAATAACTTCAGTACACTATTAAAATATGTGTAAAAATCAAGTTAATCCTATAAAAAAACTGTTCAAAGATTCCCTCAATAAGCGGGCAGCTCTCAGTTTAAAGCACGAGCTAACACCAAAGAAGCCACTACCAACTAACGATGTTCATGTTGAGATATTTTAAAAACCTATGATGTTTTTTGCATCATCTTTATTGCAAATAAACTGTTTTTCTTTCTTTCGACCTCGCCGCGAAACTACAACGACCATCAGAAACTTGAACAAAAACTCAAACAACATCGGGTTTAAACTCGGCTTCATGGAAAGTAAATCGTGAAATAAAGTGTGCCACCTTGTCCCTCATGAACTCTTTAGGCACGAAATAAAGTGTGTCCATGCACTCTTTAGGCATGAAACAAAGCGAGTCACCTTGTCCCTCATGAACTCTTTAGGCAGAGTCCAGTAGAGGGGGGCGGGGAAGGGGGTGGCGGTGCCCAGCACGATGTGCGCCGGCTCGCCAGGTATCACGTGCAGCTGGTTGGTCACGTTCAGGCGCGGCTCTGGTCGGGTGCGGTCTGTGCTCAGGTGGCGCTCTCCGGGCAGTGCCAGCTGTGGGGCGCGGGGTTGTGGCAGGGCAGGGGGAAATAAAAAGTAAAGAAAAAATAAGAGGGAAATAAAAAGATGAGGGTGAAACAAAAACATGAGGGTGAACTAAAAACATGAGGGTGAAATAAAAAGATGAGAGAAAAATAAAAAGATAAGAGAGAAATAAAAAGATGAGAGAGAAATAGAAAGATGAGAGAAAAATAAAAAGATTAGGGAAAAATAAAAAGATGAGGGAGAAATGTAAAGATGAGAGAGAAACAAAAAGATAAGAGAGAAATAAAAAGATGAAAGAAAAATAAAAAAATGAGGGAGAAATGTGAAGATGAGGGAGAAATGTAAAGATGAGGGAGAAATAAAAAGATGAGGGAGAAATACAAAGATGAGGGAGAATTAAAAACAGGGGATAAATATAAAAATATGAGGGAGAAATAAAAAGATGAGGGAGAAATAAAAAGATGAGGGAGAAATAAAAAGATGAGGGAGAAATAAGAAGAGAAATAATGAGGAAAAAAGCGACGGAGGAAGTAAAAATGAAAGAGGGAAGCAAAAAGGAGAGGGGGAACAAAAAAGTACGGTTAAAAGAAAAAATGATGAAGAAAATGAAAAAGTTAGGGCAAACAGATGAAGTGCGGGTGAATAAGAAGAGCGAGTGTACAAAAAGTTGTGGGAGTGTAAAATGCTGAGGGTAAATGAAATATTGCGGGTAAATAAAAAGATTATCGAGGATAACAAAGTGGAGGTTAATAAAAAAATGAGGGTAAACAAAAAAGGTGAGGGCAAATAAAAATAACAGGGGAGCTTAGAAGGTATTGTTAGATAAAAAGAAGACGATAGTTATACAAAAGTTACAGATAGATTTGAGTGGAAATAGGGAGGGAATTGTGCCACACAAGAAGACGAGGCAGAGACGGCACAACAGACATGCCGGAGAGAGGGAGAGCGAGAGAGGGAGAGCGAGAGAGGGTTTAGTCCGACGAAGAAGTTGTCAGCGAGATGCAGCGGTAGAAAAAACAATACATTAGTCAAATATTTACATGAACGTCCTAAACATTCACGTTATTATTGGAGAGCTTTCCAAAACAAATATGGCGCAATATTCAAACTGATTATTTTAAGATTTGCATTATTTTCAGCGAAGTGAATAACGGTACAGATGTTTTAACTTCAAATCTTGAAAAGTAGTTTTTGCTAATTGAATGAAATCAGAAATTATAAACTAGGACAAATCCTATCACAGGAAAAAAGTTCTTTCACTTTATTGTAGATTATGGACACATTCTACATTTAATGCGCTCAGGCCTAATAAAAAAAGGGCACATTAAAGCAATAAAACAGTTTAAGAAAGCAAAACAAAGGTAGCACAACCCTCATTTAATGACGCTTAAAGACGAGTTCATTACAGGGCACATTCATCCAATATGAAATGAGAAAATGCAAATTACACGCTAAAATACGTAAAATTTTCGATAAAAACAAAAGAGTTTTCTATCACTATCGAATTTTCTTCTCGAAAGCATTGAAGCTCAACTCCAACTATTTTCTACGTGTCAGCTTGAAAAGGACAGTAATTATGGTTCTGTTCGCGTTACAAAATATGAACTTTAAATGGATGTTTTGTTGCAACGAAAATGAGCTCGAAGAATCCGGATTTTTGGTTCACTGACTCTCAGCTTCGCTTGAAGGACACTCACTTGTATGAACTTGGGCGGTAAAACATAACACTGGAACAGAATTTACAATCTTCCGAGAGCCTTGATGTGATCACGTAAACTATAGATTCTTATAAAGCTATTTTTTTGCATGCAATCATGGAATGATTGTTTAGCTGGAACAATGTGGCGGAAGTCGCTGCGCATCGCAATTTTTATCGTTAATTTTTTTTCTGTGCTCAAAGTCACCAGCGGTTCAGTGTTCTGTGTCATTATTTTCTATCTCGTTGCTCGCTAATTAATTGAAACAGTATGAGGTGTACTAGCACATGGGATCTTGTTGAAATGCTCTACATTTTTCGCCAGGCCTCATATGATAAGATAAATTTAATTAACACGCCTCAATTTCTCTCGCAAGAGAAAATTTAAATATGGGAAAAAATGATGTCAAATCTGTCCTTGGAATAACACAATGCATCCTTCACAGTCCGAGAAATGCATTACTCACTAATAAAGTCACTACGCATAAATTACGCGTGGCAACGAGACATCAATGGATCGGGTGAATCGAGCAATAAACAGAGAACGAAAATGAAGGTAGGCACTGCTCATTTATCGTTGCTGAAGAGTATCATATCGCTGTAAAAACAAAATAAAAGTGAAAGGTGAAAATCTGAATGGAAATAATTTTAAAGCTTTCCTAAAAATTAAAAAAGTCGCGTTTATTTGCTAGCATGGTGAAGCAACAGCGATATAAAGTACCTGTAGCAAAGTAAAGGAGCCAGGAGTGTGGAGCAGCTTTGGCACACGACGAATAGCAATAGATCCACAAAATAAAGAAGCCAGGGAATATTTAACACACACATTGGAAGCTAAGCGTAGCCAACCAAAGTACACCAAACCACTGCTAAGAAAAACAAAACACAAAACAAATCAGGGGGCAAAAGGGAACGCTTCAAAGATGCTGAGAAACAGGGCAGGAGTAAAGAATGCAATTACGTTGATATAACAAATCCGAAAGATTTGTTATATCAGAAACAGAAATAGAGCGAGATGAGAGAACGTAATTACGTTGATATAGCAAGTCTGAAAGATCCTGAGAAACAGGTCAGGACATAAAAACATAATTACGTTGATATAACAAATCTGGAAGATACTGACGAACACGGCAGGAGGAAAGAATGTAGCTTCAAAGATACCGAGAAACAGATACTGAGGAAAAGGGCGGGGTAAGAGAAAGTAATTACGTTGATATAACAAATCTGAGAGGTGTCCCATGGTCTGACGATGACGGTAGCGTGAGGGGGCGCTGGCCCGCCGTAGGTAGCACCGTACTGGACCCCCAGCACTCGCCGCTGAGGGAATGTCACCTGAACACGAGCGGGAAGGAGGGATGCCTCTTTGTTCTGGAATACTTCACCTGACTTCAGGGAGAACACGCCATGACGGTCACGGGAGGGGCTTAGAGATCATTTTTCCCTATTTGTGTTACTAGTTACTGCCACGTTAGTAATTTAAATGAAGGAAATTCAGGGTGACTGTTGTGATGTGGAATGTACTTGTAGAGAGCCGTATTGACGCCCTAAAACATGTGAGTCAGTCAATGAATGATGATGGATCAGTGACGAGAAATAAAGGGTGCACAAGAGCTATAAAATATGAATCTATTTCATACAAAATAGTCATGATGGAATACGAGTCGAATGTCCGGTTCTTCAAATTGATGAGACCTGAAATTTCGTTTCTAACCAACACCGTAAGGCTCACACGGGGGCAACCAAGAGGTGTTTTGAATTATGATTTTCTCGAATGAAAACGAATTTGTGAAAATGAGCATCAGGAAAATTATGATCGTTTCACAATTTTCGCCTAAATTTCAAACAAGAAAACGTGACAAACATTGAAATTTCAACTGTTAATTTCTTTTCAGTGCAAGTTTTTGGAACGAGTCTGTAGTATGAATCGGGAATATGATTTTAAAGTTGCAGAAAAAAATGGAGTTCTCGAACAATTTTCCTCAACAAATTTTGAGACAATAACGGTTGTTTCAGATGCAGCAGAAAACTTTAGTCAAGTCTGTTGATGATATGCATGCACGAATAAGAATAGAGCAGATAGATAAATCCTTCATGCAAATACGCGTGAGGTGAAAGTCTAAGATAGCATTGGGTCGAATGATTTTCGTCAATGATGACAGTGATTTGCATAAAAGTAAACAGTAAACCTGTAAAAAAAATTCACGATTAAATGATATTAAATAAATGATTCGGTTCACTACCTAAGAGCCACCAGATACACTACCGAACAAACAACATCATAACCCCACCACCCTCTTTCGCTCGTTATTATCTAAACGTATACTTCCCACGAAGGCTTAAAAAATACAACAAACAACAACAGATGGAAAGCGCACGCACGGGTTAATGCTTTTCGACGAAAAAACTCGCTTTTCTCGCGATACCGGAACCTGATTTTTCGGTTTTTTAGTACGAGGACTATTTAACGCATGTTTTCAAGAAGGACCGCGATTTTCGCGTTGATTAATATCAAATCTTCGACGCCGCCGCCTTCGAAAAGCGCTGGAATAGACACCCGAATGCCACGACGACGGCTGTGCCATGCGCGAGTTCCGTCGTTTGAGAAGCCAGAAAATGCTTACACATATCAGTGCAAACAGAAATGCAGTATCTCCATGAAGGAAAAATAATAAAACTTCCTCACAAACTTCATTTGTTATTCTGATGCGTTGTGACTTGTAAGATATCAGCTCATAGGTGCTATGAGAAGCCCTTATGCTTGAGTGTTCAAAAACATGAAAAATTTGAACTGAAATCAATCGGGTAGCAAGATTAAGAAGACCAAGGGAAATCGACTGCACCTCGGTCGGAATTGATGTTCAAAAAGGCGATACTGCACTTTGCTCACACATTCAATGGGGTTAGGTGGGCAGCAGCAGCAGAATACTAATGGAGAAAGTCACACCTGAGACCAAGTGTAGGGAGCTTGCTGGCATTTGTCGGTGCGCTTGAAGCAAAAACATTCGGTGCAGCCGAGGGGATTTTCGGCATCCAGTCCAAATGTTGACCCTTTGCAGCGGTCGCAGCGGCGGCCCGTCACGTTCGGCTGACGGGAGATACTAAATTAGTAGAGTTTTCATTAATTACCTATCAACCCCTTACAGTGCGATTCATTTACTCACATTAACGTTCACCATCATTAGACAAGCACTGGTATCAGGTTATCACCGACGTCAGAAAAGGAATGGAACTGTCATTCAGTAGTGAACATTAAGAAATTCATAAAGGCGTAAATTTGGCTAGAAAATAAAATATGTTAAGATTGTTTTTAAAAGAATACATCTGTGATTCCATTGTCATTAAAGAGTCAACCTCCCTCACAAAATTTATGTAATTCTAATAATGAGACCTATTTATATACAGGGGCTTAAAAAAATGAAAAACACTTAAACCTGTCACACAAAATTCATTTTCAAGCCTACAAGGTTCGATGTTTGAGAAAGGTAAAGTTAAAATTCGATTAAATTATTATTATAAATGCACTTTTAGGCCAGCTTGAATGAACAAATGTAAGCTGTAGTATTCAAACAGATGAACCTAATCATCGTCACATTTTAGGTTCGAATCACAAATGATTCTGTTCTTCGCATAGTGTCCACTGGAATTTCAGAGTGCTTCGAAAAATATACATAGATAAATACGTTTCTGCACAAACATCGAAAAAGAACCTTCTCAACTACAAGGATGAATTTGTGGATAATTTTGACGTAATGTTTTTTTCAACTAGTGGTAAAATCGTCTATCGAGCGGTGCAAAGCGGTAGACGTATACTGTACATTCAAGCCCTGAAGAGCGGACGCAAATTATTAAGCGGTACAGGAAGTTTGAAAATACTACTACGGTTCAGAGACAATGAAGACATGAGTCTTAAAGGGTCAAGGTGGTGCAGAAATTTCATTGGACTCATAGATACAGAATACAAAATCAGTTGTGACTCGTACCCAGAAACGTATTTATGCGTAATTTGAACATCTAATTTAACCTTTGGAACATTAAGTTTGATCCATGAATAAACTAGTGAGGTAAACTGTTTTTGAACTTTATTTCCCTGGAAATCTAACCTTTTAGGCTAGCAAATAAATTTTCTACGTCAGTTCAAAGAAAGTATACATATTTTTGAAGCATTCTTTATGGCATATGCTTACGTTAACTCGTCGAAATTTTTCGTCTTTCTTTGTGTGTCACCAAGATTGATAGATATAAATTTGTATGTATGTTTTGTTATGTAAACGGAAAGATGGGCCGGGCAGAACCTTGAATGTAGTTGATTTACTCTTTGAATTCGTTCACAGTACCGAGTTTTAAGCGCAGGACTCAAACCACATTCATTTCTCGTTACAAAAACACAGCGGATTGGCCACGGTAGAGGTGCAGTAAAAAGGAAACGTTTCACGATTCACTATCCTACACGTGACACCTCATACACTGTTTAGATATTGCAGCTGCTCAAAACGCTCGCCCTCTCCTTACAAGGACACTGCTCATTTCTCGATACAAAAAGATAGCAGATTGGCCACAGTAAAGGTTCAATAAAAAAGGGAACATTTCAGGATTCACTATCCGTCAAACTATATAATGCCACCTCACACACTGTAAAGACATCGATGTTCAAAATGCTTGCCCTCACCTTACAAGGGCACTGCCCCCGCTGGTCACACTGGCACCTGCCGTGCGCCTCACACACGTCGGACCGGGTGCCACCGGGGTGGCAGTCGCAAGCCCTGCACGAGGGCGCTCCGTAGTAGCCGTGAGTGCACTGGTTGCAGTGAGCGCCCCTGAAGCCTGGCTTGCACGAGCACCTGCCCGTCCTGAAGTCGCATTGCTGGTTCACGGAACCCTCCGCAGAGCACTGACACAGCTGCGCAGACAACCACGGTAAGGTTACTTAAATTGACACACGTGGTCTTCCATACCACGTACAGTGTATTCCCAAGAATAGAAAGAGAAAAGGATTTTATGATATGGTATCAAAAGAATATGGGACCTATGCGCTAGCGAGTTCCAACGTACGATTCCTAAAGTATAGAAAAAGCAAGATTGAAACGAGGTTATTAAACGAGATTTAAATTTAAAAAAGTAACAGGTGCTGAAAAAATGACTTAAGTGAGCCGAAAAAGAAATGGTTCGTAATAAAACGTACAAAAAAAATCTATACTATTTCAACGGTAAAAAGCCCTACCTAACCTTCAATTCCAGAATTTACGTGTTTCTCTGGAAGAGCTAAAACAAAGCTGAGAAATTATCTCCTCTAATAGACCGATGACTAAGAAGCACTGGGGTAAATTTACGTGGAAATTCAATATGGATCAGTTCGATGAAACAGTCGTTATACTACATGTTATTCATACTAGCATTATAATTAGAAGTGAGAGCGAATAATAAAAAATGACGTTTAAAACACATTGAAGAAAAACAACTTGATGAAACACTTCGTACGGTTAAAATACTATCAAAGAGCAAACATACGTACACCCACATGTAGATGCAAGTCCTGTGAACATAGTACATGCAAAATACTAAATGCACGAGGATCCCAATAGACAGTCCTATCGTAGCGCAATGTCATAGCGTCACAATTTGAGGAAACCATTTTGGGGGCATCTGCAGTCCAAAAGTCGATTCTCCCGATTTTTTTTATTGCTTTAAATGAGTTGTGGATATGTCCCCGAATGTCTGTTAAAATATCAGGAAAGTATCCCAGAGCTAGCGTCCCCCTCGGGAGGGGGAGAGCATCCCCCTTACGGACCTTTTTTTTCATTTTTGAACCTAGAGCAATGAAATTTGGTATACTGATAGGAACTGCAATTTAGAATAATTTATCATTCATGACAAAATGAGATTTTCTTGAAAAGAAAATGGTAAATCACAGAAAAAGACATTTTTGGGGGGTTTTCTAAATGCTTCTTCTCCTACAGTTTATGAGCTACAGTAATGATTTTGGTATCATTGGATGCAGAATAAGGTGGACATTGAAAAAAAATTCTCAAATTTTCAATTATATTTTATTTTATTTTTTTACATATTTCATCATTCATATTCCTCAAGGTAAGCAGCCCCCTTCCGAATATTTTTTTTATTATTGAATTCAGAGCAATGAAATTTGGTTTACTGATAGGAAATGTAATTTAGAATCATTTATCATTTATGACAAAATGCGATTTTCTTGAAAAGAAAATGGGAAATCATAGAAAACGACATTTTTTTTGGGGGGGGGGGGTTTCTAAATGCTTCTTCTTTGATAGTTTTTGAGCTACAGTGATGATTTTGGTATCATTGGATGCAGAATAACATGGACATTCCAAAAACTTGAATGCTTTTCCTCAAATTTCCAATATTAAAATTAAAAAAAAATCAAAATATTCAAGAAAATTCAAATTTATGACGTCATAACTTTGAAACAAGAATGAATTTTGAAAAACTTCCTAATACATTGTAAAACCCTTGTTTTTCTTCATCCAATGATACCAAAATCATCACTGTAGCTCAAAAACTGTAGGAGGAGAAGCTTTTTTTCTTAAAAATAGGTCTTATAAAACAAGTAAGTTTTCAAGACGTTTGTCATTATAACTCCGAAGTTTACAAAGCTAGAGCAATGCGGTTTGTTGCATTTGAAAGTGAAATGTGTGCTCTATCTAATTTACAAGGGGATTTTGAAAAATTTTTCTGTAAAGCTTTCCGTAGACTATTTTATCCTAAAAGTATAACTTTTGCCCTGACCCTTACAAAAAAAAATTCATATAAATTCTGAATGAAATATATCGAAAAATCCCCTTGTAAATTATATAGAGCACACGTTTGACTTTCAAATGCAACAAACCGCATTGCTCTAGCTTTGTAAATTTCGAAGTTATAATGAATAATATATGTATATATATAATTTTTTTTTAATAATTAATTTTCTATGGCCTTATGAAAAATATTTGTGTAAGATAAGTTCTTACAAATGTGGATATCTAGTAATCTGCAAATTTTAATAGACGTACGTCCAATGGAACAAAAGTTGACCAGTTTTTCAAAATGGTTCCCGTGAGTGAAAAGGTCCTCAGTTCAACCCACATCTGATCATCTCTATGTCAGGGAAAACAAACTCCTCTAGTCTATCTCCCTCCTAGTTAATTAAGAGCAGAGAAAACCCTTATTGCTCACAAAGTGTGATCGTGCAGCGCGCGATCAGTAATAATGATATCTTCTAGTAGATAAATAATCGAACGAGATGTACAGCCATCAGTAATAACGATGTTTTAAAGTAGATAAATACTGGGACGAGATGTGCAGCCTTCAGCAATAATGACGTTTTCAAGTAGATAAACACTAGAATGAGACCTACCTCGCATTGGAGCGATCAATAAAGGCGTTTATATGCTGATGAACATAAGGACGACGCGTACCTTGCAGTGGAGCGATAAGCAAAAACGATGTTTTCAGTTAGATAAATACTGGAACGAGCCTTATCTCGCAATGGAGCGATCAGCAATAACGACGTTTTCAAGTAGATAACTACAGGAACGAGACCTACCTCGCGCGACCAAAGAAGGCGTTCACAAGCTAATGAACATCAGGACGACGCGTACCTTGCAGCCCCGAGCGCTGGAGTAGTCCCAGGAGCCGGGCTTGCAGCGCTCACAGCGGTCGCCCTCGGTGTTGAGGGGGCAGATGCAGCGTCCCGAGTGAGGGTCGCACGACCGGCCTGCCACGCCGCATGGCTCGCACGCTGCACACATGCACGACAGGTGTATTTCAGGTACAGGAGATGTTTTTGGTTGTGCAGGTGGTGTATTTCAGGTGCAGGTGAGGAATATGAGGTGTATCGGTTGTGCTAGTGGTGTATCGGTTGTGCAGGTGGTGTATTGCAGGTGTAGGTTGTGGATTGGAGGTATAGATTGTGAACTGAAGATGTAGGTCGTGTACTGGAGATGTAGGTCGTGTACTGGAGATACAGGTCGTGTATTGGAGGTATAGGTTATGTACTGGAAATGTAGGTTATATATTGGAGGTATAGGTTGTGTACTGGAGATGTAGGTTGTATATTGGAGGTTTAGGTTGTGTACTGGAGATGTATGTTGTATATTGGAGGTATAGGTTGTGTACTGGCGATGTAGGTTGTATATTGGAGGTATAGGTTGAGTACTGGAGATGTAGGTTGTATATTGGAGGTGTAGGTTATGAACTGGAGATGTAGGTTATATATTGGAGGTATAGGTTGTGTACTGGAGATGTAGGTTGTATATTGGAGGTGTAAGTTGTATATTTCAGGTGCAGCTGATGATGTTTGTCGGTTGTGCAATCGGTGTATTGGAGGTTTAGGTTGTGTATTGGAGGTGTAGGTTGTATATTGAAGATGTAGATTTTAAATTGAACATGCAGGATTCGCATAGAAGGAGTGGGTGTAGGTGTAGTGGTGGTATTGGGTGAGCAGGGATTATATTGACATTATGGGTGCACAAAGTATATTGGAGGTAGAGGCTCGCAAAACATATTGAAGGAATAGGTGCAAAAGCTCATCAATCGCATTCTTTCACCTGCACCATTGCATAATGTGGCTCTAAAACTTAACCCACTAAAAGTATTGAATTATACCCTAAGCTAGCGCAAGGCTCCTTAATCACAAGCAAAATTTCCTCAAGGGAGGGCGGTACCATTTAGTATGGAATTAAGAAAATGAGAATTCTTTGCATAAGGAGCGTCTTAACACTGCGCGTAGGAGGAGCATGATTGAAAGAAGTGCATGAAACTAAATAGAAGTATAATAAAAAGTTAATGAAAGCTGAGAAAGGACAGCAGTGAATCGAAAAAAAAGATGGTCCGTGACAAAACAAAAACGTATTGTATTTCTTCGGCTTAGGATCTCACGCATTCCTCCACGGAGCGCTGATTTCCAGTAATGCAATAGTTTTATCTCCTAGAGGGATTCACCTAAAATAACACGTGTAAATTAGCGTCATTCATTTTTAATTGGATTGTTGACTCTATGACACAAAACTTCCAGTTTTAAATAGAGATCATTGAAATATATATGATCATCGGCATGTAGATTTGATCAATTTACGCGTTCCCGTAGATAAAAAGCCAAGAAATCTGAAAATTTTTCCTTCAAGGTAAGGAAAAAAAATACAAAAAATACATTGAGTAGTGCAATTAAAAGTTAAAGCCGTGGTTCGTATCCAAGTAAACCTTGAAAGGTTAGTTTGTCTAATATTATTACAATTTCACCAGGATTATACTGTGTGGAGTAAGACTAAATAAATTATTTCGCTCTTTGCTAAGCTATTTACTGAATTTTCCACGTTTCATTCGACTGAAAAGACTGTAAATAGTCATAAGAGGCTCAATTTTCTCCAAATAGTTCTTGTACAAGAATATACGTATAATCATTATTTACAGCACAGATCTTAATTTGATTTCAGTTCTTAGTCCACCCTTAGTTGTTTATCTACATCATCATACAACATTAAGTTACACACGGCTTGCATATCATCACGACCCCTCATTAACAACACTTAAGAGGATGATGACCACGGAGAATACAACCCACACGACCATAATGACCTCAAAGAAAACAACCCACACAATCATAATAACCACAAAGAATACAACCCACACAATCATAATGACCATACAGAAAACCACCGACAAAATCATTACTTAATTTATCCTCCTCACAAAAACTCCAAACACAACCGTGAAACCCAATACGCACGCTGGCAGCCGGCAGCAGAGAAGCCCCAGTACCCAGGCAGGCACTTGTCACAGCGCTCGCCGCCGACGCCGGGAGCGCAGATACACTGCCCCGTGGCCTCGTCACACCTGCCCCCGGCGCTGCCGCGGCCGTCGCAGTCGCACTTCCGACACCCGGTCCCTGAGAGAAGGCCCCAGTGTCCGGGGGCGCAGCGGGAGCAGTCGCGCCCCACAACGTTGGGCTTGCAGTTGCACTGTCCTGTGATGGCCTCACACGCGCTGCCACGCGAGCCCAGTGGAGCGCAGGCGCACTCTGCGGAAGAAAAAAGTGTGTTGTTTAAGTGTGAAGGTGTAAGCGCTGCGCAAGTTTAGATAAGTTAGTTTAAGCTTCCGAAACAGTAAAAAATGTTTTAAATAGAAGAAGGAGGAAGGTATCATTTAGTAAGGAGATTAGGGAACGCGGAATCTATGCACAAGGTGCATTGACACAGCTAGGCATGAAAGAAGTTCATGAATCAAGATAAAATTTGAAGAAGAAAGTAGTACGTGCTGAAAAATAAGACAGCAGTGAACAAAAAAATGATGGTCTTCAGTATAGGAAAAAAAAATATTTTATGTTAACAAAAAGAAGACCTACCTAGCTATCAGTTCGAGACATGACATTTTCCCCCAGGGAGTGCTAATTTCCGGAGATACAATAGTTGTAACTTCCTGAGGGGAATTGTGATGCATCAGAACCTTTAAGCAAGTGAACACCAATAGCTTGGCTGGAACTTTATTTTGAAAACAGGACTCTCAAATCAAGGAAAATCTTAATAGGGATCGGTACCTGAAGTTATTTATACCGATCTGCGGTATGTTCGAACGACACAGTTGCCGATCTTTATTCAAAATTAGATGAAAAATAATGAAATCGATGTGTATAAAAACAATGGAAATAGTTCAATCGATGTGCAATCAAATAAAATGTACACAAGTTACGCTGAAAATATAATGACTATTTTTTAACAGCCTCTATTATACTCGTATTAAAACTTTGAACAGAATATCGTTGTTAACAGGGAGGACAAATATTCTCTGTGTCCTTTTTCGCACACATCCTTCATTTAAAAAAGCAAAATGATACTATAAAAAATTTAAAAATTTAGAGGATCTAGATTATTTGGATATGAAGGAGTCTATGTACGTAAAATAAGGACCGAATTCACGCTGCTCCTACCGCTCTTTTATCAGTAAATATGCTAAGGTTTTCATTTAAGGGTATTTATAATATACGGGCACTGTCGTTTTGATTCCTAGATGAACTTATGACATGATGCCTCCTTAATTCTTCTTCTAATGTTGGAAAGATATTTTAACCAGAAAAAAACATTTATTTCGATAATTCGTGGCCCAATTAGACCTTTGCCACATTGCGTGACAAAAAGAGTAGTGAGCAGTGAAAGTAGCGAGACATAACGTGGTTTGGGCGCCATATTCAGAAAATGACTTGAACAGACCATCTATCCAAAAGTACTCGAGAATATAGCAAAAATCACGACATACGAGTATAACAGCATCTAAATTCTAAGCCAGAAAAGTGAACTGAACACTCGGAACAAGAAACACAATGAAGGTTTTAGGCGCTTTTTCCCCGAAGCCCGATCGAGAGTATGGCATCATATTTAGGGTAAGAAAGACGGTGGTTCGAATGAGTAAAACCACGGATGAATAAAACAACTAGAATGGATGAAACCGCGTTTTATTTAAAGGAATACAACCACGTGAAAGAATGAGGACATGAATGAATAAAACCAGGAGAACGGATTTAAAATGCGTATATATAAAACTCAAACGCTGTTGCATCCCTCGTAAGTCTAATGATAACTGTCTACAAGCCCAATGTTTCACGACGTATTGTGTGTACAAAAACAATGTGAATGATGACTTTTAATATTTTCGAGTGTAAATAAATGAACACGGGTATCGCATCATAAAAAAATGCTCGACCCTGTTTAAAGCACAAATTTTGTCATCATACGGTATTTCGTCTTGCATGTTTTTATGGGTAAAAACTGTCACAGGGTACATCTCCTTTCATATCAGCCATGCCATAAAATGCTGGAACAATCATCTGACATGTCTACGTTTCTAGACTGCAACCATTGCAGACATTGTCTTCATGCTGCATGGCTGCAGACATCGTCATTGTCTGCACAGAGCTATTGTCTTCCATCGCATAAACGTTCTTTGCATCTCGATTTACAATTCGAGCCAGAATACGGATCGACGTACGAAAATTTGTTCCAAGACTGAGCCTGGAGTTATTTCAGTGAAAGCAAATTTGAAAAAACTCGGGAGGCAAAATCAAATATGAATTAAAGAACTTTTGTGCTAAATATCTGTGACTTTTACCACTCAAACTCGAATTACAAAATAAAGACAAGCGTCCAAACAATTCGATCATTTCAAGCAAGTTGCGCCTCTGGACAAAATATTTCCAAGAGGTGACTTTCCACTTCCCTCTCAGATAAAAAAAACACAGCCTCGGCGCTCTCAGAGGGCGCACCCCGCGCCAAAATTGGGGAGGTCAAGTCATTCCCTACTCTATGTTCGCTGTGATGGGGCACACCTTCCTCCCCATACATCACCCACATTTGTCTCCCATGTCGGAGAAGCGGAAGAGACGTCCCGTCCGAAATAGACGGATGATGCAATAAAGTTTCTGATCTAACAAGTCCGGCGATGTTCAATATCAACATCGAATGATAATTAAGCTCCATGTTTTCGCAGCAGAATTTGCAATTTCTATTAACATCGGAAATAATTGGAAACTCTGTACATAGAGGAAATAATCAAATCAAAATGCATACGAAGGAATATTGTACTCAAGTGATTCGCAGCGTGTAAATTTAAGTGCAAAACTGCAGAGACAAAAAATAATGTATTTTCAGCACGAGCCATCATACGAGTGTACAGGCCCAAGAGATACGTGAGACAGGTCTGCATTTCAGGCGTGCAGACATCACGCAGCTAAGTTAGCTATTAGAGCGCTAAGTGCCGGAACAGCCTGCCCTGATACGAGCACGCGCTGCAAAACACTTGTGGCCAACCAGGAATAGCTCCACTGATCGACTAGTGACCGTTGCGTTGTGGTCATCAAGGCCTTGTGTCATGTTCTCTTGATGCACTAATTTGTTCTGACGGCTGCCCTGTGCCACGGATACAGAACATATTCCGTATACTGTGCCGTGCGCTCCGTGAGGGCTGGAATTATACTTTGCTATGAGCAGCATCCGCTGCTTATTAAAATCCTAGCTAATTTTGTAAGATCACCAATAGCAATACGGAACCTGATGCAATTGCAGCACCCGCAGTAGTGCCAAAATCAGCACCCGTCCTTGTTAGCAGGATTAGCAGTAACATAATCGAAGAATCAGTATAGCTATGACATTTTCATCCTTACATTAACGAAAACGTTCTCTTCCGTGAGTGGCCTTTCCCTGACATCTGTCATTCAGGCGTAAACAATTAAAAAATCGGCTTAAAAATTCAGATTTAAACTTAGGACATATCCTGGGTTCTAGGAACTTAAACGCCCGAGCATCTAAGACTCGTGGACAGGTTGAGAACATCCCAGATCGGAATAGAAAGCAAAGTAGCAAGTACTGTTCTTGGCTTCTTTGAGTTGTTTTCAACAACGACCGCATCGACAGCACAGATTACCTTTAACTGTAGACACAGAGACGAGTCGTCTGTTGCGCCGCGGCTTCGAAGTTGCTAGTCGCGAGCGGCGTGGGCAAAGTTGAAGATTGTAAAATTATGCATTTATCAACCTCTATCGTTAAATTGATACGCTCATTCTCAGAATCATTTTCTACTACCATTGTTTCAACTTTAAGATTTTATGTATGAAATATCATTACCTTAAACGTTTATTCCTAGTCATGTCAAAATATTAACGATCATCCTCAGTGTCAGCGTCTATCACCATTGAGTTTCAATTTGAAGATTCTACGACAAAAACATTATTAGTAGCACGATGGTCCACTATTCATTCACATTCAGAAAGGGGAAATGTGTGCTACTCCAATGAAGCCTGGCCTCAGGGCCGCTTCAGCTTTGAGGAGTTGAAATCCATTCAAAATTCCAAGAATTAAGATGATGGGTACCTAAAAAAGTTCTTATAAGCGTGCTCGTCTGAGTGGCTTTTTTCACTTTATCCTGCTCTTTCGTACTACCCATGAATTAGATTATAAGTTGGTTTAAGCCACTTTAACCACATAAAATATTCCCTAAGAGAAGAAAGAGGAAGAAGCTACCACTTTGGAAGAAATTGTATGTTTATGGAGCGGAGAATCAACACGCAGTTATGTAACTGTGTTCCTACACAGGTTTCCTTGCCCATACAAACATCAAAATTAAAAAAAGTTTATGCAACAAGGTAAAAGATGAAGAAGAAAGTACTAGGGGCTGAAAAATGGGGCGGGAATGAGCCTAAAAAAGAACGTCCGTAACCACATAAAAAAACATCTTCAGCAGAAGACCTCACATCTTCCTCCTAAGAGCACATATTCCCATAGATACAATAGTTGCATCCACTTGAGGAAAGTGTCAGCTATGGATGCTTGTTTAGTCCAGGTGATTTTTCCATAGCAAAACTGTCACTTGGACCAAGTATGAACAAGTACGTGAAAACGAGCTTCCGGTAAAGCGAAAGTTTATGCGTGTCTACGGACATTTCGAGTCTCGTAGAGAATGCACTTCTGCAGCACGGTCGGATTCTGTTGCAGGCAGCGATGATATTTTGTTTCTATTCCTAAATGCAGCTGAATGTTACCATTCCTCAAAACTTGTATTGTGATTAAAAACTGGAGCCAATTTTCTGCCAAAAATGCTGACGGTATAGTAGCTACATGAAGTCTTGCAGTCAAATTAAATGTATTGCAGCTACCAAGTGATGTTGCTTTCAAGCAGTAGTGTAGCTGTCATATTTTCTACCAAGCAAGGCGGTTGTAACCAGCCTTTTTGTAAAAATTACGTGGCAGTCAAATGATGTAATTGAAAAATGTTGAGGATAAAAATGTAACGATTAAACAATGCTGCAGCTAAACAACGTTGCGGTTAAGTAATTATATAATATTGCTGTCAAGTAAGAAGCTGCCAAAAAGAGTCGCAGCCAAAAAATATTCCTGTAGAACAAATCCCTGCGAAAAAAGGTTGCTGCCAAGCATTTGTTGCCGCAGCCGCTAAGGCGACGGGGAATAATTTCGTGCCTAATCCGTGCACCTCACAGCACACACGGTGTTTTTGAAAAAAAGTTATTTTTGGAAGGTCTTTTTGCGCCAAACCCCCGTCTCATGCACGCCAAACAAAGCGCTGCCGGTGACACGAGGTTAGCGCCATGCTCATAATCGGAGTCAAGCACTCGCACTCGTAAGTGAAGCTACGCACTCTCATAATTGGAGCCCAGCCCTCACAATTGGAGTCAAGCGCTCACAATTGAAGTCAAGCACTCACAATTGGAGTCAAGCACTCACAATTGGAGCCCAGCCCTCACAATTGGAGCCCAGCCCTCACAATTGGAGTCAAGCCCTCACAATTGGAGTCAAGCACTCACAATTGAAGTCAAGCACTCACAATTGGAGTACAGCCCTCACAATTGGAGTCAAGCACTCATAATTGGAGTCCAGCCCTCACAATTGGAGTTAAGCACTCATAATTGGAGTCCAGCCCTCACAATTGGAGTCAAGCACTCACAATTGGAGTCAAGCACTCACAATTGGAGTCAAGCACTCACAATTGGAGTCAAGCACTCACAATTGGAGTCAAGCACTCACAATTGGAGTCAAGCACTCACAATTGGAGTCAAGCACTCACAATTGGAGTCAAGCACTCACAATTGGAGTCAAGCACTCACAATTGGAGTCAAGCACTCACAATTGGAGTCAAGCACTCACAATTGGAGTCAAGCACTCAAAATTGGAGTCAAGCACTCACAATTGGAGTCAAGCACTCACAATTGGAGTCAAGCACTCACAATTGAAGTCAAGCACTCGCAATTGAAGTCAAGCACTCACAATTGGAGTTAAGCACTCACAATTGAAGTCAAGCACTCACAATTGAAGTCAAGCACTCACAATTGAAGTTAAGCACTCACAATTGAAGTCAAGCACTCGCAATTGAAGTCAAGCACTCACAATTGAAGTCCAGCCTTCACAATTAGAGTCAAGCACTCACAATTGAAGTCAAGCACTCGCAATTGAAGTCAAGCACTCACAATTGGAGTTAAGCACTCACAATTGAAGTCAAGCACTCACAATTGAAGTCAAGCACTCACAATTGAAGTTAAGCACTCACAATTGAAGTCAAGCACTCGCAATTGAAGTCAAGCACTCACAATTGGAGTTAAGCACTCGCAATTGAAAGCACTCGCAATTGAAGTCAAGCACTCACAATTGAAGTCAAGCACTCACAATTGGAGTAGAGCACTCATAGTTGGAGTCAAGCACTCACAGTTGGAGTCAAGCACTCATGCTCCTAATAGAAGACTCCTAGACTTTTGACAGGTCAACATCGACTGCTCAAATGCGCCCAAGACTACACAAAACAAGGCGCCACGCACCTAACGTTATACGTATAAACGACGGCCTTCAAGAACTTCGAGGTGGAAGCTTTTATGAGTAAATGCGATCATGGTGATGTGCTCACTCATTATTCATATTGCGTTGAAGACAACTAAACAGCAGAATATCTCTAGAAAAATTCATTTGCAATGTAACGAGAGTACTCCTATACGCGTTTACGACGGTGGTAAAACAAAACTTAGGAAAAAAATGCAGCCTAATTTTGAATTTTTAACAAGCAGCACTCAACCCAGCCTCTAGCACTCGAATTCACTTGAACCAATAAACCACCATCGTGATAAGCCGTCACCGCCCTAGCTTGGATCTTCCGACTGAACGGCATGTTGCAGGCCATTTGACTACCAATTAGGCATGCAAAATAGAATTTTTGGAATATCACGGTTTAACACGTTAACTGGTCGGGGGAAATTTCACAGAGGAAATCTCAATACTGCAGGAGACCCACCGATGGTCACAAACTGCGCTTTTACTTATGCGTGCCCATGCCGAGATGACCGTCCTCTTTGATTAATCCTATATCCATTTAGAAGTTCAAGGTTGAAATTGAGTTTATTTGGAGTTGAATCAGAAACTCCAGTTGCACCCAACAGTCGTGTCAAAAAGACAATTTTCGGAGTTTCTTTAACTCCATACGCGTCATTCTTGAAGCCTGTTAAACTCTGTTAATGCATTTGACGCAACCAGGAGTGCCTGATCAATTACATTTGGCGGCGACTACGTATAAATGCGCTCTGAAAACAAGAAAACTCGCGCAGCGAAGAGACGCTCATCAAGTGTGCAGGGTGTTGTTGCTGGCTGGAAGAGAATGAAAAGTCGCGCAGAAAAGCCTAGTCATGACCATGGAGAAGCCGAAGTTTCATGGGTGGATGCCTGAGCAAGTCTAACGGTCTTGAAAGTCATTAAAGGCTTAATTGGGGCTATGGTTTCGACTGAGAGACCATGCAGCGGCCACGAAGGATTTCCACAGGTCTCAGAACTTTAAAATGGACGCAACACTCACCATTCACATTCAAGATACAGTAGATTTAAATCTGTATTAAGTGGATCACTGTAATTATAAAAATAATTGTAGAAAGTCATATTTCACATAAATGAATATATTTAAAATATCATACACTATAAGACCTCTCATTCCATAATGTCACAAGAAAAAACATTTGAAAATCACTGCAGCTCCGTCATGACTATTAGCTCTAATTCTCGCAGACAAGATGTAAAAAATACAGATTTTAACGCAACGATTGAGGGGGATGGAGAAATAGATTATAGATTAAATGTCCGTTTACGCCTCCCTAACCGCAACAAAGGCGCTCAAAAGAGAAGAAGGAGGAAGACACCACTTTATAATAAGGAGTTTAGGAAACGCAGAATCTATGCGCAAGATGCATAGAAACAGTAAGCTTAGGAAGAAGTTTATGAAAAAAGATAAAAGTTGAAGAAGAAAGTAGTAGATACTGAAAAACAGGACAGCAGTAAACCAAAAAAGGATGGTTCGGAACAAAACAAAACAAAAAAAAAAACTGTTTAACTACAGACCTACCTAACCTTTAACTCGGGACCTCACAAATTCCCCCTGGGAGTAGAACGAGACCAAAAATTTGAGGAAAAATGACCTCCCTGCGCCATCGATTTGAGAATAATAGGGTGCCCTGAGCCAGCTCCAGGCCTTCGCTCCTGGAAGCGCCCCCTGCGGCGGCTAGGGTCACGTCCTGCACGCTCGAATGTACCCTGTGACCTGGGCATCGATACAATAGGGCGAGTCAATGTGCGTAGTATCGTAGCTAAACTGTGAAGAATTGCAGTGTTTTTATATGTGATTTACCCTAGTATGGATCTAAGGACACGTTGAATTAGATTAGTTCTTCCTGAGGTTCTTGGAACTTTTAGGGGGGATGGAAATTTAGGTATCGTTCTTATGGGTGAAGTATACGGTTCTGTTGTGATAAAGAATGGACCCAAGCCCGGATTTTATGAGACGATATAATAGACAACGTATTTCATGGACTCGATAAGGTAGGGTAACATGTGTAATATCGTTCTAATAGCGTAAAGTGTTTGAGTGTTTTGAAAACAGCTTCAGTATGGATCACCACAGATGAGAGACTTGCTTCCGTTTAGACGTTCTTACACTGTGCCGGAAAACAACAGTAAAGTTCTTATATTGCGTTCTAATGACGAAAAAAAGCAAGCATAGTTTGCAGGTAATGTTATTTTGGATCAGGTCAAACTAATGCATAATAATTATATAAGGAACATGGTATCTAAGGCTTGGTGAGAATTTAAACTGGATATTAGGCAATTAACAAAATTCAGGTACAGGGTTTTTTAAAATTTATTCAACTCCACCACCGAATCGACGCCCATCAAAAGAACCGAATGGCCTGCTTAACCTTGCCTCATTATTTGGACAACGTTACCAAGAGGCTCCGTGAAATCGGTTCCCCGCAGAGGCTAGGTCTTGGTCATAACAATGGCTCGACACAGGCGTTCTCTGCTGAGGCCTGCTCAACATTCTCTGCAGAGTTCACACACTCCGCAGTGTTTGTATTCGTACTAAATAGTGCTAATGGTACGCCTTCCTGTCAATATAGCTGAGGTGTGAGAAACCAAGTTTGTATTTCTGAGCATGGTTGAATGCGACATAATTTTCAAGCATTGGTGAAATAGCAACAAGCTAGTATTGAAAAGTGTTTCTACGAACTTTTTTTGATAGTAGACAACAGCAAAATTTACGTTATCTACTTGAAGACATGATTTACAATGTATTGCACTAAGCGTTTCCCGCAACATCAGGCAAATTAATGAGGAGGTTTAGCTCTTTCATTAGAGATAATAGATATGTTGCAGGCTGAAAATGTAGATTGATGCTCACCTTACAGTTTTGCACTAGGGGTATCAAACTTAAAGCTTGTTTAGAAGTTTATCACGTGGTTGTCATAACTGCTTATTTTGAAGTTTATCACAGGATTGTCAGAATTAAAGCTTATGTTGAAGTTTATCACAGGATTGTTAAATTTAAAGCATCTTTTGTAATATATCACAAGCTAGTCAGAATCGTGTCAAGAGGCATGCTCTCATAAATGTGATGATACAATAACCAAGAAGAAATTCAAAAATCAACTTGTATCCTCTGCTTTCAAGTTTTATTTGTAACATAATGGATTCGATGCACTACAATTCTTATAATGTTTTTAATCACATAATACAGTACAGGATAATACAGGAGTCAATCTCCAGTAATGTTGATGACAATAAGGCGATGAAAAAGAAAGAGTAGATTGTTTTATTGTCATTGTGTTACCGTTGTGAAAATGCACAACCTTCAAAAAAAGTTTGAAAATGAGATACGGTCATAAGAACGAATATCAGCACTCTTTGGTTGCAACTGCACTGCATGGAGACTTTTATTTGTTCAATCTCTAGTTGCTGTACACATTAAAATATTGATACCGCTGGATGTTGAATAATACGAGCTGAAATTCAGCATTGGATAATATGAAAATGGATAATAAGTACGGTATAATCGACTTGAAGTGGTATTCGGTGAGCATTTTGGTCACCATTGGTTTATATTATAAGACTCTCGGAATTGAAAAAAAATTATTTCACCGAACTTAAGTGGGTGAAAGCATTTAAGAGTCTAAGATTAAGGATTTACAGCATTATAATAATATAAATTATTAAAGTATCGTTTAAAATGAAGGTGATTTATGTATTTTTTGATAAAAATTCATTTAGTGTGTGATAACACTGTACCCTGTGCTTGAAACTATGAAAAAAACTCACAAGCGTAAAATACTTGCAGTAAGTAAAGACTTGTAGGCACAAACCCTTTAGATTATTGAGTATTGCTACGCTAAACGATATTAGATTACACTCTAACTGTAAAAAAGACATTTATAAGCAGCAGTGAATTGCATGGCTTCGCTGATGCTTCTATGAATGAATTTCGTACACTAACAAACAAATTATACTTCAATACACTAGTCCAAAATTGTTATATGTACATGGGATGCTTACAGATCAGAAGCCGCACTTCTTCGATATGATTAACTAAAAAACCGAATTATTTGGATAAAAATCATCACCACAAAACAACATTGGCACACCCATAAAACTAGAGGAGCTATTAGATTCAAGAGATACAAAATGTGAAAGAAATCATCAAGGCATCATCAATGCAGAGGAAACAAAGAAATAAAACGCAGACGAACGGCAGAAGGCATATCGACAGCGCCTGTACACGAGCTCGGCAGGTCACGAACAGATTAATATCGGACCCGAGCGAGAAGCTAACGGTAATTTAGAGAAAGGGACGATTGCAGTTCGTCTCTAACTCTCCCTATTTGGGAGGTAGGCGTCGATTAAAGCATTAAGGTATTAGGGGAAGTGTGAGGCGAGGGAGTCGCTATTTATGATGTTACTGCCCACTTCTGGGGATTATTTTCGAGTTAAGAAGCTGATTGATCTGCCGGGATCTTCTCGAGCGAGGCGTTTTATATCGCAGAGTAAATTTATATTGAAAATTAAGTTTGTGCGTGTGGCGATTCGTTATAACTTACATTTAATTACTTCGTGCATCCGACACGATTTTTGTTTCATTTTACCCATCGCGTTTCTTGACGCATTCTGCTGAGAAAGCTGTGAAAATTTATTTCGAACGTATATTTTTCGATGAACTCGATTAGAAAGGAAATTCAATTTAGCATGAAAAAAAAAACACATTTTGCTTAGATAAGATGTGAAAAAAAACCTTAGGAGTACATATTAAAAATTTGATTCAACTTTTCAAGTCCCGGCAAACTTAAACGTGTGTTAATTCAAATAGTAAACACTTAAAGTCCCTGGTCGTAAAGTTGCGGGTCGAGAAAGAGAGCAAAGAATGATAAGCAAAAACATGAACATGAATTGATCCCAAAATCCTCATCAGCGGCAAATACAATACTGTATTCCCATTAAATGGAAGGCTTCATCGTAATAACATTCAAGTATTCTAGTAATCCCAGTTTTAAAAAGTATGAGATTGTCTTTTAAAAGTCAGCGCAGAAAAGTACTCCAAGTGCTGCCCCCAGAATGAATATGAGCAGAAATACTCCCCTCAAAATCGTTCAGCGTAACAGTGCTGTGTTGAATCGCTATCAAAAACCAAAATAATTTTCTTAAACAACTTCTTAGGACTGAGTAGGTTCAGTGTTTACTAGGGAAGCCACTGAAAAATTTTTATTTTGTTGAATAAGATTTTATTTCATCTAGAACACTTATCCTAAGCGTACACTAGACTGATTAAAAATCCGATTTGCGTGAGAGAATGGAGAAGGATTTTGGAATTAACAATATCGTATTAAATGCACTCTAGCTGAATGACTGCATCACACGCGATGACAACTGCGTCGGTCTGCGCCGGTCTGCACCGGTCTGCGTTGGTCGGCGTTGGTCTGCGTTGGTCAGCGTTGGTCTGCGTTGGTCAGCGTTGGTCTGCGTTGGTCAGCGTTGGTCAGCGTTGGTCAGCGTTGGTCAGCGTTGGTCTGCGCTGGTCTGCGTTGGTCTGCGTTGGTCTGCGTTGGTCTGCGCCGGTCTGCGCCGGTCAGCATCGGTCTGCACCGGTCTGCGTTGGTCTGCGCCGGTCAGCATCGGTCTGCACCGGTCTGCGTTGGTTTGCGTTGGTCTGCGTCGGTCAGCGTCGATCTGCGTTGGTCTGCGTTGGTCTGCGTTGGTTTGCGTTGGTCTGCGTTGGTCTGCGTTGGTTTGCGTTGGTCAGCGTCGGTCTGCGTTGGTCTGCGTTGGTCTGCGTTGGTCTGCGTTGGTCTGCGTCGGTCTGCGTCGGTCTGCATCGGTCTGCATCGGTCTGCGTCGGTCTGCGTCGGTCGGCGGCGGTCGGCGGCGGTCTGCGCCGTTCTGCACCGACGTCGTGCGCCAGGAGCCGCGGTCGTGCAAGTGACCGAAAGGATCAGGCGGCAGAGTTGTGATCTCGCTACCACGATGAGATCTGGATCGTGACCTCAGAGGACAGAAACACAGGACCACGAGCGCGGTCACCACGAGTTATGGGTCTCGTCCCGACAATAATGGCGGTGGTAGGAGGGACTCGCAACACTACTGCAGGCATGCAACTTTCTTTTTAGGAAATAGGTACTGTGCGTAGAGATAAGGTTTCCTCATGGTTTGAGGTTTCAACTGTTGAATTTTTTTAGATTTTAAGATAGTGTTGTAGAGGTTTTTTCAACAGAGTACATTTAGCTGAAAATGCGGTTTGCTGATGAAGCAATTAAAATGCAGAAATTTGTAAACAAAAATACATTCAAGTACGACAAAAAACCCGTTATTGAAATATACTCAGTCTACATCGAAAGAAATTAAAAATGAAAAGTTCAGCCAGTAAAACTTGAGAATAAAATGCAACGGGCAGAATCACGATAAATTGCATGGTAGCCTAATGAGGAAATGTTACATTACTGTAATGTCGGGCAGAGTCAAAAGATAAGTCGAAATCACAGTTGTGCGTATTGAAAGACCACTGAAAATTTGAAAACAAGACATTTTAACAATAATGATTCAACTGTTTTCGGTGCAAAGCAGATTCGTCACGAAAGATCAATTTCTTCACAAATGGTTAAAAACTCCCTTGATTTGTTCAATTTCAGGACCCTAAAGCAATCTAAATTCAACCCAAATAGTTAAAAACTCCCACGATATCCTCAAATTTAAAGTTTTATATGTGCGCTCAAATTCTCCCCAACAAGCACATCGAAAAAAAGTTTCACCGAAAGCAAAATTATCCAGCGGGGACCTCTTGGAAGGTCACTCGCAACACCGACAACAGCGGTCCGTTGCCAGCGTCAGAACCACTGCAGACTGCAGCGAAATGACCGAGGCAGGCAGGATATCGCCAGGGCCGCTCTAGCGCTCTCGGGCACCACTTGTTGATAAATAGAGCACAGCTTCCTCGTTCCGTCACGGTCGCTTGAATGGACACATGGTGAGTGAAATAAAGAAGAACGTGCCCAAGAATCACAGTCTGTACACTGAATGAAATGTTGCCTGACAGACGAATGGTGATTCGAAAAATATCGATGACTGTATCAGCTAGCTGAATACAACGCTCGTATTTCTCTTGGAGCTTATTTTCATGATTTGGCCGTAATGAGGCAAACATTTGGACACCTTTTGATATCGTTCCAATGAACATCATGATTGCTGCGTTGGAATGTCTCGTCAATACCAAGCAAGCCTTCCCGAAAACGAGTAGTACTAACATCCCACAAGTACTGAGTATCTCCTGAAGGAAGTAATACTTTCCGGATGAGGAAATTTGAGTTCGAACAAACTTACTTATCAAGAAAAAGTACATGAATTTATCGACACACCCAAAAAAGTTAAAAGATATTTGGTAAGCACATTTGTAGAGCCTCGGATCACAGAATTGAAGTCCTTGCTGCACTAATTGCTCATAGAATTTTCCGTAGACCAAAAAGAAGCCTCGTGTCACGCAGCGTGACAGGCGGGGTAAAGGCACGGTGGTAAGAATCGCTGCTTTTCGATCTCACTTGTGTTCACTCATCCATTCATCTCAGAGTGCATTGGGAAAAAATATACAAGAGGCATAAACAAGAATTTAAATCAAACTCTTGGATATGAACAATAAATCTACCATTTCGTCGAAATTACCGAGCAACACTGTTTCAAAAGCGAGCAAATAAGCAAGCATTTGATGCACAAGGCTGAGAGGTGCTTCAGTTCACCAAAAAGGAGCTTCAGTTCACCAGAGAGGTGCTTCAGTTCACCAGAGAGGTGCTCCAAGGCGAAAAGTGCTTCAGTCTACAGTTCAGTTCAGAGAGGCGCCTCAGTTCACCAGAGATGGTGCTTCAGTTCACCAGAGAGGCGCTTCAGTTCACCAGAGAGGCGCTTCAGTTCACCAGAGAGGCGCTTCAGTTCACCAGAGAGGCGCTTCAGTTCACCAGAGAGGCGCTTCAGTTCACCAGAGAGGCGCTTCAGTTCACCAAAGAAGCGCTTCAGTTCACCAGAGAGGCGCTTCAGTTCACCAGAGATGGTGCTTCAGTTCACCAGAGAGGCGCTTCAGTTCACCAGAGAGGCGCTTCAGTTCACCAGAGAGGCGCTTCAGTTCACCAGAGATGGTGCTTCCGTTCACCAGAGATGCGCTTCAGTTCACCAGAGAGGCGCTTCAGCTCACCAGAGAGGCGCTTCAGTTCACCAGAGTGGCGCCTCAGTTCACCAGGGAGGCGCTTCAGTTCACCAGAGATGGTGCTTCAGTTCACCAGAGATGCGCTTCAGTTCACCAGAGAGGCGCTTCAGCTCACCAGAGAGGCGCTTCAGTTCACCAGAGTGGCGCTTCAGTTCACCAGAGTGGCGCTTCAGTTCACCAGAGTGGCGCTTCAGTTCACCAGAGATGGTGCTTCAGTTCACCAGAGATGCGCTTCAGTTCACCAGAGAGGCGCTTCAGCTCACCAGAGAGGCGCTTCAGTTCACCAGAGAGGCGCTTCAGTTCACCAGAGAGGCGCTTCAGTTCACCAGAGAGGCGCCTCAGTTCACCAGAGAGGCGCCTCAGTTCACCAGAGAGGCGCTTCAGTTCACCAGAGAGGCGCTTCAGTTCACCAGAGATGGTGCTTCAGTTCACCAGAGAGGCGCTTCAGTTCACCAGAGAGGCGCTTCAGTTCACCAGAGAGGCGCTTCAGTTCACCAGAGAGGCGCTTCAGTTCACCAGAGAGGCGCTTCAGTTCACCAGAGAGGCGCTTCAGTTCACCAGAGATGGTGCTTCAGTTCACCAGAGAGGCGCTTCAGTTCACCAGAGAGGCGCTTCAGTTCACCAGAGAGGCGCTTCAGTTCACCAGAGAGGCGCCTCAGTTCACCAGAGAGGCGCTTCAGTTCACCAGAGAGGCGCTTCAGTTCACCAGAGAGGCGCTTCAGTTCACCAGAGAGGCGCCTCAGTTCACCAGAGAGGCGCTTCAGTTCACCAGAGAGGCGCCTCAGTTCACCAGAGAGGCGCCTCAGTTCACCAGAGAGGCGCTTCAGTTCACCAGAGAGGCGCCTCAGTTCACCAGAGAGGCGCCTCAGTTCACCAGAGAGGCGCTTCAGTTCACCAGAGAGGCGCTTCAGTTCACCAGAGAGGCGCTTCAGTTCACCAGAGAGGCGCTTCAGTTCACCAGAGAGGCGCTTCAGTTCACCAGAGAGGCGCCTCAGTTCACCAGAGAGGCGCCTCAGTTCACCAGAGAGGCGCCTCAGTTCACCAGAGAGGCGCTTCAGTTCACCAGAGATGGTGCTTCAGTTCACCAGAGATGCGCCTCAGTTCACCAGAGAGGCGCTTCAGTTCACCAGAGATGGTGCTTCAGTTCACCAGAGATGCGCCTCAGTTCACCAGAGAGGCGCTTCAGTTCACCAGAGAGGCGCTTCAGTTCACCAGAGAGGCGCTTCAGTTCACCAGAGAGGCGCTTCAGTTCACCAGAGAGGCGCCTCAGTTCACCAGAGAGGCGCCTCAGTTCACCAGAGAGGCGCCTCAGTTCACCAGGGAGGCGCCTCAGTTCACCAGAGAGGCGCTTCAGTTCACCAGAGAGGCGCTTCAGTTCACCAGAGAGGCGCCTCAGTTCACCAGGGAGGCGCCTCAGTTCACCAGAGAGGCGCCTCAGTTCACCGGAGAGGCGCTTCAGTTCACCAGAGAGGCGCCTCAGTTCACCAGAGAGGCGCTTCAGTTCACCAGAGTGGCGCTTCAGTTCACCAGAGAGGCGCCTCAGTTCACCAGAGAGGCGCCTCAGTTCACCAGAGAGGCGCCTCAGTTCACCAGAGAGGCGCCTCAGTTCACCAGAGAGGCGCCTCAGTTCACCAGGGAGGCGCCTCAGTTCACCAGAGAGGCGCTTCAGTTCACCAGAGAGGCGCCTCAGCTCACCAGAGAGGCGCTTCAGTTCACCAGAGTGGCGCCTCAGTTCACCAGGGAGGCGCCTCAGTTCACCAGAGAGGCGCTTCAGTTCACCAGAGAGGCGCTTCAGCTCACCAGAGAGGCGCCTCAGCTCACCAGAGAGGCGCTTCAGTTCACCAGAGAGGCGCTTCAGTTCACCAGGGAGGCGCCTCAGTTCACCAGAGAGGCGCTTCAGTTCACCAGAGAGGCGCTTCAGTTCACCAGAGAGGCGCCTCAGTTCACCAGAGAGGCGCTTCAGTTCACCAGAGAGAGGCGCCTCAGTTCACCAGGGTGCAGGCACAGAGCACCACAGGGCAGTTTCAATCATGCCTTCATTGCTGGAAGCGTCGCTGCGGACGTCAGATAAGGGCCCATTGTTCAGCGTGCACGAGCGGACAAACTTAGCAGCGTTTCCGGGACACGAGAAGAAAACAGACGAGCAACACAATACCTCTTAAATTCAGTCCCACTCGCAGCACATAAACAAAGCTGCGAAACTACGCGATTTGTCAAGAACGCGTGTTCCAATGGCCATACATACCGCAAAAACACGGTCATATCTTTCGATGTCGCTTTCTGAATTGAACCGAAATTTGTGGCTTTTAGTTCAATTATCAACTTATTAACATATATTAATGTCTCTCGAAGTGTATGTTTTTAATTTTGACTCACCATAATGCGTGGAGTAAGAAATTTTCTGTAATACAGTAGTATCGGCGGTGTGACACCGATGCGTAGAGTCGGGGGTCTAATCGCTATAGAGAATTCGATTCTTCAAAGCTGCTAATTTTTTCAGCCATAAGAGCCGGGTTATACAAATGGGTGGGCCTAACACAAGGATCGTAATTCTATAGGAAGGCGAGAGAATGCAGGAACTGAAATATTTTATGCAGTAAACGTCGCTCAAAATCTTCTAACGAGCGGCACGCGACGACCCGATCACGACGAAGAGCGCATGTGAACCTTGAACAAAATCTACTTCAAAGATTAGATGTTAGTTTAAGCAAAGCCATTTAAGCAACAAAGGAGATTCAAAGAGAGGAAGGTATAATCTGGTATGGACTGAAGGGAACGCTGAGCCAATGCACAAGGTTCCATGTCAACAGAAAGTGGAGAAAGAAGTTCATGAAACAAGATGAAAGTTGAAGAAGAAAGTTGTAGATGCTGAAAAACAGAACAGTAGGGAACCGGAAAAAGAGGTTCCATACCAAAACAAAAGCCTATTTTATTTCAGCAAAGGAAGGCCTACATAACGTTTAGCTCGGGACCTCACATTCCTCCTGGGAGCTCTAATTCCCATAGACACAATACTTGTATTCCCCTTAGGGGAAATCTTCTCCATAATTCACAACGAAATTTGCATGCAGTCTTTGATTTTTTGGAGACCTGGTTTGTGTTTCAAGACCGCCTGGCCTCAGCGATTGAATTTTCAGAAGACCTCCAAGCCGCAGCGATTGATTTTTTCTTAAGACCTGCAAGCCTAAGCGATTGATTTTTTCAAAAAACCTCCAAGCCTCAACGATTAATTTTTTCAAAAGACCTCCAAGCCTAAGCGATTGATTTTTTCAAAAAACCTCCAAGCCTTAGCGATTGATTTTTTCAAAAAACCTCCAAGCCTTAGCGATTGATTTTTTCGAAAGACCTCCTAACCTCAGCGAATGATTTTTCCTCACGACCTTCAAGCCTCAACGATTAATTTTTTTAAAAGACCTCCACCCTTAGCGATTGATTTTTTCAAAAAACCTCCTAGCCTCAGCGATTGATTTTTTCAAAAGATCTCCTAGCCTCAGCGATTAATTTTTTCAAAAGATCTCCTAGCCGCAGTGGTTGATTTTTCAAAAGACCTCCTAGCCATAGCGATTAATTAAGGACCTACGATGACCAGCCCACCACGCGTTGTTAAATTCTTAAATTCCCCGCAGCTCCCGGGCTCCGTAAAACCGGAGAACAAAGACCATTAGGGTCGGATGATGCAGACCAGTCGTGCTCAAGATGGTGCAAGCCAGCATCGCAAAATTATACGGCGCAGGTCCCTCGGTGCAGACGACCGTAACCGTTTACGAACCGTTAACGACGGTCACAACGACGTGTTGACGTAACCTGGAGGTCGTAAAATGCCCACCACAGCATCGGCTTATTATTAACATCAACCATGCTGCACCATCTTCATAAATTTCACCCTCATATTTACAAATATTTCCATCGATATGTTCTAAACTCAGCCTCCTCGACGCACAATAGTACTAAGTTATAGAGGAGGACGGTGGAAGGTGAGTGAATGAATTGATAGTAAGATTAGATAACTACCTGATATGTCTTTCAACAATGTAGGTATTTCTCTAGAATAGAAAAATAATAATTTAGGGTTCATGATTCTGATGGAGAAGTCAATAGAATGTTCTAAAAACAAGTATAAATAATTGAAAACTAATTCATTGACTTCGTCACTTTTTCCGTGTAAAGTTAGAGAAAATAGTCAGCTGTAACATACGGACTAGCAGAAACTGTTCTTGCATTTGTTAGACCTAAGAAATTTCACTGTTTTCAGTAACCAATTAAATTACCGTAATTACAATGTTAAATTTCCAACAGTGTAGTACGGCGTACGCGTCGAATAACATTACAAATTTGGAACCTAAACTAAAATTTTGCAGGTTTTTATACGCATGCAACCATGCTGCTGCTCAAATGAATTATACATGCAGTCCATTAATTGAACGTTGATATTTCTAAATATTTCCATCAATGTGTTCTACTATAAATTCAGGCTCATTGACGCACAATAGTACTAAGATATGAAGAAGATGTCTCTCATTTCTGCACGAAATGAGAGAAGAATATAACGGGTAAAGGTAGGAGATTTAAACTTGAACGTGCACCTTTGTATCCAAAGCTGCTTCTTTGAACTCAAGGTGATGGAGGTATCTCAGTCTATATTTTTTGTCAAAGCACTAATGATTTTAGCCGCCCACTGCAGAGACAACACTAGGGCGGTTTAAATTATATACAGTATGTTCCAGCGACCTTTGACTGGGATGTTGCGTCAATGTAACATCTGATCAGTTAAGTGCACGTCGTTTAGGAAATTTAACTTTCTGTTACGCACTTTTCACATTTTGATATTAAAAATAACTCAGCCAAAGACAACGCCACTTTCTATGAATTTCAGATTCAGGTTTTGAACGCAACTTGCCCGAAAGTAACGCAACTTTACGTGGTGTTCACATTGTGGTTTTGAATGTAACTCAACCATGAAATACATATAATGAAACTTATCGAGCAGTTCAAATTCTGGTCTTGAATACAATTCCCCCAAATATATACCAATTATATGAAATATTAACCAATTCCAGCAAATATTAACCAATTCCAGCAAATAATATCCAATTCCACATATATTAACCAATTTCACCAAATTATAACCAATTCCACCAAATATTAACAAATATCACCAAATATTAACCAATTTCACCATATATTAACCAATTCCACCAAATGTTAACAAATATTACCTAATATTAACCAATTCCACCAAATATTAACAAATTTCCCAAATATTAACCAATTCCACCAATTAGTAACCAATTCCACCAAATAATAACCAATTCCACCAAATATTAACCAATTCCACCAAATATTAACAAATTTCCCAAATATTAACCAATTCCACCAATTAGTAATCAATTCCACCAAATAATAACCAATTCCACCAAATATTAACCAATTCCACCAAATATTAACAAATTTTACCAAATATTAACCAATTCCACCAAATATCAATAAATTTCACCAAATATTAACCAATTCCACCAAATATTAACAAATTCCACCAAATATTAACAAATTCCACCAAATATTAACTTTAGAACGCCGCGGCCGATGCTTTTTGGAGTCATCACATAAGTACCCGAAAGCACATCAACAGCTAAAGGTGCCTCAGGAGGACAAATAAAAAGAAGACACGCACAGTTGTGAACGCCCATCTAACAATTACTGCTATCTCATTCTATAGAATGAGACTATCATCCATGGAAACTGGAAATAAAAAAAAGCAACGCTTATTTATAAAGAGGATATTTGATAAATATCGGCGTTACAGAGTTGAAGGTTCCTCAGTAAGCGAAGGTTTTCTTGCAGTGTTTGTATATTTTCTTTCAACAGGTTCATCATTTAATGCTTATCGAGGAGCAAGTAAAATGAATTTCTTACCTCTAAATGACTAAAGAGTGACCAGTTTCAACATCGGAAGGAAAAACTCAAATTCAACGCTGAGTATTTTCACTTTATTTGTACGAACGCATTTCAATTACAGACAAAAATACCACGCATAAATATGTGAACCGTTTAACACTTTGACCGCAACGTGCGCCACCGGTGGCCACGGAGGGAGTTTTCATAATGCTGCTGACCGACCAGTAGACATAAACTCACTTTTCATAAATACTTAATTAAGGCAAAATGAGAGCATGGTCCAGCTAACGTTTGCTATTTTTAAAATTTCTTACTACGATCGACTTTAAATTTGAGTTGAGTACTGAACTTCAGTTTTACCAACTGCGGTCAAAGTTTTAATAAAGATGCTGCGAGCACCCAGCCACGAGGCTCGCAGGAAGGAGGCAACGTTGCGCTCCCACACGACGGACACAAAGCGGCCGCTGCAGACGTCTTCCCTCAGCGGGGGCTGCCACGTGCAAATATTTGGGAGGTGTCGACGGGGACGCGCGCCAGCCGTGCTTCCGTCCGACCGTATACCCGACCGTCCGTCCATACCACCGACCGCCAGTCCGTACGACCGACCACCAGTCCGTACAACCGACCGACAGTCCGAACGACCGTCCATCCGACCGTATAATCAACCCTCAGTCCGTACAACCGGCCGTCAGTCTGTACAACCAACCGTCAGTCCAAACGACGGTCCAATCGACCGTCCGTCAGTTCCACCGTCCATCCGATCGTACGACCGACCGTCAGTCCACCCCGTCTGTCAGTCCGTACAACCAATCGTCAGTCCGTACGCCTGCTGAGTGCATCTCTTGCTACATGACGTAACACAGTTATGTTGTGTCGTGTTGTTTTCATTAGTTTTTATGAATGAACACGAAAGTCCAAATTTGTCACAGAACTGATGAGGTCGCTCGCGGAATGCAACAGCCACATGTAGCGTCTCCAAGAAAATGTAAGAACGTCATGAATACGTTTGTATAACGTTTAGAAAAAAACAGGCTCAGAGAGGTGGCTACATTTTTTTTGCACTTGAAATAACGAAATTGAAAGAGTAACTCCCCCCAAAACCTTTACACACTTCATACAGAGGGAGGCTTTAACGAGGTATTTTTTGAGAAACTCAAGCAGTAAAACACCATACTTGCGAATAAATAGTTTTTTACGAAGTAGTACGAATCTCTTTTTTCCTCGAAGCTTTTATGCTGCCTAGAGTGGACGCATAAGACCCTTCCCTCGAGCACATTATGAAATAACGGGCGAAAAGAGGGCAGGTGTGGTCGAAACTACAGTTGGTATCTTTTGGTACATAAAATTTAATTTCTGAGACCAGTGTACGAAAATACGTACGACGTGTAAAGAAATTGATAAAGCACATACATGTATGAATATCTAAAATGATCACGCATAGACTATGAAAATCGATTATAAGTTAGTTTAACCCTCCAAGTCATACGCTACGACGTAATTCAAGCTTGTGCGTCTGGGTAAATGCAGACTGTGCCCACCAAGATGTTCCTATTAGCTACACACCGTCTTTCAATTCGTCTCCTCTATTTATCAGTCTTCAAACGTTGAGGATACTAACCAATGAAATTCATTTACAAATTTTCATTTCAATTTTTTGCTCAATCATTTACTTGACTATTATGGTTTGACCCCTGTCAAGGTATGTTAGCGAACTGTGTCTACGTTTTGATATTTTCATGTTCAGATATTTTTAAAGGAAATACTTTAGTATATTGTATGTATCAGCATAATTGAAAATGAGATGTTAAAAACAGAGTACCCGTACGCACGATTACGTTTTCCAAGTGTACCTATAAATACGATTATCTTAGGGATGAATAAATGAGATTATTTTCGATTAATATAAATGAAGTTCCAAACAACATATCCGAAGTGTGTGTTGGTCTCGTACCCTACACAAAGAGCGTGTGTTCAGCATCTCAACTGACTATAAACATTCTCTACTCATGTAATGAATTTTTATATCTGTTGATTTCATTCATAGAATCGTCCGTTGCTCAGAATTTAGAACTGAACGTTAGAGTGCTTAGTTCTATTGCTCCCCTTCTTTTACATCTCTCTAAAATATACGGAAGACTGAATATCGTATAAAAGTTTATTCTATAGATTGTAGAATTTCCCAACAACTATAATGAGTTTACGAGAAAATAAAGAATAAACAATATTAGTTCCTTCAAGCAATGAAGTCTCTTTTGGTAGCGTGCAGGAAGAAGTGGGGCAATTAAAGAGCAGATAGAGTCGCTGATAACAAATTCTATTAAGCACCTCTGAACAAACTCGTTTTAAGAACAGATTGGATCGGGTTTTATCAGTTTTTAAAAAATATGTAACATCCCCGAATAAATACAAAAAACAAAACGCATTTCTAGAGAAAAGTTTTATATAAGTACACAACATTCGTCATATACGTAAGAAATTTTTTAGTGGCCAGTGTGTTTCAAGCGGCTTCAATGTTTGCAGTTGATTTAGACAAGATCGTGTCGAAGCTTCGCCCCTGTAATCCAGACACAACTTAAGAAATTATCAGATCTGAGGTGCGATCAGGCAGTCGCCACAGAACGTCCAAGACAACACCAATAATCAGCCAGGTCTTTAATGGGACAACTAAATAAACATTATTGTTTACAGCGCTGAAGTGAACCACTCCATTATTATGCAAAGCGAAGTTTTAGCGGGAGCTGCGCGAGTCTAACCATGAATAGGAACGCACCACTTAATTATTATCGTGCAACCCTCAAACAAGAATAAGCATGGAACAGGTTTGCTGAACGACGAGCCTTCGGCTCTCTAACGAGGCATGAGCCACGCGCAGCAGACAAGCCTTCGTGCAAGAAATCATCCTCTGGAATTATCATTAAGAGCCTCGTTTTGGCCATGGATCATATTATGAGCATGGCACTCTGGTGATGTTGTGAGACGGTTACACGGTGGAGGCAGTCATGAGCGATATTGTGAGGGTGGGCCTTATTAAAATCAGATTTAAATCATGTGTTATAAGCGTTTTGTAACTACTGTACTATAGCAAGATTGGGAGAGGGTCTGCCTCATTAAAATATTTCAATCATGTGTTTTAAACGTTTGGTACCTACTGTACTAGCAAGATAGTGTGAAAATCTGCCTCATTAAAATGAGATTTAAATCATGGGTTATAAGCGTTTGGTAGCCTATGTAATAGTGAGAGGGTCTGCCTCATTAAAATGAGATTTCAATCATGTGTTGCAAGCGTTTGGTAACTACCAGCTATAGTGGAAGGGTCTGCTTTATTAAAATGAAATTTAAATCATGTGTTATAATCGTTTGGTAGCTACTAGCGATATTATGAGGGTCTGTCTCATTAAAATGAGATCCCAATCAGGTAAAATAAACGTTTAACTAGCCTGCATGTTTTGATGAGGAGCACTTCGAAAATGAACACAAATAATATTCGCATTATGAATGATGTATTCTAAGCGATTGTGATTTTTAACACCTGAAAGCAATGCATTTAAAATTCCACCCAATGTCTCTGCAAGTTTTGGGAGTGGCAGGCGCCTTGAGATAAAAAAGTACCACCTAATATAGCTGATTTGAAGTCCGGGTAACCAAGCAAGCGCACGATATTCATAAAATTATGATAGAAGCCCCTCATCTAACGATGAAGAATGTTCGCATCGACTAATTTATGCCATGCTTCATTTTCTCAACGATACAAAATTCATACTGCAACGCATACGGAAGAGAATGCTATTACCCATGATCGCAAATTCTAATTCCATTGCTCACAACGTCGTTGCCTTTAGAAATTACCACGGTTATTTATGATACAATCAAACTGTCTTTTACGGATTTCGATTTTGCAAAATTTTCTGTAACAACCCAAGTATGATACCAGAATTGCATCCCCACAGCAGCCGCTTCTCCTGAGAGCCCATCGCCCGATCCATCATCGAGAGAGGTTATCACTCCCTACTGCGCTTACCGTCGGTCAAACACAGTTAGAACGCCGCCCTATTCGCGAAGATCCTCCTACATCTTATAACTTGTACATGAGCACAATATATGATTAGCTTAGGGAGCTCTGTTTATGGCAGGCTTGGTGACTAAACCTTTTAACTAGACTACTATAGTATACCTACTGACTACACCCTATGGCTTACGACGAGCGTATACTGACTACACCCCACGATGAGCGTATACTGACTACACCCCACGACGAGCGTATACTGACTACACCCCTCGATGAGCGTATACTGACTACACCCCACGATGAGCGTATACTGACTACACCCCGCGATGAGCGTATACTGACTACACCCCACGATGAGCGTATACTGACTACACCCCACGATGAGCGTATACTGACTACACCCCACGATGAGCGTATACTGACTACACCCCACGATGAGCGTATACTGACTACACCCTACGATGAGCGTATACTGACTACACCCCACGATGAGCGTATACTGACTACACCCCACGATGAGCGTATACTGACTACACCCCGCGATGAGCGTATACTGACTACACCCCGCGATGAGCGTATACTGACTACACCCCACGATGAGCGTATACTGACTACACCCCGCGATGAGCGTATACTGACTACACCCCACGATGAGCGTATACTGACTACACCCCGCGATGAGCGTATACTGACTACACCCCACGATGAGCGTATACTGACTACACCCCACGATGAGCGTATACTGACTACACCCCACGATGAGCGTATACTGACTACACCCCGCGATGAGCGTATACTGACTACACCCCACGATGAGCGTATACTGACTACACCCCACGATGAGCGTATACTGACTACACCCCACGATGAGCGTATACTGACTACACCCCACGATGAGCGTATACTGACTACACCCCACGATGAGCGTATACTGACTACACCCCACGATGAGCGTATACTGACTACACCCCACGATGAGCGTATACTGACTACACCCCACGATGAGCGTATACTGACTACACCCCGCGATGAGCGTATACTGACTACACCCCGCGATGAGCGTATACTGACTACACCCCACGATGAGCGTATACTGACTACACCCCACGATGAGCGTATACTGACTACACCCCGCGATGAGCGTATACTGACTACACCCCACGATGAGCGTATACTGACTACACCCCACGATGAGCGTATACTGACTACACCCCACGATGAGCGTATACTGACTACACCCCACGATGAGCGTATACTGACTACACCCCACGATGAGCGTATACTGACTACACCCCGCGATGAGCGTATACTGACTACACCCCACGATGAGCGTATACTGACTACACCCCACGATGAGCGTGTACTGACTACACCCCACGATGAGCGTATACTGACTACACCCCACGATGAGCGTATACTGACTACACCCCGCGATGAGCGTATACTGACTACACCCCACGATGAGCGTATACTGACTACACCCCGCGATGAGCGTATACTGACTACACCCCACGATGAGCGTATACTGACTACACCCCACGATGAGCGTATACTGACTACACCCCACGATGAGCGTATACTGACTACACCCCACGATGAGCGTATACTGACTACACCCCACGATGAGCGTATACTGACTACACCCCACGATGAGCGTATACTGACTACACCCCGCGATGAGCGTATACTGACTACACCCCACGATGAGCGTATACTGACTACACCCCACGATGAGCGTATACTGACTACACCCCACGATGAGCGTATACTGACTACACCCCGCGATGAGCGTATACTGACTACACCCCACGATGAGCGTATACTGACTACACCCCACGATGAGCGTATACTGACTACACCCCACGATGAGCGTATACTGACTACACCCCGCGATGAGCGTATACTGACTACACCCCACGATGAGCGTATACTGACTACACCCCACGATGAGCGTATACTGACTACACCCCACGATGAGCGTATACTGACTACACCCCACGATGAGCGTATACTGACTACACCCCGCGATGAGCGTATACTGACTACACCCCACGATGAGCGTATACTGACTACACCCCATGATAAGCGTATACTGACTACACCCCACGATGAGCGTATACTGCAACACGCCTTGAGTGGATACACCCTACGAAAAACTTAATTTATAATTTTCGACAAAATTAGTAGTTACAGCAAATTCGATGCGTAAATACTATTCTGCAGCATATCAAGTACAGGGGAAACCCCCACTAAAATTCTGACGTGTATATTCTATAGTCAGTGCAGTTTGCTCACTCGGTTCAACTTATTGTTAATAAACCAGAATTTGACGATAGTTCGTCGGTCCTTCAATGAACACTAATAGTACGCCCCTTTTATGACAATTGTACAGTAATACAATAGAACGGCAATAAACTATGACTAAAAAAACAAAGATGTTCTTGATTTAAACGAAATTACATCTTTACACGTGAAAACTTAGGTCAGCCGTAGTACAAGCACAATACATGTCAGGGATTTAAGGTACGAAACAAACAAGTGATGCCCCCACCCTGTGCATCATTTTAGGCACCACATCCGCACTCTGAAGGACATGTCAGGTACCAAACCCCACCCTGTACGACACGTCATGTATCACCGACCAGCATCTGGCTCCCCTGCTACCAGGCTCGCAGGTACCATACCCACCCCAGCGGCGAGCACCACGATGGGGACCACCAGCGCCGCAGCAGCTACACGTCCTCGCGCTGATAACGCGGCCGAGACACAAGACCGCTTGATTACCCCATACAACACATGATAAATACGTCTCTTAACGAGCTAGCGCCAGCGGTGTCGATATGGAGCATTGGCTGAACACCCAAATGAAGTTAACCGCCGCGACGATGATCAGCGTTATATATTTTCAAGCATACGAACTATGTTTACTTATTTGACCACTAGTATAAATCGGTCAAACAGACAATATGGAAGTTATTAATACTCCATTTTAAATTATTTCTAGACCTACGGTGTCTATCGCTTTAATTTTATTCAAACTATAGTTCATCTGATTGAATTTAGCAGCCTTTGCTCAGTTGAGCGAAGGAATCTGACGAAACGACGAGTTTGTTGAATTTGCTAACATCCTGAGAAATCGTCTTTTTAAATTTCACTCCCGCGTTTTTTTAAACAATTTAAACAATTTATTTACCACAGGCGATGCAGAAGTAGAATGTTTCTTAAGTCTAGTACAATGGTCAAATTTGAGTATAGCTACCTGTGGGCCCGAACAAGTTCAGCGACTTTTAGGGCATCCTACCATCACGTTATTCTAAGGTGTACAATAGTGTTTAGCCTAAATCACTTTACCTAGTTTTGCATTAGACTGATCAATGAGATAATGAAATCGATATTTGATGCTTCATTTTACAATTTAGGTCAAATGGAATATATTCAACAGTATATTCGATAAACGATTTAGGAGCTGACTGAAAATCGTCGATATCACCCATGGCAAATTATATTATTAGGACCAGACGTGTAGGAGGCAGGATTTGACTTGGTGATCTTACACGACTAGTATTTCGATAGGAAGTGAGACTCAAGATTTCTTTTGAAAACCTTATAAGAATTACTTTCACGGATCTCCGCAGGTATTGAGTTCCAAGTTTTAGTTCCAACGAATAGGATACTGTGTTGCGACCGGGTCTTTGAATAATAAGGAAGCATGAATTTACTTCTATTTCGGGTTAAATGGTCGTGATGACCAGTTTCCCCAGTTAATAATTGTTTTAGGCCATTGTCGCCATCATTTGTTAATATTTTGTAAATGAAATTACAAATGGAGATTTTGTAGAGATCCAAAAGTTTGAGTATTTGTAAATTTTTGAATGAATCATTTGTGTGAGCATTATATTCTAGGTTCTTTACCGCTCTGATGGCTCTTTTTTGTAGAGTAAAAATTATATTAGTTTTATTTTTAGCAGTTCCGTGCCATGTTTCAATACCGTATTGCCAGTATGGTGAAATGAGCGTTCGGTAGAGCATTTGCAAAGCTGTTTCAGGCAGGAAATTTTTAACTTTATTAAGGATTCCGATGGATTTTGATAATTTAGAACTATCGAGCGATGTGCTCTTTGAAGGTCAGATGTTTATCTATTATGATGCCCAGAAACTTACACGAGTTGGTTTCTTCGATTTCACCTTCGCCAATTTTAATGCGTGGGAGAGATATATTTTTCTTGTATGAGAATGTGATATATTATGTTTTTTATCGATATTAAGGCTTATTTTATTAGCTTTAAGCCACAATGAAACCTTATGGAGTTCATCATTTATACTCTCCGCAATCATAGCGGGATTATGGTTCGGAAGGACTGTAGAAAGCGTACTGCCATCGGCAAAATCTATGAATTTGAAAAATGATGTAGATTTAATAGTATCATTGATAAAAATCAGAAATAGGAGAGGCCCAAGAACAGATCCTTATGGAACTCCATGGCTAATTGTCTGTGGGTCCGATTTTTTCTTTTTTCTGAAGACCCAGAATTCAGGATTCCGATTCCGATTTTTTGCCCTACACCCTTTTGAACAATATAAAAATCAATTATATGAGGATAACTATTGGATCGATTATTATTGTATTGAAAATTTAACCATAAACACCAGCTAAACGAGTCGGCAGATATTTGATGATAAAAGCATAAGCGTATCTCTGACAAAAAACACTTCCCCAACATCGCCTCAAGTTGTATTGCAACTTTGTTCCAAGCAACGATTTCTACACAAATAGCGAATACTTTTGAGCCTTGAATTAACCCTGAAACTCCTCCCAAAAATGTTCCCTCGTAAAAATCTCTTGCAACGTTCAAAAGTTCAGCTGCCTTTGAGACGCTTAGACGCATGTATTTAACACGTCGATTGCGATGTGAGCCATATTAGTCTCTGAGGGAATTTTCATTACCCTGCTGACCAACTAGTAATCACAAACTCAATTTCAAAAAATACTTAATCAAAACTAAATGAAAACACGATCCAGTAATCGTTTGGTATTTTCAACATTGGTAATTACAATTGACTTTAAATTTGAATTGAATATTGGACTAAACTTCAGTTTTTCCTGCCGCAGTCGAAGTGTTAAAGAGCCTCCGTTGTTTTGACGCGATATTTCAGCTTATTTGGGAGGCCAGTAAATATGCGTCGATGACGTGATCGAAGAGACCGGGCCTCTAGCAGTCGTTCTCTCGAACCGGCCCGACGAGACGCTGGCCGGATGGGAACGTACTACAGGTGGTCAGACTGTGCTAGTTATCGTAACTTCAGGTGGTAAGAGGGTGCAAGTTATCGTAACTTCAGGGGGTCAGACGGTGCAAGTTATCGTAACTTCAGGTGGTCAGAGGGTGCAAGTTATCGTAACTTCAGGGCGTCAGACGGTGCAAGTTATCGTAACTTCAAGTAGTCAGATCATACAATCCTAAATTCGTAATAAAAAAACGCTGTTAATGTCTTTCTTAAAAAATCCAGTGCCGTGAGTTACTAGTGAGTTCATGTGGAAACAGATGAACTTTATAGCCCAATTGTACACGTCTACTGAAGTCCCGTAAAAAGTAGGCTACGAATGTAAATGAATTTGTGTTCTTAAGATTAAAAAAAAACAGGATACCAGTAAATGGGCCATTTAAATGGACATAAGAAAATACACTAATTCATATTATGCTCTATCAGCAAACTACCACTCGTAAAAAATGCAGACTAGATAGTATATCATATAAACCGATTAAGATGATTTACCGAGAGTCACTTTAAGTACTTTCTTGGGATGATCAGCGTGTTTTGAATACATGCAGACATCGTTATTAAGCCGTTGCATTTCTTTTAGTTACAATTTATTCACTCCTCAATTCTGCTTGCGAACTATGTTAAAAGAAGATCGTCAACCTAATTTTTTTCTTCCATTTTCTCAAACCTTAGGAAAAATTTTAACTCGAAACGCCGACGAGTGTTGTTGATGGGTAAATTTTTACTCGCGATGCCCAGAGGAATTAGTACGGACAGTGTGAACAAATTCTCTGAAATACAAAACAATTCACAAGGCGCCCAGACACAATTTAAAGTAAACGTATTTAAAAGTTCAAATGGAAGTATTTAGCATTCTATTTTTCTGTATTTCCCCTTAATTATTAACAATAGTCTAAATAACTTTAGATAATTAAGCTTAAAAAATTTCGCACCGATAAGTCTGACTTTGCCTGACAAAGCAAGAGAGTATCGTAAAAAACACCAAAACAGCCCAACTCCGTCGAGCCGCGTTCTTTCGGTGTGTTTGGTCAATAGGAAGCCCCCTAGAGAAAGCCTAGAAAAAGTCCAATCTCCTAATTAAAGCCCAGAAGCGCCCGGTGGCTTTAAGCAGCGTATAAAACAAGACCTTATCTGACGTACGCAAGTCTGCTTGTTCAGCGCAGTCTATTCTGGGAAGCCTGTAATGCGCCTCGGAATACGTCTCGTGTGTGACACTCTTCACTCACTGGCTTTTACTGTTGGTAATGCGCCCCCTTTGTTATATCCTCATGATATAACCTCCCTACATCTATATTCATAAAGGAATCGCAACGAGGAATATTGAAATGCTTCGTCTGGCCCACGACTTTCATCTCCTCGAAAAGAACCGCATTAAAGATAAGTTCTCGCGGATAGGCGCAACTTCGAATCAACTCCACAACATACCTCTCATGCTATTTCCTTCAACAACATCGTCAGACAACGCTACGCCTTACCATCATCGTGCTACCCTCTTGACATCATCCCACCGCTGCCACCATTTTGTTGTGGTCTCCTATATTTTTTCCCACCGATGTCACATCATTTTGTAATGATCGCTTGTTCCTATTCCACATCGCTGCCGACGTTCGTTGTTGTGATGCATGTTATTTCGTGACATTCGTTATTATTTGTCACTATCTTTTATTTTCTAGTCTTTATTAATTACGATAGCTTTTCAATGTTGCCACCAGTCCGTGACTCGGACAAACAATATTTATATTTATAAGACATATTTTCAAGATCTTCGGTAACGTTAGTATAAGAGCGGAAGGCTATTATTTACGTATGTGAATCATTTTATATCATCATTATCATCATCATCATTATCATCATCATCATTATCATCATCATCATCTCTTTATCATCTCTTTCTAACTTACAAAGGAAATTGAAGACACGAAAGATTACAAAGGTTCGTTATTAACGCAGACACCTATTATATCACAATGCTGTCGAGAGAGAAGCCGGTTAGACATGTAGTAAATATGTTAACTTATCTGCAGAATCCAGTTTGGGCGTTGTCGAAGTATTTGCGAGGAGGCTGGTGCCTTTGCGATCCATTTATAATGAATGATTGGAGCAAGATGGATCTCCAGGTAATTTAGAGACAAATTTAAGTAGCTTTGACACTAGAAGTCATTTACAACAAAGCGGGTTCATCGCCAAAGGCGATGAACCGCAGGGGAGAGAAAAGCGAGGGTGTGACTCAAGTGCTTTCAGGCGCCGCGAATGTGGGACTCAAGATACGCCTACAACATAGCTATGTTGTTATACTACATTTTTCTTTTAACGTTGAAAGTATGGAAAATGTTGATACATATACGGTTATTGAAAATGAATTGATAAAGAGATACATTGGACATACATACATCTTACAAGTTCATCGTTAACACTGAAATAATACATAAAACATTAATGCAACCTTAATTTATCGTTTTGATGACACCCTGCAAATGGGTATTCGTTAGAAAGAGAGAGACGAGATGAGTAAGTTAGAGATATTGTTAATCGTTTAAACATTAAATTTTAAATTTTAATTTGAATGCACGTATTAAATTTATTTCATTTTAGAATGTCATTTGTTATAATTAGAATTTTGCGTAAAGAACGATTAAATCTATTTCATTTTAAAATGTCATTTGCTAATTTCGAATTTTGCGTGCATAAAAATTGTGATTTTATGTCCTTTATGTAAATATCACTTTTCTGTTGAGAGGGATAGACAGCTGGGACATTGGTAATGTGTTTAGCTTGGCTGGTTTTGAAAAATGAAATACGACCAAACGTCTAAGAATTTGGAACCCTTGCAGAATGGTCGAATCAGGCGATGCTGAGATGGCCGGCCACGGCACGCACAATGGCATCCCTCACCACATCTGGCGCGTTCACCACCCTCACCACTCCCATTCATCACGTTCACCACCACGGAAGAGGGCTGGGCACGGCGACAACGCAGGTGGACGTGCGTGCATGCGTGCGTGTGCTGCGTAGTGCGTACACCTCGGGCTGGCTGGGCACGACAACAACACAGGCACAGCGCTGAGGCTGGCGCGAGAGCGAGCACCGCGGCTGGAGCAGTCACAAGCGAGTAACAATGCCTCATTCAGATACCTGCTCTGTCGCGTCGCGAGGGTAACCCGACACGTCTACTCCACAGACACTTTACGTACGAGCGTCAGCTGACAGGCACAGAGAGCAGACGTGATGCAATTTCGGAACCACAACATCAGGCAAGCACCGGCGTTGGAAAGAGATACAACGAGAGATTTAGTGGAGTGACGACATATTGTGGTTGACCGCGAGATCGATCATCGATGAAAACGGCAGCGATTTTCTTTAACTCCCGGACGATATAAAAAGATGACGACATCCCATCTACGAGGAAAACGTCCACTCTTTTCAAGACACATGGAGTTCTTCAACTCAAAGAAATTTTCTTTTGCAAGAGGATCAACATAATGAGGCCCCCTCGGACTTTATGCGACTGAGGTTTATTATTGGAATCTTATTTCCCGGAGTTTTTTAACTTCAAGGTTACTACGCGTGGTAACCATATACAGTCGGGGAGGATTGTCGGTCTCAATCGTCAGGATCAGATTCTGCCCAAGAATAACTGGATCGAGATCTTCACATGGCACCTCATATCAGCGTTTCTTGAGGAAACAAACCTAGACTGTTTGCTTCAATGTTTTTCCTCGATACTGCACGTCTTTCGACATAGCAGTCGCACATGACGCGTCGCGAAGGAGCTTATATTCAAGCAGGAGCTTGAAACAAGAAACGGCACCGGGGGTATTGTTATATCCTCATGATATAACCTCCCTACATCTATATTCATAAAGGAATCGCAACGAGGAATATTGAAATGCTTCGTCTGGCCCACGACTTTCATCTCCTCGAAAAGAACCGCATTAAAGATAAGTTCTCGCGGATAGGCGCAACTTCGAATCAACTCCACAACATACCTCTCATGCTATTTCCTTCAACAACATCGTCAGACAACGCTACGCCTTACCATCATCGTGCTACCCTCTTGACATCATCACCACGACGCCACCGGAGGACTACGAGATCAAGTTATCAGATACCTCTTTCTCTTTTCTCTACCACAATGTATTTCTTATCTTTCTAATCTTAATCATCTAGGATGTTATAGTATTCATTTATAAAGATTGAATGCAGGATCGTAATTATTGTTAGTCCGTATTGTGGGTTTTTCATTTATTAAAGAGTAGCTACTGTCGTAACGTGTCTGTTCTCAGAAGTAGAGAGACGCCCTCGTTCCTTCAAGCGAGCGGGCAACGGTTAGTCTGACGCAGGGTTTTGCCAGAGGCAGTCGAAAAGGTTCCTCCATTAAGTTCGATAGTGAAGAGCAACAGTACGAGATCATCTAACTTATTGGTGTCCTCCCCTGCGGTTCATCGCCTTTGGCGATGAACCCGCTTTGTTGTAAATGACTTCTAGTGTCAAAGCTACTTAAATTTGTCTCTAAATTACCTGGAGATCCATCTTGCTCCAATCATTCATTATAAATGGATCGCAAAGGCACCAGCCTCCTCGCAAATACTTCGACAACGCCCAAACTGGATTCTGCAGATAAGTTAACATATTTACTACATGTCTAACCGGCTTCTCTCTCGACAGCATTGTGATATAATAGGTGTCTGCGTTAATAACGAACCTTTGTAATCTTTCGTGTCTTCAATTTCCTTTGTAAGTTAGAAAGAGATGATAAAGAGATGATGATGATGATAATGATGATGATGATAATGATGATGATGATAATGATGATATAAAATGATTCACATACGTAAATAATAGCCTTCCGCTCTTATACTAACGTTACCGAAGATCTTGAAAATATGTCTTATAAATATAAATATTGTTTGTCCGAGTCACGGACTGGTGGCAACATTGAAAAGCTATCGTAATTAATAAAGACTAGAAAATAAAAGATAGTGACAAATAATAACGAATGTCACGAAATAACATGCATCACAACAACGAACGTCGGCAGCGATGTGGAATAGGAACAAGCGATCATTACAAAATGATGTGACATCGGTGGGAAAAAATATAGGAGACCACAACACTTGTTTACTAAACATCTTTTTTAGTTATTCTTAATCTACGTGAGTGGTGCAGCTGAGATGTATGTTTTCATTAGAGCAGAATAATGAATAATGCAGAATACCGTAAAAAGCAGAATAATGCTTGATTCTATACCGTACTAAACTCTCGGTAATATTTCCTAAAGCGTAACTTACAAATCTTCCTAGCCTACAAGACAATGATAAAGTAGATTATATTATAAGTTATTTTAGACCTCCCTAACCCCCACAACAACGGTTGAGACGTTCTCAAGAGAGAAGGGAGGCACCGTTTTGTAAGGAATTGAAAGAACATCTGCTCGACATGAGTGTACAGAAAGTGTGTCCCCACATCCTGCGTATAGAAACGGTAGAATTAAAAAAAGTTTATGATAAAAGGTTAAAGTTGACGAACGTAATGAGTGCTGAGAAAAAAAGAGTCATGAACTGAACAAGGGTGTTCCATAGCAAAACAAAAAATCTGTTTTATTCCAACGAAAGTAATTCCTAACTAACTTTTAACTCAGTACCTCTCATCTTTCCCCCTGACAGCACTAATTCTAAATGGCGCTGTTATTTACTTCCTTTTGTGCTAAGCTAAGCGATGTATTTCAACGACACTACTTTTCAAACAATAAAAATTTATCGTAAATTTTGCAACACATAGTGAAATAGACGAAGCTGCTTCTGTATGACACTCTAAAAATCAACAGACCCTCGACATTGACGAACATCCAGAGGAATACCAAACTCACAAAAATAATACAAAAAAGGCAAAAACAAAGTATTCGTCAAGCAAGCTAGATTCTCTGCTTGTTAATCAATCTATGTAATGAAATTTGAAACAATTCAGAAACGAAAGTAGATAAATTCAAAGTCATTTTTAGGAATTCAAAATAAACGCCGGTGCAAGACGCGCAAACAAGAGTCTATGAATGGAGAGAGCAAGTGGGCCGTTCATTCACAAAAGGTGCCATGGAGAACCCCCTCGCTGGCCTCACCTCGGTCTCAGCGTACGCAAACTTGGTCGTGCAAGAGAATGGTAACAGCAAAATATTTAGATAACCTTTGGCGATGTATTGGTTGAGGTTGGGCGTCCTACGAGGACTTGTTAGCTTTGCCGTAAACACGTAGCTTCTTCTAATATTATTGGTTTGCGAACAGTAGACGGCGTGGAATGAAGATATACTTTAATGCAACGAGGAGAAAGGATTTAATCCGAGAAAATCAACGAGTATTTTTAAATTACTGCAACTTAAATAAAGAATGAGATTTTTCATTGCGACCTCGAAAATATATTAGCTTACCTTTACGCTTAATCTCGCAGATAACAAAAACGTAAAGTTTAAAAATGAAATAGTTTTCATTTAATTTAACCAAAACCATTTTCACGCCGCGGAGAAAAACCTAGGCAATGAAACTTCCTCCCTCATTAGAACATTTCCAAACATCTTGTTAGATGAAGTGACATTGTTAGAATTACTGCAATGTATGCGCTGATATGCCAATGTTTTTGAACTTGACACATCGAGCCATTCGAGTACCGAGTTGCGGAGCAGTTAGATGAGTGTGCGGTGGAGGGCGGGGCCTCTACGATGTTAGTAAACACTGGCGCGGGCACCCCGCACTGACACTCGCCAATGCACAATCTGCACCGCCTCCCAGCTTCAATGGCCCGCAACGAAATATTAAACTTTCTCACAGAACTTATGACGAATTAATAAATATTTATATCTGTTGAAGTAAGAAGTCATGTAGGGGGAAAGCCCTTAGCGGAGCAGGTGAGTTCGCGATGAATTTGAAAAAAAAAGAAATTAATTGTTGCAAAGCATTCATCCGGTTGACACTGTAAGCATTGATAGAAGCGTAAATGATTTAACAACAAATATTTTCTCACACTGAACTTGCAAGTTCAAAACTCAACTGAACATTGAAGATATGAGAGACAAAGACACGTAGAGCAGGAAATTCCGACATGCTCTTCAGACAACGTGTGTTTTTCAATATCAGCGATACATTCAAATAACTGCCGTACTTTCACAACACTACCGTGCAACCGAATGTTCGAACGATTGTCGAACAACCTTAGCACCGCTATCCAATATTCAGTACTGCACTCTAAACCATTTGAGCTAGTAGGATTTGTCTCATTAATGCAAAATAAAAGCTTTTTCTATGGAATTTCTTGCACGGTAGAGCACTATAGAATTAATGAGACCTAAGCTAGTTTCAGCTTCCCTAACCATAATTATGGTTAGAGAAGCTGATTAGAACGAAAGGGAGGAAGGATGAATGCACCATTCAGTATGGAGTTAAAGGGAACGCGTCATCTATGCACAAGGTGTGTTCCCACGCAAAATCCTCTGCTCATAGAAACAATAATTTGAGGAGGAAGGTTATGAAACAAAATAAAAGTTAAAATGGAAAGTTAGAGGTTCTGAAAAACAGTACAGCAGTGAATCGAAAGAAGATGGTCATTAACAAAACAAAAAGCCTATTCTATTTCAACAGAAAGAAGACCTACGTACTCTCAGCTTGAGATCTCACATATCCCCCTGGTTGGGGAGCAGCGCAGGAACAGGGCAGTAACAGAGCAGTAACAGCGCAGTAACAACGCAAAAACTGCACTGCAGCAGCGCAGTAACATCGCAATAACTGCAGAGGAGCAGCAACAGCACAGCGACAACAGTAACAACACAGTAAGAGCTCAGTAACAGTGCAGTAGCAGTGCAGTAGCAGTGTAGCAGCAGCAGCGCAGCAACAAGACAGTGGGGTCCTCTCTGCTAGGTTATATGTTGCAGCAGGAGCCGCGCACCGTACATAGCAATGCAGTAAAATTAAAAACTCGAGCACTAAAGCATAAGAAACGAGTTCCTAAAGGCTACAGGGAGCTCAGCGCCAGCTTTCGTTATCATGCATCGTGTAGTAGAGATGATGGAAGTTTGTTGCGGACTCTCACAATAAAAACTGTGGTGAAGGCTTTTAAAATTAATTCTTTGGAAATGAATCTCGTACTAGGAGTAATTTTATTGTTTTTGTGCGAAATAGTAGCAAGGTATTTGAGAAAATTAATCACACAATTAGGCAATATATGTATGGTTATAATTTAATAAGTAATTAAACACTCCTGAATAAATAAAGGCACAGATTACTTAATGGAATTACACCCCTATCACGTAAAGAAGCATTTCTCCAGTAATTCTACAAATAACTTAATGCAGAAATAAATACAAGAACATCACGTACTGAATTAAATAAAGGCAGTTGAATGACGGTATTTTATACTGAAACGGTGTAAGGGGAGTGCCCTAGACAGATCGATCGATATATTTCAGAGAGCTGACCAGCCACAATTCCCGCATTAGAAGCACCAGCTCGCATGCTGCCCGTGATGTAGCTGCTGCTCTTCATCATTTGCCAGCGCACAAGTCCTTGTAAGTGCGCTGTGCGAAGCCGATGTTCAGCGCTAATGTTAGACGTTAATGTTCTCGAGACAGTCTTTACCATCGCTTATTGCGAGACCAAAAGAGCTTCGTATTGAATTGCGCTGCCAATTTTCTTCCCTGAGACTTGCTAGATAAGGGCGAAATTTAGGACCCTGAGTGAAGTGATCGCTAAAACATGGATTTACGTTCAGTTTGGTCGTGGTCTTGAGTTGCAATGTTATTTGGTCGGTGGGTCAGTTTTCACACAGTGATATTGGAAACAGTCGCATCTGACACTGCCAAAGGCTGGAACAGGTAATGGAATGAACTAAATTAAAAGTATAAAAAGGGAGGTATGATATTAGACTTTATTTTTCCAATGTTCGTTATTTTGAAGCATTGCACTGACATGCTCGAACATCGAAAAGTTAACTATATTTTTGCTGAATATTAGATTACATTAGATGTTAGTTTAAGCCTCCCTAACCGCAACAAAGGCGCTCCAAAGAGAGAAAGGAGGAAGGCACCATTTAGTATGGAGTTAAGGGAATACGGAATCTGTGCACAATGTGCATAGAAACAGTAAGTTGAGAAAAAAGTTAATGAAGCAAGACGTTAGAGGAAGAAGAAATTATTAGGTGCTAAAATTAGGACAGAAGTGAGCCGGGAAAAAAAGGTCCGTAACAAAACCAAAAAACCTATTCCACTTCAACAAATGGAAGCCTACCTAAACTTTAGCTCAGGTGCTGAAAGTAACAATTTCTGCACGAAGAAATTCTCTTCAACAGCAAACATCGTGTGGCGCGTGCTGGAGTGGGGGCGCCGCACACCGGAACGAGATTCGATGACCAGACCTCAACTGAAAGCTACGTAAATGTACTATTATTTAAAATCAATAATTATTTAAACATTTCTACGAACAGCAAGGCAAAAAATAGTATTGATAAAATTGTGTTCTAAATGTCTAGTATTGAAAGCACATCTTTATAATGAAGTTTTATGCAGTATATTATTTTCAATATTACGTATGTATAATATGAAACTCAGCACTTTCATACACTTTAGTATGAATTCAAACATTTCTACCGAAGAAATTAAATCGTTTATCTTAATACAAATAGTAAAGATTTCATAGTTTGGATTACGTAAGTCTTACGTTACGTAAGGTTTACGTTACATTACACTACCTTACTCGTGAAATTTTTACACCGAGTCCCCTATTGAAGTCTCAAACATCACCAGAAAGTACAACTAACCATCAGCAAAAAATCAAGAGTTTTTGATTAACAAATACCGCCTGAAGACCAGCAGGCAAGGCACTCATACTTGACTCTGCACAAGCCCTCATTGGTGGACAGAGATGCTGCGAGTGTTTGCATGGTGTGTTGGGCCGTCGGCACTTCAGGGACTTCACCTTTCCGGCTCCAACACCACGTAGCAAAGACGAACGACCTCTCTGACCTGACGCAATAACAATTCGATAATCTCCACTCAAAGCTCTGAGCTGCAAAGCCGTGGTCCCGAATGCTGCGCCAACTCTTTCCTATTCTTCGCGAGGTCCGCAGATCTCAGTTGTGTTGCAGCTCGTAACTGGATGTCGGAATACAGCCGATACATGACAACACGACCTGTACGGGAAGACTTTCAATAATGCACGCCGCATGCCAACCGCTAAAGAAGACATCACGTTTAATGGATTTTTAATGGCCGAGGTTTTGGGCCCAGCTAGCCAAAGAAAGCGCGCATGCATGCTCAGTGAACAAGTGAATTGATCAATGTTTCGATGCGACTTGATAACGAAGAAATCCAGCCAGACAGAGGTTAGCATCCAGGAACAGGATAGAGATGACAACGCGCCGTACTGATGACGGTCAAGATTACATCGTGAGCACATTCAGTGCCTATCGATGCCGCCAATGGATAAATATTTTCGTGGGCGTGAGAACGCAGTTGCGAGGGTTCTGAGCATCTAAGAAATTGTGCAGGGGGACTAATTAGAGCCTAATTTGACGTTAAAACGATGTTTGAGAGAACACCCGCAATAAGAAAACGGAAACTTCCTTTTTAATTGGGGAAAATAAATTAGAATGACCGTTATAGGAGCGAAAAGTATTTTAATTGAAATGAGGTCTATGAGCGTAAACTCTCATGGAAATATTTAAGAGCCTTTATAGCCGAGAAAATTAACCTCGGTAACGTACTGCGCAGTACAAATATTTTCTTAGCCTAATGTTTACGAATCAAAAACTCTTTAAATACACGGTAACTACGCTCAAATTATACGTTTACGAATAACTTAAGAACGGGAAAAATATTCATAAAAATTAAAAGTTTACTGAAAAAATGCATTTAAATATATTTTTAACACTCAGAAATTTGACTGAAAAAAGGCTCATTTGACATATTTTATGTACACAGATATGATCTGTTAACAGTTCAAACGAGACTATGCATTTAAGCATCACAATACAATATGCACATATACATACAACACTTCACTATCGAAACGAATCCTCACGACCGCAAGGTGCAATCATGCAGGTGTGAGACATAAGCTCTACACTCATCAAAGTTCCATCCCTTCATAACAGAACAAGAACAATCTTGCCGCAATACGCCGCTCTTTTTCGCAGCAATGAGGCCAGCAAAAAGCAATGAGAATTGTAATGATTATTATATTAAGGAATAAAGCTGCAGCTGAGTCAAAACCACAGTAATTTTTATGGCCTCAAAGGAACCCACCTCGAGAAAAAAGTGCAAGAGTGAATAAGATATATTATGGAAAACAGTTTTTATTTCAGATTAGATTTTAAGTTAGTTTGAGCCTCTGTAACATCAAGAAATGTGCTTCAATAAGAGAAAGGGGGAAGGCACCATTAGGTATAGAGTTTATGGGAACGATGGATTTAGGTCCAAGGTGTGTTCTCACACAAGATCCCCTTCTCATCAAAGCGGCGAGTTAAGAAGGAGTTTCTAGGAACAAAATAAAAGTTGAAGAAAAAAGTAGTAAGTGCTGGGAAACCGAACAGTACTGAACCGAAAAAAAGATGGTTTGTGACAAAACAAAAACCTATTCCGTTTCAACAAGACAAAGGCTTACATAACTCTCAGCTCAAGACCTCGCGTTTTCTTTCTGGGAGTATTAATTCCCATAGATACAATAGCTACGTCCCTCTGAGGAGAATTTTTAATTCCAGTCAAATAGATACATGTATAATCATACAAAGGATTTTAAATATCTTGTACTATATGACGCTCAGTTATGGCCAATGCGGTGCCAATTTCACGGAACTGAATAGAGTATGGAACAGAGGCTAATTTCTTCCTAATCCCAATACCGGGTTTGTACTACGGGGATCAAACTCACGACTTTCCTCACACAAGGCAAGCGATTTTAACCACCAGGCTACGGTGACCTCTTAGAATCAAGCTCAACGAGACCAAGCGAAGAACGCGTAAACATACACGGCACTGAACATAAACGTGCTCCGGAGTTGTTATATTGAGCCCCCCAAATCTCCTAGAGGTCCACGCTTCGAAAAATATTAGTAAAATGAGGTCCGTCTCCATGTAGCCAGGTATAAAGATAGGCGACGTTAATCTTTGTTCCTCCAACAGCTGAATTATTTTCCGTCAACTTTTTTAAGTAAACATCCTCCATTGTTAGACATGAGGCTGCATTACATCATCATCTTAGAACGATGGATATTTGTTTTATTTAGGGGCCGTATAAAATGTTATTTTGTTGCTGCTTATGCATGAGTCTGTGACAGTCAACTCACTCAGCCCCAAGCACAAAGAAAATTCATTCAGAGATAAGTGACCCATAAAGATTCTGTAAGTCAGTGTGACGTTCCAACGTCAGAAGAGCGACAAGCGTTTTGAAGAACAAAGCAAGACTAACGCCCACATTCTACGGCCCGAACGAGACGTAACTATCAAACTGCTATCAGCAGGACAGGGATGGTCAGAGGAACCATAACCAAAAATAGACATGTTATTATATACGAAATTACAGGGTTCTCTTTTATGCTTGGAGAACTATGATACATATCATCGTGTAGCACAGAATATTTTGAGCGGGACTTTGAGAAATATTATAAAATTACTCTGAACCATCGCTATTGACTATATTAAAAGTCATATACTCACTGCTTTTAAGCTACAAGAGCTTAATTTTTCTCCAGTTATGTGTGTTTCATATAGTTAGCCTAGCTCACTAGAATAATATTACATTCTTAAATATGTACGACCATTTGACGGCTTGTGAGGCGAGTGAACTTAGCTTTCGACCGCCAATTCCACCAATGCTTGGATGCGCTCCGGCTTCACGTACGTTTGCAGGAAACCAAATTCGCGTTTCTAAACTAATCCAGGATTGACACGCAAGTTTTTTCACGGCTCATTTCAGCAGACAATTCTGTCCAACTCCCATCGCGCCGCAGCTGCGAGAAGCAGAGCTGTACAGCAATACTGGCACTAGAAAATGAATCTCAAGGTTTGACGAAGCGGCCGCAGAGTGGAACACTCGCGCAGCTCGAAGCTGCGAGGGCGTGGTGCTTTAGCTTAACATCAAAGGAAAAAACAACAATACAGAAAAAACTATAAACATGGCATTGAAAAAGGAAAACTTTAATGCAGGTAGATAACTGAGCGACCGACACTCATTGCGTACGGAAATACTGATGTGAAGTTTAGTGTAATAGCTTTACTAATGAAACTGGGAACTGCAACAACATTCAAATGATGATCTAACAAGAATTTACACCAGCTTAAGTTTAAAAAAGAGTAAAAAAGGAACTATAGATGGTATCGACGAAAGAGAAGCTGGGATCTAAATATCGTTCATAAGCATTACTAAGCATTGGTATCTTACTGGACATGAAGTTTTACTGTATTTAGTCCATTAACTCATAGATGACACACTGGTGATCATCAGGGATTTCCATAATGGGGGTGACCCACTCGTGGTCGCAAACTGCATTTCATTTATACTTGACCAAAGCTAAATCATGGGACTATTCGAGTAATTTTATGTCCATTTCATTAGATAAGTTTATTAGTTAGTCGTTAATTTAAGCCTCCCTAACCTCAACCAAGGTGTTCTGAAGAGAGGAAGGTAGGAGGCACCAACCAACATGGGCTTGAAGGAGCTGGGAATCTTTGCGCAAAATTTGTTCCCACAAGACGGGTTGAAATAGCAAGCTAGGAAATAAGAAATGAAACAAGGTAAAGCAGGAGATGAATAATAAGAAGAAAGTAGTGGGTGAACCGAAAAAGATGGTCCGAAACTAAACAAAATATCTTTCTTTTACCTCATAAGGAAGGTCTACTAATTACGTTGACCACGATAGCTTAACTGAAGTTCAATATTGAACTGGAATTTAAAGTCAATTTCAGTAAGCTATTTAAAAAATATCAAATATTAAATTGATTGTGCTTTAAATTAGCTTTGAAAAAGCATTTATGGAAATTGAATTCGTGACTACTGGCCGGCCGGCCAGTAGTCACGCCGTGAAAATGCCGTGAAAATGTTAATCTTCAGCTCGGAACCTCACATGTTCTGCTAAGAGCGCTAATTCCCACATATAAAGTATCTGTATCCCCCTGGGAGGATTTTGTCTGTCAGAATTTCGAATGCTGAAATTGATTATAATTGGAATTCAATGGCAACAGCCAGTTTAACCCATTGACGTACGTATGTTCGTACTCATACAACAGTTATACAAACAACAGTCATCAGACTGGCACTGGCATTGGATTGCCACCGACATCAGAACGAGGATTGAACTGATACTCGGCAGTGAACTTGAACACATTAAGAAAACGAACACAAAATGTTATGAGCTCTTTGCGAAAGAGAATTGTACAGTAAAATCATCAGGGAACGTTAGGGATTAACCAGCCTCAATCAACGTGTTAGGAAGCAATATTTAAGCATATATTGCACGTCATTGCATAACTAGAATTTCAGAAAGAAACGAGTTTACAAAACTGAAGAGATTCACAATACCTCTGAAATACGCGGAGGAAAAGTTAATAAAAAATCGGGGGAAAATCCTTAAACGGTTGCCAACACAACGGTCCGACCTAACCGGAACTGAATGACTCGGATGCGAATTATTTCTCAAATCTTTCACTTAAGGGGATCTATGGCCGGAACAAAAGCTTACTTATTGTGATTAACTGAATAATGAACCATATTTTGCAGCAAAGTACTACAGTAGAAACTGACTTTTACTCTCCCTCTCTTCACTTGAACAAAGTTACAAACTAAATTTAAACAGTTCAACAACGGTAGAAGTTTTCATGAAGTCTTGTTTGTGCTAAAGATCAACGAAGCATGGCCATAACTTTAGCTTGGTAGAGGTTCAAGTTTTCAAGCCCTCGACTACTTTCTCTATTTGTGAGAGCATATTTGTCAAGCAAGTTTGTTGAAACCGTGACTCATCTAGGGAAGTGAGCCCTCGGAGCGAGGGCTCCACAGAACGTGCCGCGGAGGCAGGCATCGGGTGACGCAATCTGTATAGGGTAAGCAGCTTCGTTTCAAATCGATAGGATACATTCCACTAACTAGTGTACACCGTCGTAGAAGAAACTTTTTGTTTCCTCTACCGTTGTGTACATGGCCCGTCAAAAATGACGGGATTCGATGTTTTCCTTGAGTAAATCCTTCAGATGTGGATGACAAACAAAAATATCCATCCTAACGTACGTATCTGCGATTAAAATATTCTTGAATATGTGCTCTGTTAATACTCGTATCACAGATATGGTCATTAAGCATCCTTCAAGAGCGTGACAGAGAGATTGTTCGTTTGTTGTAACTGTCCATCTTCTGCATTCAGGAAAAACATAGCAAATTCAACACCCTGTGTTTAGTTATAGCATGTGGAAGCTTGAAATTTCCACAAGCTGTATCGTAGGTACTATTTGTAACTATAATACTCATTTTATGAAAAGTATTCCCAAAAGTTAGTTATGAAAGCAACCTGACCCAACAGGTCAAAGAGGTCTACATACTCCATTTGTAGAAAGAAGGCCATCTATTATAAAGACGAGTGTACTCGGCCCGTCAAAAAAATAACAGGATTAGATGCAGGACCAACTGAGCTTCAACATGGCTTTCCCATGATTGCCCATGCTATTCTATGGCTTTCCAATACCTTCCTAAGTGTCAACCGCTGATATTCTGTTCAACCTAATCTAACCTACCAATACACGTGATATTCATTCCGGGAATCTGATGGGTTAAAACACAGATCATATACTGGTGTAAATTTTCTGTGGTTAAAGGCACTGAAAATTGTGGAGTTTATCACAGATACGCTCATCTCGCACTTTCGGCTGGTGGGTGTGACACACAGACGGACGCAGCTCCTTTTAGAATTTAAGATAGAAGATAGACACTCAAAATGAAACATGGTAGTGAAATGTTAATCTAGGAAACCGTATGGCGAAAAAATATGAATGTGATCACACATGAATACTTTTGTTCTCTAGTGCCATAAACAAATTAAACTATTCACTGCTACCTATCAATCAGCCCTAGAAATGAAGGATAATGTAGGAAGCACGAATACTGCGTTAATAATTAAAATTGCGACCGATCAGACTACGTGAATCAAAGCGATGGAATCCTCGATCGTTCAAAACGCCCATCAATTAAAGAGATATCCAACATGAAACATGGAAGTGAACCGTTAAATTAGGAACTCTATAGCGAAAAAATAAAAGAGATTACCTGTGATTACCTCCGTGTTCGCGTATCATAAACAAAATCATTAGGGGTAATTTGATGCTGTATTATAAAAAACCTCTATCTTCCATGGGCAGCAGAATAAAAAAAAACGAATGGTCCACAACTGAATGAATTAGGCCGTTTCTTGTCAAGTGGTCATTTAATATTTGAATTTTTTTCAAGTCTTTACCGGTCAAGAATGATTAATTGTTAAAATTGATTGTATAATTTAGCAGCTCTGGTGCATAACGAGAACCTGCGCAACAGGAAATGTAGGAAAACCTAAGAACTGGCGCTAATATTAGTAATATTGGAGCCGATGATTGGCGCTAATATTAATATTACTTGTCCACCCACCTTTATTTGAAATACGAAAGAAAGCGAAATGAAAGAAAGGCCGTAAGAAATAAAAAAATTTCTATCTCACGAGAGTTAATGAGGCCGAGTGTACACGGCCCGTCAAAAATGTACAATAATGTTCGACAAATCACATGACACACGTTCCCATTTTTAAGAATTCACGTGATATTCATTCCTACTCGAATCTGATGGATTAATACACTGGAAATTGAGGAGTTGATGAAGCTTGTGTCACAGATACGCTCATCGCACACTTTTGGCTGGCTTCGGACAGACAGACGGACGGACCCGGCACTTATTATAGTATAGATTAGAGCCAGTAATATATCTAGCCAAACACAGACATAACCTCAAATTGCCTCCTAGTGTGCCCTTCTTTAATGAGTGAAGGATTTAATTAAGAAGGAATAACGCTAATGATGTTACAGATAATAACGAAGCTAATAATTATCACCTCGATTTACTTTAGCTCTACGAACAAATCTTGCTAGGCTAACCCTTTCATGCATAAAGGTTTAAATACAAACTTCACGTGTATGGGGTGGGGGGGGGAAGGTGGAAAGCCTAAAACGCTTGCTGGAGTGCTGTGGAAGGGCTAACTCAAACTTAACACGTTGATGTTTGACCAGTTACTATTGTCGCTTAGATTGGGTTATAAGAGACAAAGTTGAAAAAAACACACTTTATTGCTCGGATACATTTTATTCCTCCTATGATACGTGAAAAATATAATTGCACGATAAGATACTACATACTTTGTACGCGTAAACATATTCTGAAAAAAATAGTGATAGAATTGAAATGCTAAGAATTTATGCCGGTACGTAAATAAGCAATAGACCTAGTGGTACACATGTGTCCCACAACCTCGTCAACACTTTTAACACTTTGACTCCGACGTGAGCCATATTTGGTCACTGAGGGAACTTTTCATTATACTTCTGACCAACCAGTAGTCTCAAACTCAATTTTGAAAAATACTTAATTAAAGCTAAATAATCGAGCGATTTCTGACCAACCAGTAGTCTCAAACTCAATTTTGAAAAATACTTAATTAAAGCTAAATAATCGAGCGATTTCTGACCAACCAGTAGTCTCAAACTCAATTTTGATAAATACTTAATTAAAGCTAAATAATCGAGCGATCCAGTTTATGTTCACAATTTTCAACATTGCTTACTATGATTAACTTTAAATTTGAGTTGAATGTTAAATTTCAATTTTACCTGCCTCAGCCAAAGTGATAACACATTGCTTGCCATACGACCCATCGATGGGTCGTGTTTAAGTTCTTCCTGCTGCGAAACGACCCATCGATGGGTCGTTTGAAAAATTCTAACAATCCTTTTCAAATTAATGGTATTCAATGGACCAGTTAAATGTTTTGCATTCATAAAATTGCTAATCACTTTTGACTTTGAATTGGAGTGGCAATGATTACTTGTTGAAACCGTCAATTGTTGAACCTCACTGAACCCATTCGCAGTCAACGTGTTTAAGACGAACTCCAGAGCCATGCCCTCTCCTACCACAGTAGCGGTGCACCGCGCGCCCACGCAGCATGCAGCCGCCACCAGAAAATTACTAGCGCAGGCAAGTGGGCAGCACGACAACACCGCGGGCTTTCACCCGACACCTGCACATAGACGCGCCCCTCTCTCACGTTCTTTGCCGTGAACTTTGTGCTCTACAGGTTAGACCATCAGTAATAATGATTGCAATACTGAAAACCCGATGTGTCTAACAAAACGAGCGTTTTGTTTACATCAGGAAAATACTAGTTTAAGTTATTGAGGACTATGTGCGTAAAAACAGGTTTAACTATCTAAATTTTTTAATATGTTTGAATGGGGACAAATTTTAAAGCGTATTCTTTGTGCTAAGTTCTTCTCGACACCCAATTTGCTTAAGGAACCTACAGTTTTACGTTTGTAAAAATCAATCATAAAAGGCATTAATCTAACCCAGGTCAACAAGCCAGATATAACAAAAATATCCAAACACACGTACAAATATCAAGTTCGATGTGACTAGCGCATTAAAGAACCAAAATATGGATGGAAGTGTATAAAATAAGAGTAAAATATTAACGCAATGCTAAGCAAACGCAAAATTAGCTCGAGCTGAGAATATCAAGAGAAGGGTGGCTTAACGAAACACGTCATTACGTTGCTTGATCATCACGAAGTCTGCCCGAGCCGTACCCAAGAAATTACAGGGACTCAGTCGTCGTCAGGCCCACGAATAGCGCAGCCTCGCCTGCTGCGGCTGCCTCTCAGCGAGCCTACAGCAAGGCAGCAGCGGCGAGAAGCAGGTATGGAACACGCCTTACTGGCTGCGGTGTCGCTTAGACACTTGCGACCGCGGGGCACTACGTAGGAGTTAAATGCTACTGGTGTCCGGGTGTCATGTGACCGCTGGTCTTGGGTAACTCGGACATGTTGGACGCCTGAGCACAAGGTGTACTGATTGATTAGATCTGGAGGTATCTGGTCGAAGGGAGGTTCGTTAGTAAAGTTGAAGACATGTTTGAATTTTGCGTTTTCCTTCATGGTTGCTGTTGCAATTTATTTCGCTTGTACACGAGCAAGTGCATACCTATGACATGTTCACGAAAATTACGACACAATTGCTTTCTGCGGATACACTGGACAGGTAAAAGTGGGTGTTTGAGCAAATCTCTCGTAGTGCTAACACGACTTAATACGTCGACTAAACAGGGCACTTGAGGACTCACATACCAACTACCTAAGAGTAGTGAGCAATAAATTGCGGTTTTTAGCGCTGGCTTGTCGACACAGTCGCAGCTGAGTGCTGCAACTGAGGCCTCAGGATGAAGCTTTGCGTGTATACTAGCTTTAAAAAACGCCATCCGATTTTCTGAAGGCACGAGTGAGCAACTGCAGGCCGTATCCAGTTTTGCTATGACAAGCCAAATTCCGATTGCATTCTATGCGAAAATTTGGTCCTGGTCACCGCTGGGACACAGGGCAGACTGGACATTATGACAAGCATTTTAGATTTTCGGATAAAAGTGCGCTTGAAAACTCAGCTAAAGACAAGATACGGCATTTTTATAGCTCAAAAGCAGAAATTTTATGAAAAAAAACTGTGTACACTGAAGCTCGCGCGGATTTACATAATATAAATCTTCAACTGGTACAATACCTACGGTCTCCATCGAAGTATAATTCAAAAATGATAATATTGAACGATACTTTGGAGAAGTTCAATTAGAGGTCATATTCCATGCAATGCACGTTCGGGCGCTTACATATGCCGAACGCTGATATGTGCGCCTTGTTCAGCGAAAACTTAATGGTGGTGTTCATCCTTATGTGATGTGGTCTTCCAATACCATCATCGGCTTTGATGGTTTTAGTGCATATTAAAATAGAATGAACATTTATTTAACATCGTTCAACTTTTTTTGCTGGGAACAAATAAAGAAAATTATTTCATTACTTATCTAGTATATTAAATTAACTTTGCTGTGCAGTTTTACAAGTAATTTTACGCCTAATTGCACAAGCAATTTAGACACAAACTAACAAACTTCATCACGGTGGCTGAGTTCAAAAGGTCTCTTGGGCTTCAGTTCCCACTGAAATGATGAAAGAGAGATAGATAACATATTTCAGACCGTTTTACTTTCACCTAGTGCATCAGGATAGAATTTTGGTACCATTCAAACGCCAAGTAATATCGAGCATTAATAGTAAGACAGCTGCCAGGTTGCTCAGCAGTCATAGGTCACGCACAACCTCGCGCTCTAGCGTGATCGAAGCTATCTTCGTGCCGTGAACCCATTCTTGCACTCGACCGAGAGCCTGGAATTTCATAACCGTCTAATTGTTTGACGTACGTCCGGGTCGCAGACAAGAAATAGGAAGGACTGCAAAGAGTCTCTCGCACGAGAAGTTAGACGATGCGATGCACTGCGAGCTTGTGAAAAATACTGATCAAAACGTTTCTCGACAGAAGCAAAAAAGGATTTTCACGCAGTGTTTCACAAGTATCTGAAGGGATTGTGGGTATATGCTACACTATAGGATTCATTCAGTTGGCCATGGGCGGCTGTACAAAACGCCTGAGCAAATAGAGCTCATAAAATTAAGACTGAGTGTCAGGGCAAGAGGACGAAGAATCATAACAGGACCGAGCCAAAATGTAAGTGGGCGTAGGCCAGTGCCCTAGCTCCAGCGGAGCGCATCGATCGCAGCGGCCTCCTTGCGCCTCACAGCAGTAATGGATGTACAAACTGCGCTCATTCATCGTGCTCAACAGGCGACCACCATCACGAGTCATTCATAAATAGTGAAGGGAGGCACGGAGATGGGAGGCCGCAACTTGGTACGCACTGGAGCAAAGATGCATGCGTCCATGCGCTTGCCTTATAGCAGCAGGAAAGAACGCTTACCAAGAAGTACAATGTACGAGTAGGAGGACTTTGATTTTTTTGACATCGACAGATCTTAGATGAGGAGATTGTGTTTCAAACTTTTGGGTTGTGCAATTTAAAATGAGAAATGTTGTCTCTTTCGAAGGTAGTAGGTTGGAGTGAGGCTAGATCTGGGGCGGTCATATATGGAGCTTCTTCATATAAATGAACATATGGTAGGATACCGTTTTGACGTTAGAGGAAAAAATACTGGGTTTGACAGTATGATATATTATTTTATGATAGTCTCTCATACGCGACAACCCGAACGCAAATGTCCTGAAGAAATAAAGTGGAATAAAGTAATGAAAAAGTCTTGTTTGATAGGATGAAGTATTCCCCCTCACAACAGCGTAAAAAACACAGGCGTATGTCCTAAAAATTCAACTCACTTTAAATTTTCCAGCATGGCTGTTATGAAAACTGTAAAGAATGGACCTATGAAGAAAAAATGAACCAGATTCTCGATATTAAAGCATAGCAGTTGACTTAGAGATAACTCTGACCAAGAGCTGTACATATATATACATGCGAAGGAAAAGGTACGAGAGGACTATTTTTCTTTCATCGAGATGATCCTCGTATCATCACACAGGATTTAAATTATTAAACGAATGTTTTTCTTGTTACTGGCTTATGTTTCAATTTGTTCCACAAGCTGCATTCATTTATCGACGTAATAAAAGCTCAACTTGGTATACGAGCGTGGTGCACAAATTCATGAGGAAGTAATTACGGCGGTAGATCTACTAATTTCCATAGATACAATAGAAGTATCTCTCTGATATGACACAAAACTTTATTGACAACTGACTAGGGACTAGCATTAATTGATATTCAGCAGCACAGATTTCTGCACTATTGCATAAGGGTATCACGTTTCAGCAAGTTTTATGCCAATTGAAACTTCACATGATGGACTAAAAGAATGGAAATCAAGGAGAGCAATTACAAAATTACCGTAACATCAACATTTTAATATAACGCAAGTCCCTGAAACTACTTCATAAAGAAATAAACCATAACGAATTTGATAGTACAGTAAAAAACATCGAGAAATGGATTTTAACGCAGAGTATCGTACAGTAAAGGACAACTTCATTAGGCATCTGGAAGAGAACAAGCGAGACCGGAAGGGTTCAGACGCGCTGCCAGGACGGTGCCTAGGGCTTGCAATTCCCGACATACCGGGTGCGGGCGGGCTGCCCACGTCCCTAGTCGGTCACCTCCTCGGCTTGTTCAGGAGCGCGAAATGATGCGCCTCGATTGCGAATATTAATGTCAGGAGCGCAAAATGATGCGTCTCGATTGTGAATATTAGTGTCAGGAGCGGAAAATGATGCGTCTCCATTACGAATAATAATGTCGGGAGCGCGAAATGATAAGTCTTCATTGCGAATATTGATATCACTAGTGTGAAATGATGTGTTTAGATTGCGAATGTTAATTTTAGGGGCGCAAAATGCGTCTCAATTACGAATATTAATGTCAGGAGCGCGAAATGATGCGTCTCGTTGGCGAATATTAATGTCAGGAGTGCGAAATGACGCCTATCGATTGTGAATATTAGTGTCAGGAGCGGAAAATGATGCGTCTCACTTACGAATATTAATGTCGCTGCAATTCATTAACTGAAATCAATTGAGACCTGCCTGATTGATCAATATAAAAAAATTTCTGACAAATGTACACACATTTATCTTGCTGCAATGTTTTGCGCAGTTTATTTCACTGTGATGGATGTATGAACACGCCTTTTTTCTGGACGCTCAGTATAGAGGTACTTCCAAAATTTGACACTTGAGTACTTATTTCAAAAGGTAAACTCGCGTAGTTTTTACTAAATAACAGAACGACTTGTAGTCGCATAAAAAATTATTTAATCCACGGTTTAAAACAAAACGCATAGGAAGAGAAAAAAAAAGAGTCGTATGAATAGTAATACGAAACTAAAGACACGAAGATAAATTTCTGGAATTAAATTTCCATATGCCGATGAGCAGATGATTCAAAGCTCCTCATACCGATAAACAGATGATCATAGCTTCTCATGTCAATGAATGATGGGTTCAAAGCTCCACAAACCCATGAACGGAAGTTTAAAAGCTCATACCCAATGAACGCAAGGTTCAAAGCTCCTCATGCCAATGAACGTAACGTTCAAAGCTCCTCATGCCAATGAAGGGAAGGTCCATAGCTCCACATGTCAATGAACAGAAGATACAAAGCTCCTCGTGCCAATGAACGGAAGGTCCATAGCTCCACATGTCAATGAACAGAAGATACAACGCTCCTCATGCCAATGAGCGGAATATTCAAAGCCGATCATGTCAATGAGCAGAAGAATCAAAGCCCCACATGTCAATGTACGGAAGATACAAAGCTCCTCATGTCAATGAACAGAAGAACTAAAGCTCCACATGTCAATAAACATTAGATACAAAGCTCCACACGCCAATCGAGAAGCTAGACGCGCATAAAAGCGGACCGGCTGTACACATGCTCCAGGCCAGGTGCCCGCACGTCGTGGGTGATGCGCAGGACACAGCGTCAGGGTGGAGCGGAACCGTCCACAAATCGCAGACGAGTGCAATAATTGAGGCAGCGCACGGAACGAGTTCAACTGACGGACTGGGACGCGTGAATTCAACACCGTCCATTTCGGACCCTCAAATTGAGCTGAATAGGACTTGGTCATGAAGCATTGCAGTGCGCAAGCCGACACAACTCTTAAATTCAGAAAATACGATAGACTGTTATAATTAGCCTCGTGAATTTCTGAAATCCACATTTTTTACAAATTTCACTACTTAACACTTTGACTGCTACGTGCGCCATCGGTGGTGCACGGAGGTAATTTTTGTAATGCTGCTGACCGACCAGTAGTCGCAAGCTCAATTTTCATAAATACTTAATCAAGGCTAAATGAAAGCACGATCGAGTTCGTGTTTGGTATCTTCAAAATAGTTCACTACAAGTGACTTTAAATTTGAGTTTGGTGTTGAACTTAATATTTAGTTGCCGCAGTCAAAGTGTTAAAGTGCCAGTGAGGGAGCAGTGTGGTAGTCTAGATGACACTTTCATGTAATTTGACGAGAATAGAATTACTATTTTACAAAAGAAACACCAGTTTTCACTCAGTATAATTTTTTGCATCATAGACAACTATATATTGTACAAGAGAAATTTGCACGCCATAGCACAATGTAGCTTTAACAATGCTTAAGCACTTTAGACACAGCCGCAACGAGTATCACTGTAAGCAATATTTCAGATTTCAAAATTGCAAAAAAAAAAACGCTCGTATGAGCCACAGTACACCGGTCACCGCTGAAAAAGAAATAAGTAAAGAGTAAGGCCTTACAACGAATCCGAGCAAAACATCTTGATTCTGTAGATGGAGAAAATATAAAACCAAACAGAAAGCTTCGCAGGAATGAATAAAAAAAATAAAACCATGATGAATCTCAAACATAACAAAACATAAATCAGCATAAATATCTGACGGGAAAAAGTATCGCAAGACAAATATATTGAAGGGAAAATAAACGTGCAAATACAATACTCCAGAAAGTTCAATCAGCTAAGCTACACCAACTCACTGAGAAGCAGACCGAGCCGTGACCTGTAGTATCCATAGTACATGGTAGTGGCTGTGGTGGCGGCTGTAGTTCCGAGTCCTCCCATCCATGCCGGCCAATCACCAGTTCTACTACTGTCTACTGACGAAGGAGTGACCTCTGGCTGCTGCCCACCTGACCAGCTACCTCCATTATATGATGGCCTAGCACCCGGGACCGGGCGCGACGGAGGATAATAAGGATACCGCGGAGGCTCGACAGGAAGATAATGACTGGTTATCACCGACGTGTTGCAAACGTGGACCGACGACGGCGAGTGCGGAGAGGCATTGGCGTTTGAAGAAGATACCCTAACGGTTTTACGTCGCTGGTTGACTACACCCCGCCATGGTAACCTACCCCTGTGGTGGCTCAGTCTCCCTTGCAAGCGACTTGCTATTACTCTTTGCTTACGCCTCCACGCGATATTCCGCCTCTCCGCCAACGATAGTCTACGATTATGTCTTACTCTCGCATCATGATCGCGACGCTGGCTTTGAGGAGGATGACGATGGTTTGGATTACTCGAGTGACTGAGATCTTTTAACAAATGAGCATTGGATTTGTCAGAAGCAGGTTTTTTAGTGCCTCTATCAGTAAGCTTATAACGCCATTTACGATACATGACGTCGTCCTGAGCTCGACCCACTCTTACGTTAACATCGTCGACCATGTTTGGGTAAACATCATGGTCCAATTCAAGCAGATCTCTGACGCCACTGAACTCTTCCAGACCATTAATATCCATCTCATTACCCGTGAAATTGTCCAAGTGGTTGCTAAGCCATGCATAAAATAAGGTTTCATTATTATAAAAATCAGAAATATTGAGGAATAAGTCAGTTCCTTCGTCAGCATCAGGGAAAAATGAAGATATATTGAACATTGGAAAGGTTAAGTTATCGGCGTCGTCAGGGAGGACTGGAATGTAAGCCGACGAGAAGTTCCTCAAAAAAACATCTTCCCACGAGAAATCGACCGCAGGAGTAGAGTAGTTGGTTGAAGTGTTGTCACTTCCTGATGTCATAAGAAAATTTTCAGCTGGGAGGAGATGAGACTTCGTTGAAGTCTCCGGTGGCTGAGAACTCATCACGGACGATGTTTCACTTCCAGCAGCATTTGAGTAAGCGGGAGTAAATGTTCTTGCAAGTGAAGTTGTTCCCAATAAGTTCTCACTATTTTGAACGAGGGAAATCTCCCTAAAGCTATCATTGCGTGTAACTGAATCGGTCACATTAGAACTTGCAAATATTGGAAATGATTTTATCAAAATACAAAGCACGAGGATGAGTGTGGTTCCTCCAGTCCACTGTTTTCTTCTTTTGTGCGTCATAGCTAATATTTTGCACTATCATGTGCATTTAAGGTTCATTAGCACACACTTCAGAAACTAGATTGCTTATGAGTGTCAATGAGACAACAATACGAAGAGTGGAAGTTTTGCAAACTAATAAACTTATGTTTGGTAATAAACTGATTGACTAGAAACACAATGGCAGTGCTGATATTTGACATTCTTGAGGAATCATGGTCCGCTTTAGACTGCGAAGATGTTCAAAACAAATTGGCATTAGTTATCCGTCGGTGCCAGGATTTTTGTAAAACTTATTAACTTAGAGGCAGGCCATGGTAGCCTAGTATGGACTATCCAATTACACGGGCAACAGCAATCGAGAGCTCCATTTTCTGTCTGCAGTCCGGCATAAAGGCGCCAGTTATAGAGCACAAATATACATCAATCACTCCTCCAGAAAACGAAACTATATCAAAGTTTTAAAATTCTCGATTAGAGAGACGTTCACAATTTCCCCGACTGACAACTAAGGCAAAATCGTAGACACGAAAGCAAGATGTGAACGTCTAAAACACAAAACGGTGAGGAGAAAAAAAAAGTTATTTGAACTTAACGTAGACTCCGTTTCAGAGAATGCTATAAATGTACAGACTCGGGGGTAAAAATTATTCACTTGAAGAAGCAATCACAGATGCTGGTCGGTGAAATGAATTGCAGTAGAAGCTACGTTTAGTCACGTTTGACGGACCGGTCGGTGACGTGTAAAGCTGGCTGCAGCTCGTCAGTGTAGAGCACCGTACCCTGCGGACACTGACACTCCTACCAACGGCGGCTCCATTACACAGCACCGGGCCTCGCTGGTATTTACAAACACGGTAACGAATTAATGACTTGCTCCCACTAATACACAATGAGACTTGGCTAAGCCGGCACCTCTATTAGCTTATTGTCACAGAAGGCGGAAAGATTTTTCATTACTTGAACATTGAATGCTCTGCTTTGAGAATTAGCAGTTTTTCTTGCTCACGTTTCAGAGTGTTGATTAGCGAGCTCACTCACCTCTCTCACTATATTTATTCAAGCTTTTCACTGTCCAGAATTCTAAAGCAACTGTACACGTCACAGACAACAGAGTATCAGTTTCCAGTACTACTATTCCAGATGACTTATTAATCACTAGTGGCCAATAATCCAATTATGCTGCCAATTTTTGAGAACAGGAAAAAATTAATCTGTAAGATTTAGAATTTATGTCACGTTTACGCCTGTATGAACAAGAGTATATATTTAAATGATGAAAAGCCAAGAGAAAGGAGGTGAAGCGATACTAAATTGGATTGCATATTCATTGACAGAGATGAAGGAATCAAGAGACAATAAAAAACGGTATCTAGCGCTGCAGATACAATGAATTGCGTTAGACGGAGAATAAAATTGCTATAATATACACTCATCTGAAGAATGGAAAGCTATGTGAGGAGGGTCTATGGCTCTCACTGCATTCCAGCTGTAGTGCATTTATCCCACAGCCAATTTGAAACGCACTCGTATACTTACTGAAACGTACAGATCTTCTCGTTTCCTATGTTATAACTGAATGTGATTGAAGTGTACAAGTCTAGTTGACAGCTCGGGTACTATTAAAAAGAACGTATCTAGGTACAAAATCTGGCGTTGTTGAAACACACGGGTCTACTCATGAACTCGTACAATTATGTTTTCCATGACTCACTAATGTCAAATCGAAGTCGCGTATCCTGTTTGTTTTCAGACTCTCAAGTCGGGTATTCTTCAAGAACAGGTAACAAACTTGAGTGTTCCGACGCTTAGGTCACGAACTTTCAGAATTTGAGGCCGATTCCGAGTTACCTCCCTTGAATGGAGCAAGGCTCCATTCACGTCTCATATTTGTCAACTAGGACAGCGAGCAGAGAATCTCTCCCGCGGTATACGAGCAACCTCTTTTGCCTGAGAAGTGGATCTTGATTCTGCATACCCACATCTACGCAAACCCATAGAGACGTGCATATCCACCTCCAGAAGAGACAGCGGGGGTTGCGTGATCGGTTAAGGAGACGCAAGGTCTAGCAATGCGACACGACGCAGGATAATGCACAGGTGAACCTTTGACAGTCGGCAACCAAGAGGCCTGGTCTCGACAACAAGACCTGGCCTTGCCGCCCACGTCTTGAAGCTCTGGCTGTCATGGCAGCAACAGCAGCCAGCTTTTCGCAAAAACTGGCGCGATATGGCACTACATAGAAGATGTATGTGTTCCTAAGTGTGTTGGCATTTACGTAATCGCACTCGAACGTGGGTGCTAATGGAACACGAGCCAGTTCGATCCTTATGAGCATTATAGTCTGGATAGCCATGTTTATAGTGAAGAATGATTTCATAGAAAATATATTTTGTTTGTTAAATTTGATGTAATGGCCATGTGCCTATTGTGGGGAAGTTTTTCTTCGTTTTACAACGGTCATTTATATAGGAATTTAAAATTAATTCTAGACCAATTATGGTCACAAAAATGATCCCGTGCAAGTGCGAAAAAATTATTTACATTTTGTTTCGGGACTTTTTTGTATTGTGCTGAACATCACTGCTTAAAGTTTCGCAAGTGGGCTTTGCTGGGATAGAATTTACAATTCAATTGCTGTTGCGTGTGATCTTCAGGTAGGTTACAAACAACTCACGGCTTAGTGGGAGGTAGCTGATGTTCAAACGGCGTCATGAATAGTTGTATAGTTTGTAGGCAAATATTCACTGGTGCATCAGGATTTTCATCTACTTTACTCCGAGTGCACTGAATGCATAGTCCCTTGCAGTGCTGAAACTCGAATCATTATATACGTCAACCTAGAGCTCGCTAAGCTGACAAAAGAAGGCGTAAAGATCTCAGTGGCCTAAAAAGTTGATCAAGAATAATGAGTAAAAGACGAACAAACTGGTGCAGGAGGTCGGTGGCACGGTATGCGGCCTCCTCCACAAAAAAAAAAAACAGAGAAGTAAAGAATTAATGAAATAGAAAGCAAAACTGACTTTTTATTCAAACCCACAACACACTTCTGATAATTCTGTGGTGGGTAGCTTGATAAGCCACTGGGGGACAGAAATAATTTGATTTCTTTTCTACAGGGTCGATTAAAATGATTCAAACGGTCGTTCACGCTAAACATTTTTAATTTTACAAAAATTTCAAAGCTGACGAGACAACGCTAGGGCTTCGAATATTTGTTGTATTTAGTAAGTGTACGTACAGGTCAAAAACAAAACTAAAAAAATTGACTTTAAACATCAAAGCAAAGGACATTTAGAGAACATTGCATGCGACATTTTTCCAGTTCCGTGAAATTTAGAAACGCCTGTGCGTGCGTGTACGCGGCTCTTGCAAAACTCGCTCAATTGGCTAGATCACACGACCTGCAAAACTCAGCCAGCGCATAATTAATTCGGAAACATTTCTCTATGTTGCTGATTAAATTGATCTTTAAAATTTTAACTTGACCTGTTCAAACTATCCGATAAAGTTATCCGTTTTTTCGATTTGACAATAATTATTTCCATAGAAGGCTTCGTTCTGATTCCGAGAGTAGGATTCATCTCAAGAAGGCTGGAAGTTTTGTTTCTGTAGTCAGGAACTACATGATCTAGACTACACCATAATGTAAAATAAATTTGAAATATCATGTTACTTGTAACTGACAACTTTTGGAGTGACACAAGTTGCGCTGACACGAGTTGACTTATTAGTTATTAAGAGATATTACATGACTATGAAACTTTGATAAAATAATTTTTTAATGATGCCTGCCATAGAATGATTTATTTTTGTAATTCCCTAATTTTATTTTTTAGATTCTGTGCACTCATACCAACGTAGTCTAAAATTAAATTCGCAAAAAAAATGACACAATTTTCAAATTGAGAATGATCAAGTCAAAAGAAGTTACTTATGTGGAAAAATAAAATTTCAGCAGCAGTGAACCACCTCGTTTGGTTGAAGTGAAACTTGACTGGGAAAATGCATGGGACGAGTTTCAGCACGGAAGAGCTTAGCTGTTCCCATTATAATTTCTAAAAGTAAATTTTGCGAAACACGAGGGAGACAAATATATTGATTTTAACCCCAGAGACTTGAATATGAAGGTAATACAATATGTTACATTCACACTGCATTCTCATCAGAACACTGTAGTTGATATGTGATACCTATTTGAAATTATAATTATAAAATTATATTATATTATAATTATATTATATTGAAATTTTAATTATAAACGTAGAAATTATTCAGAGTGAACTGATTGCCCAAATTATGAATGAAGTGAAACTCTTCCCACCAATATTTAGATACGTGGTCATTCTTGGCAAATAAATGAAAATCTTTAAACAGGAAAAAATGTCGCTTAAAATGAGTGCCTTACTGGAATCGTTAATCAAAGATTCCCTTCAATATCTTTTAGTAGTAAAGTAAGAATTGAAGAAACAAAGGCTATTTAGACCACAAGTTCGGGCGGTGCACTGAATGGGCACTGCAGGCGGTGGTTATCACGGAAGAGCGGCGTTATCAGTGCACCAGTGAACGGGCTGCACTATTGCACTGGGACACAGGAGTGCACAACCCGAGGCAGCACCGCTGCACCGCTACCTACACACACAGCGCTGTCCAGACGGCGACTAACGAAGCAACCGCAAGGCGCAAGACCGCGCTCAGGCCGCCGTAGCTAGAGATCAATGTAGAAACACACTGGTAGAAATAATGCCTCCTGTCGATTCCTAACGCAAAATAAACATGAATTAAAATACCTAACGCAAATTTAAGATTGAAATTTTAATGGTGGGACACTGCCTCAGCGGTTAAAATTTGTTTCATTTTCGTACCCGTTCTCGTTTACAGCGCATGAAAAACATAGGATTTATTTTCTGCACTGCAATGATTTATATTCAGTTGACATTAATAACGTTCAAGTGAAATTACTAAGTACAAGAATTTATGTTGTAGCGCAGAGACTGCAAGCTTGGTCTAAAATTTGATTTTACGTAAAAAATTCTGTGAACTAAACTGCTTATCCAACCAAAAATAAGCTCATACAAAAATGATTCATTTATATAAAATAAAGCATGAAAATATTAAAAATTTGTCTATGAAATTATTACTGAAGTTTGTCGACCAAAAGTTGAAAAAACAAATGTAGATTTAAAAATAAGTTTGATTTCCATTCCCGACTCGTCTTGAACAAACTTAGCGGGGATGCTTTCCATGGTTTTCCCCAACTCGAAAAAATAAAGAAACTCCATTACAAATTGAATGTAGATTAATCTTTTATCCAAAATTTAAATACAAATTTTTTCCAAATTTTGCAAGTAAAAATACTGAAATATACCAAGAGTGATACTCGGAAGGGATTCAAACATCAACAGAGTAGCGGTGTGCCCTCCCAGACAATGTCTGTGAGGGCGGCTGTGGACAGCTTAGGCTAGACCCTTGATGCTCAGGATCAATCGTTGTTTAAACTCATATTATATTAAACATCTTACGTTGCGACATAAGTTCTGAGTGATATCAAAGTGCTAGCGAAATGTGGGAGAAACTGCAAGGGAGAATGCGTAGATTTGAACAACGATCGGCGCAGGCATCACCCAGCTAGCTACAGTTCATCGAGTCTGATGAGAGAGGCTTTTAAAAAATCAAGATTTGTCAACTGAAAATGTATCTTTGAAGAACCAAAACTCATATCTTCAAATTTATCGTAACATCAATTGGATCAAATAAAATAATGAATTAGGAATGCTGTGTTAGTTGATGGAGCTTCGAATGTGAACGAGGACTTCGGAATCCAAAGCTTCAAGATAGGTAGTGAGGTAGATCAAGCAACACGAGATAGTTACGTTTTCACGGATTCAAGTAATATAGAATTAAATCGATAGGAAAAGACCAGATTGAAAAAGTAAAGAAACCTGCCATTTAGGTCTCTACTTTGAAACAACAAAATGTGATGTGAAGGTATATCCTGTACACGAGTCACGCGTTTTGTGGCAGTTCACCCATGATCGTACGAACACCATTCGACGAAGAAGAATTTTACCCGTAAATAAATCATCTAGTGATTCCCAATAAATACAGTCGAATTTTTATTAATTTCTCTAGTAGCCGAGTAATTGCCATCCTAGTAATGTTTGAAACGTGAGAAAAGATCGTTCTAGGGAATCACGCCATACGAAAATATTGTTACGAAGCATGCGGCAAGGCCCGTCCGTATGCTCTGATATAAAATTTACTGCGCTATCGCACTAAAATGAGAAAAAATAGAGTTGAATTTTTCATCATAAGACGATGAACTTTCAGACGATTCGAAGTTCAAATCTATCATCAGGTTAGAATGAAAACAATTGTTTTCTCCAATATCAAATCAACGGAATTTGAAGACCATGCCCAAAGGTTTGAAAACGTGAAATGAATGCTAGAAAAAATATTCGTTGTGTACTGAGCCAGTAACGTACAGAATATGAATTTTTCTGAACAAAAGATATCAAAAAACAATATTTTCAATACTTTAATGGGTGCAATGACTGTGATCAAAATATTAAATAACGCAGGAGATTGAAAAAGATAATTCACTTTTTTTTAAATGCAAAGTATCGAAAATAAGCAATAAATTTGAGACTTTGGTTTTTTGCAAAAAACTTCTGAATGGTTATGAATTGATTATTTCAATAATTTTTTGCTCAATACCACAACTTCCGCAATTGACTCGTTGATCCCTAGAGCATATGAGGTTTCATCAACCTGTTCCATGGTCTATGCTGAAAAAATTATTTACTCAAGAATTTATGTGTGAACAATCCTATCTCCCGGAACATTTGTGTTTAACAGAATGTTTACAACGTCACTGGTTCTTTTTCTATCTTCAAAGTGACATCTATAAGAAATAAAAAAAATATCGTGCTGTCCTTGAACGTAATGCTAGCTTAATCAAGTAATTGCCTGCTATTCAAATAACAGTTCGTAAATCCATGGGAATACACACAAATGCTAAAAAATCGAATCCAGAGTTACGCCCCTCAATTTTTTCGAAAGACATCTTTGATTCCGAAGGAAGTGACTTGTTCTCCTTATTCTCTGTCGAGTTATACTGTCTCATAGTGGCAGATATTAAGAATGTAAGCTCTGCCAAGTTCAGTAACAATAAGTCGATTGGAACCAATATTTCGAGAGACATTTTACATTAAAGTTGGTCGTTCAACACTCTCAGCAACAAAAGTGTTACGATTTGATTGCGGTGTAAATATAGACGATTACATGCGTAACACTTGTGAAACTAGAATAATTTGACAGGAAAAAATTCAACAATTTGAAATGAAGTGATTTCGAAATGAATTACAAATATAAAGACAATCAGGAGGAACATAGCTTTCACCCGTCAGAGAAGCACGAACAAATGCCTTATGTTTAAGTTTGCAACTTGCGTCTTGTACTTGCGCTTCCTTAGCAGCTTGCGCTCTCCTACCCATGCACATCGCGAGCGTTAAAACAAAAAAAAAAAATACTTTATTTCCAGTAAAGACTATTCAAAAACCATCATCGGGTTTCGAAATGTCGTAACACAAAGGCTCTTAGTTGATTAACACACATGAATATCGTAATACCCTCGTAAGTTGTTGAAACAAATGATTGAGAGACAAATATGAAAAAATTCGTTCCCCTCGATAGATAAATCTAAATTTAATAATGCATATAAATACAAGTAATAATCAAAACAAAACATGATACTAGTGACACAATGACGAGAAACGCTGTTGTCAGTGCGGATGTACAGTACGTTAAAATACGAGCTTGCAAAATCAGGGAATAATGTTGAAAATGAAATGGATAAACAAGATAAGTAGTAAACTTACTTCAGTCTGCGCAGCTTTTGACACTCCTATTTTTATACCCAAAAAACGGTTCTCCAAGCTCTTCTTAAGTAATACACCGCAACCGATTAAAAATGACACTGAAACGTAATAAGAACACAGGAAGTAAACATGCACAAGTAATAAGCATGTTTTTATAAGCGCATTTCATGCAAAACATCTGTTCAAAATACATAAAATTATTGGGAAAAGGAATTGGTAAGCAATGAAAATCATGTTACTTTCGGCCAAGTGAGTTTAATCACCAATATTTTCGCACTGCAATACTCCGCCGTAGTAATTGCGACGCACAGCTATTGAAACTCATGCATATCGAGGAAGTAGAGATGTTTTGAAATCGAGTTCGATTCGGAAAATTGGCACAAGTCGAATAACAAAGCAGTAATTAAAAATATAACTCCGCTCATGAGTAACCCTGATGCTGTTGCTTAACTGAAGATCACTCAAATGAAGAAGTCGAGCCCAAGAGGCGTGTTTACTGAGCAGCTTTAAAATAGAGTTCTATACAAGAAATGTCACAAGTAGAATAACAATATAGTAATTAAAAATATAACTCTTTGCTCATGAGAAACTTGTTGCTATAGCTCAACGAAAGACTACTCAAATTTATTAGCTGGGCCATGAGGCGTTACCATAGCTCAATAATTGAATACCACTTAAATCTAAAATTCGAGCCGGTGTGTACTCACCGGAGCAGCCGTCGGAGAGGTTGCCGTAGTGGTCCTCCAAGCAGCTGCTGCACGTCTTCCCTCCCACACCTGGCGGTAACCACAGGCAAGTCCTCAGTATTTGTCACATCAAATGTAAAATTGAACGCTCAAAACCTTTCAAAATTCATTTAACTTAATTAATTTAGTTCATTACTTCAAGTTCATGGCAGCTTAATAATTTCCTAGACTTAGGAAATTATTCTTAATTTCAACGAATGAAACATCTACTCAGAAACTTCACAAAATTAGCAAATATAATTTACGGTCTTCACGGTCTTGCTCATTGATCACAAATGCGTACAGGTCACTGGTTGAACGAAGCAGAAAATGAACTTCTGACTGATAAAGTGGTATTTCGCTCAAGCCAAGTATATCCATCGAACTTTTCAGTTTTTCAGATAGGTTAAATATTAAATTTCGATAAGGTACAATAATTAACAATGAAATGTTATCTTTGCATCACTCTCCTAGACGATCACATCGGACATCACTGCGCAATTTTGCAAGAAAAGACGATGAGCATGACAGATATTTAGATTGCGCTGTAACCCATCATTACATCAACTAATAGTTCCGAAATATGCTTCCATATTTGCTGTTTGTACTGAAAAATCGCTTGATTCACTAATTTCATCAACATAATACACCACTGTTTATCGATTTGTTAATCATTTTACATTTTATTGATTTTTTAATTATTAGTGTCCACAAGAGTACGAGTGTCCACAAGGGTACGAGCGTCCATAAAGGTACGACCTAAACTTGCGGCAGGATCACACATCTGACAACATGCCAGGTTTACAGCGGCACTGTCCCGAGACAGAATCACACATCTGGCAACGTACCCGGTTTACAGCGGCACTGTCCCGTGACAGAATCACACATCTGACAACGTACAAGGTTTACAGCGGCACTGCCCCGTCACAGAATCACACATCTGGCAACGCACCAGGTTTACAGCGGCACTGCCCCGTCACAGGATCACACATCTGGCTGTAAGATCCGCGTTTAGAGCACCTGCACGGCGGGCACCCAGCTTGTACATCACCGTGTCCGTCCTGAACAGGAGGAAAATGAGACTATGAAATAAAGGGCCTGTTTTTTTGGCATGGATATGAACGATATGAAAAATACAATTTAAAAGACAAAAAAAATGAAAAGAAGGCCCTGAAAAAGAGGGCCCGAAATAACGAGTTTTGGGTTATGAAAATTCAGCGTTGATTTTTCAAATAAGAAGACAATAAACATGTAACTGCTATTCCGATGAAAATTCTTTATATTACGAGGACCGTTAAGAAAACACCAAGATTAGGTGACATCGTACAAATAAAATCAAGGAAGTCTGGTTGAAAACATTCGCGAAATTTTAGGTCAAAGCTTTATATAAGCTTGATTTTTAAAAGAAGTTAGTATGGCTCTCGTAATGACTTATATTGAATTTTAGCTCACTTCAGTTTCTACCGGAGTCTTAGGTACCTCTGGAGGCAATTATCTATTTTCAGAAGCACCAGTCAACGCATGAGCAACTATAAAAAATTCAGCTAGGACTTAGCTAGTGATGAAAAACAAAAATCTACGGTCAGATGTATCCTTCTCTTTCTCAATAAATTCATTTCTAGAAATAAGGTTATCATAACAATTGAAGGCACGTAAAACCAATTAGTTTTTTAAAACTGAAGATCCGAAGAGTATGCGGCACGGTAGAAGATACAAGGTAGGGTCAAAACAGTTTTTTTCGTCGACCGTGTGACAATGTTGACGTCACGGCAACGAAACAATAGCAACGCTCATATTTCATCTCGGAACACTGCTAGCCTCAAATCTGGCTCTACTATTGGCCCAACGACATGTCGCAATGATGACGTCATCCAGTTTGTTTGAAACGAAGCCCTTCTATTGGCCAGCCAAACAAGAGAAGATGTATTTCCCCCATAGCAATGACTCTACCTTGTTTCCTCTACCGTGGTATGCGGCACAGGTGGATCACCTGACAGCGGTGGCACTGGCGCCCCACGTAGAGCGGGCGACACTGGCACTGGCCAGAGGCCGTGTCGCAGTCCTGCCCGATGGACCCTGGCTGCACACAACCGCACGGGATGCACTGGCCTCTGACGGGAAAAATCAAGCCAAAGTAATGTACAAATGAATAATTTTTGCATTCACTCATGGTCTAATAGGAGAAGAATTTTTTAACTAGCTTTAACGGAGTGTTAGTTTCGAAAATATGCAGTATTGTCGGGGGAGTATCAATGGGGTTAAATCGTTGGAAATGGAGAGAAAAAATTGAACACTGAATACTCGAGGATAGAAGATAACAACAATTATTACAGTTGATTGCCGCAGCTGCGTAAAAATTTGGAACAAAATAAACAAATTGTATCGTAGACTTTCTTGTAACATGAACAAAAGGCAATGATACACTATATACCGGGAAAAGTCGTACTTTGAAACAAATACCAGTCGCAAAATGGACAGGTGTCTATGACCAGTATATGCAATGATTATTATCGACAGCATGCAACGCATATATACACAAATCTTCAATTTTAATGATATTACAAAATGTTGGTGACAAGCTCGCAAATGCTGAACTGAACTTCTACTCCATACGTTTTGTGTTCAAGTTACGTTTACAGACAGCATGTTCCTCATAACAAATAGCTTCATTAATATTTGAAAATTTGACGAAAAGCAGCAACTGCAGCGCACATGAAACTCGTTAATTTTTCTCCCCAATGTGAGCAAAAGTATTTTAATCATTACGATGTTTTCAACTTATCAATAGAAATCACGTTCATTTTCGATATACGTTAGTGATACGAGAGGAATTGAACATCAAGATGAAATAAGACTATCATACAAAAAACAATAAAATGAACCTAAAAATAGCAAAGCTAACGAAGTACCTGAGAGGATCGCCGACGTGGTTCTCCACGTACCTCTCACAGCATCAGCGTAATCCTAAGATGACTTTAGATTATCATAATAAAACATACTCAATTAGTCTGCAAAAAGAGCACAGTAACTAAAGCATTTCCCTGAAAGGATCGCCGACGGGGTTCTCCACGTATCTCTCACAGCATGAATGTAACTTTAAGCTAAAATGGAATTTTTAAACTAAAAAGTCATCAAACAGACTGCGAAAAGAGCAGAGCTAAAAAAGCACTCACCTGAGAGGGTCGCCGAAGTGGTTCTCCATGCACCTCTCACACCGCCATCCGGCCGTATTACCGAGACACTTGAGACACTGGCCCGAGATGGGGTCACAAATGCCCCGCTCTACAGGGTTCACATTGTTGCTGCAGTCGCACGGCTGGCAGTAGTTCCCAGGGATCATGGGAGACCCGAAAAATCCGTCAGCGCATCTACACAAACACGAGAAGAAAAAAAGATTAAGATTTGAGTTAATTTAGAAGACTAGATAGAAGGACTCTTTTAGATTAGGTTAGATTATAGGTTAGTTCAAGCTTCCCTACCCACAACTAAGGTGTTTTCGAGAAAGGGGGCAGGAAAGCACCATTTACTATGCAATTAACGAGACAGGGAATTTATGCTCAAGGTATCTCCACACCCTGCGCTTGGCAATCCCAAGATTGAAAGAAGTTAATGAAACCAGATAAAAATTGAAAAATAAAGGAATAGGAGCTGTAAAAAGGACTTCAGGAAACCGGGAAAAAGATGGTAAGTATCGAAACAAAAACTATTCTGAATCAATAAAAGGAAGGCCTACCTAACCTTCAGCTCGGGACCTCGCATCTTCCCATGGAATTCTCGAAGATATAACAGCTGTCTCCCCACCTAATCCGAAAAAGAGCATGTTTAAAGATGTAAAAAGACAGTATAGCCCGTACAAGATGCAGTGAACTACCAGGATGTACAATGCTCTACTTTTAATTTTTCTAACATAAATATGAGAAATACAACATTGCTTACATAGTTAACTGCTAAAACTGCTGTACTCTTGTGGTGTTACAATTTTATTGCACTTTTGAGGACAACAAATTTCGATGACGAGTTTTTACAGGTGTAAGTAAAGCTAATCATGCAATCAGGAGCAGCAAATGGGTGTCTGTGCCATTCAAATTATGGCTTCCGTGTGGCAGCATCAAAATCGGCAAAGTCGTTACTAACAACTGTAATTTAAAGTCCGCGCGATTAACCAAAAATGGAACTTTATAGAATTCCATTTTGGTGCTGAAACATTACGGCGCTAACAGCCACAAACCGCTACACATGCCATTATTCCAACAAAATAAAAATTTAATCGACGCGTACAAGAGAACAACAAAGATGAAAGGACAGAAAAATATGGCCCAAAAATATTTCGCCTTGACGGCAAAAGTAATCAGTTTCCACCTATAATCGAACAGCATAGGTAGTAAATAATCAACGGTGCCCAAGCAAATATTTGATGCAGAGTTACCATCTTGGAGAAACCTTTATCAAAAGAATGAAAAGACAACATCGAACTCGTAATTAGCGCAGATGCTATGAAGCTCAACGCATAGAATAAAAGAACATGAGAAGGCATGAATTGTAGGTAAATATAAAAATAAATTAAGAGACGCTGTTTAAAATTAAGAGAAACGAACTGTAATTATATCGTCAACGACTTTTGACGACAACGTTTCGACGGCAACTATCGACGACCTTTTGTAACAATTGACGGCAACTAAATGATAAGTATAGTTTGGGCAGTAACAGTACGTTTCGAAGTTCTTCGCGCACGCACCTCTCGCACTGAAGTCCCTCGTACCCAACCGGGCAGTCACAGACAAACTTCTCCCTGCCACCAAACGCAATGCCCTGGTCGCTGCACGTGGGAGTGAAGTGGTTGGTTGCGATGGGCAGAGGGCATGTGCACGGTTGACAGGCGTCTGGGTCGCCCGTTGAGGGATCTCCATAGTACCCCGGTAGGCATTGGGAACAGCTGGGGCCCGTGGTGTGATGCAGGCACTCCTGTGGAGTCCAATGAGGATTATGTGGCATTGATTGGGAATGATCGATGGTAGCGTGAAGTGGTGTCAAGTGGCAAGATTGATGGTAAAGTAATATCCAAATGGTAGATTTGATGGTATAGTGGTATCGAAATGGTAAGATTAATGGTGAAGTTGTGTCAAAATGGAAAGATTGATGGAAAATTGATGTTGAAATGGGAGGTTTGATGGTAGAGTAATATCTAAATGGTAGAATTGATGACAAAGGGATTTCAAAATATTAAGATTTAGGGGGAAATGAAGTCATATCCACATAGTAGGTTTGAAGGTAAAGTGGAATGTTTATGAGGTAGGACTTACAGTAAACTGAAGTGGTGTGTATATGATGGGATTTACCGTACAGTGATATGAAAACCGTAGGATTTATGGTGAAGAAATGTTATAATGGTGGGCATGATGGCAGAGAAATTATTTCAATACGGTAGAAATTACTTTAACGTATTGTGATGTCAAATTGTAGGATTATAAAATACTAATATGGTACTATTGACTGGAAAGTAATATGCTGTCAATTTGGTAAAATTGACGGTGAAGTGAAGCAGTGTTGCTACAAACATGGTAATATATAAAGTTAAGATAAATGATCTAAATTTGATAGGATTCAAAGTAGTAATGAGAATTCAAAGCAGTGACGGTGAATTAACTGTAATGATAATTGGTGTCGTTCGGTAAGATTGACGGTCAAGTGCAGTAAAAATGGCAGAACTGAACTAAATGTGACTTGGAATGATGTTTTATCCGGGGGGATCGTTGATAAACCGAAGTGATATCAGTATGGGAACAGCGAAAATACTAAACATAAACTAAGAAGAACTGTCGCAATGTTCATACTACGTAATGACACTGAAATGATGTCAATATTGGAACAACGTGAACACTAAAAAAGAAAAGAAAAGCTGTCGCTAGACCCATACCCTGCAACGACACTAAAGTGATGCCAACTCGAATACCAAAAAATAAAGAAGAACCTTGACCTATACCCTGAAATGACACTGAAGTTATATCAACTTTAATACTATAAAAGAAAGAAGAGCCTAAGCCCATACCCTGAAATGACACTGAAGTTATATCAACTTTATTACTATAAAAGAAAGAAGAGCCTAAACCCATAACCTGCAATGACACTGAAGTTATATCAACTTTAAACCTATAAAAGAAAGAAGAGCCTAGATCCACACCCTACAATGAAACTGAAGCTATATCAACTTTACTACTATAAAAGAAAGAAAAGCTATTGCTGGACCCATTCCCTGCAATGATATTGAAGTGATGCCAACGCACTATAAAAGAAAGAAAAGCTATCACAAGACCCAGACCCTGCAATGACCAAACCCCAAAATGACGTTTTATTACTACAAAAAATAGAAGAGCCTAGAGTAGACCCATACCCCGCAGTGGCCGGTGTAGGGGTCACACGTGAGAGCGTGGCCGTTGCAGTCGCACCTCTCACACACGCCCCCCACCACCGTGTTGTTGACGCGTCTGTAGCCAGGTGAGCACGACTCGCAGCTCAGACCTTCGTAGCCTGGGGTGCACGTCCAGAAAGAAACAAGATCAATCATCACCTTATTTTCCATTGTTATTGTTTTATTTTTGAATACTTGCAAACCACAACAAAAGCGATTCCGAGAGGGGAAAGAAAAATGCAATTTAGTGTGGACTGTAGAAAGCAGGGAATCTATGCAAAAGGCGTGGTCACTTGCAAGATACTATGCGCATAGAAACAGAAAGTTAGGAAGGAAAAGGAAGAAATGATACTAAAGAGATAACGAAGAAGCAAAATGATTAAGAAAGATGAAAGTCCCGTAAGAAAGGTGGAAACCACACCACACCCACCAGGTGGGCAGATACAGCCCACGTACACCCGCAACACTACACCCACCAGGTGGGCAGATACAGCCCACGTACATCCGCCACACCACATCCACTAGGAGGGCAGATACAGCCCACGTACACCCGCCACACCACATCCACCAGGAGGGCAGATGCAGCCCACGCACCCCCGCCACACCATACCCACCAGGAGGGCAGATACAGCGCTCTACAGCACCGGTGACGAGTGTGGTCGTGGAAGCTCCCTCCTTGCCGTACTCCAGCGCCACGCCGTGCAAGCTGCGACAGAAAAACAGTGACTACCATCCACTGCTTAAATTATACCCAGTCTAACTTTTCCGCTGCCTGCATGCATATTTTTTCGCACCCTAAGAGAGCTTAGGCGGTGAAAAACATACATGCAGGCAACGAAAAAGTTAGACTGGGTATGGGAACACTGCCATCCATTACTTAAATAATATGGGAACAGACTGCCATTCCGTATGAGCTGAACACGGGTAAAGGGTACGAGAATTAAATGCATAATGGGACGTAATTGAAAAGTAAACAATAATGCATTTCCTGAAGCTGCAGTACCTTGAACAACTCAAGGCAAGGGATGCACACTCTGCGTATCATTAAGATTGGGCTTCTTCTCATATGTACATAAAGATATTCTAGAATTTTAAGTTTGGTTTCATTATGAACAGACCCTAAAATTGAGAAATCAGAATTAAAAATTCTAATTCTTTCTGCTTTCAATTACAGCAAAAAGTGAAATGAAACGCCCTACACCCAGATCCAAATAACAGGATTCGATCTGCAACAAACCTCCATTTTGAGAATCATATTTCCTCCTTATCTTTCCAACAAGAACAACATAACCAAAAAAAATGCCTACAAGCAACCTATCCAAACGTGTTAAGGCTAGTTTATACAGTTATATAAATTTGAATTTTTTATAAAAATTAGAAAAAAAGACGTAGAGTAGACCCGAACTCACATGCCCTCGACCTGGACGGTGTGGTAGCGCGCCCTGATCATCAGCTTGCTGAGGCTGCTGAGCACCTGCACCATTTCAGCTCTGGTCACCTCCCCCAGCTGGTAGTCCTGGGGGTCCATGTGCAGGGGCATGTCGCTCACGTCCTGCACGCGTCCGTGGAGTTGTGTTGTTGTGTTGAGAGAAATAGTTACATCTAGAAATTGTCTTGAAATGGTTATCCAGAAATTGTGTTGAAATGGTTATGCAGAATTGTGTTACGTAGAAATTGTGTTGAAACGGTAACGCAGAAATTGTGTTGAAATGGTTATCCAGAAATTGTGTTGAAATGGTTATGCAGAATTGTGTTACGTAGAAATTGTGTTGAAACGGTAATGCAGAAATTGTGTTGGAATGGTTACGCAGAAAATCTGTTGAAGGAAATGGTTACGCAGAAATTCTGTTGAAGGAAATGGTAACGCAGAAATTCTGTTGAAGGAAATGGTTACGCAGAAATTCTGTTGAAGGAAATGGTTACATCCAAAAATTGTGTTGAAATGGTTATCCAGAAATTGTGTTGAAATGGTTGCGTAGAAATTGTGTTGAAGAAAATGGCTACATCTAGAAAATGAAGAAGGCATATAAGACCAGTGTTAGAAAAAACCCTCCTACTCAATGAGCTTGTATTTCATGCAGTCCCCCTCATGTTAAAACATGACAAGCCATTGTAATTGCAAACATAAATGCGACTGCATAACTGGAATGACCATTGATATGTTTCTTTTCGTAAACGTTTTCTGAGTGAGTCTCGAGTCACCCACTTCTTGAGATTCAAAGAACTTACGCTTACATGCGTGTTGATGTGTCGTATAACAAAAAAAAAAAACAGTACACTGACAACTTTAGATGGTCAAATTCACACATGTCAACCTCCTTAGTACGAAAAGCATGATTATGAATATAAACAAAACGTTGAGCAACAAACAAAAATAACTGGAGCAACTGTGGTTAAGGGAACTGAAGGAACGCACCTTGGGGAAGTGGAACCAGCCGTGCTCGTGCAGGCGGATGTTGATACGAGCGTTGTTCCTGCCCTTGTGGGTGCCGTAGCCCTTCGCGATGCGGTACCCACCGCCCTGGTCCAACAAAATATCTCAAAAAATACACACCTCACAGCTTAGTAAAATGGTAAAAATTAGACAACGATTACCTCAGATGGCCACGTGAAGCAAAATAGGAGTATTGACTGTGAAAATAAATTGTGCCGTTGCTTTTTACTCTATATTTTTGACTAGAGCAGCAGCAGTAGAGCTATTTAAGGGCTCGAGAAATTTAAGAGGAAAAGTACAAGCTAACGACTTGTATAAATGAAATCTTTCCGAAAAATATTTCAGTAAAATGAGTTCGAGCTTCCAGCTTTCTTAGCTGAGTGATAAAGTTCATCTAAATTGGATAAAACTAATACCTGTTTCGCATTTTTGTTCCTACTCTTAAGCTAAACTTGTGCTCAAGCACTACAATTATCCGAATAAGCTGTGCTCTTTTCAAATCCTGGAATCTCCCTTCATGAACTTAATTTCTTTCATTGAGCGGATTCTAAATTACACGGCTGACCTTCGTTACTACGTGATGAGAATTCTTGTATTCATCAATGTAAGATACAGTAGATATGATGTTGCTATTGACTACCGTGTATGAATCCCGCGTGCGTTCGGAACCTGATACATTACAATACATCAGTAGAATAGCTGACGCGGCAATAATTATTGCATTGCCAGCGCTACCGCACTTAAACATTCTACTTCCTTGAATCAAAGTCAGCTTTCTGCGTTCGCAAGCCTACTATGTGCATTTTTAAACGCAGATACAAGCTTCCTCAAAAAAAGACTAATATCAATCATAATGAATAGGGCGCAAAAAAACTTCAAGTTTTGCGAACGGTGATTTTTACAAGAAAAACAGAATTGGCGACTCAGGGTAAGGACCATGAAAATAATTTAAAATTCCCTAACAGAGTCCAGAACACAAACATGAGAATCCCTGCGCGCAGCAAGACGCTGGTTACCACTCCTTGCGTCAAAAAAGATTTATATATAAATATCAGTTAATTTTAATATTTTTCGAACTGCAAGACTTGCATAAGTGTAATTTGTTTATGCGCAGTCTTTGTTATCAACATTTAACGAATGCTTCAGAAAAGATGGCATTTGTTCTAACACTAGTGCTCAATACCAAAAAACCTGCAACATGCTGCATTACATAATGTATGACATTCGAAAAAGAAGAAAATATATTTATATTACGCATAATTAAACGACATAAATCCCATTGTATCTTTAGCTGATAGGTTAGCTTAGTGTGACTGAGGATGAGTTCTAAGGGATTGAGATTTCCCATCCCACACCTTTCGTACTCATCACAGCTGCATGCGTCAGCACTAGCACTAGGAGCACATAAACGTCAGCGGACAGCTCATGCTGACGAGTGTTGAGAAAACTAAGCTAGTTCTGGTCTCTTTTTGTGAAGCCTCACTATTTTTGCCAGCGCAGAAGCTAATTACAGCAATCTTAATCAAAAAATGGATTAAACACCAACTCTAATACTGAATCGCCTGGTCCCACGCTCTAGCAAAGCAAACGAGCACTTGCAGTAGTAATAATAATGAAGGCATCTACGGATGCTTTATTTCCAATCAAGCCTGATACATATCACCTTGTACATTGGATTTTCAAATGCCTTATAACTAACGCCAGGACGCCATGACGCTTTCCCCCGGTCAAGACCGGTACACATTTCAGACACCTGGGTGGAGTGGGGTATTGTGCTTTGAATTTTTCTCCTATACCCAACATAGAAAATCGCCACCGCCAGCGCCGTGTATCGATCCCGGGTCTCCCGCACGGCGGCAGAACCCCTAGCCACTTGCGCTATGGCGAGTAAGGCTCAGACAAGTAAATTTACCAGAGCATGCAACGCATCTGGTGTTAAAAGCAAATTACAAAAGAGTAGAAGGTGTTTCAGGAGATACTCATCTGTTCAATGAGCTCGCTCTTCATTCCCTAAAACAACAATTTCTTGACTACTTAATTTCCATAAAATAAAAAACCTAAACACACAACACGATAGGGAAAATGAAGCAATAAATCTGCTTACGTATGGCAGAGCAACCCACCTCAAGAATGATATCAGGGCCGTGCAGTGCCCACCCCGACGTGTCACCACGCAGCTTCACCCACGTCAGCCGAACGGACAGCGACTGGCCGTACGAAGTAAGCCTACGGACAAAGGGTGTTGACGTAGTGGCTTAGTTATGTCCAGTGTATTTATATACGAGACCTCGAACTTATCACACTGGAATTTTCTATGAATTTTCTATAGTTGGTCTCAATAGACTATTTTATCTATTTTTCAAAATTTTAACCTCTGTTTCCACTCAAAAAAGCGATTTTCTTACCGAAATTAAGTGCGTTTAAGTTCAAGAAACGCCAAAATTTGGGTGTCTGAACTGGAATAGCTCGCTATGCTGGTGAAAGGGGGCGCAAACGTCGAAAAAGGAGAAATGTGAATAAAAAATTGCCATCCTGACTTTCTATGACGACCCAACACTTGTCCTACCTCTTTCCCTATACATATTTATACAAGCATATTCCTGCTCCCTTCTATGCGTTGTCTCTTCACTGTGCCTACTCAGAGTTCCCCGTAATGGAGACTTAACAAACAGCTTAAATTTGCTTACACATTTGAGACTAACTCAATAGCTGAGGTGGGACAGCACGACAGTGTTCCACTAACAACAGCGCACCTGGACCCGAGGTAGTGTTGAGGCGCCACGAAATAATAAGCGTTGAATTTCGACATGTCGTCGTGCGCGATTTTGGCATCGGAGCCTTCCTGTGCCGCTGCGATCACTCGTCGTCCCAACAGGTCCGACACTTGCCAGTTGCCGTGCTCCACCACCTGGCCGAACATGTTATACTATTTAAATTACACACCACATAAGTGCATGCTAACAGAACGAAAAATACGCGCAACTGGTCAAGTTTGTTAGTGAATTGGTTTGGCTATCTTAAGCTTATGAATTTTACCTCGGGATTGTTGAATCCACTTGATGTCACGAATGTCAGGATGCAAAATTAATTCCCGAGAAGCCAAGCTGTGGGTGTCTCTCACTAGAATCATTCGCTACCATACTTATCTGCTGCAACACAACGTCAGCTATAAGAGTTATTATGCTGTGATGTCTAATCAACAATGTTACTCGCAAAATATAATTCAAAGTACCTTTATATTGTAAGGTTTGTCTGACCTAAAGGCAATTTACTTCGAGGAAAGAATCTGATGCTATCCAGAGCAGGAGTCATAGCTTTATTCTCCCAAGTGTTATACACGCACAAAAACATCACTTGTAAAATGTGACAGGAATATGGGCTGTTTATGCATCGCAGTGGATCTTCCTCTTATACATATAAGCCCCAATGCAGGAAATTTGCGTTACGTCCACGACCTTCTTCTACAACAGAATCTGTGCGTAAATAAAATAGAAAATAAATCACACTAAATACATTCGGTCTAAACGCTACTAAAACTGTACAGAGAAATTATTATGTTGCCCATGATTCTAAAAAAATGACTCATTTCAGGTTTAAACTAATTCTCACCGTAACAACAACGGCTTGTACGTCATTCAACTTGTCTGTATTAAGTACGTATGAATTCCCGTCGCTTATCATAGCATAAAACCATCATTTTGAGGACCTTCATTAAAGGACACAACTAAATACATATATTTTTTCTGTGCCCACTCTTAAAGCGAATGTTCAAAATAAATACCTCTTCAAAGCGTCGTTCAATATCTGTTTCGTTCACGGATTTTTTTCATCAACATAACCTTCCCATATTGTTTAGCCCCGCCGCTCACCGTGTAGACAGGAAGCTTCGCAGCCTCACAGATGTCCGTAGCTCCATTACAGAAGCATTCGGTGCAGCCCAGAGGGTTGTGTTCGTCCAGGCTGAAAGTGCCGTCTCGACACACGTCGCACCGCTCTCCCCGTACATTTGCCTAGGAAAACGTTGTCGTACTGTTCAGGTAACGAGTAAATTCAGGCACTCTGACGGCACACGTCGCAACGCTCTCCTCGTAGAGACATTTTCCTAAAGAAACATTGTCGTACTGTCTAGGCTAGGGGGAAAGCAGAGGAGTAGAAATTACTGTTATATGACACAAAAATTAAGGTAATGACGTATGTTCCGTGCTTGGGGTTGCACCGCGGGGTAGAAAAAGCAGTTATAGCAAATTATATTCTAGGAAACGACGTCGTACCATTTAGGCCTGGAGCACAACACCGGAGTAATACATGCAGTAACATAATATGAAATTTGGAACAACTATGTACAGTTAAGGCTTAGGGTAGAGGCATTGGAGAGGAAGTGCGCTTATTATAGGATATTTAGTTTGCATGAAATGATCAGGTATAGTTGGAGCTTGGGATAGAAAACCGAGGTAGAAATGACAGTTACTGGATCTGAAATTAACGAATGGTGGAAGGGGAACACCGAAGCGGAAAAAACCAATCCACGGCATGGAATTAAAAATCTACTTCGTCAACATGAGAAACCGCAATTCATTTATAAGTCTCAATGCCATGTTAAACTTGTAAACAATTTGTTATAACACTTTAACTGCGATGTCAGCCACCAGTGATCACGGAGAGGATCTTCCTAAGGATGTTGCCAACCAGACGTCACGAACTTAATTTTCATGAATACCCAATAAAAATCGAATGCAGGCACGATCAAATCATTGTTAGTAATTTCTCAAATTGATCAACTGAATTGACATAAATTCGAGTTAAAAAATGAACTTCAATTTAACCGTTATAGTTAAAGTGTTAATTAGCATATCACAATCAGAAATTCATAATTTAAGTTATAGGTCCGGTTTTGAAACCTATTCTGTTTTCGTGTCCATCAACGACATTGTTAAATGTACTTCATTATCTAAACTCAAACTTTTAGCTGATGAGCGAACTCTCTCATCAACCAATCCTAGTGCAAACTCTGAAACAGCAGCAAAATGAAGTGCTGAAATATATCAGGGAAACCACATTCTGATACCAAATATATACCTGGAGCAGTGGCTCTTGAACCTGGGTTCGGCAAGGTACAGTTTGTGCACTAATTCAGAATACCGTTATATACGTATGTTTTATATTCAGAAAAACACAAATTTTTCCCAACTACGAAGAGTTCGATGAATGCATATATGGAACTTGTGGGGTTCAGTGCCTCCAACAAAGTTAAGAACCACTGACTTGGAGGAACAGGTATCGCACAATTGTTGAATTTATGTAGTTTTTTCCTTTCCAGTCCACACATTTCGACCGTTGAAAATATATGTAATCGTGGTGACCTTTGCCTCGCAATAACTTCGGGCAGGACCTACCTTGCAGCGGCAGTCTCCCTCACAGGCGTCAGTGAAACACTGGAGTTTCCTCACTTCCAGTCTACGCATTTCGACCGCTGAAAATACGTGCGATTGCAGTAACCTTTGCCTAGCCATAACTTTGGACGGGACCTACCTTGCAGCGGCAGTCTCCCTCACAGGCGTCAGTGAGAGCGCCGGCTCTGTTGCACGGGCACGCCTCACACGCGGGGTAGTTGCGGTACCCCGGGGCGCAGTGGTCGCAGCGGGGCCCCTGCGTGGTGCAGGGTACTTAGTGATGCGTGGTAGGCAAGAGTGGTCGTATCGTGACTTAGTGATGCATGGTGGGCAAGCGTGATCGTATCATGACTTAGTAATGCATGGTAGGCAAGAGTGATCGTATCGTGACTTAGTTATGCATGGTAGGCAAGAGTGATCGTATCGTGACTTAGTTAGCATGGTAAGCAAGATTGATCGTATCGTAGATAATCTTATTAGTAATGGTATCATGAGTAATGATTTCATGAGTAATAGCTTCATGAGAAATGATTTCATGAGTATTGGCATCATGAGTAATGGCATCATGAGTAATGGCATCATGAGTAATGACATCATGAGTAATGACATCATGAGTAATGACATCATGAGTAATGACATCATGAGTAATGGCATCATGAGTAATGGCATCATGAGTCATGGCATAATGAGTAATGGCATCATGAATAATGGCATCATGAGTAAAGGCCTCATGAGTAATGGCATCATGAGTAATGGCATCATGAGTAATGGCATCATGAGTAATGGCATCATGAGTAATGGCATCATGAGTAATGGCATCATGAGTAATGGCATCATGAGTAATGGCATCATGAGTAATGGCATCATGAGTGATGGCGTCATGAGTAATGGCATCATGAGTAATGGCATCATGAGTAATGACATCGTGAGTAATGGCATCATGAGTAATGGCATCATGAGTAATGGCATCATGAGTAATGGCATCATCAGTAATGACATCGTGAGTAATGACATCATGAGTAATGACCTCATGAGTAATGGCCTCATGAGTAATGGCATCATGAGTAATGCCATCATGAGTAATGACATCATGAGTAATGACATCATGAGTTATGGCATCATGAGTAATGGCATCATGAGTAATGGCATCATGAGTAATGGCATCATGAGTAATGGCATCATGAGTAATGGCATCATGAATAATGGCATCATGAGTAAAGGCCTCATGAGTAATGGCATCATGAGTAATGGCATCATGAGTAATGACAACATGAGTAATGGCATCATGAGTAATGGCATCATGAGTAATGGCATCATGAGTAATGGCATCATGAGTAATGGCATCATGAGTAATGGCATCATGAGTAATGGCATCATGAGTGATGGCATCATGAGTGATGGCATCATGAGTAATGGCATCATGAGTTATGGCATCATGAGTAATGGCATCATGAGTAATGACATCGTGAGTAATGACATCGTGAGTAATGGCATCATGAGTAATGGCATCATGAGTAATGGCATCATGAGTAATGGCATCATGAGTAATAGCATCATGAGTAATAGCATCATGAGTAATGGCATCATGAGTAATGGCATCATGAGTAATGGCATCATGAGTAATGGCATCATGAGTAATGGCATCATGAGTAATGGCATCATGAGTAATGGCATCATGAGTAATGGCATCATGAGTAATGGCATCATGAGTAATGGCATCATGAGTAATAGCATCATGAGTAATGGCATCATGAGTAATGGCATCATGAGTAATGGCATCATGAGTTATGGCATCATGAGTAATGGCCTCAAGAGTAATGACAAAATGAGTAATGACATAATGAGTAATGGCAATCACTTCATGAGTTATAGCTTCATGAGCAATAGTATCAGAAGACAAGAAGTGAGGTCTCATTACACTAAAAAACAATAGTTCCTCAGAAATTTACATCAGCTTCATATCGATAGAGCCAACTAACACAAGCTGTACGACATCTGCAACATGCGCGGCATTTGTAACCAGGACATCATTGAATAAAAGAATTATTATCTCAGCTCAAATCGTGTACGATTGGAAATTGAGTTAGGATCAAGAAGTAAACTTTTCAAGACTTTAGAAAATTTTTTGACATGTCTTGTAAAGTTTGGTTTCGTGATAAGGCTCACATTTTCTGATCACATCTCTTCAGGTTACCACCTTTGGTGTTTTATTCACCATAAGACTTTTATCTAAACCATCAAAAACGACCTCGTGTTCTCAAACGAAACTGACTGAAAAAAATGTATGCTAAGGGTTTTTGTACAAAATAAATCGGAAAAATTCTACTTTCGCGTATTGACTTTATTTCTGAAAAACGAGACAACAAACTCCATCCCTGATTAGTTAGCCTAAAAAAGGACCATCACTATTACATTGTTAAGGGGCATAAAAGTTTTAACCTCGTACAGCAGGTCGTATCTGGACAAATCACTTGGATGACGAATTATCTTGTGGCTCCTGTTGACCAACCTTTACCGCCTGCCACTACTGTGATGCGTCTGATGCTAGAATAACTTCGAATCACGACTATCTCAACCGGCTGTAACCATTGGTCTCCCACCATTCATTTGGATCAGCACACAACAACCAGTAGCGCCAGTGTAAGAACACCACCCACTTGGGCCTGCACACAGTCAACAGCAATAGTGCCCCCACCAGCACCTTGGACCCACTCATATTTAAAAGCAATAGTGCTGTCACCACCCACGTGAATTTGCACACAATCAACATCACTAGTGCCCCCACCACCCACTTTGACCTACACACAATAGACAGCACAAGAGAACCCATCCCCCACCTGGAAGCCCGGCCTGCAGATACAAGCGCCAGGGAAGATGCCGAGATTAATGCGGGTGTCGTCCCTCACACACTCGCCCGTCACGCCCGGACCTCCACACCCACACTGCTCACAGGGGTGGTCATCGCTGGGTGACACGCCCTGTAATGGCAGACGATGTTAGGAACTATGGATAAGGTCGGTGACGGCTACAGTAACGAGCAATGGCAACAGATAAAAACGAGTGTCCGGAATGATGTGTGCCAAAAAAAAGGCCCACATGGTTCTGTACCTGACCATATTACGCGGTATGGTAAAATATCGCTCCCTCTACTGCACCAAAAGTAAAGAAAATGAATGCAAAGACTTCTTACAAAAAGACAAAACAAGTGGAACAGAGAGAACACGGGCATTACGATGAAACGCACAATGATCCATTCTAAAAACAATTGCACAAAGATCTTAGGTTGTCTTCTTAGTGATGCAACGGCGAAGGTATTACACTTCAAACTTATGGATTCCGGGCTCGGTCTTCGAAATCAGGCACAGGAGAAGGCGAATTAGAGAGGGTTTAGGGAGATTGTCCCAACCAATATCCTTCGATTTCAGTCCCTTTCTCCTGAGTTGAGAGCTAGCAAACCAACTTAGTTACAACCAAATGATATCGTAAAATGGAGCGACGAATAAAATTTGCTTAGTAAGTTTATTTCATCATAATATCTGCAGATCACCACATAGAAGTCTACCTAGTACTTTTAGATCAAACCTTTTTGTGGGAAATTATCTGTACCTTGTCCCTGCATATTGAAGGAAGCCTAAACAAAACAGATCCAAATTCGTATCATATTCTAACGGACAATCAAAGCCTGCTTTTTGGCGTCGATTAGAAATACGCCAAACCTGTGGACGGTAGAAGCCGGCGACGCAGCGGTCGCAGTTGATGCCCTCCGTGTTGTGCTGGCAGTTGACGCATACGCCGCCTCCGATGAACTCTCCCCTAAAACACAAACACACTTTAAAACGTTGACCACCATAGGTTAAACTAAAGTTCGATATTCAACTAAAGTTTGCAGTCAACTGTTGTAAACAATTTATAAATTTTTAAACACTAACTTGATCGTGCTCTCATATAGCTTTGATTAACTAGTTATGAAAATTGAGTTTGTGACAACTGGTCGGTCAGCAGCATTATGAAAATTCCATCTGTGCACCAACGGTGGCTCACATGGCGGTTAACGTGCTAACGGCGGTTAAAAAAATTTTCTATTTAAGTAAAAAATTTCCACTCGGATGAGAATTTTCATTTGGGTTAAAATGTCAACTTCAGGCGAAAATGCCTATATCGGCCAATAATTCTCTTTACCCCAAAATTCCCATTTTATGCGGAAATCCTCACTTACGACAAAAATTTGCTCCAAAAGATTAATAACACACTAATATTTCCTTAATTTAAAATTTCCGTACGCGGAACAAGAATAAGCTCACTTTTTGTTGAGAGAGAGAGCATCAGCGTGGACCTGAGGGTCATAGCGACACTGCGTTGCGTGGCCGTGGCACTCGCAGAGCTGGCACTCGGCCGCGTCCCGGAAGGTGCCCGGCCGCCACGGCATCTGGTTGTACAGCGGGCAGCAGCGGTCGCACTGCGCCCCGCATGTGTTGTGCTGGCAGGAACACCGCTGCCGGGGTTGTGAGCACATTGATGATCATGTGAGCGCATTGATGGTCATGTGAGCGCATTGATGGTCGTATGAACGCATTAATGGTTGAGAGCACATTGATGGCTATAAGCACAATGATGGCTATGAGCACATAGATGGTCGTTCGAGTACATAGATGGTCTTGAGCACATTGATGGTTGAAAGATCATTGATACCACGAATGTTCCCTCATGAAATGCTTTGGTCAGACACCTTCTTGAATACTAATTTTAAACCTTCTTGAATACAAGACAACAAGACACTTTTTACACATACCTTCTTCAACACAAGACATCTTTTACACACACATTCTTGAACACAAAACGCCTTTTATACACAAACCTTCTTGAACAGAAATTTTACACCTTCTTGAACACAAAACACCTTTTACACTCACCTTGTTGAACACAAAATTTTTTCCAGGGAAGTGCTGCTTTGGATATACGATGCCAAGAGTGCAATTCGTCGAACACTCAAGTCTCAGATAAAATGCTGCTCAAAATTTGCAGTACAAGTTCCACATCTCACCAATTTTTCTTAATGAAACATTCCAGGAAACGAATACATAACTAATGTTTTATATTACTTATTTTGAAACTTCTTGGCCATAATAAAGGAGAGTTCAAGAGAGAAAATAGAGAGGACCGTTAAATATGGGCTGTTAACAACAAAGAATCTACCCATAAGGTGGGCTGTCGATAATAGGGTCGATAATAAATTCCTCCACCGTCTTCAAATAAAATTGACAGCGAGATACGCTTCAGAATTGCAACTTGCAAGGGAAGCGAGAAGGTGCGTCTCAACCCAGATGCAACAAAAATAACGTCCTGAACGCTGCTCAGTTCCAGTGAATCCCTCAAAAAAAAATTTATTATAAATCTTCAGACGCAAAGTTCATTGGAAATTGTATTTGCCTTGCTGAAATGACTTAGTAACATTAGGTATTTCTCTCAAAAACGTTTACATCAATTTGTCACTTGTTTTACTCACATGAGTTTGACTGCGTCATCAAACGCAGAGTGACTAGACCTTGGGAAAACGTTTTTCATGCTTTTATCTCAATACTTTGCACAACATTGGCGTGGGATGTTTCCGTACATATACCAACCAAGGACTTTTATGTTAAGACGTTCTAAACACCTGTGTTATGCATGTTACGTATCAACTTTATTTGAAATATAATTTTTTCTCTTTTTTGCTTTTGATTTCACAGATTTGTTATTAAAAAGGAAATGTTAAAAAAATCAGGCCTCTCACCTGCTGTCCGCTGTCCACCTCACAGGAGTCCGCGTGGCCGTGGCACACGCAGCGGCCACCGATGCTGATGTCCTTCAGAGAGTAGAAGTACTTCCTGCAAAATGAAATGCCCTTATCCCTCTAGACGCAATTTACTGTAGATCTAAATGAAATTCAGAGCTCCAGGATAGAGAAACACACCAGAGAAGGAACAGCTCAGGTTAATCGTTCTACAAGATTAATTCTCAGAAATCAGAGTCACCGCCAGGATTTTAGGATACCACGATTATCCAAGCTTCAACGGCAACAGCCTAAAATTAATCATAATAATAAAATACAGTACTACTATTCTAGAAACATGCCGGAACAAAACGCGTCATGTTTACTGATACCTCGAAATCCCAAAATTAAATTAATACTATTGGAAAAAGTGAACTACCGGTCACAACACTCAAAGCAAAGACAAAATTAAACACTGTAACCTTGCTACGGCTAGGTTCCAGTAGCGATCGCGGCCCTCCTGAACCAAAGGTAACAAAATATAGAGCAAAGACAAAATTGAACAAAATAATCTTGCTTCGGCAGGGTCCCTGAAGCGATCGCGGCCCTCCTGAAACAAAGGTCACAATATCCAAAGGAAAGACAAAATTGAACGCTGTAACCTTGCTACGGCTGGGTCCCTGTAGCGAGCGCGGCCCTCCAGCTCGCCCTGCTGAGACTGGAGGCGCTGGAAGCGAAGGCGGACGTAGCGCGCTGCCGTGAACTGCTGGAGCGCGTCAGACGGACCTCCTGCACCAGGCCGCCCGTTGATCAACGATGTGTGGACCTGAGTGACGGGTTTCAAGTTGAGAACTTATAAAAGCAACACGCGTGCCTGAATCAGGGATTGAAAACGGAAAACTCTGTACAGATTAATGAAGCGTAAGCATGAATGGCGGATTGCAAACATGAAGCCCTACATTGATACACGATCAATGAGCTCTGAAAAAATTCAGATACATGAAAACAGCTTACCTATGTACATATATTCACGCACACACGCATAACGTATTTCACTCTAAAATCAATCCCACCCGTACGTTTAACGCTCTAAAATCCATGGAGACATTCTCAGCCTCGCGTATAAAGCAATAAAACATTGGCACGTGCATGTATGGAACGCAAGATTTCCGAATATGTCTGACCTCTCCTCCCTCGAAAGGCGTAAGCCTGGAGAAGTACGAGGTACAGATGACCTCTGTGTCGTGGGTGTAGCGGGGCCGACCAGGTGTGGGCTCTACGCCGAACCAGTCACGGCATTCCTGGTCAGACACAGCGTAGTACTGCCAGGGCGAGTACTGCACGCCGTCCAGGGACCTTTCCAGGATCCAGTTGCCAGGTCGCGGCGAAATGGCACTCTTGATCATCACGTACGCCACGTGGTATACCTGCAAGTGTGGTAGGCTTGGATCATTCTGGATCACACTATAAGTATTGCTATATTGGTTAGTTTGAAAGCACTAGCCACAGCACAGACGGTTTTAAGAGAACGAAGAGAAAGCATCATTTAGAATGGAGGGTATGAAATGAGGAAGCGAAGCACTCTGCGCATTAAAATAGCAAATTGCGAATGGAAATGAAGACTAGTCAGAAATAGAGAAGAAGGGTGATAAAGTAAGAAAGCGAAGTGGGTATGAAAGATAGATGTCCCAAAAACCCATTTACAGCGAATGTACCCTAAGTGTATCCCATGGAGTCACTGGCTAATATTTATTTGAGTGTAGGGAACACTCGGGGAACAAAGTAAGGAGTGAGGGATCAGAGTGGGAATATGTTACTGAGTGCGGGATCAGAGTGGGAAGAAAGTGCTGAGTGTGGGATCAGAGTGGGAAGAAAGTACCGAGTGCGGGATCAGAGTGGGAAGAAAGTGCTGAGTGTGGGATCAGAATGGGAAGAAAGTCCTGAGTGTGGGATAAGAGTGAGAAAGTTCTGAGTGTAGGTTCAAAATGGGCAGAAAGTACTGAGAGTGGGATCAAAATGGGAAGAAAGTACTGAGAATGGGAAGAAAATTTTTGGTGGGGGATTAAAACGGGAAAAAAAATTTTAGTGGGGGATCAGAAGGGAAGCACGGACTGTAAAATTATATTAAGAACAGGGATTTTGATCGTTCCGAGAAAATAATTTCTCAACTTCCAAAATCACAGTCCGCCATACGAGCAGAAGGTTTGTTGCAAAAAAAGGGCGGATAAGAACAACTTCAGTTAGAAAAATTGACTGACTTTCCGCTGCCAACTTTTTTTTGTCCTTTTTACCGTTTTATTACTTATTTCTGTTTTAAAACTACTAATCATCCGGTTAGTCTCTTTTCATGTGCCTACTGAGCTTTGAAATAAAGTTCAAGTAATTTCATTTCGATGTTTTACTTTAGAATTCTATGTTCTATGTTTCATTTTAGAAACTTGCATTTTCATTACATTTATTGTTGAAAACTAAGTTCTATTTTGACCATTGTTTCAAACTCTAAATTAACAATTCGCATGCAAATGAAGGCACATTGAAGAAATATAATTAAGTCGTGCAAACGTAGTGTAAAATTGTTAACGAAGACCAATTGAAATAACGCATAGAGTGTGATATGTCAGAGTTAACTAAATACGGAACAAATCAACATGACAAGACAATATAACACGAAACCATCTAACAAAATCAGGCAACGGAAACAATGAGGCTTGCTCCCGTATACTAATTACAACAGGTCACAATTTGGCGTGGGACCGATTAAAGTTCGATAGTGAATAAAATCAATGAAAATTCAGTGTAAAATAATTTAGACCGACTCCCGTACATCAGTCGCAGCATGGCGTAGGACCGATTGAAGCTCTCAGCCCCGTAGTGGGTAAAAGAAATAAAAATGAGGTGTATGAGAATATAGACCGACTCGCATACACCAGCCGCAGCAAATTTAAATCGGCTACGGAACAACTGAGACAGACTCCCGTAAACTAGATAGCGCAGATCAAAATTAGGCGTGGGAACAAGAAGACCGTAATATAGATACGAGAGCGGCTGCTAGGCTCAGACCCGCCTGTCGCCTCGACTCCCACATGGCGTTGAGAGCTCGTAGACACACGCACGGAGCGTCGGTATGTGGCGACGCCCATACTTATGATGCACAGACCAGCGCCAATATGATGCCCACTGCTACACGCGTCTCCCACGCACGTTCGAAGCATCTACGAGCTTTCTTCTACTTTACGTGCATGTTCAACTCATCTACTAGCTATCTTCTACTCTACGTGTACGCTCAACTCATCTACGAGCTGTCTTCTACTCTACGTGCATGCTTAATTCATCTACGAGCTATTAAGCTTCTACTATACGTGCACGTTCAACTCATCTACGAGCTATCTTCTACTCTACGTGCATGTTTAAATCATCTACGAGCTATCTTCAACTCTACGTGCACGTTTAAATCATCTACGTGCTGTCTTCTACTCTACGTGCACGTTTAAATCATCTACGTGCTGTCTTCTACTCTACGACGATATCCCAGTTAGGGGTCATTATATATAAGGAAGCACTGAGACGTCTTTGCATCTGTTACGCGTCGTGTGCGTAGCACTTATTAATGTCTATGGTCTCATGGTGTGCTTACGTTAGGAAAGTGTGGGGCTATGTCAAACCCTCATATGAAATGCAAATTATATGCGAGGATATGTCACACGAGACGTACTGCAACGTAGACACATTCACCTGTGAAAACTCACCTGCTGCAAGTCGACGTCTACAGTGACACTCACCTGCTGCAAGTAGACGTCTACAGTGACACTCACCTGCTGCAAGTCTACGTCTACAGTGACACTCACTTGCTGCAAGTCTACGTCTACAGTGACGTAGTGCTACACTCACCTGCTGCAAGTAGACGTCTATAGTTACACTCACCTGCTGCAAGTCTACGTCTACAGTGACGTAGTGCTACACTCACCTGCTGCAAGTCCAGGTCTACAGTGACACTCACCTGCTGCAAGTCCACGTCTACAGTGACACTCACCTGCTGCAAGTCTACGTCTACAGTGACGTAGTGCTACACTCACCTGCTGCAAGTCAACGTCTACAGTGACGTAGTGGAGCGCGTCACCACGAGCCAGAGACGCAGACTGCCACCACGCAGCCGTGCCGTCCACCACCCTGGAGATGGGGTGCCTCCTGGTGGGGTCCGGGGACCGAGCATCGCACACACCGCACTGCTCGTCTCGCCTCCGGCTTGGGTGGTTCAGCCGGCAGTACGTCTGCGCGTGGGACGTCGTGTGGCAGTTATAATGCCGTGTAGCATAGGAGCACCGACGCGCTACGTTTGCAGCATCGTTGTGGTGCGTTTGCAGCATCGTTGTGCGACATTTGCATCATCGTTGTGCAACATTTGCCTCATTCATTGGTTGTGCGACAATTGCAGAATCGTTGTGCAGCATTTGCATCATCGCTGTGCAACATTTGCCTCATTCATTGGTTGTGCGACAATTGCAGAATCGTTGTGCAGCATTTGCATCATCGTTGTGCAACATTTGCTTCATCTTTATGGAATATTTACAGCATCGTGTGACGTTGCACTGTCGCTGTGCAACACTTATGTAACGTCGTATAAAATTGCAGTGTAGTCGTGTTACACTTACAACGTTGCTGTGCAACAATTAAAACACCACTGTGCAACATTTGCAACTTTATACTACATTTATGGCGTTGAAGCTGCGTAAATATAATCACGTCTCATGAACACTAAGTTTTGAACCCGTCAGCCCAGGTCAAGTTGAGTCGTAGTCAAAAATATGAGCGTCATAAGAAATTTTTGGCATTAAAAATCCGTTCAATTTTCGAATATAAAAGGCCTCTGATTCTACTTAATGGATTCTATGGGCACAGGCTCAAAAGTTTCAGTATTCTAAGAACGTTGCAAGCAGTTTTAATTTTTTAGTACTGTACTAATTTTTGGGGCTCTGCGGTGATAGTATCGAAGGTGAGAGAAAGATATTTTTCGTGCGAAACGCGCTGACGCATCAGAGTTGTACGGTCTAGTCCATAATACACCTGCAGAGACAAGATGACGCAGGGACATCATTGGTTGTCATCAAATGACTAGTATCAAATTCCTCAAACTACAGGATTAACAGCCGCTGGGAATCTAATTATGACAATTCGAAGAAAGCGCTCAAGTTCTTTTCGGCAGTTGTCACTGAATTTTGACTATGCGTTTTGTGTTAGCGCAATTTCATTGCACAAGAAAGCGATGCATAAAATATAAAATACAAGAATGGGTTGCAACGCACCGGCACAGCATAACATGACACCCACAGCACAACTCAGCACCCAAAGTACGACACTCACGACACAACACCACATGACAACACCACAATTCAGCGCCACAGCACCCCTTAGTCAACATCACAATATCTTTTATAAAACACCACCCAAAACATAACACTACGACAACTGCAAGATAACACAAAAAAACAGCACCATAACACCCAGAACACAAAAACACAAAACAACACCCTCAAGGCAGCACAACGAAACCGCACCACAACAGAGCACCACAATACAACAACACAGCACCGCAACACATCACCACAGCACAGCACCACAATACAACAACACAGCACCACAACACAGCACCACAATACAACAACACAACACCACAACACAGTATCACAATACAACACAGCACCACAACACAGCACTACAATACAACAACACAGCACCACAATGCAACAACACAGCACCTCAATACAACAAAACAGCAACACAACACAGCACCACAATACAACAACACAGCACCATAACACAGCACCACAACACCCAGAACACACTACAACAACACCCTCACCTCAGCCTCCCGTTGGCCGCAGGTGGAGTTGGCTGTGATGAGAGAGCCGCTGGCGAGGTTCACTACCCGAGGGAACAAACCACCGACGTTGCTGTCGGGAGAGTCCACAAGGTTGCTGAAGTCCAGCTGCAGGTCGTCTGCAGGCAGGGGTGTGTGTTAGCGTGCGGCAATGTTATTTTCTCTGTTCACGTCAGGCATGAAAATTATAGCCCATTGCATTGTCATAAAAATTATAGCCCTTGCATTGCCATGAAAATTATAGCCCATTGTATTACCACGAAAATTATAGCCCATTGCATTGTCACGAAAATTATAGCCCATTGTATTAACACGAAATTTAATGCTAATTGTTTTACCAACAAAATTATAGCCCATTGCTTTGCCATGAAAGCAAAAGGTAATGCAATATCCCCCATCATCGAGTATGTGACCCATTTAAGAAAGACGTCTCAACTCTGGCGTTTGGTTGGTTTCGCTTCGATGAAAAATGAGTTTACTCTTTAAAGCATTTGATGAACTTCAAGATTTTTTCGTAAAACATTTTGCGCAGCTCAGGAGTTCAGAACCTCTTCACAAGTTTCGCAGCTGCAATATAACAACATAAAGACCAAAAATGAAAGAATGTATAAGCCCTTTGGTGCTCTGAAGGGTCGAGCACTTTATAAAACTCATCTTTGCAACCATCAAAACTGGATTATGGTTGTAGTTGCCATAGCTCAACGAGCTTTCCTAGTGTCCTAGTGGAAAACTCAAAGCCGTAATAAAAATGAAAACGATAAGGTATCAAAGGGTCGATGGCGAGAGCCCTGCATCGCACGAGACAACTCAAGCCCACGCACCACAGGTCGCACCGAGGAATATCATACACGCATTTGTCGGAACCTGCAAATGCTGACTTTCCAATGGATTATTATTACTATTATATAAGAAAGTTCTAGCCTCCCTTAATTGCACGACAAAGATGTTCTAAGAGAGGAAGGAGGAAGGCACCATTTAGTATGGAGTTGAGGGAACGCGAAATCTATGCACAAGGTGCACAGAAACAGGAAGCTAAGAAAGAAGTTCATGAAACAAGAAAAAGTTGAAGAAGAAAGTAGTGGGAGCTGAAAAACAGGACTGCAGTGAACCGAAAAAAGATGGTCCGTAACAAAACAAAAACCTATTCTATTTCAACAAAAGAAAGCCTACCTAACCTTTAGCTCAGGCCCTCACATCTTTCCAGTGGATGTTGAGGCATGCAATCTTCTCAGAGACGAGCTTACAAATTCTAGCAACTCAAAAGAACGGCAAGTCCTCCATGGAAGCAAAATTCAGTTCATTACGAAAAGAAATTTTTTCATGTTAAAAATGATGCAACTACGATACCAGGTGAAAATAAAGTTTACTGGAAATTAGTGTTATGAGTTTAGGCTTTTGCAAAACAACCCATTGCAGATGAAACAGATTACGCTGGAATGAAAATGACAAACATACGATAAATTGCACTGTTTGACCCGCTACCAGCAGGCCATACTAAGCCCATAAAGTCTGTGCAGCAACGTTTACAGTGTCGAGGTGCTATAATATTTTCAGTGTCGCTTTGCAGCAACATTTAGAGCTTCGCCGTACAACATTTGGAGCTAATGGCACGGCCGCGTAGTCAAAGGCGCACTGAACAACTGAAAATAAAACTTCTACAAATGGAGAGGGTCGTTCGAAGCCGGCTAGATTGTAGCTTTCTCCATTCATTTAAGCTCTCTATGATTTAAAAATGAAGTTTTCATCTACTTTCCCTCCCTCATTTCTGAAAATCCCATTTTGACTTCTGACATAGCATCAGCTACTTCGTTCTGCACAGCCCACAATTTTTAATTGTAGCTATAATGCTACAATTTTAGTTGTAAATAATTGCCACAGCCTTTAATATTTTTTCAAACTCATTAAGCGTACGGTGTTGACATGCACAGTGTATCGTTGTGGGCTGTCTAAAAGAGCTCTTACATTTATTACAAAATACATTGGTTATGGAACAATAAAAAAAAGCTTGCTGGTTGAAACCAATGGCAAAGCTCTAAGTATTCCTCTTTGTGCGGCGGAATCACAACAAGTTGGGCGTCGATCCTTCCATGGTGTTCACTTGCACAAAACATTCCAAACTTTGCCGGTCATCGTGACGATATCGCACTCGTCTACGTCTTGACAAACACTTCAGCTGTGAAAGAATGGACACTCAATCCGGAATGGAGTTGTGTTCCCAACATGTTCGCGTGAATGAACTGTGTTGTGCGTATACGAAGTGCAGGTACACGCGTGCTACAGAGCCTTAGAGAGCGCTCTGCACTATAGGAGCGCTTGTCTCCGAGATAACCCGACCTGACCGGCAGGTGTGTGTGCCCAGTGACCCCCGTGAGATGGGGAAGTATACAGCTGATCCTAAAGTTATTTGACACCTTATGGGAACCTCAAGTTATTCGGATGAAATTTGTCCAACTTATTCCCAGCGAGTTTTAACTTGGAATCAAATAATGCGTAGCCGAACAACTGGGACGAATTTTATCCGCATGTTTGAGGCTCGCATAAGATAATGTCGTTCAACTTTGGGATCAACTGGACTAGGATTGCCGAAGTTCATGCAACATCACGACCTGGCAGAGTAAAATTTGTAGTTTTACTCTAGACATAGAGCTATGAAACAGACAAAATTTACACGGATTTGGTGGTTGGAGTACAACTTAAATTCAGTGAAAATTTTCAGGTGGTTGTGTAGTACCTCAGATAAACAACGAATAATTTTGGGTTTTGCAGTGCACTTCAGATTAATCGTGGGTAATTTTTGTACGTGGGGTGTAACTTAGATTAACTGTGATGAATTAAATAAACGCAGTCACTGACTTGGCATAGGTTTATTTAGTTCTGTGGTGAAGTATTTGCTATCTTGAGCCCTATCATACTTGAAGATAATTTCTCCACTGAGAAATCCTTTTTAAAGATGTTTTCAAACGCAGCGATGGAAGATTGATAAAGCTGGAATAAAGGGAAAAACGAATGGAAATACTTTCAATTGCAAGTGGATTTACATAAACAACCGAATGTAGTTCAATATTCCAGAAGTATTGAAAACTTTTAATAATTTTGCTTTTTATTTTTTATAAGTCACTTAAAATTTCAGGACCCCTTACACAAAAAAGGCGTGTCGGGGGTGCCAGACATCCTAAAAATTAAAACACAGATACCACAAATAAGGTTACAGAAAAAATTTACATACGAGACAGAGTCCAAGTTCCAAATAAGTAAGCGATGTGATACAAGTGTCACAACTTTGAGTTATACTATCAACCTTTGGATGCTTCCCTGAGAAAAGAAGCCCAAAAAGACTTTCGCTGATAACGTTTTTCTTTGACAAAAAATTAGAAATCGAGAAAAGTTTGACGACTGAAGTTTAAGGATTCTTAAGGAGACATTCATGAACGTAAATATTTTATGTAAGAGCGGTCAATGGTATTAATTTTAATTCAATAGATTTCTAATCGATTCAACCACATAACAGCATGATTAAAAAAAACATTAATTTCCAAAAAAATTGACGCAAAAGATACATGACAGTATTTGGCTTTTAAAAATTTTTCAAGGTAAGACGTCCTTAGACGAACGTAGAAGCATAAGGTAAACTGATAATTATATGAATTAATGCCAAAACAGGCAGTGACAAAATCCTAAAAACAAAACATGTACAAATCGCTTAAAATTATTGATAGAAAATAAATAAGGCTGAGGCCTTACAACAAAAATAAAAGTAAAGCGTACACACGAAATGAGGAAATGAAGGAACAGTATCTCCTCAGTTTACTGTGAAAGCGATAACTAAAATGACCGTTTTTCTCCTAGCGCTCATCGTTTTCAGTCCGTTAAAAATTAGCGCCTTACTTTCAGGAAGACGCAGTTCACTTGGGAGATGCAAAACCCAAATTTACAGCAATTCAAATATATTGCATTGTAAAACTTCAGTAACGAATGGCGTCGCTATAAGATGGGTTAGCGCTATGTTACAACAAAAACGTGCTGGCGGCTGGTGCGAGCTCGACCTACAAACCTGACTTCAACCTTAAAAAAATAAACATTTCAGCCACTCGTGAAGCGTCACCCCGATTATGTTAGAGCGAGTTCCACACCTGACCAAAGAGGCCGACAACTACATTAGCTGCCCAGATAGGCCGTGAAGCGACACGTACTTCAAGAGCCCCTATCTCCGTACGACGGCTACCTCCTGATTATCTGTAGCGCTCGTGCCGCGCGCTCTCGACGTGAACTACAGCCAAGGTAACGTGGCCTGTCGGACCTCAGTTACTGGGTTTGGGTTCCACAAGGTTCCACAAGGTTCGTAATAAGGTTCCACAAGGTTCGTAATAAGGTTCCACAACACTGGTTATTGAACTGTGAGATGTAGGTATTAAAGATTTATTTTTGGTGAATTATTGCGAGGAATTTGCGTGATAGATCTGAGCCGTACATGAACTATAGACAACGTGGCATAGGCCATCGGACTTCAGCGAGAAATGTTGACTTCAAGGGGCTTATGAATCAAGTTCCACATCCGAGGTTATTGAACTATGAGATTCATCAAATGTTTTCAGTGAATTATTGTGACATGGATTTGCATGATGAGTCTGAGCCATTCGTGAAATAAAGACAACGTGGTCGGGGTTGTCAGATCACAGAAAGTGCTCAGCACTTCATTTTTGAATCAAATTTCACAACACGGGTTATTGAACTATATGAGATGCGCTCAGTGAAATATTTTTTGATGAATTATTGTGACACAAATTTGTACGATAAAATTGAACTATTGGCTCCTGAAACCTCAGTGTGAAAAAATAAAAGCTCGGGAACAATGTATAATAAATAACAACCAAAATAACTTTGATTTAGCTAGTACAAACTATCTGTTTCGTGCAACGTGAAATTGTGGAAGGTAACAGGCAACCAATTGAATTTTCATGTACCTCAAATTTTGAGCTTTCACCTTTATAAGAAAAGCGTTTAGGGCTAACTAGTGCGTGGTCAAACTGCATATCGTGCTCTAATATTTCCCCAAATATCCGAAAGTAATGATGAGATAACTAGTTAGTCAAAGTCTCCCTAACTACAACAAAGGTCTTCCTTATGAAGGGTAGAGGGAGGCACCATTTAGTATGGAACTAAATAACGAGGAATCTATGCACAAGGCGAGTCATCACTCCCCGCGCATGGAAGCAAAATTAGAAGGAGTTCATGAAACAAGATAAAATTTGAATAAGACGGTAATAGGTTCTGAAAAAGTTATACACACCGAACCTCGCATCTTCCTCCTGGGAGTGCTAATTCCCATGAATACAATAGATAGTTATATCCCTCTAAGGGGAAAGTATTGAGTAGAGCGATGTGGGAATCATCAGAACCCAAAGCTGATTATTGCGAGTATTCGACGGCCTTTACCCGAACATGATACTCATTAGTTATAATTCCGCACTCAGAATCCTTACAACTTTTCTGTTGCATAATCACAATTACTGATCTCATACCAAACGAGAAGCAAACTCTGGCAGTATGTTATTTTCCAGCACTCGATTGTGTAAGAGTCACACCTAAATAACAACTGTTTCACACGTAGAGCCTTCGTGATACATATACAGCACAACCATGACTTATCAAAAAATCAGTAACAAGTAGTTATCAACTGACGCATAAAATTTTGGAGCCAAATGCTTCCTACATCAGGAACGGATTTATCAGGACATTGCTCAAGTAATTTGAAGCAATACATTTCACTTCACACTTGATGCTTTTCTCACTCGCGCTCCTCTTCGTACCGTGGTTATTCAGTTGTATGTGGCTACAAAAATTAAACAAATTTACACCAGCGCGAGATGAAAACTTGTTTGTACAAACGATTTGAATAAAATCATAGCCTCAACCATTGACTGAGCCGACAACTATTCCACATCAGCACACCGATACTCGGAATACACCAACACGCTTCATACAAATGCAAGAACTTCAGGAATAATGTGTTACCCCATTGCTTAATTGGGCAGCCGAAACAAAACATCGGTGCTGAACAACACGCAAAAAGCATGGTCACGCATCCATCATGCATGTCCCAGAAAGTTCATGTTGTTCAGTTGCATGTCCATTGACACTGTATATAGGAAACTCAAGCGCCAGCTCACACTGGCGCAAATATACAAGCTAAACATGGCACAGGGTTCATAAATAATGTTAGCGTATCATCCCACGTAGCCGTGAGACAGGGGATGGCCTTATATGTGCGTCAGAACTGTGCACCTGCCCGCCTGCCAGGCACTAACGAGACCTGCTTATCTCTATCATAGTTACGCCAAGTTTGCGTTCAAAAAGTAGCGGCACTTCAAAGGAAAACCCTATGCAGTAATTTTTTATTCTCGCACTGAACAGCTGCGTGAAATGTGATCCAAGCCAATGAAGGGAAGGAGAAAGGCACCATTTAGTATGAAGTTAAGGGAACGCGGAATCTATGCAGCAGGAACATAGAAACAGTAAGTTTAGAAAGAAGTTTATGAAACGAGATAAAAGTTGAAGAAGAAAGTAGTCGGTGCTGAAAAACAGAACTACAGTGAACCGAAAAAGGTGGTTCTTAATATAACAAAAAATATTTAATTTCAACAAAATTAAGGCCTACCTAACTCTCAGCTCGGGCCCTCACACATTTTTCCCCTGAGAGTTCTAGTTAAGAAGGAAAGCTATGAAACAAAATAAAAGTTCAAGAAGAGAGTTAGAAGTGTTAAAAAACAGGATAACAGCGAACCGGAACAAAATGGTCCATAGCACAACAAAAAACAATTTATTTCAACAAACAGAAGGCATACCTAATTTCAGTTCGAGACCTCACATTTTCCATCTGGGAGCGCTAATTCCCGCAGATACAATAACTATATCCCATTACTGGGCATTGCTTGCAAAAAATAAAGCGAAATTATACATGACTAAATGATCGCCTGCTCTTGAGTATATACTGCAGGTGACGTAAAGGCGGAACAAGTTAATTTCCCTCGAGTCAACCAGAGAGCCAACTCGCAGGTGTTCGGACACCCAGATGAGTCCATACAAGACCCGCATCCATTTACAAGAGATACTGATTCAATTAAGCAATGAGCGGGCCGGGACAAAGTCAACAACATGCTTCCAATGATTCATGCTCGCGGTGAGCTGAGCAGAACTGCATTGATTATCTGCACAGAAATGTTTTACTGAGTTTTCTTCACTATTATTCAAATTATTCGATCACCTATGGTTATAATTGAGCGAGAGGTTTCGTAGTATTTGATATTGGCCCATTTCATCAGAAGCATTAGAGCACCTTTTTTGTGAAGTTTGTACACAAAAGTGCTTCTCAGTTGTGTAGTTTCCTATGGGACGTTCACGTTAAGTACGACGCTAGTATTAGATAATATTTCGCACCATTGTGTTATTTATACTTACTAATAATATTTAAGACACTGAACTACCACGCAGGAATTTTACTCGAGTAAATTTCTACTTGTAAGCGAATTCGCGCATCTTTCACCTCTCGAACAACGAGTGCGACTTTATTTTAGACGGTGGTAGAGAGTTGGCAAAATAATTATGTGTGCACGGTAACACAATCAGCACCATTATGAAAGCACTTAATATGGATGTCCTCTCTCGAGCTCCCAAGTCAACAGATTCACTGATGTGCCACGGTTTGGTCTTGTCAGTGTAGGCTAATGAGCCTCAAGATCTGCTCTAGTGTTGAATGATACATTAATGGAATTTCCACGTAGTCAAAACACAAATTAAGACCTTTTTGCCCTGTTAAAGTTCAGTTAAATGAGGACTGCGAATAACATCCACGACTTGGGTTACAGATATCGCCTATAGCCACGCCCATGAATTTCATTACTATGAAACCTGCTTAAATTATAAATAACAATATTTATCTACGCCGATGTGTACAGTGCTATGCCTACCCACTGCAGGAGCGTAATTGCAACAATTGAGTAGCAGGTACTGCAGCAGCCACAGGGTCTCGGATGACCGGCCATGCCGCCGCTGGCCACCAAACTTTCACCGCCGCACCGCCCGCCCATCATCGTCGCGACACGGCCGCTCGGATGTCACTCGAGTCACTCGTCATGCAACCCTTGAATTGAAAAACTTACTTTGCAGACTGTGCTGTGAGGTGCTCAGTAAACAGGGTAGACCATAAAGTTAGACCTCTGATTCCAAGTAGCAATGGCTCTGTAATTTATTGAATCGTATGCTTATGGTTAATATTGAATAGTCTTGTGGTTTTCAATGTGTGGAGGAGCAGTGTACCCGTGATACAGCACGGATATGATATCAGAGTTCTAGGGTTTTGGCCCGCTGCGTAACAGCTATTACTGCTGTAACATAAGCACATCAAAGCAAGCAAGAAAACTGCGCATTCATCTCGATGGACGAGGGAAAACAAGAGCTAGTTACTGCTGTAGAAAGAAGTGACTGCGCTGTTTGTTTGAGGCACAAGAAGTTTTTTCTGCTCGCTGGACTGTATAGCATACGTGTCTCTAAATTAGCGATAATTTGGTTAATTTTGCGCATACGATGCTGCAACTATGGTGATGAAGGTAAATTATGTTGGGTATAATTAGACAGTTAAACGACACTTACCTGTAAGTGGATGTTTGACTTGAATTCTTCGGCGCCTTGTCATTGCGTGGCATAAAGTGAGAGACGATCGTCCGGGCACGTGGTTAGCAGTCAGTCTTCAAAGTTAGATGTCCGGGGCAAATAATAACTCCATTGCGTGGCATAGCAGGGATGGGTGATAATTGATAACTCTCTTAAATTAACATGGGCGGGCACTTTATGCCACGCAATGACAAGGCGCCGAAGAATTCAAGTCAAACATCCACTTACAGGTAAGTGTCGTTTAACTGTCTAATTCTTCGGGCCTTGTCATAAGCTAGGCCTAAAGTGAGATTTTAAAGAGAGTTATATGTTTGCCCCGAGCTTAGAACAATTTCGGCAAATTCATCGGTCGTGATGGGCTTGTTGTAGAAAGTGGCGAATGTCACACAATTCTTCCATCCTGCAGTTTTGAGTACATTATCCAAGTTCCCAATTTCATTATAAACTTTAGAAACAGCGGCAGATCTGGTACTATGTGCTCCATAGAAGTCGACATCCACTCCACTTTCATATAGAACTTTCTTTAGCCACCTACTAATGGTGCTTGTACCAATTTTAGCATGAGGAGCTTGATAACTTATTAACATCTGATTTTCTCCCTTACGGAGCTTCTTCGTGCGTTCGAGATATTCTGATAAAGTTTTATATACACATAATGAAGGTTCATTGTATGATTTAAGAGTTATTATTCTATTTCTATTATTCCGATGAGAGTGATGTTTCAAATGACTTTTGATAAAAAATGAAATCGAAGAGTCGCCCCGTTTCATATTGTCTATTTTTAACAGAGACAAAGTTTGTACTCTCTGGGCCGTAATGAGAGCCAGCAACATAACAAGTTTGTGCGTTAGAGTTTTAAGATCAAGCTCCCATAATGGATGTAAGTTTTTTAAATAATTCAGCACAATACTGGCATCCCAAATGACTTCATATTTAGCCTTCAGTGGAGATTTTTCGAAAATGCCTTTCATAAATCTCGTCACAATTTTGTTCTCTCCGATACTAATGTCGTTTAACGGAAGTATAAAGTTTGATAAGGCCGACCTCGCAGAGTTGACGGCGCTATAACTTGCATCATCATTGAACAAGTTTTGCAAGAAATTCAGAACAGAATTCAAATTGTATTCAAGGGGATCAATTTTCCTTGAAATACAGAAACGTATCCACTTTCCAATATATGTTTTGTACTGCTTATGGGTTGAAGGTCTCCAGGAGCACATGATAGTGTTGGTAACGTCTTCCGAAAAGCCTCTCTTTTCGCACAATCCCCTGATACGCGACCTCCAATCAGTCTCATCTGAGAATGGAGAGCATGATGATTCTCCGAGAAAGGGAGTTTCAATACATGTTTGGGGAGAAGAAGTGGAGGCATTACCAATAGGCTCAGGAGTTTCGGGAACCACGCTTGCGTGTGCCAGAGAGGGACAACTACAATCCCTTCTGCTTTTTCCTCCACTATCTTCTTCAGAGTTTTCATGATCATGCTGAAAGGAGGAAACGCATAAAAATTTAGTTTACTCCAACTCTCACTAAAGGCATTTATGAAGATAGCATTAGGATCCGGTTTCCATGCTACATAACTTTCAAGTTTGAAGTTTAGTTTCGATGCAAAGAGGTCAATATTTGGGACACCTAAATAATCCGTAATTTGTTGGAAAACTTCTTGAGGGATACTCCATTCAGTAGCGTGATGAAATACCCTACTAGCTTTATCCGCTAGCACATTTTCCGAGCCTTGAATAAATTCTGCCGATATCCAAATATTGCCTCTAATAGCCCAATTCCATATTTCTTTCGAAATCTTGTTGCAAATGAGGGAACTCAAACCTCCCATATGATTGATATATTGAATAGCTGTCATGTTATCGCTTTTAATTCGAATATGGCAATTCTTTTCATTTTTACATGAACTATTTAGCCCATTCAAGATTGCTTTCATCTCAAGTGCATTGATATGCAGGCAACTATCAATCTCAGACCATGGGCCACCATCGCAATTACCATCTCGGCACACCCCCCATCCGCTTGAACTCGCGTCAGTGTATATCACTACTTTAAACTCTTCATGCTTGATAGGACAAAAAGATTTAAACACATTCTCAATCCACCATCTTATATCAATTTTTGAGTCTTCTGATAGTTCAACAGAAGCATCAAATTCACCTCGACTTAGTTTTAGCCCAAAGTTTTTGTTCTGCTCAAGAGACCTATAGTTGAGAGCTCCAAACTGCACTCCAGGAAAGCAAGATACCAAGCATCCAATATACATTGCCAAGTCTCTAATGCTAATTCTAGACTTAGTCTGAAGCTCGAGTGACTGATTATAAATCTTCACTTTTTTCTCGTCCGTCAAATAAACTTTCATGTTGACTGTATCGATACGAAACCCCAAGAATTGAATATTTCGAGAAGGGATTAAATTTGACTTATCATGATTGATCACAAACCCAAGACTCTCAAAAAGTTCAATGGTCGATGCGACATTAGTCAAACACTCCTGATAAGAAGTACCAATCAACAGTGAATCATCCAGGTAATACGTTGACAGAAACCCTCGAGACCGTAATGAAGCAAAAACCGGCTTCAACAATTTCGTGAAGAGTCTGGGCGCACAAGAGAGCCCATTCGGTAAGCACGCGAACTGATACAGCTGATTCATCCAGGTGAAACGTAAAAAACACCTGAATCTATTAGCAACAGGGACAGTAAAATATGCATTTTTCAAGTCCACCGACGCCAGAAAATTTCCTTGCTCAATTAAACCAAGAGTGGTTTGCAAAGTTTCCATTTTAAATTTCTTGTAAGTTACATACTTATTTAATTCTGCAAGGTCTAAAATTATTCTGATCCCACCATCGCGTTTCGGACGCGTAAATATTTTGGACACAAACTGAAAAGCAGAATGAACAGCAGGTTCAATTACCCCCGTTTTAAGGAATTCTTTAATTTTTTCGTCAACAAGCTTGGACTCTTTCATAGAAAATTCTATTTCTTTAGGAGGGATTACACGCAAGGGCACTTTATCAGAAAATTCAATTTCACAACCAGATACAAGATCTATAATGAATTTATCTGTCGTTAAGGTACTCCACACCTTTGAAAAATTTTTAATATTGCCAGCATTGAAACCACAAGTCTTTACAGGAGAACTAACCTGTTCTAATAATTTCTGCCCCTTTGCTTCCGAGCATGTCCGGAGGGGCGCCGACCGTTTCCCGAGCGTTGTACTTGGTAAGGACTAAATCTACCCGTTCTTCTTCCAGTGGAGCTACACCTTGCTCTTAAACTGGGAAATCTAGAACTTGCTCCTCTGCTTCTGCTTTGAAAATTACCTCTATAAAACTTATCTTGCCCAATGTGAGCAGAAATTTTATTCAACTCCGTAATTTCCTTCACTTTCTGACTGAAATTTTCTCCTAGTAACCAAAGGCCAGAAAAATTTTCTTCCCTTTTACAGAGCTTTGCCCAATTGGAAGGCAAATCAGGCTTCATAGCCTCCTTCCTGCAGTTGACCAGGTCCAAGTTAGCAGTTCCAATAAAAGCAACTGAATCTGAAAGGTCTTTAATAATCTGAGTTAAATCAAGATTATCCTGAGAATCTTCTTTAATGGCTCCAAAGATTTGTTCCATGCATTTGCCAATTGGGGTCAAACTCGTTAGGATGCTCTTTTGAATTTTCTGCAACTCGCATTCACGTTGCTTAGTTTTTGCGGGTAAATAGTTAAAAACTTCCGGATTCAGTTTAGGAACTTCTAAGAAGGAACAATTTTCCGGTCTCACATGAGTTTCTTCTCTTCGTTTTTTAGAATTTTCAGAGCTAGATTTGGAAATCATCGACGCGATCAATGAAGAAACTTCATCATTAATATTGGGACCAGTTAATTCTGCGTTCTCAAATTCTCTTTCAATCTTGCTCAAAAGAGATTCCTCAACACTCTCTTGTTCAATTTCCAGAGAATCCTCTTCAAAACATTGCTCTTCATTAGACAATTCGAACATAGGCATAATTTCGGCAGTTATATTCTGAGCTATAGAATTCCCTAATTTAGAAATATTTTCATTCATTTTGGCAAACCCATCCATCATAACTTCGCAGATCTTGTCCAAATCACCATTCCCCTCCAAATTCTTCCTTTTCCCCGCAGCACTCTTTACATGACTGGGACCCGCGGAAGAGCCAGCTTTGTCACTTTTAGAAATTTCAGCATCTTTTTTCTTCTCTTGGGACACAGAATTATCTTTATTCTTCTCACTTCGTTTACTAATTTTTACTTTTTCCGCCACACTCAAATTTGTTTCACTTTCTGCAGGTGGGTCAACTCCCACCAGGTCCGCAAGAGAAGCCATTTCAGTAAATTTTTTAATTATGATTATTTTCAATCACTGAAACACACAATATAATTTTTTAATCGAAATTTTATTATCTTAAGATATTAGATCTACAATTTAGCTTGATCAAACCTAAATTCATTTCTATTCATCTAATGATTGGTCGGTCGATTTAAAAGTTTCAATGCGGTTACCCAGCTTATTTTCAAAAATAACTAGAGCAGCAGAAGAGCATAAAACTTCCATTACAAAGGTTTTACCAGGTTAAATTAAAGCTGTAATCACGCCTAAGGGAGATTACCCAGGTAAGCAATAATTGTCACGCCTAAGGGAGACAAACCTGGTGCTTTAATATTACAATTTTAGTCACACCTGAGGATGACTAGCCCGGTCAATAGGTATAGAAGCTTGTAATCACGCCCAAGGGAGATTACCCAGGTAATTAGTAATTGTCACGCCTGAGGGAGACAAACCTGGTGCTTATCAATACAAATTTAGTCACACCTGAGGATGACTAGCCCGGTTATTAGTCATAAAAGCTTGTAATCACGCCTAAGGGAGATTACCCAGGTAGTTAGTATTGTCACGCCCAAGGGAGACAAACCTGGTGCTTAGTTTATTTAATCAGGCACAAGGCTGATTTTCCAGGCAAAATTCTATTGTTTGCATAGAATTGAATGAAAAGCTGGGTAACAAGCATCTATGCCCCGCAGTTAACTTTTAAATTCACCGCGACAACTTTAAATCTGATATTAATCTAGTTAAATAATAGAAGTTCACCGACTAGTTAATCTTCACTGCGAACGCACACAAGGACCGACTGGCACCACGTCTCAACGATCACTGACTGCTAACCACGTGCCCGGACGATCGTCTCTCACTTTAGGCCTAGCTTATGACAAGGCCCGAAGAATTTGTGACAAAATTTATATCTTAGTCACTTGATTTTAAATGAATTCTTCAAGAGTACCTGTCCAGAATTGGAGAACGCTAGCCGATAAGCAAGTAAAAACAAGCTAGCTGATTAGCATAATTGACTATAATTAAAAGCAGCAAACCAGGCTCAGCTTTGTTAGACGAAAGGTCAACATTCTAAAATTAACGCCTTGATGAATGTACCTGCACACTACGGAGCAAGAGAAGAATTAAGACACTTTGAAAATGTTCATAGCTCCTAACCTACGATGACTAGCAGGACCAGCTCCATAGCACTCGGGTAGTTTGTACTGAACTTTCAAGCTTATTCCACTCGATATCATCGAATGTTTGAAAAAATTTGTTTATCATCGGAGATTTGATTGTCCCCTCACAACTGAACGCTCTTCTCACACAAGCAAGAGGCGTTTTATGCGCAGGCATGCATGTTGAGATTTTTACGAAAAAAAACGTGAACATTTTTTGAATTAATAATTGAAGTCACATGCGTATTATGTTTCGTAGATCATAATAATCATAATACTGGGAACTCTGAAGAAATACCTCAAATCTATGGTTAGATTTATTAATTGCAACCTTTATTCTGATGGGAGGACAATGCAATTTATACTCTGCCCACAAATTAAATACTCTGCTAACTAGTACGAATGACGCAGAAGCAGTTCAGTGAAAGCTGTGATTCTGATAATATAAGTGAAACATGGCTCAGTCTAGTCCTTTTTATCGAACACATCAGAGTAGATGAGATTAAACAATTATTCTCGCCTAAGACACAACGACGAGTTAAGCAAAAACGGTAAACCCAACTGAACACTTGGCGCCATTTCAAAACTTGTTATAAGAAAATTAAATTTTGGCATTACACGCTGAAAATGAAAAAGATTAACATACAGTGAGGGTATAACGCTTGGAAATTAAGTAAACTTGGCCGATTCCCAACGTCCTTGTAGCACTCGAGGCACTGTTGTGTAGAAAATCAGAGCATCTACCGTTTTATTACGATGTGATCAGGGCTGTGACTTGCGCAAGCACGAATGGTGTGAGGTAGCGAATTCGCAGCATCGCTCGAAACAGCAAGGGCAGTGAAGTGACAAAGTCTCCCTGTCCAGGTCACCTGAGGAGGACTCGTGTGTGTAGAAACGGTATCACTTTTTCTAAAACGATAGCCTATAGCTTTGGGCCTGCAGGCACTTCTGCTGCAATAATTCAGTAGGCCACAAAGGGACGGTGATCCTTCTAGACTCCTTTATCATTTAACCATTCTCAGCGACACGATTTTCGAGTGGCTAATTACCAAGCGTTTACTTTAAAGAAACGATTTGTAAGAAGAACGAAAGTGAACGCTTACTTTTTTCAAAAGTTGAACGTATGTTTTTTCTTGCTCGAGTGAAACTGTAAAAAATATACAATAGCGACAGGTATTCGGGAATACGATGAGTATTCGGAAATATTTTTGGTTTTAATGATGATCTAAAAAATTCACATTCTCCTTGACCTTCATATAAAAGTAACGTAACTGAAACAGAATTAATTTCGAAAGTTTTGTGGCACAGAAGATCAAATCTGTAAATAAAACAAATTACTTGAAAATATTTCCAACGCGCTGCGCTGTAGATTTTAAAGCCAGTGAAGTTGAGCTTCATTTAAAATCAAAATAAGGACGAAAATTATTCAAATGAAAACTGCCAGTAATCAAAATTGAAGACGCAAAAAACATTTTCCGTTGTTTGCATGAATGCAAAAAACGGTAATTTCCAAAACTTCTGCTGCATTTAAAATTTTTCAGAGGCATAGAGGTAATGGGACCTTCATGCATCAGCTGCGGCTGCCACACGCACCAGCTGCGGTTCTGACCACTTTAAGAACAGCCCTGCATTCCCATTCAAAGTAAAACTGGGTTGTCTTTCCTAAAAAACTCTTTTCCTACGATAATTAAATGCAAATTTTTTCTAATTATTTATTATTTGACACGTTTGTAGAATTGCAATGAATTCTGTTATAATGATCTGAACTTTAAAAGACACTACACGGTAGAATGCTTCAACTTGTAAATAATTCTAACATGGAAATTTATATACTACTGCTATTAATGTATCGAATTCTACTTCTTTCAAGCAATCATGATTTCAGAAAGCTTTTTTTCGAGAAGTAGATTCAAGATGAAGGCAATTAAAAATATCTTACAACAATTATACACGAACATTTTGAACAATCCTAATAAGATTTCGGACTTCAAAGTTCTGTCTTAAACTAATCAAACAAAAAATGGTAAACATCTTTAAAGATGAGCTGTACGCAGAACTTGCATATTAAATGTTTCTTGATGCTTCATTTCTATATAAAGTACATTTTTTCAAGAGGAGAGAAAATCGAACAGGCAGGTCAAGCTTGACGATTTGTGCTGGTCGACGTTTCCAGTTCATCCTCCGCCAGCAGCGACAGCAGCAGCACGCAGGCATGAGGGCACCCGACGCTCGCCTCGGCATGTCCGCAGAAGAATGTTGGCTCTTGTACGGATGACCGATCGCAACATCTGGAGATCCTGAACTAGAGTTGGTTTTATGATCACAGCGTCTGGAGCTCCTGAACTAGAGTTGGTTATATGGTCACAGCGTCTGAAGCTCCTGAACTAGCGTTGGTTTTATGATCACAGCGTCTGGAGCTCCTGAACTAGAGTTGGTTTTATGGTCACAGCGTCTGAAGCTCCTGAACTAGCGTTGGTTTTATGATCACAGCGTCTGGAGCTCCTGAACTAGAGTTGGTTTTATGGTCACAGCGTCTGAAGCTCCTGAACTAGCGTTGGTTTTATGATCACAGCGTCTGGAGCTCCTGAACTAGAGTTGGTTTTATGGTCACAGCGTCTGGAGCGCAAGAAAAACTACGTTAGTTGCCCTTCTACGTGAAAAACATGACTTACAAAGTCGCCCTTGAACAAACGCACTACTTACAAACTAGCAATACTTGAAATAAATGACACGCCTTGAATTTCGATGCGATAAAATGACCATCTTGTTTACAATCAGAGAGATTTTTAACGATCTGATTTACAACCAGAGTGATTTTTAACGATCTGATTTACAACCAGAGTGATTTTTGACGATCTTATTTACAACCAGAATGATTTTTAACGATCTGATTTACAACCAGAGTGATTTTTAACGATCTGATTTACAACCAGAGTGATTTTTAACGATCTGATTTACAACCAGAGTGATTTTTAACGAACTGATTTACAACCAGAGTGATTTTTAACGAACTGATTTACAACCAGAGTGATTTTTAACGATCTAATTTACAGCCAGAGCGATTTTTAACGATCTCATTTACAACCAGAGTGATTTTTAACGATCTAATTTACAGCCAGAGCGATTTTTAACGATCTCATTTACAACCGAGGCGATTTTTAAACAATCTTGTGTGCAGTTGATAGCTTCTAATTCACGGAACGCAGGGCGATCCCTAGCAGTCCGTGTAGAAGGGCAGTGAGGCGAGCGAAGAGCAGGTCAGCGCGAGGCAGACGCTGTGAAAGTAATCGTGTCTCACGTACCGCGCTGCCGCCGTCAGCGCCAACCACGATCTGTATTTCAGCAAAAAAGAGTTGTTTTGATTGCACGGAGTTGTGAGGACACTCACTCCTGACAATGAGTTCAGGCAATTAACATTATAAGCTCTGAAGTATTATGTGTGTTCAGAATCAGGGTGGGTATTTTCCACATAATATAAATGGATACTGAACTAGTAAATGAGAAAAAGAAAAACTTTTTTTTAAGAAAATTGATACATTAAATGTATGTATAACAGGTCGGTATTTACAAATTTCTATATATAAAAGTCCTTAATGGACAATGACAAGTAAAGTATCCGCTTCTTTTAATTTTTATCTTTTCAAACATTTATGAGCAATTCATTAAAGAAAATGACCTATGAAACTTCGTTTTCAATTTGCTGAATAGTTTCCAAAGCCATTCAACTGTGACAAGTTTCGTCCAAAGAAGCAGCCTGGAAGGAAGGAGTTCACAGTTAGCTTTTTTATCCGGCGACGATGACCGCCATCGTGAGGTCAAAATTTACACAGGGCTTTTAATAATGTCTTTTTTTCTTTCAATTAATAAGAGTTTTTCCGTGATTCAGTTTCACAAAGAGTTGAGATTTTTCATCCAGCAGAGATGGAACATTTCCATCCATCAGAGATTGAATATTTTCCATCCAGCTGAGACGGAACATTTTCCATCCAGCAGAGATGGAACATTTTCCATCCAGCAGAGATGGAACATTTTCCATCCAGCAGAGATGGAACATTTTCCATCCAGCAGAGATGGAACATTTTCCATCCAGCAGAGACGGAACATTTTCCATCCAGCAGAGACGGAACATTTTCCATCCAGCAGAGACGGAACATTTTCCATCCAGCAGAGACGGAACATTTTCCATCCAGCAGAGATGGAACATTTTCCATCCAGCAGAGATGGTACGTTTCCAACATTTTCCATCCAGTAGAGACGGAACATTCGCCAACATTTTGTACCCAGCTTTACACGTCGCTGGAGTCATCGTCCTCTCGGCCTGGACATCGCGGCCGCTGCGGACATTCCTGTGGTTGCGGAGACTCCAGCCCCGACTACGAAAAAATAGTTCATTTACAATTAGCTGTCAAAGAAAGAGCAAAGATAAATGTAACGACTGTTGGGGAATGCAAAAGCCTTCGGTCGGTGTAGAAGCCAATAACAAAATGTGCAGAGCAGAGGAGAGTTGAAATGTCAACGGATGTTACAACTGAGCTCAACACACGACTATGAAATAGGTTTAAAATACAAGTGAGTAATCGATGTTTTCATTGTGTACAGAGAGCAATCTCAGTTCCCCGAACAGCACGAATCGAGCATAACCTAAATTTTTAAGTCAGGTATCTGTTTAAAGAACGTCATCTTAGATTGTTGCTTTGACACTGCGAGTAACATATTGTGCCGATGAACCAGCGCAGAAGTCAACAGATTCCGACTCCACGCACAGAAAAAAACTCTGAGCCCGCCCCGAACTTCGCTCAAATACCCTCAAAACTTGCCCAAATTTATGGTGAAATTCACAAAGACTGCAGTATTATCCTATTCAAAGTTGAAATATTCCGATTAAAACTATGATCGTGGGATACTTAATAGAAATATTCATATTCTTGCTAAAATCATTCAACTTCTCGCAAAATCTTCTCATAATATGATAAAATTCTCCGATACTACACAGAAATCCTCCCATATTACACAAAGATCCTCCCATATTATCCAAAAATCCTCCCAGACTACTAAAATCCACCGATACTACGAAAAAATACTCCCATACTACTCAAAAATCTTCCCATACTACTCAAAATTCCTCCCATACTACTCAAAAATCATTTGATACCGGGTTAAGATCCTTCTTTACAACTGTAAATTCCTCTGATACCATGCATGTTAAAATCCCCCGGTGCCGCTAACATTTTCCTATCGTACACAAAAAACCTCCGATACCACACAATAATTCTATTGAACGTCAAAATCGCACGACTACATACATCTCCCTGCAGTGCGGACTGCAGCAGAGCAGGCTGGGGCATGCATGCAGACTCCGTGTTCATCACAAACACGTAAACGCAGACTTGGCGCCCACGCACACCCTCTCTATAAAAAGATCTGTTAAATCATACAAGCGCATTGGGCGCACCGACTTCTCCATCAACAGCCTTACCGGGCTCAACTCGGTCGCGAATGTAAAGCGGTGAGCTACCATGCAACATGTGCATAAATAGGAATTTTCCTGTTTTTCGATAATATACGCGTGCGAGTTATTAAACCGCAAGCACCGTCATAATCTGGAACTATTGTCTGATATTTATAGAGCTAATTACGCGAATCGTTAGAGCTAACACAAGGATTCGAAGATGTTGTTGTATTACATTGAGAAATTTACATCACAGGAAAGAAATACGAAAACAAAAAATACAGGAAACAAAAGCAGAAAATATGAAATGACAACGAAAAAGCTCGACGACGGTCGAGAACAGGAACACCCATTCAAAACAAAATGAATAACTATGAACAACGCACTCTTCTCGCATGTAGACAAAAATCTGAAAAAAACGAAGGTTTTACTCAAAAAAAAAAAAACTGCAAGACAACGTCTTCAACAACAACCTGTGCTGCTAAGTTGACATTGTGAATTTCGATGGAACGCATATAAATTCCTTTCAGAACACTTGAAAAATAGACAAAATAATTAGAAAAACGATTGGAACACCTCGTTTGGATTGTCAAGGTGTCTTTTCACAGAAGTACAGCGGGTGGTGTTTCATTTTAAATGTATGAGTATACTGTGGCTCTACTTCGTTATTTTTGTCATTTAGGCATGACGTTTTACAGCAAGAGAGGCATATGAACCTAATTTTAAGCTGGTCTAATATAGGTAAAAGTAAGCGCAGTTTCTTTTTGAATCTCAAAAAAAGAATTAAAATCTCAAATTCACTGACTTAGTTTCCACCTGGCAATGTTGAATATACTGAAGCCACCCTGAAACCTTTTAATATCATACACTTTCAAAACACAAGTCTTCTTATTACAGCAAGTTGATTACTTCCAAGAAATTGTTTAAAAAAATCCGGTGCCCACTCAAACGAGTTTTCATTCGTCAGCGCATCATTGGTTATATAAATTTTTCGCTCAGTATTAAAGGCAAATCTTCATTTTCAGACAAGAGGCTTCATCAAGCAGTCAACTTGCATCGGGCAATGAGAGGCAAGGCAGCGCCTTGCTTTGAAAACACACTGTAAACCCAAACAATTTGCCTGATAGCACAAAGCCAAGCTACCGTCTGAGCGCGCCCACACACCCTCGAACACGAGCTAAGTTTGGAGCTAATGGAAACCGCATTTGGGGACTTCGTGATCGAATAAAATCTAATTGAAGATAAGTAAATAACCGTAAACCTATGGTTGATTTTTACAGCATGCTGTCAAACTGGCGAGCTTGAGCGCTCTGATACAAACTTAACTTTAAAGGCACATAGAAAAAGAAAAATCAGAACTTCATTTTCAGTAATTTCTTTAGTTGACTGGACAATATCAACGACCCTCATAATTAAAATTCACGTTGTTCGAAATACAAATTTTCCAAAATGATGATCACATATCAATTATCAGCAAGACGCATCGCAATTAACAAACGAAACTTCAGTAATCCTGTTGGGTAAATATTTCTTGTACGATCCATTTAAAAACTTTGGCTCACATAGAAGAAATAAAATGAGCCACATCAGAGTGAGAAAACAAGACAACTGTGACGCGCTCAAAATCTACGAAAACCCAACGATTCCAACAGCAGAACCAGTAATGCCCCATTCTCTTCTACCAAGACGTTTTTTTCGAGCACTTTAGTTAATAACCCTACCCTAATGAGAGCAATAATCATCATGACAAAAGCACGAATGAGTAGAAGGTCATAAAAATGGGTCATAAAATGACAGGTAGTGATAGTTCCTAATCAGTTTCACTTTCATTTCATGGCTATAATACTATAACAACGATAAAACAAGTAGGAGCACTAATGAGTTATGGCTATAATACTATAAAAACGATCAAACAAGTTAGAACACTAGTGATGTATGGCTATAATACTATAAAAACGATCAAACAAGTTAGAACACTAGTGATGTATGGCTATAATACTATAATAACGATAAAACAAGTAAGAGCAGTAGTGAGTCATGGCTATAATATTACAACGATAAAACAATTAAGAGCGCTGTTACAAGTGAGTAATGGCCATAATACTATAACAATAATACAAGTAAGAGCGCTAGTCAGTAAAGGGTCATAGAAGGAGAGGCAATAAGAGCCCTAAGGCCTAGCGTGGCCTGGAGGTTCATAACCGGTCCTGCTGTGTTGGAGGCCTGACAGAAATTGAGTGATCAGCGAACAAGATCACAATTTGCCTTAAAAGGCTTCAGGCTCTTTAACTAGCTCACGACCACATGCCAAACTGGGAACGCTTGAGCATGTCAGCAGCAAGTTCTTGAAGTTCCATTCAAAGCCAAGGCTGATTGAGGTTAAATTGAAGCTTATAGCGAAACGCTACTGTAATTATATCATTCGTTTACAATACTGTGATGTATTCAAAATGGAATCCCTAAACTAAGCTTTCTTGATTTCTTTACGTCGGCGATGAAACGTTTCAAATGTATTGAAAAAAATTCTTCATCTCTGCTGAACAACTCGGCAGAAGACTCCAGACATGCGCCGGTTTTAAAAGGCCCCAAAAGCCTGCAAAACTCTCACCAAGAGACGCACGACTTCGATTTTTGCAGGACACCTCCCTAAGCGCAGCCAATTCGTAACTCCGAGACGCACGATAACAGTACCACGATCGGCGCAGAGAGCCTAATTGAAATCACCATAATAGAAACAGGTTCCAGGACAAAATTGTCAACAAATTTACGTCTTGGTAGAGGCACAGCTAACAGGGTAAGTTATTGTTAAGCGACTCGGGCACGCTACGTTCTGAGGCGCGTGGCATAGCTACGTTGATTCACAAGAACTTACGCTATTTTCTGTACCATCACCACGACGGAAATTGTATGACAATCAGGCCCCAGGTTCAAAAGTTTTGGTGGCAGGCAGGCTGGGGAATCCCTCGCCTCTCTCCTCCGCCCCACACACCCACTCCACGCTGAAACGTCAACAATGAATAGAAGGAAAGCGAGCTCGCAAGGAAAGGAGGCTGACCTCATGTTGACTGGGTTACCTGAGTCACGAGTTTCGACCATCACAACGGCTGGAACAAGGCTAACCGATGTTACACGGTATATCGTGGTTGTTACGAAGGAGTCGCCCAAACCGACATGCCCGAGCCTCGGTCTACGGAGACTTCAATGCGTTGCGAGGCAGTTCATGTCAAGCACAGAGCGAGTGTTGCTCTTTTTAAGTGGGCACTAGCAAAATTTATGTGGTCTGCCATCAATGACTGTTTTTCTTTTACATTTTTACAATTGTCTTTTTTGCAATTATTCTTCTAGCTTGTTCTATGAGTGATTTCATGCTTCCGATCTTTTAATTATGCATTCGTCTCCCTACGTAATTATCTCTATATTCATAATCCTTTGGCCTTCCAGAAATAACACTTGGCAAACTTGTAATCAAGCATTACAGAGAGCGCAGTCATGTCGATCTTGATTAAGCATTAAAAAAGTGACCTTCTCTAGCATGGTCTAAAGAAATCATTGAAATGTTACAACACACTGAGCACTTAAATAAAAGCATCTGCGATAGTGTCAGTACTTCTCCCCAGGCTCCTGATTTGACATCAAATTTGCGATTTTTTTCGTCGCAATTTTAAAAGGAGAATTTTGACTACAATACAAAAAATACAAGCTCGTACAAAGAGTTCTATCCTCAAAGAACATGAGACACGTCTTGGTGCAGATCTTACAAACTGCACCTTTTATTGCATTGTCTTCACAACAAAATTTCGAAGAAAATCGTTTTCTCTAGGCAAAGACGAACACATGTGCTAGAAACATGTGATAAATGGTTATGAGCGACAATTTCATTGCCAAATTTAGTTAACTGGTTTTCCAATCACGGAATGACGAGAAGTGAAAGTCGTATGTAATTCAAAAACGTTCCAACCACTGGACCACTCAAGCAAGCATGTTAAAAGCTTTAAAAAGTTGGACGCATTAACTAATACCTCAGGGGACTGGGTCAAAAAGCTGGAACCGGTCTAAATAATTGTGAGAAAATCAGTTCGACCGGAACCCAGACGTTCTTTTCAACTTACTTCGTCAAGACACACGAGAAGAGTGCCTAGTTTTAGCAGTTAACCAGCACCTTGGCATAGCACTCGCGCCCCCCGACTTTTCGACTCCCGCCTCTTTAAGAATTGCTTGCAGGGACCCCGCCAAGAACCAACAACTCGAGATTTTGTACCAAGAAATGCACGGTAAACATGCCGCCCAAGATCTAACTTCTTCAGCTCAACAGTGAGCTTTGCTCTCACTCCAACGCAAGCAGGATTTTGCTCGCTTCATTGCACGTGGATCTCTTACAAACAGTGTTCGAGTGGATTAAGATGTTTCCTTAATTATTGATGGCTCACAATGTAAACTAAAAGATATTTGAAATTAATACCAGGGAAAATTAAAAGTTACACTTTTGAAAATGGCATTGTATTGACATCGAATGTTGTTTATCCATCCTAAAATTGAGCGAAGTTCTTCTATATCTGTCAAATTCGCCTGAATAAATGATGATAAGCAAACAATTTTTGGACTCTTACAGCTTGCTAATTTTGTTTTACTGCACTTTTTCTTGAGAATACAATTGTTGTGCGTCGTTGACTCTCTTGGATAACACTACAAATGCGTGCTTGTGATTTGACAAGTTACGAATAGGGGATGAAAATAATATCTGCATGGCAGGTCTTCACATATATAAATGTACGCTCATCGTTCTCAGTTACTCACGCTAGACCGATAAACTTTGCTCCAAATTTTGACTATGACTTACAACATTGGAAGATACAAATTTCAAAGTTCGAGATTTCCCTTGTCTACATCGTTATATTTCTTAAGCTGCATAAGAAACTAGAAATGAATTTTATAAATACATAGAAGCACAGTACATGTTTACGGAGAAATGTAGAAGGTAAAAGTAACTAACATTTCACTCCATACGGTAGCAGCACTGACATACTTTTACATCTTTGTAATTAAAAAATTTGGACTCAAGAAAAATGTTCACTACTCATTAATGAATTTCACGACTAAATCAACTCCACATTTTTAATTCAAACGAAACGATTGTTTGAAAGCGCGGTTGTTTAGGCGATTTATAACCGCTACCGACAAGAGTTACTACAATTATTCTATGAATAAATATCTATCATTTGACGCGCTACTTTCAGAATCAAAGTGATGAGGGGGAAATTGCGTTTGCAGCCCATTTCTCCGCAGTAAGAGAAGCACCGGCGACGAGGATCAGAAAAACGTAAAAACGCGTGTTTTTCTTCTTTTTCAACGTACTTTGTACTAACGTACAGGTATATCGTTCGTTAATGGTGCGGTGGTGAATCAAAATTACTCAAGACCCTTGGAAACACGATTCATAGCAGGGGTTCCCAATCTTTTTTTCGCCCCGTACCCCTAAAGAAATTTCATCCGAGACTCGCACCTCCTGAAATAGAAATGCCAACAGATAACCAGTATCCTATGATTTACCTGGACTTTTCTCGCACCTCCTGGAATATCGTCTCGCACCCTCAGCTAGGGGGTGCGAGCACCCAGGCTAGAAACATGATTTAGAGCGTCTGGTTCACTCCTATGGTGCTGCAAGATTAACTTCAGTCGTTGCGTGCAGGTAACTGGCAATACAAACCTGATCACTGCCAGTTGAACGTCTCTGGAGTGAAAAAATACATATGTAAAACTTGGTAGTTTGTAAGAGCAAGACGAGACTTATTTCAACGGAAACAACATGACTCCCGACTCCGAGAGAGGTGATTAAAATTCTAATACGGTGGTCGGTACACTATATTCCAGTTGCTCCTCTCCTAAAGCCAAGTCGGGCTTTAGGAGAGTAACTAAAATGAAATGACATTTCTTTAATGGTGCGGGGCGGAAAAAGGTTGGGAACCTGTGCTCTAAAACGTGTCTCCAAAAATGTGGTTGCTGCTGTAACTACCCTGAGTCATTAAAAAGTCTTCCGAAAATTCTACTTCTTGTAACCATATTGGACTACGTGAGTTATTGGGATCAGTCATCATAATACGCGCATCAAACAGAAGTTCAAAATTTGATTACTAGCATGATTTAAAATGGAAAATTATTTCAAAGAGTGAGGGTGGGTGTTTTTGCGAGGTGTGTAGAGTTAATACATGATACAACCACTGAACTTATAATTTGATTCTACATTGAATAACGGTATGATAGCATCAGCACGGGAAGACACTGGAAAGAAATGTTTCAAAAAATGTTCATGTGTTGAGCGTACCTCAAGAAGTTCTATACAGTAACCAATGATAAAGGTTTCACGAGGCCTATGACTTGAAATTTAGATTTTACGCACAGCTGGCACTACAATGGCCAAGGATTGAAATAGTGTCGAGTTCAGTGTCAAGGTTATGAATTCTTGAAAGTTACGAGGTGTAACTTTCGCTGATAGCACGGGAAAATTTATTGGATATCTTTCAAGTAATTCATTAACCAAAAGCCGTGCTAATTTATTTATAACTTATTACCCACTTATTATTCGTAATAATTATTAATTAATTTTGAATTTACTTTTTTTAATTAATTTTTAATTTAATTTAATAATTAATAATTACTTAATAATTACCCACTTAATTATTCATAATTTAATTTAATTACCCACTTAATTAATATTTATTATTCATATTATTCATAATATTTATTATTCATAACGTGGCAACTGAAGAAAGACTTTTTAGTATACATTTAACCGATTAATTAATCTCAGACAAATTTTCACAACTATTTTGTTATTCAATTACATACTGACCGTGAACTTTGATTCGAAAGCGTTAAATAGAGCTGGCCCTACTTCTAGACACGTCACATTGGTACCGAACACTTGAAAACAACGGTTTTAACACGTTTCCTGCGAAGGGACCCACCGGTGGTTACTGACAGGATCTTCATAATGCTGCAGACCGATCTGCAGTCGCTAATTCAATTTTATAAAGACTTAATGAAACATTAACGATCCAGTTAATGTTAGCTATTTTCAAAATTGCATTAACGATCCAGTTAATGTTAGCTATTTTCAAAATTGCATTAACGATCCAGTTAATGTTAGCTATTTTCAAAATTGCATTAACGATCCAGTTAATGTTAGCTATTTTCAAAATTGAATTAACGATCCAATTAACGTTAGCTATTTTCAAAATTGCATTAACGATCCAGTTAATGCTAGCTATTTTCAAAATTGCTTATTACAATTAACTTCAAATTTGAATATTGAACTTCAGTTTAATTAACCCTTTTCAGTTTACGTGTTAAATACGCCCCAACTTAAACATATGGCCTCACCTGTCCTGACTTTGGCAGCCGAGAATTTGAGTGCGGAGCTCATTATGAAAAAGACAAAAAGAGCCGTCATCCGCGGGTGCCCACAGCCCCGCCCTACGCACACGCTGTCCATCACGGACCTTTCTTATTAAAACGGACTTCAAGAATTCATTCGTCCGCTCGTTTCCCCCATTCCTGTGTGCTAAGGACGACTTTTATTATTTTTAACGCGTTTTGCCTTTAAGACGATAATCAACTTGGTCCTTTTTTTAATACAACCAAGGATCAAATTCACCAAAATCCGAAGAACCCTGTTTACACCCAGTCACTGTCACTGAACACGGAGACCAGCACGGCACTCCCAACACCTTCAACGTTCAATCGCGACTGCCACTTCGACGCTGCTGCCGCTAGCTGAAGCTGCGCCTACGCAACAGGTAGCGGGTACTTCTCGCTACAGACATCAAGGACTCCTGTTCCAGCCACTAGGGATAGTAATTATTCGGTTCCCAATTGAGCACCGCATAAATAAACTGGGGGAAATGTGCAGTTCACTGATGTTCTTTTAGGCCGACTGGCGACCTCAACGACTCTAGGAAGTACATTGAATCGTCGTAAATCTGTTGGAGAAGAATCTTGTAATTCACACCTGTGACTTGGTGGACAAACAATTTATATTTAAAAAAACGGAAGGTAGATTTATTTAAATGTCTTATAAGTATATTCTAACGATGAAAAATAATTGAACACACTGTGGTTTGAATGCATATATCACACTCACGATGTCCAGTATTTATCGTAACAATCACTTTAAAATTGTGATATTCCATTGCATCTATGTATTATTTATATATTTTCAATCATTTATGAGTGTTTATGTTTACCAGGTGTATTATTTTCCACTACGATTACCGATTTGAATAAAATAATTGCTAGAGTAGAGTTGAATGATGAAGCAAATCATCATCAAATAGTGATACTGCATCAAAAACAAACAGGATGCTTGTTTGAAGAACATCAAAGCGGTTCGAAGTGACAGGAAAAGTGACGTCTGCTACATCGAAACTGGTAAAATTAGCCATAAAAAGGCTTCGGAGGCACCGATAGAAAAATCCCTCGGAAATCAAGTAAAAGTGGCTGATGTATACAATGGCCACCCAATACAAACTCCATACATGCCCTCCCCGTAAAAACATCAACAAAGACAGCTCCTACCTTCAATTCCACAAGTAGCTATACCCAAATGGGTCCATTGTACTAGACTTAAAAAACAATTTAGTGCTGTAACACTTGGGGTAAATAAATTGTCTAAATTGTCTAAAAAGCATAGTAGGCATACGCCCGGAAAACGTAGTCAGCCTCTCATTCCAATATGAGGGGAAATCTCAAGGAGTTTTTGTTCAATGCTTCCCCTTCTTTCATCTACCAAAGGAGCTGGAAAACCTTTTATTTTAAACAATTGGAGTGATCAATACTAGATAAATACCTATGCCTAGGGCTGGCCGAGCACTTTGGATAAGCCGTACTGTTTTTCGACTGACGACTGATCAAGTGAAGCCACCGCAGTCGCGCCAGTGCGTGACACAACTCACTGACTGAGTCGCATGGACCTCAGTGCGTTTACAGCTGTCGAAGTGAAAGGATAGATAGTGCTGAAGCAGCGATTTTTCTGTGTGACAACGAAAATACGTTGATTGCAGAAGTTGGTTTAAAATAAAACGTCGAATTATTTTATAAGCTGCGAAAATTTACCTTAGAAAAGTAGTTCGGAAAAATGCATCTAATGGGTAGTGTGAAGTGTGCGTCGAATAAAATAAAACATCCAATAATTTTATATCCCCATAAAAATTTAATCCAGGAAAATAGTTTGAAAAATACATTTGATGTGTGGAGTGAAGTGTACATAGCAGTACGTGGATGATACATGGATTTTACGCGTGCTATCTCGGAAGTGTCTAAAAACCTGATTATTTTAGGGAAAATTCAATTTTGTCCAACGATAAATGCTCGTGTGAAGCTTACCCTGCATAGTGTAATGAGACACTTTCACACAATGTACAAAATAATTTATTCTACGATAAAAAGTTAATAATTATATTTTACAAGCGAAATGATACGAAAGCGAATCTTGTATCGAATCCGATCAGTAAATAGTTCTGAACACTGCGACTGCTGCAGGTAAATAGTTCTGAACACTGCGACTGCTGCAGGTAAATAGTTCTGAACACTGCGACTGCTGCAGGTAAATAGTTCTGAACACTGCGACTGCTGCAGGTAAATAGTTCTGAACACTGCGACTGCTGCAGGTAAATAGTTCTGAACACTGCGACTGCTGCAGGTAAATAGTTCTGAACACTGCGACTGCTGCAGGTAAATAGTTCTGAACACTGCGACTGCTGCAGGTAAATAGTTCTGAACACTGCGACTGCTGCAGGTAAATAGTTCTGAACACTGCGACTGCTGCAGGTAAATAGTTCTGAACACTGCGACTGCTGCAGGTAAATAGTTCTGAACACTGTGACTGCTGCAGGTAAATAGTTCTGAACACTGCGACTGCTGCAGGTAAATAGTTCTGAACACTGCGACTGCTGCAGGTAAATAGTTCTGAACACTGCGACTGCTGCAGGTAAATAGTTCTGAACACTGCGACTGCTGCAGGTAAATAGTTCTGAACACTGCGACTGCTGCAGGTAAACAGTTCTGAACACTGCGACTGCTGCAGGTAAATAGTTCTGAACACTGCGACTGCTGCAGGTAAATAGTTCTGAACACTGCGACTGCTGCAGGTAAATAGTTCTGAACACTGCGACTGCTGCAGGTAAATAGTTCTGAACACTGCGACTGCTGCAGGTAAATAGTTCTGAACACTGCGACTGCTGCAGGTAAATAGTTCTGAACACTGCGACTGCTGCAGGTAAATAGTTCTGAACACTGCGACTGCTGCAGGTAAACAGTTCTGAACACTGCGACTGCTGCAGGTAAATAGTTCTGAACACTGCGACTGCTGCAGGTAAATAGTTCTGAACACTGCGACTGCTGCAGGTAAAATTGAAGTTTAATATTCAACTCAAATTTAAAATCAACTGTCGTAAATAATGTTGAAAATAGCAAACATTAACCGGACCGTGCCTTCATTTAGTTTTCATTAAGTTTTTATGAAAATTGAGTTTTTAACTACTGGTCGATCAGCAGTATTATGGAAATTCCCTCCGTGTACCACCAGTGGCTCACGTCGCAGTCAAAGTGTTAATTTGCTTCGCATAATTCTTCTTCCGTGAATGAATTCAAACTCTTTGAGAATACTTGCAGTTAGAATCAAAGTGCGGTGCCACATTTCTGTTGCTTCTAACGCCCCAAAAGTCTAACCTATTCATTTTTTTCGTTATAGTGCTCAAAAAACCATCGCTGTCTCTTAAATTAAAAAATGTGGCATAACACTTTTCCTACGAAGGGAAATCGTGTCATCAAAACCGAAAAAAATCCTGTCATTTCTGACCTTCACATCCCACCTGCGTCTCATCGAAGCCCTCGCACTAAATCAATCAAAGAACTTCGTTGCATCGTAAAATTTTTCAATAGCCAAACCACCATTCTACTTGAAAATTTTAACATAATCACTTATATTACAATGATCTCTTTGTTCATACCGAATACATGATAAAATTATCTTTATAATTTCCTGTTATTGCTTCAGGTAAATAGTGCCTTCACGAGGGAACACACAGTGTTGGGCTGCGCAGTGGACGTGACCACGAGGTGGGACTTTGTTTCCAGGCATATACTGCTTCATTGTGCTGCCTTATATTGGGGAGATGGAAACCTTTTACATACCACTCGGAAAAATGCATTTTTGTGGTACGCGTACGACACAGTTCTTTTGAGCACAGTGCACAGCTCATGAGCTGCACAGCCCCACACATGTACAGTTCCACACAGATGCACAGTTCCACACAGATGCACAGTTCCACACAAGTGCACCCTTCTACAGATGTCCAGTTCTACACAGCACCACATCACCACACACACACATGCGCAGTTCAGTTCGACGGCTCACAGTAGGTGACTTGCATATTGCCTTTCGTTATATTCGTTACAATGTAATTTTTACTTCCAGTAATTTATTTTTTTTAACTGTTAGGTAAATTTTCAAAATTTGTGTGCTAAGAAATTTGAAGATGATGTGAATGCAGTAGCGTTATTTCCTTCATGCTTTGAATGTTATTCGAAGGCGCCAAAAAAATAGAGTTCCTAAAGTAGGGATTTTATAGGTACAGTTAAAGGCAAATAAGATTCCTTTGAAAACTGTTCAAAAAAGATGACCAAAAATAAACAGAATTTAATATCATCACAAAAGCCATCCCCTGTTGCGATCCCAGGATACCCGACAACTCTTAAATCTGACAAACAGAAGGAAAAATCTCTGACAATTCTTTAACTTGATAAGCATAACGCGCAAAATCCGTCAATTTTTTGACAAATCACCGAAAATTTCAAATAACTGCTCAGCTCAGAAAGATAAAGTGGAACATCTCGCACGTATTGGACGATGACCAACAATAATTTAACTCGATCAGCAAAACGCGCAAAATTCGTCACCATTTTGACTAATCGTCAAAACTTCATATAACTATTGAGTTTTGAGCTTAAAATTATAAAGTAGAATATCTCGGACGTATTGAGCGACGATAAACTCACAAGTTCGTGGAACTGGCGCTGTCAAAGTACACAGACGCAACACCTGCAGCGCCGGCACACCTGCGAGTACCAGGGTGGCATGGATCACCAAAAATGAAGACGCTGGAGCTGTTCTGACGGATGCGTGATCACGTCACTCCTGCGAAGCGATCTATTGCTTAGGGGATCGAAGCAATGAAACGATGACGATTTTTAGGTATAAAGTGAGATGAACATTGAAGAGACGTTTTATTTTATGAATGGTAGAATATTTTACCTTATTTTGTCGTGTCTCCATGAATCATTTTCCTGCAACTGCACCTGCACATGGTGTGGTCTGCAGCTGCACACCTACACATGGTGTGGTCTGCAGCAGCACACCTGCACATGGTGTGGTCTGCAGCAGCACACTTGCACATGGTGTGGTCTGCAGCAGCACACCTGCACATGGTGTGGTCTGCAGCAGCACACCTGCACATGGTGGGGTCTGCAGCAGCACACCTGCACATGGTGTGGTCTGCAGCAGCACACCTGCACATGGTGTGGTCTGCAGCAGCACACCTGCACATGGTGTGGTCTGCAGCAGCACACCTGCACATGGTGGGGTCTGCAGCAGCACACCTGCACATGGTGTGGTCTGCAGCAGCACACCTGCACATGGTGTGGTCTGCAGCAGCACACCTGCACATGGCGTGGTCTGTAGCAGCACACCTGCACATGGTGTGGTCTGCAGCAGCACACCTGCACATGGTGTGGTCTGCAGCAGCACACCTGCACATGGTGTGGTCTGCAGCAGCACACCTGCACATGGTGTGGTCTGCAGAAGCACACCTGCACATGGTGTGGTCTGCAGAAGCACACCTGCACATTTTGCAATAGCAGACGTTTGCATCACACGTTCATCAAGTGTGACTTTGCATCACAGTTTGCATCACTCGTTTACTAAGCGAACACTGCCCGCTTTGTCTTGATTCTATGGACCCTATCATTACTAACGTAAGCCCCTAATATAGTTGATTTGGACGTACGAGATCGTCTTACGCTCACCTGAACATTAAATAGACGGATAAAAATAACATCAGTTCTCTCACTAATACGACGCCTGATTCATGTTATAAATAGCAGGAAATAAATTTAGGTTCGCATAAAATGACGTCGCACGACTGGGGGATGTAAAATATTTCGTAATTCGGACGCTGTAGTCACTTTTTGATAGGGAAGAGTGTGACTTTAGATGAAAAATTTTCGCGGGATCTTCGCATCATTGACTTTTGAGTCACCGATTGGACATTTTGGCGGCCTTTTCCTGTTTTTTTTTAAAGGGTTTCTTTAATTCGGTCACTACGGCTGTTTGAAGGTCGTTCCAAGGTCTACCTGTTGCAAATCCTAAGTCGTGTCTCAAATTATTCTCTTCTTTCAAAGAGATTATGTTTGTATCTTCGTTTCAAAAATATGTTAGGGCTGAGAAAATTTGGACAACTTGTGACGCATACACTGTCGCTGTGAGGTAGAATGATAATAAGTATCTCTACGGCTACAATTCTAAACCATAATTGAAGGGTGGAAAGCTTTAGTGGACTACTTACAATGGATTTCCTATGCAAGTAGTCCACTAAACCTTTCCACCCTTCAATTTTCGTCGATTGATATTCTAAAAAACTTTCCTGCACCCGGGAAAACCCTAAAATAATTATAATAAATTTCCTGTATTTCTATCATGAATTAAAACGGTGAGTAAAAATATTTACTTAAGACACAAATTTCCTTTAAAACGATTACGTGGTACTGCGGACTTAGGAATGCAGATTTCGTTTGAAGTGCCAAAATTCTTATTACTAAACAAAACTCTTGCATATTTTCAAGGATAGAATACGAATGTATGTACCTCACTTGGTCGTGTAACATAAAAAACCGTGGACCCATGTTAAAATTCCGTCAACATGATCTAATCTATCCTAACACAGAACAAGTCACGTGATCAATCCGGACACCACCAGTGAAGGACAAGATTTTGTCCGCCTCATTTGCTGTGGCAGCAGAGCCTGAGAGCTGTTCTTGGCTGTGCTCGTGCGGGTACTTGCAGGTTGCTGAACTGCGTGTGCACAGTATTTGACTGCATGAAAATATTTGACTACATGAGCAGAATATTTGGTTGCATGACCAGAATATTTGACTACGCGAGTAGAATATTTGACTTCATGAGCAGAATATTTGACTGCATGAGTAAATTATTTGACTGTGTGAGTGGATTATTTAAGCGCATGAGCAGAATATTTGACTGCATGAGTAGAATATTTCATTGTATGAGCAGAATATTTTACTGCATGTGCAGAGTATTTTACTGCATTAGTAGAATATTTGATTGTATGAACAAAATATTTTATTGCTTAAGCAGAATATTTTAGTGCAAAAACAGAATATTTGACTACATGAGCAGAATATACATTTAACTGCATAAGCAAAATATTTGACTTTATAAGCAGAATACTCTTCTTGATGCATGAGCAGATTGTCTGTTTGAGTAAATTACTTGGAAGCTTGAACAAGTTGTTTGGAAATGACCTACCCTCATACAAGAACATCCACTTTGTGCAATAACCAAATAATCGTCATAACAAATGATTTCTGACATTTTTATAGGCATGTGATTGGCGTAAGAAATTTTTTCTTTTTAATGGCCATAGAATTGATTTACAGATGTATTTTTTCAAGCAAGAAAGCAGAACAGTTTTTCTTCAATACTTTCTTTGAATCTTTTAATCTCTTTCTAATATAAATTCTGCATTGGCTAAGTACTGCCGCTGAGAGGCCGTACATTTTTAATCAACCACGGATCCAATATCTGACAAAAACTACGACTATACTGTAGATCCATTTTTTTTAGAAGAACTACAAATGTGCACCCAATTTCTCACGACAACCCTACTCCTGGATCTATTTTTCAGAAGAACTACAAATGTGCACCCAATTTCTCACGAGAACCCTACTCCTGGATCTATTTTCAGAAGAACTTTAACTGTGCACCCAATTTCTCACGAGAACCCTACTCCTGGATCTATTTTTCAGAAGAACTACAAATGTGCACCCAATTTCTCACGACAACCCTACTCCTGGATCTATTTTTCAGAAGAACTACAAATGTGCACCCAATTTCTCACGAGAACCCTACTCCTGGATCTATTTTCAGAAGAACTCTAACTGTGCACCCAATTTCTCACGAGAACCCTACTCCTGGATCTATTTTTCAGAAGAACTACAAATGTGCACCTAATTTCACACGAGAACCCTACTCCTGGATCTATTTTTCCAAGAACTCTAACTGTGCACCTAATTTCTCACGAGAACCCTACTCCTGGATCTATTTTTCCAAGAACTCTAACTGTGCACCTAATTTCTCACGAGAACCCCAGTTCTGGATCCAATTTTTGATAAGACTTCAATTAAAAAACAATTTCTGGTTAGAACCTCAATTTTAGTTTTAGTTTTTTATAAGATCCCAATGAAGACCCAAATAAAGACGAGAACCGAAATTTGGGAGCCAATTTTTGGTTGGACTCCAATCCACGACCCTACATCTGCCGCGACCACCTCTTCTTAAACTGTAATTTACTCAACACTTTGACCAAAATTGATTAAACTTGAGTTCAATATTTAACTCAAATTTAAATTCAACTGTGGTGAGCAATTTTGGAAATAGCAAACATTAACTGAATCGTGCCTTCATTTAGCTTTAAGTATATATTGATGAAATTTGAGTTTTTGACAACTAGTCGGTCAGCAGCATTATGAAAATCTCCGCTTTGCGGTCGAAATGTTAACTGTGTTCCCTACGGTGACCTCAGCGGCGGTGTCTATGAAATGTCTTTATCCCAAAGCTTAGACCCACCGGTCACGAGCAGAATGTTTGTTCATACTTAAATAAACGAACGCCAGATGATCTCTTTTTAGATTTATTTTTTATCCATTGGAAGTTGAAAGTTAGTTTTCTTTCGAGTTAGATCTTAAATTCTAGCTTAGCCTGCAGCAGTTAACTTGTCAAGTTTGCGCTAGAATTCTTAAAGATTTTCAAACATTTGTTCTGAACAATACATTTGCATTCGACTCGTAGAAGCTATAATTTTGTTGACTTGGGAAAGTCCTCACACACCGAATAATCGTCAGCAGAACATAGTATTTTAATCCAGATACGAAGTTACAAATGTATTCAAACCTATCCCTTGCTCGTGAGCGTTGAAAACTTTAAATCACCAGTGCACTGCATTGCCATTTCATGCATGTTACGAGTGGTCAATGAAATATCAATCGTAAAACTGAATAATTTTCCAGAACAATCCATTATGCCGGCAGTGTGAGGTATTTTAATCCTGTTGCATTACTTGACTGGAACTATGCACTCTCATTAAACGAGAACTATAGTAAACAAGAATTTCGGGTTAATTCCCTTCCGAAATGAGATAAAGTGAATCAGTGACAAAATTCAATCGTAATTTGAAGACATTTGCATTCTCGACACCACCATGGATACCAAGAAAACGATGTTCATTATGGTAAGTTCTTCAAAAAGTGATGGTAAATATTATGGTTCCACAAAAAGGTTTGGTAAATATCATTATGGTAAGTCCACATGAAGTTATCGTAAGTTTTGGTAAATATTATGGTGACACAAAAAGTTATGGTAAGTATCATTATGTTATCCTCAAAAAGTTCCTCAAAAAATTATGGGAAATATTATGGTTCCACAAAAAGTTACGGTAAGTATCGTTATGGTAAGTTCGTTAAAAGTTTCTTCGTTGAGCAAATCAATGAATGTCTACCATATCATTATCGTCTTGTGCATGTATATTTGCATAAATTTGTTGCGCCATGCTTGTAGTATTAGATAAGATTTTTGAAACGTTAAAGGTTGACTGGTTACCGACTGGTTGACTAGTTACGTTGACTGCATGGTTACAAAGGTTGGCTGGTTACGTGGTTACCTAGCCCTTTAGTTATTACGAAGAAATTTTTCTTTGTGCAGTTGTTAATTACTCACAGGTACTATTGATTTAAATATATTTGTTTGATGTCTAAATCAGAAATAAAAATATTTTGAGTCACTAATTAAGGAATATTCAATCCGCTTTAATCAGAGCATATTGATCAGAATCAGTTAACGTGAAACAGTCAGTATTTTTAAACAGATGTGGAGGCATTGATATACACCACTTGAAAGTTTTAAAACTCATCCGGACTTTTCAATTGTAATGATCAGGCTTTCTATTCACTGAAATCGAGTCACTTAAGGGAAAAAAATAAAAAACTGTTTGTATAACAATTTACCATATATACATTTGATACTCACTGGAATGTAATATTCTTTGGAAAAACACCTACCAAGTTTCTGTGTTAACAACCTTCCATTGATTTTTGCGGTGGAAATAACTCGATTTCAGTGAGCATAAAGTATGGCCTAAAAATTGAGGAACCTAGATTGTTTTTTTAAATTTCCAAGTTATAATGGAACCCAGACGTCAATCATTCTTTATTCATATTCCCGTATACTACAGTAATAAAGAGTTAACTGTTGGCGAGGAACTTAGTTCCTTGAACACGTTCGCTGCCGCTGGACGCACATGTGCGTCTCATGTTAATTAAGGAAGGTTGTAAGAAGCAGAGTTTAAGAAACGACTTAACTGCTCGAAAAAAGCTGTATCTTTTCTAAGAAGTGTGAAAGTGTAATAGCTTGATGATATTTTACCCGTATGCTTAAATCTCTTGTAAAAAAGATGTTGAAATAATTGAAATGCTGTTCTTTCACACCGATGCGTAAATGAGCAATTTATTTACCTAGAGGTAAATCAGCAGAGAACGTGTTAAAGTGCATTGTGAAATTAAAGAAGTCAACAATATAGCAACCGGGAACATTTTTTAAAATTTTAATAAAGAAACTCTAAAAAATGGATTGAATTGCTTTTCCGACGACAATTTCAATGTTGCGACTTGTGTACTAAACATAGAACCCTTGATGTGAACATACAAGTATGTTTGCAGCGCATGGAGTGGACATGGGACGCTTCGAGCATGATATATGAGTGACGTAATTACAGAGGGGACGCATACAGTTGTGTGTTGATGGTGCCATGCTGGATACACCTCGTGTCAGCTTATAAAGAAATTACTTAATAACACTGACACTAAACGGATGCTGAATATCAGACACTGAGCGGATCATGAATATCACACACTGAGCGGATCCTGAATATCAGACACTGAGCGGATGCGCAATTACAGACACTAAGCGGATGCGCAATAACAGACACTAAGCGGATGCTCAATAACAGACACTAAGCGGATGCTCAATAACAGACACTAAGCGGATGCGCAATAACAGACACTAAGCGGATGCGCAATAACAGACACTTGTCACGAGATAGTTACCCTTCACCTCCTTGTTAACATTTCATTAACAGGAAGATTCGGCTCTCGGAATTGAGGAATGGCCCACCTCCAAAGTATATATATGCAACACAAATTAATGAATAAATATCGGCAATTACAGCACATATACTAAAAAAAGGAAAGGTACTCACCGAGGATCGCTGACCCACTGACGCAGCGCATTTTCTGGGCGCCCTCCGTTGCATTACGATGGATTGCTTCTAATATTGTGGGGCATGATACACAGGGTGAACTATGCTTAACATTTATAATTCCCAGCTATACGTGATACAAACATCAATGAGCGCACACACAATGATTGGTGTTAGGAACAATGCTAATTAAGTAATGAAAGCAAATAGCATACGTCAAATGACCTACTGCACATAATTACACAGAAATTTGGCTGGCCAGCCCTTCCCTCACTTTCCCACACATGAATATGACAGAATACCCCTCAATTATTGTGGCGTTCAGCAGTACAGATGTGGTCATAACGTTCGTTCACACGTTCCTTCTCAAAGGCACGAATCCAGTTCAGTCTCCACAAGTGATTCTCAGTTCAAAAAAAATTTATGACGACCACCTTCCAAATCTCCACTTCTGACTTCTAGCGCGTAACCTCCAATCACGTTAGACATCTGCGACGACCGCCCTGCCCGCCCAACTGTCGTTCAAATTATTACTTCATATACTGCACAGTTTGGTTACGATGTTTTCATTTTTCTTTCTATGATGATGAACCGCGTTAGACTGCTCGCATCTAATCAGCTCTGTCCCTCCGTTCAAAAGCTGTACTCCCCCTTTTCTTTTGTGAGACCAATCATGTTCTCACGGGCTTCTTGAGCGTCCTCCTAGACTTCCCTCTAACGTTCCCATTGGTTTTCCCTGAGGCTGTCCTTTTCTTATTTGCTGTTGAAATGTTTTGCCAAGCGCGCCGTAATCTCCGCCTTCTTCTGAGGTTGTTTGCTTTTCGATAATATCGCTCGCTCTCTCACGGACCTCCTAAGCCTACCATGGTGTGTCATAAATCTGTCACCCTCTTCTGTCCAGCGTCCTCAGCCCCAACGCTTACAAGTGCTTCCAATAAATTTCTCTCCATGTGGTTCAGCCGAACCCTCTCAAGTTTCGCTGGCCTCTTCTCCTCATGTTATTTTAAGATCGCCCTGTCTACAAACACTTTTGTGGAAAGGTTTCTCTGCCCTGTAAGAGATCTTGTAACCAAGTTCCCTCAGAAATTCCTTCGTGGTAAAATAAATACAAAACTGCCCGATGCTCTTCAGATTGGCCTTACCAAAACATTCTTTCAACGAACGTGTGGGCTCGATCACTCTCTGTACTGCTGAATGCGCACCCTACAATGTTTTAACAACACATAAAGCAAAGCCCACTGATGTATTTTTTCTTTTTAAAGTACAAAATTTGTTACACGTAAATTTGTTACACATGATCAAAAACTCGAATTTATCACACCTGGTTAAGATTTTCCCTAAATTCTCATTTCTAATTCGAAAATTGATTATTCTTAACAGATTCTCGACACACTAAGCGGATGCGCAATAACAGACACTAAGCGGATGCTCAATAACAGACACTAAGCGGATGCTCAATAACAGACACTAAGCGGATGCGCAATAACAGACACTAAGCGGATGCGCAATAACAGACACTAAGCGGATGCGCAATAACAGACACTAAGCGGATGCGCAATAACAGACCCTAAGCGGATGCGCAATAACAGACACTAAGCGGATGCGCAATAACAGACACTAAGCGGATGCGCTATAACAGACACTAAGCGGATGCGCAATAACAGACTCTAAGCGGATGCGCAATAACAGACTCTAAGCGGATGCGCAGTAACAAACACTAAGCGGATGCGCAATAACAGACTCTAAGCGGATGCGCAATAACAGACTCTAAGCGGATGCGCAATAACAGACTCTAAGCGGATGCGCAATAACAGACACTGAGCGGAAGCGCAATAACAGACACTAAGCGGATGCGCAATAACAGACTCTAAGCGGATGCGCAATAACAGACTCTAAGCGGATGCGCAGTAACAAACACTAAGCGGATGCGCAATAACAGACTCTAAGCGGATGCGCAATAACAGACTCTAAGCGGATGCGCAATAACAGACTCTAAGCGGATGCGCAATAACAGACACTGAGCGGAAGCGCAATAACAGACACTAAGCGGATGCTTCACCAAGCGGATGCCATGATTTGATATTATGAATCATAGTAACCTACGTGTTAGACTTCGTAAACATACATTTTCAAAGTAAGTTTAATCATTCTACCCGTTATCAATATCGTTGAAATGTTACCAACCTTTTCTGCCTAACATAAAATCATTCAAAAGGTAGCCACCGCATTCACCTTGAATGTAATTTTGATCTAAATATGATATGGCGATTCACGCTCTTGAGTTCTGAAGCACGGGGTCTTTCAGATAAATTTGCACAAATTTGAAAACGGTGATATTTCTGATCCCTCTAAATGTTGGCAACATTTAGATTTGTTATCCAAAATGCTGACAATTTACGTTTTTAGATCGTTTTATAAACAATAGGCATTGGGGCAATCGAAACGTTCAGTTATCGGCGATCTTCATCGCACGGGCCGAAGCCTAACCTTCTTTGCAAAATCCCTCCAGTATCCTAAGCAAAGAGTTTGCGTAAATTGTAAGGGCTTCGATATATCAAGCTAAGATTCCAGAGCCACCCGCACTCAAAGAACAGGTAAAATTCACAAACCTCGTTTTCTGATTAGCCTCAAAATAAGCGCGATGCAAGATCAATCCAACCGTGTCATCGACATAGGCTTAAAAGAGGCTCGCAACATCACGACAATACACTGAGTGATCAAAGACCTCATAAAGTCTTTGTTCACTCAGTTCACTAGTTCACCTAACCTAACCTCTCGTGCACAAGGTAGACACATCTTTTCATTAATAAGAAAGAAAAGTTCGTTAATAATTCAATTAGTTAAGAAGTGAAAGAGAGTTATGAACTGGTTAAAGACCTACGGATCGAAGAGCAAGCACTTTTTTATAAGATTCTTATATTAGATACGGTTTGTAACAAACGTAACGATCGTTGAATTGTCCCCTCGAGCATAGAAATTCAACCCACGTTTCTTATTCTTACTAGTTCACCCCTCTTTATTTGAAATGAACAAGAGGGCGAAATGAGGGAAAAGCCGTAAGAAATAAATGAGAAACAATTTCTCGAGAGTTGATGAGGCCGCGTGAACACAGGCCCGTCAAAATATATAGGACTGGAGCTTGTATCACAGATACGCTCTACGCTCATCACAGGCTGGCTTCGGACAGACCGACGGACACAGCTCTTATTATAGTATAGATTCTATCATTTGTGCATGGTAAAACGTGATAAAAACGAATGGTTTGAAATCGAATTGGAAAGCAGTTTTCTAGTTGAGTAAATTGAACAATAAGTTAAATGGGACAAAAAAAGTTTTCATTTTGAATAAACCAAATTCCGACATCAAAGCGTTCATAGTTTATGTTTTATTATCAATTGAAAGGGTCCGCTACTCCAGGGCCACTCAGTATGAACATTTATATAGGGTGGCAGAATCACATCATTTGTGATTCATGGTAATATGATTCGTAATAGTAAAATTTTGTGCTAATGGCTCATGCTAGAATGATTTGAACTAACGGAATTAGTGCTAGCGATTCATTCTAGGAGTGTTTTTCCAGATAGTACGCGATTGTCCAATTCTGCAACAATTTGGCAAGTGCTCTGTTTTCGAGGAAATCTATAATGTAGTAAAAACAACATTTATAAGTCAGAGACACTGAAAACATTGTAAGATTAGGTCTGTAGCATAGATACACGACTCGACTATTTCTTACCCGTGCACCGGAACATTAGAGACGTGCATTCCATACGGTTAATCTCATATAAAAACCACTTTTTCAAGAAAGATTAGTAGTTTTAGCTTAATTAAAAATGTCATTTTGTACGGCACAAGTGCGCTAGCATTCTTTATAATGAGGTGACCTTGTTTCGTGTGGTGCAGCTGGCCCTGGCGTGCGCAGTGCTGGTGATTATCATCATCTCCCTGGCCACGCAGACTGCGGACGGACCGAAGTCGTGCCCTGCAGGCTACGCGGAGCACCCGCCTCTCATTCTGGTCTCCTTGGACGGCTTCAGGACCTCATATCGCGACCGGGGCCTCACTCCCACCATCAACCGACTAGCTGACGAGGGGGTCTCCGCTCCCTTCATGATGCCAGTCTTCCCCACGGTTACCTTGCCCAACCACTACACTATAGTCACGGTGGGAATTGGTGTTCGTCATTTCACTGTACATTTGTTTTCGTCATTTCATTGTAAATTTGCTTTCGTCATTTCACTGTAAATTTGTGTTCGTTATTTCACTGCAAAACAGACACGGGTAAGATTGTATGTACGAGCTCGAGCACATGAGTGAGGTCTTAAAATTTGATTTTGCCCATTCACTGCACTCCTATACCTGCGAGGAATGATGCTTGGTTGTAGAATTTGAGTTTACTCCACTCTGTTGTATCCCTTCTTATTACCACCATGAGGATTGGTCAAAAGTTGAGAATTATGGTTATGGAGCCACTGTAAGTCATTTGATTGCACGTAGCGGACTGAACTAAGTGGACTGAAATCTCGCGTTATCATTTGGTACGTTATGCTAAAAAAAATATTGTTTCTGATAGTTTTCTTTTTTCATAAAAAATAACTATACTTTATCAACTAGGGTAATTCATCAAATATCGAACAGAAACCACGTGTGTCTAGAAACAACCTTCATAAATCGGTAACTTTTGCTCTGAATAACTGTTGCGGGCCTCAAGATTATTCTTGAACAGTTGCTTTCTTGTTCTGTGATGTCGCTTTAAAGACAACGTAGATCATTGGAATTTATTTATTGTTCTTAAAATCGAATTCTTTAATAACATAATTTCATCAATATCGAACATGAATCGAACAAGAATTTTGATTCGAACAGGATGGTTTGTCAATTAGTTCTCCTCGTATGGAACATTTGTTAGACTATTAGCACGCCACGTATGGTTTGTCTCTTAGTACGCCTCGTATATTTTGTCCATTAATATGCCTCGTATGGTCTATCTATTTGTACACCTCTGATAGTTTGTCTATTAGTACACCTCGTATAGTTTGTCAATTATTATGCCTCATATGGCTTTTCTATTTGTACACCTCTGATGGTTTGTCAATTAGTACTCCTCGTATGGAACTTTTGTTTTAGGACGTCCTATATTAAGAAACTTTTTAAAACCCAATATGTTGACATGTATCTCATGTGGCCACTTGGAAAATAAACGTTTTTCTTTCATTCTTTTTTTTCTTTGGTGCACAGGATTTTCTTGGAAATGCTCGCGGTGGCACAGCGGTTAAGGGATCGGACTTGTATGTTGGAGTCGCGGGTTCGTATCCCGGCGCTGGCGCTGCGATTTTCCCCGTTGGGTATAAGGGAAAGCTCAAGCACAATACCCCACTCGACCCAGGTGTCGGAAATGGGTACCGGCTTTACGGGGGAACCGTCATGGTGTCCTATATATAGTGTTAGTTATAAGACATTTGAAAAACCAATGCTTAAGATCATTTGTATCAGGCTTGATTGGAAATAAAGCATCCCAAAGATACCGATGTTTGTTTTGTTTGTTTGTTTGAAATAACTGTCTCATTACTTATTTTCAAGATGCATTTGAATGGAGAGTTATCAAAATTTGAATATGATGTCGATGTTTCATTTGCAGTGTTTGTTGAACCATCATTGTGATCATCAACCTGTGTGACCTTTTTTGGAGTAGAGTGTAAAGCACTCGTCAATGAATTATTATTGATGCTTGCATCAATTTTCTTGGCAAGGGATTGATCATCAGTAAATGTAGCCAGACGAATCATTGATGATCTTGAGGGCCTTGGAACACCAGCAGCTGATTGGTAGCCCCTCACCAGAATTCCCATCTTCAACTATTCAATGTTATTATCAAGCGTTAATACAATATTTTAATGAAATAAAACAGGCGTTCAATAGATCGATTCAGTTATTTAAAAGAATTAAGAATCGAAAAGCCTTGTTCGAGGCATAAATTCATGATTTTTAAGGAATTTTGATTCGAACACCTTTGTTCAGTATTTAATACTGACATGAAAAAGGAACTGAATGTCGAACATGGAATAATTATCAAGTTTTTGGCGGAAAAGAAAAAAATACAGCAACAGAGCATCATATGACAACACTACTCTCTAGTTATGACGGGAGGTTGACGGTGACCCAACAACAATTAAACCGTCTCAATTTTCCCGAGGTGCGTAAGATTTTTCGAGTGAAAAAATTCGACCAATTTGTAAGGGTCGTACAGAAAATGCATTCGCAACCGCTGGTAGCAGTTTGCAGCTCACAGAAATGAGTTTTTATCACTAAAATAGGAGTTTTAGATATAAGATCACTGGCACTGAGCAAGTTTGGATGCTTACTAAATTTATTACGCGCATATTTCCAAAGTTGTTCGATAATCAGTTCAGTTCGATATTTGATGAATTACCCTATATACGCTACTTGAAGTATATTGTGAAGTAATTTTTCAAGTTGAACGAAACGGCATTGATTTGAACGAAAAGTTTTTTACATTTTCTGCCATCTAATACATTATATTTCACGAATAAAGTCTACTGAATTAGGCTAAACTTAGTCATTTTTCGATCATGCCATCTTGTCTCGATTCTACTTTTGTTGGTATCTATCATGAGATGCTGTGGATTCAAATGTACTTCTCTCCCACCATCTGAGAACGTGTTCCCCAAAGTTGTTAGAGGCCGAGTGCTTTTCATTCTTTACTGCATCAAAATTTCACTGTTAGCCCCTGCTTTAGATGTCTGGTCGGCAAAATCATTTTTAGGATTCATTAACGAATGCTTATTTTATGGAGGATGAACCCGAGCAGTAAATTGTGCTTTCTGTTACGCTTGAGAGCTGTGCTCTTCTTCAACTTTTATCTTGTTAAATAAACTTCATACTTAACTTAATATTTTTATCTGCAGGGGATCTTGAGAGGGAACATCTAGTACGTAGATTCCACGTTCCCTCAACTCCGTTCTGAGAGGTGTCATCATCCTTCCTCTCTTTGAACATCTTAGTTGTGGAATAGGGAGGCTTCAACTAACTCATTATTTAATCTGATATAAATACACATGTCCTGACACCTTAGCCTTTTTGTCGAGACTTTGTTTGATGATAGCTATCAGTAATTATGAGCTGTTAACCAGTCTTGTAAAGATCACAGAAAAATATTCTTATGTTGGAGATAAAAATATGTGTAACTCTTGTATAGTAAAGGTATTTTACTTTTTTGTTCTATAAACGTGAAAGTGAACGCAATAATCACTCATCCCGTTGCAAGGACGTTCGGTTGTTATTGCTCGCATCATACAAAGGTGACACTGTGCCATATCCTGTATATTGCTGACCTTCATTGAGCTGCACAGCACAATGCAGGGCTGCAGAACTATTGTCCTGCAGCGAGCTACGGCCTCAAATTAAATTAGTTAAGTATCAGTCTCTGTGAAACGACTAAAAAGCTGCAATTCTATCATCAGCGGCACTTGTAACTACCGCACCGCACCGCACGAATTTCTACTCTATGACCCGAACCTTATTTTGTATAGTGCAGAACACTCCAACGAAAAGAATTTTTTGTACTGAGGTAATGCAAGCTTTTTATTTCGCCGGAAAGATGACGTCGAGTAGTTCAAACCTTGATTGCTAAAAAAAATTAGCTGTTAATCTACGGCCACATATACTACATCAGTGAGTAATACTTTACATATACATAGCTGTTTCAGATGGAGGATATAATGGCTTCGTGTTAAAGCTGCCTGATAACGTTATTGAAAGATAGAGTTTTCCCTAACTCTCGCATCGCAGATAGATTATATACTAGGAACTTGGTATTAGTTAGATCCTTATATTTTAAAGCTCTTTTACGCTGACCGATCCATCGATTGTTAGCGTCTTTAATACGTGAAAATTGTTATTTTGAGTATCCAATTTGCAAAGATATAAATCAACCCTGAAAGAATGTCGTACATATTAGTTCAAAAGATATGTAATTTTAAACTATGTTGAGAAATTTCATATCTAAATAGCAGTTTGTCTCCGTATTAAAACCAATGCTATTTTTGACACTCTTCCTATTTATGCCTTATCCTCGAGTGGGATGAGTTTTCACTACTTTTACAATTCAAGAGTGTGTATTTTAAGCCTTGGAAGACTCCATTCCTTCTGTCAGCCCTGGAGTCTTGGAACATTTCAGCCTATTTATAGGCATTTCAGCCTTTTCATTAAGGCATATCAGTCATTTCATCCAGCATTTGTCATTTCATCAATCATTTCAGTTTTTCATCTAGCATTTCAGTCTTTCCACCAAACATTTGTCTTCTCATCAAACATTTCAGTTTTTGTATCAAACATTTCAGTGTTTCTATCAAACATTTCAGTGTTTCTATCAAACATTTCAGTGTTTCTATCAGATATTTCAGTGTTTCTATCAAACATTTCAGTGTTTCTATCAAACGTTTCAGTGTTTCTATCAAACATTTCAGTGTTTCTATCAAACATTTCAGTGTTTCTATCAAACATTTCAGTGTTTCTATCAAACATTTCAGTGTTTCTATCAAACATTTCAGTGTTTCTATCAAACATTTCAGTGTTTTCATCAAATGGTTTCACTAATTATATGGTCTACCGTAACAATGCCAATGAATTCCCATTTAGTTTTTGTCTGAATCTTATTTTCCATCATTCCAGGGTCTGTACCCTGAGTCCCACGGCATCGTGGCGAATTCATTTCACGACCCCAAGTACGGGAATTTTGTCCCTGACAGTAAGAACACAACTTGGTGGGGCGGTGTCCCCATCTGGAACACTGTGACTCAGCAGGTATGTGCGCATGCTCGACGGCGACGCGTGCAACATTTGTCGTGAGCTTGTGCCCCTTGAAAATGGGCGTTTAAATGTATATGTAAATAATCGTTTGATTCGCCATCATCTCTTGCAAACCTTGGCTCATGGTTTGAATGGTTTCAACTATTCATTGTTTGAATAAGGTATGCGCATGCTCGACGGCGACGCGTGCAACATTTGTCTTAAGTTTGTGTCTCTTGAAAAAATGCGTTTTGATATTAATCGTTTGATTCGCCATCATCTCTCGCGAACCTTGGCTTATATGGTCCCAAACTGGTTTCAGCTATTCATTGTTTGAATAAGGGATCGAATTGGTTGTCACTGAGATGAATTTTTATCTATGTAGGTTCAGGTTGAAGTAAAATGTTGTTTAATTCAAGGATCGATTATGCTTGTTTCGAATTGGTTGAACAGCTAAAACTAATTTTTGTCTATTTAAGTTGAGATTCACGTAAAATGATGTTTAACTCAAGGATCGATTATACTTGTTTCGAATTGGTTGAACAGCTGAAACTAATTTTTGTCTATTCAAGCTGAGATTCTCGTAAAATGATGTATAACTTAAGGATCTACCGTGAATCAGCCATCATCATGCATGGTAATGGAATTACGCAGGATTGTTGATCTCTAAGGGATAAAGCGCATCTTGTAGCACCAGCATTTTAACGCTAACAGAAACGGGGTTCTGTTGTTTCAAAGTTTCAAACGGCTCGTGAATTGTTCCCTACCTCTGTTTTTTTCTGGCATGAGGCAAAAGATTTTTCCCCCGAACGATTTTCTAGGTCGTATAAAGCTTATATGGTAAATTTTTATATTCTCTATTATATTCCTAAACGAAACTTTGCAACAGTTACTTCACATTTGCAACAGTTTCTTTACGTTCAACGGCCGACAGCGACCATTTACTTACATTTTTTTCATCGGAAATTATTATAAACTTAACGATCCTAATGTGCAACCATTCGCATTTAAACATCACCATTTGCTAGGCCCTATACGATCCAAGTTTATTTCCGAATCGTCATCACGTGTTAAACGTAGTCATTGACTTACCATTGGCTTTCTCGGCAAAATGATTCACATTCTCCTCAATTTACTCTCTATAGCGTCACTTTCCCAAGTCTAAGTTCACAAATAATTAAAATTCGACACCAGGGACTAAAGAGCGCCACCTACTTATGGGTGGGTTCGGACTCGGAGATCGGAGGTGAACGTCCCACGTACTGGATCCCGTACAACTCCAGCATCCCCTTCGAGGACAGGGTCGATCAGGTACGTCAGCTAGGCACCTGCTGTATCTGCATTTGGTGAGTACCCTGAGATACTGGTATAAGAAAGGAAACTTTTTTGTCGATCGCTCCATGTTACTTTCGTGATATGGAAATGTTTGTTCGGCTTCTTAACGTACAATAATTGTGTGAGGGTAATATGCAAGACCAATGAGTTAAAAAGTTACAGCTTTAATCTGTATTTGCCAGTTTTATCCGTATGTTTTAATCACCAGAAGAGCTGCCTTTCCTCCAGTGGAAATACTTTGATGCTGATATAGGATCGAACCACAGTCTTTCCTGACCCAAGTGTGATGCTTAACTCTTGCGTCACGTAAGAAGACTTACACTAGGTGCTTGGTATAGCATTTGTTAACCAAAGCAAAAAGATTGCGGAACAGTCTCCACCGCTCCAATTTAGGTACGACCGTATAAAATTAAGAACAATTTAATTTTTTCGTTTCGGAATCTGTCGCCGGCAACACTCCCTTCTGGGTCAGAAATTTTAAGACTGAAATTCATAGCTCATGAAAAGGTACATGAGTTAAAAAATAGTTCTTGAATCTTCTATCGTGCTTTTTTTCGAGCTCTTCGAATTCATTCGTAGGTCAGTTTGGATTCTATAATTCTAAGCAACTCCTCAATCATAACGTGCCCTTCTTGTATCTCCAAAAGTAAAAACCCAGAAGGTCGATCACCAATATGACTATTTGATCACCACTCAGCTTTTCCAAACACCATATAACGTCCCTGACCACCACCCTAACATTTCCTGGCGTCGTGACAGGTGCTGGAGTGGGTCAAGATGGAACCGGAGGAGCGGCCTGCTTGGATCAGCGTGTACTTCTCTGAACCTGACCACACTGGCCACAAGGATGGCCCACACTCGGACAGTGTGAGTGCCCAGTCAAATTGACACATGGCCAATATTTCTTTAACAGATGATATAAATATTATCTAATAATAAAACGTATTGCCAGTATTTCCTGAACTAGTCTGAATTTCTTTTCACGTCAAGGTTTGCCCTAGAAGTCGCTGAACTTATTCGGGCCCAGAGGTAGCTATACTCAAATTGGATCATTGTACTAGACTCAAGAAACACTCTACCTCTGTATCACCTGTGGTAAATAAATTGTCTAAATTGTTTAAAGGGTTGAGGTGGGATTTTGCAGTACCTTTCTTTCCTGAGGTGAGAACACAGTTGCAATCCGAGTTCCTTCTCGCGTTGGAACTCGAACCTTGAAACTTCTGCTTGAATAGCTAGTGTGCTGCTACTATACTTGAGTCATTTTGCCTACGCGTGCATCATTCAAGGTGTTAGATATTTCTTCTTCCTTTTATTCAATGATTGAATTATTCAATTTGTTTGTTTTCATAGGTAAAAATGAAATGCTTTTGAGGCAAAGCTCATTGAGAGCTCGTGATGCAATAGTTTAACTCTTGAATTTTCAAAGTTTCAGAGTTATAGAAGTTATAGAAAGAAACGGAAGCTCCATGTTTCTATTTCATTTTTTATGTTTATATAGGTCGGTCGGAAGCATTCGTTTCTCAAGCTTCTATTTATTTTGAGTGAGACAAAAAGCAAGATTGTCTTAGAATAAATCACTTTTTGTTGTTCAGGTCCATTACTTTCAATATATGGGTAATTTTTCTCACTGTATGATTTTACTTCACCAGGTGAAAGAGCAGCTGGAAAGAATGGACGGTATCATAAATCGCTTGGTCACAGGGCTGGAGGATGAAGACTTGCTGGATTGCGTAAATTTGATCGTCGTGTCAGACCACGGTATGGCTGGCGGGGGAGAATTCTGGAAAATCAAACTAACAAACTACATCGAAAACCTTGATGACTTATCCAGGAACTACACTGGACCCTTCACAATGATATCGTTGAAAGACGAGAGTAAAGGTTAGTTGAAAATCACATAAGAAAGTATGTTCCTGCTCAGCCAGCTTGATCCTTCACAATGAAATCGTTTAAACATAATGGTTAGTCAAAAATTAGAAAATGGAAAGTAAGATCTTGCACAGTCAAGAACTACACTTGTCCCTTCACAATGATATCGTTCGAGGACCAACAATGAAGGTTAGTTGAAAAAAACAGAGGATGATATGCAAGTTCTTGTTGAGTTAGCGATAAATTACCGTGAACCCTCACCGATGGTATCGCAGAGAGTCAGTCGTGTAGGATAGTGGAAAATAGCAGAAAATTAAAATTTGTAGGCTTTCGACTTTTCATATCCAGCCATGTGCAAGGTAAGGTTTTTTGCTTATCATAATTAGGAGTTTTTCTTCGTCCAAGTGTAATGGTAAATCAGATTGAATAATGGTTTGTTGATATTGAAGTAGCAGCTCTCGATTCCAATGATGAAAAAAATTGAGTGATGCTTCATTGTTATTGAATCTGAAGCCATCGAGTCCAATGATGAAAAAGACTGAGTGACGTTTCTATGTCATTAAAGCTCATGATATTGAGTCTAACGATGAAAAAGATTGAGTGATGCTTCATTGCAATTGAACCTGGAACCCTCAAATCCAATGATGAAACGGTTTTGAATGATGTTTCGTTGCTATCGAAGCTGTAGCCATGTACGAATGTACTAGGATTTTTCTCAGGTAGAAACTTCTGCTTGGATAATGTGTTTGGATAATTCGTACTTGGATAATGGGCTTGGACAGTTCGTACTTGGATAAAGGAGCTTCGCAGGGCATTTCTTGGACATGAGGTACGTCGGTGCATGCTGGAGTTGATGGTATGCAAGGCGAACGCTATCTTGAATACTTATATTTTATTCTACTTTTTATTTTGGTCACGGTATGTGTAGCCGAGTGGTTGAGAGCAGGCGCCGAGCACTGGTCAGAGTCGCAAGTTCAATTTCTGGCAATACCTTCTCAGTGTATTTCCTTGTTGAAAAAAGGAAGACTATAGCAATAATTCGTCACTCCACTGAGGTATGGGAAATAGGTTCCGGGGCGACAAAAAGTATCTATTGCATCCTGGTGGTTGTTATATGGCATTTGAAGTGTAAATTTTCTAAGTTATGTCAGGCTAGGTTGGAAAAAATATCCTTCGTGTCATTAGTGGTCTTTTCAACACGTTCCCCGCGTATCGGGCCACATGTGTACCAATAGGTAAATTTTCAATTTGCTTACCGGAGTAATTTAATGACATTTTATCTATTTTATGATCATTTAAAAGAATAGCTCTTCTCAAACGAGGTGAAATGTTATTGTGCAATAGTAATTTTCATAATTATTAGAAAGAATAAAAATTTATTCGAGCAGTAAAGTCGATTTCCAAATTCTGCTGCATACAACCTAACCATAGCAACCGTTAACAGGCGCAGAAACGCAGTGAACGTGTTAAATATCTACCTAGTATGGTATGTCTTCGTAAGACCACAACGGCTTCTGCCTTCGGGGTGAGGGTTAATCCATGTTTATCATGAAATATTTGCCAGTAGACGCTAAATTTTTTTAGGGCTGTCTCTAAAACTTGATAAACTTTTTAAAAAATTTGAAAAGATCCCTCTGAGAACAAAACGTTAAGAAGCTCTGAGAAAAGAACACTTGATCAATCAGGCGAGTGGGTATGTCTTTAAAATAAAATTGTAACAACATAGATGGTATTTGATGTGCAAACTGACGTAACGAAATTTTTCCCAAAGATTCAAAAATAGCAACAGTTGTGCTGATTCTTTTCAAGAGTCAGTTTTGTGTGCATAAATAGCCTCGTTGTAAACAGTCACTTATTTCGTGCTAGTCAATTTCAACACCAGTATGAAGAAAAATTAAGTGATATTTCCTGCATTATTGAACGTCATTTATTAGCTCAATTGGGTCTCACCCATGATAAAATATGTGATTCGTTCCTGGGAAATATCAAGTTGGGTTGAGACTCATTTTAAGCGCTCCAGAGACACGGTGCTTACGTTTTTCCTTCTAAAACACCTCCGCAGACGCAAAGAATGCCACAATGCAGAAACTCGTGTGTGACCGGCCTGACATGCGTGCGTTTGAGAAGGAAGGATTACCGAAGCGTCTTCACTACAGCAACAATGACCGTATCGAAGACATCGTGATCGAACTGAACGCAGGGCGTATAACTGAAATTACTAAAAGTGAAACTTACAGAAACGGCAACCACGGCTACGACAACTTTTTCACTTCTATGAACGTGAGTAATGGTCGTTGTAGTTCTAAAAAGAAAGTCAATAGTTCTAAATATAAATTTAATAGGTTGAAGTTTTCACTCTTCAACGAGCGATTTTTCTACATTATGGAAAGTAATGAGCCATTTTCTATTCATGTATGTATGTTGATCAGAATTAAGATGAGTTACAATAGTTCCACGTGAATTCATAGCAACTGGTTGACGATACTGAATATGAGAGCTACGTTTGATGGTAAGTGAGTTTTATAATTTGAAATATAAAAAGTATAAAGCAAGTATAATATAACCTGCTTATTTCAAGTTCGATTAGGAGATCTATTATTTGCGTTGAAAGCGACTCATTTTCATTGTGTTTTAATTAAAACTGCGTGAGTTACATGAAAGGATTTTGAAGAGTAGAACTTCACTATCTATGCCATGCTAAAAATCGTAGCAATGAGTTACAGACCTAGAACAGAATCCAATTTTCCAGTTTAGTTTTCAGTACATTGGCATGACTGACAAAAATACCTTGTTTGTAATTTATTGATCTCCGTAGGCTCTTTTCGTGGCACGAGGCCCTGGCTTCAAGTCCGGAGTGGTTACGCAGCCGTTCCAAAACTTCCAGCTGTACAACGTGATGTGTCATCTCACTGGGGTCCCTCCTGAGCCTAACAACGGGACTTTAGGCGCCCTCAACGATATCCTTATGGATCCTGTTCCCCCTCAAGACATACCAGAGGTAAGGAAAGTTTTTCGACTGAAGACATACCAGAGGTAAGGAAAGTTTTTCGACTGAAGACAAACCAGAAGTAAGGACAATGTTCCTCCTGAAGACCTACTAGGCTACTAGAGGTACTGACAATTTTCCAACTGATGACGTGCCAGAGGTACTGACAATTTTCCTACTGATGACGTGCCAGAGGCACGGACAATTTTTCTACTGAAGACGTGCCAGAGGCACGGACAATTTTCCTACTGATGACGTGCCAGAGGAACGGACAATTTTTCTACTGAAGACGTGCCAGAGGCACGGACAATTTTCCTACTAATTAGACGTACCAGAAGCACGGACAATTTTCCTACTAAAGACGTACCAGAAGCACAAAAAAATTTCCTCCTGAAGACGTGCCCGAGGCACGGACAATTTTCCTACTAAAGACGTACCAGAAGCACGGACAATTTTTCTATTGAAGACGTACCAGAGACACGGACAATTTTCCTACTGAAGACGTACCAGAGGCACGGACAATTTTCCTACTGAAGACGTACCAGAGGTACGGACAATGTTACTGCTGAAGACACAACTGGTTTTTGCATGCTCCGTAACCTTTAAATATAAAGGCAATTCTTCGAAACCTTCAAATTCCATTTTGGTTTCAACGGTGTTTGCCTAGAAGAGCAATTCGGCAACTAAGACAACGTCCAAGCCAGAAATAAAACTTGAAAATTAATAACGAAAATATCAGAAAAGCTCGGCGTTAAATTTATTTCCTATTTGAATTCTCACAATCAAGAACTAGCTAGCGGGAAACATTGCTTCTGCTGGCACAAAAGTACGCTCAAAAATCGTCTTGACCCTAAGACGGTTGGGAATCTCACTTTATCATAAAGTAACGGAGTTTTCTAGAATTTTAGAGAGCTTTAAAGCAAAATAATATGATACGCGTAGTCATGAGGCGTTATAAACTTCCGTTTTTGTGCGCCGCACGTGCAATACCAAAGGTGATACCTCATCTGATAGTACAATATAGAGTGAATAAAATAGATGTTGGGATGCAGCTAATAATTACTGTAACACGACAAAAAAAAGCCAAATCACGAGACCGCACAAATGCGGATATTGTGTTAAAACGCGTGTATTGGTGTGGGTAGGTTAAAATTGATGACTGTGTATGTGATTCATTTAAACCTTCTACATATGCTTTGGTGCCTGTGCAATGTTGTTGTCCGACGGCGCAGGACTTAGTAGTAACCCAATTGGATGAGCCGCTCATCTCCTTCCTGTTGTCATATTCAGTTCTATTATATTCCATTTTATTTTGTGTTAATATGTTCTATTCCGTACAATTACATTCTTTTCTATTTTGAACGAGTAACTGACACTGTTTTCCATGAAGACGCAACTGAAGTACTTACTCTGGTTCCAATAATAACAAAGGTAAGCCACGGATAATGGTTTACTTGAGAATGGCCTAGCGGTTAGTACCCAAATCTATCTCCCGGTTGTTCTAAGCATGTGAAGCCTTTCAGAAATCCATAACAGCCATCTCAGTAAAAGCCCGTTGTGAAATCACCTTCTAATTTATCACTTCATTGATTAACTGTTCAAATTCATCTGCAACTTCCTTACAATTTATTTCACAGATGAAAAACATAAGGCCCTACCTTGGATGTCAATATCCTGTTTTACCGTCATCTGAACTAACAGCAGTTTTAAAATTTATAACCGGGACGTCGTTCGGTGAACGCTCTCCGATTCCACTGCTCACCCAGAGCTTAATTGGAGAAATAAACTCTACAAAACTGAATGAATACATTTCACTCCGCAGGTAGACCGTCCCTCCGTACCAGCTTACCCAGATAAAAAAGAGATACTGAACCGCTTGAAAGTGGCCAAATGCCCCGGGGATCTCACCGAAGTTGAGGTAAGGTTCCAACGTTAGGTCAGGCCTGCAGAATCTGGTAGACCACTCAATTACGATTTGAGAAGGTTAAGGTCTTTAGCGCAAATATGATGGTATCTATGCTTTAGGTGGTCTCTTGAAGGGGGGCAGTTACAAACAGTATGTTTAGCTGCTGCTTTAGGAAGTGCAATGAAGTGAGTGGTTTTGTTACGTAGGCGTATACGACTGCCTTGGACAGCGCTGCAACAATAGATATAGTAGTTCACTCACATGTGAAGTGTAGGCTGTTTGTGCTACACTAGACGTCTGAACTGTGCATATGGTACGTGAATTGTATAGTTTCTTTGTGCTACGATACACATCTGGATTTTGCATATTGTTCTTGATTGGTTGTTCATAGTGCTACAAGTATGTAAAGACAAGGATCGTGCATATTGTACGTGAAAGATAAAGTCTCCTCGTGCTATGGGCTGCACTACACATCTGGATTGTGTATATTGTTTTCAAATTGTGAAGGTCGTTTTGCACGCTTGGATTGTGCAGTTTGTAAGTGAATTGCTCGAGCTACAACTACAGACCTGGCCCGTGCATTTTGTACGTGAATTGTATTGGCTGCTTTTCGAACACTACAAGTCTGGATTGTGCATATTGTTCGCGAATTTTGTGGACTGCTTGGGCTGTACTACGCGCCGAGATTATATAATGCATATTGTACTTAAATCGCGTGCAGGACTGGCTGTCCGTGCTAGAAAACACGCTGGAAGAGCAGGAAGCCCTCGAGGCCCGCCACGCACCCTGGGGGCTGCCGCAGCTGCCCACCAACGGCTCTCGCCTGCAGCTCCTGCATCAGCCCGACTACGTGACGGGTGAGTGAGTTGATTTTTGCCGCGCCTCGGGCTGGAGTGACTGCGTTTTGAACTTTGTGTATGACTGCATCTGACAGTATTTTGAGTCGTGCAGGGACTGTATGTGACTCCATTAAGAACGTCGTCTCGGACTGTTTCTGACTGCAGTGAGAACGTTGTATCGGACTGTTTCTGACTCATAATGAACGTCGCGTCGGATTGTATCTGATTGCATTATAAACGTCGTGTAAGACTGTTTCTGACTGCACTTCGAGCGTCGTATGGGGACTGTGTGACTGTATTTTAGGCTTCTCATTGTAGCATTGCAGCCACATTTGTTGACCTCCTAAGTCAGCACTACTGATCCCGTTTTTTTCGATAAATAATTTTTATTTAGAGACTGAGGTGAACGATTGGATGCCAAATTATACAAATTTATGCCCATGCATGCCAATATACGTCAATTTATGCCCATGAATGACAATTTATGCCGAAGGTTATTCTGCTTCACGGAAGACGCCGCTTTGGGCAAGCTTCACCCTCGAAGGCGCTCCAGGAATGGGTCCCCTGAACGACTTGGTCAGTGACGTGAGGCTGGACGCAGACTCCAGCCCCACCTGTGCTGAGTACGACAACGTGGACAATGCCATTACGGCGCTTCTTTTCTATCCAGGTGATCTGTAGGAACGATAATTAGACTTGACTTTTTAAAGCTCAGAAGAGCTTACAAACGTATTATATTCCTGACTATCCTATAGTTAACAGTAGTCATTATCACGGTCAACAATATAACAGTCCTTGTTGTATAGTTAAAGAGTCCACTGCAGTTTATCATATTATTTTCGATTTGTGTCCTATTGCTTTCTTCGAAGTTAACTGTCGATTGGCAATTTTTTCCTCATTTTAATTTCGGTAAAAACTCGATGACAAAGTAGTTTAATAAAGATGGTTGTCCCAAAAGTGACATAGATGAAACAATCGGACGGTAAAAGGTTGAAACGAAAAACTTGCGTATGCCTTTGGGTTCAATTTATGAGACATACTACAGAGACAGAAAATGCTGAAAAATAATGCATTTCTCCATGCATGGTAAAACACTTCCATGGTAGAACTTTGCGGGTAAATACCGGAGCATTGTTGGCAAATATTTGCCGGTGATGATACAACGGTCAACTTATCAGCATTGAATTCGTCAAAAATGACGCCATTTATAAATTTAAAAGGACATATGATGTACCAATTACGTTCTGATATCGCAAATTTCTTTGCATAATGCTGCATTTAGAGTTCCCAGAAAGGACATATGTAATGAAAAATATCAATTAATGCTGTGAATTAATTTTTTGTATAATGAAGAGTTTCAAGTTCCCATCAATATCACTCTCATTTTGTCAGGATTCTCGTCGAGCAGTTCTCGTCCCAAGATCCCGTACATGGTGAGCAACATCATCCTATCGACGGCTCAGCAACAGGAGCACTGGACGGACCTGATGGCTCGCATTATCATGGGTTGGCTGGGTGACGGCAGCAGTCTCAACCTAGTCGTGGGTCCCGTATTCGACCTCAACTTTGACTCGAATACGGATCTCTTCAGTAGCGCAGAGTAAGCTAATTCCATAGAATTTAGATAGATGAGCTATAAAGTCTTTTCACAGTATCATGAAACACTTCTGCCTTGAAATTTACCAAGTTGATTTGTATGTCTTTCAAATGACCGAAAAGCACGTTATTGAGAAGCTTTAAGTTTTCCCATATCATCGTCCAACACAACAACTTCGTAATTCATGAAGTTAATATGTACGAGTACGTTTTTCAATCACCGAACTACACACCATCGTCAAACTGTCGATTTTACCTCTATGATTAAGTGAACACTACGTTACTACTTTTCTTTATTCAATTGACTTTTTGATTGGGAATAATCATATTAGTCCCCGGAGTTATTTGAAAATTATTTGAAACCTATTTTCTTGGTTTCGTTCATTATTTAAGAAAAATATATTTCTCTATACCCACAATATTTTGGTTCTCCTAAGAATGCGATCTGAATGATTCTCGTTCAAGTAACGTCTTGTGAACTGTGAACTTCTTTTCGTAATTTAAATATGAATAGTAACCATACATGTTTTCGTCCGGTTTTCAATTAGTAAATGGAATTCTTAATTTCGACGAGACGATAATCGTGCTTAACCGTTTAACATTACTTGTAATGTGAAATTTTCAATTTAACAGAAAAAGTTCACTGATGGTGATGACCGGTTCAAATTCTAAAACAACGTATTTCATAAAACAACGCAATGATAACTCAACTCTACGTAGGAGTCACCTAACAAGCATAATTCGAGCTCAAAAATGTTAACATTTTTCAAAGACTATTCCATCCCAATTGCGAAAGGAACTAGGCTCAAGGTAAATTCCTAAGGCTGAAAACCAAACATCTGCATATTTTCATCAGAAGTTACCCCCAGCGTCCGTCCGACTTGTTCGCCATCGTGACCCGGTGCGGCAGTGATGCCAATATTGCCGACTGCCAGCCGGAAGATATCGACATCAGGGCTTTCATCTACCCTACTGAGGTGCTCGCTGACAATTGCTTTGTAAGTCACCATTAATGTTCGCTCATACTAACTGAATTTTCTTCTATGTAATAAATTTTTCCTAGTATCTAGAAAATTAAAATTTATCAGGATTCATTTGGAATCCAAGAAATTTTAACGTGGGAGTGAAGAAAAATATTTTACCTATTTATTTTGCTCTGAGTGAAAGGAAAAGGATTGGGTAATGAAACATTCCTCCGTACGAAGAAATATCCAAATGAGCTCGATGCTATACATTCTCAGCTTGAAATGTGTCTACAAGTCGAGCATTTTGATCATCACAACGAAATTGTGATAAGAGAGATCAACCCATAAACATGAATCATTCCCCTTTTATTCAAAGAGATATAAATTGAGTCTTTCGAATTATGTATGCCTATAGAGAGTTTCACTACACCTTGCTGCGGAGTAAAAGTTCCTTTGGAATATACGATGAAAAAGATGTGTGGCGTCCCTGCCCTCAAAGCTACCGAAAACGGTCCCATTAAAATTTGTGTATATACGACAGAAACCACATTGGTTCAAAAATGGCAAAGGAAATAGAAAAATATTTCCTAGATGGCAGGCAGGACATTTCAATGTCTTATAAACAGGAAGAAAAATAATTCGTTACCTATTAGATATCAAGGTACTTTGATGTCGTATAATTTAGCAACACACTTGATATTAAAGCACAGAAGTACTTATAAAAGTATTTCTCTCAAGTGTGTAGGGTGTGAACTGTGAAGGGCAGCTGACCGTCGAGTTTTGCAACATCATACGAGAACGTCAACATTTTCAGATGAAAATTAGCTTCAGCCATTCATTTAATACAAAGCTTGATTCAAATAATAAAGAACGCAGGATAACTGACATTAATTTCTATCCAAACTCGTTGAAGTTCCCTTGAGATAATTATAACTCGAAGATCGACTGCATTGCTTTTCAATAGTGCTGGAAATAAAATGTTCCTCTAAAATACACAAAAAATGAAATGTTAGTAAAATGTTCCTATTGTGTGTGCAGGAAAAAGACGGGTATGCACGCAAGTTTAGTTGCACCTTACAAGACGTGCGTGCAGCAACGGGCCTAGCCTTCTTCCCTGGTCTCGATGCTGCGCAGCGTGTACGCCTGGAGACCAGCATACATCAGACGCTGTGGTAGTGGGGTGCGATGCAGAGGCTAACACTTTCAAGCTACGTGAAATCCAAAATACTGCGGTGTTTTAACTTATTTAGAAATCGCTTATTACTGATCCTCTGTGTTTTTTTTTTCTAAACTGTGTTTGGAAGGGGATTAGTGGTCAAAATTGCTGGTGTTTTCACTGTAGCTGTGGTAATTTTTAGATACTGTTAATTTTGGTGTCGCGGTTGAGGCAATATTTCCACAATGCTCTTTTGAACTGAATAAATTTCCCGATAATTTTTCAGCTGTCATCGAAGAAAAGGAAATTCGTGGCCTAGAACAATTCTTTACGATAAGTTTTTCGGCCTTGAAAATCAGTGAAAAATAATTAAGTGTAAGCTATAATAAAGTATTAATAAACTAAAACTAGAACTCATTGTACAGATGTTCTACTTCCGTACAAATATTCTAGAGCGCTAAATTTTAACTCAAAACCTAATTTTGAGGTTTATTTTGTGAAACCAATCACGACTATAAAATGCATTACTAAAAGTTTAACGCTTTAGAGCAGCTTTTCTCCCCCACAAGCAAACTAATTTAAAGTATGTTTGAAAATAATTTTCTGTTTACTGATAATTTGCTTGTTCTTAGTGAGGATCAAAGTCATATTGCTCAACAGTTCCCTGTATACAAAATATTGTGGAACGTGGTTGTATTAAATTCTATGTTAGTTTAAGCCTCCCTAAAGGGACATGGTTTTAACCCTTTCGTGACGTCAATGTTTTTAAGTTATAATTTTCTCAAATTTCTCAGTTGTACATCAGACACTATGAATGAGAACTACGTAGTCTTTTAGTTCCTCATATACCGTTGGGGGTATCATATGTTTAGAATAACTATGAATCTTGGGCCCCTCGTAATCTAACTAAATTGTGTCCCTTTAACATGCGATTCACGTGTCGATGAATTGAGCGTCTGTTTAAACAGACGATCGACACGAAAAAGTTAACCTAGCGTAGTAAGTTTCTAGTGTAAGGTAATTGTGACTTAACAATTATTGAAATAAGTGGTACTGAAGACAATGGTATTGTCATAGATTAAGATGATCATCATCAACCTTCCAACGTCTACATAGCGTTTCCCTGAAACGTTCATTTCCAGCAACGTTCCTACTGTATCTGTCGCGGTAATTGGGGCGATGTAATTGTTGCAGTAATAGTTGTACATTTAAATTCAAATTTTAGTATCTGTGCTTACCCTCCGCTGATTAAACTTAAAAATGAGCTAGTAATTTACATATTATTAGATTGAAACTGAGATCGAACAGAATGTAGTTCTGAAAAAGCACATTAAATTTGTTAGAGCTGTGCCGTACAAAATGCTTATAACAGGTTTTTATTTATGACTCTTGTGTCTTAGTTAAGATCAAGCGCCTCAAAGATTGAGAGCCAAGAATCCGTGCCCATGCTTACTTAGAAGATCAATTAAGTGTCTCGCACATAGGCGACCTTCAACTGACTTGATACTTCAAATCATTTTCAACTGACGTGATAGTTCGATTGATTTTCCACTGATATGATAGTTCGAGTAATTTTCAACTGACGTGTAGTTCGTCTGTCAAATGATGTGAAAGTTCGACTAATTTCCAACTGACGTGATAGTTCGTCTAACTGTCAACTGATATGATAGTTCGAGTAATTTTCAACTGATGTGATAGTTCGTCTAACTGTCAACTGATTTGATAGTTCGAGTAATTTTCAACTGATGTGATAGTTCGTCTAACTGTCAACTGATTTGATAGTTCGAGTAATTTTCAACTGATGTGATAGTTCGTCTAACTGTCAACTGATTTGATAGTTCGAGTAATTTCCAACTGACGTGATAGTTCGTCTAACTGTCAACTGATTTGATAGTTCGAGTAATTTTCAACTGATGTGATAGTTCGGTTAATTTTCAACCGACGTGATAGTTCGACTAGCTTTCGGCTTTTCTTTTCTTTCTTTCAACTGATGTGATCATTCGAGTAATTTTCAAGTGACGTGATATTGTATTGGGTACAAGCATCAATACAATAATATCAGACAGCGGCCGTTTCCTAGATGTATGGCCTTCACAATACCACTCAGCAGAACATCAACATTTATATGAGCTACGGACTTACACTGCTGCTATCGCAGCTGTCACGAGCACAATATTCTACCCCCAAGAGCTAAAGCAACATCGCTTTTCATCGATCAGTTCATATAAAGAGAGAACCTACGTTAGCTCTTTACATTTTGAGCTTCCCTGTCCGACGACATCAACGGCAAGTTACCTCAAGCATTCACGAAGGGACTGTTAATCCGTTTCCTGTGATTAATTAAACTCAAGTTCAATATTGAATTCAAGTTTAAAGTAAATTCTGGTAAGCAATAATGAAAACAACAAACATTAACTGGATCGTGCCTCCATTTAGCGTTAAGTATTTATAAAAATTGAGTTAATGATTGTAGGTCGGTCAGCAGCAGCACGGAAATCCCCTCAGTATCCACCTGTGGGTTCCTTCGCAGGAAACATGTTAATTAAAGTAAAGGGAGCTCGAAGTTTTCCTAACAGTAACTGAGGGAAAGCACAGAACTGCTTTTCCTACATGACCAAAACAACGCCTCCCAGATTTATATTTATAGGAAACATCAACCAAACCCGCTGTCTAGCCCTAAGGGTGAGGTAAAAACGTGTCTTGGTAAAGTTTATCCGCAAGTTAGATATCACATGCGAACCTCAACTTGAACGGATATAAGTTGGTCTCTGTTACTGAAGCATTGTAAAACTTGGTTGAAGTTGAAGACTAATTTTTTATATGTATTAGCTGAGATCTACAGAATAAAATGTATAACTGGCAGTAGATCAAGGAGATCGTAACTTATGGCGAAGCACTCAAAACTCGTTATACGTGTCATATCTGGAAGGTGAAAAATACGAGTACTTCGAGTAGAATAAGATTTATTCCAAGAAGTCATATAAATAAACGAACTGAGAAGGGTCTCCTAAATTGCAGTAATTAATATACATTCAAATACACTTACAAGACGTACACAACAAACCATAGAGTTGTCCGGAACATTAAAGTAAAATCCTCGTTCTCCTTGTATAATTTACGGGAAAATATTGTTTCACAGATCGACATTTCGAGCAGAAACCTAAAATGGCATAACATTGAGAGGTGAAATAGTACTACATTAGAAATAATATTCAGTGATTTGGGTTGATCATTATGAAATTCAGAACATTCTTTTATTGGACTAGAGAAAAATTGACTATTAGGTGAAGGAGCGTTAAAACTAGAAACTAAATGGTGGAAGATCAAACGAAGTACACAAAAAGATCTCACTTGACCCCTGAATTTGAATGGCGTATCTGTGCACCAACAGCACAACAAACGGGCATAAAATACACGACGCGTTCGCACAGTTGCCGAGCTGCTTCACGCGCCCACCGCCAGGAAGTCCAGCTACAAGAAAAGAAAGAACCAAGGAAACAAACAAATAAAAGCCATGCATTTCCACAAAAAATCGTCCGTAAAATGTATTACAATCAATTGGATTTAAAATAATTCTTAATCTACAGGTTATAAATTAGCAAACTATTGAAGTAGACTATCTCTGAGTGATCCGAGTCTTCAGTTATTTGATATCTTTTAATACTTCAATTGTATGCCAAAAGAGTAGGAAGATAGATGCTCGCATGAAAGGTTTCTTTACGGTAAGAAGTTTTCCTTACGATACTTCAAGAGAAAATAAAAGGTAATATCGAATCAACACACTCGAAACGAGCCATCCATTACAAGAATACAGCGTGGGACTCGGCTGAAAAGGACTAATTTCTCAACGTTACCTGACCCAATGCAGTTACTCTCTCTGACCACGTTCAGCCTCCCATGTTTCTCCTGTTAATATTTTTTCGTTACCGCAACAATTCCCTCCGAAACTTTAACCATAATTCACAACAATGACACTGACAAAACGCAACCGAAGTTTACCGCGGTGTAATATCACCTCTCGAAAAATTAGAGTCTATGAAGAGGCAGGCCAAGACAAATAAAATGCACAAAATTATGCAACAGAGTTCAATTCGTACAAGTCATTTGTTGTCATATTATAGCGTAACATTTCAAACGAGCGCAATCAACACAAGAACAGATATCGTTTTGCATGGCAGCACTTATTAGCAGAATGACAGGTAAACAAGTGGCAATATTGCACATCTATTATACAATTCAGTATCGTTAATCCTTATGTACAGAAACACATTAGGTCATTTGAATTCGTATCATAAATGTATCACACGGAATAATGATTCTAAACACTATTTTCTATCAGTATTTTCGGCAAGACCATTACGAGTTACGTGTAAATACGAACCATTAACGCACTGGGCCGTGCAGTAGCTACGATCCTTTTAGATGCTCAATACGAAGCATCCCTTGCTTAGTTACTATTGGGGTTAATAATCAAATTTCTAGACCTTAACCTATTTAGACAGATTGACTACAGACGTGCAAAATAATATTTTGCTAAGCACGACCATTGGGTTTATAAATTAGTATTTCTAAATTTCAATGCATCAAAATTGACATGAAAAAGTAGTTAAATTTTCTCAACGGAATAAAATTTGGGATTCAAAGTTAAAGCAACAATGGGTAATAAAACACGTTCACTTGTTGGTTATGCTCATATCTTGATGTGCTGGGCTTGAGCAGCATCAGTAACCCTGTTGATGCTCAGGTTAACATTGGCAATGTCAGCCAGCGCTCGACTGATCTCTCCCAGAAGTGCCTCGCCGCGCTCTACGTCTCTGAGCAGCCTGTTCGCCGCCTCCTCTCCACACGCCTCCAGCTCCCTCATGCTGTTGGTCTAGTGAAGAAAACAGCCGTGAATAGACCGGACTGCTTGCATAACTGTTAATCAAAACCTGATTGAGTAAAACTTTTACGTTAAGAGATTTTCTCCTCTGGTAATATTTTATGGAAGCCCATTAGGCAGGTCCTGTAACTTTTGAAAACCAACCCGTTTTCAATGTAGAAAGTATGGGCACCATGCCTACAAAACTGATTGAGTAAAACTTTTACATGGAGATTTTCTTTTCTGAAAATATTTTATGGAACTCCTTTATTCAGGTCCTACAAATTTTGAAAACCAATCCATTATCAATGCAGAAAGTATTGGCATTAAGCCCGCATAGTTTCTAGTTATGAAATTAAAACCACTGATAGAGAGGTCCTTTCACAAGAAAAGCCTTCCCATCAAGACATTTCCTTTAAGACCAAACGCAACCCAGACATGCGTGGACTGGCAATAAGACTCAAATAAACATAGCGCTTGGTTTATTTATGGAACCTGTGATGCAATTAATTGGCCGGATTACCTCTAATCACTTCACTACGTAACTGGTACCTCTCACCTTAGACTGCACAGGGCAAAACAATGAACTGCAACACAAGAAACTGGTACGTATATTCATAACATGAAAGTACCTTCAACATTTATACGGTTAATTAGACTCCATTTATGCATCACACAATTATAATTAAATACAATAATAAAGAAAGTATTTAAAAATGAATTACAATTAACAAGAATGTTATGAGTTTTTGTAAACAACCTATATCTTCAGTGATCACTATTGAAGCAGTCATTAGTTCTCACTCAAATATAAAGCCCTGGTTTAGAAGTAAGGGATACGTAGAGCATCAGCAACATCATCAAATACCAAAACTAGTTAAATTTATTCTTTTCTATCACTAGATCAGCCACATGATATCACATTTTTTATGCAACACACTCCCCTCAGGGGGATACAACTATTGTGTCTATGGGAATTAGCGCTCCAAGGGGGACTATGTAAGGGCCTGAGCTAAAGGTTAGGTAGGCTTTCTTTGTGTTGAAATAGAATAGGTTTTTGTTTTGTTTCGGACCATCTTTTTTTCGGTTCACTGCTGTACTGTTTTTCAGCACCTACTACTGTTTTCTTCAACTTTTTCTTGTTTCATGATCTTCTTTCTTAGCTTTCTGTTTCTGTGCCTTTTCTGCATAGATTTCCGCTTATCCTTAACTCCATACTAAATGGTGCCTTCTTACTTCCTCTCTTTGGATAGCCTTTGTTGCGTATAGGGAGGCTTAAACTAACTAATAATCTAATCTATTTATGCAACACAACTCTCAGGATATATCATTTTGGCAGCAACCTCATGAGAGATTCATCAACACTGATTTGCTCTCGTTTTTTTGACTGTGCTGTATAATGGCTACCATCATTCCTGATTGGTATAAATTGGAACATTCTTACTTTCAAAATGCTTCTTTTAAAAAGTTTACACACAACAGAACATTGTGAATGATATATAATCTGCATAGCGTCTCATACTAAATTCAAGATAAAAAACTTGATTTTTATGGGGTCTACTTAAAACTACTGTTAAAAAATGCTGATCAATTACAAAAATACTAGTGTTGGGACCACATTTTTAGTCTCATAACTGGCAGCACTTGATAACTTGAAAGTGTTATGGTAATTTAGGTAAAACAGCTGGGACAGAACAACAGCAAACAACACAAAACTGTCATTAAAGAAATAAGAACTTACACTAACCTGGAGCTCAGCACAAGATTCTTCAGATGGCAGGGAATCAATTAAAACATCAATGTCCTTAGCATTACGCGCTATTAGGGTAGCAAACATCTTCTTGTGATCTGTTGGGATAAAAAAAAAATTGTTAACACTCTTCCATGGAATAACAATGCAAGCATGCAGAAATAGTTTAAAGCACTTCAAGAGCTACGTAATGTTACGCCAGTAATTCCCTCAACAGAAATTCACCAGTTATCATTTCATTAAACGGAAACTGATAAGTGAAATAAACAGACAATGAACTTATCATTTGCAAAGGAGCTTTAATAAATGAAAAAAGTTCATCTCTAGTAAGACAAAAATTTTAACAAGTAAAATTGAGTACAAACCCTACAAATTTTACTTTTACAAAGTGCTTTTTCTTTCATATATTGACATAAATATTCATAATGAATAGTATGTCTTTATGATGTGCTGATAAAAACCATATAATTAAAATTCCAATATTTTTACTTCAACTAGATGAAATAAAAAATTTCAAGTCATTAAACAAAACAGTTAATACTAATCATGCATAATATAAAAACTGATGTTCAAATATCTGTCATACAATGCCATATTAAGATGTAATGCAAAAATAGAAAAATAAAATTTAATATTTCAGGTCATATTAATAAGGTCCATGAAATCAATGACAAAAGTTAAGGCAGACTAGGACCTAAAAACTATAAATTTAATTTCTACGTATAGCATAAGTTTTTCTCAGAACATTTTTGCATTTCAAACAGAAGCAAGACAAAGGCAAAAATTTCTCACCATAAACACCTTCAGTCTGAGATGGAGTTTTGCTATTCTTGTCAAAGTTTGGGAAAGGAGCTGGAGGTGCATTTTGGAAGAGGATACCAATGGCATTGCACAGATTCTCAGCTTGCTGAAAAAATCATATAAAATAAGCCATTACTTAGTAATAAACTATTAGCAATATAGGCAAGAACAACATTTTCACATAGCATATTAATATTTTATTCCAAATAGCTGCCAAGAAAAATTTTCAACATTCATTATAACTGGCATACATCCATAGGTTGTTCACAGAAAACTATGTCAACAATGATTGTGAAGAACAAAATATTCATAAATGCAATATATTTCAAAATAATACCTGATTCACAGCATCCTGTAGTTGAGACAGTCTGTCAGCCATGATAAATTAACTATGATGAAAATCTTGGCACAGAACCAGATGAAATAAATTTACATTGATACAATGAGATGACATGCAAGAATTGACTACAAAATATATTACCTATCCCTTTAAAAGAATAAAATGGTTAAAAAGGTACACTCCACATATGATCTATTATAATGAAATAATGTTAGCCTTTTAAAATTTAAGCAAGAGAAACATTAATTTTTTCTAATAAAATGATACATATGTGAAAAGTGAAATAGTTAAACAATTAGTTGAAACAGGAAAAACCATATATGAGAAATATCTTAAAAAAATGCTTTTCAACATAAAAAATAAATCTGAAAACCATAACACATCCCATAGAAACTTGAAAATATGTTGAATATGTTATCAATATTTGATCTTTTCATTATTTTTTGTCAATTATCAACTTCATAACCAAAAAATTACTTGAAACTTTCTAAAAATAAATGCAAAGAAAAATAATTTGTGAAACTTCTTTGAGCAGTTTACTACTTTACAGCAATATTTGAACCTCTCTTTTAGCAGCAACATGCAGAACACCTCATACTTTCAAATCTTCCAATTTTGTAAAGTATTGTAGATTTCCTACAAAAGAAGCATAGCTTCAAATACTTTTATAGCCTGAAATAATTTTAAAAACTTTTTGGAAACACTAAATTTTACTAAAAATAAAGGAATAAGAAACTAATTACACAAGTTTTAAATTAGTATTGCCTGGAATAATTGTAAAAAGTTTTAGAAAATATTTCATTTTACTAAGAATAAAAGAATAAATAACTAAATACAAAAAATATAAAATTTGCACTGTTTTTCTATAAAATTTGTTTTCATGGTCTTTCAGCAAACTAACTGCGGTTATTTCCAACCTTATAACACTCAAAATTTAGGTTTATGTTACTTACACAATTTATTTCAATTTAAATCTCATAATATTCTAGTATTAATTTTTTATCAGGCCTATAAGCATTTATAATTGTATCTTTACTTCAATATCCCTAAAGTTTTACAAATAAATTATTACTAATTTATTCACAATCTGAACTTTTCAAGCATGCATTGCAGTTCCTGACTTGACTTGTTGATAAAATCAATTTTATCAGCATACAACAAACACCTTTGTGCATTTATACAACTTACAATGTCCAACTGTTCATTCTCAAATGGTTATTTAATTCTTGTGCTGTTGTGATCTTATCACAACGTAAGGATCTTCAGAACGAGGGACGCCTCTATATGTTCGGAATGATCTAAAGCAGCCGGAGAGAGACGCCGTGTGCTTCGGAGACGGTTTTCGGATTCTGCGAGTCGTTCTAAATAGTTGTTCTTCCCTCCTTCTGTTTCTACTCTACGTCGACTCCGAGATCGCGGGGGAAGCAAAGAACGTCAACTGACTGAAGGAGCTGCCGAATACCGACACAAGAGAGATTCTTCACTGTTATTTCTGTCATTATTCAATAGCCCATGTTAATTAGATCATTTGTACAATTAGCGAGAATTAATGTTTCCCTTTGCTTATATAATTTAATACGCTAGAGTCATACACAGCCGCTTGGTGGAGGAATGATCTATATTGAGATTGTGATGTAAGCTATCGTTCGTTCGGAGTCGGGCGTGACAGCAGACGAACCGCTAGGGCAAAGGCAGCGCGGAGAAGGGTCAGTACGCCCGAGATTTCCCTCAGAGAAAGAGCGCCTTACCACTTCTTGAACGCCTGCCTTTTGAGGCTGGGCATTGTTTCTCCTTTGAAATGTGCACTACAAGTGATTCCGAATATCCGTTAAATTAAAGTAATTAATAAATGTCTCGGCGTACTCACGATATAGCCATCTTCCGGAATCCGTAACTAAGATAAGTCCATCATGTCATATGCCCCTTAGGTAACATCCTCATTGCCTCCCTTCTGGGCGTAGGGTTATCGTTATTATGCCTTAAGCATTCACTTATATCGTCTTGCCTTCAGCATATCTTATGTCTTGCCTTCAGTGTTAATCGAAGTGTAATTTAGTGCGTTAGGTTTACTTTACTTTTAGAATGATAACCTTTTGTGACAAGATTAGGGAATAAAATGTCGATGTGCCACGTAGTATAACTTCCTGTTATTTAGAAAGATGGACTATCAATATCTGTAGAGAGGTATCCCACGCTACCAAATTATAACAAATTATTTATGCCTATTTGCCACTCACTAATTAAATATGTGGACATTGAAAAGTCCCAGTTTACTAAAAATAAAAGAATGTGATCTTCAATCACGACCGTTAAAAGAGAGCTAAAAAGATGAATAGAAAGAAAGAATGACATCAAGAAAAGAGCTCCATAACAGTGCATACTAAAAAAATAGGGTAAATGTTGAGGATTAACCAGGAATCTATATTTGATTTTTGGTGCCTAAACATAGTTAATTAGATCAAAATAAACAAGTTTTCTTCTATGCACTTTCCTTTGTAAATAAGTATTTTACAAGCTATAGCGTTAAATTAGTTTCCGCAACTGAAGTGTTTGAAGCAGGAAGTAATTCATTGAGCCCGGAGAATGGTAAAACTGCAATGGAGACTCGCTTCCGCCGCGCTCGTTATCAAAGACGAAACTAAACCTACAGCGCTAACTCATAAAATATTCATTTGAAAAAAAAGTGTATAGAAGAAAAGTACTTTATTTTGATGTTATTACCATGATTCCAGCATCAAAAATTAGAAAATCAATGAGTAGCTGTTTATCCGAGCGCATTTGTCATCAAAGACCAAACCAAACCTACCGCTATAATTTGTAAAACACTCAGGTCAATGTAAAGTTTAATACAATCACGGATAATAATAATTTTATTCCAAAGAATCACTAAAGAAACCCATTTAAGAACGTTTTACACCAATGACATTCTGCTTGCTGATGCGTTATTCTCAAACTTTGAAGTTGGCTTTCGCGCACCAAAGAAGCGAGCGCGCCAAGCGGAATCCAATTAATAACGGAAGCTAACCCCTTATCACAAACGTAAAGAGGTTGGGTTGTGAGGGGAAGCCACAGTTCTTCTAGTGAAAAATCATAAAATAAAGGTTTCTAGTGACGTACGTTTACATCATTTCCAATGGCGGCCCCCCGGTCTCCAAGATGGCGGCCGCCATTTTAGAGCTGATGTAAACACAATTATTGACGTCATATCCTTTATTTATAATTTTCACTGTAAGAACTGTGGCTTTCCCTCACAACCCAACCTCTTTACATTTGTAATAGGATGTTAGCTTCTGTTATTAATTGAATTCTGCTTGGCACGCTTGCTTCTTTTTCAGCGCAAAAGCCAACTTCCACTTTAATAATTCAAAAATTATGTATCAGCAAGCAGAATGTCATTCATGGGTCAATATTTAGTTTACCTTCGGCAGGGAAATTAGAGATGTCATTGCTGACCATCACTAAATGAGCACATTTGAAAACCTTTTACACGAATGACATTATGCTCGCTGATGCGTTTTTTTTTAATAATTGAACTTTGAAGTTGGCGCCGGCGCGCGCGCGCGCACGCGCGCCGGCGCCGTAATTTAGTTAATAAGGGTAGTTAACCCGCCTATTACAAACGTAAAAAGGTTGGGTCGTGAGGGTTAGCCACAGTTCTTTTAGTGAAAATTATAAATAAAGGATTCTAGTGACGTTTGTTTATATGGTTTGTTTATATAATATCGACTGGAAGATGATGGGCGCCGCCATCTTTGTGCCGATGTAAACAAGATTGCGATCGTCACCCTAACGGGTGGGTTAGAAACTTTATTTATACTTTTCATTAAAAGAACTGTGGCTAACCCTCACGACCCAACCTCTTTACGTTTGTAATAGGGGGTTAGCTTCCATTATTAATTAAATTACGCTTGGGGCGGTCACTTCCTGTGGCGCGCGACAGCCAGCTTCAAAGATAAATAATTAGAAAATAACGCATCAGCGAGCATAATGTCATTCTTGTAAAAGATTTTTAAATGTGCTCATTTAGTGATTATCAGCAACGACATATTTAATTTCCCTGCCAAAGGTAAACTAAACATTGACCCATTCATGTAAAACATTCTGAAATGTGTTCCTTTAGTGATTAATAGGATTGGAATTATTATTTTCCATCATTGCATTAAACTCCACATAGACCAATACTCATTTATGATGGAGAGTGCATAGAAGAAAACTTGTTTATTTCAATGGTAAATCTGAAGAATATGACAATAATTGATTTTGTAAATTTTGATGCCTAAGCAAAGTCAATTAGATCAAAATAAATAAGTTTTCTTCTATGTTCTTTCTATCTGAAATGAGTATTTTGTTGGTTATAGCGGTAAATGACTTACCGCAACTCAAGTGGTTGAAGCGTCAAGTAATTCAAGGAGCGCATCAGACAGCAACATTGCAATGCACTCTTGCTTCCAGCGTGATTGTCATTAAAGACGAAACCAAACCTACGGCTATATAATGTTAAATAATCATTTGACAAAAAAAGTGTTTAGATTAAAAGTTGTTTATTTCAATGTTATTACCATGATTCTAGCAACAAAAATTCAAAAATCGATGAGTAGGCCCTAGCTGTTTATTTGAGCGCATTCATCATGAAAGACGAAACTAAACCTACCGCTATAACTCGTAATATAATCATTGCAGATGGAAAAAGCATAGGAGAAAACTTGTTTATTTTGATTCAATTCATTAGGTTTAGACACCAAACAGTGGAAAATTGATTACTGTCATATCCTTCAGATTTCCCATTTCAATCTAATTCACTATGTTTAGGATTTGAAAAGTGGAAAATTGATTCTTGATCAATACTCAACATTTACCCAAAATTGTAAATGATACAAGACCTTGTCTCACTCATTTCCTTAGATTGCAAATTACTTAACGAGGAGAATGGACTAGTATAGTCATAGAAGCTTGAATAATTTTTTTATTTCTTCTCCCTTGAACCAACTTGTTTTTGGTAAGAAAAAGTTTCCATTAGTTTACTTAATCATAAGCCTTCTCATTATCCATGAAAGCCAAATACGTGTTCTTCTTTTCTCATTCTTTCAATATTTTTTTACAGTTTAGGTTAGCTGCAAGTCCAACTATCTCTCTTAAAACCATTCTGTTGATTTCTCTCAATCATTAATAGTTTCATAAAGTTCAGCAGGAAACCTTCCTCACTAAACCAGTCAAAGCAATAAATTCGCCATCTTTCTACCCTTTTATTCTTGTACAATTTTTCTGTCCATGTGTAGCTCCTGCACAATCGTACTTGTAGAACTCACATGGAATTTTATCACGACTAGGAGCTTTTCTATGTATCACTTCAGAAAAAAATTTTTTGTCAAGCGTAATTATGTTTTCTACGTAAGCTATAACATCATTCAACTTGGATTAATGCCCTTTTTTGTGTTTGTATATTTGAAGGTTCCGAGCGGTGTGCACGTGTTTCTGGTCCTCCGACGAATATTGTGGTGAATTAAAGTGAAGTTGCTAAAAAATGGTATAGTTTGTATATTCACGTGAGTACAGTGTGTGACTTTGTATGGAGTGCTCGTGAGAGTAGTTTTGTTGTTGCGTGAGAGTTGAGTCTGAGCATTGGACTTTGGTGTGGTGACTTGAAATTTTTGACTGAGGTGTTTTGACTGGTAGTTAAGCTTTCTTTGCATATAAAGAGTATAGTGTGTGACATTGTAGAGAGTGACTGTGAGTAGTAGGAAACGTTTTTGTTTCTTTTTTTTTGATAACTTGATTTTCAGTAGATTTGGTGAGTGAAGACTTCTTCTGCCTGTGAAATTTGTACTGAGATAGAAGTCTGTGTTTGAGGATGGCAAGAAATAGGACTGGTCGTAGGAAGGGAGGTGCAAGTGGAATGGATGAGGAGATTGAGTGCATGACTTGTAAAGAGTGGGTAGATATAGATGCATGCAAAGGTTTGAGAGAGACGAGTCGGAGGAAGTTGAATGATCTTGTGTTTACGTGCTGGAAATGTTTGAATGACGAGAGAAAGAAGTTGGAAGAAGAGGTTGAGAGATTGACAATTCTGATGGTTGCTTTAGAGGCTGATTTGAAGGATGAAAGGAAGTTGAATGAAGGAAAGAATGAGAATGGTGCAAATGCAGTGAATGAAGAGGTAAATGGTGGTGGTGAAAGGAGTGCAAATGAAGTGGATGATGGTGCAAGGAGTGCAAATGAAGTGGATGATGGTGCAAGGAGTGTGAATGCAATAAATGAAGTGAATGGTGGTGCAAATGTGCCAGCTGAGAGTAGAAGGATGAATGAGCATGATGAAAGAAGTACGAATGGGAAGAGAGTGAAGGAGCAACCTGTTGATATGCCACATGAGGTGCAGGCGCCTGTAGTGGAAGTGAATGAAAGGAAGATGGATGGAAAGAGTGATGTGAGTGGAAGAGTTGAACGAAAGAGTAGTATGAAAGGGAGAGTGAGACCTACAATTAGAATATGTGGTGACAGCATGGTGAAGAATGTTGATAGGTTTGTGAGTATGACTGACCGTAGTGGATGTACGAGCATGAGAGGAAAGGGAGTGAATGAGATTTGTAGGCATGCTGAGGAAGTGATAGATGGAATGGATGAAGGGATGGTTGTACTGCAAGGAGGTGGCAATGGATTGCTTGAATGTGGGAGAGAGCGTACGGTGAATGCAATTATAAATGTTGTTGAAAGGGCGCAAAAGAAGAATGTAAGAGTGGCTGTGACCAGTCTGCTGAGAAGGCCTGCATGTGGTGAGGAGTATGAAAGGGTGCGAAAGGAGGTGAATAGGGAAGTGCATAAAAGGATTATGAGTATGAAAGCTGAGAGTATGAGAAAGCGTGAAATGGGTTCCAGCTTCCTTGATATGGATAACCTGATCCAGAGTGGGTGTTTTCGTGGAGATGGAGTCCACCTTACTCAAGAAGGTGAGATGAAACTCTCCAGGAGATACATCCAGTGGATTGGGTGTACTCATATTGTAATGGAAGGTGGAACTGGATGAATGGAAAGCTGTCAGAGCAAAAATGAAAAATGTCGTGAATTGTCCAATAGTGTTGTAAGGTTTGGATGTATAAATGTGCGTGGATGGAATGCAGGAAAGTTAAATGACATTGTAGCAGAATTTGAGAATGGAGATTTGGATTGTGTTGGTGTAGTAGAGACCCAAATGCGTGATAGAGTCAGTTTAAAATGTAAGGAGAGTAAGTACTACATGATTGGAAAAGGGCGTGTAAGTTGGCAAAAAAGAGGTGGTGGAGTTGGTCTCATTGTAAAAAATGCTCTAAATTGGAAATTAGAAGAAATTCCTGTTGGAAATGAACCTGAGAGTGAAGATCTGTTAGTAATGAAGTGTGAAAGAATGCATGCCAGAGAATGTGTTATTGTGGTTGTATGCTATATGACAACTGATGGTATTTTAGCTCATCAAGAGAATGTAAAAAAATATGAAATATTAACAAGAATTGTGCAAGAGCATTGCAGATGCCCTCTGATTTTGATGGGTGATATGAATGGCCATGTTGGTATACTTGGTGAGCCTGTGAATGCAAATGGACAAAAATTGATTGATTTCTGTGATGAGAATGAACTTGAGAACCTAAATGTAACAATAGGAAATGGCTTGCATACATGGCAAAGCAGGGAATGTAAAACTGCAATTGACTATATGATAGTGAATAGTAGAGCAAGAGAGTGTGTCAAAGAAATGTTTGTAGATGAAGATGATTTTGATATTGATAGTGACCATAAAATGCTTGTACTAGAATATAATTGGGGTGGAAAGGAGCCGATGCAGAAGGCCAGCAGAGTAAGAGAAAATTGGCGTATTAAAATGGCAAACTGGGAAGAATTTAGAAATGAATTGAGTAGATGTAACTGGAACAGGTGTGGAAATGTAAATGACCTAAATAAGGAGATTGCAAGAACCTTGTATGATGTGGCAGAGCAAAAGATCGGTAGAATGAAATGCAGGAAAAGTACAGGGAATGCTAGGTGGTTTACGAGTGAGATAAAGGAAGAACGAACGAGAAGGAAGACTTTAAATAAAAAACAACGCAGTATGAGGAAAATGTATGAAAGACGCAGAATTACTGAGGATGAATGGCAGAGTGTATGGAATGAGTACAAGGACCAGCAGAAGAAAGTAAAGAGAATGATCAATGAGGCTAGGGTTAAAGAAGAGAGACACCAAGTTGAAAATCTAAGAAAGAAAGGTCCAGATGGAATAAAAGATTGGTATAGGTTTATACAAGGTAATGATAGAGGTAGTGAAGTTCAAGTTGATGAATTAGTAGTCAATGGTTGCAGTGTGCAAGATAGGATGCAAATGGTGAAAGCAGTTGAAGAATACTGGGAGGACATTGGTGGAATGAATGAGCAGGTTACAGATGATGAACCAATAAATTTTCTGATAGATGAACATGAACTGCAAATGGAAGACGAAATCACTTGTGAAGAGATTGTAAGTTTTTTGAAGAAAGTGAAAAATGGAAAGGCATGTGGCCCTGATAAGATACCATATGAGTTCTATAAATGTGGAGGAGAGAGTGTAGTCAGTATGTTGAAATGTTTATTTGATGAGATATGGAAGAGTGAAAGAGTACTGGATGACTGGAACAAGTGTAATGTAGTTCTGTTGCATAAGGGTGGACATAAGAGTATGAAAGAACTTAAAAATTACAGACCAATTGCACTGGGTGACACCGTATGTAAGATCTTTTGTGGTATTTTGAATGAGAGAATGAAAAATTTAGTTGAGGAATTAGGAGTCCTGGGAGAAGAACAGAATGGTTTTAGGCAAGATAGACGGGGGGAGGATAATCTGTTTGTAGTGAGTGAAATAATTGAGCGAATGAAGAAGGATAACAAGAAGGTATATTTAGCATTCCTGGATATTGAAAAGGCGTATGACAGAGTGGATCGGGTTAGGCTGTTTGAAATTTTGAGAAAAGTTGGTTTTAGCAGAAAAATAGTGAACATTGTACAGAGTCTGTATGAGAACACAAGTGCTATCTACAGGTTAGGAAATTTGGAAACAGGGCAAGTTAGGAGTGTTAGAGGAGTGAGACAGGGCTGTACTCTGTCCCCCCCTGTTGTTTGGATTGTACACAGAAGAATTAGCAGTTCGACTGAGAGGGAGTGGTTTAGGACTGAAAGTTGGTAATGAGAGACTGAGCTGTTTGTTGTATGCTGATGATGTGGTTGTGGTTAGTGAATGTGGTCATGAACTACAAAGGATGCTTGACATTGTGAATGGATATAGTACAGATTTCAAGATGAACTTTGGTGCCGATAAAAGTAAGGTCATGGTTATAAATAGTGATGAGACTGATAGAGACAGACTGTGGAATATTGGAGAAATCAGAATAGGTAGAACAAAAGAATACAAATATCTAGGTTGTATGATGAGTGAAGATAAATGTACTAGAACTAAAGGTGAGAAAGTGGCTAAAGCAATGCAGTGGAGTGGACGGTTAGGCAGTGTGGCCAGATACAGAGCAAACAAGTACGAATGTGTGAGAGGAATGTGGAAGTATGTTGCTGTACCTAGTGTCATGTGTGGTATGAGTGCTCTTGCTTGGAATGGAAGTGATCTTGAAAAGCTGGATGTGATACAAAATAAGGTAGGACGTGTAGCATTGGGTGCTCCGAAATGGACAGCTATAGAAGCCATTAGAGGTGACCTAGGGTGGAGCCTATTTTCAGAAAGAATGATGAAAGCTGTGCTGAATTATAAGGTGAGAATTGAAAGAATGCAGAATAGCAGGTGGGTAAGGCGAATCTTTGAATGGAATCTGAGTGTAAGCTATTGGGAGAAAGTATGTTGGGGGCATGCAAGGAAACTCAGTATGCAAAAGATTATTCATGTTAGAATTGGGAGACCTGTGGATGACTGGAGTTTAATAAATGTAGGAGGTGTAGGGCCTGAGTGGGACTGCAAGAGGTGGAAGAAAGAGATTGAGAGACAAACAAAAGAGTATGGATTGAATAAGTGGAAGCTTAGCATGATGCGGAAGCCTACACTTAACTGGTATATGAAAAAGAAAGCACCTAAGTTTGAGCTGTTCTATGATGGTAGTTTTGGAAGTCAACTCTTGTTTGCTGTGAGATGTAAGTCATTGAGTGTGAACAGACGTACATGGAAATGGAATGAGAATAATAACAGATTATGTCAGCAGTGTAATAGTGGAGTAGAGGAAACAATTGAGCATTTTGTGCTGGAATGTAGTAAGTATGAGCAAGAGAGAGAGAGTTTTATGAATGTGGTGTCTGAGCAGTATGGAGAGAATGAGTGGAATGCCAGATGTGCTGAAGATGATTGCGGTATGAGCTGTCTTGCTGGATTGGATCAGGAGTGTAATGCGAGTATCACTGAGGCTATGAAAGTGTTTCTTGTGCGTGCCTGGAGTAAGAGACAGTGACTGGAATGAGCCAGTCTGGTAGAATGGGCTGTAATGACCCAATGTGCCGGGGGATGGTGTTTTGACACACTGGCTGTCCCGGTGATGCCTTCCAATGGAGGCTTGTGACAAGGATCGTAGATCCTGAGTAGTTTAGTGGACAAGTCTGGTACCAGGCGCTGAACTCTTTGTGTGAAAATTGTGGAGGGAATTGTAGGCCGTTACAAAGGCCCCGACACTGTCGGCCCTCAAGTTCAAGTTCAAGTTCAAGTTCAAGCAAAATAGTTTCAAATGCGTCAACGTGAGGGATTAATGTCTTTTACGACGGACGTACAATATAAATATTTTTTATATTTTTAGCAACATGATCATTTGTAGACTTAAAAATTGTATTTTCTAATTATTTAAATATGGTTTTTTCTTATTATTTGACCATATAATATATTCAATTGGAAAATAACATTAGGAAAACAACATTATACTATATAGTTTGATAAATATAGTATTATGATATTATAGTATTTTATAGCATTATGTTCAAGTTTTCGAAGGTGCGAAGAATTTTATCCTCACTTAAGAATACGAAAAAAGTTGAACATGATGATTTGAGTCTTTAGTATATAAAATAATGAATGAATGATAATAATGAAGGCATCTACGGATGCTTTATTTCCAATTTCAAGCCTGATACATATCACCTTATACCTACATTGGATTTTCAAATGCCTTATAACTAACGCCAGGACGCCATTACGCTTTCCCCCGGTCAAGACCGGTACCCATTTCAGACACCTGGCTAGAGTGGGGTATTGTGCTTGGAATTTTTCCCCTATACCCAACAGAGAAAATCGCCACCAGCGCCGGGACTCGAACCAGGGTCTGCCTGGACGGAGGCAAGTTCGCTAGTCTCACGACACGACGAGCAAAAGAAAGCGTTCCTTTTTCAGTTTCTTGATTGTCTGGTAATAAATGCATATATAGCAATGTTAAGATTGGTGGGTATGGGTAACTTTAAGGTAGTTATTAACATCCAATCATAAACGTTTTCTCGATAGTGTTTTTCGAAGTTGCAAGAGAGGGATAATAAGACACTTTATGGGAAAAACTCAGCTTGGATTTTTTTATTGAAGGAAGCCGTGATGACCGATGACGTGCTTGACTTCGGACGATCTTCTCTTAGATGGGAAACTCCGTGCAGGCGATGTCCGCCGAGCGATGACGTTGGCCGGGTGTAAGTGAGTGTGTTTGTGGAGGTTCACAGTCTGTTTAATTTTTAGCGACTGACAGAATATCAATTCCACCCGTGACGTGTGGATGAGTCACTATTTATGGGTTCAGACTTTAGAATAATTCCACGATGTGAAAAGCAAGTTGTCGTGGTTGTTCGGTTTAGCCGTGGGTATGGCCAAACGCTAAACGTGTCTCGATAAGTATTTGTTAACCATGAGAGAAGGGTAATAATGCATGGAAACTCAGCTTTTGGGAATTTATTTGGAGGAACGCCCGGCGGAATGGCGGGATCTTGACTGGAAGATCTTCTCTAGGTGGGCACTCCTTGCCGGGGCGAGGTCCTGTGGTCGATGGTGAGTTCCGGAGGCAAGTGAGAGTGTTTGGGGGGAGTAAGGCCAGGCAAGGTAAAAGCCTGGTAAGGTAAGGCCAGTTAAGGTAAGGCCAGTTAAGGTAAGGCCAGTTAAGGTAAGGCCCGTTAAGGTGGCCAGTTAAGGTGAGGCCAGTTAAGGTAAGGCCAGTTAAGGTAAGGCCAGTTAAGGTAAGGCCAGTTAAGGTAAGGCCAGTTAAGGTAAGGCCAGTTAAGGTAAGGCCAGTTAAGGTAAGGCCAGTTAAGGTAAGGCCAGTTAAGGTAAGGCCAGTTAAGGTAAGGCCCAAAACAAGGACCAAAACTAATCCAAGAAAGGCCCAGCTGATTTCAGCAACTTAGGGTGCAATCTCTCGGACTCGTATCCGGTGTGGTTTAAGAATTAAACCAGAATTATAGGATAAGCTCAAGGCCCAGGGGAGTGTGTTTATGGTGTGTGGTGCGTGGCGATGTCGTTGAGGTCCTGCAAAAGTCGAAACGCTGGATGAGCAGTCCCAGGAGACATCAAGGAAAAATTCCACCACTGACGGTCCCCAACATCGTAAATGATAAACATCCCACAAAGCAGAACTCTGAGAAATCCTACAGATCCGACACGAGCTAATTTAATTGTTCTCTTTTTGTCACACTCAGGAGATAGGACAGATTTTTTTGTAGCTGGCAAGCTTGTTCACTAATGCCTTTGGCTTTAATATCAGAGCATGAGGTTTAAGAACTTCCGGTAATGACAATCGTTATTCATTACCGAAACCACATGCAATTAAGCACCAGATCTACGGAATATCATGAAATATCCACAAAACTGCAACTTTTGCAAGAATCTGCAGGACAGTAAATCCTGTGATTTTTAAGGCAGTAATATCGGTGATTAAATTTATGGAGTTATGGAAAACACATGACTTAATAACACATGATTCATGAAGCAGAAAGAAAAGACATACAACAACTAAAATTGCATAGAATGAGAATTAATGCTTTTTCAGTACTCTAGAACATCCCTATATCCGTACAAGAAATAACAGGAAAAAAAATCCTAACTTTCATTAAGATCACTAATACCGAAAAACACTGACAAGCATCAGTGATAAAAATAAGGAATAATATCTACCTGAGAAAAAAGAAGCACTAACGTGTTGCTTGCACAGAAAGAAAATATTTCGCAAGACGAAACATAAAAATCAAGGTGACAATGACCCGGCGGTTTTTACGTTACGCCATTTGCAATAACCCGCCGGCATAACATCTTGAGCGTTCACGAAGTATTTTGTACGCGCGAAGTACGCGTTTACGATGGCAGATGCTAGTATGTATTTCTGCCGCAAGAATAAGGAAAACTTTGATTTAATTGGTTGATAGTGATTTATATTGAAATAAATGCGAATAAACGCAAGATTTAAGGAGTAATAAAAGATGAAGAAAAAACTAAAACTTTAGCAGGCATATACATGAATAATCTTCGTAATCTATAAACCGTATGAAATTATTAAAAGACATTTCCAATTATTATTTCACGTTAAACACACTTCAGAAAACTGCTGCAAGTATGTTGTGAAAAAGAAATACTATTCCACGTACGATTTTAAATCACAGAGTAATGACACGAGTCGGCAGTTTTAATCTCCGCAAACTTGGGAAACAAAGACGCCGGCAACAAAGACGCCAGCAGTTCTGTCGTGCTCTCTCACGAGTATTTTATGAACGAATTTCAATATCATTATGACCCTGCAAAATGTATAACTTTCAGTAAGGGAAAGGACGTAGTTGAATATCTAATATAAATTATTGGCACACGAAATGCACGTGGCGTGCAATATTCACGCTAAGTCATGTTGAGATATCCTCTGAATGAACCATGCTACATCACAACTTCTACGCATAACTACGTATCTAAATACACAGCACTGTCACAATTTATACTCAAACTGAACACGAAGAAGGAACACGATTATTTTCTAACACAGATTTACTCACGAGCAATGCTGTAACACTGAGCTAGAGAGACGCCAATGTGAAAGTGCGTTTGAAAGAGACGCGCCACTGCGCAGTATTGCCATTCAGGGGCTCCTCTCTCGAAAAATGTCGAGTGTTATTTTATTGTCTCATGCATTTACACAAAAACTTCAATGATTACGAATTAGAAGTAGAAAATAATTAATAATAAATTAGAGTAAGATTTTTAATGCTAATAATTATTTTATTTAAGTGCGAATGGGAAAGTTTATAATTTTTACGCTTTGTAGCAAATGCTACATTACCCCCCAAGACGCAGACCGAAAGGTCCACCCGCTGCAATCATTTGTAGCGGGAAGGAGTTCGAACAACGCGACCATGCCGGGTTTGGCGGTCGGAAAATGTTACTGCGCGGGGAAGTTTCACCAAACGGGTCTGCAAATTTAGATCGGCAAGAGTTCTAGGAACAGGAGTTACTGCAGCGGGCTCGTCTGGTCTCTCCAGACTTGTCGCTGTTTCAGTAAGAGGGCTAGGATTAGAGTCTACGATAGGCTTAGGGATAGGGTTTGAATGTACAGGCACATAGAAAGGGTTACACTCAAGTTGACTAGGCAACAATGCAGCCAACTGAGGAAGCTGAGATGGTAGATATGATCGAGTCTCAGTGGAAAGGGAATTCTGTGGAGAGAATGATGAGTTAGAAGTTACACTATGATCGGAAGTGTACGCGACTTTTAATCGATCAATGCTCACAGGGTCGTGTGAACCAGATCTTTCAAGGACGAAATACTTGGGCGTTTTTTTCAATATTTTGAATGGGCCATCATAAGGGCGCGTGAGTGTAGGTTTGATGGCGTCATTACGGACGTACACATGTGTGCAGTCTTGCAAAGCAGGATCTAATTTGTCTTTTGTTTGAGGCATTCGTGGAGCCACATACTTGATCTGACGCATGCAATCTTTGAGACAGGTTACATATGCAGAACGGTCAGCGGATGAAAATTCAGGCAAAGGTTTTGGGTCAACAATGTCACCGGGGAGACGAAGCGTCTTCCCGTAAAGCATCTCTGCTGCTGTGCATTGCTGATCTTGGCGATACAAATTCCTAATACTCAGCAGTACTACTGGAAGTCTGTCAGTCCAATCGTGACTGCAATTAAGGCAGCGCAGCGCAGCTTTCAAGTCTCTGTGGACTCTCTCAATAAGTCCATTCGACTGCGGATGATACGCGGTAGTACTGGTGTTTGCACAACCTAAAGCGGCGCTAAGCTCATTCCAGAATTTGGAGGTGAATTGTGATCCCCGGCCATGCGTGACACTTAAGGGAACCCCAAATCAGGAAATCCAATTATTCATGAAAGCGCGAGCTACAGTCTCAGTTTGGATATCAGGAAGAGGCACGGCCTCAACCCATCGAGTGAACCTATCAATTATGGTTAACAAATAAGAATGACCGCGCGACATAGGCAACGGACCCACCAAATCTAGGTGTACGGAGTCGAATTTGTGTCCTGCAAATGCACAACTCTGTATACGAGAAAGTCGCTCAGCATCACGGTACACGCCGTCAACCAAAGTTAATTTCAAAGAGGTAGTGTTAGAAGGTTTGAGAAGATCCTGGAGTTTAGGATCCTCCTTCTGAGCATTACTAATATTACCGAAAGTGATTTCACCCCCGGGGTTGATAGAGTTAATCCTGGACAGACAGTCTGCCACTGTATTCTCCAAACCTTTTATAAAGCGGATGTCAGTGGTAAACTGACTAATGAAGGACAGGTGTCGAGCTTCTCTTGGTGAGTGTCGCTCAGAAGGCATTTTGATCGCCGAGGTCAAGGGTTTGTGGTCTGTGTAGATCACGAACTCCCTTGCCTCTAGAGCATAGCGAAAGTGTCTCACAGACAGATAGATGGCAAGGAGTTCCCTACCGAACGCGCTGTAAGCATGCTCAGTGGGCGATAGCTTTTTGGAAAAAAAGGCAAGAGGAGAGATATTAGTCCCTACTTTTTGTTGCAAAACGGCACCTACAGCAGTACTGGAGGCATCAACCACCAAACTGAAGTCAGCATTGGCAATAGGGTAAGCTAATTCAGTCGCGGTAGCTAGCTTGTGCTTAAGCTCGTCAAAAGCTTTGCGCGCTGAATCCGTCCACTTGACATCGGTAGATTTGCCTTTTTTCTTTGGTTTCAGCAAATCTGACAAGGGAGCTAAAGTTTGCGCGCAATTTCTGATGAATCTATGATAGAAATTAACAGAGCCTAGGAACCTTCTCAGTTCCTTCTGGGTCTGTGGAAGAGGGAAGTTTTTGATCACCTCTACTCTGGAAGGCAAAGGTTTTAGACCTAGGCTAGAGATTTCATGACCTAAGTAAATCAGTGATGGCTTTCCGAGCTCACATTTGGCAGGATTTACCAGGAGTCCATTGTCGGACAGTCTTTCAAACACGACCCTAAGATGGTCTTTATGTAGCTCCGGGGTTGTAGATGCCACCAAAATGTCATCCAGATACACATTGGCAAAGGTGAGATCCGAGAAGATCTCAGCCATGTGTCGTTGGAAGGTCTGAGGTGCATTCCTTAATCCGTACGGCATTTTGAGGAATTCAAAGAGACCAAACGGAGTGATTACCGCGGTCTTAGGTATCGCACTTTCCTCAAGTGGAATTTGATGGAAGGCGCTTTGTAGATCTATTTTTGAGAAAATTTGTGCTCCCTCTAAATTTGCACTAAAATCATGTAGGTAAGGGATAGGGTAGCGGTCAGGTAGAGTAACGGCATTCAACCTGCGGAAATCCCCGCACGGTCTGAATTCACCGTTAGCCTTGAGTACTAGCAAGAGAGGGCTAGCCCAAGGGCTTTTGGAACTGCGGATGATGCCGCTGTCTAACATCCTAGCAAATTCTTTCTTGGCTAAAGCCAATCGATCAGGCGGTAAGCGTCTAGCTCTGGAGTAAACTGGCGGTCCAGTTGTTTCAATGAAGTTTTTTGTGCTCGTTTGCATATTTTTAGAAGCTAAGTTAGAGTTTTTTAAGGCAGGGTATTCTGCGAGGACCTGCTCGAACATGCACTCTTTCTTGAAAGCGATAGAAAAGGAATGCAAGACATTAGCTCTAGTTATGCCACAAGCGGGAATTGAGATCTGTGTCTCCTCGTCCCTAATTTTACGGTTTTTAACATCAACAATTATCCCGTACTTTGCTAAGAAATCCGCGCCAATAATGGGCTCGTTCACTTCCGCTATGAGGAAGTTGAACGGGAAGTTTCGCTTCAATCCCAGACTGCACGTGAGTACTCTCTCCCCATAACAAGCTATTGGCGTGCCATTTGCGGCGCGTGGTGTCGCCAATAAATTATTATTTTTATCTTTCGCCGTGGCTGGGATAATTGAAACACTTGAATCTGTGTCGATGAGAAATCGATACTTGGTAATGGGATCGAACACTGTCAGTAAGCGAGTAGTCTGGGAGTTAGGCAACGCAGTACTCGCTACTATGCGTCGCTGTTGGCGTTTCCCGAAGTCATTTCGGTATAACGAGGGCAAAATCGTGACCCGCACTTGCGTGCTTGGTCATGAAACTTATGATGATACCAGCATAAATAACTATTAGCATCGCGAGAGCGCGATCTAGAGTGGCGGTTTTGATTTGACCTATCATAAGAGCTACCTCTATCAAAGCGTTGAGGAGGAGGATAGTCATAGGGATAGTCGTAGGCATGGTAACGTGAGAAATTCCTTGGGCCTGGCTGGATATGAGCTACACTATGACCTAACTGGCAATTCTGGAAAGCTTGTTTCAGTTCTGCGATTTCGCGTTGCATTGTATCCATTGCCGCCGAGGATTGATTATTAGCAGTATTTGACGGGCTAAAATTCGCAGCTGATGCGTTCAAGGAAGCTACCTGCGGTGCTTGTGACATATTTAGGTTTCGCATCACTGTCTCAGTGGCTTGAGCTAGCGTCTCGAGGCTTTCGTTCGGACCGACCATTGATAAGAAAGGTCGCACCGTAGTCGGCAGTTTGTTCATAAACACTTCTCTGGGAAATCCCTCAGCTACGCCAACACCGGCTGCTAGTTTTCTAAGTTCCTTAACTAACGAAGTAGGAGAGAAAATGACAGAGACAGGTGGAATTGCCGAGGCATCCACAAGAGACCTAAACTTGTCCGCGTCGGACAACTGTAATTTTTCGAGGATTTTACTTTTTAAGATCCCGTAAGGGTTTATAGCAGGCGGATTTACTATTAGCTCATTGGAGTCGCTTAACATTTGCGTGGGCACAGCAGCTATTAATGCATGAAACATATCTGAAGAATTGGTGATTTTATTGTATCGAAATATATCCTCAACTTGGTTGAACCAAGTTTGGCTTTCTGCTGGTATGAAAGGGGGAAGGGTAATAGGCTTAGTGCGCGCTGGATCTGCAGCATTCTCTGTGTCGGACATACCGGCAATTTTTGTTTTGAATACAAAATTAGGCTATAACGGCACGGAATTTACGTAATCAACGCCTAATAACTTTGGTATTAAAGTGTCAAAGGTTTGCATTTCTAGTTACATATTCAATCATTCAAACAAAGTTGAAACGGAAAGAAAGAAAAAAAAATGGAAACAAAAATTTTACGGTCGTCGGCAATTAGCGTAGGCACGAAAGAAGGTGAAAAAAAATTTTTTCTACCTACTGTGGCACAAAAGACAAAAGACAGAATAGCACTGAGAAAAAAATTTTTTGAGCTGCTCAGAGAACGTTAGCACAGTACAGCCATGGAAAATTCTCAAGGAATACTACGACAATGGGAACTTATCATTACAATGATTTACCAACATTATCCTCTCTCACGTTTTCTCAAACACTTATCGAGTTGAATAGTTTTGTTTTAAGCTTGAAAGTTGGGTCACTCTGGGTTGTCACCAGTGTTAAGATTGGTGGGTATGGGTAACTTTAAGGTAGTTATTAACATCCAATCATAAACGTTTTCTCGATAGTGTTTTTCGAAGTTGCAAGAGAGGGACAATAAGACACTTTATGGGAAAAACTCAGCTTGGATTTCTTTATTGAAGGAAGCCGTGATGACCGATAGCGTGCTTGACTTCGGACGATCTTCTCTTAGATGGGAAACTCCGTGCAGGCGAGGTCCGCCGAGCGATGACGTTGGCCGGGTGTAAGTGAGTGTGTTTGTGGAGGTTCACAGTCTGTTTAATTTTTAGCGACTGACAGAATATCAATTCCACCCGTGACGTGTGGATGAGTCACTATTTATGGGTTCAGACTTTAGAATAATTCCACGATGTGAAAAGCAAGTTGTCGTGGTTGAGCGGGTAGATTAGTTAGCCATTAGTTGTAATATACTAGGCTCTACTAGCTCCGAACCAAGTGATTGCAATGTGATATATGACCAAAGGTCAGACCGTCTCACGTCACAGATAGGCAATTTACGTGGTGTAACTCGATGGTTTAGTGAGAGATAATATGCCACGTGAATTTACAACTTGTAAAGCTCAGGACCAAGTGATTGCAATGTGATATATGACCAAAGGTCAGACCGTCTCACGTCACAGATAGGCAATTTACGTGGTGTAACTCGATGGTTTAGTGAGAGATAATATGCCACGTGAATTTACAACTTGTAAAGCTCAGGACCAGGGAATGTGTGTTGTGGCGTTTGGTGCCTATTATAGAGTGGATAGCCCTACACTAGAGCACAGCATAGGTTCCACATAGACACCACATAGTTATAGTACTGAACACAATAGACAATTGCAATGACACAGCAAGTTAGGTAAATAGTTCACTCACCTCTTGGATACCTTAACTTTATACTCAAAAGGTGGTACTGTGGCTAGTGAGGTTAGAGCGGAGATAGACGGGAAATGTATAGTATAGGGTAGAATAGAATTAGTACATTAGTTTAGAACTTAAGAAGTTAGATACCAACCACAGTAGTAATTATATACACACTCGGTCAACATGTACTTGTTGTTAAACCCGAGGCCAATCGCAGACTGACTTGCGAGTGTTGCTCTCTCGAGCGTTGCCAACTTATGGTCTCTCTAACTAGAACTTACACTACTCGCTATATTACACCCCTCCCTCCTTAATTAGAAACCCTCCCCCTGTATCCCCAGTCCCCTTATTCAATATAGTCAATCCTAAAGGTCCATTCTCACCACAGGCTTCCGAGCCTGGGTAGACCTGCGTGAGATGTTAGCACTTGGAGGCTCGTGCATCCTAGCCTCCTGGGTGGGAGTCGGGTAATCAGGTGTTCCGGTGTCAGGTTCATTGGTCGGAGGTGGTGGGTATGAATTTTGAGCAGGTTGTGGAAACAAGACGGTTTCCTCCGTAGGTTGTTCCAAGGGTTCAGGGATGGTGTTCGAGCAGGTAATAACTTGGTCCTGGTGTCGACGAACGACCTCTCCCCCCTTCAGTTGGCACTTGTAGGATACCGGGTCTGTTTTCTCAATGGTGGTAGCAGGGGTCCATTTTGGGGAACCCGGCGTGTATTGACGGACCATCACAGGAGACTCCGGCGGAATATTAACCGCGCGAGACCCTGGGTGGTATCTTTTCTGAGCGTCCTGGCGTTGAGCAACTTTGGACGCGATTGCTTCTGACGGCCAAAGCAGATCAAGACGAGAGCGAACTTTTCTGCCTAACATCAGTTCGGCGGGCGTAACACCTGTTGTCGTGTGGGGTGTCAGCCGATAGTTGAACAGAAACCTGTCTAGTGCTAGGCGTAGGGGTTCCGTTGACTTTCGTATATTCTTCTTGAAAGTTTGTACCATGCGCTCTGCCAGTCCATTAGTTGAAGGGTGGTATGGTGCGCTCGTAATATGTCGCATACCACATGCCTTCACAAATTCTTGGAATTCGGCCGATGTGAAACACGTTGCATTGTCAGAAACAATTGTTACTGGAAATCCAAATGTCGAAAAAGTGTGTTTCAGGCACGAGATCGTTTCGCTAGAGGTTGTAGTAGATGTGGGAAAAATTTCAACCCACTTAGAGTGTGCATCCACGATCACTAGATAGTATTTTCCATCCATTGGGCCCGCGTAGTCAATGTGTATGCGATGCCAAGGCTTCGCAGGCCATTCCCACGGATGGAGTTCAGCTTTCGTTGGTGCAGCTCGAGTGCTCAGGCACTCGCTGCATGACTTAGTCGTTTCTTCTAGATCTTTGTCCAGCAGCGGCCACCATACATAGCTGCGAGCTAACTCCTTCATCCTGGATGATCCAGCATGGCCAGAGTGCAGTTCGTCCACAATGGCTTGTCTGAGAGCTTGGGGTACAATAATTCTTGCTCCCCAGAGCACACAGCCATTTTGTGTGGACAATTCGTCTCGCCTCCTAGTATACGGAGCGAGATCAGGGTCACCAATTACCGTCGAAGGCCAGCCTACTTGGCAGTATTTGTATACCTTTGAAAGTACTGGGTCCCTTAGGGTGCCGTCGCGGATGTGGGTGCTGGTGACTGGAGCTGACTCAAGGAAATTAACTAAGGACGTCCATTCCGCAGGAATAGGTGTGGCTTCCTCGGGAGTTGTCAAAGGTAGACGACTGAGAGCATCAGCTGTGCCCAACAGCACGCCGGACCGGTGACGCAAGGTAAACTTGTAGGACTGCAGTAGTAAAGCCCACCTTTGAATGCGCCCGGATGCCATCGGAGGAATGCTTCTACCCGGATCAAATAGTCCTAACAAAGGTTTGTGGTCCGTAACCACAGTGAAATCCTGTCCCCACAGGTAGCAATGAAATTTTCGAAGTGCGAACACCATAGCTAGGGCTTCTTTCTCAGTTTGAGAGTAGTTGCGTTCTGTTGCTGTTAGAGTTCGGGAGGCAAAATAGGCGGGGCGTTCAATCCCATCAATAAGGTTACACAGCACCGCTCCCACACCATACGCACTACTGTCCGCCACTACCACTATGGGTTTCTGAGGGTCAAAATGGACTAGAGTCTGAGAGTCCAGGAGGGCTTGTTTAGATTTCTGGAAGGCTCTCTCCTGACTTGCATCCCATTTCCAAGGGGTTTTGTCTCTCAGTAAGGTATTTAGGGGCTCCAGCATAGTTGCAGATGATTTTAGAAACTTCCTATAGAAATTTAGCAGCCCAAGGTAGGCTCTCAGTTGAGTTACATTAGTAGGGGCTGGTGCATTCTGGATTGCTGCTACCTTCTCTGCAGTGGGGTGAAATCCATCCTTGTCAATTTGGTATCCAAGGTAGGATACCTGTGGCACTCCAATTTGGCATTTATCCATTTTCAGTTTTAGTCCTGCCTCCTGTAGTTTAGATAAGACTTGATAGAGACGCTTGTTGTGCTCTTGCTCATTAGTGGCACTCACCAGGACGTCATCCAGGTAGCAGAACACTCCTGGGAGGCCCTGCAATAGTCCTTCCATGGCACGCTGAAAGATTCCAGGTGCGGACGCAATTCCAAAACTGAGACGGTTGTAGGCAAATAACCCTCTGTGGGTGTTTATTACCGTGAGTTCCTTGGAGTCTTCATCCAAGGGTAGTTGAGCGTATGCCTGAGACATATCTAGCTTGGAGTATATAACTCCTCCTGCTAACCCGCTAAATAGATCTTCCACTCTGGGTATAGGGTAGGTATCAAGCCTAGTGGCTCTGTTGACTGTTAATTTGTAGTCCCCACAGATGCGGATGCTTTGATCAGCCTTGAGCACAGGGACGATCGCCGCTGCCCATCTCGAGTATTGTACAGGGGTGAGGATACCTTCCTGCACCAGTCTATCAAGTTCTGCCTCCACCTTTGGTCTCAGTGTGTAAGGCACGTTCCTGGCCTTACAAAACTTTGGTGGTACGGCTGGATCCACTTCTATTTTGAAATTCCTTCCCTTAAAGCAACCTAGACCTGGTTGAAAAAGGTCGGGGAATTTATTTGCTAACTCTTCAGGGCAGGTAGTCAATTTGTTGACATTATTTGATACTATAGTTAGCCCGAGGGAATCAATCAGGTCCCTACCCAGCAAAGCTGGCCCCTCCCTGTCTACAATCACAAAAGTTGCTAGTTGAGGAACCATATTACCAGGTTCACGCTGGATGTTAGCCCTAATCTCCCCACAAATCACTAGGGGTGTTCCCCCATAAGTCCTTAGCTTAACATCAGAAGGTCTCAGCTCGGGTCTTGACTTAGCTGGTATTTTAGAGTAGGTGGCCATTGAAAGGATAGACCTGGCAGCACCTGTATCTACCTCCATCTCTAATGGCACACCATTTAGTAACAATTTTATTTTGATTGGGGGTTTCATTTCCTCGGCTATTGAGAAAATCTCCCCATGACAGCCTAGATTAGCAACTGGATAGTCTGCACAGGTTGCATTGTTAGTTCTATTAGGGTTAGGGTGGTGTTCCCTCCCCCTTTTCTCATGCATAGCATGCACAAAATTATTTTTGTTGCCTTTAGCAGAATTTTGATTTTTCAATTTAAAGCAACACTTCTTAAGATGGCCTTTTTGGCCACAACCATGACAAACACTGTCTTTATAGGGGCAATCTCTACGCCAGTGCAGATTACCACAGCCGCTGCATGCTGATTTGGGGCTAGCTTGAGCCTGAGTTTTGCCCTGAGGCTTAATAGCAGTTTGCTTTACTCTATGCTGGCCCACATTTAGTATGGAATTAGGTTGCCTTAACACAACCGTCTCCCTCAGTTGAGTTTCTTTGGCAGTTGCCAGATCCACGGATTTTTTCCATGTGAGGTCATTTTCATTAAGCAAACAATTTTGAACATCATTACTGGCCACACCCAGTATGAACCTATCTAGCAGAGTTTCTTCCAGAACTTCCTGTTTGAAATTACAGGTGTCTGAAAGGGCCTTTAAGCTAGCCACAAAATCAGCAATGCTCTCCCCTTGTTTCTGGTTCCGCTTATGGAACCTAAACCTTTCAAAGATCTGGTTGCGTGTTGGCTTAAAATGCCGTCTTAATGCTTCCATGATCTCCTCATAGATAGCATCTAAAAGTCTTTTAGGTGAGAGTAGGTCTTTGGCTAACCTAACAATTTTAGGACCCACCAGAGCAATAAATGTTTTAGCTTTATTTGAATCTTCCACTTTATTAATACTAAGGAAGCAGTTTAGCCTGACTTCATATTCTGGGAATTCTTCCTCTAAAGGATTGAATTCTCCCACTGAGCCTAGCATTGGCATTTTTACCCAGCTTTACAGCTAATTGTCAGATATCTACCTGAAATAGTAGTAGCAACAATATCAGTTGCAAGAGTAGCCAGTTCAAGAGGCTGTAATAATACCCCTTGTTAAAAAAAAAAAAATCAGAAATTTACAGCATCAATACTCTAGTCACTGAATAATATAAATTCTGAGTTCCTTCATTAGTCTAGCCTCTCCCAATAGTTCTACAAAAAATAATCCTCGTCGCCAGTATTATAGAGTGGATAGCCCTACACTAGAGCACAGCATAGGTTCCACATAGACACCACATAGTTATAGTACTGAACACAATAGACAATTGCAATGACACAGCAAGTTAGGTAAATAGTTCACTCACCTCTTGGATACCTTAACTTTATACTCAAAAGGTGGTACTGTGGCTAGTGAGGTTAGAGCGGAGATAGACGGGAAATGTATAGTATAGGGTAGAATAGAATTAGTACATTAGTTAAGAACTTAAGAAGTTAGATACCAACCACAGTAGTAATTATATACACACTCGGTCAACATGTACTTGTTGTTGAACCCGAGGCCAATCGCAGACTGACTTGCGAGTGTTGCTCTCTCGAGCGTTGCCAACTTATGGTCTCTCTAACTAGAACTTACACTACTCGCTATATTACAGTGCCGTCGAGGATAAGAACGCTGTAACGCACAAGCTAAATACGCACGTGAGAGTGACGCTCAAACGAGGCGTCCCGAGCGGTGTTGCCAGTTTCAAAGGCTTCAAACTCGTAAATGTCGACCGTTATTTTATATCTCATGCATTTACACAAAAACTTCAAGGATTACTAATTATAAGTAGAAAATTATTATTAATAATTTAGAGTAAGATTTTTAATGCCAATAATTATGCTATTTAAGTGCTGATGAGAAATTTCAGAATTATACTCTTTGTAGCTAATGCTACAGCAACAAACAGATTATCTAATTAGTGGATACTGTAACGCACCATGCCAGCAGACACAAAAATCTCAATGTACACCTATGATTTCCAAATTGTCATAACAAGTTCAATAGCTTATTAAAAAGAAACACAATTCAATCTTGGTATGACTATTGTGGCCTTCCCCTAATGCAAGTAAAACGCTACGCATTTTTTTTAAATCAATGAATGTTATCAAAATGTCCCCAAAGCTTCAATGTAGACAAACCAGTCTACATCGATCCAGTCTACATAGTAAAACCCTTTGCATTTGATTTGAGAAAAAATAACCTCAAAACACGCGTGGAAACAAAATTATTATATTTTCATTGTATTAAGAACATACTGGACGAAAAAGCTAAATTGTTGGTGATTTAATCTTCGGTATTATCGCTTTTGGACTATTGCAGTCTAACCTTAGGAAACATACCTCAATATCTTGAAAAATTGTAAAAATGTATGAAATTTGTTGTCAGAGTTGTAGGCAATGGTTATTTCAAGAAATTTGATCGTGCACGCCTCTCTTTAAAAATGCAGTTGCACCTCGATGTCAGTATGATTCCGCACGACGTTTCACCAAATTATGTAAAACACAGTCTCATCTCAACAAAACTTTTTCATAACGAAAAAGATTCAAAGTTTTATCGTCCCCCATTGATAAATAATTTTTTTCTTTGCTTTTTTTAATTAATCTTGAGGAAAAGATTACTATCATGAGTTGAACTAACCTACATTTCCTCTGGCTCAAATTCAAGCTCAAGACAATGGTGGATGACCGACCTATGAAGTTCTCCCAAAGTGGGGAAACAACTGAATTTGATTTTTAAAGGTTGAATATCGAGGAATTTATCGATTTCACAAGGAAGATGTTCTTTTGATAAAGGCGAGGTCACCAGTGCTCGGGTAGAGCACATTTAATTGCAAAATGAATGAATTACGGCCTCTGACTCAGAAGGAGTTTAGGATGGGGTTCGGACGCAATATTTCTAGCGTCTAATAATCCATGAAACAACAAAACTACCACAAGCCAACACCGGGGGAAAATGAGAGAATAGTTTCACTCGCCGGTATGGGATTTATTGAGGAGAAGGTTGCACGCCGAAGTGCGAGGCTTGATTTTTGTTCGAGAGACGTCCTTGGGGAGAGTCCGAGGAGGTTGCAGGACTTCAGACGATTCGTTCAGCTCAGGCTTGCGAAGCGCGTGCTGGAGTGTGAAGTCGATGCGGGTGTAAGTGTGGGAGGTTCCGACACTAAGTGAGTAGTGAATTGAGTGCTGAGTATGGGATTTGTTACCGGTTGGGGAAACTCGGTAAGAAATGGGACTCTCGACCAAATGGTCTCAACTGGAGATTTTAGCGGCTTAGCTGCAGGGATGCAGGCCTTCCAGTATAGTGAAATTTGAAAAGGAGGAGCAACTTGCAGAAGAAACTCGGAGGAGGTAAGCTCCTTAAATTAAGGGGTTAGGGTTTGGTTTCATACGTGTTTGTGAGTGCATGAATGTGTGGTCCAGTCGATCCTGTGAGGGAGCAGGTGACTTGGATTAATTTGCACGATAACGAGTCTATTCATACACATGTGCAAGACTGCTGCATCTGCTACTTACAGAGGAACAATGGAAGAGTCTAGTGCTAAAGTCAGTACCGCAGCTCTAGCGCCCGAGTTGCAGCCTGAATCATCTTAACACCCAGAACCGGTGTTCAAGACCAACTGGTCAAAAACTCCACTGATATCACAAGCAGCAACACAACTGAGTATATAATCGTTATGTAATTTGCTAATGGAATTTAATTATGCTGGTTTGGCTTCCAGGTATTCCAAAAATAGCCAGCCAACTGCTGTCAGTTGGCGGTTGTACCTTGAGTAAAAGCAAACTACGCTTACAACTCAGCATGAGACTGAAGATTTAAATTTCCCGTACAGGGAACTAATTTCTAAAGACAAAACATGACTGAGTATGAACTAACAACTAGAAGTAAAATAATGTACATAAAATGGCATGAGAAAAGGTGAGGACTCTTGTTCTCTATAATTTAGACGAGCCAGAATTGCAGCAGAAGTTACATAAAAAGGAGTAGCACATAAACAGACACGAAAGTCAAAACAACTAAGCTGGGAACAAAGTTACAGTGATTTAAAAAGGCTCAATTAAATTCTTGGAAAAATATTGAAATATAAGAACACTGATTCTGTAATTATTTCAAACCCTACTTAATTGAAAATACAGCTGTAACAACAAGGTTTATAATTGAGGCAATGCCTAACTTCATTAAGAAAGGTACAGCTGTAGATATAAAAAATGATAATTGATGCAAACCTAACTGCATTAAGAAAAATACAGCTGTAAAGATTAGAAATGATAATTGATGCAAGCCTAACTGCATTAAGAAAAATACAGCTGTAAAGAATAAAAATGATAATTGATGCAAGCCTAGCTGCGTTAAGAAAAATACAGCTGTAAAGATTAAAAATGATAATTGAGGCAAGCCTAGCTGCATTAAGAAAAATACAGCTGTAAAGATTAAAAATGATAATTTATGATTGCTTCACACCCTAAAACAAACCCACTTGATTACAATGCCCGACAGTAAAACAGTAAAATGAAATAATCAATATTCTAGCTACTGCAGTGTCAAAAGTTGATTGAATTATAATGCTAACTGAACTGGTAAAAATACCAGTGCGAATCCGTTAAATTAAACAAATTCCAATTGAGATCTGATGCTTAAGTGAATATGCAAGCTTGCACGGCTAAATTAATTCAGGGAAAAACACTGACGAAATGGCGCAGTGAACTTGAAGCTTGTGCCTAACTAAACCGGCACAGATAAACACAGTGAATGTTCCTAAGACACAATAGCGAGCGCTCCCTAACACTGAACAAGTTAAGACACAACACAGGAAAGTTAAGACATAATACACTTAACATTAACACTTGATACTTACAATTGCCCCTCTGGGGCCCAAGCACTAACACAGGAGAATTGAATACGAGAATGACGCCTCTGCCTGAAAATGGCTATCTGAACTTGCGAAATGGTCCTACGTAATATTTCCAACGGAAGTGACGGGCGGAAACGTAGTCGGGAAATATTTTCGAAAGACATTTTTTTGGTAAAATTTTGGGTTTAATCGAATTAATTTGGGCTTGTAAAATTATAAAAATAATTACATTTGTATAATTTAATTTTAGGATGTTAGTTTTTTAATATTTTATGAAATTAGGCTGAAGTGCGGCTGAGGGTTCACTACAGACCTAATCTTATGCACCGGCTAGCCATTTTAGAGAACCCATCTAAGATCCTTTGCGAATTACCCTGACAAAAAGGGTAATTTCTAAACTATAAAACGTACAATCTTGAAATTAGTACCAAATTAATAGGCGTGACGAGTACAACATATTTATGTAATTAAAAAATTTTTTACGCCCCTGTGGGGGGCAGGAAGAGAGCCTCTCGTGGCCCCTCAATACTCGGCCGATTTTCTCTATAACGCTCATTTTGTACGAGTCATAATTTCTAAAGTATTGCACCTAAAAACTTGAAATTAGTCTCATTATAAAGATCGATTTATTCTCCAACTCTGAGTGTATAATAAAACTGTCATACGCTCCCTGGAGGAAGATGAAGAGCAAGTTTCTCCTAGCCTCTGAATGGTCGACCGATTTTTCAAAAGGCTCATTTTGTACGAGTCATAATTTCTAAAGTAATGCACGTAAAAATTTGAAATTAGTCTCATTATAAAGATCGATTTATTCTCCAACTCTGAGTGTATAATAAAACTCTCATACGCTCCCTGGGGGATGACAGAGAGCAAGGTTTCTCCGCCTTCTTCTAGCCTCGTAATCCGCGCTGCCGAAGGCCGCGCTCACCTAAGTTATGAAGTGCTGTTTGAATTCTTGTCCATAGCCTTGTCGTTCCCCCATCGTGGGTCTTCGAATCCCGGAGGTGACGATATTTTTTTTCTGAGTTGTAGAATAATCATTTTCATGTGTCTTACTCATGTAGACTTTTTCTACGTTATGCCTCTCATTTGTTGTTAAATATGGCTCGTCAATAAAATACAATAGAGGTGTCCGAACTGAAATTAATGCAGTTTCAAGTTTTGAAGACTTTTATAGCGTGATAGTTTTGTGCATCTAGTGATAGTTTTCTTGTTCTCTTCTACACATAGGCCTACCTATACGTACAAAAGTGTTCAAGTGAAAATACAGCTGTGAAGTTTGTATCAATTTCCGAAACATATGCATTCAGTGAAGTAATAATGAATTCCTCTGTTGTGCTGTGCCTGTTTATTAAAAAATGAGAAGAAACTCAACAAAGTAATCCCTCTAATTCCAGAAATCAAACGAATTCCCAAAGTTTGCATCATTATAGTGATTTCGCTTTCTGGACTTAGATAAGGGCAATCAAATCTCCAATCGACATTTAGAGATTATATACTGATTTGAATATTCCTGCAATACTTCGTTATTCAAAACCTAATACGAATGTTTGGTATTCTGGGATCTCCGAAATGAGAGGGATTACGTAGAGGAAAATTATGATAATTTTTTTCTATTTTTTTTATTAATTTTCGTATTGAAATTTAGCGATATATTTCATAATATGTAGATGATTGAAGAAGTGAACAAATTTCTTATACTATTCTAATGATTATCATTATTCAGTAGTTACACCATGCGCAAAGTACCCCAACGTGTAAGGAATGATACTTTCATGAATGAATTCCCAGAATATGACTCTGTGGACGGAAATTTGTACAATACTTATTGCGGGAAAACTGTTCCTTTATCGTGAAACATTATAAGAGTTTACACTGTTTTTGTCCAAATATCGGCTGAGACTTCATCTTTATCAATAACGAAGATAATCCTTTTGGTTCAGCATAAAGTTAACTAAAATTAACCATTTTCATCTACGGTAAAATCAAAGAAAGCTGGTAGCTCGCTTTGACTAAGTTCCCTTCTGTCAAGGTGTCGCGGGTTCGAATCCCATCGCTGCGCATCGATTTTTGCATGGCATCCAGTGAATATTTTTTATGTTTTCTTCATTAGCAGCAAATGCATGATATTTTAAATATTGAAGACTATCGTAAAGAATCATTACTTTACGGTTCATTATTTGATATATCGCACAATATCCAATTAACTGAAGCCCTTCATTCAGCAGTCGCATGTTGCTTGCAAATAATTGCGAGGTACTGTGCATACGACACTCCGCAATCGCATATATCTAACCTGGAGCCGCATATTTTAAGCGCTGACAATTTCACATACGCGTCCATATATGCATGTGTATATTAGCACAGCTTTAATTATAAGCATTATTAGGTTTCCTCAAAGCGTTACTGCAGAAATAGAAAGTTAGTATCAAGTTCTTAATTGGAAAAGTTATGCCAATATGCCAATACAAAAAATCGCCAATACAAGCGCGCCCCAACGAGAGTGTTCTCAACTATCCGCAGTTTTGGGCAGCTGCGCCGCAGCAAGTTGCGGCCGCAATTGCGATCGCAACTTTTTCTGTTGCGGTTGCAACCGGTTGCGCCGCAATAATTTTTGGAAAGCTGCGAACCTGTTGCGATCGCAACCATTTTCGACGTGTCAGGCCACAACTCGCAACCGCAACATCACGATTTCAATTAAATTTGCAAAATAACTTCAATAAAGTTCAATACGCGTTTCATTCTCGTTTGAAACTAAACCGTACAGGGTAAAACCCATCTGGCAACTGTTTATTATAAGCATTAGGCGATACAGTGAAACACATACACTTTACTTACAGTATATAAGTATATTTTAATGTAACTCATTATATGACATATGTTATTAGGAATGATGTAAGTTGTCAGTGTAGAATTATGTGTTATACGGCAAATTTACATAGCTAGATGATGCGATTTGCCAATGTACTTCAAATCGACGATTTTATCTTGGCGTCCTCTCTGCATCAACATTTTAAGCTAAAATGGCTAAACGAAGTGCAAAGAGTGGAGGTAATAACAGCAAACTAATCGCCCATCTTAATGACAGATCGGAAAATGGTATTTCAGCTTAGGGGAGTAGTGCGGAGGACGTTGATGACGAAGATGACTTCTTCAACGTCGTAATGAAATCGGATGAGATGGAAAAAACGAAGAGAAGTTCGTTGAAACAAGTCGATGATTGGCTGAAACATTTTTGAGAGGCAACGTTGATCGTCATTACAGTGCATAGACATTGTCACATCGAGATCACGAACCAGTATTAAAATCATAGGAGTGGAATAACAAAAAGCAGAGGAATATCATATATTACAGGAGCATATGCATGGTTTTTCTTTATGCGTCATATAGGCAATACAAATGTTCTGCACTTTTCTGTTTTCTAATTTATTTGCTATATATATGGAACTCCTATCAAAATATAGCTACTAGCTAAGTACCTTCTCATTATTATTAGTAAAAAATGAAATTCATTTTATTTTAGGGTGTCACAAGAAAGCGAAGTGAATCGGACACACTCCAGCACTTGTTGCCCTTGTTTCCTGTCGTAAGAAATTTAACCAGGGAAATTTTCAGCTTCATATCTCGTCTTTTACTGGTCGCGCATTTCATTCAGTTTTGTGCTGGGCGTCAGGTTGTGCAGCGGTCACTGGTATAGCGTGCAGCGGTCACTGGTATAGCGTGCAGCGGTCACTGGTATAGCGTGCAGCGGTCAATGTTGTAAGGGCATTAGGTAGGTGAGCTCTATTTTACAATAACAAATATTTTTCTTGTTTCATGAACTTCTTCCTTAGCTTAATGTTTCTATGCACCTTGTGCAATGTGCATAGATTCCGCGTTCCTTCAACTACATACTAAATGATGCCTTCATCCTTCCTCTTTTTGAACATCTTTGTTGTGGTAAAGGGAGGCTAAAACTTTCTTATATAATAATAGTAATGCTTCCATAAGATAAACCGAGCTCGAGTCTCGTGGGTACTTGTGAATCAGACTTCTATGAGGATTTTCAAATTTTCGTGTCAGCTTGTTTGCTTTTTGCTTTTTCACCGGACTTATTGCGGAAATTTAGCTTTCACTCATCTTATGGTGCATTATGGGGTGAGTAGAGGTGTGAGTGGTGCCTTTCTGTAGAGGGGTGAGTGGTGTCTCGCTGTAGAGGGGTGAGTGGTGCCTCGCTGTAGAGGGGTGAGTGGCGCCATAAGGCACCACTCACACCTCTACTCATCCCATAAATTTCCGCAATAAGTCCGGTGAAAAAGCAAAAAGCAAACAAGCTGACACGAAAATTTGAAAATCCTCATAGAAGTCTGATTCACAAGTACCCACGAGACGCGAGCTCGGTTTATCTTATGGAAGCATTACTATTATTATATAAGAAAGTTTTAGCCTCCCTTTACCACAACAAAGATGTTCAAAAAGAGGAAGGATGAAGGCATCATTTAGTATGTAGTTGAAGGAACGCGGAATCTATGCACATTGCACAAGGTGCATAGAAACATTAAGCTAAGGAAGAAGTTCATGAAACAAGAAAAATATTTGTTATTGTAAAATAGAGCTCACCTACCTAATGCCCTTACAACATTGACCGCTGCACGCTATACCAGTGACCGCTGCACGCTATACCAGTGACCGCTGCACGCTATACCAGTAACCGCTGCACAACCTGACGCCCAGCACAAAACTGAATGAAATGCGCGACCAGTAAAAGACGAGATATGAAGCTGAAAATTTCCCTGGTTAAATTTCTTACGACAGGAAACAAGGGCAACAAGTGCTGGAGTGTGTCCGATTCACTTCGCTTTCTTGTGACATCTGAAAATAAAATGAATTTCATTTTTTACTAATAATAATGAGAAGGTACTTAGCTAGTAGCTATATTTTGATAGGAGTTCCGTATATATAGCAAATAAATTAGAAAACAGAAAAGTGCAGAACATTTGTATTGCCTATATGACGCATAAAGAAAAACCATGCATATGCTCCTGTAATATATGATATTAGTCTGCTTTTTGTTATTCCACTCCTATGATCCACTCGATGTGACAATGTCTATGCACTGTAATGACGATCAACGTTGCCTCTCAAAAATGTTTCAGCCAATCATCGACTTGTTTCAACGAACTTTTCTTCGTTTTTTCCATCTCATCCGATTTCATTACGACGTTGAAGAAGTCATCTTCGTCATCAACGTCCTCGGCACTACTCCCCTAAGCTGAAATACCATTTTCCGATCTGTCATTAAGATGGGCGATTAGTTTGCTGTTATTACCTCCACTCTTTGCACTTCGTTTAGCCATTTTAGCTTAAAATGTTGATGCAGAGAGGACGCCAAGATAAAATCGTCGATTTGAAGTACATTGGCAAATCGCATCATCTAGCTATGTAAATTTGCCGTATAACACATAATTCTACACTGACAACTTACATCATTCCTAATAACATATGTTATATAATGAGTTACATTAAAATATACTTATATACTGTAAGTAAAGTGTATGTGTTTCACTGTATCGCCTAATGCTTATAATAAATAGTTGCCAGATGGGTTGTACCCTGTACGGTTTAGTTTCAAACGAGAATGAAACGCGTATTGAACTTTATTGAAGTTATTTTGCAAATTTAATTGACATCGTGATGTTGCGGTTGCGAGTTGTGGCCTGACACGGCGAAAATTGTTGCGATCGCAACAGGTTCGCAGCTTTCCAAAAATTATTGCGGCGCAACCGGTTGCAACCGCAACAGAAAAAGTTGCGATCGCAATTGCGGCCGCAACTTGCTGCGGCGCAGCTGCCCAAAACTGCGGATAGTTGAGAACACTCTCGTTGGGGCGCGCTTGTATTGGCGATTTTTTGTATTGGCATATTGGCATAACTTTTCCAATTAAGAACTTGATACTAACTTTCTATTTCTGCAGTAACGCTTTGAGGAAACCTAATAATGCTTATAATTAAAGCTGTGCTAATATACACATGCATATATGGACGCGTATGTGAAATTGTCAGCGCTTAAAATATGCGGCTCCAGGTTAGATGTATGCGATTGCGGAGTGTCGTATGCACAGTACCTCGCAATTATTTGCAAGCAACATGCGACTGCTGAATGAAGGGCTTCAGTTAATTGGATATTGTGCGATATATCAAATAATGAACCGTAAAGTAATGATTCTTTACGATAGTCTTCAATATTTAAAATATCATGCATTTGCTGCTAATGAAGAAAACATAAAAAATATTCACTGGATCCCATGCAAAAATCGATGCGCAGCGATGGGATTCGAACCCGCGACACCTTGACAGAAGGGAACTTAGTCAAAGCGAGCTACCAGCTTTCTTTGATTTTACCGTAGATGAAAATGGTTAATTTTAGTTAACTTTATGCTGAACCAAAAGGATTATCTTCGTTATTGATAAAGATGAAGTCTCAGCCGATATTTGGACAAAAACAGTGTAAACTCTTATATTGTTTCACGATAAAGGAACAGTTTTCCCGCAATAAGTATTGTACAAATTTCCGTCCACAGAGTCATATTCTGGGAATTCATTCATGAAAGTATCATTCCTTACACATTGGGGTACTTTGCGCATGGTGTAACTACTGAATAATGATAATCATTAGAATAGTATAAGAAATTTGTTCACTTCTTCAATCATCTACATATTATGAAATATATCGCTGAATTTCAATACGAAAATTAATAAAAAAAATAGAAAAAAAATTATCATAATTTTCCTCTACGTAATCCCTCTCATTTCGGAGATCCCAGAATACCAAACATTCGTATTAGGTTTTGAATAACGAAGTATTGCAGGAATATTCAAATCAGTATATAATCTCTACATGTCGATTGGAGATTTGATTGCCCTTATCTAAGTCCAGAAAGCGAAATCACTATAATGATGCAAACTTTGGGAATTCGTTTGATTTCTGGAATTAGAGGGATTACTTTGTTGAGTTTCTTCTCATTTTTTAATAAACAGGCACAGCACAACAGAGGAATTCATTATTACTTCACTGAATGCATATGTTTCGGAAATTGATACAAACTTCACAGCTGTATTTTCACTTGAACACTTTTGTACGTATAGGTAGGCCTATGTGTAGAAGAGAACAAGAAAACTATCACTAGATGCACAAAACTATCACGCTATAAAAGTCTTCAAAACTTGAAACTGCATTAATTTCAGTTCGGACACCTCTATTGTATTTTATTGACGAGCCATATTTAACAACAAATGAGAGGCATTACGTAGAAAAAGTCTACATGAGTAAGACACATGAAAATGATTATTCTACAACTGAGAAAAAAATATCGTCACCTCCGGGATTCGAAGACCCACGATGTGGGAACTGTTGCGATACAGAGAAAGGGGTGGGTTTAGGACCCCCTTTCCATACGCTGAGGGAATTCCAACCCCCACACATGTTATAGTATTATCCTTTATGCTTGCGTACACCTGTATACCAGACATGGAGAATAAAAGAATTTGAAAGATTAAGACGCATTTATTTTTGAGATGAACACGTGGATAAACGCACAAGGCATGGGAACGAAATGATTTGAAATGGCACAGCGGCGTCAATGAAAAATACGTAAGTTTCTACCGCCACAATATTTAAACACGACATCATACAAATGTGCTGCTTACCGAGCCTTCAAGTTACAAATACTCCCTCGTTGACGACGATTCACGCATCCACAGTAACACAAATCATAACATTTGCGAGAGTAACACATCACGATTTAACCTGGAATTGTGATACGGTGTCGAATCATACAACGGGAAGTCGATCCTCGACTAAATAGACACAATAAATCGGTTGCCTATAAAATTAGATGATTCTTCACGATACTTTGGAAAGCACTTATCTGTGTGCTGCTCTACATCTGAATTTGAACTTCAATCACCACCTAAAAGAGCTCTCACAACTATGAAGCACTCGCACTTTTGATAATAAATGATTCACTGATGGACATTCACTGACGATGCTGTTGCTCACTGCTGATGTTCCGCGTCGTAGCTTTAGGTTTGCTGCAGGTGTAGGCTGATGTCTTGCCCGCGCTGCAGCGATGCCTCTGCCGCTCCCTCATCGTGCCGCCGGCATTCCAACTCGAGTTCACAGCCGCCGTGGTGCCTGGAGTGTCTTAAGAGTCTCAATGGCAAGCCACTTCACTGTAGATTTGCGTGTTGCTTTACGCATTGTGGGTGGACGAACTTAACTGTTTGCCATTTGCAATGTTGACGACTGCCGCTGAAGTTGACTGTGAGTTCGACCCCGATGCACAGATGTTGAATGCTCTTGGTTGAATCTCCGACGCGTTTATTCATGACGATCACCGATGCGAGGCTGGTTTACTTCGATTAGGCTTCCTTTGTAAGACGATGCTTCAATGACTTCCGACGTCCAACGTTATTTTATGTGCCTCGAATTATTAACTTTCAAGTTGCAGTTGGGTATAAGGCCAGCCGACGAGGCTGGCCTATTGTGTAGAACACCCTCAGACGTCTTGCGCAGTCTCTCACGTGTGTTCAAAAATTCCCCTCCATGCTTCCTTCTACGGGCCTTATATGTGTTTCGCTTCCCTCTTTCTCGATCGTTCTCGACGCTTCTATTCTACAGAGGCAGCATCTGCAACCTTATTGGCGGAATTCTTGCTCGTTCTGACGTCTGGGACTCTCATTGGTGTGTTCTCAGACACACCTTCTTGCGTCATTCCTTTGGCAAGCGGTGATTGGCTCAGGTCGTGCGGGCCTCTGTTACTCCGTCACGCCCGCCTCCTTGCTCTACAAAGCCTCGGCTTGTGTTGTGCCTGTGTATGTGTGCTTCGATGTGTGTTTGTGTTGTATGGACGCCTGGACCGTAGAAGTTTGGACGAAGCGCCAACCGCCTTGTGACACCTTGATATATGACATCCTGTTTCAAGCACTTGAGAGCGCTTGCACAAAGAACCGACCCTCGCCGACACGACACACAACACATTACAATGTTTGTAGCCCCGCAGAATGTTTACCCTTCTTTTAAAATGTTATAGCTTCACGGAATTTAGCCCAAAAATAAAATGTGATATGATTTTGCCAAATATATATGCCTTATTTATTCTATTTCACCACATATCCCCGCGCCCTTAACAAAATTTGAGCCGACGGTTCAAATTTTCCTATGACAATATCAAAGCATTGTAAGTTTCAAAATTTTCACTCGTTAATTTCAATTATGACCGTTACGTACCCCTTACGTTAAAAATTAGAAAATGTTCACCCCCATTTTTCAATCCCTTCGCTTTTCCCGACATGAAAATATCCCTACATATCACCTCATGATTTACCTTCTTGCAACACACCTATGTTGACGCATTTAAAAAATTCATTAATACCTGACACACACTAAATACTTGCAACGCACATTTCTTATACACATTATTATAGAACGCAAGGAGAAAATAACACATCAAAGATAACGCATAAATCGGACAACATGAACGCACAAAATAAAACACACACGACATATTATTCTCGACTTGCCCTCGGCAAATTCATCGACATAGATAAACATATCAATTAGAGATCGAAAAATCGGCGAATTTGTTACAAGCAGAGACATCCTTTCAGCTTTCTCGGTTGCAATCCACCTGAAAACACAATCTCAAGAATGGAGGTGATTTTCAGCCTCAAGTTTTCTTCCTCATAATTATTATTTCAGCCTGTGGTTCAAAGTAGACGTTCTTCTTCCAACAAAACTCGCTGTTGCTCCTCCTGCGCGCCTAGCTTCAGCTTGTTGTTGTTGCTGTGATTTGCTGCTCCTCGGCTCGCTACTGATCCTCGGCTTGCTACTGATCCTCGGCTTGCTACTGCTCCTGGGCTTGCTACTGATCCTGGCTTGCTACTGATCCTGGCTTGCTACTGATCCTGGCTTGCTACTGATACTGGAGAGGGCCCCCTGCTGAGAATCGAAGTTACTGAAGCTTTTCCATAAAAAATTCATCCTTGGCGTCACGTGAATTCGTGGAAAATTCCGTAGATCCTCGTTGCGTAAACTCGCGGACAAATCCTGTAGATTACGGCGTCAATACGCGTTGGACTCCCACGTCGGAGCTCATAAGCTCTTTCATTATAATTGTAGAAAATGAAGCACATTTATTTGCGAAGACCTTCAGGTTTTGTTCTCAGTCAGCTCGGCGCCTAGCATGACATCAACCCCTTAGGTTCGCGTTATAGTGCCAAGATCAACTTCCGTAAATACGCGTTTAATTGTCTAACATGGTTACTTGGTAATCGAGAGACAGCGCATTACATGGTCGCTCAACGTAAGAATGGTTCCTCGGTTTCCTTCAAATCTGCCTTGAGTGAGGCGGACGTGAGCTACGCGAAGAATTCCTCCATACACACATAAAATATTTAATTTCCGGTATCCTCAACCAACTCTAGACAAAGCCGAAATTCGTTCGACGGTGTTACTAATCGGTCAAATCACCTCACAAGACTATATGAACATTATTACACATGATGTACGAACTCGCAGGAGATTTACCTTGTAGGCCGAAATCCTGAATACGCACCAATAAAAAAAAAACACATATACATTGGGTATTGTCAAGGCGTCTAACTTTACATTATACTCTGCCGCGAAGGCTCTTCTAACGATCAGACATTATGACAACACCGACACACCAGAAAAAATTTACACAAACATTGGGTACTATCAGGTCATCGGACTTTACGTTATACTCGGCCGCGAAGGCTTTTCTAGCGATCCGACATTCTAACAATACCGACATACCAAAAAAAATTACACATACATTGGGTACTATCAGGTCATCGGACTTTACGTTATACTCGGCCGCGAAGGCTTTTCTAGCGATCCGACATTCTAACAATACCGACATACAAAGAAATTCAGAAATAAAATAGACATAACATAAAATTTATCCGATTCTCAGCCCCAGATTCAGAGCAGCACATTTAAATGATTCCACGTTGCTCGACAACATCGTTCGTACATACGATTTGTATATATTCTTTCTGTTTCAAAGTTTCACTAACGTCGTTAAACAACGCATTAAGGGAATTATCACCCTAATGATTATCATGCCTACATGACAATGAACAAAAAATGAAATTAATGACGTATACCAATGATGTTTGAGAATGACCAGCGTCAGCGTCAACAACATTATGGGGAAAGAGTGATCAAGAAATTCCCACACCACGGCGCTGATACCTTCACCAGTTTGACTCAAATAACTCGTCATTTTGATACGACACATTTATAAATCAATGTTACTGATCATACTCTCTCAGACATTTCCTACTTTCAAATCCTACATTATAACCTCACGTAATACCACACCTAACTTCACGCACAAGAGAATTTTATAGCCTTGGCTCAGAACGGCCATAAATTACATAGCTTCGCTGCACCGCAGACTGTCACGCTGATTCTTATTGTCAAGATAAATTCCATGTATTCACTGCAATGCTTTTCATTTCAATTCTCACGCTGTATTAAATCCTTCTAACAGAAAATAAAGTCTCCATATGGAATATTGTACATTTCCGACAATGTGAAACGCTCATATTTCCGTGAAGCTAACTCGTTAACTTTGCCTAAGCAAGAACACACTCTCAGTGTTACACAATAATTCAGTTTGAATTACCGACGAGAATGGACAGCATCATTTAAGATTTTATAAAAATATTAAATGCATTACGCTTGCAACTTCAAAAACGAAATTTATACATCGAGTATTGTAGCTGACTTCATGAAATTCTCACTTTGATACAGCAAAAATCCTCCTTGATACAGCAAATCTCCTCTTTAATTTTCATTAACTCCTTAGGAACAAACTCCAATTGGGTGGTATATTCCAGTGTTAACAAAATTATTAAAAGTTTCAATTCATCATGGTGAGCATCAACTTGAAGGTTCCTATTCTGGGCAATCAACGATTTAAACAAAAATGCGAGCTTAAATTCAATACGCGTTCAAACTGATACAGAAAAATTATTTTATCGGCGACCTGTAACCGTTTAGACTACAAAAAAAATTGCATTTAATCCACGTGTTTACCTTTTAAAATCTACAGACACTTAATATAATAAAATTCCTTCCTACCTGAAGGCAGCTAGGATTGAATAATCTTAAGTTACTACGCTCTACTGTCGAATTCACATCAAAAGGAAATTTTCAAACATCATGAATTTATAAAAGTTAAGGAAGCAAAATTTTATGCTCAGTGAATTTGATATAAAGGTATGGATTAACTCATGTCAGGGTCGAAATGGATTGTATACTTGGCACATGTGAAAAATCACCCAAAATATTTAATGATTTTGGTGTATTATTATTGAAGCAATTATTTAAATTCTCACTCTGATGTACTGGAGCTTATCACAATGATCTTGTGATAAGAAGAGGATGACGAATTTACTTTACTTAACACACGAGCAGCGGCGTCATTTCTATCTAAGCAAATAAAATTAGACCACGAACTGAATGCGCAGCATCGTAGAAAATCATCACTTACTTTAACACACTACATTTAATTTTTATCCTAAGCACCGTCACTTAATTCATTCAACAATTTTGCAACAAGAATTTACCACCCCTTTGATAGCAAGGAAATTGATTCTCAAAATTCCCATTACTGCTTCTCAGCAGATGTCAATTTTATAATTGAAGCACTCAGATATCAACGAGTGAAAATATGAATTATGTTGCTGAAGCTGATTGGAGAAGCTTGACGCACACGAGGCCCAAAATTTTTGCAAATTATTTATAAGTGAGGTATCATTTAAAAGAAAATTCCAACTAGATTAATTACTGAATGTCTCAAAGCCCAGATAAATGTAAACTTGTTCCAAAGATTCTCTTAAGATGAGGCGGTGTTTGCTAAATTTACGGCGTTATTCTCCAGAGCCATCGCTGCACACCTAAATTCAGTTAAACCTAATAATTGTACACATGATATAAAATTCAACCAAAAAAAAATTTTTAGCACTCAAGAAAAATTTTATAGAACACAGCGTCAAGAAAATAGAGCAAGTATTCTCCTAGCAAACGCAGCAGAGCTTATCTACTGATGCACAATGATTATTTCTACTCATAACACATTCAACTGTAAATTTCCACTGAAGAATGAAGGACATTTAAATTTGATGACTCACTGCAGCATTTGACAGGATTTGATGGTTTTGGAAGTTCAAGAAAATTAGAAATGCTCAGGAAACCATGCTTCATTATTCTAAATAATTGGGGCTAGATTCGCTGTGGAAAGTTACATCAAGTCAACTCAGCATTATGACGAGCTTGAACACTTTGTGTAATACTGATGAAGTGAGTTTCTTATTTGATTTATAAAAAACTAATGTTAATGGATCACTCAGCTTCAAATGACTTAGTCTCGCTCGTTTAAATTAGCCACTTCAGGAGATGGTCTGGCTACGACCACAAGAATTTGGTTTATCGCCTTACGAGCCGTGTCCAGTGCCTGCCTGTCTCCTCAAACTCTGGGCCGTCAATTAGACGGCACTCAAAAATGCATCGAGAAAAATTTAACAGGCAGAAATTTCTATTTAACATTGAGCACTTATATGATTGAATTGACTGTTTGATCATTACACACACAAAAAAAATATTCGGACACCGCATAAATCATTTAAAAAAATTAACCCATGCTGAGAAATAGATATCACGAAGCACACAATCCAATTTGCATTTCATCCTGTTACGGAACGTGGCCAAATTATGCTGCCTCTCGGATGCACCAAAAAGAAAATGTGCCAAGAAGACAACGCTATCAATTGAACTTTGATTTAATATTTTCTCAAACAACATTAACTGAATTAACTCAGCGGCACGAGAAAACTGAGCAAAGATCTCGGAAAATATCAATTCCTCATAGCATTTCGAAATTAATGGCCATGGATAACACTTAGTCAAGTACACTTCAAATTAGGCGCTCAGATTTAGTCCGACTGCAGCTGCCAGAATCTCCATTTTATTACTCCGTCCTTCAACCGCGCGACCGGCGTTAGGCGTCGGTACAGCACGTCCACGGCACCGCTCTCTACGTTAGAAATTTTACTCCAAGTTGGAATGCCCACGAAATGACACGGATGAATTGTACTTGCAGAAAATTCTGCTTAATTATCGAGCGACTATTTGACTGAATTAAAAAAAAGAAGAAACAGATTTTTTAGACAACTGAAAATAATAAAAAAATCTCCATGTTGATATACAGACAGTACGCTTACATAGGACAATTAATATATATTTCTCCTGTTGCGATACAGAGAATGGGGTGGGTTTAGGACCCCCTTTCCATACGCTGAGGGAATTCCAACCCCCACACATGTTATAGTATTATCCTTTATGCTTGCGTACACCTGTATACCAGACATGGAGAATAAAAGAATTTGAAAGATTAAGACGCATTTATTTTTGAGATGAACACGTGGATAAACGCACAAGGCATGGGAACGAAATGATTTGAAATGGCACAGCGGCGTCAATGAAAAATACGTAAGTTTCTACCGCCACAATATTTAAACACGACATCATACAAATGTGCTGCTTACCGAGCCTTCAAGTTACAAATACTCCCTCGTTGACGACGATTCACGCATCCACAGTAACACAAATCATAACATTTGCGAGAGTAACACATCACGATTTAACCTGGAATTGTGATACGGTGTCGAATCATACAACGGGAAGTCGATCCTCGACTAAATAGACACAATAAATCGGTTGCCTATAAAATTAGATGATTCTTCACGATACTTTGGAAAGCACTTATCTGTGTGCTGCTCTACATCTGAATTTGAACTTCAATCACCACCTAAAAGAGCTCTCACAACTATGAAGCACTCGCACTTTTGATAATAAATGATTCACTGATGGACATTCACTGACGATGCTGTTGCTCACTGCTGATGTTCCGCGTCGTAGCTTTAGGTTTGCTGCAGGTGTAGGCTGATGTCTTGCCCGCGCTGCAGCGATGCCTCTGCCGCTCCCTCATCGTGCCGCCGGCATTCCAACTCGAGTTCACAGCCGCCGTGGTGCCTGGAGTGTCTTAAGAGTCTCAATGGCAAGCCACTTCACTGTAGATTTGCGTGTTGCTTTACGCATTGTGGGTGGACGAACTTAACTGTTTGCCATTTGCAATGTTGACGACTGCCGCTGAAGTTGACTGTGAGTTCGACCCCGATGCACAGATGTTGAATGCTCTTGGTTGAATCTCCGACGCGTTTATTCATGACGATCACCGATGCGAGGCTGGTTTACTTCGATTAGGCTTCCTTTGTAAGACGATGCTTCAATGACTTCCGACGTCCAACGTTATTTTATGTGCCTCGAATTATTAACTTTCAAGTTGCAGTTGGGTATAAGGCCAGCCGACGAGGCTGGCCTATTGTGTAGAACACCCTCAGACGTCTTGCGCAGTCTCTCACGTGTGTTCAAAAATTCCCCTCCATGCTTCCTTCTACGGGCCTTATATGTGTTTCGCTTCCCTCTTTCTCGATCGTTCTCGACGCTTCTATTCTACAGAGGCAGCATCTGCAACCTTATTGGCGGAATTCTTGCTCGTTCTGACGTCTGGGACTCTCATTGGTGTGTTCTCAGACACACCTTCTTGCGTCATTCCTTTGGCAAGCGGTGATTGGCTCAGGTCGTGCGGGCCTCTGTTACTCCGTCACGCCCGCCTCCTTGCTCTACAAAGCCTCGGCTTGTGTTGTGCCTGTGTATGTGTGCTTCGATGTGTGTTTGTGTTGTATGGACGCCTGGACCGTAGAAGTTTGGACGAAGCGCCAACCGCCTTGTGACACCTTGATATATGACATCCTGTTTCAAGCACTTGAGAGCGCTTGCACAAAGAACCGACCCTCGCCGACACGACACACAACACATTACAATGTTTGTAGCCCCGCAGAATGTTTACCCTTCTTTTAAAATGTTATAGCTTCACGGAATTTAGCCCAAAAATAAAATGTGATATGATTTTGCCAAATATATATGCCTTATTTATTCTATTTCACCACAGAACGACAAGGCTATGGACAAGAATTCAAACAGCACTTCATAACTTAGGTGAGCGCGGCCTTCGGCAGCGCGGATTACGAGGCTAGGAGAAGGCGGAGAAACCTTGCTCTCTGTCATCCCCCAGGGAGCGTATGAGAGTTTTATTATACATGTAGCATATCGCTACAAAGCGTAAGAATTATGAATTTTCCCTTTCGCACTTAAATAAAATTAATCATTGGCGTTAAAAATCTTACTATAATTTATTATTAATTATTTTCTACTTCTAATTCGTAATCATTGAAGTTTTTGTGTAAATACATGAGAGATCAAATAATCATTCGACATTTCGAGTTTAAAGCAGCCTGATACGGCAACATCGAAGAGCGTCTCTTGAACTAGCTCACTCTTGCTTGTGGCTTTAGCGTGCGAACATCATCTTGACCTCCACGTCATCACACACACCACTTACAACATTCTCCCTGGGCCGCTTTTGGGATTTCTCTACTTGGATTAGATTTGGCTATGCTCAAAAACCTTCAGCCTTATATATTCCCTAATTACGGGCCTTAATTCTCAACTGCCTAAAATTACGGGCACAATTGAATTAGCCCCTCGATTGCCGAATTCAGCGTGCCTGGATCATAATTACTATTCAAACCAAGAGTCATCATCGCCATCAGGCTCGGCACCTTGATCAAACTCACCTGCTTCAAAATTAAGCAGGCTTTGCCCACACAAATAGCTACGCACCGATTGTTGTGCTTGTTTACAAATTGCCCTCAGTAAATATAATATTCTGAACACAATACACTTAAAAATCTCATCCACCGGCCGGAGCGACTGCCTCCGGACTGCGAAGTATCTTCAGTCAAGATCTGCAGGATCAAGTCTCGTCGATCCGCAGGATCAAGTCTCGGCGACCTTCCTGGCTTCTTCCAATAAAACCATACAAAAAAAGCTGAGTCCAAAGAGCCTTATTATCCCTCTCATAATTTTTCCCAGATGCTTGTCGAGGTTTCGTGAGGACTGGCTATACCCCTCGGTCAGATCTAAACACTGGTGACCCCAGTAAAAATAACACTGGCAACCCCAAAGATAAAAATCACTGGTGAAGACCCCAGTTAAAATACCCCCAGTTAAAATAACCCCAAAACCTTCTTTAAGAACTCGACAAGTATTTGAGAGGTTGTGAGAGAGGTAATTTTGGTATATCATTGTAGTAATAAATTTCCCATGTCGTAGTCTTTGAGAATTTCTTAGATTACTGTGTTAATGGTGATTCTCTGAGCAGCTCTAACAAAAATTTTTTTCAGCGCTTTACTGTCCTTTTTTGTTTTATGTGCCTCAGTAGGTAGGGAAAATATATTGTTTTCCTATTTCTGTGCTTACGTTTAGTACGTTTATTCTGACGACCGCAAAAATTCGCGTTTCCATTCTCTCTTTCCCTCCGTTTCTTCAACGTTATTGATCGATTGAGTAGGTAGAAAAATAATTTTCCTCACCTGCTTTATTTTTGTGCCTACGCAAATTGCCGCATACCGCATAATTTTTTTCTCGTTTCCAATTTCATATTCCCTTTCCTTCTGTTTCAACTTAATTTGAATGATTGAGTAGGTAAAGAATTAACGCAAACCCTTGCCACTTAATTCCAAGTCATAGGCACTGATATCTTAATTGCGCACCCCTAAAGAGATTGCTAGCATGCCTGACTCAGATAATGAAGATCGAGCCCCCACAAAACCCATTAGGCTCCCTCCCTTCATTCCGGAGGACGCCCACACCTGGTTCCAACAGTGTGAGGCAATGTTTAGGTATCATAGAGTTACTAGTAACACTGATCAATTCTACGCCCTTGTGTCCGCAGCCCCCACAAAATTGTTGAATGATTCAAATCAATTGCTCGAAAGCCCTCCCGCCGTTGATCCGTACGGCACCTTAAAAAGAAAGATTCTGCAGAAGTTGCAGATGTCCGATGCGGACAAATTTCGTAGTTTGGTAGACGCCTCAGCAATTCCATCTGTCTCTAGCTCTTTCTCTCCCACTTCGCTAGTGAAAGAACTGCGAAAACTCGCTACGGGTGTTGCCGTAGCTGAGGGATTCCTGAAGGAAGTTTTCATGACTAAGCTTCCACAAAACGTGCGCCCATTTCTATCGCTAGCAGGCCCCGATCAAACGCTGGAAAAGCTAGCGGAGTCCACCGAGACGGTGATGCGCAACATCAATTCGCCACAAGCACCGCAAGTTGCGTCCCTGAATGCAGCTGCTGCAAATTTTAGCCCCATAAATACCCAGAATCAATCCTCAGCCACAATAGATAAGTTGCAGCAAGACATCGCTGAGATAAAGCAAGCTCTCCAGAATTGCCAGTTAGGTCAGAGTGGCCAGAGCGTAGCTCACATTCAGCAAGGCCCAGGGAGATTCCAAAGCCACCAAAATGCCTACGACTATCCTTATGACTATCCCTCCAACTATCATCCTTTTCCTCCTCCTCAACGCTTTGATAGAGGTAGATCTTATGATAGGTCAAATCAAGACCGTCGCTTTCGGTCGCGCTCTCGTGATGCCGGTAGCAATTTATGCTGGTATCACACAAAGTATGGTGACCAAGCACGAAAGTGCGGGTCCCGTTTTTGCCCTCGCTATACCGAAATGACTTCGGGAAACGCCAACAGCAACGCATAGTAGCGAGTACTGCGTTGCCTCATTCCCAGACTACTCGCCTCTTGACCATCCTTGATCCCACAACCAAATACCGATTTTTAATAGACACTGGCTCCAGTGTGTCAATTATCCCAGCCACGGTGAAAGACAAAAACAACCCATTGTTGGCGACATTACGCGCCGCAAACGGCACGCCAATTCCTTGTTACGGTGAAAGAGTATTAGAGTGCAGTCTGGGATTGAGGCGAAACTTTCGTTTCACATTCCTGATCGCGGAAGTACAAGAGCCCATAATAGGTGCTGATTTTCTAGCCAAGTTTGGCATACTTGTAGATGTTAAAAACCGTAGAATTAGGGACGAGGAGACACAGATCTCAATTCCCGCTTGTAGCATAACTAGAGCTAATGTCTTGCATTCTTTCTCTATCGCCTTAAAGGAAGAGTGCATGTTTGAGCAATTACTAAAAGATTTTCCTGCATTGACAAATTCTAACTTAGTTTCTACAAAAATGCAGACCAGCACAAAGCACTTCATAGAGACGCAAGGTCCGCCGGTTTACTCCCGTGCAAGGCGATTGCCGCCTGACCGCTTGGCGTTAGCCAAGAAAGAATTCGCGCGCATGCTCGAAAATGGCATTATCCGCAGTTCCAAAAGTCCTTGGGCTAGCCCTCTTTTGCTAGTACCCAAGGCTAACGGTGAATTCAGACCGTGCGGGGATTTCCGCAGGTTGAATGCCGTTACTCTACCTGATCGCTACCCTATTCCTTACCTTCATGATTTCAGTGCTAATTTAGAGGGAGCTCAAATTTTCTCAAAGATAGACCTTCAGCACGCCTTTCATCAAATTCCACTTGAGGAAAGCGCAATTGAGAAGATCGCGGTAATCACTCCGTTCGGTCTCTTTGAGTTCCTAAAAATGCCATATGGCTTGAGGAACGCTCCTCAAACGTTCCAAAGGCACATGGCTGAAATTTTCTCTGATCTCACTTTCGCCTATGTCTATCTAGACGACATCCTAGTGGCATCCACAACCCCGGAGTTGCACAAAGACCACCTTAGGGTCGTTTTTCAAAGACTGTCCGACAATGGACTCCTCCTAAATCCTGCAAAATGTGAGCTCGGAAAGCCATCACTGATTTACTTAGGTCATGAAATCTCTAGCCTAGGTCTAAAACCTTTGCCTTCCAAAGTAGAAGTGATCAAAAACTTTCCTCTTCCACAGACCCAGAAGGAACTAAGAAGGTTCCTAGGTTCTGTTAACTTCTATCATCGTTTCATTCGCAAATGTGCTCAAAATTTAGCGCCCTTGTCTGACCTCCTCGAACCGAAACGAAAAGGCAAATCTATTGAGGTAAAATGGACGGAAGAAGCGCGCAAAGCTTTTGAGGAAATAAAACACAAGTTAGCTTCCGCGACTGAATTATCCTACCCTATTGCTAATGCTGATTTTAGTCTAGTAGTGGACGCTTCCAGTACTGCTGTAGGTGCTGTTTTGCAACAACAAGTAGGTACTAACATCTCTCCTCTTGCTTTCTTTTCAAAAAAGCTGTCGCCCACTGAGCGTGCTTATAGCGCGTTCGGTAGGGAACTTCTTGCTATCTACTTGTCTGTGAGACACTTTCGCTATGCTCTAGAGGCGAGGGAGTTTGTGATCTACACAGATCACAAACCTCTGACCTCAGCGATCAAGATGCCTTCTGAAAGACATTCCCCGAGAGAAGCGCGACATTTGTCGTTTATAAGTCAGTTTACCACTGACATCCGTTTCATAAAAGGGTTGGACAATACTGTCGCTGATTGTCTATCGCGCATAAATACTGTCCAAACCAGTGGTGAAATCACTTTCGGCAACATTGAAAGCGCGCAGAAGGAGGATCCTGAACTTCAGGACCTTCTCAAACCTTCTAACACTTCCTCTCTGAAGTTAACCTTGGTTGACGGCGTGTACCGTGATGCCGAGCGACCTGCTCGTTTGTTTCTTCCCGCGACTCTCCGCAGAGTAGCTGTCCTCCACTATCATTCCTTCTCACACCCTGGTATTAACCGTACATTGCGTTTGATTTCTGATCGTTACGTCTGGCCAGCGATGCGTAAGGAGGTCAAGCAAATTGTGCAAAATTGCCATGCGTGTCAGAGTAGTAAAGTGGTGAAACACAACCGTGCAGCGCTGCAGAGAGTTGCATTCACAGGTCACAAGTTCGACTCTGTACCCTTAGATTTGGTGGGTCCTTTGCCTTTATCGCGCGGTCATTCTTATTTGTTGACCATCATTGATAGGTTCACACGTTGGGTTGAGGCTGTTCCTCTTCCTGATATCCAAACTGAGACTGTAGCGCGCGCCTTCATGTCCAACTGGATCTCCAGATTTGGTGTTCCCTTACGCGTCACGCATGACCGGGGATCACAATTTACCTCCAAATTTTGGAGTGAGCTTAGCACTGCTTTAGGGTGTGAAAACGTAAATACTACTGCTTATCATCCACAGTCAAATGGACTTATTGAGAGAGTCCACAGAGATTTAAAGTCGGCATTACGTTGCCTAAACTGCAGCAATGATTGGACTGACAGACTTCCATTAGTATTGTTGAGCATTCGCAATCTGTACCGACAAGATCAGCAGTGCACAGCAGCAGAGATGCTATATGGTCAAACACTTCGTCTCCCCGGCGACATTGTTGACCCAAAACCTTTGCCTGAATTTTCATCCGCTGACCGTTCCGCATATGTAACCTGCCTAAAAGATTGCATGCGCCAGATCAAGTATGTGGCTCCGCGAATGCCTCAGACTGAGGACAAACTGGATCCTGCCTTGCAGGACTGCACACATGTGTACGTCCGAAACGACGCCATCAAACCTACACTCACGCGCCCCTATGATGGCCCATTCAAAATAATCAAACGCACGCCCAAGTATTTTGTCCTGGAAAGATCGGGTTCACACGACCCCGTGAGCATTGATCGATTAAAAGTCGCGTACACTTCCGATCATAGTGTAACTTCTAACTCATCATTCTCTCCACAGAATTCCCCTTCCACTGAGACTCGTTCATATCTACCATCTCAGTTTCCTCAGTTGGCTGCATTATTGCCTAGTCAACTTGAGTGTAATCCTTTCTATGTGCCTATACATTCAAACCCTATCTCTAAGCCTGTCGTAGATTCTAATTCTAGCCCTCTTACTGAAACAGCGACAAGTCTGGATAGGCCAGACGAGCCCGCTGCAGTAACTCGTGTTCCTAGAACTCCTGCCGATCTAAATTTGCAGACCCGTTTGGTGAAACTTCCCCGCTCAGTAACATTTTCCACCTGCCGAACCCGGCAGGGTCGCGTAGTTAGACCTCCTTCCCGCTACAAATGATTGCAGCGGGTGGAACTTTCGGTCTGCGCCTTGGGGGGTAATGTAGCATATCGCTACAAAGCGTAAGAATTATGAATTTTCCCTTTCGCACTTAAATAAAATTAATCATTGGCGTTAAAAATCTTACTATAATTTATTATTAATTATTTTCTACTTCTAATTCGTAATCATTGAAGTTTTTGTGTAAATACATGAGAGATCAAATAATCATTCGACATTTCGAGTTTAAAGCAGCCTGATACGGCAACATCGAAGAGCGTCTCTTGAACTAGCTCACTCTTGCTTGTGGCTTTAGCGTGCGAACATCATCTTGACCTCCACGTCATCACACACACCACTTACAACATTCTCCCTGGGCCGCTTTTGGGATTTCTCTACTTGGATTAGATTTGGCTATGCTCAAAAACCTTCAGCCTTATATATTCCCTAATTACGGGCCTTAATTCTCAACTGCCTAAAATTACGGGCACAATTGAATTAGCCCCTCGATTGCCGAATTCAGCGTGCCTGGATCATAATTACTATTCAAACCAAGAGTCATCATCGCCATCAGGCTCGGCACCTTGATCAAACTCACCTGCTTCAAAATTAAGCAGGCTTTGCCCACACAAATAGCTACGCACCGATTGTTATGCTTGTTTACAAATTGCCCTCAGTAAATATAATATTCTGAACACAATACACTTAAAAATCTCATCCACCGGCCGGAGCGACTGCCTCCGGACTGCGAAGTATCTTCAGTCAAGATCTGCAGGATCAAGTCTCGTCGATCCGCAGGATCAAGTCTCGGCGACCTTCCTGGCTTCTTTCAATAAAACCATACAAAAAAAGCTGAGTCCAAAGAGCCTTATTATCCCTCTCATAATTTTTCCCAGATGCTTGTCGAGGTTTCGTGAGGACTAGCTATACCCCTCGGTCAGATCTAAACATACACTCAGAGTTGGAGAATAAATCGATCTTTATAATGAGACTAATTTCAAGTTTTTAGGTGCATTACTTTAGAAATTATGACTCGTACAAAATGAGCCTTTTGAAAAATCGGTCGACCATTCAGAGGCTAGGAGAAACTTGCTCTTCATCTTCCTCCAGGGAGCGTATGACAGTTTTATTATACACTCAGAGTTGGAAAATAAATCGATCTTTATAATGAGACTAATTTTAAGTTTTTAGGTGCAATACTTTAGAAATTATGACTCGTACAAAATGAGCGTTATAGAGAAAATCGGCCGAGGATTGAGGGGCCACGAGAGGCTCTCTTCCTGCCCCCCACAGGGGCGTAAAAAATTTTTTAATTACATAAAGATGTTGTACTCGTCACGCCTATTAATTTGGTACTAATTTCAAGATTGTACGTTTTATAGTTTAGAAATTACCCTTTTTGTCAGGGTAATTCGCAAAGGATCTTAGATGGGTTCTCTAAAATGGCTAGCCGGTATCTTATGCACTGATTAATTTGGGTGAGCTATCAATTTTCAAATATATAGTATACTTGCTACACTAGCTGAAAGAAAGACCTAATTGATTATTTATTTGTTCAAACAGAAAACTAATGATGCAAATGTGATATTTTTAAAAGTATGAATGCAGTCGCGCTAATCCATTAACAAATAAAACCGAGAACATTTTTCCTATATGTAAGATAATTGAACCTTAATATACTGGGAATTTCACAGAATATTCAATGAATTTTATTGCAATATCTATTTTTTGGGAAAAATTAACACCTGGCCTCGATCTCTGAAATTTACGGGAAATCGGAATCATTCAGGTTTAGAATTGAATTCCATTCTCTATAAACTATCCAGGATCCGTTTTATGAATGAACTATGTACTATGTTTTATCCTTCAATACTGAGACGAGCAACTTTTCTGTGTCCGAGAATAACTTGATTCGTATTTAAAAATTCAAAATAATGACTTCGTGAGACGCTTGTTGTGACGGCTATTGTCACCAGCTGACCCAAAACAACTCTAAAGTCGGCATCAAACGCCGCTTGGCTTGGTGACTGGCTGGATGTCGAGGATTTTTGTTGAAAAAGCCTTGCATTTTGTTGTGTAATGTCTAGCCAAGGCTGCTCACAACAGCCCATCAGTCATCGCTCTGGCAAGAAATTACACATACTACAAAAGCTCTACTTTCGTCAGGTACAAATAACCTTGAAAATACTGCTTGAATCTATACACTTAAGTTACTTCTGGTCAGGTCTATAATTATTTGTGCCATTAGTACGTGTAAAATTTGTTGTTGTCATGTTCAACAATGTCTTTAAGTAATCAAAACTCAATGATGTCATAGAACTAATTGTGCAGTACAAAATGATAACCACAAATCAAAAATTTGTTGTTGTTTTGTAAACTTTGACAACATCAAGGTTAGATTCAACCACAATAATATCAGCAAAATATGTTGAATAGGGCAGAGTTTAGAGGACTAATCTACAAGTGAATTGAAAAAAGGTGCACAAACTGAGCACTAAAGTGATTGTAATTAGTTATACGATATTTATCCTCTCAACATGATTTAATGTTGTAGCTACATTATTATGTTCTGAGAATTTTTTGTTGAGAAAATCAAGATTTTAAAATAAGAGGGATATTTTTTATGTAGTTGGTGATATAATAATTGATTTAATTTGAATAATCTCAAATAAATTTTATGTAGGGAGTTAAAACTTAGTATTTGTAAGAATAACACACTGTTCATAAGGATAGGACAGTTTTTATTTCAGTCCAAATTTTTTGTAGTTTTGTTTTGTAATTTACAGAGAATCATGCTGATTCTCCTTAAATTTTTTCTTAATCCAGAAATTTCCTTTAATCTGTTTTGCACATGCAGGAAGTAGAGACACACCTTGAGCATAGATTTTCTATTTCCTTAATTTTATGATAATTAATGTCATGCTGCTCTCTTTGTTAGAAACATCCTTCTTGTGCTTAGAGAATCTAAGTTCAACTAATAATATATCTCATATATTTTCAAATTTTTATAAAGCATCTGTTATAAAGAATATTGTTGCTTTTCAAAATATATGTGACTATTTTTTTGATTCTATGGGCTGATTTGTAGTGTTCATTAGAGGTAGTATAGTCATGATTTTCCTGTTGCAGATTAATGGAGAGCTGCGGAGACACAGACGTGGAGCCAAGCTCCGATTCTTTAATCAGCTTCCTCCAAGACTGGCCTTTCCTCTTGCTCACCTAGCGCCATTGTCTGCACTGTCCGCAGGGTATAACAAACATCTTGTTGAAGTATTTTAGCTTAGTGATAAGTTTACTTAGAAATGTCCTGCTATTGTAAAATGTTGTTTAAATATACATAATATTTTTGAATGGGGGATTTCCTCTTGGCAAATCTGAAGAAAAAAGAATATAGTAATGCATTCAGTGTTATTGGTAATTAAAATTGCACCTTCTTTTTCCACAACACCTAGCATGAGTTATCCCTCTTGAAAAAAAACCTACACAACAAACCTGTTACAAGTTATAAGTTTGTACAAGGTTGGGAAATCTTTGAGAAAAGTGGTTCAAATGATGGCCATATGATTTATGCCTTTGCCATAAATACTTGCTTTGTAGAAGAACGATGGAAAAGAGCAGTCATTCAGTAGCAATAGTGGTTAAGCAATGAGTCTGAATTCTTCATACAGGCATTATCTGAAGCAATTAGTTAAAGCATTTAGCAGTTTATTGGCATGTTAAGCAATGGTTGTAAGAAATTTTTTTATGAGCAACACCATCTGTGACAGGCTTTTGGTCAGTGTAGCCAATCAAATGCAATGGCTTGTACTTTTAAAAGTCTACTAAAACTGGACTGTAGAGCAACAAAACAATATCTTGTTGCTAGATTTATTAGGTTTTATGTTCTGGAAAGATTGCAGAGTTAGTGAGTCAGGATGCTTGTTAAGCTTGGATCTTGTGCATGTTTTGCTCAAGCAGTACAGGCTTTTAGGGCAGTGTTATCTGAAGATACTTCATATTGTTGGGATTAGGTTTGGCAGCCTTGAGCAACAACTGAATGAATTCTCAGGTTTATTTGGGTATTCTAGGTGACTGTGTACACCCATCTGTGGATTTTTATTTTCTTGATGGTTTCATTACATATGACAACACTGTTAGAATTATGGGGGCAAGTACGACGACGAAGTTAGTTCTGAACTTTATTTGAAGACAATAAATGCAGAACACAAGAGGATAGTGCGAGATGCACACATCCTTACGGCAATGAGTACCGACGGCGACTGACCGAGTCAGACTATAAACTAATGCGCGTTGCGTCTAGACATTAAACTTCTAGAACATTCTAAGAAGAAATACTAATACGAGAAATGTAATGAAACATCGCATTTACCTGGTGGCAACAAATATTCCTCATAAATAAGAAAATGCTATTTACTGAGATTTCATACATGGAAACAGTTGTAAAAATTAAGGAACTAGTTTACCGCTGCTTCCAAGAGAAACGTCTGGAACAATTAACATATATAGAATAAGAAACAGAAAAAACACTCAAGGTGTAACTTTAACAAACACTAGCATCCACTAGCCTCATTGCCTCTGAGGCCTCATGGTGGTTGGACTCCACAGTGTCAAGTTAGAATGAGTATATCTTGGTTTTTGCTCTAGTGCTAAACGGAATGTGTAAAAAATGTGGTGCATTTACTACATAGTGTTCATCAATGGGTAAATTGAATACTCTTTATTTATCAAATGCTTTATCCACCAGGCACATATTCCTTGGCTTCACAAAATGTGGGCAGTTCTTGTTGTCATACACCTACTCCTGCGATACGGACGACATCACTCTGCAGATCACTCACAGGTGTGTGGCTGACTCTGTTTTTGAATGTTTCAGTGAGCTGTGCAATAGAATTTAGATGTCAAATAAGTGAAGATGTTATGCATTATGTCATTTACTCCAGCTACAAAGACAAAAATGTTTGCTTGTGACAATGAAAAACAAACATCTGTCAGTTTAGAGCTTGTAATTTTTTGTTCAAACACTATATTGTCAGCTACAATTTCAGTGGTGTGAGTAGTCAAATGTATTTTTATTTTGTAGTGCATATCTTCTTTTTTTTTTTATTGTGCTGCACATACCAAAAAAACAACACATGCATTTTAATTAGGAAGTTTTGGTAGTTCCACATCATTTTACTTGATGGGTTACTCATGTTGCATCACCCTCTGAAATTAACATATTCAATAATATCTTAGGAGTTGCTTCCATTTCATGGTGTTTCTGATGGTCCAAACACGTTTTTGATAATGTTAATTTGAGCATTGCCCCGCAGCAGGCATAATATGGGCAATAGGTTTAGGTTTGTCTATCATATGCTATGGAAACTTGGCATCCCAACTGAATGCATCCCTTGAGATAAAATGTCCTGGAACAGGTTTTTAATTGCTTTTCAATACTTCTGAGGTTCCCAAAATCTTGCCTTCATAAATCTTCAATAATTCTGCAATTTTCATTGTCCTAAATTCACATTCATTAAAACAAGCTTTAATTCACAATCAATCCTTCCATAATCCTGAAATGCACCTAAGCGTGAAATCACAACTCTTCAATGACCCTAAAATCTAGTAACTCTCTTAAAATGCATGGAATTCTTCATTATTTCTAAAATGCGGGTAATCCTGAAGTCCAAGCTCTCTAACAATTTCAAAATGTTCCTCATTTTGGTGTTGGTGTGGGCAGGTACCGACTGCATTGGTGGCTTGTTGTGCCCTACGCAACGCTCCGCAAAGTTGCTGAGGTGATGCTCTTTGGAGACCAGGACATCCCTGAATACTCGTATGACAATCTCTCCATCACCATCTGCCAGTGGCCCAATGATCTGTCCAAGATTCTTGTGTATGGCTGCAGGTGAGGCTGATTCTCTTGTAAGTTTTGTTCATGTGTTACAATATTATATCATTATGAAGGTGTGCATTACATATATGGAAATGCGCATATTGTTCCACAGTTCCATATCTTTGTGCATAATGAATCTTATTTTCCTTTGTCTTTGGATAAGGTTGAATATTTCTCCATAATTACTGACTGAAAATCTGTTACAAAAATGCAAGTTTCACCACATACATTGATAGAGAGTTAGCATGAACACCAAATAGTTTTTTCCCTCGTAAGTAAGGCACTATTTCAAGCTTATAATATTGAGCTGTATATATCCTCAGTATCACTACCACCTGAGCCATGAATTTTGTTTTGGAGAGTTGTAATGAGCACCAAGTGGAGATTTTTCCCTCGTAAGTAATGCACCACTTCAAGCTCATAACATTGAGCAGTATATATCAGCAGCAGCAGCATCACAACCACCTGAGTTATGAATCTTGTTGTGCAGCCTAGAGAAGGAGGCGGATGTTGGCTGCCTGGGCAACACAAGCAGCCGCCGCTGCTACCTCACCATCACTGCAGTGCCCTCCCTCGAGGGATGCAAGGCATGCTCTGCTGTTGCCACCTCTTATGAGGAAGAAGGTCAGCAGCCATTGTATTGTTTTTAGGTTAAAAGTAGGTGCTGCTGGAGCGTGAGGCTACCACACTATAGTATATGGTCTACCTCTAGCTAGTAATATAGTGAAGTTAGGTTACTAATGAATATTACTTTTTTCCATACTTTTAATTTAGCATTAAACATTTGATCCGCATATCTCAAACTGCACCTGGGTAGGCGATATATGGCGGTAGCCCTCACGCTATAGTAGCATCGCGAGAGTATTCATTGTTAGCGTTTTTTAAATTATAAATGCGAGCTGATCGAGTGCGCATTAATAGGGAATTGCAATGTGCAAGAGGGTTATTTACATAAATGTGTGTACTGTTAGCGTATGAAATGAGTTCAATTTGCTACTAAGTTGTTCGGCTGTGAGTGAATGCTACCTTATCTGCAATCAAATGCAATTAAATGTGTTGTATGAAGTCTAAGGTATTCATTTTATAGTGTTCTAATTGCATTGCTCATTAAGTCACAGTGTTAGTGTTGTATTATTTCCATAGGCGTTTGAAGTGTTTTGAAGTAAGCATATTAAATCACGTTCTGTTTGCCCCACTGTCTGTTGAGCAGCAGAAAGAATCAACACTACGTTGTAACATTCGAAGCCATTGCCCAAGTTTGCAGTTCTGGTGATTGACATGATGGCTATGAGCGAGTTGTAAGGATCATATTTTCACAAGTTCATGTTAGTTATCAGTGTGGTATTGACTCCCAGAAAAATAGTTATGTATCAGAGACGTTTTTAGAGTCGTGGGCTGAAAATCGAATTTTTGCTTCTCCTTTTTCAAATGTTCTTTTTTAATCTATATTATAGTGTGTTTATATCTTGAACGAAGAATCAGCAAATGTCTAATGAACTGTACAGTACCATCTTTCATCTACAGATATATTCTTCCTTTGATTATAAATTTCTGTGCATGTGTGAAGTTATGTTTAGTTGTTGGGAGTCAGATTTTCCCTGTGCCTTCAGAAGTTGCAGAGCGCTGGAACCTTTTGTGAGTTTACTTTTTGGAACATCCCATGTGAGTCTGCTTTTTCCTGTGCCTGCAGAAGTTGCAGAGCGCTGGAACACCTGCATCCGGCTGAGTTGCCTGCGCCACGGCTATACAGTGCACACAAGCTTTGACATGGTGCCTCCATACCCTCGCTTCCTGCCGTCCGTGCAGCTCAAATACCGCGACTGGGTGGTGCTCAACGCTGGCAACTTCCTCCACGTGATACGAGTGTCTCTGGAGACCACTTCGAGCGGCGCACAAACCGGCAACGTCTTGCTGGGCACCACGAACTGGGCAGCGTTGTACCAGGCTCGGTTGCAAGGGCTGCAGCAAGCCAGCAGCCACCAAGCCTCTCCCAGGCTTGTGGACGACCATGCACCAACCGATGCTGGGTCTGGGGTGGTAGTTGAGATGCTCGAGAACGGCCTTTCTGTGAGAGGCAGCAGAGCTGGTGGCAATAATGCTGCTGCTGTGGAAGTGTGTTGCAGCACCACCATGGATGTGGGGGAAGAAAGTTCAGGTAGTGATTTAGAAAGTGACGGATGTGCCGCGCCTCACCGTGATAGGAGAGTGTTGACTGAGGCTGACAGAGAAAGAGAATGGCAGATTCTGATCAGTAATGTTCCTACAAGAACCTCTCCGTCAAGCTCAAATAATGTAAACTGTAGTGTTGTAGATACTGACAGTGCTAGTGATGTAGAAATATGTGCCAATGATACTTCTAGTGCTAGTGATAGTTCCTTTTGTACAGTCAAAGATATTAGTGGAAGGTTTGATATGCTCAAACATGGTGATCTCATAACCAACTCTAGAGCTGACTCTGGTGGCAGCAGCTTACCGTCAGCTGTGGTGACGAGAAGTCAGTCCCAGCAAAGGCTGACGTCTCCTCAAAGGCTGACGTCTCCTCAAAAATATGATCTCAAGTCAAGTCACACGTCTCCCTCTGCCACCGCCGCTGCTGCTGCCGCTGTATCGTCGAGCGAGTGTTACTCTTGCAATGACGACTCTGATGACTCAACAGTGTGTCCTGCTGCCGCCAGTCCAGCAAGGCAACAACCACGGCAATTGGGAGCTAATTCCTGGTCACCGTACCACAACCACACCAGAAGCAACCCTGAGAGTGGGAGACGAAGTACACGTGGTCGAGGAAGTCTCGATGCTGCGTTACCTCGATGGCACAGCGAAGATGGGCCCAGTGAACCTGACGATGGAAGTGACAGAGGAGGAACATGGCTGCGGTCGCGTACACTTCCTCGCCGCTCCAGCGATTCCACGGTTCCTCATGTGTCCACGTCGCCTTCTGCCGGCAACGAGTACGAGTTCATAGACGAAATTGCAAGCTCGAGACACGAGAAGCTCAGCGTTTTTAGAAGACGTCGCCTGGCCGATAAAAAGTATGAATTTTCAGACGAGAATTCCGAAAACATGCCCGCAAACTACCGCACGTATCGAAGACAGAGCAGTCGTCATGTGTTGGTATCAAGTCCGGCCGTGTCGCCGCACGACTACAACACTCGCGCTGCAGCTGCTGCTGCCGCAGCTGTTGAGGCGGCATCCGAGACCCCCGGCTCTGATGGTAGTGCCTTCCCTCGTAGTGTGTACGAGAGGCTCATGAGCCCTGCCAGCGGCATGGCCTCGCCCAACGAGGTCCTTAGGCCAATTAACCCCAACATCTCCAGCCCCATCTTGTCCCCACGAGAGGACAGGTGGAGTTGGGACTGGGACCGGAATGACAAGGTGAGAGACGTGGGTTCAGCGCTCAGTGTTAGGCTTGCTCTTTGGTTTTTGGAGTTTATGCGTGTTATTCAGTGTTATTTGGCTTCAGGAGTTGATGCTTTCCTGGTTTTTGTACTTTTGATGTGAAAGTTTGCAGGAGTGTTGAAATATTGCTCATCTTTATTATCAAGAGAGTTTGATTAATTTATGAAGAGGAATACATTTTGGTGTGTGTGTGTGTGTGTGTGTGTGTGTGTGTGTGTGTGTGTGTGTGTGTGTAGAAATAAAGAAGCGATTTGCTGGATTATAGTGCCATTTTAAAATGAGAGCACAATTTTTTCATTTCATTAACCCTTACATTAGTACTTCAACTGATCAACCCTTACTTCAACTGATCGTCTTCTAGGGTGGATCGCAGCTGTGGGGATCGCGGGAAAACTTGACGTTGGTTGGGGAAAGTCCGAACCATTCTACCTCTCGCACCCCCACAAACTGGGGACACTTGGTTACGACGGAAGGCTCATCTACCAATGACGGGGACGCAAGCGTTGCTCAGGTAATCATCTACCAATGAGGGGGACGCGAGCGTGGCACAGGTAATCATCCACCAATGAGGGGGATGCCAGCGTGGCACAGGTAATCATCCACCAATGAGGGGGATGCCAGCGTGGCACAGGTAATCATCCACCAATGAGGGGGACGCGAGCGTGGCACAGGTAATCATCCACCAATGAGAGGGATGCCAGCGTGGCACAGGTAATCATCCACCAATGAGGGGGATGCCAGCGTGGCACAGGTAATCATCCACCAATGAGGGGGATGCCAGCGTGGCACAGGTAATCATCCACCAATGAGGGGGATGCCAGCGTGGCACAGGTAATCATCCACCAGAGGGGGAGTAGCAGGTTTGGCACAAGTAATTGTACACCAGTAAAAGAGACTTGTCTGAAACATGGCCATTTATCATAGGTACTCTGAAGAATGGTTGTTCATCAGGATGCCCTCAATATGTTTGAGAAAAGCACAGCAACATGTTGCTAGTGTGTAACGAAAGGTTAGTGTTGAAATATTATGCTTGATTTTTTAAATTTTCTTCCTTTTTTGTAATTTTAAGAGGAAGCTCTTAACTGAAATATATTTAATGCCACCACTGTTTCCAATAGATGTTTATGCGCCACAGACACCCCAGTTTACCACCTTTATCCCCTCATTGACTTAAACTACATGGCTTCATCTCCCCCATCTTAATAAGAATGTTCAGTAGTCCGGTTTTCTTGGCACCTGGGTAGTACAATATCGTGTTTCTGCAGGGCCTCCCCTCAGGGGGATACAATTAATGTATCTATGGGAATTGGCGCTCCCAGGGGGATAATGTGTGGGCCCGAGCTAAAGGTTAGGTAGGCTTTCTTTTTTGTTAAAATAGAATAGGATTTTGTTTTGTTACGGACCATCTTTTTTCGGTTCACTGCTGTCCTGTTTTTTCAGCACCTACTACTTTCTTCTTCAACTTTGACCTTGTTTCATGAACTTCTTTCTCATCTTACTGTTTCTATGCCTTTTCTGCATAGATTCCACGTTCCCTTAACTCCATACTAAATGGTGCCTTCTTCCTTCCTCTCTTTGGATCTCATTTGTTGAGGATAGGGAGGCTTAAACTAACTAATAATCTAATCTAATAATCTTCTGCAGGGCCTGAACTGTGTTGTGGACATCAAGAGGTGTTACATTGAGGTCGACGATGAGCTCGTGTCCATCATCACCGACATCGAAGGTGAGATGAGTGCCTTAATTCCTACTTTGTCCCCAGTCTGTTTCCATCAAATTAGTAGGGGCATGTATGATTTTAGTTGGGGCGTGTATGATTTTAGCCAGAGCATATATGATTTTAGCCTGGGCATGGATGATGTTAGCCTGGGCATGTATGATTTTAGCCGTGGTGTGTATGATTTTGGCCGGGGCAAATATGATTTTAGCCAAGTTTTATTTGATTTTTAGCTGGGGCATGATTTTACTGGTGTATCTTCATTTGACGTGCGTGTTGCTAGCGTCATGCCTCTCACTCGAGGTGCAGATCGCTCACCACCTCTGCGTTACAGATGACGAGCTGAGCAGTTGCACCGGCTACCACAACGCCTTGCCCCTCGAGGTGCACGGGGCTGGCTACACGCAGATGCACATGATCTCCAGCTCCAAGGCCGATAAGCTCGTGAGTGCTCTGGTGTATGTTGTGTTGCGCTTGTGTGGCAGTTGTTTTAGGTGCAGGTCACAATGTTGGGTTCAGTGGGTGTTGGAGTTTAACATCTCTGTAAGGAAATGATGCTTATTCAGCTCATGGGACAGTTATTGTTACAGTTGAGATCACAATGTTGGGTTCAATGTATATTAGAGTTTAATACCTCTATAAGGAAATGATACTTACTCATCACCGTGTGAGTTTCTATAAGTTTTTTTTTATTCTCTGCAGTTAACCCTTTAACGCCCAAGTGGACTCTACGGTCCTCTTTCAAAAATAACAATAATATATTGTATTTCTTATTCAATTTGTTCACTAATGTGTCCTTTGAACTTCACTGCCGAGTGGCAGTTCCTTCTCCACCTTGATAACAGTGACTACCTAATGCCAGTGTTGGTTTAGTGATAGTGGTTGTCATAACGGTAATATGAATATAAAAATGTAGGCGTTAAAGGGTTGAGCAAATTTATTTTTCATCGAATGAGTAACACATGTGTTTGCTTTTGAAATCTTTGTTTCTTTGAGCATCACTACCACCTTAAGGGTAGGTAGGCTTGATATTTGGATGCTGTGCCCTTCCCGGGCGTTGTTGATCGACCGCATTTTATATTTGCTTTTTGTTGATAGCAAGCTCATGTTTGTTAAAATAATTAATATAACTTGAGCATTTTTTGTGTAAATTGTTTATACTGCCAGCAAACCAACGTGTGTTGAAAGGCTCTGGACGCTCAAATTTACGTTTTTTTGATGATTAAATTACCTTGAGCTTATTTTTGTGGTTACTGTTCATACTGCCAGCAAACCAACGTGTGTTGAAAGGCTCTGGACGCTCAAATTTACGTTTTTTTGATGATTAAATTACCTTGAGCTTATTTTTGTGGTTACTGTTCATACTGCCAGCAAACCTACGTGTGTTGAAAGGCTCTGGACGCTCAAATTTACGTTTTTTTGATGATTAAATTACCTTGAGCTTATTTTTGTGGTTACTGTTCATACTGCCAGCAAACCTACGTGTGTTGAAAGGCTCTAGACGCTCAAATTTACGTTTTTTTGATGATTAAATTACCTTGAGCTTATTTTTGTGGTTACTGTTCATACTGCCAGCAAACCTACGTGTGTTGAAAGGCTCTGGACGCTCAAATTTACGTTTTTTTGATGATTAAATTACCTTGAGCTTATTTTTATGGTTACTGTTCATACTGCCAGCAAACCTACGTGTGTTGAGAGGCCATTAGCAATTAATATTTTTTAAAAGGATCACAATACACAAAGCATTTTTTGGCAATTTCGTTTATACCGCCAGCAAACGCACGTGTGTTGAGAAGCCCTCGACGTTTAAAACATATGTTTGTTAAATGATATAAACCCCTCACTCAATTTCCCTCATTATTACCAGCGAGCCCGCGTGTATTGCAAGGCCTTGAATACCCGGACGTGTGTCTAATGGCAAAAAATCTTCACTCTATTCGAGACTACTGTTCAAACTACCAGCCAGCCCGCATGTATTCCAATACCTTGAATACCCTGACGTGTGTGCAATGGCGAAAACATCTGGCTTGAATACCTGGGTGTTTATTAAACAACAAAAAACACCCCACTCAATATTTGTGACGACTCTTCAAACTACCGGCCAGCCCACATGTATTCCAATACCTTGAACATCCGGACGTGTATTCCAATACCTTGAACATCCGGACGTGTATTCCAATACCTTGAACATCCGGACGTGTATTGCAATGCCTTGAACACCCGAATGCGTGTGTGCTCAGATGATGCCGTGCGTGCGAGTGCGGCAGCTGAGCCTGGACGTGGAGCAGTTCTGCCACGACACGGCCCACCAGCTCTGCCACCAGGCCGGCAAGCGCTACTCCAGCTGCAGCGACTACAATGTCGAGATTGTCGATGTACGCCGAGCGTGGTAGCCTGCGCTCTTTGTAGCAGTCTCGTTTGCTGGTGCTTAGTATCTGTAGTGGTTGTTGTTGCTCGTAGTATTGGTTGTTGCAGTGGTTATTGTTGCTCGTATTATTGGTTGTTGCTCTTAATATCAATTGTTATGGTTGTTGTTGCTCTTAATGTCAGTTGTGATTGTTGTTGCTGCTCTTAATATCAGTTGTAGTAGTTGTTGTTGCTCTATATATCAATTGTTATGGTTGTTGTTGCTCTTAATGTCAGTTGTGATTGTTGTTGCTGCTCTTAAAATCAGTTGTAGTGATTTTTGTTGCTCTTAATATCAATTGTTATGGTTGTTGTTTGCTCTTTAATTTCAGTTCTGATTGTTGTTGCTGCTCTTAATATCAGTTGTAGTGGTTGTTGTTGCTCTTAATATCAATTGTTATGGTTGTTGTTTGCTCTTTAATTTCAGTTCTGATTGTTGTTGCTGCTCTTAATATCAGTTGTAGTGGTTGTTGTTGCTCTTAATATCGGTTGTTGTTGTGGTTATTGTTGCTCACTCAGTGTCATCTGTAGACGTGGGTGTTGGTACTCAAATTTTTAAAGCCACTGGATGGATGTAAATAGTTTTAGCTGGTATGTGTTTCCTGTAACAGTTCAATAATTCTGCAAAGTTTACAAAATACATGTCTTACTGTTACAGAATGGGCTTTAGGTAAAAGTTGCGTTGAAATAAATCAATATTAGACTCCAGAGGTGAGAATTTGAAAGCTTTTCGCACCGCCGTCTTTCTTCTATATGGTGATTTTGGATCGAGATTGGTTATTCTCTGGAAAAAAATATTTGTATCTAGATTTGTTATTCTCAGACGAAAATGTTGGCATCTGTATTCCTTAACCTCTGGAAAAATATTCATGCCTAGATTCATAGTTTGAAAAAAGATATTTGTATTTGTTATTCTCTTGAAAATATATTTAGGTTTGTTATTCTCTGAAAATAATGTTTGCATTTGGATTCCTATTCCTTGGAAAAAATCTTTGCATCTGGATTTTTTATTCTCTGAAAAAAATATTTGGTTGTAGATTCACAATAAATGAGTGTTCTCTAGTAAAAACATTTGTATGTGTGTGCCAGGTGTGCTCAGAGACCGGCAACATCGTGGCGGTTGCGTCAGTGCTGGTGCAGGCGGACAACCTGCCACCAGCGCACCCGTTATCGCCTCACAAGACCAGGAGCTCCAAACGACCGCCGCTCAGCCCTAGTCGGGCCGACCCCGCGCCGTCGATGCGCCGGCTGTTCAAGGCCGCCTCTACCTTCGTCTTCAGCATCGGCACCAAGCAGTACCAAGTGCTTGACCAGCAGCAGCTCAAGGAGGAGGACCCTTTCCAGTGAGCCTTTGGTTTTGTTGCTTGAGTTTAAATTCTATTCCAGCAAGGTGTTGTTTTGGATTGTTGGTCAAGTTTAAATCTATTTCAAGTGAGGCTTTGGTTTTTTGTTGTTCAAGTTTAATTCCCTTTCCAGTGAGTTTTATTTTTTTTTTGTGGCTCAAATATGAAAACCCTTTCTAGTTTGGCAGTGATAATTGCTATTGAGGTGCTGAGAGGTGTTGCAGATTATTGATAAAGTGTGGAAACATATTCCAGCCTGAAAAAAATTGACTGATTAAACGAGTTTACATAAAATATTGTATATTATGTTGTTGCTTTTACATATAGTATGGAGGAGTAAAGTAAAAAAGAACTTCTGTCTTCAATAAATTAAAATCTATGGAGGGTTTTGACAATATATGTATAGTTGGCTTTATATCCACAATCTGGTTAGTAATGCAAGTTAAAAGGTTTGAAACTGAATAATTTCTCATATTTTTTCCATTACTCTTCGAAATAGCATTCCAAATTACGCGCTAACAGTCCCATTTCAATGAAATATCAGTACTTGAGCAAGTTTGGTCATTACTTGATTACAATTTTACGTAAACTCAGAGAACTTGGGGAATTCAAAGGTCTTCATTCACCCCCGAGCTGTGCGATGCGTCATATAATTCATTGGAAAGCCAAGCAATTCCCTACTTTATGTGAATGTGTAGCAACAACTTTGTGCATGTAGACGTGCCTCATACATGCGTGCATGTGTGTCGAGACATACATCATGTGTGTGTGCGTAGAGACGCGCCTAACCTTCAGTTGTGTGTGCAGCCTGACGTGCCACGACGTGTGCGGAGCAGCATGCGAGGACGGGTGGTGGTGGCAGTGCGGCAGCAAACTGGCACGACAACTGCGGGCACTGGCCACGCACCCCACCTCGTACTACGGCAGCGTCAAGGTGCTCACCAACCAGCCCTTCCTCAGAGGTAATTTTCTTGTGATCTTGTGTTTGCTTGCATTGGCTCCCTTGGTCCAAGTTGGGTACCGTAATTGTCACTCAAGATTGGTGTGATGATCACCTAATTTTGATGTAATTATCCCTCACCCAAAATTTGTGTAATTACCACCCAAGTATGATATTAGGTGTTTATTTTGAAATAACGGAATTGGAGCAATTAATAACAATCATGAAACTATTTTTTGACATTACAGCAGCCTTGCACGTGTAATTTCATCTTGATATCCACTTAGTTTAAGCCACATAAATGGGTGGGCAGCTGAAATCCCCTTGAAGTTTTTGGCTGTCCTGTGTTTGCGGATTGTGCGTGGCTCTGTAGATGATCTCTTCAAAAAACAAATGGGGCTCTTATAAGATGACAATAATGTGGGTGGCAATTAAAGCGGTTTTTGTGATGGCTGTTGCTATGTTTTCATAATTTTTGATTGTGACAAACTTTTGAACAACGACTATATTGTGTGCTTTTGTGTAACGATGTGAATTTTGTATTTTGAACTGTGAGATCTACGGCGCTATATAGTACGAATTACTGAAGTGCTAGCAAATCAATACTAATACTACTACTACTACTTGAGCCACATGGTACGTGCAACATATTTAATAACCTTTTCATTCAACTGGAGTAAATTTTTTCAGATGTTCATTTGTTTGCTGATGAGTTTGAGCAAAAACTTAATTGATGAATTTTGAATTAAAAAATGATTTTTTGGTATCAAGCATTTTTCTCGTGATGCATATATTTTTGAAGAAAATTAATAATCGAGTTTAAAAGTAAAGAAGTAGATGCTTGCTTTAGCAGAAAAAGCTCTTGCCAGGTAAATTTTATTGATATTTTAGGGTACCAACAAGACTTATCACAGAGAACTTTTCCCTTAGATATTCGAGATTTGGTTCAGAAAGGGTTAGTAGTCATTGCAACATTTGAGGCATTACTTGCTGACTAGCTGATGACAAATCTCCCTTGATTACCATAGCTGCGTAAGAAGTATCTGTAAGGTTGTATCGATGTGTACTCGTTTCTGAAATACATGTAGTGTGAGGCAACATCACAATCACTGTTCACAGTTGGGTGTATAAAAAATTGTCTCTGTCTAAATTGTCACGTGGGGTTCCAAGTTGATGGAAATGTTACCTGGTTAAACTGCTAGCTGTTTTCTAACCAATAATTGTGAGATCAATATCACAGTGCACTCATAATTTTCAATTCAGTGTAACGTATCCTCATTTAGTAGGAGTCAAAATGTCGGTGTTTCAAAGAATTAAATTCACATTTGCTCCAATTCCAAATTGTTGCTGAAAAGTTTTTGAATCTTTTCCTCTGTGGTCAAGGAATTCACTTGCTTCTGAAAGTCCAACTACCACATACATGTCCTACCAAGCTGACAACATTGCAGGGAGGTCACTGAGCCACATCATGGAGGGACAGCATCTGATGGCCGTCGTGTTGGGGCCCATCCCGGGCGTTGAGACCTAAGTCTGCTGTGGTGCTGTGTAGGCTGATTTGCCGGTCACCGTTGATTTACAGGTGCTCCAGCCACTCGTCTCACATCGGCTGTTGTTTACTCTGCCTCTACTCTGGAGGCCGTCATCTCGAGTGTCATCTTTAATGTTTTGGCCTGAGCTACGTTGCACTCTGCTCTAGATACAGGAATTACGTGTATCATCTAAATATTCCGATATTAGTTACGTTACACTCTGCTCTAGAGACAGCCATCACGACTATCGTCTTTAATTTTCTTACATGATCTACGTTGCACTCTGCTGTAGTGACAGGAATTAAGAGTATCGTTTTTAATGTTCTGACCTGAGCCATGTTACACTCTGCTGTACTGACAGAAATCACGAGTATTGTCTTTAATGTTCTGACATGATCTACGTTGTGCTCTGCTCTAGTGTCAGAAATCACGAGTATTGGCTTTAATGTTTTAACATGAGCAACTGGATCAATGTTTCGTTTTTTCTTGGCTTTATTGTTGGGATGAAGATGGAATGTCCTTAATTTCAATTAGGTTGATTGAGAGTGTGTGTATGTTTGACCATATGGAGGGGTGAGAATGGATGCAAGCTCGATGTGAGAGCCAACTTTATAACGGGTTCACGAGTGCTTGTGAAAGTTTGCAATCATTTTTTATGTTTTGTGATCCTTTCATACAAAACATGTGCGGGATAAACGAAGAAAGTTTATTTTTAGTTATGGTTTTCTGCAAGGTGCTGCGATTTGAACGTTCCATGTACGGGGTTACCTACCTGCCCATCTCAAATGAATTACAAAAATATCTCCCTGCTGACACTGCAATCAAGTAGGTTTTTTAGAAATAGAACTAGTGCGTGTGTTATTACACTCTGAAAAGTTGTGTGTATTTCTTTTTTCACTGCTTAACTTACCTCAAAAATTTGATGAGGCATTTTGACATGGCGAAAGCCTATGATACTGCCTGGAGGTACGGTATATTGCAAAACCTGCATCGTGATGGGCTGAGGGGAAATATGGCTCTTTACCTGCAGCAATTCTTGAGCAGGAGGACTTTTCGAGTGAAAGTCGGCTCTTCGGAGTCTCCGTGTGAGACGCAGTCTGAAGGAGTCCCTCAAGGAAGCGTCATCAGCTGTACGCTTTTTGCTGTGGCTATTAATGGAATCACGACAGCTGTGCCGCCTGAGATCTGCTCGTCGCTATACGTTGACGATTTTATGGTGTATGCGTCTTCATACTTTTTGCCTGCTCTGGTTCGTAGAATTCAAAACGCTATAAATAATGCAAATGGTTGGGCATCGGAGCATGGGTTCACGTTCTCTACTGAGAAAACTATGGCTCTTCTTATTCCGGGAAACCACAAAATGCGTGACCCTCCACAACTTTTCCTGAAGGGCAGACCAATAGTCTACGCAGCAAATGCTAAATTTCTTGGTATGACCATCGATAGCAAACTTACGTGGAAACCTCACCTTCAGTCACTAAAAGCAGCGTCTATAATGAGATTAAATTTGCTAAAAAGCCTCTCAGGTCAAACGTGGGGCGCCGACCGTGTGACTCTCCTGCGGCTCTATAAGGCCCTCATCAGGTCTAAATTAGACTACGGTAGTGTAATATACCAGTATGCCAAAGAAAGTACTCTCCGTATGCTGGACCCAGTACACCACGCAGCCATTAGGCTCTGCACTGGAGCTTTTCGAAGCTCCCCCGTCACCAGTCTCTGCGTGGAAAGTGGGGAGCCCCCCCTCAAGCTTAGGCGTATGCAACTGTCATTACAATACCTAGCCCGGCTACAGCAACTCCCTCTCTCTCCGACCTGGATAAGTTTTCGTACCGACGTGGATGAGCGTATACCCACTCCGTATAATTTGCCATCCTCCGTAGATTATGGTGCGCTTATGAATAACGTGCGGTTCCCCCCCATGGAGGTCCTTCCCGCACGGGTTGCAGGTGCACCAACGTGGCGCATCCCAATTACTACTTTTTGTACAGGCTGCAAGATCCCTAAGAAGGACCTGCTGCCGGCCTCGGTTTTGAGGGGTATCTTCTTGGATCATGTACTGGCGGAGCACTCTGATCAACGTAAGATATATACAGATGGTTCTAAAACGAATCAATCTGTTGGCTGTGCTGCTGTGTCTGGCGACTATGTGCGTGCTCGAAGGCTCCTGCAGGAAACTTCTGTTTTCTCGGCTGAACTACTTGCAGTTGTCGAGGCTCTAGACCTCGTGGCGCAAATACCCTACTATGATTTTGTAATTTTCACTGACTCGAAGAGTGTCTATGAAGCTGTCCAAGCATACCACAGCAATCACCCAATAATTAGTGACATTGTTGTCCGACTGTCACGCCTTGCCCGGAGCCCGAAGCATGTGCAAGTCTGCTGGGTGCCGGGCCATGTAGGGGTGGCCGGCAATGAGAGAGCTGATGCCGAGGCCCGGCGTGCTGCTGGATCTGATGACCTGCCGAACAACCCAGGTGTCCCCTGTAGGGATTACTACCCCATTATCAAGTCTACCGTGCGTGATGTGTGGCAACAATGCTGGGACATGGAATTGAATAATAAACTGAGAGTACTTAAGCCTACGGTGGGGGAATGGGCTTCAGCTGAATGTCGTAGCCGGCGTTTAGAGGTGATCCTATGTCGGCTGCGTATCGGGCACTGCCGACTTACCCACAGTCATCTAATGGAGCGTCGCCCACAGCCGCGCTGCAACACCTGTCATGTACCACTAACGGTGCTGCATGTACTTGCCGAATGTCCAAACTTTGCTGCTGCTAGAAGAGAATCCTTCCCTCATCTTCGAGATGCGGACACTCCGTCGCTACACATTGGGATGCTTCGTGAGCCCCCCCGTGCTCGTTTCAACCTCGAAGCGCTAGCGACCTTTCTTGCACGAAGCGATTTGATAGGTAAAATATAACGAGCCTTTATGCCCAGAAAACGGAAATCTGTGTGCACTCTGCAAGTGCAAACTCATGCCGAAGTTATAACTTGAGGAGAAGAAATGGCCGAGCGTACCGTGCTGCCACTCTTGTCTTTGTGAGGGGGTTCCAGCGTGGGTAAGACGCTCGGCCATAGTGTGGGCGGGTAGCTGGAGCCTCCGATTCGGGGTCCCAGCTGTTCTCGCACTCTTTACCCTGCTAAAATTTTAAAAATCTTTTTTGTTTTGTATCAACTCGCGGTGTATACCGATACGTTTTGCAGGTGCGACCTGTAGAATGGATCCTGCTTATTGAGTGAGAAATCGTAATGTGCTTATGCAAACAAATATAACTGTATGTGTTGAGGCAATGGAAATTGAGTTGACCACCGAAATAATGTCCTTATAATACTACCTCGGAGGTGATGTAGAATTCAGGTATCTTTAAAACCATGAGACCTTCGGCGCGAAATAGTCGGAGCTACTGAAGCGCTAGTAAGCCTATGTTACTACTACTTACTTACTTACTTACTGATGAGGCATTTTAGACATACTGCTGTGAGAAAGCATCCATATCTTGTTAAGCGAATTATTTTATCCCTCTGGAAAAACTTGAGTTTGTGTTTTGAAACTTGAACGGTAAGTTGGTTTTATTTGTGTTTAATCCATTACTCCATAGTTTTGTTTATCGCTCCTAAGCTCACATTACTATGCTCTCGGAAGTTTAGCTTATTCAATATTTTACTGCTTCACTCAATTGAAAACTTGACTCTGCACCTCGTAAATTTGTCGTGGGTGAGCTGTATTAATTTCTCTTATCGAGGCTCCATTTTACATTAGGTAAAGGACTTGTATTTAATATTTTATCAACATTTATCGATCGATTTCACAATGTTTATTATTCCGTAGACTTCATTTCTTTGTTGTTTTTATGTCCAGTACATTGTTTTCAATTCTTGATTGGTTTATGGTGTTTAAATTATGAATTAATATCGTAATGTGGATCCAAGTAATTGAATCGGACATGATCACCCATCAAGTGGATACTACAACCATTGTCTCGACGGGAATTAGCGCTCTCTGGGGGAAGGTGTGAGGTGTCAAGCTGTACGTTAGGTAGGTGTTTGTTTCATTTCAGTTCATTGTCGCCCTGTTTTTTGGTGCCTACTACTTTTTTGTTCAACTTTCATCATGTTTCATAAACTTGCTTCTTAACTCACTGTGTGTATCTATGCGCAGGGGGTCTTGTGTGTGAGTACACTTTGTGCATAGATTTATTGTTCCCTTGCCTCCATACTAAATGGTGCCTAACTCCTTCCTCTCTTTGGGACACCATCCTTGTGGTTACGGAAGCTTAATCTAACTCGTCTGATCTAATGGGACTTGATCAGTAAGATTTGGTTGCTCTGTTCAACAGATCTTACAATATAAGATTATTCTAAGCAGTGATAGCAATGATCATTCTTAAGCTACGATAGCAATGATTATTGCTAAGATCATTCGGGTCACCCATTCATTCTTAGCAATTATCATTCTTGAGCTGCAATAGCAATGATCATTGCTAAGATCATTCGGGTCACCCATGGCCGAATTGACACTATTGTACTTTTTGGCAGCATCGTTGTTGGTTAACCTGTTATGTAATGGTCTTTTTCTTTATTTCAAGGATAGCCTTCAAACGACTTTTTAAACTGATATTTTAAGCATTTTGTCTGTATAATCTCCCCCAACTTTCTTCTCCTTGAATATCGCACTGCCACAGTCAACACTTGGCTGCTACTGTCACAAAATCTTGTGCAACGTAACTTTTTGATGTAGTGCAATCCTTACAGTTGCAAATCACAATATTTCTTTAAAAACAGGACTTTATTTTATGAAGCTCGGCGATTTTGGTGCAAAAAGTGATGTTTTTCTGCATGTGGAAGGGATTCCACTTTGGTGATTATTGTCCCTCTCAAAATGCCCACTTTTATTTTCATTTTCCTTCATTTGTGTTTTTATCGTATTTGCCAAGATTCGCATTTCGGTGCCAAGGATTTGGTGACGAGTCTTGTTGGCTTGGCAAATCGTTGTTGACCATTTTATTGTCTCGTTGACCGGTTATACAATTTTCGGTGTATGTCGTGCCTGTTAGCTTTGGTATATTTTGCCATGCTCCTACACTACATCCGATGATGCAGGTTTTACTTTTCGTTGTGTGGCATTTTACTGGTGAAAGCTTTAAGTTTTTTGCTGCTTAATAAGCTTTAATTACGCTGTATAATATGTAATCAATTTATTTTTGAATCTAGAAAAAATTGTAAATCCCTTTTTCAAACATTTAACTGTTCATTTTTACCGTGAATTACAAGAAAATAGTTTTACTCTATGTTCCGGAGAAGCTATTGCTGTTTGTGCATGTTTCAATCTCTATGATGCACGAGACTCTTGTTTGTCGTTCATTTCAGAGGGTTGTACTTAGTCCTTAGACGTTTGTTGTGGATTCCTCTTATTTTTCTTGCATTTTAAATGCGACGACGCTCATTTCTTATTTATTCTTATGTACTTGATTTGATTTCTAACGTCCTATTTTAGAACAGCTTTCACACACCTCATTTGACTTGTTCTAAATGGATTCCTGAGCCCAAAGATGTGGTGTATCTATTGAAAGGTAAGGCCTCTTAATATGACTTGAAGTCAAGGGCTATTTATAGGACCTAAATTCAAGGCCTATTAATATGACTTAAAGTCAAGGGCTATTTATAGGACCTAAATTCAAGGCCTATTAATATGACTTAAAGTCAAGGGCTATTTATAGGACCTAAATTCAAGGCACATTAATATGACTTAAAGTCAAGGGCTATTTATAGGACCTAAATTCAAGGCCTATTAATATGACTTGAAGTCAAGGGTTATTTGTACCCTAGCCTTCGACTACAGTCAATCCTCGAGTTACAAGACGCCACCTTATGCGAACGTTGACTCTTTTATAACTAATACGATGCATTATTCGAGTTGGGATTACTGATACTAATTTTGACCAGCACTGGCCCAGGTCCGAATTAGACAACATACAACTCGAGGATCAACTGTAATTCCAATTCAACTCCCATGTGCGAGTGAGAAGGCGTGACAGGTTTTTACTGTTCCCTTTATTGAACTGTGATGAAAAAATAAAACAGTGAAATGTAGATAGCATGTAAAACTATCTTTGCGATGTAGGTGGAGATTTGTGTTCGCAATCGCGAAATGAACTACCCGACCAAGGCAAAGCAACTCCTCAGTTCTGGACGTGGTTGCTTCATTGAGTCTGGTCGTATATTTGTGTCATTTGTACCTACGCGAGATTTGAGCCGTGAGTGGTGTATGACCACGAGCCCGAGACTTAGCCGTGAGCGTGAAGGATGTATGACCGCGAACCCGAGACCTGAGCCGTGAGTGTTAAGGATGTATGACCACAAACCCGAGACTTAGCCATGAGCGTGAAGGATGTATGACCACGAACCTGAGACTTAGCCGTGAGCGTGAAGGATGTATGACCACGAACCCGAGACTTAGCCGTGAGCGTGAAGGAAGGATGACTGCGAGTCGTGTCGCATGACATTGCTATGTTCAAGTCCGTTATCTGTCGTACGCTGCTTTAGCGGGCGGGCTGCTCAATTAGTACGTAAAGTTAGAGTACATATGGGAATTGGATCACACTGCACTAGTTGCCGCAGTGTTCTTTAAAACGGGATGCCGCCGTCTATGAAAGGTCTCTTGTAGTGGTGTAAAAAGTTTCAAGCCATTCCTGGGCTTGCTTTGGTCATAAATATTTACGAGTACACTTCGTTTTATCTTTGCTTAATGTAGTTGTGGGAAGCTTTCAAGTAACTTCGTTTTTTGCACTAATGTACCCCCACCGACGTAAATAGCGGCGGTTTTTAAAGCCAGAGCCATTATTTATTCGTGATAAAACCCCTCAGGAAGATGCAACTATTGTATCTATGGGAATTAGCGCTCTCAGATGGAAGATGCGATTATTCTTTTTGTTGAAATAGAGTAGGTGTCTGTTTTGCTACGGATCGTCTAGTTTTGGTTCGCTGATTTCCTTCTTTCAACATGTATTACTTTCTAATTCAACTGTAATTTTGTTAGATAAACTTCTTTCGATCTTACGGTTTCTATGCAAAAGGGGTTTATGGGACCCACGTTGTGCATTGATTCCTCCTTCCCTAAATTCCATGGTAAATGATGCCTCTTGGAGATCGTTTTGTTATAGCAAGGAAGGCTGAAACAAACTCGTCTAATTTTTTTCATGAGAATTGTTTTACATTGAAGAGTTTAAATGTATATTCGTTTTTTTATTGAGCTATTATTGTGATAGAATGGCATCGGGATGAATTTCAATCGGTGCAAATACATTGCAATTCAAAACCAGGGAAGCTTTCAGAGATTTTGGATTGTTCCGGTATCCAATTTACATGGTTTGAGTAGAGTAGAGACGAACAGGCGAACCAACCATGTAACAAACTTGTTCCTGGGAAGATTTGACTCTTGGAATATATTGGGCAGTTGAGGAAGCAGCTGTTGACATTGTGTGTACAGTTCCTGATACTACCATTCCGCAATCCCAGGTTAATGAATACGTTTTGTGAGATATTGTCTTAATTTAGCATTGACTCAAATTAGATTTGCCTTGGATAGAGATTTCTTTAGGTGTATGTATGTATCGTAGACATCTAGTCAGCAATTATTGCTTCGTCTTGTTCCCCTTTAAGTATAAAAAGTTGTTAACTGGCTTTTCTTACCCCGTGAAGTGATGATTCGACTATGAGAGTAAGTGCTTGGCAGCATCCAAGCATCTCTGATTTTTTTTATATCGGCTAAGAGCACCGTGAATAATTAGAATAAAGGATTATTCATTAAATTTGAAATAAAAACCAAGTAGCTAGTTTTGCTAGAGGAAAGTGTATGATAGCGCTCTCTACTATCTCTTTTGAAGACTGTGTGCTCTGCAGGGAAATTTAACTATCGGATCTATAGGAAGGAAAATGTGAGGTCCAGAGAGCGAAAGTCAGGTCCTTTTTTGTTATTGAAATATGAAGTTGTATAATTTTTGTCCGTTTTTTTACTAGTATGATGAGTAAAAATGTTTCAAGTAGCATTCATTTATTCTAAAACATTTTTTTCACCGTTAGTAATAACTTCTGACCGCCTACTGAACGGCCATTTAATGTCTCCTTCATAGAAATCTATGGTTTTTTAATCGAAAAAGAACTGCAATTCATTTTCGATGTTTTTGCCTTTCAAAGTTTTTCCCCCAAAAAAATTATTTACTAGACTCATAACGAGATGGGAGTCAGAAGGAGCAATATCTGGAGAATAGGACGGATGCATAAATGTTTCCCATTCCAGCGTTTCAATTTGTGTGCAAAATCATTCGTGCTGTATGCGGACGCGCATTGTCGTGCTGAAGGACGACTCCCTTTCGATTGACTAAAGCTGGGCGCTTTTTTTTTAAAGCGGTGTTTAGTCTTTGCAGCTGCTGACAGTACAGTTCTGCAGGACTGTTCGGTTGTTTTGAAGAAGCTCGTAATGAAGGATTCCACCAAATACACAGCAAAACCTTTTTCGCATAAATCCCTATTCTTGCTTGTGATTGTAGTCTTGTATGTCAACCTAGCTATTGATGTTAACGTTTAATATGGCTCTATATAACATAATCCACTTTTCGTCTGCGGTGGCAACCCTATCCAAAAAATGTGTTTGCAATTGACGGGTATACAAAGATGCGCAAGCATACGTGTTCGGTTAAATGCTCCAAATTAAAAAAAGATTAAAATCCGCAAGTATTGCCCAGCAAAGTACATTAAAGACCATAGTGAACTGATTACCTCGCAGAACAGATCACAGATTTATACCTTTCTCGTATGAACCCGAATGTACTGCTGGTGGAAATATTTCAATTATTTGGACGTCAGTTTGCTGGGCTGTACGCCAACCCTAGTGTTCGGATAGAGTGGAGAAGCAAAGTGAAAGTATTGGGAGTACCATGCATGAACAAACGAAATTTGGTAATTGGCGGAAGCATTGAGATTTGAACTTGGATGGAAATATCGAGTCGTGATGGTGAGAGAATACTTTGGTAGTTTACCAAAGCGACAACTAAATAGTCACTGACCGAAGTTATCGTTAACTGAGTTTATTATTATTATCTATAATACAAGCTCAAACTTGTTACCACATGAAAACAACCATGACTTATGGTACGACCTGATGAATGTTTTTTTGTCATCTTTTTAAGGATTATCTTTATTCGGTTCACTGCTATCTTATTTTTCAGCATCTTATACTTCCTTCTTAAACTTTTACCTTGTTTCATGATCTTGAAGTTACATACTAACTTATTTTCATACGTATGTAAATTATTCCTAAAATTGAACGTCGCAGTCACGCTAGTGTAACCACATTCACTAATTGAATCTCAAAAGTTTCCCCCAGTTGGACGTTACGGAAACAAAAAAATAGCTCTATGGGTATCTCAGCTTTCGCGTCGAATTATTTGCCTCTATTATTCATTAATACTTGCGTAGGGAAACATGATAGATTGCTTCATTTTTCTACTGCATTGTTTGCGATTACGGTATGATTTCAGCTCATGAAAGCAGGACAAAGCAGGGAGTACGAGCAAACCGAGTAAGAGGATTTTCCTAAAGAACTTTTCTTTGCCCATATTTTATGTTTCTTATCTCCCTTCAGGGGGATACAACTATTGTATCTATGGGCATTGGCACTCCCAGGGGAAAAATGTGTGGGGGCCCTAGCCGAGAGGTAGATAGGCCTTCATTTTGTTGTAATAAAATGTTTTCTATGTTAAGGACTACCATTTTTCGGTTCACTGATGTCCTGCTTTTTCTGCACCTACTACTTTCTTCTTCAACTTTTTTCTTGTCTCGTGAGCTTCTTTCTCAACTTACTATTTCTATGCCCCTTTCTGCATAGATTCCGCATTCCCTTATTTCCATACTAAATGGTACTTCCTTTCTTCCTCTCTTCCATACGCTCTTTTTTAGCGGTTAGGGGGGCTGAAACTAACATCTTATCTAATCTTTATGTTTCTTACATCGTGGGAATCTCTTGATCGATAATTGAAATTTAGATCGATAATTGTTAGCCTAAATTAAAACCCTTAGCTCCCTGTAGGTGTAAATGGCGTAAATTGTTATCGCTAATTTTAAGCGTACATTGTAATCGCTTGCTTCCGTTTATGTACCTCACAATAACAAAAAACTAAATGCAATACTTTTTCATTGGAGTACCGTACTACCTTGAAGTTACTATGAAAATAGAACGTTCTGCATGATGAATCAAAATAAAGTCTGAAAAGACTGCGAAATGCTTCTAGTTGCTTGAGTGAGTTCCTATAATGAATGAAGGCATCAACGGATGCTTTATTTCCAATCTAACCTGATACATATCACCTTGTACATTGGATTTTCAAATGCCTTATAACTAACGTCAGGACGCCATGACGCTTCCCCCCGGTCAAGACCGGTACCCATTTCAGACACCTGGGTAGAGAGGGGTATTGTGCTTGGAATTTTTCTCCTATACCCAACAGAGAAAATCGCCACCGCCAGCGCCGAGTACCGAACCCGGGTCTCTGCCGCACGGCGGCAGAACCTCTAGCACATAGCTATCGCGAGCACACAAAAAAAGCCAACAGCATCTGGTGTTCCCAGGCGGTCACCCATCCAAGTACTAACCAGACCCATCCCAACGTTGCTTAACTTCGCTGATCGGACGAGAAGCGGTGCATTCAACGTGGTATGGCCGTTGGCCTAAGTGTAATTGAAATGCTATGCCCCAACAAGTTAAAATTTATTGTACATGAAACGCAACTTTTCATTTTTACCAGCCAAATTAATTTACAACCGCTTTTACAACTGAAGATTTTCTTTCATGAGTGAAGAAACGATAGGAGATAAATTTCGTGAACTACTAACGGTAACATTTTTTCAACTGAGGTATTGACTATCTGCTTTTCCATCACCATGATTTACATTCTTCCATTATACTCTACAAAATTGATTATTATTTAGCAATTGAGTTGGCTCAAATTTCAACGTGAAGGCTATATTATTCAAGTCGTTTATGTTTAATTTACTCCCAATTATATCAACCACTGTTTTACTCCCACTTCATTGTACCGGATATTAGAATACTCATTATAGTATTTCTTCCCATTAAAAAACATTAATTTAAAATTCTTAAAAGCCAAAAATGTTGATTTTGTTGCATTATTTCATTAAAAAGCAACTTTCTCTCCTTTTTCAAGACAGGAATTGCATTTACTCTGGAAAGGGATGCCTCGAATAGGGACGTTATAAATTTTAACCAGTTTAGGTATCACACAATTTTCTCTATTCTAGCTAGAGTCAGCCTACTGAGCAATTACTTATTGAGATAATATTTTTTGTTCTTCCATTAAATGTAGCAAACAGTTTTTCTTCAGCTGAGCAATGCAATTTGCGCTGCACTGAGGAAATTTCTGGTAATCGTTCTTTATTTATTAATAGGTAACTCTTTGTTATTGGAACGTTCGATGCCAGATTACCCACTGCTCCATAGAACTAATGGTCCCCTGTTAGCAAAAAGTTTATATCATCTAAGTCAAATATGAAAAATTCCTTCATTTATATGAGTTGGCAATTTATTTTGAGGAACTGCCAAAATAGTTGAACATTAAGTTGAAAACCCTCTCATGTTCTTCGTTCCACAGATAATGAAAACCTATTAAAACCAAAGCTAATTATTCGACATTATTAATAGAGTAGAATAAATAAAAATTTCTTTGATCTATCTCAAATATAGTATGTTCAATTTTCTTTCGTGTTTTGTTGTCTTGCTAATTCATCATTTTAAAAGCAATCGCTGGCATCAAGAAATTAAAGGCCCAAGCTTCACGTAGCCTCTAGAGGAGCAGTGCGTTGTTTCCATTTATCTCCATATTTCAAGCTAATATACTGCAAACAAGAATAAAATTGTGAGTAATTGAGCGTTTAAATGCAATTCTGTGTTATGTAAAGGTGAAATTTTGTTCATTGTTGTGTATGTAATGTCATAACTAGTTAGGAAATGAAGCTTACTGTAATCATTTCGTTATGGCGGCGCTAGGTGACTTCTCGATCTGCTGGTCGCAACAGTTCGCCAGAAATTGATGGAAAGCAACAACTTGTCTGCAAGTTGGTACTGAGATACCACTGGCTCGTATCGTTTTGTTGATAAGTAGTATTTGAATTGATCTCGTACTCGCCGAGTACGTTCTAATTACTTGATGATCAAATTCAACTTCTGTGTTCATATTGGTATTGATTTTGGTGAAATTTCTCATATGGGTTCTTCATCAGACACTTTTCGGTGAGTTTTGAGGTGAAATCTGAAGAGATTGAAGTGTTTCTTGCGTTGTGTAAAATTGCTCTTCCAAACTGAGTGGTCTGGTTTAGAATTACAATGCAATAATGGTGTTTTCGCAAACCTGTAATAAAAAACTGTAATATAAAAATTGGTACGGTATATTTTTGAAATTTCACGCAAGTCTTTACGAGATAGTGGTATATTTAACTATGGGATAGCAATGCTTTAGATTTTGATAGAAATATGGTAATGAAGTGGATGTCATTAGTTACTTGTTGAGTTAGGCACGCAGCCTGCAAATCATTAATTGTAACTTGATTAAATTAAGGTTTATTGTCAACCATAAATATAGGTCAATGTGAAGTTTAATGCAATCACGGAAAATAATAATGCCGGTCCCAGGAATCACTAAAGGAACACATTTCAGAACGTTTTACATGAATGACATTCTGCTCGCTGATGCGTTATTTTCGAATAATTGAACTTTGAAGTTGGCCTTGGCGCCAAAGGAAGCGAGCGCGTGAAACGGAATTTAATTAATAACAGAAGCTATTACAAACGTAAAGAGGTTGGGTCGTGAGGGGGAGGCACAGTTTTTCTAGTGAAAATTATAAATAAAGCTTCTAACCCACCCATTAGGGTGACGACCGCAATCTTGTTGACATCGGTTCCAAAATGGCGGCGCCCATGGTGGTCGCCATGTTAGACCCGATGTAAACAAGATTGCGGTCGTCACCCTAATGGGTGGTTTAGAAGCTTTATTTATACTTTACACTAAAAGAACTGTGGCTACCCCTCACGACCCAACCTCTTTACGTTTGTAATAGGGGGTTAGCTTCCGTTTTTAATTAAATTACGCTCGCTTCCCTGGGCGCGCGACGGCCAACTTCAACGTTCAATAATTCGAAAATAACGCATCAGCGAGCAGAATGTCGTTCATGAAAAACGTTCTTAAATGGGTTCCTTTAGTGACTGTTTCGGATATAATTATCAATTTCCGTGATTGCATTAAACTTCACATTGACCATAAATATACTCCAATACATACATTAGTGATTGTATTTTGTTGGGGGAAGTATGGTATAGTCGATTTTCTAATTTCTACTGCCTCAACATAGTTAATTAGATTGAAATAATTTGGTAAATCTGAAGGAGATGACATTTGTCGATTTTGTAAATTTCGATGCCTTAGCATAGTTTATTAGGTCGAAATAAACAAGTTTTCTTTTATGCACTTTTTGTCTCAAATGAGTATTTTATTAGTTATAGTGGTAAATGACTTACCGCAACTCCAGTCTTTGAAGCGGAAAGAAATTCTTTGATCGAGTTGTATGGCAATACTGCAATGGCGTCGCGCTTCCAGCGCTCTGTCTTGAAAGACGAAACCAAACCTACCGCTATACCTCGTTAAAAACTCATTTGACGAAAAAAGTGTATAGAAGAAAAGTTGTTTATTTCGATGTTATTACCATGTTTCAAGCAACAAAAATTCGAAAATCGATGAGTAGCTGTTTATTCGAGCGCATTCATCATCAATGATGAAACTAAACTTACCGCTATAAATCGTAAAATACTCATTTGAGACGAAAAGTGCATAGAAGAAAACTTGTTTATTTTGATTCAATTAATTAGGTTCAGGCACCAAAAAGTGGAAAATCGACAACTGTCATCTCCTTCAGATTTACCAATAATTTTTGGTCAATATTGAGTTTAGGTGATGTGGGGAAATTAAGCATTCCGTTTCACATAATCACTTAAGAAGCCCATTTAAGAACGTTTTACAGGAATGACATTTTTTCCGCTGATGCATTATTTTCGAATTATTAAACTTTGAAGTTGGCTTTCGGGCCCAAGGAAGCGAGCGCGCCATGCGTAATTTAATTAATAACGGAAGGTAACCCCCTATTACAAAGGTAAAGAGGTTGGGTCGTGAGGGGGAGGCACAGTTCTTTTAGTGAAAATTATGGTCAATATTTATTTTAGGTGCTGCACGGAAATTAAAAATGTCATTGCTTAGAATCACTAAAAGAGCACATTTAAAAACCTTTTACGAAAATGACATTCTGCTCGCTAATGCATTATTTTTGAATAAATGTACTTTGAAATTGGCGCCGGCGCCGTAATTTAGTTAATAAGGGTAGTTAACCCGCCTATTACACACTTGAAGAGGTTGGGTCCTAAGGGTTAGCCACAGTTCTTCTAGTGAAAATTATAAAAAAGGTTGTAACCGACCCATTACGTCGAATGATCAAGTGTGTGCAAGCGCGCACCGCTGCTTCGACGTAACTGGCAGCCTTGAGATGACCGCAGATCCGTAACTTCAACCCCTGTATATTGGGATTCGACGTATCTGGGAACATTCGAAACAAGTCTTTTGCATCGACAATATAACTAGTCATCTCATTAACTATGTTTATGCATAGTAGAATTTCAATTGATTTATAATCTTCACTAAAAACTGTGGCTACCCCTCACGACCCAACCTCTTCACGTTTGTAATGGGGGTGCCCGCGCCAACTTCAAAGTTCAATAATGCAAAAGCAACGCATTAGCGAGCACAATGTCATTCATGTAAAAGGTCTTAAAATGTGTTCCTTTATTGATTATTTGCCCCCAAATTATTCACTTCCGTGCAGCACCTAAAATAAATATTGACCAAAATTATAAATAAAGCTTCTAACCGACCCATTAGGGTGACGACCGCAACCTTGTTTATATTGGCCGGCTCAAAGATGGCGGCGCCCATGGGCGCCGCCATCTTTGAGCCGTTATCATTTATATTCTGCTTGGTGCGCCCGCTTCTTTCGGCACGCTAATTTACCGCTCTAACTCAAAAACTAAGCATCAGCGGAATAAATGTCATTCTTGTAAAACGTTCTTAAATGGGCTTCGTAAGTGATTATGTGAAACGGAATGCTTAATTTCCCCATATCACCTAAACTCAATATTGACCTAATTTTTTTGTTAATGTTGAGGAGATGCAACTAATCAATTTTTTAAATTTTGTTGCCTGTATCATGGCAATTATATCAAAATAAACAACTTTATGCTTTTCTGGGTGAAATGAGTATTTAACGAGTTATAGCGATAAATGACTGACCGCAACTCTAGTGTTTGAAGCGGCCAGTAATTCATCAAGCGCGTCGGATGGCAACACTACAATGGACTGTCCCTTCCGATGTGCTCAAATGATCGAGCTCATTCCCGCTATCTAAGACGAAAATGAACATACCGTTATAATTAGTTATTTTTTGGTGATAATTTTTATTGTGTTATTAACTAAAAGATTCTAGAAATGGGTTCAGGCTCCACGAGGCCAGCAAGTAATAAATTACAGAGTACCCAAACATACTCTACTCAGACTTAAGGGGATCATCCGGTGCCCTTGCCAGATCCTGTCGATGTCATGGTCATTTTGCATGTTTTTGTTGTAGAAGGACCCTTAGTTGGTGGACTATTCGTTCTTAAAATTTAATGGCGCTACGACATTAATTACCCCCCCTCCTGGGGAGGGGTTGAAGGGACCAAAATATTTCAATTTTCCCGATTTTGACCCCATATAAAAAGAGAACAAATTGGAAATGGAAAAAAAGCTGAACGTGAGTGTGTTAGAAATGTTTCAAGGATTCTAAAACTGCATTTGTTTTTGTTCTAGCATCAAAACTGAAGGAGTCCCATTTTGAAATATCGATATTAATGAAAAGCACCCATTTTTTTTCAACTTTTCCTGATTTTGACCCCATATATAAAGAGAACAAATGGGAAATGGAAAAAAAGCTCAATGTGAGTTTGTTAGAAGTGTTCCAAGGATTCTAAAACTGTCTTTGCTTTTGTTCTAGCATCAAAACTGAAGGAGGAGTTACATTTTGAAATATCAATATAATTGAAAAGCACCCAAAATTTTAATTTTTTTCCCGATTTTGACCCCATATAAAAATAGAAAAAATAGGAAATGGAAAAAAAGCTCAATGTGAGTTTGTTAGAAATGTTCCAATGATTCTAAAACTGTCTTTGCTTTTGTTCTAGCATCAAAACTGAAGGAGGAGTCCCATTTTGAAATATCAATATTAGTGAAATATCAATACCTAAAAACCAATATGTCAAATTTTTGCAAAATCTAAGGCCTGAATCAAAAAAATTAATGGAATCAATTGTTTCTTTTCAAAGGTTACATATCATAGTCAAATTTTATAAGAATCAGACTGAAAATAAAAAAAATCATTTTGTTGAAAAAAAAATGATAATTTTTTATTTATTTATTTTTTTTTTGAAATCACAATTCACACTTCGAATATGAAGTTATGTATGGAAATTATCAAAATAAAAATTAAAACTGCATTCAATTACATCAATTGTTCATTATATTACACTTCAACACAAAATTTTATTTTTTGCTTATACCCAACACTTTGAATTTTCAACATTCATCCTGGGACTAGTTCTCGAGTTTTGATGCTAGAACAAATCCAAAGACAGTTTTAGAATCCTTGAAGCATTTCTAACAAACGCTCGTTCGGTTTTTTTCAAATTCGAATTCTTTGAAAAAATATATAGCTCTAAACCCAAAAAAAAGTTGCTGATTTTTGAAATTTTAAAAATTTTTGAAAAAATAGAAAAAATTTGAATTTGAAAAAAACTGAACGAGCGTTTGTTAGAAATGTTCCAAGGGTTCTAAAACTGTCTTTGTTATTGTTCTAGCATCAAAACTGAAGGAGTTACAATCTGAAATTTCAATAAAACTATACCAAAAACACATTTTTCGTCAAAAAAAAAAAAGTAAGGCCTAAATCGAAAAAATGACAAGAGTAAAAACGGTTTACTTTTACAAAATACATATACTGGCCAACTTTCAAACGAATCGGACTAAAAAAGTTGAAAAAGTGGGATGGTTTCCAATGACCATGGAATCGAGAGCATCTGGCAAGGGCCTGGGATGGTGGCCTTAACCTAGGTTAAGCATGGCTTTAAATTACTATATTTTCAATGCACAAATTGGTATGTATGTAGAAATTTTTTAAATAAAATGTGAATTTCTTGATACAGCACAATTTTCACCATATTTTTCCTAAAATTCATGATGATCAAGAAAGATATTTGTTATAGTTTTGAATCAATGCATTGTAGGAGTCTACTTTCTAGGGTAGATACAAGTTGGACAGTGTGTTGGACTCAGCATTACTGTGTCATGTATAGTGCTGACCTAGTGAATATGGTTACTTAGAAAATAGCTGCAGAGTCTTTTTATCATGTAACAAAATTTTTTCACAATAAACTGTTGTACTTGCTTCACAAAACCCTTTTTGATAAAAGGGCCACCAACTGCACATTCAACATTCACAATTTGTCTTCAAATAAACTTTCTGTTCTAGCTCTGTATTGTAACTTGCTCATAAGTCTCAATTCATATACTTTACTCAGTTGATGATCAATTTAAACCTGTCATTTTCTGTGTAGCAAAACTTTATTATAGATTTAACCTCACAAGCTGAGAGAGATGAAATTAGCACCACAACCTTCATTTGTTATATTTGTGCTTCTGTGAGAAATGGGGTAGCACTACCTTCTCATTACAATTAACATATAATTAATTTATCCCCTACATGTACTTGCATTTTGTAGTGTATAGCCTGCTTTTTTTTGGTTGTAAAAAACTGACTTTCTGAATGTGCCAGGTAATTATACATACACTATAGAGTATGGATAACAAAATCCAGAAATCTCTGGGAACGGATTGTTTTTGAAAATATAGCCTTCAAATGATCAATAGCAATGTCACAAAGTTGGGAAGTTATTCTCTTTCTTGATTTAATGGCTATAATATCTTGTTTTTAAATATTTGAAGTCCTTTTGAATTGTCTGTTTAAAGCACTTGCAGCATTTCTTTATAAGACTTGTGTAAATCTCCTGAAGAGGATATAATTATTTTACCTAAGGGAATTAGTATTTCCAGGAGGAAAATATGAATTCCTGAGCTGAGAGTTAGGTAGGCCTTCTTTTTGTTGGAATAATTTTTTTGTGAAAGACCATTTTTTCTGCTTCACTGCTGTTCTGTTTTCCAGCATCTGACATTTTTTCAGTTTTGATCATGTTTTTTAATCTTTCTTAACTTACTGACTCTATTTATACAAGATCCTGTGAGGAAATTCACCTTGTGCATGGATCCCATGTTCTCTTTACCCCATACTATATGCTGTCTTCATCCTTCCTCTTTTGAACATCTTTAGTGTGGCAAGGGAGGCTAAAATTAACCTAAAGTCAATTCATCTCTAGCATAAATTTCACCTTTTAAATCATTGTATTAATTCAAGTGATATTAGATAAAGGACAAGCGTTAAGATGAAGTATTGAACAAGAAAGAAAATTTTGCAACATTTTGTGTTCATGTGTTGAAATAGAAACCTAGCACGATGGCCCAAATAAATAGCATATGCTTTTACTCATAGTTTAAGAAGTATTACTATCTTAAAATTCACATCATTTACCTAATTTTACAAATTTTACTTCTCACTTTTGTATTGCAACTAGATTAATAAAAAGTGTACAGTTATGTAGAATTGAATTCTGAATGCATTTGCTTCTATTAAAGTTTTTGAATTTTGCAATAAATAAAGTTATTGGCTGAACATAGAAAAATTTATATTTACGCAAAACCATTCCTCCTTTCAATTTTTAATGTAGAAGTGTGATTTTGGTCTCATTTGTTATGAAAAGACTGTGGGAAGAGCGTAACGTAGAATTTTTTGAATTTTTAATTTAACCCTTTACTGCCTGAATTATTTTACACGAGACAATAATTTTTTTAAAACACGTTTTATAACTGTACATGGAGTGTAATAAAAGGCACATATGCGAAATTTTGTATTTGTTCAAAATGATGGAAGAAAATTTTTGTGCCGAATGCGGTACAACCGTCACTAGCAACACCACTTCACATGTTACAGAGTGGGTCGGTTTATCATTTTTATTAGAGCAACTGTAACAATAACTCAAGCGTTTTCTTTCTTTAGCTTTTCAAACATACAGCAGTAAATATATATGCATTCTCGAGGAATTTGAATGAGTTTCAATAGTGAGAAACTGAGAAAATAAACCAATAAATCCTTTCCATGTTATTTGCCTCGCTGGTAATACGAAAATGAAAGCAACATAAAATTGATGCTAATTACTAAAGATCTTAGTGTGAAGAACTTTTCACTATAGTTTCTGTTTATGATAGTTTTGTATCTATGAAATGAAGCAAAGCAATTTTGGTGCTTACCAAAGAAAATGTTTATGTGTTACACTTGTGTAACACATAAACAGAACACATAAACATAAACAGAACACTTATGTGTTCTTTTTGTGTTACACTTGTCTTTACTGATCAAGACCCATTTTTACATCGGTTTTGCTTTTCTGCAGTATATGAAACATGGGCAGTTGTATCTAGCCGAATTTCGTCAGAGGGAAAGCGAGCACAATTTCTTTTTCTGCTGTTTCTGATAGCTTTAGTGATGCTCTACCTTGCTTGACTGACTGACATACCTTCCCTCATTTCGCGAGTGAGAACGCAAGATACAGTTTGAAGGAAGCGAGAGGTAAAATTAATTTTTTTGCTATCGAAAGAGCATCTGCGTGTTTGCAGTACAAGAGTGAAGAATTTATTATGGCCATATCTAGAAAATGAAAAATGAGTGATTGATTGACGATAACATTCAAAATTTCGTCATAAAAAATCTGAGAAATATTTCATCAGCGACAAAATGCCTTCACATTCCAAAGTTGCTTTAGCAAACTCTGAAATTTGAGTCGTGTTTTTTCCAACTGAAGTCGACCAGTGTTTTTGCTAACTCCCGATTTTAGAGCATTGATTTCAGCATTGGCCTACCATAGAGTATATTTCACCTAGTGAAGTTATTCGTAGATTCATCAGTTTCTGAAAGAATGATGCCCGTTTGAGCTTCATCGTTTCCCAATTTAGGAGTATTTTTCTTGTCATCCCCTCAGGGGGATACAACTATTGTATCTATGGAAATTAGCGCTCCCAGGGGAATTGTGAGGGCCCGAGCTGAGGGTTAGGTAGGCCTTCTTTTTGTTCAAATGGGTTAGGTTTTTGTTTTGTTACGGACCATCTATTTTCGGTTCACTGCTGTCCTGTTTTTCAGCACCTATCACTGTCTTCTGTAACTTTTTCTAGTTTCATGAACTTCTTTCCTAGCTTACTGTTTCTATGCACCTTGTGCATAGATTTTGCGTTCCCTCAACTCCATACTAATTGGTGCCTTCATCCTTCCTCTCTTGGAACATCTTTGTTGTGGTAGAGGAAGGCTAAAACTTTCTTATATAATAATTATAAGAATTATAATTTTGCTTGTCATCTGAAAAAAAAATATATACATTATATACATATTAGCCAAGATTTACAATGAAGTAAATACAGAAACTACAGAATTTATTATTTATTATTCATATTTTCTTATTAGTATAGAGATCATATAATCATCTCAGTAATTATAAGACAAACTTTGACATTACAAATAGCACCTTACTAATTCCAGTGGTTGGCATGATATTATCAGCGGCGAAGCTGTCGTCATCATCATAAGTGTCTAAATCCCTATAAACTTCAGTAATAAGATTGAATAATAATGTTTGCTAAAATAATTTTTGACCTGAAACCTGCAACAAATTACCACGATAAAGAATCATCGTACTTTCTAGCTGAAAGTTCCAGTAATCTTCGTAGATATAGTATATTTCAATGTAACTGTCTATGTCTATGCCCAATGTGCCGTGTACGGCACATGGTATAATGCTACGATCTATGCCGCATGTCCCGTGTTCGAGAAATTACAAAAAAATCAAATGATATCATTAACAAATTGTTTTTAAAAGAATTATACACATCGATGTTTAGATTAGATTCTCCCAAATATAAAAAATTTTCACTTCCGCAACTTAACAGATACTTCATCTATAGTGCCAAATATATCACCCTCTTGAAGACAAAACTGTCAACACAAACTCGCTGAGGGAGTTGCGTCATCACTGGCGACTAAATACTCGTGGCTCGATGAAACACGTTTTGGTCGATAGTTGGACGAGTACCGCTCTCGGTACAACCGGCGCTAGAACGAGAACTTCTAATTTATTTCCTATATGAGGCATTAAATCTTATGTCCCGAGTTTGGCACATACGTCCGTTAAGGGTAAAAAAATTTACGGTTATATTTGACCTAAAAACTGATGTTTCCCAGAAAAATCCTAGATAAATTGTTTTGGCATTTCTATTGCAACTAGGTAAATGAAAATGCTAAGCTAGATATGAAATTGAATTCTGAACCCATTTGCTTCTACTAAATTTTTTGATTATTGCAATAAAAAAAGTTATTGTGCAAACATAAATATATTTGAAATTTGCGTTAAACCCCACCCCTTCTACAATTTTCAATGTACAAGTGTGATTTTGGTCTCATTTGATTTGGTGCAACGGTGAAAACAGCATAGCAAAGCAGAATTGTATTTATATTTCATAATAAAAATTTACTTAGAAATATAAATAAAATTCTGCTTTGCTATGCTGTTTCCACTGTTGCACCATAACAAATGAGACCAAAATCACGCTTTTACATTGAAAATCAGAGAAGGGATGGTATGATATGCAAATGTGAAATATATTTATGTTTGCACAATAACTTTTTTCTATTTCTCTATTGCAATAATCGAAAAATTTTTTTTGGTGTTTGTAACCATACATTTTTTCTAGTTCAAAATTTTATAAAGATCGTATGTTATGCGGTTTTCACAGTTTTCTATGTTGAATGAGACCAAAATCACTTTTCTACGTTAAAAATTGTAGGGTGAGAATTCTTCTGTGTTAAGATTTAAATTATATATGCTATGTTTGGCCAATAACTTTTTTCTATTTCTAAATTAAAAAAATTTTATAGAGGTAAATGTGTTCAGAATTTATTGTACAACACTATATGCATCTTTGTTAACCTAATTGCAATAAAAATGTACAAAGTGAAATTTGAAAAATTAGGTAAATGATGTGAATTTTAGGGTAGTAATATCCTTTAATGCTAGATAATGTCGCACATATTATTGTCCAGGGTTTGTTTGAGAGTGGTAATAAAGAAAAAAAGCAGTGTTGTTAGGTTTGGCCATCTAGGTGGAGTCATTGGTTATGAAAGATCATCAACCCTGAGTGACTGGCAAGATATTTTAGCCAAATTTGTTCTAGAATTCTTCCACAGTAATGTGGTGCTGTGAATGCTATCCGAAATATGCAAGAGAGATAGCCATAAGTGGGCTCTTCAATTTCAAGGTGCACATATTTGTGAACTTTCAAATCGTATAATGTGTTCCACACAACTAGATAATTGTTGAAAACTCCTATGATTTACTCTTGTTACCCCCAAATTTCTGTGCTATGTTTTTTTTTGTCATGCATGGACTAGTTTTGTGAATTTTTTCATTGGCTTTTTCATTATTAAGTGGACACTGAAAAGTATTTACAAACTTAATTATTCACTGCTTGCAAATATCAAATGATAAGTGTGGATTTCAATTTTGAGTCACTGATTTATTTGTATAAGCTCAGCAAAGCTATAAAAATTGGTAGTTGCATACCAATGACCATTAAAATATGGCTTGAATCTGAATGAAAATATCAAAATTTGCTGCGGGATGAGTTCCACTTTCTAATTACAATTTTGTCTTGGCTTATGTGAGGGGAGCTAATTCTAAACTGATAATACTATTAATTAAAAGGAAGTTTGCTACTTTGTTCTTTATTTTTTACCTGTTAAGTTGGTCCGTACTGATACTTGAGTGATCTTTGGGGTTAGATGTTTAGGTTAGACGTCAGTGTGTCAATATTGTAGTCATGTTTAACACGTTAGTTGCGATGGGTTAAACCGAAGTTCAATATTCAACTTGAATTTAAAGTCAAAAGTGATAAGCAAATTTGTAAATATCAAACATTAACTGGGCCTGTTAAATACCACTAATTTAGAAAGGTTGTTAGAATTTTTCAAAACGACCCATCGATGGGTCGTTTCACAGCAGGAAAAACCTAAGCACGACCCACCGGTGGGTCGTGTCGCAGTCAACGTGTTAACTATAACCTGTAGTAAAATGGAAGTCTTGAAGTTGGTTACTTCCATTGAAATCCTAAGTGGAATTTATGGATCTTTGAATCAAACCTATTTGTTGTTTACACCCATGACAAATTCTGATTATCTCTAAGCCTATAAACTCAATTTTAAATTGTTAGCTATCCACAAGTTCTTTGCTATTTCATGACAATCGTTAGTTTGAGGACCAAAATATCAAGAAAATTTCAAAATGTGAACTCGAACATAAAATTGAATTGGTTTAACAAGATAATTGGTATATCACCTGCAAAACACTGGTAGCAACATTTATTGGGTCAAGTTTACCCATGCTAGTGTACTTTTTAGGTTCAGCATGCACTGCCAAAGTAACTTTGTTTGGACTCGTTAAGTATGTTATATGACTTACAGTGCTGATTTGGTTTGTGCTCATCAACTCAGGACTTCTGCTGAGCACCAATTCAATGGCAAAGAAGGTATGTGGATTTACCTACTAATCTTCACTCATGAAATATGAAGTATTGATATGAATTGTCTGACACATTACTTTGGCAGTGCAAACACCCATCAGATTTTCTAATTGAAGTTTTATCTTTTTCAGGTCATATTAACAAAGGAGAACTTCAGTGCTCTTGCCAGACTATCATGGATCAGGAGAATGAAATTGGAGCCCCAGGAGTTGAAACTCCAGGGGGTAGTGATATGATTTGGTGCAACTACAGCTACCCAACTGTTGCTGCCCCTGTCCAGATTGAGTTGGGCTCTGCTGACATAGCTCGCCAAATTAGCCAAAAAGTGCAAGTTCAGTACACCGTTAACAGCCAAGGACAAGTTGTCCTGCATGCCCTGCAGCCGTCTCAAATTCCACAACAGGCGCTGCATCATGTAGCCTCAGTTTCTAAAGGAGTGTTGCCCACCAGTGCTGCCAATATAACCCAAGCTTCTGCTTCTTCTGTGGGACAGATATTTAAGGATTCCAAAGTAGAAACTAAACCAGAAAATAAGCTCAAAACACAAACCGGATCTGAAAGGGTTGAGTGTATCCACTGTGAGAAAACTTTTTCTTGTTTGGCCAATTTAAAAGATCACATGCGTCTTCATACAGGTGAAAAGCCATTCAAATGTTCCGAGTGTGACATGGTATTTGCTCAACGATCAAACTGGCGTTTGCATAAAAGAGTTCACACCGGTGAAAGGCCATACATGTGTGGGGTGTGTGGTCGCACATTTGCCCGCAGCTCGCATCTTCCAGGCCACATGAGAACACACACTGGCGAAAAGCCGTTCAAATGTAATATCTGTTCAACAAATTTTTTGTCCTCTCAAGCACTGAAAAATCACACTAGGACTCACACGGGTGAGAAACCTTATGTGTGCTCCAATTGTAATACAGCTTTTACTCACAGCTCATCACTTTCCTCTCATAAGAAAAGATGCAATGGCACAAAAAGGAAGCGTGGCAGGCCTGTTGGGTCTGGAGGACAGCTTGTGAGGAAGAAACTTCCTTCAGGACGTCCCCGTGGAAGACCGAAGAAAAAAGTGAGGCTAGGTAGAGGAAGAAAGAAACTGGCTTCCATTGCATCTGATACAGTTGTTGATGCTGATGCTCAAATAAACAGCGATAGTTCTGTCAGATCTGAAAACATTTTTGTTGAAAATTGGGGTGAGTCTAAGGCCTCAGAGGAATTTACTGATACGGGTGCAGTGCAAGATGAGAGTGATAATTTCATTAGTCGGATTAATATTGCAAGTGTTGAGGGTGGTGTCACTGCGTCTGTATTTAGCAGTGATACGTGTGGCATAAAGATAGACCCTCCTCCTAAAGTTCCTGTTAGGGAGAGTGCACGTCTTCGTCTTAAACAAAGGAATAAAAAATTCTCCAGAAAATATTCATCACAAGAATGCTTGGAATGTTCAGAATCAGAGGACAATAAGTTAACATCACTGACTAGACATGGTCCTGATGAAGCTCCAATGGTGTCTAACGAATTTCGTCCCAATACCAATGCTCAAGAAGTGCCAATATCTACAAGTGTAATCAGCACTACACACAGTCAATTGCCTTATGTTGCATTTTGCGTTCAACCAGACGGAAGTCAGCAGGTGTTAACGCACCTGTCGGCTTTACCTAATCAGACGCCCACCTATTGTGTTGTTTCATCTGTAAGCAAAACTCCTGCTGACTGCAAGACTGATGCTGCTCTTCCCATAGCATCTTTACAGCATAGTACACTCAACATAGCTCAACAACCAGGGCTCAGTAGCACTTCATCATCATCAGAGTTTTCCCCTCCAAAGCAGGTGGTTATATCATATCCACGCTCAACTGAGACCGTAATGAGTAACATTGTGGCTTCTCAGCAGATTGTTTCTCACTGTCGGACAGAAAATGGATATCCTCTGCTTCAACTTGGCTCTTCTGTTCGGGTGCCTGCCGTGCCTAGTCCTGAAGTGCAGCAACAATATGTAACTTATCACTTCAATGGAAATGAAGTGCAAGTTTCAATACCTAGTGAGAAAGGGCCTGTGTCATCCCCAAATATATAACTTCTCGGTGATATACTCAGGTCATAGATTTACAATTTTCTTGTGTAAGTAGTTGTTCTGACATGCTCTATTACATGGTAATGTAGTATCCTGCTGTTCTGAGGCCTTGTGCTAAGTATCTGATCCTCCAATAAACTAATATTCTATGACATTGGAATTTGGATAGTGCCTCATTTTGAATTAAAGGGCCTCCTCTTCAGCACTTTTATTATTATAAGGGACATTATTGGAACCAATATTTGGGGAAACCTGTTTACAATTGACATGTTTTTATAGTTTGAAATGTTACTGGGTATAAAATTGTATTCAGTATTGATTGTGTTGTTCTTGGAAACAATCCCCTCGGGGGGATACAACTATTGTATCTATGGAAACTAGTACTCCCAGGGGAACTATGTGAGGGCCTGAGCTAAAGGTTAGGTAGGCTTCCTTTTTGTTGAAGTAGAATAGGTTTTTGTTTTGTTACGTACCATCTTTCTTCAGTTCACTGCTGTCTTGTTTTTCAGCTCCCACTACTTTCTTCTTCAACTTTTTCATGTTTCATGAACTTCTTTCTTAGCTTACTCTTTCTATGCACCTTGTGCATAGATTCTGCATTCCCTCAACTCCATACTAAATGGTACCTTCCTCCTTCCTCTCTTGGAACATGTTTGTCGTGGTTAAGGGAGGCTAAAACTTTCTTATATAATAGTAATAATAATAATAACAATAATTCTTGGAAATAATTTTCTCTAATTCATGTGTAATTGAGTTGAATGTATTTCATTTATATCAGCTGGATTAATGTTCCTTCAATTTGGGGGTACTATTAAGAAACTGTACTCGGTATCCTAGTTTTTTGGTATTTTGCAGTGAAAAAGAAATTCTAAGGCAAATGTGTTTTAGGTTTAAAGCCACAATATTCTTCCTTGCATTTAAAGATATTAGTTATTACTTTTGTTTCATAAAATTTGATTACAAATAATTACATGTTTTTCTTTGACTACAGTTGATATGTATATCTGTTACTGTTGAAAGTTGGAGAGTATGTTTGCATGATGTTTCACTGCCAAATCATAGTGTGCAAATCAAATTGATTTTATTTTAATTCATTTTTGCAATAATTTTTCATTTTTTACTTTTCTTTATATTTTAAGATGTCTTCTTATGACTCCTCAAAGAAAAATACGTAAGATTAGGCTAAATTGATTTAATTTTTGTAAAGAAGTAAAATACATTTTAGAATTGAAACATTTTTCTGTATGTTGAAAGAATGTTCCTAGTCACTCATTTCAGTAAGCATCATCAAGGTTCTTTCAGAGGGCTCCCCTCAGGGGGATACAACTATTGTATCAATGGGAATTAGCGCTCCCAGGGGAAAAATGTGAGGGCCCGAGCTGAGAGTTAGGTAGGCCTTCTTTTTGTTGAAATAGAATCTTTTTTGTTATGTTAACACTTTGACTGCGACGTGCGCCACCGGTGGTACACGAAGGTAATTTTCACAATGCTGCCGACCGACCAGAAGTCGCAAACTCAATTTTCAGAAATACTTAATCAAAGCTAAATGAAGGCACGATCAAGTTCATGTTCAGTATTTTCCAAATAGTTTACTACAATGGACTCAAAATTTGAGTTTGGCATTAAACTTAATATTTAGTAGTCGCAGTCAAAGTGTTAAGGACCACCTTTTTTCGGTTCACTACTGTCCTGTTTTTCAGCAACTCTGACTTCCTTTTTCAACTGTTATCTTATTTCATGAACTTCTTTCCCATCTTACTGTTTCTATGCCCTTTCTGCATAGATTCCTCATTTTCATATCTCCATCCTAAATGGTGCCTTCCTCCTTCCTCTCTCTGATACGCTCTATTTTTGCAGCGGTTAGGGAGGCTTAAACTTATAATCTAATCTATAATCTAATCATTCAGAGGGCTTTGTTATGTCTTTTGGTATGGAAAGTATTTTGCCTAAATTGTTGGCTGGGGTTTTTTGAAAATAACTAAAATTTATCTTAAGTATAGCAACATGATTTAAATGTTTTTTATTTTCTCTGAAAATTATTTTCTCACTCCTTTAAAGGGTGGATGACGCTGTGTAGTCAACTATTAAACTCGTTGAGCATGTCAATCTGTGGACTTGTTTGTTAGACTTCTTTAATTAATTAAGGTGAAGTGCATGAGTGCCCACACTGATGGTTAGGTAGCCCTTCCTTTTGTTGAAATAAAATGTTTCTTGTAATGTTAAGGACCACCTTTTCTTGGTTCACTGCTGTCTTGTTTTTTCTATGCCTACATCTTGCTTATTCAACTTTTATCTTGTTCCATGACTTCTTTCTCAACTTACTGTTTCTATGCCCCATCTGCATAGATTCCAAGTTCCCTTGTCTCCATTCTAAATGGTACCTTCCTTGTTCTTCTCTTTGGATTTTTTTTAGCATGTCTCCATTCTAAATGGTACCTTCCTTGTTCTTCTCTTTTGATTTTTTTTTTTTTAGCAGTTAGGGAGGCTTGAACTAACTGAGATAAACTGTGTTCATTCAAACTGAGATGGAGTAGTGTTCCTAAAATGTGCCCTGAGCTTCTTACATCACTTAGGTCATTATAAGCTTTACTTGGCATATTTATGTGTTGCTTGATTCTGTCTTGTAGGATTTTGCTATTCCATATTTACTTAGGTTTTTAATTTTATTATTCCATGTTTTGTCCTGTTGAATATTGTGATTTCATATGCTAAGTATTTATTAATCAAAGCACTGCTCTTGCAAAAAGAGCTATCTTGGTTTTGTTTTTTAGGAGAATGATAGAATATGAAAACCATACTTTTCCATGTTTTCAGAATTTGTTCTTGTCATTTGTGTCATTATTTTTCTTTTGAAATGTTCATTTCATATACAGCTTTAAATAAGTGCTTGAATTTAAGCTTTATAGAGTTGCAGGTTTATGTGTATAATTTTGTTAAATTCTTGCACTGATATCTTGACTGCACAAGGCCTAGTACTTGTACAAACTAGGGGAAATGGTAAAAGCTCATGAGCATTGTTATTTCACCAGTGTTCTTAGCAGTTTACTTGTCAGTATTGTTGTGGCCAATTTTGGTGCTTCTTGCCCTTGAGGAGGAGTCATAGTCTGATTATTATTTATTCATTGACTGGTGATTAGCTTTTCTGAAAGTATGCATACATCTATCACTGTCAAAATGCTTCAAAGAATTAGGTACTTGTATTCCTTGAATTTGTCAGTGAAGTGAAAGTCACTTCAGGGGCCCCGAAGTATTATATATAAAAAATTTTGGTCTTTTTTTTCACCTCTCTTTTGAGAGACCTGATTTTCTGTCTAGCTCACTGTAATAAATAATTCCTTCGACTCTATAGCTTAACACTTTGACTGCATCAGGTAAAACTGAAGCTTAACTTTCAATTCAAGTTTCAATTCAATTGTAAGCAATGTTGAAAATAGAAAACATTAATTGGATCATGTCTTCATTTAGTTTTAAATAAGCATTTATGAAAATTGAGTTTGTGAATAAAGATTGGTCGGTCAGTAGCATTATGAAAATCCCCTCTGTGTACCACTCACTGGTGGGTCATGTTTCTGTCAAAGTGTTAAACTAAAGAACACTGACTCAACAACACTTGTAGAGGAGTATGTTGTGTGTGTGATTTGTAGTTTGACAAGTCTAACGTTTCATCCTTGTGGTTTCTCTGTTTTTATTTCAAAATGGAGGCAGTTATACATACGGTGAAACTGTCCTGCTCGAGTGTCTTCATTATTTATTCCTAAACTATTTTCACTTGCCTTATCAAGATCTTCAGGTGAACTTTTGCCTACAAAACAGTTTGTGCCAATTGAGACTTCACACATGAAATTTAACACCTTTGTGGTGCCTCAAAAACTTTCTCGAGATTCTTTGGGATTTTTACATTAGTGAAAACAAAGTTCAATCCTTGGTTATGTTAAAAATAGTCCTCATTATCACTGCAAGGGTATTGACTCATATTCATTATTTTTCAATTTGATGAATCAATGTCTACCCCTCAGGGGGATACAATTATTGTATCTATGGGAATTAGCACTCCCAGGGGGACTATGTGAGGGCCCAAGCTAAAGGCTAGGTAGGCTTTCTTTTTGTTGAAATAACATAGGTTTTTGTTGAAATAACATAGGTTTTTGTTTTCTTTGTTCTTTTCGGTTCACTGTTGTCATGTTTTTTCTGCATCTTCTACTTTCTTCTTCAACTTTGATCACCTTGTTTCATGATCTTCTTTCTCATCTTACTGTTTCTATGCCCTTTCTGCATAGATTCCACGTTCCCTTAACTCCATTCTAAATGGTGCCTTCTTCCGTCCTCTGTTTGGATCTCATTTGTTGAGGATAGGGAGGCTTAAACTAACTAATAATCTAATCTGAATCAATGTCTAACTTAACCTGAATCTATCTTCTATGTTTCAACATATAATCTATTGCAAAAGCCATAGATTTTGCACAGGTAAACATGCTGATAATCTTGAGGTAAAATTTGGCATTTGATTTGGAATTGCATGGACCCATGCAGTTAAGTAAGCAGGTGTTAATTCAAACACTGGAAATTTGGCACAGCTAATGTCCTGAACAACTAGAATAATGGTAAAAACAGTAATTCTTTGAACCAATTGCATACTATATTTTTAAAGTGCTCTGTGTTTTTTAGATCTTCTTTAATCCTCAGGAGTCGTAGGACTGGCAGTAAGTTCAGGTTAGTTAAGTTTTCCTACCCTTATGCTATGGGAACACACTGGCACCTCCAGGAGAGATAATGTAGGTTACCTCAGCTCCTTCACTTTGGGTTTTTTTGCTGTCTCTGCTTTGCCTTCCTCCTATGTAACTTGCTGTCTCTAAGCGCAGACTACCCTGTGAATGAACTTATCTTACGTTTTTTTCTGCAGTCAATTGTAATTGATTGTCCTGTCACTACTGGTATTGCCTTTTTTTGTTTCCAGGAGTCAAACTAATATAATTACAATAATAGACTTTATCATTCCCCTCCTGTCTTTCGTATGCAAAAAAGTAACACCCGTGCTCGGGTATTGTCATCTTCTTTAAATGTACACTTTGTTTTTAAGGGAAGCATTTTGGGGCATCTGCAGTCCAAAAGTTGATTCTCCCGATTTTTTTTTTATCGCTTTAAATGAGTTAGAGACATGTCCCCGAATGTCTGTAAAAATATCAGGAACCTACCCCAGAGCTAACGTCCCTCCCGGGGGGGGGGAGGGCATCCCTCTTACGGACCTTTTTTTTCATTTTTGAACCTAAAGCAATGAAATTTGGTATACTGATAGGAAATGCAATTTTGAATCATTTATCATCAATGACAAAATGCGATTTTCTTGAAAAGAAAACGGGAAATCATAGAAAACGACATTTTTGGGGGGGTTTTCTAAATGCTTCTCCTCCTACAGTTTTTGAGCTACAGTAGTGATTTTGGTATCATTGAATGCAGAATAACGTGGACAAAAAAAAAAAAAAAAAAAAATCGGAAATTTTCAATTTTTTTCCATTTCATTTTTTTATATATTTTATCATTCATATTCCTCATCCCCATCCGAATATTTTTTTTATTATTGAATTTAGAGCAATGAAATTTGGTATACTGATAGGAAATACAATTTAGAATCATTTATCATTCATGACAAAATGCGATTTTCTTGAAAAGAAAATGGGAAATCATAGAAAACGACATTTGGGGGGGGGGGGTTCTAAATGCTTTTTCTCTGATAGTTTTTGAGCTACAGTAATGATTTTGGTATCATTGGATGCAGAATAATGTGGACATTCCAAAAACTTGAATGCTTTTCCTCAAATTTCCAATATAAAAATTTAAAAAATTAAAAAGAAAAAAAATCAAAATATTCTCAAGAAAATTCAAATTTATGACGTCATAACTTTGAAACAAGAATGAATTTTGAAAAACTTCTCAATACATTATAAAGCCCTTGTTTTTCTGCATCCAATGATACCAAAATCATTACTGTAGCTCAAAAAATGTAGGAGGAGAAGCATTTTGTTTCTTAGAAATAGGTTTTATAAAAAAAGTAACTTATCAAGACGTTTGTCATAACATCTTCGAAGTTTACAAAGCTAGAGCAATGCGGTTTGTTGCATTTGAAAGTGACATATGTGCTCTATCAATATTACGGGGGGATTTCCAAAATTGTTTCTGGAAAGATTTCCGTAGACTTTTTTACCCTAAAATTATAACTTTTGCATTGAGACTCTGACAAAAAAATTCATATAAATTCGGAATGAAATAAATCAAAAATTCCCCCCGTAATATGGATAGAGCGCACGTTTGACTTTCAAATGCAACAAACCGCATTGCTCTAGCTTTGTAAATTTCGAAGATGTTATGAATAATATATGTATATATATAATTTTTTTTTTTTTCAAATAAAAAATTTTCTATGGCCTTATGAAAAATTTTTGTTTAAGATAAGTTGTTACAAATGTGGAGATCTAGTAGTCTGCAAATTTTCATAGACGTACGTCCAATAGAACCAAAGTTGACCATTTTGTCAAAATGGTTCCCTTAACTTATGAGAAAAGTACAAGTATGTTATCATTTCTAGCCACAGCTGGCTGGACCAATGAGCACGTCATAATTTGGTACCCTTACATCACTTGATTACGAATCACAGTGAAATTATCGCTCTAAATTGTTAGCGTGAAACCGTTTCTGTTCAGGAGAAACTGTAATGGTTAATAGTCATATATATAAGAAAATGGAAATAATGGAAAATGGAAGAATTTTTCATTTTGTAGAAATTCATGCATTTCATCATGTAAACAATATTAGGTTGTTCCATTTTTTTTATTGTAGAAATGTTTAGGTTGTTCCCTTTTTTTGTAGAAATGTTAGTAATGGCATGTTCTGTAGAAAACTGGAATGTAGTTTCATTCAGTATATAGTCATTCGATGTGCCAGCAGTCAGTAAGCACACCCGTGGTATATGCTGCAATATAAATAACTATGAATTGTGTGATTTTTTCTTATCCTATATCTTAGTGTTTATTTCAAGTTTATGTTCAAAGTATAGAATGCACTCTTTGATTATTATGTATGAGGAACATAAAATCAGGTTCAAATAGATTTTTTATTGATTATGTGAGATGTTAGAAAATATTCAAATACTGTTACAACTTTGTTCAAATATGTAAAAGTGAAATTTGAGATTGTGATAATTCCTTGGATGAAATTATTCATGATGTGAATGTTCATTGCAAGTTAGTTTTCAGTATTTATTTTTAATGTACAAATTAAACTTCCATGTCTTCTTCTTTCATGGTGAGTACAAATGTGATATTTTTACAGTGGTGTTCAGTTTGATTGGTCCAATTTTTGAAGCGCAGAGTTAGGAGATCCCACATTCAAATATTATTGGTGTGGCGGATGTTATATGATAACTGCTGCTCGTTTATGCTTCAATTTGATTCGAATGAAACTCCGGCTAATTTCCTGAGCCAGTTGTACTCAACTCAGAAAAATGCACCTCTAAAATCTCAGTGTATCAAAATTAATAGTTAACAAATTACGAATTATTAGCAGCCTGATTTCTGAAGTTTTGCAATTCTCAAAAGCGTTGGGTCTCTCCCATATCTTAATTTCAGAATTAGCTATAATAATATCTTCATTCATGAAGTGTTCTGTTCTACAGATTCCGGCTGACTCGGACTACTTCTAAGATACCATCATTTCCTGGAGGTTGATGGACGAGTGAAGAATGAAGAGGGATCCGTGATACGAATTCCCCCATAGAAGTTGTTCGTAATTGAGTGTAAGGAGAACATCTCATAGCATGGAAGGACAAAGCTCAAACATCAACCAGATAAGCAACGTGGTGTCACTGGGCAGTAATGCCATCACCCTCAATGGAGCAAACTTGGCGAGCCTGACGGCAGTGCCAGCAGGAACTGTAACACTGCCAGCAGGTGCTGTTACAATACCATTGTCGGGCGTTCATGCAGTGCAGGGCTTGCCTGTGGCTTTCTATAACTACTCTGGGGAGGGCATGGGTCAGTTTATGGCTGGACAAACGGTGCAGCTGGAGTTGGGCAATGCAGAGATAGCGAGGCAGTTTAACCAGCAGGTACAGGCGCAGGGTGGAACGCCCATACAGGTCCAGTTGGTGCCTGCTCAGCTGCCTGCCATGCAGCAGCAGCAGCAGCAACAACAACAACAGCCGCAGCAACAGCAGCCGCAAATTATTCCTATCCAGATACAACAGCCCTATACAGTTCAGCAGCTGGCTCAACAACCACAGCCCCAACAACAACAACAGCAGCAGCATCAACAACAGCAAGTAGGTACACAAGTGCAATCAAGTATAAAAATAGATGAAAATGCATCTAACTTTGTGTCTATTCCGGCCAATTCCGTTGAAAATACTGGAGAGACTGTGAAGAAGAAATCATCTAAGTCTGGAGGCTCAGATCGCGTGCCGTGTCCCATGTGTGACAAGACGGTGTCGTGTTCGGCCACTTTGAGGGATCACATGCGCACACACACAGGCGAGCGCCCTTTTTCGTGTAGTGAATGCGGTCTGGCGTTCTCGCAGAGGTCTAATCTACGCATGCACAAGCGTCTACACACTGGCGAGCGCCCATATATGTGCGGCATTTGTGGTAAAACTTTCGCGAGGTCGTCGCACCTTCCAGCGCACATGCGCACTCACACCGGCGAGAAACCTTATGTATGTCAAGACTGTGATCATGCATTCATCACAGCGCAGCAACTCAAGAACCACAACCGAGTACACACTGGAGAAAAGCCGTGGAAATGCGATTTATGCCCTGCTGCTTTTACACACTCTTCTTCTTTATCAACTCACAAGAAGAAGCACTCGGGCAACAAGCCATTTGAATGTGACAGGTGCACTAAGAAATTTTTCTTTACTTCAGCTTTGGATAAGCACATGAAAGTTCATTCAAAAGCTCGTCCTTTTGAGTGTCCAAATTGTGAAAACACGTTCAAGTATAAGGAAAGTTTGACAGTTCACATGGAAAGATACTGTGGTCGACAAGCTGATAAAAAGCAAAGAGCTCCGAGAAAGCCTGACGCCAAAAAGCCTGGGCCTAAACCAGGAACTGGACGCAAGTATGTACAACAAAGGAAAGGCAGACCGAGGGGGCGTCCTAGGAAGCGAGGCAGGCAAAAGAAAGTAACTAAAAAGCAGGCGAAGCAGTCATCTGAACCCAAGGTAGAACCTGGAGAAAGGGATAGTCCTGTGAATGAAGTATTTGGGCTGAAAAACGACGAAAATGCAGAAAAAGTTGACGACATAATGTTTCGCCCAGACTCAGAAGACGACAATATTCCTGTGGCTGAACTGAAGGTAGAGAAAATCGATGGCACGAACGAAACCCACGTAGTTGTTGAGTCGTACTCTGGTGTTCGTAACAGCAGCATGGTTTCTGCTGCTACGAGCTTACCTAATACGGCAGGTCATTCAAATTCAGTAAATGGCGAGTTGGAGGCTGTGGAATCAACCGTGCAGCACGTGAGCGCTGAACTTGGCTCTAACATAGTTCAGTTTGACCCTAGTACTGTGACTATCGTGTCTGCAGAGGAAGCCGAGCGACATTTGGCCAACAGCAATCTGCAAATAATGACCTTGCAGCCCGAAGTGCTGCAACTGATGCAACAGAACACCCAGCCTGGCCACATCATCAGTTCCGAGATGCTTCATAATGTAGCCCATCAGCACGTGCAAGTGCCGCAGCTCCTGCAGAACACCATTCATATTGACCAACACCAAGAGTCGCAACAACAGCAACACCAGCAACAGCATCAATTACATCTTCAGCATCATCACCAGCAACATTCAGCTCCCCATTCAACGATGAACAATCAACAGATACACCAGCAACATCACCACCATCAACAGCAGCAACAGCAAACTATTGTGATGAGCACCAGTCAGTGCAATGGGTTGTCGTCGGACATGACAGTGAAGGAGGGTATGCAAGTGTACTACACTCACCGCTAAAATGTCATTTTCCTTCGTCATATTGCAAGTGTTTTATTACGCTCTCTGTTGGCGTCGGCTTGTCTTCTAATGCTGTTATTGAATTGCTCTTGAATTCCGTATTTACTTGACCTCTTCTTAGCCAAATATTGAGAATTAGGTGTATGCCTTTTTCGTTTTTCATCGGTAACTATTTTGAATTAAGTTCATAAAACTTGCGACTTGCGTGTGATAGTTTAATTATTTTGTGGCTAAGATCTGGTAAATTAGAGAAAACGCTACCGCTCCTCAGTTTCGTGGTATAGCTTTGCTTATGATTGTAAATAATTTGATATATTGTGATAATTCCCAGTTCTACGCAACCTAAATGTGCGCAAGATTTTGTGTGAGTAAACTATTTTCATTTTCCCTTATCTTAGATCGCATTTCTATTTGTACAGCTTGTTTCTGCTCACGTACCAACGTTTGTGATAAGGTGCGTGTTGAGTGGCATTGCATTCTTGTTGCTTCTATTTCACCGCTTTCTTGAGTTATGTTCCTAATTTTCATGCGTATTAAGAAGCCCCTTATATCTGAGTCTGTGTCCAATATTTTCTGCAATATGCTCATGAGACTAAGGGTTGGAGTGGTATTTTATGAATACAGTGGCTTTCAGTGACTAGAATCCTAGAAAATATTTCACGAAGTTAGGTGTAGTCTAATATTAACTCATGATCTGTGCACCTTGCTTTATCAGCTGGAGAGTGAAACTATTTATAAATCTGTTCATATATTTTAAGGGCGAGCAATTTCTCAAATTGCCGGAAGTAAAGCTATTCATAGCTCAAGCTGGCTCGGTAAACGTCGTCGTCTTCTGAAATGCTTCCAGTTCCGACGCGTTGTGAGTGACAACAGGATCGACACGTCGAGTATTCTTACCGTACTGCCGGCTAGCCCATTTACAGAGTGCTGTTCATAGCAGAGTGCGTCTGTTTCTCATTATTCTGAAGCTGTGAAAACGAAATAACCTTTTCATATTTGTTGATGAGCAGAGGTACCTCGTGGTGTAGGGATATATGTTTATATATTTTATGCTCGATTAATATGCATTTAGGTACTTTGAATGTGTTAATTAGAAAATTGTTCATTAAGGACTGACATTGTCCCTCATTTCCACGCTTCATGTCATGAGTATTTGTGGAAATAATTATTACGTTTACTACGGTAATTTATTGAGGGCATCGTATCTCATTTCATTGTGGGGCTCTGAAGTGTGGGATAAATTCTTGAGTTCTTGGTTGTTTAGCCAAACTTTCGTTTCTGGATGCCTCAATTTGAATGTATTTTTTTTTATTTCACGAGATAAAATTTGTGGCTCACTGTTGCCAATTTTTATTCATAGGCAGGAGTGTCGTTGTCGAGTCCGATTTACTTGTAGCTTAGGATCTATTATCCTTAGGAGATATCTCTACAGGATGCTTTTACATAGGCATTGATTTTCCAGATAGCGTCATTTTGATATTTGCTCAGAATTGCAGTCCTAAAACAGCAACTCTTATAAACTTTTCGAATTACTTGACGCTTATTAATTTTTTGGTGAAATAATTTTTCTTCTATGACTATTCGAAGTGCATTAATCATTGAGCAATTATTTCACTGGTGTCTGGTTACCAACGAGCATATAAAGCTTGCAAGGCGCTCTGAGAGTGAAGAGCGTCATTTTCATTTATGTAGTGTTGCATGCCGCTAGTTTCATTCTAATGTATGTACTTGCAACGATTCCTCGAGACTGCTTCTGAAGTGTCACAGCGGAGTCTGTATCACTTATGTTGGTGGTCCCGTTTTCATGATCGTATTAACTCACTCTGGCATACATTCATATACATACTGTATGTGCTTTCGATAACTAGTTTCCTCGGGGAGATATAGCTGTTGTATCTACGACAATTAGTAAGCCGAGAAGGTTAGAGGTAGATAAACATCTTGGTTGAAAAATGAGTTTATTTTCGTTATGCTGCAGGCCTCTCTCGGATCAGTGTCATTCTTTTTCAGCTCGTTATTATTTTCTTCTTCAACTTTTGTTTACTAAACTTTTTAACTCTTTTATGCTCAGGGTTTGTGGTTGTGCCTTGTGCATAGTTAGCACGTTCGTATAATTTCTATTAATTAGTGCCTTTACCTCCTGTAATCACTTTTTTGTGAGGAGGAAGGGCTTAAAGCAGTGGTTCTTAACCTGGGTTCGGTGAGTCAGTTTCAGGGGTTCGGTATATAGTATAGTAGAATACAGTATAAAGTATGGATATGCGTTGAATTCTAAGGAAAACAAGCTCATTTAATTTGGCCAACTACTTTTGCATGCATGAAACTTGTGGGATTCAGTACCTCCTAAATAGTTAAGAACCACTGGCTTAGAAGCATTTGAATTCCATTCTACTTTGTTTAGCCAGTCTAATAACCATTTATGTTTTTTCGCTGCTTCTCCAAAATTGGAATAAATTTTCTTTGTACATATGATGTCTCAAATTTAGCCAGGAAAATGACAGCGTAATCAAGGAACTTTTCACGTCTGAGATGTGGATGACTAAACTACAATATGGCCGGGTGCGCTGCGTAGATGCCTCTGGGGATTTCAGCGTGGGTAAGGCGCCCGGTCATAAATGGGTGGGCAGCTGAAATCCCCTACGGGGTTTTTGGCTGTCCTGTGTTTCGCGGATTGTGCGTCGCTCTGTAGATGATCTCTTCAAAGATCAACTAGGACTCTTATAAAATGACAATGATGTGGGTGGCAATTGAAGCGGTCTTTATGAGGGCTGCTGTTGTGTTTCCATGATGGTTATTGTGACAAACTTTGAACAACATTTATATAGTGTGCTTTTGTGTAACGATGTGAATCCTGTATTTTAAACTGTGAGATCTACGGCGCGATATAGTACGAATTACTGAAGCGCTAGCAAATCAATGCTAATACTACTACTACTTGTGGCTGTATCGTTTAAGAAGTTTGAATTTCTTACCGTGTATGGTACTCGAATATAGACGGCACCGCTGAACTGTACAAATTATCGAGAGGGAATCGGGTGGTGTTAAAAAAGGAATAACGTAATTAAAGCAAATGAAACATCAGTAGTCGAACAGTACGTGCTCAGGTGAAATTCGCAGTGTAGAATGAAAATTACGGCGACAATTATATAATATTTCATTTTTTTCGATCTACATGTATGTAACAACTACTTTGTTCGGTAAAAGGCAGCTTCTATGCCGTTTGACCTCCGTTTGAACATGTTATAAAATAACTAGCAATTAGAACCATCGAAAATGCAGCCTAACTTTGTATAAAGTAAGCTACTTTTATACATGAGATGTATGTAGCTATTCCATAACAATCCTATTAGAATTTTGATTTTCACATGGTGTTGATGCGTGGCAATCATACACGGAATTGTTAAGTTGCTAAAATTACAAGCATTAGTATTATCTTAATAGTTCTTTTCCAAATAGTTAGGAGGCTCGCTGTACAGTCGCTCGAATTGTTGCAATTCTCAATTCATTCTCCAGTGATAAATTAATTCTAATTAGCACATGTTTTTTTTTACATTCCTCATCTACGTATGTTCATCGACAGGGAGGATGCTAAATATGCAAAGTAATGCACGAGAAAGAATATGTCACACTTTGTGTGTACTCATAAGTATGTGCTCGACGGAATATTTTATACTTGCATAATGATGCTGCGGGTTAATGACATAATTAATCGAACTTTTTCACTTTGATAGTTTGTATTAAAATGATTCAACAAAAATAACTTCATAAACTAATAACGCTGAGTGAATTCAGCAAACTACTGAAAAGCTATTTAACTAAGTGGAAAATATTTCAAGCTTTCTTTCTCCTAGACTAAGAAAGAAGCTCCATTTGTCGAGAATTAATCACCGTTATGCAGGATTTCGACTGAAGGGAGGGAATCGAAAGTGCCGAGTTCGGGAGTAGCTGCTGTGGCGACGGTTGGCCAAATTCTCGTGTTGAGCCACACCGTCTCGAAGTAGATGTGGAAGGTCTTGCCGTGTAGAGTGTAGTTCACAGGGTAGTTGTAATTTGGCTCGTAGTAAGCCAGGCGAAAGCCGCGTTCGTGCAACCCGCTCAGCACTCTGCTCAAAACAAAATGTTTTCTTTGAAAATTTGCAGTTGTGAAAGTCGTAGCCATTGATAACAGAAGTGCGCTTATTTCATTGATGAATAGTTGCTTTCGCTGTGTAGGAAGTTATTATTTTCACTCTGTTCTTCTCTTTCTAAACAATTGCAAATATTAGTCACATTGGACGTTGTTCACAAGGGCAGAGCGATACAATGCTCTTCATTGTTTCTTTTATAACTTTTTAGACACTACATTAAAGAGTTAATCTAATTTTGGATTCTAACTTAGATTAGATTAGTCGTTAGTTTTTAGCCTCCCTACCTAGCAACAAATGCGATCCAAAGAGAGGAAGGCACCATTTAGTATGGAGTTAAGGAAACGCGCAATCTACGCAGAAAGGCATAGAAACAGTAAGTTGCGAAAGATCATGAAAAAGACCAAAGTTGAAGAGGAAAGTAGTAGGTGCTGAAGAACAGGACAGCAGTGAAACGAAAAAAGAAGGTCCTTACATAACTAAAACATCTTATTTCAACAAAAAAAGGCCTACCTAATTCTCAGCTCGGGCCCTGACATTGTCCCCCTGGGAGCGTTGGTTCCCATAGATACGATAATTGTATCCTCCTGAGGGGGTTGGATTCTAACTATGCTTCTTCCCACATTTGAGAACGCACAATTCCCCTAGTATCAAATGGTAACGTTTAGAGAAGAAGTAACGCATTAACAGCGTCGCTTTACCTTGGATTCCTGAATTTAAAAAAATATTTTAACAGGAACAAACATTAGTCCGAAAAAAGTTACTGACGTTTGAATTCATTAATAATGCACGTCGTGGTATCGTAAAGGCTGTCACTGAAGGTTCTCGACGTTGTTTTCGTATTTTTTTTAGAAAGGTTATTTGAAGTCAGAAATGAGCAACTGTTTTCGCGATGCAATCCAATGCTCCACCAAACCTCAGTGCTCATACATCGCAATAGCCAGGCTGGGGCCATCGTAAATGTATGAGAATCGCTCATTATGCGAGTGGACTTCATTACTAACTGAAAATATTCTAAGGTTAACAGCACGAATACGTCTGCGTTCGAGGCAGCGCTCAGTGAAACCTTGTTCATTTGCAAACAAATCAGATGATTGTAATTGGTTAATTACAAGTTTTCCCTCAGTACTTAAGGTCTGATTTTAGAGACTGAACTTGTCCCTTGAATACTTGTGTAGCGTCGAAAAATTATTCAAGGAAACCACAAAGAAAAAAGCTGTATTTCTTACAACCCGTCCCTGAGAACCTAGTTGTCGCGCGTCAATTAAAGTCACACACGTTAATATACCACTATAAGTCGTCTTAAAACGTAAACTGTCGGGTACACACTTTTGTTCACTTATGGGATAATCATAATGAGACTGAGCTACCGGTGGTGACTGGCTCAATTTTCTTACTCAAAACCAAATGAACACGTGATTCATTTAATGTTGGACATTTACAATATTAAATACCATAATTTTCTTCATATTGAATTTAACATCGAATTCCAAATTAATTTGCGGCAGTTAACGCGGTGAACCGGCTTATTTTATGTACAATTACCGTTACTACTTACGGGTAAACCCACACGGAAACTTAATATTTCGTTCAAGTACTACAATCTAAAAAAATTAATACAACCTGTTACAGCCGACAAGAAGTAATTAAAACGTAAAAATCCCAGAGATAAGAGTAACTAAGAATGAATGCTGGCTAGAAAACTCGTGAAAACTAGAAATGAAGTACCCGTGCTGGCTAGAAAACTCGTGCGGCTCGCTGACTTGGCTGAAACTCAAACACTTTTCGCCCCCGAATGTTACTACGACACCAACTGAAGATACCACTGAGGAACACCAACTCCAGGAAATGCACTGACGGTGATGGGTACACGTTTAATTTTTCACCCTCCAGCGAAGCTGAGAAACCCTTTAAATACTCGACGAAGATCAAGCCCCCATTTGACGCAACGGAATAGTATTCACCTCACCCTCTGAAGAAGAGGTCCACTTTCGACCAAACAAAAAGTGTAATTTTAGTGGAGTTACCTGGCTATCTGACGCAGCCCTGCCAGCGGCCCGTCCGGGTGGGGATCGTACTGCGTGTCCGGGTAGAGGTAGTCCAGGTGGACCTCCAGTGCCAGCTGCCGGGTGCGCTCTAGTACTCTGGTCTGCACGTGGTGAGAAATAAATTGTCTCCGAATGAAATGCCTTCTATTGATAAAAATGGGCAAATTTTTAATGCATAAATGTGCCGATATTTTGGCTGGACAGATACCTTATTTTTTATGAAAACGTATTCGATTCGTTGAGCGGTTGCCTCGACCCATGCTGATGGCATTAAAATAGTTGGACGATATTAGATGCACTGGGAGGCCAATAATACCATTATTTTTTGTCAGTCCCAGATCATAGGAATGAATGGTCTAGTGTTCTACACGGTATTTTTAGCGCTTCCTCAAGTAAGGTTAATTAGTCAGTTATAAATGTCGATTTTACAATGAATATTTCCCATTGATTATTTAGCGGGTTATTGTAGAATTTTTCATTGATATCGAACTATTGCAACCTCGTCAAAAACCTGCTTATCAATCACTTTCTAGGTTTAGATATACGTTCATTATTATTACTATTATTATTATTGCTATTATTACTACTATTATTATACAAGAAAGTTTTAGCCTCCCTTTACCACGACAAAGATGTTCAAAGAGAGAAAGGATGGAGGCACCATTTAGTATGGAGTTGAGGGAACGCGGAATCTATGCACAAGGTACATAGAAACAGTTAACTAAGAAAGAAGTTTATGAAATAAGAAAAAATTGAAGAAAGTAGTAGGTGCAGAAAAACAGGACAGCAGTGAACCATAAAAGATGGTTCGTAACAAAACAAAAACCTATTCTATTTGAACAAAAAGAAAGCCTACCTAACCTTCAGCTCAGGTCCCCCTGGGAGCGCTAATTCACATGATACAATAGTTGCATCCCCCTGAGGGGTATACGTTACATAAACAATCTATCTACGGGTAACAAACACGTCTGTCTAGTGTTTTGTGTTACTACTTACTATTACTAGTGTTTTGTGAAACTAACTTTGTGCGTCAACACTATGAAAATACTTGGTAAATTATTGCGAAGTAGTTTATAAAGACGTCTTTGAGTCGAATCAAAGTTTCACTTGAGCCAATAACGACTTAATCCCTGTCGATTAGAATCATCACTACTTCAATTCTTAATTTTCTAACACTACAACAATGCCAAATTCTAAGATATTAACTGAATGAACGCTTATGCAAATTCTCATTGTGCGTCAATATTTCTACCACGGTAGAGGAAACAAGGTTGGGTCATTTCTATGGGAGAAAAAACATCTCTTGTTCGGCTAGCCAATAGAACGGCTTTATTTCAAACCAACTTTAAGACGCTACCAAAACGCCATGTCGTTAGGCCAATAGTAGAGCCAGATTAATGGGGGTAGCAGTGCTACCAGATGCAATATGAGCGCTGCTATTATTTCGTTGCCGTGACATAAGCAAAACCACACCGTCAACGAAAAAAGACTGGTTTGACCCTACCTTGTTTCCTATGCCGTGTTAATGAATCACTGCATTGTACACCGCTGTTATAAATAGCAATAGTAAGAATTCCCAGACAACATTTATCGTAGAGTACACCATCAAAGTTTTTATTTTTTCATCTCATCTTACACGTACTACGAAACTACTCAAAATCACCAACAAGAATCAAATGAAATCTGTAGAAAGGATTGGATTAGAAAAGTTTGTTCAGGCCACTCTAACCTCACAACATAGGTGCTCCCAAGAGTGGAAGGAAGAAAAACATGTTTTATTCCAACCAAGCCTGGTACATATCTTGTAAATTGATGTTTCAAATGCCTTATAACTTACACCAGAACGCAATGATGGTTAACTCCTGGTAAACCAGTACCTATTTCTGACAGCAGGGTAGAGTGGGGAATTGTGGTTGAGATCTCCCTTTTCCCAATGGGGAGAAACGCCGCCCGGCGCTGCCGGGAGGCATCATTCAGTATGAATTATTGGAACGGAAAATCGATTTACAAGGTGTGTTTCCACATCCTACGCATGGGAACAGCTAAATTGAAATAGTTAATGAAACCAGATTAAAACTGCTGAAGAGAGTGAAATGTGTTACAAAAAAAGAAACGGAGAACTAATTAAAGATGGACCACTGCAAGACAAAAAATCTATTCCATTTCAATTTAACGAAGACCAGCCTAACCCTCAGCTCGGGATCTCATGTCTTCTCTTTAGAGCATAATTTGCATACATACAATAGTTGAGTCCCTCTTAAGAGTACAAGTTTGCAGTGTAAACAGACCGCCCCAATACCTGGAATAAAGATTTCTCGAAGACGTCCCACTCCGAGTTTTCAATATCAATCTTGAGGATTGCGATCTCCGCTTGGGCGTGACCGAGGAGAATTTTGATGTCGTTCAAAGGCCGGTACACGTACGGGAATTTTCCAGACGGATCGGTGAGGATAAGAAGCTGTCTTCTCCAGCCCAGTCGAACTTTCAGAAACGTTACCCTGAAAATAAAAGGTCCTGGTTATATCGTTTACACATATACAAAGCGAAATATTTTAAAATTCGGAGATAGATAGATGATGAGTTAGTGCAAGCCTCCCTATCCGCAACAAAGGCAATCCAAAGAGAGGAAGGAAGAAAGCACCATTTAGTATGGAGTTAAGGGAACGCGGAATCTATGCAGAAAGGGCGTAGAAACAGTAAGATAAGAAAGAAGTTTATGAAACATGATCAAAGTTGAAGAAAAAAGTAGTAGGTGCTGAAAACACAGCACAGCAGTGAACCGAAAAAAGATGGTTCTTAACATAACAAAAGCATTTTATTTCAACAAAAAGAAGGCCTACCTAACTCCCAGCTCGGGCCCTCATATTGTCCCCCTGGGAGTGCTAATTCCCATAGATACAATATTTGTGTCCCCTGAGGGGCTTAAAATTCGTAAGATTAGATTATTATTAGTTAGTTTAAGCCTCCCTATTTGCCACAGGGGTGATGCAAAGAGAGAAAGGAGGAAGGCACCATTTAGTATGGGATTAAGGGAACGCGGAATCTATACACAAAGGGCATAGAAACAGTAAGTTGAAAAAAAGATTATAAAACAAGATAATTCGGAGAAGAAAGTAGTAGGCGGTGAAAAACAGGACAGCAGTGGACCGAAAAAAGATGGTCCGTAACATAAAAACGTTTTATTTCAATAAAAAGAAGACCCACCTAACACTCAGCTCAGGCCCTCACATTTTCCCCTTGGGAGCGCTCATTCTCATAGATACAATAGTTGTGTCCCCCGTGACAGGAAGCTCAGTCTCAACAAATAATCTGGTAATAGCAAAGAAAATCAGGTCTTTCTTCAGATTCAATCAGTAAATATAGTTGAGCGATCTAAGAATAAAATTTTTGTTAGGAATGCTCTCCTGGGGCACCAGTCCCAACAGAATAGAATAGACAAACCCAACTAAACCTGTTGTCTATTTTATGTCTCCTGAAGAAAAGAAAAAAACAGTTTTATTTTGAATAAAGTTCACACATGAAATGTTGAAACATTGGTTTTTAAAATACCTTAACAGTAACATCCTTAATTGATAATAACACATAGGTATCGTAATACCCATGTAAAATGTTGAAATAAAAAATGATTGACAGAAAAGCACAACAAAAAATGAGTTCCCTTCGTTGCGTAATCTAATTTTGACAGTGTATTTGAATATAAGTAACTAAGAGAACACAATTCTCGCAACGCTTAGTTGAAAAATGCATTCATTTGTGCGCAGTTATATTGAAAGCGAAAATCGCATTCATATACTTTAACTTATAGAGATCCTTTATTGCTATTCATACATGGCTATCGTTATGCCCATGTTTGTTAATTCTTGAAACAAATGATTCGGATCCTTAATTGCAATTCACACAAAGTTATCGTAGTACCCATGTTAAATGTCGAGACTTGATTCGGAGAAAAGCACGAAAAAAAATGCGTTCCCCTTCGTTGCGGTAGTCGGATTTTGGTAATTCATTTAAATACAAATGGCCAAGAAAACATTATCCATGTGACGCATTGCTGAAAACCCTCTCGTTAGTGCGTACCTAATTTTTTTTTAAATACGAGCGTACGAACATAGGAACTAGTGATAGGAGCATGAGGGATTGATGTTAGAAGTAAAATGGGCATATTTGATTTATTTTGCGCCTAGAACTATGAAGTCGACAATCGGGGTTTGGGACAATTTTTCACACTTGCGCATCACATAATTTTTTTTGTTATAGCGAGTATTATATTCTCTACGAGCTCATGACTTGGCATACTATGTAGTTGATGCGTTAGGGGGAAAAATTTTCCCAAACCCCGACTGTTGACCTCATAGTTCTAGACGCAAAATAGAAAAGTGAACAACAGAATGAAACGTATATTTTCACAAAGTATCGGTTGAAGGAATACCGTTAGATAACCTTTTCTTATTTTCAAAGAGTGGAGATAAGAAAAGGTGAAAAAATAGTTCAAGTAAGATGACTACTTCTTTAAAGGATGGATACACTTGACCTAGATATACAATAGTGCTAAAAGGCTTAAAGCAAGTTAAGGTTTCAAGTGGACTTACTCATTCTGTTTTGCCTGATATTATTCATAGGCGAAAGTTTTGCAGCTCGCAAAGAAAGTCGTTGAAACATTCACCTTACTCAATTTAGGGTGGAGCGCTTTAGAACTTTCTTTTTTAGATTGAAGTTGGGCTACCTCCAAAGATGTGTTACGACTGGAGAATAAAATTTGTGCTAAATTTGAGTGGAATTGGTCGATATTGTTTACCTCTTCAATGCACTTAGAAATTGATTTTTTAAGCTTAATTTTGCGTAAATGCCCAATATATACACATATTTCATTTTTAAGTTTTTAACTATGGTCTTACTTATATAATGATAGGAAATAACTTAAACTATAATATTTCAGGCGAAACTGAATGAAAATATAGCATCTTCTACCTCCTTAAGCGACTTAAAATATGCATTTTTTATGCAAATATTTGCATGTGTAAATAAAATAACTAAATATATCACACAACTAAATTTTGCAACAGGCTAGTTTTTAACGACTTTCTATGCGTTTAAAGAAGTCACTCAAGGAACTTCGTGAAGATTATTAGATTATAACTTAGTTTAAGCCTCCCTAACCGCTGCAAAAATAGAGCGTATCGAAGAGAGAAAGGAGGAAGGCACCATTTAGTATGGAGATAAGAAAATGAGGAATCTATGCAGAAAGGGCATAGAAACAGTAAGATTGGAAAGAAGTTCATGAAATAAGATAAAAGTTGGAGAAGAATGTCAGAGGTGCTGAAAAACAGGACAGTAGTGAACCGAAAAAAGTGGTCCTTAACATAACAAAAAACATTTTATTTCAACAAAAAGAAGGCCTACCTAACTCTCAGCTCGGGCCCTCACATTTTTCCCCTGTGAGCGCTAATTCCCATAGATACTATAGTTGTATCCCCCTGAGGGGAGGAACTTCGCGAAACTATGACATCTTGTACCTCCTCAACAACACTTAAGTGACCATAAAACTATAACTTTTCGTAATTCGTGTTACCAATTTATTTTTTGAGCTATGCCCATTAGATTAATAATTATAACTCTCTGCTTTTTTATTGCAAATATTTTCACTTATTATTGATGAAATAAGTGATAAACACCTAGACTCACCACGGGGAGGTGGCTATAAACAAGTCCCACCCTTACTAGCACCATCCTGCTTCCCATGGTCGAAAACTCAACTTTACTCAACTTTCATGACATTTTATTAAAGTAATCATTAAAATCCTTCTTCGTGTCGAACTTTCCAACCTTCCTTCTCGACTTCAAGGCATTCTTCATGTAGCCATCTCTTTCTTCTTGCACACAAACCTTTACTGATGATTCACTAACAAGCTGCCCTCTTCATGCCCGGGTATGACATGGAAGCTGAGGATTTCTAGTTCCAAGTCTCCAAATTCCACCAGCTTGGCAATCCTATCATATGGAGATCTTTGAAGGTGGATGATTAAGCTGGCAGTCTCGCCAATCAATCATATGAGTGTGGTCGTTCACATTATAAGAAAAGTTAAAAATGAAAAAATCTATATACAGGGCATTTTAGAAAAAAATTAAGCTTAAAAAATCAATTTTCAAGTGCATTGTGGAGGTAAAAGATATCGACCAATTCCATTCAAATTTGGCACAAAATTTTTTTCTACAGTCGTAACACATTTTTAGAGGTAGCCAAACTTCAATCTAAAAAAAAGTAAAAACGCTCCACCATATTACTCATGCTTCTTCACCAAAGTAAAACATACATCATTATGTTAAAACTAGCGTACGCGACCCGTCAAAAATGGCAGGAATTCATTTTTTCCTTAAAATAAATCGTCCAGATACGGATAACAAATGCATCTATCCTAATGGCACTAATTAGGATGAATGTATCTATCCTAATTAAAATATACTTGTACGTGTGGACTGGTGAAACTTGAATTACAGACACGGTCATTAAGCCTCCTTAAGAGCGTGACAGAGAGTCGTACACACATATCAACCAAGCAAGAAATACTTTTGTATTATTATACAGTATGTGCCACAAAACCCGAACCGAGTATTTATTTTACCATATCAGTAAATACAATCATAATCATTAATAACTTTTCTGTAGGGTAATGTTGAAGGATAATTTTGCTAGAAATTGAATGCTTATGGTATTCGTATGATGGTATTACTGATACGGGGAAATTAATACTCGGTTCGGGCTTCTGTGGGACACACGGCAGTGGATGATTTAGCCCATGGTAGAGGAAACAAGGTAGGGTCATTTGTATAGGGGAAAATACACCTCTTCTTGTTCGGCTAGCCAATAGAACGGCTTTATTTCAAACAAACTTCATGACGTCACCAAAATAATATATCGTTAGGTCAATAGTGGAGCCAGAATTGGGGGTAGCAGTGCTACCAGATGTAATATGAGCGCTGCTATTGGTTTGATGCCATGACGCCAGCGAAACCATATCGTCAACGAAAAAAAGACTTGTTTGAACCTACCTTGTTTCCTTTACCGTGATTCAGCCCTAGGTACCTCGGGTAGATGTTTCTGGGATAGTGCATGTGTTTGTAATCCGAGTCGAAGGCGAAGACGTCACAGCCGTAGTTAGCAATCGCCATGTCGAAGGACAGTTCGTGTCCCACCCCAAATGAGTAGACCAAGCAGTCGTCTATCTCTGGCCGCAAGTTTGGATCGAAGCAGACGACCCTTGAAAAGAAATGTGATCTCAACAGCTACCTTTCTAACCAAGCTGTAAAAATGATCGTCTGATCTCGCATGATAACTGACAGCCATTGGATAAAAGTTAAATGCTCACTTCAGTAGGAAAATTGAAGCCATCATTTTAGGGCGATATTCTGTCAAATTCGAATTAAAAATTAACTATTTTTGGTATCCATTGATACGAATTTCGACAATTTGAAGTGAAGCTACACAACATGCTTTCTGCTTGCCTTCCACAAGAGTACTGTCGTCCTAAAATAAGAAATTCGAAGGCGAATCATTCTAGAGAATCATCACTCAATTTGTAGGTGCACGAAATGATCGCGCAGAAAAATGAATTACGACTGATTAATAGCGCAACAAATGTTGTTCATAAAAGCATATCACTTTGTATTTTGTACCCGAAAGGTTAATACGAACAGCCATGCAAAATTATTACAGGTGACCTGATGCAAAGTTCAAGGTAGAATCCAAAGACCACTTAGTAGCTAACACCGGGAAACCAGCGATGCTAAAGCTCAAAACTCAAGACCTTCAGTGAAAACTGATAGCTTTTTATTTACTCATTTGCCAGGGAGATTATTTACAGTAAAGTCACTAGGAGATTAGATGTTACATAGTTTAAGCCTCCCTGACCGCTAAAAAAAGCGTTTCGAAGAGAGGAAGGAGCAAGGCACCATTTAGTATGGAGGGATGGGAATGCGGAATCTATGTAGAAGGAGCATAAAAACAAAGTTGAGAAAGAAGTTCACGAAACGAGACAAAAGTTGAAGAAGAAAGTAGTAGTTGCTGAAAAACAGGACAGCCGTGAACCGGATAAAGTGGTCCTTTAATATAACAAAAAAAATATCATTTCAGCAAAAGAAGGCTTACCTAGCTTTCGGCTGGGACCCTCACACATTTTTCCCCTAGGAGCGCTAATTCCCATAGATATAGTAGTTGTATCCTCTAGAGGGGAAAGTCCCTATTATACAGCGTGTAATTTTTCTAAAACTTAAACTAAAGTTAAATTACTGCGAGTACATTTTACCGTTTGATTTTCCTGCACGAACATGTTTCTGACAGCCTTCAGTTGAGTAATTACAGATAAAAACTTGTGATGATATTTAATCAAAACGTAAAGCATTTTCTGATAAGCGTTCAACGAAGAATACAGTCGGAACCATCAAAATGCAGCAGATTTTTTTTTTAAATATTCTAATTTTATTTTGTGGGACACCCTGTATAAACTTTTATGATAGTACAGAAATAGTTTAATTTGGTAAAAAATAATACATACTTCTCTGCCTCCACTCTGAGCGTGCAGTAAGACCCGCCTAAGCGGATCATCTTGGAACACGTATAGGTGGGCACTGTGAAGCCATCCAGCACTCGGCCGAGTAGCTCCTCCTCCGTCAGGTTGTCGACGTTCAGGTGAAGTAGTTCATCCAAGCGCGCCTTCAAGATAGGTTGCGTGTTTTCGAGATTGTACATGTTTTCGAGAAATTACATGTTTTCAAAATTTCGCAACATGTTTTCGAGATTTAACAGATATTCGAGATTTTACTAATTTCTTTGAAATTTTACTACATTTTTCGAAATTTTACTACATTTTTCGAAATTTTACTACATTTTTCGAAATTTTACTACATTTTTCGAAATTTTACTACATTTTTCGAAATTTTACTACATTTTTCGAAATTTTACTACATTTTTCGAGATTTTACTACATTTTTCGAAATTTTACTACATTTTTCGAAATTTTACTAAATTTTTCAAAACTTTACTACATTTTTCGAAATTTTACTAAATTTTTAGAAATTTTACTAAATTTTTTCGTGATTTTACTTCATTTTTCCGAATTTTTACTACATTTTTTCGAACTTTTATAGAAATTTTTGAAATTTAACTACATATTCTCGAGATTATACTACATGCCTTCAATTCAAGATTAAACTACATATTTCAAGATTATACTACATATTTTCGGAATATTTTCGAAAAACATATTTTCGGAAAAACTCATAGCTGAGTTTTTACTTCATCTTTTTGAGATATTTGAGTATTTACATCTTTTCGAGATATTTGAGTTTTTACCACATCTTTTCGAGATATTTGAGTTTTTACCACATCTTTTCGAGATATTTGAGTTTTTACCACATCTTTTCGAGATATTTGAGTTTTTACAACATCTTTTCGAGATATTTGAGTTTTTACCACATCTTTTCGAGATATTTGAGTTTTTACCACATCTTTTCGAGATATTTGAGTTTTTACCACATCTTTTCGAGATTTTACAACACGCCTTTCTTCCATTAGTTTCTCAGTTTCCATTATCAGAGGTTAACAATTTCGTGTCATTACTTGAGCGTCCCTGATTTATGTTTTATATTTGTGCAGACGGTTTAAATTCGAAAATTTCAATAGCTCAATTTTGGCAGGAAATTTTATGCTAACTTCATTTTCAATCAGAATTGAAAGCAAAAATTTTAATTTTACAATTGCATTCAGGTATTCAGGTTTACAATTGCATTCAGGTATTCAGGTTTACAATTGCATTCAGGTATTCAGGTTTACAATTGCATTCAGGTATTCAGGTTTACAATTGCATTCAGGTATTCAGGTTTACAATTGCATTCAGGTATTCAGGTTTACAATTGCATTCAGGTATTCAGGTTTACAATTGCATTCAGGTATTCAGGTTTACAATTGCATTCAGGTATTCAGGTTTACAATTGCATTCAGGTATTCAGGTTTACAATTGCATTCAGGTATTCAGGTTTACTAAGTACGAACAGACTAAACTAGAGAAATCTCATTACTAGTTTGAAGGAAAATGACTGCCTAAATTTTTAAACTAAAAAATTTTTGTTAGAAATTACAACGTGAATAAAGGAAGTCATACAGTATCGTTATTGAGCGTAACATTTATTTTTTACCATTGTTGCTTCAATGAATTCCTGAACTAAGTTTGAAGATTATCTCAGTTCTGATTATGACTTACGTATTTTAGAATATTTATAGACTTCTACTTTCACAAGGACTTAAAGATAATTAGGAAACTACATATATTAAGAGAGGTGAAAGAGATTTACTGGGTAAAAGATGCAGTTATTGGAGAAACATTAAGAGGAAAGATTAGATTATAAGTTAGTTTAACCTCCCTAACCGCTTCAAAAATAGAGCGTATCGAAGAGAGGAAAGAGGAAGGCACCATTTAGTATGGAGATAAGAAAATGCGGAATCTATGCTGAAGGGGCATAGAAACGGTAAGATGAGAAAGAAGTTCATGAAATAAGATAAAAGTTGAAGAAGAAAGTGAGAGGTACTGAAAAACAGGACAGCAGTGAACCGAAAAAAGGTGGTCCTTAACATAACAAAAAAAATTTTATTTCAACAAAAAGGCCTACCTAACTCTCAGCTCGGGCCCTCACATTTTTCCCCTGGGAACGCTAATTCCCATAGATACAATAGTTGTATCCCCCTGAGGGGGCATTAAGAGGAAAACGGTTCGGCAGATTTTTTATTAACTTTCGAAGAGTTTTTTCTCACTGAAGTATTTAAAAACCAATTAATGCATAATTAAATGCACGAATAAATGGGAATGACGTTTTATTAATCATTCAATATTCTTCTTCTCCGTTCAAAATCAAGGCGTATTTTTCACACTGAATAAAGAGTGAGAGTTAATGGAATTAACTATGTTTTTCAAAATTTCTATAGTGAAGTTACTTAAAAATTCTGTAGTGAATACATTAGAAGTCCAACAAAATTATCGTTGAGATAAAATATAATCAGAAATGAAAACTCGTAAATGAGGAGTTTGATAGCTTGAGAACAAGCTAGTGCAAGTGAAAAAAACACACGAATCAAATTATTTGAAAATTAATGAGTTGCTTGATAAGATTAGACTATATGTTAGTTTAAGCCTCCCTAACCGCTACAAAAAAAGAGCGTATCGAAAAGAGGAAGGAGGAAGGCACCATTTAGTATGGAGATGAGAGAATGGGGAATCTATGCAGAAAGGTCATAGAAACAGTAAGATGAGAAAGAAGTTCATGAAACAAGAAAAAAGTTGAAGAAGAAAGTAGTAGGTGCTGAAAAAACAGGACAGCAGTGAACCGAAAAAAGATGGTCCGTAACAAAACAAAAACCTATTCTATTTTAACAAAAAAGAAAGCCTACCTAACCTTCAGCTCGGGCCCTCACATTGTCCCCCTGGGAGCGCTAATTCCCATAGATACAATATTTGTATCCCCCTGAGGGTAATTTCAACAGGGAATTTTTCGAATTTTTTTACATTCGTTCAGCAGCTATTATATTAGTACAACATTTATGACTCGTCTTGTACGTATAAAAAGGCTGACCCCGACCTTCACAATCAATTGAAAATAGTCTCAGCGTTTAATTTCGCTATCAAAAACTGAATTTTCAAGAGCTTATAGCTATTGAAATGTTTATTACCACTTTAAATGAAATAGTATTTAGGCAACAAATGCACACAAAAAGTTAGATATCAAATAACACGGGGAACTTTGAAGGTCATAACTCGATGTACTGAGACGCTGACTCCATCGTCTTGGATGTCACGACATGACTTCTAAAGGTTAGATTAATTCAGTGTTAGTTAAATCTCCCTAGCCGCAACAGAAGCGTTCCAAAGAGAGGAGGACACCAGTTAGGATAGAGTTAAGGGAACGCAGAATCTATGTACAAGGTGCATGGAACACGAATGGGGACTGACACGAATCGAGTCGTCAGCGCCCAATTTTTTTTTTAATTTAAAGATTTCTGGGTTTGATTACTGCACATAAATTATGGCGGTCGAATTCATTATAAAATTTATGCGCGAGAGTTTTTGAAGTGCTGTGAAACATTTCCCAACTATCGAGAATATAAGGGGTAATTTGAAGTCTATACAATCTCTGGTACAAGCATTCAAAAGCTGAAAAGTATTTGTGAAATTTCGGTACAGAAATTGGCAAACCAAACTCTAGTCCTACAGGCGAAACACGTTTCTCGTCTGATGACGAGACCCCTTGAGTTTGATCGAACCCAGGTTAAGAAGCACTGCTTTAGGCTAAGAGAGTCACGACCACAACAAAAAACTTACCTCAGGGCTGTCGGTGCTGTACGGATACAAGTGAGGGTTGATGGAGTGATAAAATGATGCCGGGTACGCAGGCGCCAACTGGAGGGCATTTTCCTCACAGCGGAAGAGCGACACTCCTGCAGAAACGTAATCCACACCTGCGGGGTCATGATACGAGGTGTTAGTTGTTATGGAAGCAGTCGTATATTCATGTATTCAGCAATTATACCTGAAAAATTTCCGCCTTTAATCGTTGGAACTTTAAGAGTAATTTTTTTGCTCCCATTGCAGGAAGCGCTTAAATGAGCGTATCCGTGGCTCCGGTTTTACTACCTCACGTGTATAAATACCATACTTATATCAAGGGTGTTATTGGAATAAATGCATTTGTCTGGTGCCGGAAAACATACCAATGAGGATATAACATAGCTACTCGTAATATAACATTATTTTGCTAGTTTAATACTCTAGCCATATCTAAGGTGCTCTCTCTTTTAGAATGGAGTGCAGCAAACTGAAATTTATGCACGTACGTCCCACACAGGAGACCCTGCACATAGCAAAAGCAAGTTAGGAAAGAAGAGCAAGAAAAACAATGAAGAGATAGCAAAGATGGTGTGTGAACTAAAAGACAAAGTGGGCACGAATGACAAAAGTCGAGGTATATTTATGGCTAAGGTAACCTCAAGCTATCTGAAAAAACAAGGATATTTTTAAAAATAATTTTGAAGAAAAAATCGTACGGGTATACCCTGATCAATTTATTCCGAATTTTCACTTGATGCTTCAGAATTGAACGAAACTTTGCACGCACGTTAATAAATTAAGAATAGATGCATAATGTCCGGAACGAACCCACTCTTGCACAAGTTTTTTGGTTCATTAGCTTCGAAGACATTTACGCATCTAACCCGACGTAGAATATTTGTCTCAAATATCGCGTTTCACCTGAAATTAGTCAAGCTTGTTTCAAATTGTTTTTTTTATTGGGCTTCTCAGTTCAGTACTACTCAATTTAAGTTATCTGAAACTAAATTAAAGGATAATTTTGGCAAGATTTTTAAGAACAAATTGTAAGGGTTATACCCATGGGAAATTTTTTCATTTTTTCACTGGATGTTTCAGAATTTAACGGAACTTTGCACGTACGCTAAGAATATATGTATAATGTTCGAAACGAACGCACTTTGGCAGTAGTTATTTTGTTCGCTGCTTTCGAAGACATTTACGCATCTAGCCCGACATTGAATATTTCTGTTGCAAACATCGCATTTCACTTGAAATCAGTCAAGTTTTATTGAAATCGGTTATTTTCTGGGCTTTTCAGTGCAGTACTACTCAATTTAAGTTATCTGAAACAAAATTCATAAATGTTTTTCTATAATGATTTTTCGGAAAATTGTGGGGGAATTAAACTTTTATTAAATTTTTTTTATTTGAAAAATTTAATTGAATTGAACGAAACTTTGCATGTACGCTAAGATTATATGTATAATGTTCGGAGCAAACCAGCTCCTACAGAAGTTTTTTGGTTCGTTCATGCCACGGCATTTTCGCATCCAGACTGATATTAAATATTGTTTCCCGAATATTTTTTTGGTGCATGAATTCCCCGTTCCCTTAATTCACTCTAAGTGGTGAATTCCTTTCTCCTCTCTTGGGAATATCTTCGTTGTGGTTAAGGAGGCTTAAACCAACTTATCTAATTTAACCGATGAAAAAATACACCAGTAATTTCCGTAATTCAGCCTTTTAGATCGTAATTCATCCTAATATATCTCATCGTAAGCCATCATAGCCCATTATACGTATCTTACTTTAACGTGATTTGCTCAAACGTACCCGTGAAAAATTATTCAATTAACACTTTGATCTCAAGGAGCGCTACCAGTGGCCACGGAGGGGATTTTCATAACACCATTGAACGACTAGTAGTCACAAACTCAGTTTCCATAAATAATTAAACCTAAATGAAGGCATGATCCAGTTAATGTTGGCCTTTTTCACAATTGCCAACTACAATTGATTTTAAGTTTTAGTTGAATATTTAACTTCAGTTTAACCAATTGCGGTCAAAGTGTTAGGGTACCCGAACAAGAGCTATTTTTTATTGTCAGTTGTCACAACAAAATTTTGTTGCAACAAAAAATTGTCATAACGAAAAGTTGTCAGCAAGGCATAACCCGCACACGAGCCACCGGATGGCCGCAACTTCGTAAGTTCACCATGGAAACTGTGGATGTGGCAGTGTCAGGCCACTCTAGTCTGGAAGACACTGAAAAACCACGGCACGATCGTCAGATAAAAAAAATATGCCATCCCTGTATTGAGTATATAATTATAAATCATAAAAATGCAGAACACAGGTTCTTGTTTTCTTTAATATACTGAATTTACTATTTAGGTAAGAAATAGATTGTTTCGCCGAGCCATTTTAGAACAGCTTAAAACGCTTTCCAGTTTATTTATGCACCACACTGCCTCAAAACATGTCACATTTGCAAAAATCTGGAGTTAACAAAGCCAAAATGGAACCTGCTACCGGCTGGGCGCTGGGTGGCGGCAACTAAAAGTTGTCCGTGTGCGAGCTCCCATTAGAAATAACGTTCTCTATTGCCTGCAACAGTTGCCGACAACTATTTTGTTGTCAGAGAAATTGATCCGGTCGCAACCTCCTCACAATTTTTTGTTGCCGCCTCACGAAAAATTGTCCGTGTGCGGGCAGGCATAGAAATGCATGCTTACTATTTTGGACAATTTTCTAGTTGTGGCAACTGACAATAAAAAGTTGCTCGTGTGCAGGTACCCTAAAGGCAATTGTTCCGTTAGTCGACTTTGGAACTGACGCTGCCTGTTTTTCCACTACGACAACTTTAAATCTTCACAAATCTGGTCTCAGATCATGACTTGAAAGTTGCACTGCTTCTGGCTAGGAGATTCGAAGAAATAATGAAGGAAAATCCTTGTGCAATGCATTGCGGCTTATCGTATATATATAATACGGACTTTCTCAAAAGACGAGAATACATTTTTATCCATGAAGTTATTCATAGTCTAATTTCTGTCGATGTAATTATTAAAAGCCTCACTCGCAGGAATACGTACAAACATTTCCATAAAGATTTAACCCATGAGGAAGGTATACTCGTGGCACAGATCAAACACTTTCAGTTATACTAGACAATAGTTTCAATGATTACGGACAAAAATAAATCATGTTGTTTAATACACGATTAATTATCGTTATAGAGAGTTTTCATATTGGGCGCAATGAAACAAATAGTTTGAAAAAATGAAATAAAATCAGTTAAAATAAGTTATCCTCGTAATAAAATTAGAAGAATTAGCACAAAATGCTGCATTTCATCGAATTGAACAATGAAGTACATCAATTGGAGGCATCAATCACTGACTATAAAACTGCACTTCTATACGTGAATGAGGACACCATTGCATAAATGACTTTAATCTCTTCATGTACATCAAGGAACTCCTAATCTCTATCTGTGCTTGCATATACATACAATACAACAGCCTTAGGCCTACAGTACCATAACAAATAATGTCATCTCTTCAAAAATTACAGAATGAACTCTGACATGAGTTTGGAAAATAAACCAAGCATGCAACGAAAATTACTTACCAAGACTCGTCACTGAAAACACCAACTACAATTTTTATACAAAATGAGAACACTGATTTGACATCTCCCACACGTAAGCTAACACTTTTATGTAATAAAATTAGATACAAAATGGCCTGGCATTTCAGTGGCTCATGCAGCATTGAGCAATAAAACTTCGGGGCTAGCAACGTTGACATGCTAATTCGGAGAGATTAACACGTAATGAAAGTTTTGAGATATCAAAACACAGATGCGATTGCGAGGAAGGTAATCTAAAATACCAACGAAATTTTGAACTAAGACTGATCGAATCAGAGAACTAATCAAGTGTTCATAATTCTCCTGAACTGCTTCAATCGGAATATTTTTTGTTATTAATATCGATGAAAACTGTTCAACTTCCATAACAACAGTGCAGCTGAATACGAGTAACACACATACTAACATTTCATTTCCACAGCAATCGCACTACACTCTCGCTCGTGCTAATTTCGTTCACCGTCAGCCCGATTAATGAAATGTACTTCTGGTCACAAAAAGTATATATGAATTAGAGGCTGTAATAGACAGGGTGTCCACAAAAAATGTCTCCACTGAACGATGTATAAATATATGTTACTGGAACCATTTATCAGAATTAAACTGTTGTATGGTTACAGTATCATAAATACACACATCGGTCAGTTGATACATTTTTCAATATCCGGACCAGTAATTTAAAAATGCGAATAATTTAGCATTGTTTTTACGTGAGGAAAACAAAAATTACTGTAACAGTATATTAGGAACAGTGGTTAAAAATATACTACATACCCAAATGAAGTGAACCTTACGTTTACTTACCAGCATCACCGCCTAAATTTTCGATGTATACTTATTTCAACTACATAACACTATCCCCCTATAATAAGTTGTTTTATGTATTTACACACAAATAAACATACACATACATACTGTATGCCTACACATGTATATATATACTTGACATATATACATGCATATTATCTCCTGTCTACAACATCCTCAATGGAGAGGTATTCATATCTATTCGAAAGGTATCACAGATGCCATTCAAATGATATAAAAAACTTGTCTCGTCTCGTTTTCGATTGCAAAGTCAATGAATATTGCGACAATGAAAATTAAATCTATTGGTCAAGGAAATGCAACTTATCGCGAGCAAAAACAGGTAGCAAATATTTTAAAAGCTTCTTGATTTTTAACACGTTCACAGCGTTTTCGCGGCTTTTAGCGGTTGGTTTAGTTAGTTTGTAAGTAGCAGAATAGGAAAATCGACTTTACTGCTTGAATACGTTTTTATCCTTCCTAATAAATATGAAAAATACAGTTGCAAGCTAATGTTTTACCTCGCATGGTAAAAGTTATTTTATGAAAAGGTTGCGAAACAGATTAAATGTCATTCATTTATACTGGTACCTAAATGGGCAATTTACCTATTGGTACACATGTGGCCCAATACGCGGGAGACGTTAAAATACACAGTTGCAATGCTTGCTAAGGTAATACTTATTACTTCTCTGTCACGCACTTAAGGATGTTAAATGACAATATCTGTAATGCGATTTTCACCGGTGCATGCCATTGCGGGCACTGGTGAAAATAAAGAATATATAGAATATATGAAATGTAAAGATTATTTTAATCACGGGTACTATTAGGATGGATATATTTATATATTATTCACATCTGGAAGATTCATTTAACGAAAAATTAAATCCCGTCATTTTTGACGAACCGTGTTCACTAGTAAGCCAGCATTTAAACAGCTGTTGGCCATTATATGTAGGTTCAGCAAATCATATGCTGAATAAGTTTAGATGACGCACGAGGTAAATTAAAATCTCCCGCGTGAAATGCTACTGTGCAGATTTAAACTACTCGAGAGAATACAGATGGCGATCTGAGGCCAATTTTTCAAAACTAACGAAAGTTTCCGTAAATTTCAGAGCCCGGGAAAACTGACAGAGAATCGATTTGAATGAGAGAGACCATCAGGACTTGTTACTCAAGTCTTAAACAAAAGGTAAATTGACGTAAAATGTTCATTCCAGCGCTTGTTCAAGAGCCAGAACAAAATTGAAGAGCTTTCGCAGCATTTATTCGAAAAACTAAGCGCAGACAACGGGAAGATTACGAGAAGAAATCATGAAGTTAGGAAATCATGAGCCTTTGGTGGAATTCGTTACTATTACCAGCCACTTCAGTAATAGCTGAATGAAACAAAAAGACACGACCGTATTTACAGAACAATCTCAAAAACAAACCTGATAGGTAACATTCAACTTGTAACCAGTAGCAAGTAATACAAAAATCCGCAGTTAGACCTTGGGATGCTCAAAATATTAGGGATCGTGGAACTTTTGTATCGCATGCTGCATTTTCCGAAAAAATTACTCGATCTTTTTTCATTAGAAACAAACGAAAATTACTTACAGATGCTAAAAATTGTTTATTGACTTTTCATTTACTTACAGATGTTAAAAAATTAATTTAAGTTAGAACTAACAGGGTGAATAAGAAACCACTTTTTGAAGGGATACCTTTCTAGAAGGTTTGTGTTATGTACAATAATAACACCTTCATAGTTATCGATTTAGTTGTAAACAAAATACTTCATCGGAAAACAACGGCAGAGGTGATGGTGATGATGATGACAACAAAGGCACTCACGATAGTTTAAAGAGGCACTAAGGTTTAGATCCAAAGTTCTCAATGAGATTTGATTTCCCCACCGGCTGTCTTTTCATTAATGTCGGAAGGCAGTTTTGCCGGACCGAATATTCGGAGCAGCGGTTCAAAAATGCAAATTATTTTCATTCAAATTGTGTGTGAAGAAAGGAACAATTATTTTAACCCCGTGCTGGGAGCAGTGGTTTAAAAATGGCGTATTAAAATGCAAATAATTTAGCATCACAGTGGATGTAAGGAAAATAACAATTATTTTAACCGCATACTGGAACAGTGGTTCAAAACCGCAAATAATTCAACATCACATTGTGTGTGTGATGAAAACTGCAATTATTTTAACTGCATACTAGGAGCAGTGGTTAAAAAATGCAAACAATTTAGCATCACAGTGGGTGTAAGGAAAATAGCAATTATTTTAACAGCATACTGGAACAGTGGTTCAAAACCGCAAATAATTCAACATCACATTGTGTGTGTGATGAAAACTGCAATTATTTTAACTGCATACCAGGAGCAGTGGTTCAAAAATGTAACAATTTAGCATCACATGTTGTGTGTGAGGAAAACAACAATTATTTTTAGTCTCTGCATTAGACAATATAACACAATATTAACATATAGGTCTCTAGAGAACGTTTCTGTAGAAGTAACGAATGTTTCACGCACTTACCTGACCGTGAAGAAAGGTCGCCTGCTGTAGCAGCTTCCTCAAGTGTCCCATCAACAACCAGCACAATTATGAAGAAAAACAGCGATAACATCAAAAATGTGTTTATCAGCAGCCGACGCCAAGCCTTAGGAGTGTGTGTCAGCACTTTTTTAACATGCCTCATGAGAAACTTTTCCATCATCACCTCGAATTTTTGCAATTTATACTTCGACTTATTTCTTGGTTAATGAGAAACTATATTCTGGAAGAAAATGGCTCGTCACCTTTATTTCCGCGTTGCTAGTCAAGGTCAGGTTGTTGCAATGAAACAATAAACTAATAAAATTGAATACAACATTGAAGTTATAAATTTGAGAAAATAAAAGTTATAACTTAGAGAACATTAGAGTTATTTGAGTATTAGAGTTATAACTTCATGTTCACTCACAATCATTATCTGTTTTCAACCCTCTATGTATAGACTGCAAAGCCCAACAAAGCCAAGTATACTTTTCAGCTGATCTGCTACGATAAAATTTCTACAACAATAGTAATTTAGTTAATACCAATTAGAAAAACGATTCCGTTTTTGCATTTCCTCTCCGGCTCGACTAAATTACCACACCGACAAGGTCTCAGAAAATGAGGACAAAATTAGGCGTCCTGTTCGACATGCTGAAAATAACCCAGAGCGCATGTGATACTTGATTTCAAGACATGTTAATGCCATAACTCACACTGAGTACTACGCACAGCATGTAATAGTTATTGGAAGTATACGACCACATCTCATGCGAACCTCAGCTTTACGAATGAAAATTCGCTTCAGTTACATGATTCAGTCTGCTAATGCAGTACATGATTGAAGTAATAAAGATTCAGGAATAACTGTGCCTGATTTTTATCGTTATAAGTTGATGTTCGCATGAGATGATATCGCGTTGCTCAAGGATTGCTTGAATGTACAACGATGTTTTAGCATCAAAATTGAGGAGTTACTACGACCAACACTCTCCTCTGGAAGCCGCGCTGCGTCACTGGTGCTATAATTTCGAGACATTTTTCCGCGTCCGTATGCCGCCAAAAACTTGCGAAGAGATATCATCGAAACTGGCGAAATATGTCCTCTTTTCCGTCATCGCAGGTTTCCGAGTTCAGGTTCACGTAGCAAAGAAAATGCAAGCAACGGGTGGATGATGAGCTGCAACTTGTAGCCAATGTTTTGGTGTATTTATTTTTTACTGCGTTGGCAACGGGCTGAAAGTAAGCCGTAACTAATTGAAAATGTTACATTTTATTTATTTTGTAGCTGCTTTCAGTAGCGTAGCACAGTTATAAAAGACATAGGGGATTTCCACACTATCCTCGTTCATTAATTTTTTCAAGTACTGAAATATCTTCATCATGTGGCAAGCAAGACTGAACTAGGTGACTGAATAGACCCTAACATAGCTTCAAGCTTACGCAGCTTCATTACAGGTCTTTCACGCCATATGGAGAAACAGTAAAAATACTCTACAGACAGGTTCACTCGCCGAAAGCTTAACTGTGCGCCATAAAATTTCGAAAAAACATGGTTTTGATGGCCCTTGGTACAAACCCATCTTACGTACTCACTGTATTTTTCTCCCAAACGTAGTAAGAATATGAGTACACTTCAAAATAGGTAAGAAAAACCAGACCATATTGTTTATCAACGAGAACCAACGAAGAAATAAACCCAGATCTTCTGTTGCACAACTTCGAATGAATTTCAGATATTTTATTTGTGTATCCGATACAAACATTTCATCGCTAAACTGTTTCTGAATGCAAATTTCTCAGTAAGCTTCTTCAACGGAATCTTGAGCAGTTTCTTTTGCCCGGGGGGGTAACTGCAGACAGGATAATGAAACTCGAGGACTGTAAAACTCCTTTACAATCCTTGGTGTAATAAACACAAGTCTACCACGGCTGCGAGCTACGCTAGTCCCTTATGTTAACATGAGCGCAGCAGCTGAATGTTGATCTAGTTCTCCAACGGCTCTGTTCTTGGTTTGAATTGCTCACGAACTCTTCGTACAAAAAGGAATTATGGAAGTGGCCTTGTGCGTCGTATGAAATTTACTTTTAGAGTGCCATGAGAGGCAGCATCATTTTTATTAAACTAATAATTGAGGGCTGTTGAAAATTGTGATGGATATCGATTTACCACATTTTACGCGAGCTGATTTTCTTCAATATAGATCTTCATGGTTCTTAGGCATAAAGTTTGATGTTGAAGATTACCTGAAATTTTTTTGCATGACATGTCATTCACTAGGAGATGCTAAGGAATTGGATTAGCCTTGTTTATTAGTTTTATTACCTCAAACGCTCGTTGATTTACAATGCTTAAATTATGATGTTCATGTTGTTGGTGGGCAAATTTTTATCAATTGTGAACTCTGAATTCAAGTGAACACAAACTAACATGGAGTATCGACGTAGTCGAATATTCGTGCTTGAGTTCCGACCTCATCTTTCAACGAATTTCTCATTTTCTAGCTCCGGCGCCCAAATTTTGCGCTCTACTACGTATCGCTCACCAGTGATAGCGTGCTAGTGTTGCTCACACAGGCCGAGTTGCTGCAAGTGTAATGAAGAACCGGACGTGTACATGATTGCCTTATTTCTTGAGGAATGTCATACAGGAAATCACAGCTATGATTATAATACTTCTCCTCAAAATCTTGATAAAAAGCAATAAAATTCCCACAAATGTTGAGCTCGTTTGATAATACTGAGAGGTCGCTTTCTGGAAGAGGCTCATAATGCGCACGATGCGTCCGTATTGAGCAAATTTTTGATCGTAGCGTAAAATGGGACATACAAAAAATAAAAATTATCCTCATTTTTCGTGGAGCACCACTAAAGATTCGGAGGTCAGCTTCTTTTTTAGAGTGTATAGTTTAACTCGCGCAACACCTCATTCCCATTAGAAATTGAATTCAGTTGCTAATATAATAAGTTAACCTTTTTGAATTTATAAAAATCTTTTAACTTAATCTAGCAAAAACCACTTCAGCTGTAGAATTTTACCGAATATTAATTTAACATGCATGCATTATCAGAGAAGAGTTAGATGCAAGAGTCTAGCTTGTCTTAATTACTTCATTCCTTGCCCGGGGCACCTGAATTCGAGGGTTAGGATCGCCCTCACCGATTACCTCCATTTCCCACAATTGAAGTGAGTCATATCTCTCTCTACAGTCAGGCAGGGACGTGGCTTTTTATATATGTATTTCACTCCCCTTGTCGCTACAAAGGTGTACTTCTAACCGAGTAATAAATAATTTCACGATGAAACAATCTAATAGAATTTTGAACATGACAACAGTTTAAGCACTACGCAATAAGTTGAAAGGACTTCAATAGACATTTATCAATAGCATCTAAACAACTCAACACGTCAACAAGATAAACTATGTACAAACACTAATATCTGCTCTATTATACGAATATCAGTTATGTACATTTTGATACCGATAATGTATATTTTGAGAACCAATAATATACATTATGAATACCAATAATTTACATTAGTACCAATAATATGCATTATGAATACCAATAATGTTCATTATGAATACCAATAATGTACATTATGAGTATCATTAATGTACATTATGAATACCAATAATGTACATTATGAATATCACTAATGTACATTATGAATACCAATAACGTTCATTAAGAATACCAATAATGTTAATTATGAATACCAATAATGTACAGCACAGTGAACACTTCATTGCCTTGGTGGTTATAAATACTGTATAACAGGTGGTTTCACGAAAAAAATGATTTTAGTACATGATTTTTGTACGTTATCTAAAGTCATCGAAAGCAGTGCAGACGCGGAGATTTCTCAGTGAATCTGTTTACTGCTCAAGCAAAAACAGAGAACGAGATGACAATAAATCCGAGGTGACCCCCGTTTTTTTTATTTCGAAATGCGTCAACATCTTAGATTGGTTCCTGAGAGCTTGAAGAAAATTTACCGGAAAGAAAATAGATCCGTCCCTAGAGCTAGGTTCCTAGTGATTGGAAATAATGCTTCTGATTCTTAACGAAATAGGCTTCTTTGTGATACTTTCAGAGTACGAAGTTGGATAAGAGCAGGGACAGCGATTTGAAACTTTAGGGAATTATCAGAATCATAAGTTCTTTTTTCAGAAGCGCGAAGTAAGAGACCTGGCTATCTGAAGCACATTTCGACCTGCTCAGAATCATGGTTGATGATCGCTGAGCGATAGATGTATAATCTGTATTTATTCAGGTAAAAAATATTTAACCAGGCTTGGAAAAATGCGAACTGTCAAGTTCATGATCTAATTACACGATTACTTGACTTCCAGTAATACAGCAATCACAACTGAAACGAAATGCAGTTGAAGTTCCTCCGACATCCAAAAATATTTATTCGCACAAGTTCAGTTGTGTCAATGACAAACACGGGGAAAAATGATCAAAAGTCACAACCGGTTAGTAAAATGTGGGAATGTAAAACTGAAACTTACATTACCTATAGAAGAAGTTGACTTCCTCTTTAGCATTTACGACACACCGTGCGGCCTGGTAAACAGGTTCCTACGTCTGCTTTAATGCCCAGTCTCCGCTTTTACCTTTCTATTTCATTTTAAAGCTATTGATTAAATCATACTTGACGATAAAAACTGTGGATAGATAAACTAATGAAACTAACGAGAACCAGATGTGCTCCTGAACGTATGCAGTTCAGAAGCCTCAGAATTAAAATAAAGGTCAGTGAAACAAAAATGTCTTTCTAAGAGGCCCATCCGGAATTTAAATATGAATCTAAAACTGGGTAGTTGATGAGGAAATAGTAATTTAAATAATTGCGAAAAATTACTAGATAAGAGACACTTATTGTATTGTCAATTCGTTATTACATAACATATTTATTATAACATATAACACGCTGAATGTAGTATAATAACATAATATGTTATTTTATATAACAATATCATAAAATGTTATTATCAAACATAATGAATGCGATAGTTAAAAATAGATGCGCAGACTGGGCTTTGAAGCGTTATCACCTCTCGGCTAATCCAGAGAGAGGACTACTCATCTACCACGTCCATCAGACGACACACACACGACAATCTCGCTATAGTAATGACCTACGGTAATGGCAATCACGATCATTGCCAGGTAGCGGCAGTGAAACTCAAGCTTCTTCGCTTTGCTTAACCTATAGTCTTACTCCGTATCTAAATTTCCTAGTGAAGATGCTTGGAAAAACGGGAAGGAACTGTACATAGTGGGAGGCCGTTTGTACAAAGGGGGCAGCCCTGTTCGGCTCCAGGGTGCTGACGCAGTGATAGGTGTAGTGTTCAGTTGCGTCTGTTCGAGATGACGATAGCACGGTGTGGAATTAGAGGTAGTGTCCCAGTCTCGAGTTGTAGCGCACGTCGTTTTTGGACAAGTATGGTATGTAAGTCTGACGACGCCTCGTAAGATACCGTTTACCTGAAGTAAACATTTACAAAATTTGTTTCGGTGTTTATGTATAGAATTTTGAAAATGAATTGAATAGCTAACATGAATGAGAAATACTGCTATGGAGTTCAGAGTGGAAGCTGGAAACATGCATAGATTGCATAGCAAGTATAAATATCTGACTTGCCTTAGGAAGGTATGAAACTTGTAAATTTAACGCTAGAGACACTTCACAAGAATCCTACGTCTAGCGCTTTGAGCCATCGTTTAATCTAGCAGTCAAATCTACAAGAACTTACAAATACTCCTACGTAAGTAGAGTGCAGTTGAAAGAGAACAAGTTTGGTCCAGGCCAGTGCAAGAAAACTATATAAATAAAATACATAGCATCAAAGTCTAATAGAAAAGATCTAAACAGTTCACACTCATCAGCTTAACAGGATCTCTAATGAACTAACCGCTAAGTCTGATTACTAATCTCGCGTTGACGTTAAAGACCTCACGTAAAATTTGACATATTTTAGAGAACGATCCTAAAGCCGAGCTTGACAGAAACAGCCGTTCCCAGTCTTCGATTGCTGCTTCGGGGTCTTCAGTGTCCAGGGATGGTGATAAATACCCTAGCAATTTTATGCAGTCTGCCCAAGTTTACGAAATTGGACTGCCATGTGTCTCTTCGCTTACCACTGAGGAAGTGAGCACTCTTGTGTGGCGAGTGACACTGAAGAAACTCGTGCATTATTTTTGAAATAGTGATAACATCCTGCAACTAGGCATCGTCCCGAGAAGTGTCCTCGGAGAAGCCCTTAACGCTTTGACCTCAATTGGTTAAACTGAAGTTCAATATTAAACTTAAATTTAAAGTCAATCGTTGTGAGCAATTCTGAACATAGTAAACACGAATTGGAATAGCGTAGAAGGATACCTTCCAAGCTGCAGAACAGCCCTGGAGAAGTGAGAACGTTTCTGGTTCTATTTAAGTATATTAACACTTAGACCGCCACGTGCGTACCGGTGGCCACGGATGGGATTTTCATAATGCTGCTGACTGACCAGTGGTCACATACTTAACTTTCATAAATACTTGATGAAAGCTACATGGATGATCCAGTTCATGTTTGCTATTATCAGAATGGCTCACTACAATTGACTCTGAATTTGTGCTGAATATTGAACCACCATTTGACGAATCGCAGTCCAAGTGTTAGGGGCTTCCTCGAGATCATTATGAGGGACAATGCCTAGTTGGATGACGTCATTTATGATTTCAATGAAAGTGCACGAGATAAAGCTCTAGTCTTTAAGCGATGTGCGTAATGCTGGTAGCATTCTTTTTCCTTGTCTTTAAAAGTTTAGACAGACATTGGGTTGGAACTCTTTGGAATGAGGATACAAAACATTCATAGAAAATCGATTACAACGAAATAATGGCGATCATAACCTTAAGTAAGCCCTATTGCTCATAAAAGAGCAAGTAATCCAATGCAGTTCCTAGTTTTGTATTATGATTAGAATTAGCAGCCTGGGCTTATTACAGGGTGCCTAATCGGTTGATGAAATTCACTGCTCTCCAATAAACAAGCTAAACAACAGTCTCTGGGCGCACTCTCTTACTTAAAAATGACTACTCCGCTGTTATTATGCTTTAATCTTGAGTAATACCAATACCAAAATGACTGTGCATAGTCAGGTTAAATTTGTTTTTATTAATAATATCAATTATTTGAAATACCATGAAGCAAAATAACCATCATTAGTGAGAAAAAATCGAAAGGATGCATGCAAAATCACAGAAACAAATTTACTAATTTTTAGCAAAAATAACTCACATGTCGACACCTCGATCATCACTCCTGAAGTGAAAAAAAACACTCTTAAATTACAATATCTAGTCATCAACATACGCGTCACTCTATGTTTGTTAGCCGATATCACTTAATTTACTCCTGAGTACGATGATCATTTAGAAATTTTGTCATTTTTGTTCAGCTAAATTTTTCGGAGTTGATTGTTATGACGAAGTTAGAATACGAGTAACTCAATGATCAGAGAAATTGGAAACGCGTAAACTTTTTTATAAACATTAAACGAGTGAACTCGGAAGTCTTCGGTTAAGTTTTTCATTCCATCCAGAGCTATACAATGCATCAGTCGTGACGATACTTGTTGGTAGCACATAGAGCAATAATACAGTGTCCTTACAACGGAAGGATTCTGTAACGAATCATTTTTTTCCGAATCGGAACGAGCACTGTTGACTTCTATTTCTTGATCGCCAGACCATCTAGTAACTTAATTAACGTTCCCTGAAAAAAATGTATTAACATAAAAGTGTACTCATAGAATACAGCAGGCCAGATACGGCAATCACGGCCAATTGGACGAATCTATTGAAACTGAGAATCTTTGATGAGGTTTTTGGAGCATGACTGTTTTACGCTTAGACTATATTGAGAGCAGCACTATGTTTCAGTACTGAATAACTCCTGACCCATCTCATACTCGTATAAATAAGAAGGGGATGTTTGATTCTCGAACTGGAAGTTGGGCATCTATTTCTTGATTGAAGGATTTTATCCATCTGCATCCCAATTTTCAGATCTAGTGTTCTTGATGAGACTTAGGGTCAAGAGAAAAATACAACTAAAATGCCGCGTCTTAGTGTCGATATACGTACATTTCGTACGTAGAGGTGCTTCTACAGTATATACAAAATTAAAAGACTATACTTACATTTACGTAGCATGTGGTGTATTCCATTGATATTCTGTTGATAGTTTCTGTGAAAATATTTGTTACGCTAATGTATTTTGATTCTGAACAAGGTTAAGATCCGATCTTCGACAGAGAGCCTTTTCACGATAACTCTACCGAAGTCTTACCACAAAACTCATCGACTGATAGAAATGAGTACTAATGTGCAATTGTGCAATAGGAAACACGTTCAAAATGGAATCAATTTTTGTGATCATAATGAGTGAAACTTCCGCAATTACTATTTGCAACGAACTCACGCATGATCATTTCCTGATAGAATAATTGGATTTTTTCAGAAATATGCAAAGCGCTCTGATTAAAATTAAATTCTTGAAGAACAGGTTGAAAAAATGAAGCAGCGTTTACAGTATCAAAACATCATTAGGAGGAGAACCTACACCACTGCATACGCCACATATCACCGTTCAAAAATCTCACAAAGGGTCTTAATTAATACTTACTCCATTTATAGCCTCTGAGCCAGTGCCAGACGCATTTTACTCTACATCTGTTTTTTTGGCACAATTGTCTCTGTCAAAATAAATTAAAAAACATATTCAACGTAAAAATAGTAGCTTAATACGTTTTATTACAGTTTGTTCTGAATTATGCAGTTCACATAATGCGAGCATACCTGCAAAACTTCTTCGCAGAAATTCGTCAACATTTGTCAGTGTGTCGCAGAACTTCAATATTTATTCAATTTATTTTTGAAAACTTCTGCTACACACAGTGTGTCACAATACTGAAAAATTTAATCAGATTCACATATTCTACCATTAAACTGGTGAAAAATATGCGGAAGCGAAAATTCCGTTTCATTATTAATTCGAAGAAGAACCAGTAATTTCTTAGCGTACTATAAGTAGTCTTTACCTCTTAGAGGTAACGGTGATTACTACCACGAGAGACTTCACCAAGGTACATTTTTTGTCGGCTTTTTCCATCCGACCGAGAGTTCGCATGACTCAAAATATTCGAGAACGCTCGAATCAGGACCTTGTTCTTTGTGGGACCTCTCATGAAAAGTTACTTCAACGTACTTCTTGTACAATTGCCACGACATTCAGAACGTTATATGTCGAGAAACAGCTTACGAAGCATGAGCATAGGTGCTCAAGACAAGACTCTGCCGAGAAATTAGTTCATGTGTTTAACGATATTGTCCATCAAGTACTGTTCGCACCTAAGCTCAAGCATTCGCGACTATACATGGAAACTGGTCTCAGGGTGCACAGGCCGCGGGCTGTGTCGTTGGACAGACCTTGCGCCTCCGGAGAAAGATCTGCCTATCGTGGCATGGTGCCCCTGTCCTGAGGATGTCGATGTGTAGTGCTGCTGTTGCTGGACGTGGTGGGTTGATGCTGATCGTGAGTGCCCATGGGCCGTTGATCGCGACGATTGAGATGGGGGTTGGTACGTGTGGCTTGGGTACTGCGTGTCGTAGGAATAAAACGAGGGAGGCTGCCGACCGCCGTTCCCCGTTCCGCCGCCATTGTACGCTGGTAGTGTGTGGGAAGAGTAGGATTCGACAGGGTACGATGATACGTGAGTTGAGGAGCCGTGAGGTGGGTGGCCGTAGTCGTATGAGTGTGCAGTGTTCGGCGTTCGAACTCCACCGGGATGAGATCCGGAAGCGGCGTGGGATAGAGTGGCATACGGATTGGTTGCTGTGATGACAACCGTGGTTCCTGCTCTTGCATGGGTGGGGTGTGGGGCTGTCGGGCGCGGTGGTGGTACTGGCTGGGAGTGAGACGTAGAATAGGACCTCGAATGGCCGGGCCCGCTACCTCCACTCGTCTGGTTGCGGGTGCCCCCGCTCTGGGCAGAGTGTGAGTGGACCAAATCTGATGCTGGCTCCGGCTGGGAGAGACTGTGATGTGAACGGGATTTTGTCGCGGAAGAGTACCCGGTTGGGTACGGTTGAGTGGTGTATCGATGTGATGACACAAGGTCGGACTGTGATTGATGGTGCTGCTGGTGATTCGATGAGTACTGGGATGGATAGTGTTGATGATGCTGGTACTGCTGGCTTGCTGCATTCTTATCATATTGGGGCAAAGTAGCAGATTGCACTTTATAGTGTGGTTGTTGTGACACTTGCTTCTGGTATGGTTGTTGCTTATGCGGCAACTGTTGTTGCTTGTACTCGGAAGGGGTTCCATGGCCATGCTTGTGTTCATATCCTTGCTGTGTGTGGTGGGGTTGAGATGGGTAACCGTCAGCATACCGATAGAAGTCGCCGGAAGGTTTCGGCTCAGGTTTCGGGGGCTTGTAGTCGTACGAGACGTGCTTGGGCTCGGCTGGAAGAGGCCTGTGGTCAAGGGTTGAGAATTTCGGATCGTACGAGGACTTGTGTTCATAGTTGGATGTTCTGGTGTCGTAAGTTGCAAATTTCTGGGGATATGATGAGGGCTTCGGCTCATTGGCAGATTGCTTGTACTCATAGTTGTAATGTTTGGCATCGCGGGATGAGGGTTTTTGGTCAGAGTTATAGTGTTGTTTGTCATAGCTTGTGTATCTTGCAGGAGGTACGTGCTGCTTGTGCTCAGTGCTGGGCGACCGATTGTACTCTGTGTTTGTGTCCTTTGCGTGTTTGGAGCCACCGTTGACGCGCTTGGTGTCAGCGTGAGAAGCTTTGTTGTCAATTCCAATGTGTCTACCATCAACGATGACGTGTTTTCCTCGGTCATTTGATGTGTGCCTGGATATGTCGATGGTTGATCCTCTGTTGCTCTGACCACCGTCGGCGGCAAGGACATCTCCGTTTTGCTGTTTGTGGTGGTCGTGGTGTTTGTGCTGATCAGATTTAGCGTTTGAGAGTTTGGGCTCATAATTCTGGGGTTTATTATCTCGAGGCTTTGGTGGAAGCTTCGGCTCTGGAGCGAGAGGCTTGTGTTCGGGAACTTGAGGAGGTCTTGGGTCTTGAGATTTGCGTTCCGGGTGCGGGGGCTTGTGTTCGGTGTGCTGATGAGACTGCTGTTGAGACTGGCGGTTACTCGAACTTTGCCTGATTTCTGCGCTTCCTTTACTGTCAACGTTTGATTGCCTTTGGTCTGGGCTAACTGACTTGGATTCGGTACTGACAGGTTTTCTGGTCTCTGGAACTGTCTGCGGTCCACTGGACCCTCCAGTGCTCGCTTTAGTTCCGGTGTCAAGGCTCGATATTTTTTGCTCGGTGTCGGCAACGGCGGGGGCAATGGGACTTGCAACTTGTCGCTTGTGTTGGCGCGTTGCAGTGTTGGTGGCGGAGGTGCTTTTCTGACCGGCTGCAGGGGCGTTTTCTTGGTGGTGTTGCTTCCCTGAGACTGCAGAGTGGCGAGATTTGATAGTTCCAGTTGATGAGGTTTGGTTTTGATTTCTGTCGAGGGTACTTTTGTGCTCATACCCTTTGTGGTCGTGGGCTTCGAGGTCATGCTCGTGCTCGTGGTGGTACTCGTGATGGTGCTCGTGGTGGTGATGCTGCTGGAGTGAGTGCCTGGAAGGGACCAGTTCGGTGGGGGGTTGGGCAGTGCGAGTAGTCTGGGCTGGGCGAGAGGGACGTGGAGCTGTTCCGGACCAAGAAGCATTTGCTGGTCGGGCAGGAGTGGGGCTGACGGTTGTCTTCTGTGGGGGTGCGGTATGAGGGGGCCTGGCTGGGGCGGCTGTAGCGGGAGGAGGTCTTGGTCTCGGAGGGTCGAGTTGGGCGTGCCCTCAGAGATACTTCGCTTTCGCCGACGTGATGCACTTTGACAGACACATCGCAATCATCACTCCGATCACCTGAAGTTGGTAATTGGCCGTTAGAATAGTTCAGCAAAGGCATTTTGGATTATTTTTAATAACTCAGTGACATACCTTTTCCATCATCAAGAAATTCAAAGAGTACCTATGTTTAGTGACAGTCCTGAGAACTGAAACTTATTAAGTCAAATGAAAATACAGTTTTGTGTTAAAGAGTCTGTGTAGAGATTCAAATCATAGCGGTAAACGACAAATAAAATGCATGATAATAAGAAATTGCTTCAAATGAGAAAGATTAGAAGTTTATTAAAACACTTCTAGCTGTCACAAACAATGAAGTGATAATGAAACTTCTAAGGTACATCACTTTTTCTTTAATCGGCATCAATACTCCTGAATTCAGTAGCAACAACTTATACTACATATGATTGAAAAGCTCTCTCTTAGCAGCAACAACTTATACTCGTACCATTATTCAAAAACTCGCTCTTACCATGATGGCGATGAAGACCATCCCAGTGATGAAGAAGGGAAATCTTTTATCCTGCAGAAACTTCACGACAGTGAGGTAGCAGCCCTGTGCGCCGGGGAACCATTCCGTGAGATAATGTTGACATAACCAGCATCAATAGTGAAGAGCTAACTCAGCAAGTATTTGCTCGCTCAGCAGAGTTTCTGAACAGTTATCGTAAAGCTTATGCATTCTATAATTTTGTAGCATGATAGAATTAGGATGGAGTACAGCTTTTCAATTTTTCAAATAATTGGGCACCGTTTAATTGCTTGCTCAGCAGAGTTCCTGCACGGTTGTCTTGAAGTTAATGCATACTTCAACTTTGTAGAAGGTAGAAGTAGGATGGAGTACAAGTTTTCAATTTTTCAAATATATGTGCATGTTTGAATTCTTAAGGTGCTTGCTTATCACCCAGTCTCCGTACTACGATTTCGATCGTTATTGCTCACAGGAGTGGAATGAAGAATTCGAATCATATAGTCAGCGAGTATAATGATACATCACATTCCATAATACGATTTCGAACATTATTACAAAGAATAATTCAATTCACGTAATCAGTGAGTATAAAGAAACATGATATTTCAGATTTATCCCCTATAATTACTGAAAGTTAGGGAATAAGGAGACTCAACACCAGCAACTGACCCTGTTGTACAAAACACAGACGGAGTTGTGACGGCGGCTGCAGCAGGACGTAGGGAACGGTGGGTCGTTGCGCTGGCCAAAAGGCATGGCCACCCAGTCGCTGGCGTTGTAGATCCCGCAGCAGCCCAGCTGGGTGGTGTCAGAAGCGTTATTAGTCTCATGTGATCTCAAAATTTATGGTGAAAAGATCAGGAAATTCATAATTTGTATGTTGGATTGTGAGGCTATAGTTCTTACTTGATGGGTTGTGCAAGCCGGTTGTACTGAATCTCTCTAGGAGTGAAAAAGAAGCGTCTGAATACGTTTTCATTCCTACGTTCAGTTTAGTCATAAAAAAAGGATTCTCTGTGGAATTTAATTGAAATGAATCTTTGCAAGAAATCCTCCCAGCTAATGCCAGTTTCTGAGGAATATAGCAGCAAGATGGCTTGCAAGGCTCTGCCTGCTACAGACACAAATCACGAAGACAGAAGACCAGTGGAAACAGAGCTTCAGTCACGTTTATAAAACAAGGCTCTTCTGTGCTTTCTTCTTCCTCCCATCCAAAAACACTGAAAATTATAAAAGTCTAAATTTACTGATGAACTCTTTTTAGTTAAGTTCAGTTTGACTCTACATACATTCGTAATTTAAAAGCCTCATAAGTAGTTCACCTGCGTCAATTTAAATTTCTAAAGCCTGTTGTAATGAAGGCTGAAAATGTTTCAAACGTCCCGCATGCTCAATGTACTCAAAAAAATATTAATGATACTCTGTGTGTACAGTGACAATGTCCTGCTACTAACAGATAATGGCTTTGTTGAAAATTTGTTCTTCCTTTCAAACCTTCCCGTTAATACAACTATCATTTGTAAATAACGAGCTGTATCTTGAATAACTGACATCACATTATACCAACTTAACTCACAGGCATCAGGTTACACCAAAATAACTCAAGCATTCTAAGCGCTCTCAAAACGACAGACATAGATGAGTAAAAAAAAATATTAAAGGTCTGGGCAAAATTTTTCTTATTCGAATGGTAGAAAAATCTTAGCAGCAAAATGTTCGTTAGTCGAAAAATCTTGCCAGCAAAATAGAAAAATATTACCAGCATAATGTTCATTAGTCGAATGTTAAAAAAATTCGTTAGTCGAAAAATAGAAAAATCTTAACGGCAAAATGTTCGTTAGTAGAAAAATAGAAAAATCTTAACGGGCAAAAGTTCGCTAGTCAGACCGAGCTCTGGAGGTTGTCGACAGCTCTGGTGGTGTCGACCGTCCTGCCGTAGTCAGTGAAGGCCCTGGCCAGGCCCTCCTCGTAGCTCGCCAGCACCCGCATTCTGAACGTCCAGCCCGACACCCCTGCTGACACTAGCGTCACCAGGTCCGCCAGGACAAAGGCGGCGTACTGTGATGAATGAGACAAGGGGGAAATTTAAATTCCGACACTAGCGTGAATGAGAATAATGGAAAATTTAAATTCTGACACTAGTGTGAATAAGAAAAATAGTTAATTTAAATTTAGACTCTAGCTTGAATGAGAATAATTGTAAACTTAAATTCCGACACCAGCGTCACCAGGTCCGCCAGGACAAAGGCGGCGTACTGTGATGAAGGAGAAAAGCGGGAAATTTAAAATCCGACACCAGCGGGAATGACAAAAATGGTAAATTTAAATTCCGACACAAGTGGTCATGCAATCACAAATAACTATGAAAAATACAGCAAAATAACGCGTAAATATCCAATAAAATTGCAAAAATATTTTTATATTTTGTGTACTCTAGGAAGGTTTTACTTTATTCAAATGCGCAATATCTTATATTCTTATTACAATGTCTTCACTATTTCCAGGATCTTCATTCATAATTTTTCATGGAATTCTATAACTTCATTTTAAAATTTCATGTTAGAAACTTGAAAACTTTAACTACACTGATAAGATCCGAAATTTTTATTATTCCTTTCTGTTCGATGTACAAAACAGTGTGAACGTCACACGGAACAAGAATGTGCTTATAAACATTCAAGATGGATCTAGAGTATTCTAAATGTACTAGAATATTTAAACTGCGTCTCGAATGTTAGAAATCTATTATTGAAATATATGTGATGCATGTAAAAATACTTGGAATACATCTGGCATACGACATTTGTACTTGAAATAATTGAAATAATTAGAACCACGCCTTGATTATTTCACCCTGAACAAGAACAATAATTTAATGCTATCAATTTATTCTGTAAATTTCAAGAACGCTTAATTAAATAAATTCTCAAAAGCTTAAAATTTGAAATGTTCTCTACTTCACAAAAATATTTCACCAGTTCTGAACATAGTGAAAGCTACTGGAGCATTGCTCTAGCATGCGGTTCACACATTGCAACTAATGCTGTAGGGTGGACTAACTGGACATTGCAGCTGGTACAACAGAGTAGACCAGCTGGGCATTGCAGCTGGTACAACAGAGTAGACCAACTGGGCATTGCAGCTGGTACAACAGAGTAGACGAACTGGGCATTGCAGCTGGTACAACAGAGTAGACCAACTGGGCATTGCAGCTGGTACTGTAGAGTGGGCTACCTGGACATTACAGCTGGTACAGTAGAGAAGACTAACTGGACATTGCATCAGGTACAGCAGAGTAGACTCACCACAATGAGGAGGATGGGCTGCTCTTTGGCCGCACAGCAGCATGCCAGCAGGGCCAGCAAGCACATCAAGGAGCCGATGCCGATGCCGATGTAGGGTGCCGTGGCTGCGAAGTCGGGTGACATCCGCACGTACTTGTCCAGCTCGACGGCAGCGAAGATGCCGATTCCCAGCACGATGAGGCCCACAACCTGCAATGCCACGCCTGATAAGTGCCTGGTGAGATACGTGGCTTCTGCGTGTATTGGGTTGGGTGTGTGGTGAAATTTTAAATCTGAGTCATGCAGTGTCTGATCCTGGGAAGGCTCGTTCACAGCCCTCATCGTTCTCGAAGCCGCCTGCTGCCATACAACATATTTCAGAGTGACAGTAGGTGGATATTAAGGACTTCACGGGAGTTGAGAAAATTCTCTTGAGAAAATATTTTACTGCGCGCGCAGATGAATATTGCATGGCTTCACATGAGTTTAGCTTGAGGAGTAGAGCTTAGAAATCTTCCGCCTGATTTCTGAGAAAGTATTCAAAAGACACAAAACACTTTACTTCCGAGCGATTCCTGCCGATAATATTTTATGGGACAGTTTCAGATGACTTTGAGTCGTATTTGTAAATATTTCCTAAGAGACTCTAGAAGTTGAAAATGGGCGTGAAGCGACAAGTTCACCTTCGGCAGAGTGGCATGACTCACTTCAATACTTCGTCCTTACACTCTGACATAGCACCGTAATGGAGGTCAGAGAACCTGAAGTAGAGAAGTCGCTCAGCATGAGACAGCGTGCTCACAGAGCGGCACATGATCCCAAACAGCTAACGCGATTGTGAGCAGTTCTTTTAGTTCGCGAACTGTGTCGACTGCTCTGCATGACTTTCCGATTTGTTGTAGTACTGCTTTTGTTCTTAGACTCGCTGGTCAATACAGTTTCACTCTAAAGTTGATTGCTTAAAACTGCATTTACTCTTTAATTTACCGCTCCTACTATATTTACTCTTTGCTTTACAGCTTCTACAACTCTAACTCTTTGACTTACTGCTCCTACTGCTCTTATATTTTAATTAAATTCTTTTGCTCTTTACTCCACTGCCTCTTTGATTTACGAACGTGAATGAATCGAGACATGAAACTAAAACTCGAAGCAATGCTAAAAAAGCTTAAAGCTAAGCTTTTATTAAAATACTCGGTTTTCATATTCATAGAATTCTTCATCTTTGATTTTCTTGGCCCCAAACCAGACTCAGAGTTCCGGGCCCGAAAATGGCCCAATTTCGACTCCTCAATTTCGATTCCAAAACCTCCGGTTTGACGCCATTATTGTAATTGCATTTTGGTCCGGCCCTTCAAAACTGTCGCCGGCGGACGAAGTCGCTCAAAAACCAGGTCCCTACTGCCGCCGTTGCGTGGAGTGGCTGGAGAGATGAAGCGTTGCTTCTGCTTATCGATGACATGGAAATCAAACGCCTTAGCTATGACCATCGTGGTGAAACTTTACTGAGGTACTTCCATGGACTGATTTCATTATCGCTGATGTGAGGATTATTTTCGTGCTTCAAAAACATTTCGGATGATTAGCCTTCGGGAGTGTCAACTGGATGAAAGCGTTCGAATGCAATTCGTCATGAGGTGAACAAACAGAGCAATTTGTTATAAAGTGAACAAGAAATTACTGATGATCGGTCACAGAGCTGCCCACGAAGCTTTTTTGAATAGTAGCAAGAGCGTCAAAAGAAAAATGAAAAGTATCGCCCGAAGTCGCCGTAGTTTTGAATATAATACCTCTATGCGTTCAGTCTACGATTCGTGGACACGCACAGACTTTCATATCAAAACTTGGATACTCGAATAATCTTAGAATAATTTTAAAGCTTCTACCAACACACACATCATTGTCTTCCAAAAAAGCAGCGATCGAAGCTGTGACATAAAGCGCTAGAAAATATGGTGAATGTCAATCAAACGCTGTCGATGTACAAAGCTGCTGAAGCTGATGTGCTCGACTCGACGGTTAAGACTTGGCGCTAGGCAAACGGCCGCACGATTAAAAACGTGGCTCCGTGTTGAGCCTTCTCGAAAACTTGCTCAAAATTTTGTGTCCTTGTCCACCTGGGAATCTTGTGCGCCAGGCTCAACGTTAAGAGTTCCGCTGATCCAATTAAAGCGACGCAGAAGTTGTGTCGTATCAGGCCAAGTAGAGCGGCATCGCTGGCGCAATCTTGCGAGGAGGCTTATCTGAGATGCAACGCTCCCCGTACGTGCGTCAGTCTGCCTAATGAACTTGGAGCACGGCTTAGGTGAGTTGCAAAGTTGTGCAGTGTTTGTCGGGGAAGCGGGAGAACAATTGAATTTGTAGCCTTGCAGTTTCAGTGAGGTGGAATAGTTGAAATGGTTTCCATGAAGTTTTAAGATGTTGCGTTTTAAATTCCAGTAGTTGGTGGTCTACTTAGTTTTGCAGAAATGAAAGCAGGTTACGCTCTTTTCTTGATTGGAAAATTCAAACTCAAGAATCTCGAATTTTTCTAAAATTAGTATAAAAACTTCGAAATGCAATGCTTCATAAGGATATATCGTTTTCAAGAACGCATAATTTGTAATTTAACGTTTATTGTTTTTCTTATTCAGAATAAAAGCCGTCTATTCTTCATCAGAATAAGTTCATTTTCCATTCAATGCTCCCATACTGCTCTTACTCTCTGACTAGCTGCTTTTATTGCGCTTACTCTCTGACTTGCTGCTTTTACTGGTGTTACTCTCTGACTTGCTGCTCCTACTGCTCTTACTCTCTGACTTGCTGCTTTTACTGGTGTTACTCTCTTTTACTTGCTGCTCCCGTTGCTCTTACGCTCTGACTTACTGCTTTTACTGGTGTTACTCTCTGACTTGCTGCTCCTACTGCTCTTACTCTCTGACTTGTTGCTTTTACTGGTGTTACTCTCTTTTACTTGCTGCTCCCGTTGCTCTTACGCTCTGACATGCTGCTTTTACTGGTATTAATCTTTAACCAAACTGCTTCAACAGCTCTTCCTCTTTGACTTACTGTTCTTACAGCTTTTATTCTTCTCTTGCCACTCCTACAGTTCCTACTTTTACCTTTACCCACTCTTTGGCTTATGAGCGTGGTTGACTTCACGGTCTGGTGAGTTTTGAGGTGGAAATATTTCGACTTTCAAAGTAGTGAGGAACCTGTAAATAAACTAACTGTCCAACTCAGGCTTATAAGTTTTAACTCATTATCGGGAAAATTCTGGTAGACGTTCATAAGTTAAAATGTTTCATTATTCACAGTGTATATCTATTTCAAATTTACCATAAATCAGACGACATTGACAAACCTGAAAAATTTTCTTCAGATGAAGTATAGCAGCAAGGCTGAGCGAAAATCATTCCCGATATAAGATAATTTGTAAAATGGCTACGGTAATGCAGCTTATATCGCTAGCTGCTAACCGCGGTATAATATAACACTTGAGTCAGCTCCGCGGTCTGCAAATACGGTCCCAAGTTCACGAGGGAGAGGGAAAAAAAGTGTCAGAGCTGAGAAAAAGTCTTCCATAACTGGGAGCTATTATGCGAGGCTGGCGCTCCGGAGCTTCCTGAAAGCCTTCAAGAATTGCGTTAGGCGGTTTAATTGACTGTGAGAGACGTCATTAAGTCATCCATCATTGTTATAAGCCATAATGTGCAGAGAGATGAGAGTCCTTTCAGTGTATGCAAATTCAATGATGGAATAACCGTCTTTAGGGAATTAGTCATACTGCGAAATGAACTCTGTCATGTAGAGCGGTATTCATGCATTATGCCTATCAGAACCTTAAAGTACTTTTGCAAAGGCATGTTAAGAAATGCTGCCTACAGTTGCAATTGATGAAAGTGCAATAAATCTAAACTATCCCTGTTACGTATATTTGCTAGAAAGTTTTGAACGCTTTCCATTGAAGTAAATGGAAAAACATATTTGCCTAACTTATCCACTTTAAAACGGACCATAAACATTACCTTGGCCTATCCCTTGAGTGAGCCGACCGCAAGAGTTATGTTATGAACGGAAAAACGTTGAAATAGACAAAAATATCTACGCAGAGGCAGCGGCGACTTGAAACGCAAAAGTGACTGTGCAGTCGGAGCAGCGCGCTGCTTCGCGCGATTGACTGAAAAATATTCTCCAGCAAACACGGATGCAGATTTTCAGCGAGATTATTCTTTATGGAAGGGCAAATAAGAATCGTACACGACAATTTTACTGCAAAAAGGATTTTTAGTTTGCAATATTACTGAACAAATTTCATCAGTCGTTGGATAAAACTGGTGCAGCAGGGAATTATGCCGCTCCCCTGTGATGTGCTACGCTTTGCTTGCCTGCTGGACACCTCCAGCAGATCACGCTGAGTTTAGGCTTGCTTTTATGATGGCCTTGTTTGCAGTGTTGACACACTCGGGGATTTACTGGCATCGCTGCGAAATGTTAACTGAGAATGCCACGAGGATTATCAGAAGTTCCAATCATAACGTGAGCTCTGGTTTGAAATTTATCGTTGTGTGCTGCGAGAGGTAGATTTTGCTCAATTGAAATGGAAGGAAATGTGTTTTTAAGATGTGAGTCGTGGTAGCTGAAATGAAAAGTAAAACTTGCAGTTCTCAATACCTGAATGTGTTTGCTTAATTTACCAAGAAGCATATTTCACATGAGTCTCAATTTAGCCATTTTTATCAATTTAGTTACTTAGCAGGCTACAGTGAATCATTTCGGGCTTATGATGCTCTTGCCATTGGCATGGGATGCAACTTACGCTGGGTACGTAGGCTCGACCCTCCGAGCACTTTACATGTGGGCAGTAGAACGGACTGGTCGAATGATTTTAGGTTTAGGTATCATTCTAATATTAGACGACATCGATTGCTCTTGATCACGGGGAACATGCAAGCTTCTTCGGTCAAATAAATCACCTTCGATTCAGTAAAAATACTACGTTAAAGCAAAAGCAACAATGACACTTTCATTTTAGATCTATTCAGTGTGTATGAAACTGAAAGTGTGTCTTGAACCTGCGCATTGACTGTCCGCATTCAGATCATTGCAAGCCATGATTGCACTACTAAATACGTTTGAGGAGATGTACAGTTAACTAAATTTTTACACAAGTCGAGTTGTACAAATATGAAAAGTAAATATTCGTGATACTCTTCTTTTGAATTATCAAAAGGTAGTCGAATGTTTCATGGTAGACTTCAATATTATAATTGTGCAAAGAATTATACAAAAGTGAACAGGAATTAAATGAGTAATAATAACAATAAAGTAAAAGTAATGAAAAATAATGCAGCACGATCAATAATACAAATAATGTTATGTTGAAGGTACTGAAAAACGGGACGGCAGTGAAGCGAAAAAGATGGTCCCTTGCAAAACGAAAACCAATTCTATTCCAACAAAAGGCAGGCCTACCTAACCTTCAACTTGGGACAATACAATAATGTTACTACGAGCTGTGCAGTATTTCGTAAGCCTATTCTTTCAGTATGCATCGCAACACGAAGTTATCGCTGACGCAAAATGACGTGCTATCTTGCCCGTGAATTCTTTCATTGATTGATGAATGTTTATACTCTGAGGAAGTTTATTCCGCAGTTAAGCATCTGCCACTGTAAAAAATTTTGCCTCACGTCGGAAGAAAGGTAGTTTCTCCGATTCTACCGAGCCGAAAAAAAAGCTGCGATTCAGAGAGAAACTCGTTATATTGGGTGGGAGGAATTGTACAATATCAGCGCTGCTCTGATGGAGGTTTAGCGGGGAGAATATATTTATTGGGCTTTGCGAGAGGGGAACCTCGGTTGAATTGGGTCCAACCGAGTTTATTTTGGTGAACGGCTGCATGATCATTCTTCCTCAATTTATGATTGCATACAATCTTAGTCGGAAAATTCGTACATTTTTGTAGCTACCAAGATGCACTTTAGGTGCTCACTATAATGCATATTTTTTACCCTGTTCATGGGGCTACATTCCGAACAGCCCAATGCAAAAATTTAATGTTAGTTTGAAATTTATCGCACTGATGTAACTGTGAATGATTGCATCAAAAAGTACAATATCTGCATACTTGCAAAATCAAGAGGGATCAAATACGGCAAGACGACTTTCAGTAAATTGTTCCTACACTGTTAAAACTTACAAGAATTAGCTATAAGCTAAAATAAACTCAGAAAATTACATCGTTAACTGCATATATTTAGTGGCCCAATATACGAATGTCTCCATGCAATCGTTCCTCGAAACTTCAAGTTTTTTGCCACTTCAGTCAGGGTTTTGTGACGGACGTCTGCCTTCATCGATATTGCATCAGACCTCGTAACCCAAATTTGACCATTTCGCTCCATATGGGCGATGGAATTGTGGGAATGCATTGACCATGCGCAGCAATTTTAAAGGACCAAATATTGGAGTATTAGGCCGAATTTTTGCGCGGTCATTTTTATCTGTAATGCCGTTGGTTTTTGAATGAATTATCTTGCTGCTTATAAGGAAAGAGATTCGAAGTTAATCTAGGAGGTTTGAGAATAAAAGTATACTTAACACGTTTCTTGAGATGTGACTTACATGTGTGGCTCGCAGGCTGCTGTTACAATCCGCAATGTGACCAACCGGTGATCATAAACTCTATTTTTGAAAGTTATTCGACCGAAATTCAAAAGAAGTGACGTTTCATTTATTTATACCATTTACGGTGTTGAGTATTAAAATTAGCTTTAATTGCAGTTGAGTACTAATGAGCTTCAGCTTAACACACCGCAAGAAACGTATTAAAGCGAAGTGTTGTTTGATTACAGCGTTAGAAATAATTTTTTTTAGGAACATTCAGCTCACAGTTACGCATTAAGCAAGAGCAGACCGAGGGATGGCATTTTTTAACAGGGACAAAGAGGTCTCCACCATAAAAAAGTTTAACTTCCTCAAAATGAACGGGACATTTTTCCACTCCGACAGAAAAGTACAGTAGTGCTACGTAAAGAAATATTTTTGTACTATTAGAAGAAAAATTATAAAGGTAACAGCCTTAGACTAAAGCATTGAAAGCTAATCTACTGAGCCAGCAACCTCGTTTCGTAAAATTTTGTATCAATTTTAATGCAAGACATCGTCTCTCATAATTCAATTAGGACGATCTCAAAATAATGAACTCCCATGACACTGCAGCATTCTGAAGTTGTTTCTTGAAGAACTGTACCATGGAAAGGCAGAAAGTGCTGATTTTAATTGGAAGTCACACGAAGTTGTGAAGTCTCTCGAAGTTCCATAGAAAAAAATAATTCTTTTGTTTAAATCATTAGCCATGCACTTATTGAACGCTCGACACGACGAACACCGTCATTTTCCCAGCTTACGCTCCAAACTTGACGAATTGATCGTGGCTAAAAATACTTTGTCTCTTTTATTATAACCTATACAATAATTTCCTTAAAAGGTAAAACAATAAATATTATTCTATCTGATCATTTTTCTCATTATTCTATTCCTTACACTAATCACTAGCAAAAGCCAAAAAAGTTTCCTAAGCTACAAAAAGTACACATCCAATTTTTTATTTCAAATTAAACTTTCACACTTACACTGTGTCAGGAAAAACTGAAGTTTTATATTTAATTGAAAATTAAATTCAATTGTAGTGAGCCATGTTGAAAATATCAAACATTAAATGGGTTATGTTTGTATTGTATTTAGTTTTGATTGAGTGTTTTTTTGAATGGAGTTTGTGACTACTGGTTGGTCAGCAGCAAAATGGAAACTCCCTCAGCGACCAAATATGGCTCATGTCGCAGTCAAAGTTTTAAGTTCATTCTGGCATGTTAATTACCATCGGTCAAACGCAGAAAATGAAAATCGCTAGGACAAAAATGCGCTTGTGGTCAAGGTCGGATCCAGGGCTTGTCGTCAGTAGTTCCCGCACTTTAGAAAAATCCGATGGCGCGCTGGAAAAAGGATGTTTTTTATTCCAATCAAGCCTGATACATATCATCTTGTACATTGGTTTTTCAAAGGCCTAGTTATAACTAACACCAGGACGGTATGACGGTAACCCCCGGTCAAGCCGGTACTCATTTCCGACACTCGGGAAGAAAGATCACTCCAGCTTTCGCCGTATATAGCGACCATCCACAAATCGGCAGACGCGCGCAAAGAAAAACTGAAAGGATATTTTGCTGCCGTGTTTAGTTTGGGCCCGGATTATCTGCTCCCTGATTTCACGCGAGAACGAAACCTAAAATGGTCGTGGCAGACTTGCTTGGTCGTAATAAGACTCGCCTGGCCACGTAAATTTTGCCTACAAACTTGCGTGGTCGCACAGAATCGTTTAAAAGCGTGCCTAGTCGTACGATAGGGCTTGCATGCAATTGTGAGTGGATATGAAAGGTTTATTCTTTGGGTCTGTCTTCTTTTGGCTCACGCTCTTAAGATCTCTTGCCAGATTTACCCGCATTCTGACATTGAAACAAACTCTCAACCGAAAAATACTTCCAATTCTTTTGATGGTAACTTTTTTCATGCGCATTACAACTTTTCAAAGTTAGAGAATGGAACATGAAGTTATTTTTAAAATTTCGTAGCAAGCGAAAACATGCTCGCACAGAAAACAAGGTATTCCGTCCCCTGCGCTAAGTCTACAAACAGCAAGTCTACGTCTGCGTCTGCGCTACAAACAACAGCAAGAGTGCGTAAGGGAAGCTAAGGGAGGTAAAAGAAAAGAGGAGTCGTGCTCTGTAACCCCTAGCAGCCTGCACGACTGAGAGGCTTCCAGGAAAGTGAATGAGTTTTGAAAAATAAGACCGTAATTGTTCTGCCTCTCGAATGAGCGTCGACTTCTCAGCCTTAAAATTTTGATTTGTTCTGACGTTCATGAAGCCAAAAGATTGAGGCTTCTTGTTGTTTTTGGTTGATATATTCTCTAACTTAAAGTTTGAAATGAAGCGAAAGCGATAAACGTTTTGCCTGTTTCTGCACTAATTTATTTTGCTATGCATATTTTATATTTATTGTCTGTCGTTAGGGAACGGGATCTTCGTTAAAAAGGCAGTATCATCAAAGTGCGTAAAAACCTCTTTCAAGTAGTAGTCCATGTAAAGAGTGTTACTTTCTGGTACAAATCGACTCTTCTTAAGAGCTTGGAATGAATAACACATTTTTTATCCATAGTAAAAGTAAATTAAGAAATGCTTTCTAAATAATAGCAACATTACTAAGATGTGAAAAATTTCAACCTAAAGCATTGAGTGGTACAGATGAGCCCGTTTCATTCAACTGCGGTTTGATCTGGTGACTGAATACGCTTTCTAACAGTCTAACATCCTTGCTGTGGCTTATGATTTTGAAGTTATTCTCATTACAGAAATTGGGCGACCAAGGGAGTGGTCTCTGACACTGCTCTGTAAACTATTTTCCGCCACCCTTTTAGTAATATTCTTCTGTGCTCTGCTACGCTCGTCATTGAGTGGTCTCCTCACGGTGTGATGTGTCACACTCACTGTATGTCTATACACAACGTAGCTTAGGAAAAGCGCAACAGGAATAACTACCAATATTGAAGTTACACGGGAAAATCATTTTGAGATTAATCTGCAGATATTATTCTGACATAAGATCTTACAGGCCTAGTGATTTGAACTTCACATGACAGGAATGAGGGTAATATTTTGTTGGGAATATTAATGATCACACTTTTTCTTATCCGGATGTGATTAATCTTATTGCCGAAAGTATTCTTAACCTGGCTAAGTGGAAACAAATTTCTTTAAAGACAAGAGCATAAGTACTCTATTTGATTTGTAAAAGCGTCATACATTGAACAAATATTAAAAGCTCTATCTACCAATGAGATATAAGAATTTCACTTGAAATTGCAATTTAAGGCATTTTTATATGATTTGTCACTCTTTCTGAGCATATATACTAATGAAATCGAGTTTGTTTTCAGATCATTTTCACTTTTAATTGCACACTCTTCACGGTTCAAGTAGTTTAAAAATATATTCATATAATTTGGATTGTAAAACAATGCAATCAACATATCTTCGGTTCAGTACAGGCTTTAAAAAGTTGGGACATTCGTTCATCAAAATTTTGCTTCAGCCAACGTCTTTTTTTCTTATCGTGAGAAAATATAATTCAACGAAAGCCTTAACTTTTTTAAGCCTTTACAGTACCGCATGCAGATATGGTCACACAACTTCGGCTCAAGTTCTGTCTTCCTGCCCCTTCGAGACAAAAAGAACACCAGAATGTCAACACAATCGAAGTAGTCCTGACGTTCTCTTCTAATGTACATAGAAAATTGAACTACTGCTTAATATCAAGTCTCAAACCATCGAGAACTTGTGGGTGTCAACCAAATTATCCTTCATTGAAATTTCGATCCTAGGGCTTAGATACTATTGTGGAGCAGGCGTTTTTCCACTTACCTTGACGAAAATTGCTTGGGAAACCCCGTTTAAAATTGACAGTAATTTTTTTGTACATGGGGTGAGATTTAATACAAAAACATTTTCGAGGAAAATTGTTCCTATCGCTTTCTTTACCATCCATAGACATGTAGAAACGTATAAGATTCAGAAAACTCTCCTTATTCATTCATGCATCATCATTCCTTTTATCCTCAACATTCAACGAAGTATAATCTTGCTTACAAGTGAACAAAAGCTTCGCTGGGCAGATCAATTACGGATTACATTTCATAAGTTGTATCGTGAGTGTCACGTGTGTTCCAACGTTTAGGTCGCAGGTACGCCTTTGCTAGAGTGTGATTGACAAGGAAGCTGAGGTCGGTAATCTCGCTGATCAGGTGTTTGTGTTTATGGCAAGTTTTGCATTTAAGACGCCGAAGTTCCCTCACAAACGGCACAAGTTCGAGCAAAGCTGCCTCAGGGGATCTCTGGGTGGAAATGGAGCCATCTCCGCCTTATTTTTAAGGCTGCGTCCTATCAGGTCTTCCGTTCGGAGCGGCTATTCGCTTGCTCTGCTCCTCTCAGCTTTACTGCACAAAACTCCATTCTAACTAAGACGCTCTCTCATCTTTAAAGGTCTCTCATGACGAAAAACTCCATGTCAAGGCACGCCTATATTCTTTGGTGGAACGTTCAACAGGAAAATTTTCCAGTGTCTCCATTTTTTCTTGGGTGAGTTGCTCGTTTCTCCGTGATGGCATATTTTTGTAGAACTGAATTACAAAGGGAAGAAAAAAATTATTTTGTTTTTTTTCCTCAACGCACTACGTTCTTGAAAAAAAATTCACCTGAGCCTCTGAAAAAATTTAGAAAAAATTTAGAGATTAATAGGTTTCCTCACGGATGCTAAAACCATACCTTGCGACGAAAAAACCCCTAAGTTAATCACGCTCACCGCAAAACAAAAAACGGGTGATCGTACGTTATCAAAGTTATTTTAACTTTCGGATTGTGCTTAGTAAATCGGGTTTATGATTTACGCGTAGTCAAAGCGAGTCCCTGTATCCTATATTAGCCCGCGGGTAGAGAGAGGTCAGTTGTACGAAACAAAATTATCATTATTTGTCAGTTGTACGAAACAAAATTATCATTATTGGTCAGTTATAGGAAACAGAATTATCATTATTGGTCAGTTGTGCGAAACAAAATTATTATTATAGGTCAGTTATACGAAACAAAATTATCATTATCGATCAGTCATACGAAACAAAAAGCAAGCGCTCGTACGGCGGAGACTCACGTGCAGTACAAGGGCTCTCCAACCTCCGTCGAGGCTGCAATAGCGCACAAAACATTTCGCGGTTTCATAGACAGTAAAGTTCGGGCAACAGCACAGCTTCATTCTTCATAAAATCTGACGATGTCGTCCACCGTGCCGTAAAGTTCAGAGCGCAGCGCCGCCCACCACCATTTATAATAAAGATGATAAAGTTATCTCGGAACAGTCCTCTCCAGCTCGCTCGTCTGCCCCTTTGTCTAGCGGAACTCCGGGACTGGGCAGAGGGGATGCCGTAGCAGGCCTCTTTATTGTCTTAGAAAGAGAGATGGATTGCGGACTGTGTTGTTCTCCGGTGTTCTGGTCAGGTCAATCGCACTTTTGCATTTGATGTATTAGTCTCACGGACAACGGTACCTAGGTTGCAGCTCTAACTTGGATCCGACAACAGTCAGCGCTGCGATCTGTGTGGAGCACTCATTTGCTCACTGGGAATGTTTTCGCTTAGAATACACACACCCTTCTCTAGAACGAACCACTGCAGGATTTTTTTGCATTTAGATCTTGTGTCTTGAGATTCGTTTTCCGACGACCTCCAAAGTAAGAGGCTTTGTTAACATTACCGCACGAAGAAACTCACTCACAGCTGTGTCAAAATCATCAGAGTTATCATGACATTCTGCTGTTGCTGTGTTGTTAACCTTGGTTTAACCTTGACACAGTTGAGCTCCACGCTTGCAATACGCATTAGTCATTCTCCTAATGAGAACTGAAAACAACTCGGAAAACTTGGACAATTTTTTAAGGGTCCCTTCCCTGAGACAAATTTTTCTGCTCCTACGTTTGAAGAGGCCGGAGTAGCGTTTCCTTTTCAGATTACTGCTTTAATTCGGCCTTCAAACAACCGAGTCCGCGGGAATCTCTTTCAGGTGACTCAATCGGATGCATCCATTGCTCGATGCGAGAAAATTTCTCTCGCTATTGAATCGTATCTTATAAATTTGAGAAAGCAAGTATTATCTATTCGCAGGAACAAAAATAACAGTTATGATGATTCGAGAGGAGTCCCCTACGAAAACTGGCAAAAATTGCTTAGTGTCCTGCAAAAGAAAATGTTCGGATAATTCACTCCACATCTCCACGTAGAAAAGAACCAATTTCACCTTTCCTCCTTTTGAAACATCTCGATGATTCAAAATGGCTATAAAATTCAAACGCGCGTTTGTTTTTCATTTTGTCCTACTATATCAGAGCGATTTTCGATGTTATGCGAGGTAAAAAATTAAAAAAAAATTATATTATAAAAATTATAAAAATCACTGATTTCACTCACTAAATTAGAATTAAAATTACCAATTCATCAGCACATGCATGTGCTCTCAAGACATGCGCATATGTGCTCACAGATATGTGCTTAGCACATACATGTACCCTTAAGATATATGCTCCTCTCTAAAAGCGAACAGCTGCAATAGAATTTGATGAACAACCAGCAACGAACTTTCCAATGTAGAAATTTCTACTATAGACACCAAAATTTTGCTTCGACCGACGTGCCCGGTAACCGTAATCATCGGCAAGGCAAGGGCACACAACAATGAAGCAAACTGCTATTCCGTACATTATTCACGTAACAATATACCGTGAAGCGGAGGTCTAGCGTGCGGCTTTAAAGACGAGTGACGATAGAAAGAGCTCTCAAAGGAAACTGCTCGTGTGTAAGTTCTAAACACTGTTGTTGTTGCGACTCAATGTGGTGAAGAGGTGATGTAGTCGTGAACGCTAAGTTCAGCCTGTCTTGCTTGTTAGTTTCTGCATCAATAGACTGTTTGAAATCATTAAGTGCAATTCGTTTCTCATGAGTTAACTCGCAAATGTTTATTTTTTTACGTTTTAACAGTTTGAAAAGTCAATTTTCGGGTAATTATCATCTTAGCTTGATCAGGGCAATCTTAAAATTATAATAGGGATGCACAACTCACTCTTTCAACTTTGCGACTAAAAATCTTACTACTTAGAGCAATCACCCGCGATATTCAGGAGACTACCTTGAACTTGAGAAGCATCGTAACGAGAGAAACATGCGAGAGACAGAGCCTCTTTAAGCTGGTATCGAGCCTAGGCAAACTCTATGATTACTGAAGCTCTAGCACGTACGCGAGGAAATCCAGAGACAATTCTGCCTGCAGAGTCGAGTGGCGTTTAGAAATGATTTCCGTCGCTTGTAGCACACAATGTTGTAGTACTTCTTTAACGAGTAGTCAAAACAAATTGCTACAATGGTTACGAAAATAGTAAACATCGCTACCCAATTTTATTTCCTGCATTTTTATTTCTTTGGAAGTTAAAAGCTGGAATCTAGGATAGGTTCACGTAATGTAAGTCAGTAAACTCACTCGCTAGAGAACAATAATCGACTTAATTTCAAATCAAATTTCCTGGGCGGGCAAATAGGCGGAATTAGCACGCTCTACGATCAAATGAAGTAATTCCTACGACGTTGATAATATCGGCAAATTGGGAGATTATAAATATTTGAGATTGTTTTAACGAAAGTTCTAATTTTTTTGTGATTAAAAAAACCGCTAAAATGAAATATCCCATCGGATTTGAACGTGCAAATTGAATGCATTTCGAACACCGAAATAAGTCAACTGGGAAAAGTTCTTCAAGTTGTCACCATGGCCAACTCGTTCAGAACGGTTGCTGCTCAAGTCAAACGGCCGAGGGTTCAAGATCTCTTCGTGCGAGTTCGGTGTTTCTTCCCGTAGGGATAAGGAACAAGTTTGCCTACTCCATACTCAACCGATACATGTTGCGTACAGGTGCGTAAATGCGTATAAGCGTAACCAAAGACATTTGATGCATGCTAGCACTATGAAGCATTTGATAAACCAGTGCACAACATGCCGTGAATCAGCTTTATTAGAATAAAGTTCTATTATAAAGATCGTTGCGTACACCAGTCGGTCCAGAGCTAAAGTGGAGTCCCTGGTCCTTTGGTACAGGTTAAGCAAAGCTGAAGTAGGCGAAGATACTACTAGAAAACTGTTAGTTCATACGGAGATCTCCCTGAACCAGTTATCCAAGTTATCTCGTTTACGTTCGTTGCATACACCAGTCGATCCAGAGCTAAAGTGGAGTCTCTGGTCCTTTGGTACAGGTTAAACAAAGCTGAAGTAGGCCGAGATACTACTAGAAAACTCTGTTAGTTTACACGGAGATCTCCCTGAACCAGTTATCCAAGTTATCCCGTTTACGTTCGTTGCATACACCAGTCGATCCAGAGCTAAAGTGGAGTCTTTGGTCCTTTGGCAGAGGCGAAAAGCTGAAGTAGGCCAAAATTCTGCCAGAAAACTCTGTTAATTTAGACGGAGATCTCGTTGAACCAGTTATCCCGTCGATGTACAGAGCGCTTCTCTCCTTTTGGATTGATCCAGAGTTCATCTCTAGGATCAGGTCACAGTCGAGCGGCCGCTGCCCTTCACCGGCTGGACGATCGAGGTAATCCTGAGTTATGGAACCCTGGGATCGATTCTAACGCGATAAATTTCGCTTCAAGTGCCGCTAAAAATAAACAGGTGATTTCGTTCTGGAGGGAGGATGTCTTGGCTCGATGGAGGCACATATTGGAAACTGCAGAATAAATTAGAGACCTTAACCGTAGCCCTCAAGTCAACCAGAAGCTCAATAAAGATAATAAATGAAACCTTAAATTCGGGGCCAGGGCTCAAAATGAAGCGAGTTCACGTCGGAAAAATCCTCTTACTTCAGAGGAAAGTAAAACTGCTCGTCGAAGCACGCAGCCATTGCAGCGCATTGGAGCCCTGACAGTACGCTGAACTGCTTGTAAATCGTCTGTGAAGCAGCAAGCCGCGCCAGATCAGATGGGCAGAGGGATGTGCGGCCAGTCTTGGCATGAGGCCCGGCCCCAGATTATTGATGGTGGACGCTGGTCTTGTGTTGTCCGCGGTTACGGCTGGCCATTTGTTGCCAGGTCCCAGATGACGGCAGATGCCATTTGCTAGACGATTTCATTCTTGTTGACACTGTTTCGGTGCCATCAGATTCTGTGCTTTTTCGCTGTTCGCCCCTAAAGAAAAATTTGAAAATCGATTTCCCGTTGATTGGATCTTTCTTGCTGGACATGTTCTTTGGGGAGTGAAGAATAGGAAGCTGGCATCACGGCGGCTGCAACAAGACCAATCCTCTGAGAGTCCGCTACGTCAAATACAGAGTCCAATAGCACAGGTGCGTCCGTCGCTTCCAACAACACGTACCGTGCTCTGGGAAATATTCGGGTCGATTCCACTGGAGGATTGCCGTTCAGTTTTGGGGTCCTCAGTTGTAAATACAGCCACTGGTAACAAGAGTGGGAGTTTTGCAGTTGGTTCATTGTGGAAAGTGAACGAATTAGAAGATTTGATGGGAAATTATGCCGCGAAATGATGTACTAGAAAAGGCAGTGCGTTTGCTGTCATTTCCAACACGAGTATGCAGCAGGTATAAATAAAGAAACCTTAAATATGGGTATTCTTGAATTGATGCAAAAAATAAATTGTTATTTCATGATTTTTAATGGTTCTAGTTTGAGGGTTGACTGAAAAATTTTAAACGTTCTCTGTGGCACTAACTTTTAGAACCGACATAACGTAAAAATAAACTAAGTCTGAATTTAAAAACAAATGCGGGATGCAAGTAAGTACTTCTTTATCGTCATCACCAGCACCGAGCCGCCCTCATTACCGACATGTCGCCAAAATGAACCAAATCTAAATTTGAAGACAAATGCGAGATACGGGAGAGCAATTCTGTGCCGTCTTCACCAACATCGAGCAACTCTCAATACCAACAAAACATCAACAAAATAAACCAAATCTGAATTTGAAGACAAATGTGGGATGCGGGTAAATAATCCAGTACCGACTTTATCAGCACCGGGCAACTCCCTATACCAACATAACGTCAAAATAACCCAAATCTAAATTTGAAGACAAACGTGGGATGCGGGTAAATAATCCAGTACCGACTTTATCTGCACCCGGCAACTCTCAATACCGACATTACGTTAAATTGAACCGAGTCTAAATATCAAGACAAAAATCAGATGCGAGTAACTATTTCAGTACAGTTTTCACCAGCACTGGGCAACTCCTAACACCAACATAACGTCAAAATAAATCAAGTCTAAATTTGAAAACAAAAGCGAGCGCCCTGCACCAGAACACGACATTGCACTACAGCAAGCAGCGACACATCCCATCACCACGACACACGAGGTCCGTGCGAAGCGCGCGTCTCTCGGGACGATTGCATCTTCCACCGGCCTTTACGGTCCCGCTATGGCCAATAAAGAACATCTTTAATCAGAGGCTGTCGGTGCGAGCGCTCATGGAACATCTTCATCGAGAGCGTTTTTAATCAGATGCGAGGCCCTGGGTAGCTTCTTGAACGTTCAACGTAAAATGAAGTACATTGGTCACTCAAGTGCGTTTTTTGAGCAGATGTAGCTTAAATGACGTACATTTTTGAATGTGTATCGTTTTTTGAGCGGCTGTGGTTGTGTAAGTGTGGTTGCTGCCATTGCAGGCTTCAGTTTAGGTCCGGAGAGTGGAACGGTTTTGAAAAAACAGTGCCACAATTATACTGTTTATCTTTTCGTAAAGTAAACGCCTCATTAGTTCAATTTTCAATCTCATTATAGCTATTAAAAGACTTCGTTGCGTTAAAAAGCTCAATATTTTTTAGCAGATTTTTCACGGTTTGCTACAGGAGACGTGGTATTTTTGCTCTTATTTTTGCAAGGTATTAGTTTTGAACACTTGAATACATATCTCGAATAATAACAGAAATATTCACTAATTCAATTATTTTTAGAGCGAGTTAATTACTTTAGTATCTTAAATCGTGAAATATTTAAGGAATTACATTGAGTCGCTAGTCTAATATTTTTTATTGTGCGCTTACGAAGAATATATTATAAAACGAGTCTAGCTTTCTATCCAAATAGTGGGTAGTGAAGAAAATTCTACGTTTTTGGCTAATCGTTAGTGATTATCGTTCAATGTTTAGTTTATTAGTTTATTAGTTAGTTTAAGCCTCCCTATCCTCAACAATGAGATGTAAAGAGAGGAAGGAAGAAGGCACCATTTAGTATGGAGTTAAGGGAACGTAGAATCTATGTAGAAAGGGCACAGAAACAGAAAGCTAAGAAAGAAGTTCATGAAACAAGAAAAAGTTGAAGAAAGTAGTAGGCGGTGAAAAACAGGACAGCAGTGAACCGAAAAAAAGAAAAAAACACAACAAAACCTATTCTATTTCAACAAAAGAAAGCCTACCTAATCTTTAGCTCGGGCCCTCACATTGTCCCCCTGGGAGCGCTAGTTCCCAACTTCCCATAGATACAATACCTGTATCCCCAATTATACAATACCTGTATATATTATCGTTCAATTTAATAACGTTTTATTCAACTTTGGGGTTATCCAATAATTGAATTATAACCTGTGAAAGCTCGCTTTGACAGTCGTTAGGCGTTTTATGGGGCTGTTGATGAACTTTTTATGACGATCAGCACAGAAGCGCCTAAAAATACCTGAAATTCATGAATCATATGAAGGATAAACTGGGGTGACTTCTGCTTTGATCATTCATAAAACTCAAGATGAAATTTATGATGATGATGATCATCATCATCATCATAGGAGCGTTAATTAAATATTCAAAATTCATGAAAAATATGGAAAAATGAATTAGCATAATTTCTGCTTTTTCAATCATAGAACTTAACTAACCTTGTTTGATTGAAACGACTTGTGGGTTTTCTGAGACAACATACATTAGCCAGAACGAGAAGGTCCTCTGGTGATGCAAAAAACTGGACGGTTGATGAGAGAAGGAAATAGGGAAGTTCTCTTACTCACCTAGCAGGCTAGCTTACGTTAGAGCAGTGGTTCCCAACCTTTTTCAGCTTGTTACCCAATTTAGCATGCCACATTAAGCATGTTACCCCATTCACAAAATGTTGTCAACATTAATATATATATGGCTAAACTAAAGCACTAGAGATATTTTCTTTTCTTTATTGTATTAGTACATTTTGCATCTCTAATGACTTACCAAAGATGTCATGAGCATCAGTGAGATGGTTGGAGTTGCATATTTGAAGCTAGTTGTGGAATTCTTGGCTTCGTGGTTGAAAGTACCAGCCTGGCATCGTTTGCAACATTCAAGCGAGTCCTCTTTTTTGTTTTCATCCCCAGCACAGTTGAGAACCCCTTCTCGCACAGATACGTTGTTGAGAATGATACCAACAACTCTTTGACTTGTGTCTTGAAGCATACTTGTGAAAATATTTTTCGGTTACCACACACTTAGCTATGTATTTTTTCTTTTCTAATACTGTATATTAGTTTTTGATATTTATTGTTATTTGGTTTAGCTTACTTCCTTATAATAGGTTTACTTTACAACTTAAAATACTAAGACTAAGTTTACATTAATCTTAATACCAATGCTTACTTGATTTTCAGAATTCTTAACATTTTTCTATCACCCCTCCATTACCCCCGAAAAATTGCTAAATTACCCCCAGGGGGTAATTAAACCCCCCCCAGGTTGGGAACCAATGCGTTAGAGGCTAGCTTATATTTCATTCTCTGGTAAATGAGCTGAGAAACCAGTGTAATTACGAGAAAAGAGTTTCAATGGAATAATGTACATACCAGTAGAATTTATCAAAAACTAAATTGTTCATGAACTATTGTGGCTGTGGCGAAAGATTGAATTTTACCTCATGGAATTGTAATCTCTTCACAAATTTCAGTTGAGGACCATCTGCTAGTAAATTCACAGCATACGTGAGTTGCACTCGCCACTTCAGGGGTTCATGCTAAGCAAAACGTGAGCTCGCCCGCTGATCTTTCTGGTCTTTGAGAATTGAAAGACAATGTATAAGGCACGACACAGTGTTGCATTGTTCTGATTGCTTGCCAGCAGGACGGATTGTTATTGTTCGTAGCTTCTAAACTTTGCAGCAATCAATCACCCCTGGGCGTAGTATCACTCCTGAAATTTACTTTAGGTGAATCTGTACGGCTCCGGCGTATAAAGCGAGCATTTACGAAGCGCAAATCTTGCTTTAAGCCTTTGTTCCCTGTCAAGGCATCAAATATTAAAAAAAACGTTTCAGTGTAACGTACATACGTTTTAATTTCATCAGAAAATTTATCCAAAATCACGGCTGTTCAATAGGAGTTTTGAAACGCTATCCCAGTCTCTTGTGGAAAAATATTCAGGATAATCTTCATGTAACCGTGTCAGGGAAAGCATCTTTTCTTAACTCATTTTAGGCATCAAGGGATGAAAAGAAGCACTCAAAAAGTCTCACGTTCAGATATAAATACTAACCAATCAATAACTCTTCTTGGCCGATTCTCCAGACTTTATTAGGCATTTTTGTTAGCAGTAATTACTAAGCAGCTCATTTGAACGCAAGACAGGAGTCTGCTGAGTTCTCTACCAATCCCCCCTATATCTGAAATGCAGAAGACCACATCAGAGATGCAGAAACCACATTACAGATGCAGTGTATTGTAGGCCGTTACAAAGGTCCCGACACAGTCGGCCCTCACGTTCAAGTTCAAGTTCAAGTGGACAGAGATGCAGAAGACCACATTATAGATGTAGATGACCCCATCAGAAATGTAGAAACCACATTAGAGATGCAGAAGACCACATCACAGACAAGAGACATTAACTCAATGCACTAAGCCTAAGCCTAAGCCACCGAGTGGGACAGGTTTCTTTACGTTCCAAGTTCCCCAGCAGGACACAACGCATTGGGCTACACGTTATTTGATTTTCACTGAAGATATCCAATGTTATCCCACAGGACTCTGCAAAACCAAAGTTATGACTCTGCAATAACACCAAAGTTACCCCACAGGACCGTGCAATAACACCAAAAAGTTATCCTAAAGGACCCTGCAATAACACCAAAGTTATCCCTCAGAACTGTGCAATAACACCAAAAAAGTTATCCCACTGGAACCTGCAATAACATCAAAATTAGCCCACAGGACACCGCAATAACCTCCAACCCACCCTGAGCACACTCGACTGGAACCTCAGAAGTGCAGACATTCGTCTAGAAGCTAAGCTCGTCCGAGCGTGAAACATGGACCCGATAAAATATTTCGTCCTCAGTTGGAAACTCTTCAGTTCTTCCTCGCTAGAATTCAGAGCGAAAATACTTCCAACAATGGCAGAGACAAGTCGGCCGTGAAAACGGATACCGCCAGAAACGGACTTGTGAGCAACTGCCGCAGCCGTGCCGTGAACCAGGAACGAATGGGTTTTACGAGCTGAAAAATATGGTCCACACTGCAGCAAATTAACGGAGCTGATTCTCAGAAAAGAAACTCAGAAAGAATTCATGTGTCAGAGACTAAAGTGTCACTGAGAGGCTGGGTCATGGTATGGAGCCAACCTCTGATGATTTTACGTACGAGTGAGAAAAACGTACATGGTAGCTAAAGCGTTTTATTCTTTTAAGTTCACGAGAAATCATCGTGGCAAATAGTAAGTTCGCTGATTTTGCAATCTTGGAAGAAGACCTGTAATTTTTAAAGCTACATTTTTGCAAGGGAATAGACGTTTTCAGAGCGTAACCCCTCGCAGTAACACCTCGCAGTAACAGACACAATCGCAGTAACGGACACAAATGCCACACCTCGCAGTAACGGACACAAATGCCACACCTCGCAGTAACGCACACAAATGCCACACCTCGCAGTAACGGACACAAATGCCACACCTCGCAGTAACGGACACAAATGCCACACCTCGCAGTAACAGACACAAATGCCACACCTCGCAGTAACGGACACAAATGCCACACCTCGCAGTAATGGACACAAATGCCCCACCTCGCAGTAACGGACACAAATGCCACACCTCGCAGTAACGGACACAAATGCCACACCTCGCAGTAATGGACACAAATGCCCCACCTCGCAGTAATGGACACAAATGCCCCACCTTGCAGTAACGAGCCCAAGTTCCGTACCTTGGATAAACGGACATGAAGTCTGCTGTACTTGAGCTCACAAGTGTCGGCAGGCACAGGTGAGACCACGGCTTTCATCGCTAGGTCATTCAAACCATTACAGTTACCCCCGCACTGAAGAAGCTGCTTGTTGGAAGCAGGCCATTATCGTAACACGGTGCTTAGGCGTTACCTACATCGGCGCAGCTCTCCGTACGTGGATCGGTCTCACTCGGAAAAAAGTTTACATCGACGCGTAAAAACTAAAGGGATCAATAACTGTCCAGTCTTGCTGAGCTGAAGTCGTCATGAGTAGGGAAAAATGAGGAGTTTCAAGCGTCACATTGAGCTGAGCAGCGCAAAGAGGCTGTGTGAGAAGTTAAAAAGAGGAGAATACGTCAAAATTCGTCCAAGATTTACATAGGTAAGGTGTAATTGTTGGATATTTGGTTTAGCTGTATCCTCTTGGGCGCCAAAAGTTTGATAGTTGTTTCGACAGATCCACGTTGGGTGCCAGTTATGGATTAATTATTTGGCTGGTCCTTCTTTGGAGCCAGCGATAATAGTTTCCCTATTTTAGGGTTCTGAGGGCCGTAAGTTCTGAGGCTTTTATTCCGGAGAATCTTCCTGATTTTTCAGGGATATGAGAGAAGTCAGTTGCTGAGTAATTATTTTATTAAGGCGAGGGCTTTTCAACAGTTTTCAAGTTGCGAATATTATTCTGTAATTTTCGGAGTCCGATCTGGTTACAAGGTTTGAAGATTTGAGCTGGTTTTTCAAGCTTTCGAAATTTGAGTCGAGATGAATAAGCTGCGAGCTAATCAAGCTTCGAGTTTTTAGAGCCGAACGAATTCTAGCTGCGAGCTAATCAAGCTTTGTAGTTTTAGAGCCGACGAATTCTGGCTATGAAGCTTTTCACGCTAGTAATGCAGGCGTCGAAAGTTAGAGCCGAAATGAAATTCGAGCTGTTGAAATTTTGAAATCTGAGACGGATATATGGTTCTCAAGTATCTGTGATACGAGAGTTTAGTTATGCGAGGAGAATTATTTTCCTTCCTGTTAAATTATATAGGCACAAGTCGGCATCTTCGACAATAGCCTGACAGTGTGATTTCGGTTGGAAACAAGCAAAAAATAACTGAAGGTGAGCACAAATTACATTTTCTCCGTCCAGAAGTTTATCAAAGCTGGTAAGAAGCTACTATTCCTCTTATTACCGTTCAAAAATATTATTTCTATAAAAGTTATCAGTCTGATTCACTACCAACACTCAACAAAAATATTCAAGAGCTTTACACACCCCTACCACCACCACCACCACACACCAGAAACAGAGCAGGCTTCATATATACCCCCAGTCTCCATAAACACACCACACACCAGCGCTCGCCAGAAACACACACGACTCCACTCACCAGAAACACACCCTACCACAGTTCAACAGAAAAACATCACAACTCACCAAAAACATATCACACACACATCACCACTAAAAGCACATCACACACCAGTACTCACCAGAAAGAGACAGTTGAAGGTGAGCAGCATGGTCTTGCACCACGCCACCCCCCTCGTGGGCTCTGGCTTCTTGCCGGCCATCAGAGGCAGCTCCAGCGCACTTCGTGGGGCCACCTGCAACAACACGAAACTTTCAGTCTCCGAGAAATTAATTCGCTTGCAAGTTAAACTCTCTTGCAATAACATTGAGTAATTTTTTTAAAAGCCTGCGTGGTCGTCTTCATTGCAGTGAAATTGCGCGTACTCCTACCGTGAGAGCCGTGACATCAGGAGGATGAAGAACTTGAAAATCACTGTAAAAGTTAAGGGTTAAAACAAATATATGTATTCAGAAACCGGCAGCTAGAAAATTAAAAGGTTAAATATTTTTCAAGACATACATTCAAGCTAGTATTATTATCTACTTTTCGATTGATTATATCAACAGGAATTTCCTCCACGAAAATTCTTATCAGACTTTTTTTGCATGAAAATTGGCGAAGCTTTGAAATTTTGAGAGAGGATGATAAATTTCACTGTTGTACTCTCGTGGGATCAGTAAATTTTGAGTAGGGAGACAGAAATACACAAAGAAGAACGATGTATGGTGTTTTTCTCACCAGAAACACGCACTGGATGCTCTGAAAAGAAAGATGTAGGCTCATTTCGACTTGCATAACGTCAAACTAACGCTCTTTAGAGCAAGGCAGAGTTAAAAATTTGAGATGAGTGTTCCCAATATCATTATGTTTAGCTCCCTCATCTTTGCAGTCACATTCACTGAGTGCTGCACAATACCTACAATACGGCGTGAGAGACATTTGAGATCAGTGATTTGATCATAATTTGAGGTCAGTGTTCCCAATATCATTGTGTTCTGCTCTCTTTGTTAGCAGCCACAGTAGGTAGGTACCATGTACCTGAGTAGGTACCATGAACCATGGTACCTACCTATGTGGGTACTATGTACCTCTACATAGTACCTTTACATAGTACCTTTACATAGTACCTGCAACACTGCATGAGAGACAACGCTAAGGAACGGTGCGTAGACTACACGACGCGCATTTCAACACGGGAATAAAACACCGGCACGAAGAAGACCAGTTAATCGAAGCCTAAGCTTTGATCTTATTACCAAGCCCAGGGAATAACTGAAACGTTGTATAAATTGACAACCTATGATGAGAAGTACTTTCCAGCATTTAAACCAATTTTCAACGTCTGCGCGCAAGATCGGCGAAATTAGGAAATTAACATAAGAAATTATGGTCATATCGTGCATTTCATAAACTTTTGTTTAGTTATCTTGAACGGACCATGCAAATGATATGATTCAGCTTCCGTTTTTGCCGTTGTTTCACCTTTCATTGCGCAAGGATATTGACAAACAATGAAGAATAACCATGTATACTTTGCTTAGAGATATTTAATCGCGTTGCAAAAAATGAATTACACAAGAAAGGCAATTAAATATAAATTGCTTATTTCAAGGTAGTGCATGAGTTCCAGCGAAAATACATCTGTCCAATTCCCACTCAAATCCAATTGATATTTTAAAAGCTAGTGGCACCTATTCTCGCGATGCGTCCGAGGCACAATACTTTGAAAATTGCTTTAGGAGCAACTAAGTTGATCGTTCAGAGCACCTATGCAATTCACTTTCTTTCGTGATGCGCTATGGGAGATTGCATGGCGTTATTTCTCAAATTGCAGGATACAATTCATTTAAACAAAAAAATCGTAATGAGAGGAATACAACTTGATAAATTCAGCTTGAATGGAGACCAGTTTACCGTCATAAATGCACCAAAAAGAACAACAATAGCAATCGCAGAATTAAGGGATTACATCAGATTAGAGAGAAAGAATACAGTTAAATCCTGAGACCTGATTTTTCCCCCACGAGTGAAGTTCAGACGAAGAAACCTCTTTCAAATCTTCTCCCAAATAAACTAATTAACTAATGAACTCTCTATTATCCCGGACAAATTGAATTATTATTTCAACAAAGAAATAGAAAAACGATGTTAGCCAAAATGGCGTTATAGCAACAATGAAGCTCTTCAATGCGCTTTGAATTCTCGAAATAATCTCGGGAAAATGACACGATGGCCATGCACGACGCAGACTAAAGGATGAGGATTTTTGTACCTGCGACTCGAATTCAAGCGAGGAACGTAATGGTGAGTGAACCTAGGAAGTGCAACCAACACCGTGCCGTGAATTTAAGGAATCTTGCAACTTTTGAATTATTTTGGTACATTTTTGAACTTATTACCACAAAAAATCTCTTTAAATAATATACCTTAATAAATGAACGAAACAAAGTTATCAATGAAGAAATGATTCAACAGACGTAACTGATTATACAGATCCTGATGTACCAAATCTATATTTTTCCCGATATGTTCTTTGTGCTTGATACGTCTTTTGTAAGAGTTAACGCATGCGCGTGGATGACTTGTTTTAAGCGTTAGTTCCATGATCTTGTACTTAGATGTTTTTGCTCTATTTTGAGCCGCGCTCATGGAAGAAACCCGCGCATGAACTGCCTTGTAAGTTTATTAGATTTTCTTATGTGTTGCATTTTTAGGGAATTGAAGAATTTTGCAGCTAATTTGTTGCTGGCTTCTATTTCTGGAGGGAGCTTATGGCTTAGGTGGTGCTTTAAACCCGGCATGAAAGCTGAATTTTGCTGTTTACATTCGCTCGAGCCCTTCTCTAATGACAGCACATGTTTCAATGGACTCCTTAGATATCAAATGAGAGCAGAACAACCTCCCAGAACCCGTTAACGAGCACCAAAGTTGCTTAGTTGGAGTAAGAATTTCTAATAATTCACAATCTTTCTTTTTATTTTCGTAGCTCATTTCTCTCTGTGCGTGCAGCAACTCTGTGAGTCGCAACTCTTTAGAGTGCGTGAGTCAACGCAAAGGATCTGTATTAATTTTAGATTATGAAATTCAACAGCATTCAGAATTTTGTTGAAATTTACTTACAGAGCAATTCAGTAAGACGCATAAATAAATGTTATTCATACCGTAGAATTCATAACTCCTGCATTACGATGATGGAAAAATGTGAAAAAAATTAAGCAGGGATAAATAGTTTTCTTTACTTTGTTTATGTATAAGCGGTTAAGTTTATTCAAATATTAACAGTTATAAACTTTTTTGCCAGGGCAGGGTATTTATAATTTTAAGCTCTGTACTGAGTAGCTAAACTCACAGATTCCTTGGGGAAAGAGATGGCCACAATCAATATAATGGATGCCATTACAGCCACAATGAAGCTCCACAAAGCGAGTTTGAATGCCCCCAAAAATTAATCATTTCGTTGAAATCAGCACCGCTCGCAGGAGTAGACAGTAAATACTATACCACATCACGAACTCGAACACTATTCGTACATTTCATAAGCCTCGCACCGGACTCCAGAAGCCTTTGCTAACTAATATTCGGCATCACGGACTCATATTCAATGTTTTTCTTACACATATCTCGAACTGGACTCCATAAGCCTGTAATATTCAGCATCCCATACACAATGTGTATTTCCTGCTCGCCGTGGCACAGTGATTAAGGGATCGGCCTTGTATGTTGGAGACGAGGGTTCGTATCCCGGCGTTGGCGCGGCGATTTTCCCCGTTGGGTATAAGGGAAAGCACAAGCACAATACCCCACTCAACCCAGGTGTCGGAAATGGGTACCGGCTTTACGGGGGAACCGTCATGGTGTCCTATATATAGTGTTAGTTATAAGACATTTGAAAAACCAATGCTCAAGATCATATGTATCAGGCTTAATTGGAAATAAAGCATCCCAAAGATGCCGATGTTTGTTTTGTTTGTTTGTTTAAGCCTCGCGCTGGACTCCATACGTCTACGCAGGGTTGAGATGAGCATACGTAAGAGGTGTGGTGGTTGTGGAAGTGTAGCGTGAGGCGGGGTACTGGTGATGGCTACAGGAACTAACCTCGTGAAGCCCGCGTGCTGAATGACTTATGAGAGAAAGATTTGGCATAGTGGTCATGGAAGATATTTAAAGCGGAAAATTCTTCAGAAAGATTGAGGTGCGAGCGGAAGATGGAATGATAGGCGGCAGCGAATGCCCCCATAAATATGTGTTGAATGCTACGCTAGCCAGCTAGAGTACGTCGTAAACATACATGTAGGTTAACCAGAAAATTATAGAAGGTACATTTAAAATAAAACAGAAATTGTAAAAATGTATTCAAATGATGATTTTCTTTCGATAGCCAATCGATCGAACGCTATTTTGTGACAGCTCCCTGACTGTGGGGTGTTCACTCAACTGTTATTCCGAACCCTCGTTGTAAAGATGCGTTCACTCACTCAGCACTGCGAGCTATGCCAGTGCTCAGGCTTAACTCTTATATTATTTATGGACACGACACTGGAAGCGAGACGGAGAAGCCCCATTTGATTCAACTTTCTACGATTTAGCACCATGCTGTTCTGAAGCGATTGGGTATACAGGCACTACATTTGGTATACAAGCAACAAGAAGCGAGCTAAAAATCACTTTCACTGTTGAATTCAATGAATAATTTAACAAGACCTACATATCTTCTAAATATACAAGCAAGCCAACAAGAAAACAAAGTTTTAAAAATATTACGCATAGATACAAAGAGCATCATGTAATTTTCGACAGTAATAAGGTGTTTAAACTCAAGACGCATTCGTCAAAGAGTAAATACGCTCGTAGCCTAAATAACCGAATAAAATAACAGGATTATTTTTTAACATCGCATCTGGTTTATTTTTCGTGAGGATCATGAGAGCGTAACATGATTTTCTGATCACTACGCAACATGATCATGTTACGCGGCATTGCTTCAAAGAGCACGAAATGAACTAGTTAATGTGGCGACATTTGATGCCAGCGTCGCTTTCAAGATTGAGTTAAGTGGAATGACGCAATCCATTGAGACCTGCAACTCGGGGGGAGGCTCAATTGACTGCTCAAATTGCCCGGCTCCTGCTATTTTGGCCGCGCATTTAGAGAGGCTGGCTCTACAATAAACACTCAGCGCTTCACATCGAGTAAAAACATCGACTAATTACAGCAGCAGCGTTGGCCGAATGGAAAATTTAGGCCGCTTTTAGCTGTTCCAAAGCAAGCAAACACGTACGTAGAGCTGCCTCTGGTGACCTTATATTGTTCAGGCAGAATGTTAATGGGAACTCGCGCAAGTGTCTGGCTTAGCTTTCCACGGTACGCGCCATGCGCTTATTTAATTATGCACTTAGTTAATTTATAGTTATTGTCGGCTACCCGCCTATTGGAAGGAGTAGCCTAGTATATGTATGATGTATGGATGTATGTATGTTGTTAATTTATAAGTTTTTGTAGAGATCGAACATAAACGAATGTGTTGTTTCTAACTAATAGGTATTGAGTATTGGTCTAGGCTAATCTGGCTCACTTGTACCTTCAGATATGACCACAGAATATTGAGTAGTCGCATATCGAGACCCGAATAAACTTTGGATGAGAGGTACCAAAAACTGTAGCATCAGGTTATTTTTGCAGCACTGCTTGTGAGTCAGTGAATGCTTCCGAGTAATTTGAGTTGCAAATACAATGAAGGAAATGGAATCGCTCTTTGTTTCTGCAAGATTTGTTTGTAATTTGAAGACCATCAGAGAGCAATGGAGTTTGTTGTCAATCAATAACTATATTAAAATAAGAATTTACACACACTACAAAAGCTAAAGAAAGAGTTGACACACACTACAAAAACTAAAGTGAAAACTGACACGAAAACTAAAGTGAAAATTGACACACACCACGAAAATCAAAGTAAAAGTTTATGCACCACAAACGGGAGTAAAAATTGACACACTTTACAGTAACTAAAATAAAATTTGACAGGCGTAAGACACAATGTAGTATCTGAACTACGATCAAGTAGTCATCTTACAATGAGGGAGTTTTCTTTGCTTTGTCCTCACTCCTAAATTAGTTTGCCGTAAATGGCCTCCTCTCCAGTTTCATTTAACACCAGTCACAGACTTCGAAACTTCTTATGTATGTATCCTAGCTCTGTAACCCAGTCTAACTTTTTCACCCCCTGCGTGCATGTTTATTCGCCGCCTAAGCGATTTAAACGCTTGGGCGGCGAAAAACATGCGTGCTCAGGCAAAAAAGTTAGACTGGGTAATATTGGGCATGGTACACATTCTCTATCTTCCTACAACCCTTCATAGGAACACTACAGTCGGCTGCACTTGTGTTTTATATTTCACTCTAAGCAACCCCAGGCGTGCAATCGTATCTGTTCTTGGGCACTGTTGCGATGTCATTAGTCGATATGTTCGCATTAGTCCTTCTAGGACTAATGATACGCTCTGTGTTTCTTGTCATTAGCATTGTTTTCCTATAATTCTTTTCCCTAGCAGAGACTTCATAAAACGTGAAAAAGTGGAGAACTTTCGCAAAGTCTTTGAGATATCTCGGATTTCTGAGTGTCGCTGAGCACAATAGCATCTGAAATAAATATCATGTTCAATTCAAAACGCTCTGATCAGCCTCGGTTATAGTACGAAGTTTCAATATTTCGACTACTAGTATTGACAATATAAAGCTGAATGGAAGATTATCAGGAGAAGTCTAAATAATTTTTAAATACACAGCTCGTATTATAACAAAGTATTTATGCACCCACAAACATTTTTTTCTGAATGAAATTTGCGTTAGCGATGCGCGAATTCCCATGAAAAGGATTTTCGTACTCTTTCAGGATTAAAAAAATGAAGAACAACTTGCAAGATATTCCATGAATAAAGATAACTACAACTAAAAATTTCATCAGTAATTCGCTCAAGAGTTCTGATGGCAATAAAATTAAATAAATATGAATGAAAGCATCATTAAGTAAGTCAAGCAATAACTCGGCCGCGGAAATGAAAAACCGTGCAGACTATTTCACTTTTGCATGAAATGGCAGCTTATTTTCCCCATATTTTAATCCTGTCAACCATGGTACATGTGAATCACCATTCAACACACTTTTAAAAACATCCTACTTAAAAACATAGCTTTGAAAGGGCTAGATGACAAAAAAGCTGCAGAAAGAAGATTCTCAAGTACTGAACAACTGGTATTTCGGTTCAATTCGCTGACAACAGGTAATTAGACTCCCATGTTATAGTTCGTTGGATCAAAACGGACTGGACCAGCGGGGCTTCAAATTCATCAGGTCGGCGTTGCTAAGGATTTAAGCAGCGTCCTCGCTGAAATAAATGACAAAATCAAGTCTGATCTCCCTCGATAGAATAAACAGGTCGCTAAGAGCAGCAAGCCCAACAACTATCCTCAGAATATTGGAGGTTTGATTAATATCGGGGTATGAATGTCGCCTTTTGTAGTCGAAATCTGCCTTCAGGGGAAACTAATCAAATCGAATTATAAAGCATGATGACTCGTAAGATGGACGGTTCTGCCACTAACGGGTTAATTTCATTCGATAACTTTCATGGCCCAAACTTCAACCTAGTTTCCAAATTACACTAAACTTGTTTAAGCCTTCTTTATCCCCATGAATTTATTTTGCCTGCTAAAATATTGGAGAGAGCCTTAATTTTCAAATATCATAAAAAACGAGAAGCTACCCTTCACCATTTTTCCAAAGAATTTCGTAGAAACTTTTAAGCTCATAAGATTTAATTTTCACGATGTCAATGGAACAAACCGATCTCCAAATGAGTGAAATCGTTGCTCGTCTCAATTAAAGAAAAGTTTATCGCTATGATATCTGTCGTTTGTACTTTAATTACAATTCAGTCCGAAAATTTCAAACGCGAAGAAGAAACTTCGCAATTTGGAGAATTTCGTGGATTTGTCTCTTACCTCCTTGATTAGTGGGGTGGGGTGAAATCACCGTTCAAAAAATTTCCATTTTATTGCTGTGGTCTTGTGCAGTTCAAGTATATAGAATTTTCAGAGGCAACTGCAGCTAATGTACATGGACCCGTCCTGGTGTGTGTAATTCAAAGCTGGCACCGATCATTAAAAACACCATTCATTGGCACACTATACGTACGGCATTCCTCAAGAATTCAAGACTTCTTGTTTGACAACCTCTCAGTGCCCTAATGAGTTCACATTCAAATCCTCTATTGAGTTTCCTCTACTTCTGCTGTTAAATTCCACTATGAGAGCACTAGTCTCTCATTACGCATGGCAGCTCTGCACATTTGAGCTTTCGTTGTTTACTCAATAAAGCTATAACTCATATTTCATTCGCGTGAGTTTAAGAGAAGGATTGTGCAATATACTTTCCACGGAAGCAATTGAATTCTCGGTACTTTTCCTAGAAAGATTTTCTCTTCAGAGCTCATAATTTAAAACAGAGTAATTGAATGCGACTGACGTCACGGAAAAATGCAAACGTAAAAGAACTTAATTTTACCCGAGTTTATGAGTAAACTTTTGTCAAGTTCAGCAACATCGATTGAGCCCCGAAGGCAGTCGACTACAGTTATGATTTTCCCTCGTATTTTCTCCGCAATATAAAATATTTAAACTCGCAACCAAGCAGGCGATGGGCCCTCAGAATAGCTCCCCCGGGATCACAAGTCAAGTTTCAAGAGCAACTCGGACGTTGTACGGCCTCCTAGTCCCTAAACAAAGGCCCCATGAAAGACATCTCTCCTGGACGGCCACGCTCTCGAGCAAAGCGTGTTCCAGTGATAAGGTTTCTCTAAAGCCCGGTGTCTCGCCAGCCACCTCGCCGTTACTGCCGATCTAAGCTGGAATGATGTAAATAAAATAAGCTCCTGAGAAAAGTGTACCAATGAAAGTTTCCCTCAAGAGCTCGTAAGTTCTTTACCGTTCTTATATAGTTGACGCAGAACACTGCAAACTTGGCATTACGATCAAACTGGAATACTCCGCAAATGAATCTATTTTTACCAGCAACTTTATCCACTTTTGCAACAGATTCGAGGCCAAACAGGCGCTCGCAGACGTAAAATAACAGTGATAAATATCAATGATTTGAGGTTCTTCCAAATGAAAATTTCTATTCAAATAAACATGTTATGATCCAGAGGTGAAATGCTTTATTTTTTACGAAATGCATCAACTCAAAGTTTTATTATTTTTTTGAAGTGAGGATAGAGGTTAAAAAAATGGAAATGAATCACTGGGTAAATACAACGTGAAGTCAGTCAACATTCATAAGAGATCCTGCAAGCCTTGGGTCTCCCATAAAAATAACTTCACTAGACAAAAACAATGTAAAGTCATCCAACATTCATAAGGGATGCTGCAAAGCCTTGGATCTCCCTTCTGAGGGACAGGGTGCGACACGTGTTATCTCCCAGCTGTGCTCTGACGAGCGGCTGTTTACTTCTAAAGCATCTCAGATGAAAGGGCTTCAGCGCCTAATTAGCGACCGTAAGAATCTCAGGCAGGGCAAACTAATGAAAGACTCTTTCAGAATTTTTCTCAAGCTTTCATTTTACAGTCGCAACTCCAGGAGGGCGACCTGAGGCGCTCCTGTCTATACCTATAGTGCACGTCAAACTGCGTCATGTAACGGACTAATGATTGCATTTCATCTCAAAACTATGACTGATGATTAATTGAACAGAAATAACCTTTGCGTAACGACTTAGCAAATGGGGAAAACAGATGCCAACATGAGGATGAATGGTGGCTTTTTTAAATTAAATTTATATAAGGCGAAATATCCTAAAGCCCGTTCGGATTTCCAAACGTCCCCTACTGGCATCGTGCTTGCCCTCTTTCGAATTTCCCCAGCAACCGTAGCTGCGCCTCGATATTCATTCGAATGTCTTGCGCTTTTCTGCTGAGCAATTAGAGGAGATCCAACTGGATTATTTTTTCGGGGGAAGCAGATGAGCTTCACGCAGTCTCGCGTTGACCTAAAATTGAGGCTTCGAGGAGATGACATCGTCGTCCGGTGCTCGCAGCGCACGCGGCACCGGCCAATTGGTGCTCGGATATCTGCAGGTGGCGCAGATATTGCCTTTTTGGAGAACATTTGAGCGTTCTGCTTCGTTGGACGGTACTGGCTTCATGCGCAGCGCAGCCAACTGAAACGAATGAGTTGTCCAGGCCTCTGCAAGTTATGCTTTGTTTATGGCAGCCATGCGTCAGCAGCCGTACTTGACGGCGTGCGAGCATTCTTTCGGCGTCGCAGACAGGCGGGGCAGTGCCCGTTTGTTGCATTAAAATCCCCTTAGAAAACTGAAATTACTTAGGTTTGAAAAAATAGGAAAGCTTAGTAATTGAAATTATTCAAATGTATTTTCCACAAACTTGTTAATCGATTTTGAATTCATTTCGTAACATACTCATCAAAAACTACTTGAAGCACGCAGTACATCACTTCCAGAAATGCCCCACAAGTACGTATTATATGACAAACGTGCACTGCCCCGTCTGTCTGCGACGCCGTTAAATGCTCGCACGCCGTCAAGTACGGCTGCTGACGCATGGCTGCCATAAAAAAAGCATAACTTGCAGAGGCCTGGACAACTCATTCGTTTCAGTTGGCTGCGCTGCGCATGAAGCCAGTTCCGTCCAACGAAGCAGAACGCTCAAATGTTCTCCAAAAAGGCAATATCTGCGCCACCTGCAGATATCCGAGCACCAATTGGCCGGTGCCGCGTGCGCTGCGAGCACCGGACGACGATGTCATCTCCTCGAAGCCTCAATTTTAGGTCAACGCGAGACTGCGTGAAGCTCATCTGCTTCCCCCGCAAAAATAATCCAGCTGGATCTCCTCTAATTGCTCAGCAGAAAAGCGCTGGAAATTCGAATGAACATCGAGGCGCAGCTACGGTTGCAGGGGAAATTCGAAAGACGGCAAGCAAAGTTGGGATTTTTGTACGGTCGGCGATGACGGTAAGGTATACGTTTGGAAATCCAAACTGACGGTTATAGGATATTTCTTCCCAAATAAATTTCAACCGAGAAAGATAGAGAGAGACAATTTTCATATAAGATGAAAAGTTTACGTTCGCTTTTTCATTTACGTTTTTACGTCAACAAGCTTTGAGAGTATTTGTAGGTATCTCATGAAATTTCTTAACCAATTATTGCACTAAAATTTATTCCAGGTCTTACGGTCAGGTTCGACATTCTTAGCATTTCAATACCGATACAAAGCTTAAATAAGTTTGTTGTGTTTTCATATAGAAAGATGGGAATAGAATTGAAAATTCTCACAATTATACCCATCAACAGATCTTATTGTGCTCAACAATTGAAAGTACTCTGCATGATCTATGTATGGAGACACTAAACCTTATTTACTTACCACCAAATAGTGAGACTTGACGTCAAAAGTTTATATTCGGGAAACATAATGATATACGAGTAATACTACAAAAAAGGGGACACTTTAATTATGCAGTTTAACAATACAATCTTATACTTCCACACTACTATGATTAAAGAAAGTGTTTGAATCAAGATATTATTTGCTATCTGTGATACAGTCACGCTATTCCTCACTCCCCCATCTTTGTCCGATCATGAAAATATCCACACAACTCGATACTTTTGATGAATAGCAAATGGGGCTGTGAATTCTAAACGTCATCCAAAAAAATTATCGCCGTTGTTAACCAGAAGTAAAAGATTTTAGCAGTTTCCCATCATTAATCCTAACGAATTAACTCACCAATGAAAACCTTCGCTACTTTTTAGCGTTGTTCCTTCTGTTAATCAACTTAATAAGATTTCTGTTTTCCTGTTTAACATACTTTCTATAACAAGTTCGTTGCCGCTGGACGCACATGTGCATCCAGCGGTCTCATGTTGAGTAAGATAGTAAGTAGCAGAGTTTAAAAAAACGACAATACTGCTCGACTGTAATCCGAAATGACCATACTGGAAAAAATTGTATCTTTCCTAAGAAGTTTAAAAATGTAATGGCATGATGATATTTCACTTCGTATGCTTAAATCTCTTCTAACAAATTTTTTGTAATAGTTGAAATCTTCTTCTTTTACACCGATACGTAAATGAACAATTTACCTAGCGGTTAATCGGCAGTGAACGTGTTAACTCAGAAATACAAGCTTCTATGAAGCACGAGCAAAGTTTATTTAGGAAAAATGTTGCAACTCAGGTAGTCTACAAAGGCTGAGGCAACGACGGAAGAGCCATCCTTCTCGGCCACAATTCGTCTGGATCAGCGCTGGCAACAAATGACGATAGTCTCGCAGTAACGAGCTGCCCAGGCCTCGTCTTTGTCCAGATTTGCTGCTAATGACGAGGTTGGCCGAGCGAGGCAAAATCGTTCGCTTCACTGCAAGAAGGCAAGCAAGTTTGTGCCCCGGCAAGTTCTTCGCTTCGTCTTGGTTCATGAGGGGCGCTTTTGTTTATTGTTTTCCTAGCTAGTAAAATTTATGGGTTTTTAGGTTGCGTTGAAAATCTTACAAAAAACGGCGATAGAGTGGGGGTTCCACCCATAACTGGAGGTAACGATTAAAATTAAATTGCCTTTGAAAGTATGAGAAAATTGTCGTTAGATGTGAATCTAAAAAAGTTAAACTCTTGGAAAGTCATTCGTGCTTTGCTTGCACAGCTGATATTCTTTTGCCAAAAGTTCATTTCAGAATCCAACTTTCCAGCAAATTAATCAATTTAATAAGTATTTGCGCTCGTTTATTGGCGCCGAAATAATTCAAACTGAGTAAATGTCTCGCTGAAATAGAACTGTTCAGACCTAAGGTGGAGTTTTTATGCTAATGTATGTATATTTTCACACAGGTTCAGCGCCCGCTCTGGGGACGATTGTTAATAGCTGTTGCGATCAAACGCTTGCAGAAGATTCAATTTGCACGTGCTGATAGATTCCATTGAAAAGCTGGTCCAATCCTTTGCCTCTGTAAGGCGCTCTAATTAAATTACTGAATTTTGTTGCGTAATGCACAGAACACACTCGGCAATATTGGAAAGACATCTTATGCACAGTAGCATAATATTTTTGCTTTAGTCAAACTTTGCACGAATGGAAAACTCGGAAAAAATGTTTTAAGGAACGAGGAAGAGCAAAAATTAAAACCTATGAGGGGAAATTTGTCCCTTCTGCCTTCTGTAAGAGGAGTGTAGCTTCAGTATTCAAATCAAATGCGTTTTACGCATGCACAGCAATAAAAGTTCGGCATTGGTGGAACTGTTGTAAATTTTCAGACGTACTGCGTTTCTGTTTCTTTATAAGCATACCCATACTACCGAGAAGAAAAGTTAATTTTCACTGCTGCTAAACGCTCAATTACTTTCTTTGTATCTCTTTTATGGAGAACCTTAGCATTCGGGAAAATTAATAAACCAGTACAAAACAGTGGTATAGTAGTTAGCTTAATGCTCTGTTTCAGCTATAGCGATGTTTTCACAGAGGTAACTGAAAGCACCATTTAACATGTACTAAGATAACATTATATCTGGAGGGTGCTAAAACAGCATGTCATGCACAAACAAACATTAAGTAATGAAGGAAAAGGAAGAAAAGATAAAGAGAAGAGCGCTAAGAAAGTATGAAAACTGAAGGAAGCGAAGTGGGCATGACAGATAGAAGTTCAGAAGCCCTATCTATGGCTATGGCTGATGTAACCTAAAAGTTTCCCCTTTTGTCTGCCACTCGCCGTAGCATGGAATAGACAATCCTGACTGAACTAAAGCTAGTGCCATGCCCCCTGAGAGACAGCAGAAGTTACGATACAGATGCATGACGAATTTGAGCAAACGGTTCGTTGTTAAGAGTTATCACTCTCAGATTGCATACATGGGGATTACTTGGTCTCTGTAGTAGGTACATCGTTTGATTGTACTAAATTTCTAGCAGTACAATACATATTTAGTACAACTCCAAGTATTGCACAAAATGTCAAAAAATAAAACGATTCGGAGTCAGAAGTTAGACCAGTTCGGCTATTGCAACCTTACGTTACAGGTTTATATTGAATTTCAAAACCCAGAGTTAAATTTTTCACTGACGCAATATCAGTATTATTGCCCCTAGGGTGATAGTGTTTGGTAACTTCAGCTACAGATAGGCCTTTGGGACTTCTATCTTTCGTGCCCACTTTCCTTTTTTCATCTTTAATCCCTTCTTCGCCATATGTCTCTTATTTGCTTTTTCTTTTTCTTCTTCTTAACTTACTGTTTCTGTGCACAGGGTCTCCTGTGGGGCAACAAACCTGTGGGCAGATTCCATGTTTTTCTTGGTCAGTACTACATGGCCTTTTCTCTTTCCTGTGTGAAAACATCTTCGCAATGATAAAGGGAACTAAAACAAACTTCTATACGAAGCTACTTCTTAGCTCTATTGGGACTCGCATTTTTCCTCCTCACTTTTGAGAAATTCCCCAAAGAATGATTCATTTAGAGCAAAGTACACAGTCAAAAAACACACATTCCCCGCTGGCGACCAGTTTGCAGAAGCTATTCCATTTGACTTAGTTCCTCTGAAGCTGGGCAGAAGTTTTGTGTGTCTCCGGCAAGTCTCGATGAAGTTATGTTCCACCGAAGGATTTCTAATCATCTGAATACTGCTAAGTCTTGATTAAAATCTCCCGTGTCTTTTGGAAAACAAATGAAAAACAATCCTGGAGAAATAATTTGAACATATTCTAGAGAGATGGCCCAGAATGAAGTAACTGAGTGGGTTTTATAACTTCTAAAAGTGAACAAATATTTATTTTCTGTATCGACGGAGACGCAACATTGACATTGAGTAAGAAGGCGAAAACTGTTTTTTTTAAACTGAACTCGAACGGAGAAATAAACTTTCATTCTGTAAAAGATGAAGTCAGGGATTCTATATTTTGGAAATGTTCACGCGTCAAAAATGTCTTACAATACGTAGCAGAAAGGAATCTGTGACATATTTTTAGACACGACGAATAATGGTACCTTTTTGCGCCGAAGAATGTTATGAGGTGGCCACGTCTTGGTTTTTTTCTACATTTACTAAGTTTGGTTGAAGCTAGAAGGGACGGAATTCTTTGAAATCTTGCCGGAGAAACATTTCGGGAACGCTCCACTAGAGCCTCGCTAAAAACTTGGTCGGAGGACGCATTGTTGGCATGGTCAGCTAATTGTCATACAGTCCCTATTTTCCTTTCACTGTTTTACGACAACAATAATGACCCGAAGCCGGGCACTATGGGCGTAGCTCGTGCTTTGCTGGGGCTCCAGCCTTGGCAGCAGCGAGGATTATTTTCGTGAAAATGTTTGCAGGAGAAAGGAAAGCTTTGGAGCAGCTTACGGCTTTCTGGCTCGCGCAAGAATAGCCGCCCATCTTCCCTGGACTTGACTGCTCTCTGTCTCACTTCTCTGGGTTGGGTGAGGGACTATTGCGCTTCTGAAAGAAGGAAGGGAGAGGAAAGCGGTGTAGGGAAGGGAGGAAAGTACCATGTGAAATGGCGTGTTCAAATCACAAATCTCCATTAAGGTAAAGGGAAAGTTGTGACGAGAGAGAATAAAGCTTCGATGTTCATTCAACAATTTTATCATTTTGGTCTTCATAAAATTTCGCATCTCTTGGTCATATAAATGGCGTTATGCCTTCTTCTGTCCAAGTTTAACATTTTCGTTGAGAAGGGAGAGAAAGAATGTTAATTTGAGCTGTAGGTTACACTAAAATTACGCACTTGGGTCAAAAAAAATTTTTATTGATCATTTTTTTGTGCAATGAAAATTAACAATATATTTTTTGCCTCATTTCAAGACCTTTTTCCCCAAACAATGAATAAATGGATAGGTTCGAGAAACTACTTTACCCGCTCAATTCCTTTATTTTCATAGCTACTCACAGGAACGAAAGTTGAGGTACTGATGTCAGCAAATTTAAAAAGCGATTGCCAACCTCTCGAGTCAAAACTTGACGCTCGAAAGAAACCACTGGACAGCAAACTATGACGCATTGGCGTACATGCTAAGAGCCGCATAATTTCTCCAAATTCCAAGACCACTTGCGTTCTCCAACCATTGTGTAATTAACGTGAAAGAAACAGAGTAGACGCCGTCGCTGGAGTTCCCTAGCCACCGTGAAATTCACGTAAAAGAAACGAAGTAGACGCCATTCACCAACACTAAACCCTCGTACAGCTACATCTGCTGGCTGAAACTCGCAGTGTGCCGTGCAGTTCGGGTTTATCACCGGCCATCCAGGGCTGCAGGACTTCAGCAATGCAGCGGACTCGCAGCCCTCGCTCAGCATTGCAACAACATCCGGACGGCAGATCCGAGTTGTGCTGCTCGGACGAGGTAGCGCTTTGTTGACGGATTAGTGCTGTGTGCATTTGGACGACAGATTTTGGTGTTGTAAATATGAGCAACAATTCGTGCACTGCACAGTGGCTTGAAATTGCTTTGTCTTCATGGGTGGTGGATTCATGTCGTGTAGTAGGCGAGAGATTCGTGCGGTGCACTAAACAACGGTGATGGGCATAACAAACACGGCTCACAGGTGTACTAAACATGGGTCACAGGTGTACTAAACACGGCTGACAGTGTACTAAAGACGGCTGACAGGTGTACTAAACACGGCTGACTGGTGTACTAAACACGGCTGACAGTGTACTAAACACGGCTGACAGGTGTACTAAACACGGCTGTCAGGTGTACTAAACACGGGGGACAGGTGTACTAAAACACGGCTGACAGGTGTACTAAACACGGCTGACTGGTGTACTAAACACGGCTGACAGTGTACTAAACGCGGCTGACAGGTGTACTAAACACGGCTGTCAGGTGTACTAAACACGGCTGACAGGTGTACTAAACACGGCTGTCAGGTGTACTAAACACGGCTGACAGTGTACTAAACACGGCTGACAGGTGTACTAAACACGGCTGTCAGGCGTACTAAACACGGCTGACAGGTGTACTAAACAAAGGTAACATTTCATGCTTTGGCCACTTGGTCATTATAGTCTTGCTTATGTTTCAAAGATAACAATTTGTGCAACGTACACTGGGATGAGATACGTTCTGTGTAATATCAAGCGATTAACTCACGATTTGTGCACTCGGACAGTAGATTCAATGGAACAACGTATGCTCGAGTTAGCGCTGCGTTTTGGTACAGAACTTCCTTCTTGCACGGTGTTGAGGCGACTCTGAACTCTTGCCATTATGCCCTCTGAGCGATGATAAATTACATCGTAACGCAGCTCTTGTGTGAAATTAATTAAATCAAGCTCAGGAGAACTGGACCATTCCTCACGTAAGAGGTAATGTGGTACTCGCTCATCCCTTTTAATTCGACCAGCTAAGAAGGCCTGATGAAAGTAGAGACGACGGATCAACTCTAGCGCTCCCTCATGCGGCAGTCCTGAACTTTTGGGCCGAGGCATGCGGGCCTATCTGCTTTAAGCGGCCAACTCTGTAGAGCTGACCTTCGTCTGTACGGAGCACATGCTCCGTGTTTATAAATGATGCGGCGTTGTGTGAGCGTGGTGCGTGCCAAGTGCTGGTGATGCGGTAATGTGGCATCCAGCTCTGTTTTGACGACCACTCAGAGACAAGGGATCTAAACATTGAGAGAGTGTCAGAACGCGTATGGATAAATTGTTTTGTTTCTATGTTTTGATGATTTTGAGATGATGATTTCAATTGTGACGACGACTCGAAGGCAAGGGATGTTTCCATTAAGAGATCATGGCAGAGTAAATGCGAATGCAGCGATCTTCACGTCCATGCTCTGAGCTGGTAATGTTTTCTGCTTAAGTTTCCTCAGTTGCATTATAATGGTCGGCAGCAAGCGAGCCACAAATCATGCCCACAATGCGCATCAGGGCTATTCAAGGTCGAGCAAATGGAACGCGAGCGATGGAAACATTAGTTTAGAATAAAACTTGAGAGTATGACCAGCACATAAAAAATATTTGAGATGGGAACGATAAATACGAACATAAAGTTTACATTACTGAAGCTATTTCCCACAAGTGTATAAGGTTCTAAAAAGTCCCAATACTCAAATAAAACGGCTGAAAGGCTGTGATATAAATTGAAAAAGCATTCAATTTAACTACGAGTAACATAACATTCAAAAATAGGATTTTCTTTATATTTTGCTCAAATCTCTTCTCCTCTTATTGGGACGATGCAAGACAAACGAAGTTTCAGCTTAACAATTTCAAGGAATTTTCGAGATCTAAAAGTGGTATTCATTTGAAAAATAGATCTAAAAAGCTATATCGGCAATGAATCTTGCGAAGGTTAGATCACGTCTTGCATGTTGGAACCTTCTTGCATAGCAAGGCCAAGTTCTGCATGCAAATCGTATATTTAACAAGTCGGTCGTGGTGTGAGCCGCCGGTGTGCACGGCGGGAATTTTTATTAGGCTGCTTGCCGACCAGTAGTCACGAACTCAATTTTCATAAATACCTAATCAGAGGAAAATAAAGGCAGGATCCAGTTAATGCTTGCTGTTCCTTACTACAGTTGACTTTAAATTTCAGTTGAATGTTGAACTTCAGTTTAAACAATTGCGGTCAACATGTTAGGCGGCCCAGTAAAAGGACACCCGTCGGAGCTGGGCTTGTCTCAATAAGTATTTTTGATGCTTAGTTCATTTGATATTGTTTCACAAGTTCCATTTGAAAAATATCGCAAAACTTGAAAAATAATTTGAAAGCTCGAAAAATATCGCAAATGAATTTCAAAACAGACGCCGAACGTTAATTCCTGGAGAAGAAGTTGTCAATGAACTACTTGACTTTTAAATGAATATCAAGGAGAAGACTACGTATACTGGCTACGGGGAAGCATACTATGTTGAACGGTTACTTAGGAGACGTCTTTGAGGCCGGTCTGAATGCTTACCCTGCAATCGTGATACACAGCAGGTAACGCACCGATTCATCCGAGTTGATTGTTTATGACAAAAGGCTCGTTGTTTTTAGATGCATGTGGCTTCCTAAACAACAAGTTGACTGAGGTTCACTCGCTGTTTCTCGTACTGTTGAAACATTCATAAATTTTCCAACGATTTTACAAGCCTCCAATTTGGAGTTTGTTGTTTCCTTTCGATAAGATAGACAGTTGACACCAATTTCATACCTGCCCTACATACATCGTAGCGTGCAACCACATTTTCCGTACTTAAGTTCACGTTCATGAGTGATGAAATCCTACTGAATGAATTCGAATTGAGTTTGCTTGCCTGACGATATGAAAAAATCTTGATTTTTATTTTAACTGGCATAAAAATCTTTCGGCACTCCTAAAAAACCTGCATCGCACCGCACCCAAACAGCTTAGCCTTGTATTCCAACGTTTGGTTCTTTGCTAGGCGGCACTAAAATCGCCTGCTACACAATAAAATACCTCGCACTCTCGAGCGTATTTTTGAATGAAGTACGAAAAGGAATTCTCTGCTCTCAAATAGGAATTTAAATTTTTATGCTTGTGCATGAAATTCCGCTGCAAATTGTTTGCAGCAGAAATTAAACTCACTGAGGAACAAGACTGCGTTTGAATGTTGCAGGTGGAACATAAAACAAAACACGTATATGAAGATTCATAGGAACGGCCTATTCAAATTCATAATGAGCCACAAATACTGTAAAAAATTAAGTTTTCAACGCAATATTCACATCTTCTGTGAAACAGTCCTTCGTTTGAGCTCCCCAGCACTTGAAAGATTCGGTCGTGCGATCTTGCATTAAACAAAAGTTCGAGTGGAAAGATGACCGATTTCCTTCCTTCGAAGACGTTTTTGCTTCAAGGTTTCTCTGCTTCCGGCGCGCAGCCATTTTTATTTAAAACAAAGGCTGTCACGCGCGAGACAGAGATATTTCTCTCCATTTGAGGCAATAAGCCTCGTCCTTGTTTGTTCATTTTCTTACATGAACTTTCAGATATCACGCCGCACGGTCTCGGCCTAAGGAAAAGTAAGGTGCTCCTGCCTTGTTCGCGGATGGGTGTCTATCAGTTTTGAGCTTCATGAGAAACAATTTTTTGCGATGTGAAAGTATACGAATTTAAGAATAAAAAACTTGAAACTGCGCGTGGTTGCATCTCACGCATTACAGAAGACTACATAACAGTTGTAATAGGAATATCAATATTAAAATTTTGCTAGCACTCGCTCAAAATTGGTTGAAGCTGGTTGACTTGAGGCTAAACTTGGCTGCCTCTAAAGCCGTTCCTGGGTTGGCAAAAACACACTGAAGACTGGGTTTTTAATGAAGACTGCTTTCAGCAGACAAAAAATTAATATTCATCTTAACCACAGTTCGCTGCGGAAAAAAGAATGAGCAAACAAACTTCAAGAATAATATAAAAAGCAAAAATTATTTCCGAAATATTTACTAATATTTCGCTTTTTTTGATCATTCAAAAAATTCGAAGACGCTCGTTCTTCTTAATATACTTCTTCTTAATATCCTCAATATACTTTTGGCTTCGTCATTCTCAACCTTGGCATGAAAAATGGATTTTTATCTCTTCTTTAGAGACCACTCAGCACAAGCCTTTTTCTGCTCCGCTGAAGCGTGATCTCTTGCACGGCAGTCGCTGCCTCACCGCCGCATTTAAAAAATTCCCATCCTTAGTCCTTGTCTCAAGGACAGCTTGTCATTTCACCAAGTTAATGGTCTTCTTCCAAGCCGATGTTTACATGAGTCTCCGTGCACGCAAAACCATAATTTTTCGTTTTAACCGCGTTTGCCTGATACGGAGCATCGCTCGAGAAAGGTTCTTCGAACCGAGAACGAATTTTACTTTACCGCTGGCCGAGGGGAGTTCGTTTGGGCCCCTTATCAGGGGACGGTTCCGAGGGCCTGCTTTGCATGCAGAGCACATATTGCAGCAACCCAGTTTATTTTCCACAACACCACAAAAAAAAAATAAACCACAAGCTTGAAAACCCTCTTGGTCGCGTGCCTCAAACGTATTTTTAAAATGAAATTTCCCGGAGATTTCGCTTTGTAAATGTTTTTGGGAGTTTCCAGTTGCGAAAATGAATGGCATGGCAATAGAGGCCAGGTTTCATTTGAGTTCCAAATAGAATGAATTTAATACTTTGCGAATCTTTCATGACAACAAAAAACATAGCGGGACGTGGAACTGAGTCTCGTGTTCTTGGTCAGCTTTAACAAAAAAAAAAACACGACACGCTTAAATTACCGGCTGGTGGGAGCGACACCTGCCGGGAAAAAATATGTGTGCCTAATTAAACACAGGAAAGACAATTTCACATGGCCACTGCTCTCATTTTTAAATGAACTTTGTAGTAGGAAATTTCGAACATCGTCCAAGATCTATACTGTGTAATTTGTCTGGTATTGAATTTGGAAATCTAAAATATCTGTTCCATTATTCATCAGTAAAATTATAAGACCTTCAGTTTTGTTAAGTTACCACAATTTAATTTATGAGCTAAAAATTGGGTAAAACATCTCAGAAGTTTTATCAATACTCTTAAAACCCAAGTTTTAAAAATACTCCGTCACACTTACTTTATCATGATTCGAATACCTCTAAAAGCGCAACACCCAATTTGCCGCACTGCGTGCAGCACTCAGCGTTCCCTGGAGGAAAGCATTGCCTATGAGCTGTGAAACATTTCGGCGGTGGTGTACCCGAACTCATTCATCGGGGCGCCTCACTTTGGGAGCTGGCCGATGTCAAAGCTGCAGTCCGCAATAACAGTGCCCTGGGCTGCTGGGACGCTGAGGGTAACAATAGAATTGAACACGATGAAATGAGTGGACGCCTAGGCGAATTCATGACATTTTTTGTGGGATGCAGCAACTCAAAATTATTGCCAGCTCAGCTTCCCACTGCATTTGCTTTAGGAGAAGTGAGGGACGAATGAATACTAATGAAGACATACTAATCAATTAACACGAAATTAAAATGGCGTCCACGAAAAATGTGTCCGCTAGTTTTGAATATTGAAAAAGATCGTGTGCGTCTATGATACCATGCATCAGTTTAACCCTACTGGCTCCTATAGTTTCATGTGCTCTCGTGAAAACGAGGTAGAATAATATTGTATCGCAAATAGCAATAGTTTTAGCATTCAATATGAGCGATTACATTTTCGTGGACAGGGTATGTTGCAAAACCTCATGTGGTGCAAATGTGTTTGTGATACACAAAACAAACATGATACACAACAAACCAACATTATCATATGTATCTTACATGCCAATGTGCACAACTTTACCTAAGCATAACGAGCGTTCAATGGACAAAGGAAGAATTTATGGTGCAATATGGTTCGTTATTAATTTTTATGGGTTTTTAGACGATGTAAAAAGCATCTACATTTTTACTCGAATTTCAATTCTGAGCGCATTATGTGAGGCAAAATCGCTAAGGTCGTGAAAGTGTGGCTTTATATTATTGAAATAGTCTTTTTTCTTTAGAGCATTTTCATAGCGCTCGTCAATAATTCAATTCTCTATGTGCCGAGAAAGGCAATATTTATAATTAAATTACTAAATAACGACACTGAGTTTGAAAGAAGCTATTTATACAACAGTTTGCATAGTTTCTAGTATTCTGGCCGACTTATGAGCTCAATTAACATACCTATACCTCGTTGAATCTATTCTGAACAATCTTGCAAGGAAGAGAAACTTGAACACTTGAAAGAAATTGAAGAATTTTTGGGACTTCGTTGGGTTTTGGACGACGATAAAAGTTGGCATTTTTCTGAGTAGATGAATGAACTACAGCGGCTTAGTTACTCTAGTTGAAAAACTTGCAATATCGAAAGCTACCCAGTCTAACTTTTTCGCCGCCTGCATGCATGTTTTTCGCCGTCCAAGTAATTAAATCGCTTGGGCGGCGAAAAACATGCATGCTCCGGCGAAAAAGTTGAACTAGGTAAGTAATGCAAACCCTTCTCATACCACAAAGCTTCTGCTCGTTGAATGTTCGCGACTTATCGTATATACGCGCAGCCTCCAAGAACAGAAGGATATAAAAAATATTTCATACGCACACTAGAGACATGTTTGTATCATAAGAGTTTTCGCAAAATCTCCATTTGTCCCTGACGAAGGATGAAGCAATGTCAGCAGAAATGTCAGCTAAAACTAATCAGGTTTGTCATCTTCATCGAGAAAGATTAAAAAATTGCGTAAAAGAGCGAAATATAGCGAGAGGAATGAACCGAGGGGCCATGCTGCTACCTCTCTAACGATGAACTCGTTCCTTAAATTTTAATAAAACGTGACAAGTCTCACGTAAGGAGAGTTCAGTATCACAGTAAACATTGAAATATGTATTGCATTAACTGAAACCATACCGTGGTCTGGATCAGGTCGATTTTATTTTAGCTGAAAAAATTCTCCGCGTATTGGGACATATATGAACAACTAGATAAATTGCTCATTAGATTATAGATTAGATTATTAGTTAGTTTAAGCCTCCCCATCCGCAACAAAGGCGATCCAAAGAGAGGAAAGAAGAAGGCACCATTTAGTATGGAGTTAAGGGAACGTGGAATCTATGCAGAAAGGGCACAGAAACAGTAAGATGAGAAAGAAGTTCATGAAACAAGATCAAAGTTGAAGAAGAAAGTAGGAGGCGCTGAAAAACAGGACAGCAGTGAACCGAAAAAAGACGGTCCGTAACAAAACAAAAACCTATTCTATTTCAACATAAATAAAGCCTACCTAACCTTTAGCTCAGGCCCTTGCATAGTCCCCCTGGGAGCGCTAATTCCCATAGACACAATAGTTGTATCCCCCTGAGGGGGATAAATTGCTAATTCAGAGACCGGTATCCATGAATGACATTTCATCTGCTTCACGACATTTTTTACAAAATAAATGCTATCATACGATTTGAAATGTTATCGTGCAATTGTATTCTTCATATTTCATAGGAGGGATTAAAATGTATTCGAGCAGCAAAGTCAATATCCCAATTCTGTTACTTACAACCGAACCGAACCAACCGTTAACAACCTCAATAACGCGGTGAACGTGTTAAATCATAACCACCGGTGAATGTTCATTTCCCACAGAGCCTTTAGATTAATTTAGGATTTAGATTTTATCGCAAATTTTCATTTTGTATTCATCGAATGAGCAGAGCTCAATAAAGCTGTCGCTCATCACAGAGCTCGAGGCCTGACTGTCGCTCGAGCTCTAATTACGCTCCAAATCAGCGTTGAGGTAATGGAATTCACGATGTGCAAGATATTATTGAACCGGGATCATTTGTGAATAATTAATTCCAAAAATTCGACAGACTAACCAGACACTACCATCGCACACACCAGTTGAGTAGTGAGTGATTAATTTAAAAAATACCAACCAGACACTACCATCGCACACATCATTTGAGTAGTGAGTGATTAATTTAAAAATTGGACAGACCAACCAGACACTACCATCGCACACATCATTTGAGTAGTGAGTGATTAATTTAAAAAATTGGACAGACCAACCAGACACTACCATCGCACACACACCATTTGAGTAGTGAGTGATTAATTTAAAAAACTGGACAGACCAACCAGACACTACCATCGCACACACACCATTTGAGTAGTGAGTGATTAATTTAAAAAACTGGACAGTCCAACCAGACACTACCATCGCACACATCATTTGAGTAGAATATTAGTCAAAGGAATGGTACGCGAAGGTGTTTTCCCCTGCTGGGGGGTGAACATTGTGTAAAAGTTTGTTTGAAGGGAGAGTATCTGCCAGTCTCCCCGCACCGGCAATCTTTTAGACAGTCACAATGTATGGACATGTGCGGGCCTCAGCACTTTTTGCCTCAAGTTGTGTGGGACCATTTCGAACTTTGGGCAATTACCTTTGATTCTGAATCACTGTTGTGGCGCTATTCGATATTCTGTCAGTAAATGAATGCGGGAACGTAAAATAATATTGTTACGATTGTCGCAATCTTTCAATAAACGATGTAACTCTTTAAACATACTTGGATTCACAATGAACTAATATAATAGGCCACTAATACTTTCATGAAGAGCAAGTTCTGAATCATTCACTTCAAAGCTTATTTCCTCCGATAGAAATCATAACTGGAGAGATGAAAATTGTGCCTAGCGATGCGCCACCTGGCCAGCAACGCAAGGCTTCATAGAAAGCTCTATCGGCCATTAGAAAATAATATACCATATTTATACAGAGAAACCCATCCAGAAATATTAACGCGTGTACGTTTAATCGTACTTATTGCAAGTGTAACTTGCGTGGACATTTTTCATTTGAGAAGCTGTTTGTCATTGCAATTTTATTTTTTGAGGATTTGCATAAGTGAAAATAAATTCGATGCATAATTCATTTGACATTGCCTCAGCAGTTACATTTTAAACTTAAGTAATATAGTGAATAATTTTCGAAACAACAGACACCGAATGTCAATTCCTGTTGAAAAAGCTATCTATGCACCATTTGACGCTTTTAAATGAGCATCGATGAGAAGACAACGTATACTGGCTTCAGGAATGCTGAGAGTTACAACACGGTAGAAGAAACAAGGTAGGATCAAACCAGTCTTTTTTTCGTTGACCGTGTAGCAATGCTGAGGCCATGGCAACAAACCAATAGCAGCGCATCTGGCAACACTGCTAGCCCCAAATCTGGCATAACTATTGGCCTAACGGAGTGGTCGCAATGGTGACGTCATAAAGTTTGTTTGAAACGAAGCCGTTCTTTTGGCTAACCGAATTAGAGGAGGTGTATTTTCCTCCATAGAAACGACTATACTTTGTTTCCTGTACCGTGGTATACAGGGTGTCCACAAAAAAATGTATCCACTGACCGATATTTGTATGTATGATACCGAAACCATACTACAGTATAATTCTGATTTATTTCCGGCATCATATACGCATATATCGGTCAGTAGATACATTTTTGCGGACACTCTGTACAGCGCTGAAAAATACCACCTGTAATGAACATGAACCCTGCAGAGGGACCTACAACAATCCAGCAAACTGGAACATTCCCGACCGCCTGCACTGCGAGCTACATAGCGCAATGCAATTCCCGCTCAACGTACGTCGTAATTTTTCCGGCGCTCTATTACTGCAGACTCCGAATCGTAATCCATCTAACAGCGATTTAGAGCAGCAATTGTGAAGATGGTGCACGAAATTCACGCACTTCACACCTGCACCTGTTGCACCACAACCACCTGGCACTACACACCTGCACCACAACCACTTGGCACTACACACCTGCACCACAACCACCTGGCACTACACACCTGCACCACAACCACCTGACACTACACACCTGCACCACAACCACCTGACACTACACACCTGCACCATAACCACCTGGCACTATACACCTGCACCACAACCACTTGGCACTATACACCTGCACCACAACCACCTGACACTACACACCTGCACCACAACCACCTGACACTACACACCTGCACCATAACCACCTGGCACTATACACCTGCACCACAACCACCTGGCACTATACACCTGCACCACAACCACCTGGCACTACACACCTGCACCACAACCACCTGACACTACACACCTGCACCACAACCACCTGACACTACACACCTGCACCACAACCACCTGACACTACACACCTGCACCATAACCACCTGGCACTATACACCTGCACCACAACCACCTGGCACTATACACCTGCACCACAACCACCTGGCCCTACACACCTGCACCACAACCAACTGGCACCACACACCTGCACCGCAACCACCTGGAACTACACACCTGCATCACAACCGCCTGGCCACAGAACCACCTGCACATTAGGGGCTGCTCTCAGCGCGCTTGTATTTCATCGCCAGTTGCTGCGCTCAGAAATGCGCCAAGATTTGCGGAGTGCGCTTTCGCGCATGCAACGTAGAGCCTGTCGTTAGACTTAATTTATACCAAAGAGGCAAGGAAGAATTCTGAGAAGGTCCATTTGAATTCTAATGCCGCCCGTTACTTCTGACTTCTAGCTCCGCCCGTTGCGTCCCTGTCGGAGAAAGGCAAGACCAACTCGTGGGAATCTGAAGGAATGAAAAGAACGTCGTATTTTGGGGGAGCTGTCGAAGGGCTGCAGAATGGGTGATAAGAGTGATAGCACCATCGCTGCCGGTCGGAATCTCAAGGTTAAGATTCTCGAGTGCTGGAAAAGCAGTGCAGGGACTTTGAAATTAACGTATCAGTCAAATAGGGTTGGTATGATGACTTTGTGGTCCGTAATGCGGTATGATGGTAAAATATTTTTTTTTATACTTTGGCTGCTGTGGGTAAAACTGAAATTTAATATTCAACTTGAATTTAAAGACAATTCTAGTAAATAATTTTGAAATAGCAAGCTGTTGGTGAATCTTACCTTTACTTAGTTTTCATTAAGTATTTATGAAAATTGAGTTTATGAGTACTGGTCGATCAGCAGCATTATGAAAATTCCCTCCGTCTATCACCGGCCGCTCATGTCAGAGTTGAAGTGTTAATGTGTGAGGAGTAATGCGTTTTCATACATTTGCAATGATTCCATGCATCTGAAAGTCTAAAACCTGGACAAAATTCCTCAAAATGACTGTAAAACTGCAGTAAGTAATTAACATTACATCCGTAATGTCCACAAAATCGTGTCATGGAAATCTGGATATATGCATCATCGATTTTAACCCCCTTCCTGTGAAATATTCAGATAATTTACTTTAACGTTTTACTTTCTGTTTAATATAAATAAATAACATGTTAACATTAACATGCTAGTGAAGTAATAAAAAGTATCGCAACGAAACAACAGCAGTACAATTGTGTTCACAGGCATGAATTAGTTAAATTAAATGTTAAAAACTAAGAGGTCAAGGTTCCTTTTCAGATGGGATTATAGTTTCATAAAAGTCGAGATGCGGGTGCTGCTATAGTGTGAGGTCTACCACACTATTGCTCGAGATCTACCTCTAGCTAGTAATACAGCGTGGGTTAGGTTAGGTTAGGTTACTAATAGGTATGACGTATTTCCATTCATTCAATTTAGCGATAAACACTTAGTTCGTATATCTCAAACTGCGCCTGGGTATGGCGGTAGACTTCATGCTATGGTAGAACCGAGGTGCGTTTCCATTAACATTCATAATTTCTTAATATAATTTTTCGGTGCAAAAAGCATTTCATGCGAGAGAGTGTTCAGGCGTCAATTATTTTGCAGGTTAACATTCGTAGAGTAAAAGCACTTCAGCACAACCATATCGAGATCACTTCCACAAATTAACCCATTTAAAGGAAGGTAACTAATTTCAAGCTTTTTCTGAACCCATTTAAAATATTTTTAAAGTATATTTCAAATACTTTTTGAACCTATTTAAACATTTTTTGGAAGGCTATGTTATTTCAGCTGTGGGTAAAACCGTAAAGCCAACTAAACGCCGGTAGCTTTCTCCGATTTATTTTTTGACCAATTTTAAGCCTGTTTAAAGGATTTTGCTAATCCAGCTCTGGATCAAGCCAACCGAACGGGGATGGCTACTTTAAAATCAGCCCACACGCTGTATTTGTAGAGCCACGTTTCTTTGTGAGCTGTTGAAGCTTGGACACGCGCCAGTTAGGACAGCGGCAAGTGGTGACCTCGCCTCTTCTAGATGGAACTATCAAGGATTTTCTTAGGATTTAAGGCGTCGTAGCAGAACAGAATAGGTGATCACGATCGATGATAGAGGAGAAAGTGCGAGTTTTTTCAAGTTGAGTTAGAATTCTTATGGATTTTCCAACGATTTACGTCTTCGTAGCAGAACAGAATAGGTGATCAAGATGAATGATGAAGGAGAAAGTGCGAGTTTTTTCAAGTTGAGTTAGAATTCTTATGGATTTTCCAACGATTTACGTCTTCGTAGCAGAACAGAATAGGTGATAAGGGTAGATGATAGAGGAGAAAATGCGAGTTTTTTTCAAGTTGAGCTAGAATCCTTATAGATTTTCGTACGATTTACGTCGTCGTAGCAGAACAGAATAGGTGATCACGATGGATGATAAAGGAGACAGCGTAGGTTTTCTCGAGTTGAGTTAGAATCCACGCTGTCTGCACTGCTACGACTATGTTGATCATTTTAAATTCTATTTCGTTGTGTAGCGAATAATAGGTTGGCTCTAACGCAGTTACCATTACAATTTCAGCAATTCTGTGTTTTTGCCACAGTAACTCTACGCGCCGACTGCTTGGTGATCCCTCGATCGTCAGTGAGGGATTTCCATATTGCATGTGACCCAATGATGGACGCGAACTCATATTTCAAAAGTATTCAATGAAAATCAAATGGAACACGTTTCAAAAAAATATTTTGTTCGTTTCAGTGTTAAAAACTGAAACCGAGTACAATTTGAGCTGAATATTGAGTGTTAATTATATCCTCCGCGACTCATTTGTTTAAGGCGTCTAACTTACCGTCAAGTTAACGAATACTCTCAAATTTTTTATGAAGCGCGAGTCGTTGACTAAGCTCTTATGCACATTTAACATCTGTTAATAGCATCATTGCATTTTGTGACAGATATGGCCCACAATTAACTGTCCTACTCTATACCAAGTACTGTAATTGGCTAATGTTACTAATTTCAGTGTCGATGTGAAATGTGAAATATGCACACATCTTTGAGAACTGGGAACGACACTGAGAATCACAATTAGGATTACCAACATTCCACGCCCCGAATAATACCCTAATATTGCATATTTTTCTGTATAAGGGAATAATCACATTTGAAACCAGTGTTTTTCCAGACAGAACTAGTGCTCAACTTTACATGCGTGAGTTAAAACTAGTCGCAAGCGCAGCATGACAGTCAAATTCAGAGATGCGGTAACACTTAAAAGTGGCTCAAAATTTCCTGCAAACTAATGATTCTCCCAAACTGTCGGTAGACATGATATAGAAACGGGTGCTAGTGTTTATCATCAGACTCGGTTTGGTTGAGCCAAATTAGCTGAATGCTCAAAAGGAAAATATAGAGGTACACATGACAGCGAGATTTTCATCCGTCTTCACGGCACTCTCAGTGAGGCCCTTGCACCTCGCGTGCGGAAGTTTGGTGCCTCTGGAACAAATTAAACGGTCCAGGGACGAATGGTGGCAGTTTGTCATGCGAGCAGCTACGGAATAACTCGCTCGCGTAGACACGCGTGTGGCAGCAAGGTAGATACGCCTTTTGCCTTATTAATTGACTCTCTTGAGCGAATTTTAACAGAGTTCAAGTGAAGTCTTTCCCTGTAATAAAGCTAACGTAACTGAGCCTTGTTTAATTTTACACCTAGTCTATATATATGCGAGGTTCTCAGAAATATGAGCTTCAAATGCGCCTGTAAATTGTTTTAAACTACATTTATGAATGTTAACGATTAAAATAATTTTGGATTACGGCTGGAGACTGTTAAGCAACCTTCCAGTTAAAGTTCAACAGTTTCGTAAAATTTTCTACTGAAACCACCTTACGTGAGATTCAGCTAACCTGTTGAGCGCCTACTACAACACACGGCATGCTTAGGAGATTCACGTACTGAAAATGGAAGCAACGATATCTGTGTCATTTTGAAAGTTGAATTACACTTCCAACAGCTCTGCCCAACATATGCTGCCTCCATAACAAATATCGCGAGTACATCTGGTGGTTGTCATGCAAGCAGCCACCAGCGTCTGCACCAACACGTGGCGTGTTTACGAGATTTATGAGGTGAAATTGAAAGCAACGATATACGTGGATTTGAAAGCAAATGAATGCAACGGTATATACATCTGAAAGTGAAAGCAACGATATGTGCGTCATTTTTCAAGTTGAATTACAATTCCAACCGCTCTGCCCAACATAAGCTGTTTTCATAACAAATACCGCGAGCACATTTGGCGGAAAACTTGTTTAATTGCATGTAAATCCTTCAAGAGCTCTTGGAAGCCTTCGAGACTTGATGGCTGGTAAAGCCTTCAAGTCACTTCTCAGGTTACATAATGTCCCCAGCAGCAAACGGCAAAATTATAAAAACAGCAGCAAAATTGTGCGCAGTGCAAGAAAGGCAGTGAAATAAAAGAATTGGTGCAATGATTGCGGTTGTGTTGCATATTGGGCGCTGTCTTGAGGATTGACCTACAAAATAAAAAAGAAGCACTTTTTACTGAAAACCATTTTTCAGTTCATAAGTATCAACTAATAAAAAAATATTTAAAAGAAGGCTGCGCAACTAAAAGTTTATCAGTCAAAAACATTCAAGACAAATGCTATATTTACGAATGCGTAGGCGACATAGAAAGTGACGATTTGGAGGACAATTATTTTTAATCTCAAGGTCCCTCAAATCTTGTGAATGGCAGAGCTGGCCTCGATGATCTGCAATCGATTTTACAACACGCAATATATTAGTTAAGAATTTCGAGACATCTCGATCACTGACACAGAGAGGTTAAGACTCAAATACTACTACTACTCCACTCAAATACTACCTCATGTTTGCTTTTCTCATAGGTGCTTATCGTGATGGGCGATTTTTTTATAGGCATTTTCGCGGCCAAATGACCTCAGCTCATGAGTTCCCAATACTTGTTCAACATCAAGTCTTAATGTAGAATAACGCCATATTTCAAATCACATGTTCCCACTCGTACAGGTTAAACGCATTGCCCATTATCCACAAACAATGGTGTTTTCGACCGACACGGGGTATGATTGTTCTGGAGTGGTGAGTCTCATACGGATTAGGCAATATCCTAATGTTTCATCCATTCATATGTGATGGAGTCGTCTTCTTCAAGTGATCGATACCATTGCGTAAAAACTGCCCTTGAATAAATACTGGTCAATTCAATACAAGATGTTCTCAAGATGAAAACAGAGTCATTTTCCTGAGGCTGTGATTGAAGATTTTAGTCTGATATTATTCGACAGTACTGTTGAAGTTCACTGAGTGCTCCAAGATATTCGAGTAGATAATTTTAAAATAAACTCCAGTCATTGAAATTGAAATATTTTAATTGAAAGATTTTGCATAAGTTATTACCAGCGAGTGAAGGAATACTTCCTATGTTTTCATAATTAGTTGAAATAACTGTTTCATAAATTCCATCAAGAAGATTAAAAAATCTACTTTGGATCACAGATGCAGTTTTCAAAACTTTTAAAAGATTTTTGTTTCTAGGTTAGTGGCTTAGACCGAAGGTAGGTGTGCAGTTTTGAGGGGAGTAAATTTTGTAAGCCGTAACAGCTCTGCATGTAGGTAAAACATAGAGAATTATTGGAGACTTATTTCAATCCAACAAGGATTGATGAATGAGCATTTCTCATTTGGCCCTGGCTCAGCCAAGTCAAGCACAACACGTGCACCTTGTTTAGTTATCCTGCCAGTAAAATAATTCCGTTTGTTAGAATATATATCATCTCAAACACCATAAAAATTGCGAGAACATTTGTGCCGCAACAAAATACTTCGTTTACGACTCAAAAATATGTTTCCTCCTAAAAATTTAATTAGCTCTAAAATTTCCCTGTCGTGAGAACGACACAGGCACCACCAACCCGTTACATCGACAGCTACTGCATGCCCGCACTCACCAAACGAAGCAACTGTGAGGGATTTTACCAAGAAAAATCATGGTTTTACCACGGAAAAAGATTTATTTAAGGATATCAAACAGATGTAAACGTTAAATTACGATCAGCGCGAAAAACCCGAGAATCTTTCGTGGAAATTTTTCCCGTGAAAATTAAGGATGCAAAGCAGAAGTAAACATTAGATTGCGATCAGCGCGAAAACACCGAGAATCTTTCGTGGTAATTTTTTCCGTGAAAATTAAGGATACAAAGCAGATGTAAACATTAGATTGCGATCAGCGGGCAAAACACGTGAAATTTTCGCGCTCAGAGATACGGATCCGACAATTTCAACCCATTTGCGAGGTCCTGTAACCTAGCTACCCGTTCTTTTGGAGCCCAATTAAACTCCTCCGGAAGTTGGTGCCCGCATTCGGAGTCCCGTGCCTCAAGGTCACCAATAAAAGACGCCGGATTCCCATTAAGGAACGCCGTGATGGCCTCACCGAAGGCACTCGTGCGGAGCGACCTTAATTTTCCCTCGAGAATAAAATCGCTTCAAGTACGAACCTTTTGTTCCTACGGGAGTGACGTAAAAGGAAGACCCAAATGACCGAGATTTTAATCACACGTGCTAAGCTAATGAAATCGCATCCAAATGGCGGTGGTTTTTGTCGCGGTCCGCATTAAAATGGCTTCAATTGATCGTATTACAATCAAGCGAAGGTGTTCAATAGATTTGAGTTGGAGGTTTTAATCTTAGCTAATGCTCTATAGGTGCTTGTGCCTCGTCTGAGCATCGGAGATTTTGAAGCCCCTATTGGAAATGGTATCCAAAAGCAATAAAGTTGTACCATTTCAATAAATCAATTATGGAGAAAGAATAATGCTTACGCAAGTTTGGAATCATCTTCGATCACATTCAATGAATGCTCTTAAACGAAACAATTGATTCAAGGGTGACGGATTTCTATCAATCTATGACTTACATTTGCCTATGTCTTGAAAAATTCAAATTTATACACTATGTTCGAAACACAAAAAAGATGCACTTAGGTATTTTTTTCAAAATTAGGGAACTCCAAATTTCTGCTCTGAGAATGGCACAATTTAGAGCAAAGTAAGCGAGTGAGCCATTTTGCGCGCTATAATATTGCTCGACAATGTTAATACTGCACTGGTTAAATATTTTAATTCGGACACTAATTCAATGACAACATTTTACGGACGCTGCCCTGCAGGGAGCGGCATGAAAGACTCCTGCACGTTGCAGGGATTGTTAGAACTTTAAAATATGGAATTAAATTTCTGTATTCTGAGTGTGCGAGATAATGTACCGGCGAATAAAAACGTCCTCAACCATCCGTCTATATGTCTACGGAATCGTTTTACATGAGTTGGTACAAGTCAATGAAGAAATATCATGCTGCAAAGCTGCATGTGTATTTTGCCTTGACTCTTCCACTGCTGCGCAGCGTGAGCCACCAACATCCACGGACGGAATTTTCACAAAGCTGCTACCGACCATGGCCACAAACTCAATTTTCATACATGGCTAATCAAAACTAAGTTAAAGGCACAATCCATTTGATGTTTGCTTTTTCAACATTGATTGCTAGAATTTAATTTAATTCAAGTTGAACAGTGAACTTCAGTTTAACCCTCCGCAGTTACGAGTTCAATTTCTCAATTTCAGGAAAATGCGTGAGGATGAATGAGGTTCCGGAGCCTCGGCTCTCTATGCCAAATTGCGTCCGCTTTCCGAAGAAATCTGGCCCCATGATTACAGCATTCGAATTTTTGATCCTGCACCATCATTACAGTGTGCTAAACAATAACTAAATAACTAAACGTCAAATCAAAGTATATTCAAACAAATGAGTTCTGAAAACAAACTCAACAGGACGGTAAGTTTCCTTTCAGTATCTCTAAAAGTGTTTCACTTTCTTCACGGTAAGTTTCTCTTTACACAGGCGCTTAAGAACGAAAAGAATTGGTATGTTTAATTTCACATTTACAAAAATTCCATGCTTTCTCTTTCCCACAGATAATGTCTTACAGCAGAATTAAAACAAACTAGTTAGTGATAACAAATGCACATTCTACATGTACAATTTACCACCCAGAAAGAAAAAACACACAACAAAAATCAGGAAATACTTTTCTACGGAATTTTGAGCCTGTAAAAAATCCAGGTCAAAAGATAGTGTCAGAGCAAAGAATAACTTTGGAACTCTTCAGAATGCAGCAAGAGCTGTAGTTGTCTTGTAGTTCAATAAACGTAAATCTTGGCTCGGTCAGAAGCGTTTTCTAGCTTCGAAGACCATGTCATATTTCAGGGAGCCTCCCTAACTGTTTCCGACCGCCTGAATTAGAACCAAGTCCGCTATTTATGTCCCGCTCTGTAGAAACAACCTCCATACCGTGCACGAACAACGACAGCGGCCGGGTAACGGGCTTGTCTAACGGGCGCGGCGAGTTCCGTTTAAAGCGGAGCCTTAATGGGGGTAAGAAAGATCAAGCCTGACGGAGATCGTCTCTCAGGGCCAACGATATGGTCACCGGGACACGAGCTCTGATGAACCTAAGGAAAGAAGAATATTTACGTTAAAGAGAGTTATGTTATTTATTCGCATTCTTCTTCGTATTCACCCTCTCAGGGCCAACGATATGGTTACCGGGACACGAGCTCAAATGAAGCTAGAGAAAAGAGAATGTTTACGTTAAAGAGAGTTATTTATTCGCCTTTTTTATACGTACTCACTACGCGCACTGTGAAGTCAAGACAGCCAGACTTTTTGTTTTCCAGACAAAATACGCAAATAAAGTTTTTCTTCAAATAGGATTGGACCATGAACACTTAGTATCTGGTGAGTCTTCAGAAACGTCAGATGCTGAGTGGTCTCAATGGCTATATTTTATTTGAAAAAGTTCGTACTTGAGAATTTTGTATCACAAAAACATATAAACTGGCAGCCATGTATGGAATCAATTTAAAAGTTCGAGCTTAACAATTGTGAACTTCATCTCTGCTGAAGAGACTTACGCTATTCGTATGTACTGTACTCATGTTCAATGTCAACATCTATCCATATCAATCAGTAACTTCATAAACAACAGTGTGCCTAAGTTTGAAACTCCCCATCGCGTTCACTGGAATGTTTCTAACTCCATGAAACTGACAGCAAGTACCAATGTCAACATCAATCCTCATCAATCAATATCGTTACAGACAGTAGTGTTCCTGAGTTTGAAACTCCACATCTCCACATCTCCGCGAGCTCTGTAATGTTTCAACTCCATGAATATGACGGCAAGTTCCAACGTCAACATCAACCCGTAGCTTTATAGACAGCAGTGTGCGTGAGTTTGAAACTCCACATCTCAGTCGATTGGAATGTTATTGACTCTATGAAACTGAGAGCCAGTTTCCAGCCTCATCACAGTGGCCCAACCAAGCGCGCTTGTGTGCAGGGAAGCAGAAAAGAATGAAGAACAGGTGAGCAGGTCCTGCTGAGCTGTGGTTTCTCCAAATTAGACCTTTGGAGCAGGATTTTGGAACATTTTAGGTTTTTGTAAACTGTTGCGCCGTCTAATTTTTATTGGCGTGTTGTACAATGTAGAGGGATAGCCAGCTGTAAAAACTCACTTATCGACTAAGCTACCGAAAGAGTTTTTTGCGGCCGAAGATTTCATATTAGTGATTTTCAAAGCGAATTTGAGAGCACAGTATTCAGCAACTTGGAAGATGCCCCACTCGTTAATTTTTTATTTGAAAAAACTGAAACGTTGGAATTATAGGCAAGAAGAAACAGTACTTAGGAATTCAAGTCGACGGGTGAACATTTATAGCCGGCTGTGCTGCTATGACAACGTAACATATTTACAAATCTACTTACAAATCTAAAAAACACTTTAAATGACCCGCGACTCAACCCAATTTAAAAAAAATATGAATGCAAAGCTACCCATATCACAATTACATTGGCAAAATCTCATCTGGCCCCTAGAGGCATTTGATACAATAAATATTGAATGATATTTTATAATATTTCGTTTTCCGCTCCCCCTTATTAATTGATTTTTGTATATCGCAGAGTATTTTATTACGATGAGTTGTAGGAGTCTCAATTTTTTCTGCAGAAAAATTCAACCTTCTGAAGCATAGATTCCTTAGTTTAGTATTCACGAGAAAATTTCTATGCCAAATTTGAAGTGAAAGATTCTACGTTCATTTCCGTTCCGAAATCTTCCGCAACGAAGATGCGTCCTGAACAAAGTTAGTCAGCTAACTTTCGGCTGGAGCCACTGATGGAGGCTGCCGACTGAGAGCTGTAAGTAGCAGATCATCTCATATTCTTGGGACTGGTTTTTAAACAAGTTACGTCATCGTGGCGGTAGAGCTAACAGCGTAAGTTCATTGAGGTAAACATGCTTTTGTAGCTAAATTACTATATGATGTGAATTCTTTCAAAATCTCGTTGGCAGCGTAAGTTCATTGAGGTGAACATGCGATGGCTTCTATATTACCACGGCGAAGCAAACGCTTTGAAAACCCGGTTTGCAGCGTATGTTCTTTTAACACTTTGACTGCGACGTGCGCCACTGGTGGTACACGGAGTTAATTTCCATGATGCTGCTGACCGAACAGTAGTAGCAAATTCAGTTTTCATAAATACTTAATCAAAGCTAAATGAAGGCAAGATCCAGTTTAAGTTTGTTTTTTTCAAAATAGTTTGCTACAGTTGACTTTAAATTTGAGTTTGGCATTGAACTTAATATTTAGTAGTCGCAGTCAAAATGTTAAGCAGACTTGCGCTTAGAACTGCATTGCTGCGACCACGCAAATTTAAAAAAAATCCGGTCTGCTGCATAAATTCTTTTAAGTATACTAAGGGTTTATGATAACGTAAACCGTTTTGAAGGTCGGTCCGTATCCCGGTGGACCTAGACAAAATTCGAGAACATGATTTGCAAGAGTCAATAGACGCCAGGTCGTCAAAGGTTAGAGATCTGAATTACAAGTGTTAGCGAGAGATGATTTTCAATGTAAATGTTTGGAGGAAAAAATCTGGCCCAATTAAATAATTGAATTGCATTATCACAGATGATAATGATTGATTGATTGATTATAAGTTAATCTCAGTCTCCCTTACCACAACAAAGATATCCGATGAGAGGAAGGATGAAGGCTTCATTTAGTATGGAGATAAGGAAACGCGGAGTCTACGTATAAGGTGTGTCTCCACACCCTACGCATAGAAACAGTTAGTTGGAAAAGTTATGATCCGAGATGAAAGTTGAATAAGAAAGTTGTAGGTGCTGATAAACAGGTCAGCAGTAAACCGAAATAAGATGGTCCGCAACAAAACGAAAAACCTACTCATTCCAACAAAAAGAAGGCTTACCTAATTCTCAACTCTAGACCATGTAGTCTCTTAGATTAACAGAATTCAACCTAGTCTAACTGTTAACGAAAAAGAACAGACAAAATGTTCCTAAGTATGGAAATGAGAAAAGATGCAAAGGAAAGTTGTTTGATTTAAGAAATTTGTTCCAGAATTTGTTAGACCTCCCATTATTTTTGTTCGCAAATAACCCTTCACTGAGCAGCATCGATCGTATATAGTACATTTATTATAAAGTGAATTAAACTGGAGTTTTTTCTTCATTATAAAAGGGCAGAGCTTTGCACCCTGGGTGAAAAGGCCTCGAGCTCTATCCCATGCTTGGTCCGCGTGCATTTACGGAAGCGAGCCGCTTTCTTTATGTAGAAAACAAAGAAGTCGAATAAAAGGGGATCTAGAGAATGCCTTCCAATTCAATGAGCATGCATTTCACTTCTTTCTCTCTCATATCATATTGATGCCCAAAAATACTGTAATGAGAAATGAAATGCGACTATAATGGAGCAGCTAGTAAAGGTATTTTTTTGCTCTCTTGATGTCAGACTGACGGTATGGAAAGCCACTGCTCTTCCAAACACATCAGAGTTTGATATATTCTTGCAGCGTATTCCAGAATAAACAGAAACTTCGACTATTTGCAGCTTTCCAAAACGTCGTACTTTTTATAAATCATTCCATCACTTCCGAAAATGATGCACAATTCCTCACCCAAAGTTCTATTCCATGTCAATGAAAAACAAACACATTATTTTTCTAGGCGTACTTCTTATAAGTCATTCCATCACTTTCGAAAATGATACACAATTCCCCAGTCGCCATTCTATTCCATCTCAATGAAAAACAATAGCATGCAATTCCTAGGGTCTCTTTGGTAATGCTGTCTCCTGGGCGTGACAAAGAATGATCTCAACGGTACCGTAAATTTCGACGATGCTGCGAAGTTTGCGAACTCGGGCTCTACAAAACTAGAAAGAAAGCTAGGAAGCTCTTTCCTGATATTGGACGAGACAAGTCCGTAGACTTGCAGACTGTGAGCTCCAGACTGAATTTTCACTGTTCCCTTTACCACGTTTTACTGGTACCAAATTATTGAATTATTGAGCTTGGTGAAGGGAAAGAAGTCGTAGACAAGGATTGATACAGGAATACCTACTCACGAGCAAGTATCCAGCTGACCCGGCACCTTCTCGTGGTGGTACCGTTGAAATACCCAACTGCTCTTTCCTCTATCTTTTGAGTTTTCTTTCGAGGGATTAAGATTTTAGGTTTTTTTCCAAATCCCCGTTGTTGGGTAGTTATTTTCTCTTTAATTTGCCCTATACTCCAGGGCCCTTAAATAACCTATAAGAATAGACTTAAGTTACGCAGACCAATAGTCCATTTTGGATTACTACTTTGGATCCCAAAGTAAAACTTTAAGCACTTCTGGCAACAATCAGCGAATACCTCAAACCCCGACTTCGAGGCGGGGAAACCCCCTCTGAAGCCGGGAGTATGTACGCCAAAAATAAAAACAAATTAAAACAACGAATAAACTCTTACAAAAACAACCTAAGCACTGCTACCAACGTAGGTGCAACAAACCCCAAAACTAACACTATCACCAGGAAGATAAGCGAAAACAATGACACATCTGACCAAACAACCGAAAAAACTCCACCGGAACCAAACGGTGCTACCTGTAAGGTGGACCAATTGGAGGCTAAATTAAATGAAGTGCTGAATAGACTTGCGGCAGGTGATGCAACCAAATGCATCAACCCCGATAAACATGAAGTTGAAAAAGAAGCACAAAATGTAGACGATCGAATAAGGAAAATCGAAAATACACTCGAAAAAATCCTAGAAATGACGAAAGCGCAGAACATAGGAAAAAACAGTAAAATCATGGGCTGCGAGAAGGAAAATGTGAGAAAACAAAGCAAAGCTAACAAATACACACCCATATCGTTGAACCAAGAAATGACGAAGAACAACCATTATACAAAGTTCTTCTCGGTCAAATTCAAAATCGAAGAGAGAAACCAAATAAATCCATTTTGCCTCCAAGAAGAAATAGTCAAAATAACTGGTTTGAAGGCGAAAAGAATAACTTATTCAGGTAAAGATAGCTTTATCATAGAAACTCGAAACAAACCCCAATCTGAGCGCATCACCAGACTTACTAACGTCGACGGCATTAATTGCCAGATCAGCGAACACCCATACTACAATCAATCCAAAGGACTAATATATATTCAAGAATACGATGTAGATAATATGGAAGATTTTGTGGAAGGCCTGAAGAGCCAGTACAATATCAGTGACGCTGTCCGTGCCAGCTTCATTAAAACTCGATTCTCCCAAACCACCCCACTCCTACTAACCTTTAATAGCTACACTACACCAGACTCTATATATATCCCAGGCGAAAAATCAGATACAATAGTATACCCATTTATTAATAGACCAATGATCTGCCACAAATGTCAAAACTACGGCCACAAAGCCAAACACTGCCATAACGAAGCAAACTGTAAACGCTGCGGAGAAACAGGCCATGACAGCGAACACTGTGGCAGCGCCCTCTCCTGCATGCATTGCAAGCGTCAACATGAAACTGGCCACAGAGAATGCCCGAAACATATCATGGAAACAGAAATATGCAAAGTCCAACAAGAACAACGAGTTAATAGGCGTCGTGCTGTACAGATAGTCACAGGACACTCCGAGATACCGATATCAGATACGAACACCCCCACAACTCATTTCAATATAACAATGCAGGAAAACGAAAAGCGGAAAATTACTCCATGGCTCCTAGAAAAATGTATTGCAAACCAAATCCAAGGAAAACCCAAATCTATTCGATCGGGCGGCAAAAACACATTTATTGTAGAATTAGATCACACACGACAAAAAGATGAAATACAGAAAATCAAAGACATAAACAACATCCCTGTGCAAGTAACAGAAAATAACTATGTAAATCTTTCAAAAGGACTCGCCTACATCTATAACTACGACTTCACCAACTTCGAGAAATTCAAACAAGGTTTAATGGAAAACCATATAATCAAAAATGTTGAACCAGCAAATTGGATAAAAAGCCGTAACACAAATGCAAAAGCAATACTTCTAACTTTCAGAGGCTCAACCCCCCCTGAGTATATCGACATCCTTGGCCAAGACTGCAAGAGTAGGATATATGAATACTTCGACCGCCCTATGATGTGTAAAAAGTGCTTGGAATACAACCATACTGCTAAAAGATGTACCAGTGAAGAGTTCGTGTGTGGAAAATGCGCAACAAAAGGCCATGAAGCAACAAATTGCACTGAAAACAACTTGACATGCTACCACTGCGGAAACAATCACAAAACTGGAGACCGGACTTGCCCGGAACAACGCAAGCAACAAGAACTAATTTCTATCCGTACTAAACAAAACGTATCAAGAGAACAAGCCCTTATAATATACCACAAACGATCCCCACAACTCGATCAAAGCTACGCACAAATAACCAGAAATCGAACGGATCAAATACCCAAAGTACCAACCCCCCAACCCTTTATGGCGGCTACCAAAAACCAAACGATCACCGAACAAAATATGGCTCCCCCACTTTGTAACGAACCAGGTACAACTGATAACACAACCGATACACCAGAAACCAAACCACCGCAAACTTCACAACGCGACCACGAAACATGCGAAAAAGAAATACTCCGCATTAAACCCAAACCAACACAATTGCTCAAATCCACAATTAATATTGAAACTACAGCCGAAGGATCTGAAAATGAGGAAGATGGCACGAGCGAATGCAACCCTATTATGAGACAAGAAGCCAGACGAATTTTCAACGAATTCAAACCCCCAAAGCAGCACAAACCTCCCAAAACCCAAAACAAGAAGCGACCAAGATCACGATCAAAATCACGATCCCCCACCTACAGCCGCAACAGACATGATAAACGACAAGTTTACTCAGATGAGGAACAATCATACTACTCTCGAGACTCTAGGATTAGAGATAGATCACCCAAAAGAAAGTAACTAATTGAACGATTGAATAACAAAATCAAATCAAACACACCCCATGGCTAACGTAGGAATCCTGCAGTGGAACTGCCAAGGCATCAGGGGAAAGAAAGATGAACTAATGGAAACAATAAACAACCACCAACCCAGTATAATAGCACTTCAAGAAACAAAGCTATGGGATAACTGCCAGTTTAGAATAAACGGCTACAGTGATGTGCTACGACACGGTCATTACAACAGAACCCCCCATGGAGGTGTTGGAATATATGTCCATAGCTCAATACCTTTTTGTGAACTGAATCTACAGACTGAACTACAAAGCGTGGCCATTCAAGTAAACATAGGACAGCTGATAACCATCTGCAGCATCTACATACCCGGTAGACAAACAGTCACAAACGAAAAACTAAATAACCTAATCCACCAACTACCGAATCCTTTCATCCTAGCCGGCGACTTCAACGGACACAGCACCATATGGGGCTGCAAGAATACAGATAATAGGGGGAAGCTGATAGAAACTGTTATTACAAACAATAACCTTTGCCTATTAAATACCGGTTCACCCACTAGAATAGGATACAATTCAGAATCAGCTATTGATCTGACAATTTGCTCACCTACATTGGCCGTGCTATTAGACTGGGTTGCTTTCGACTCGCCGGGTGATAGCGATCATTGCCCAATTTTGATCACCTACCTTAACGAAAATCGTTCCAACCAACCCCCATCAACTATCTGGAACTACTCAAAAGCTAACTGGGATCTATATTCCAATAACAATGCATGGAACAAGCCGATGTTGAACACAACAACTAATAACGAACAACTACTCACCGACTTATACCAGCGGTTCTACTCAGCAGCTGAAAAAGCCATCCCAACTTATATACCAGGAAAATACTACCCCAAACCATGGTGGACAAAAGAACTCCAAGAATCAAAAGAAGAAAGAGAAAAACTTTACAAGAAATACCACCGCAATAAAAATCTTACTAACTTAATTAACTGGAAACGAGCAAGGGCAAATCATAAATACAAAATTCGAGCAAGCAAACAGGAAACGTGGAAGAATTTCGTAAACCAACTTAATAAATATACACCAATGGCCAGAGTGTACGAAACAATAAGGAAAATAAAAGGTCGAGTACAAAGAAAAGTCCATATATTAATCGAAAACAATATACACTACAGCACAATCCCTGATATTGTGAATAAACTGGCTGAGAATTTCAGCGAAGTGTCAAGCGATCAAAGCTATTCCCCTGAATTTCAACAAATAAAAACCGCAAATGAAACTATACCGATCCATTTCAGTTCGCCAAACGTAGAAATCTATAACCAAACTTTCCATATGCATGAATTTGAATCCGCCCTAAGAAAAACTAAAAACACATCACCAGGAAACGACAAAATAACATACGACATGATCAAACACCTAAAACTACCAGCTAAACAATACATCTTGAACACTTTTAACAAATTCTGGACAACGGGCTACTTCCCACCACAATGGCAGCACTCGATAATAATACCAATCCCAAAACCCGGGAAAGACCATAGTAAACCAAATAACTACAGACCCATCGCACTCAAGAGCTGTCTGTGCAAATTAATGGAACGAATGATCAATAATCGACTGATCGAATACTTAGATATGCACAATATAATTAGTAAAGAGCAGTGTGGATGCAGAAAGGGGCGTAGCACTACAGATCATTTGGTCAGACTAGACTCAACCATAAGATTAGCATTCGCAAACAGAGAACACTTCATCTCAGTGTTCTTCGACCTTGAAAAAGCTTACGACAGAACATGGAGATATGGGATCATACGGGATTTATTCGATATTGGACTCAGGGGCAGATTACCAACTTTTGTCGCCAAATTCCTAGAACGTAGAACACTAAGTGTCCGAATAGACAACTATAGCTCAAATATTTACGAACAGCGAAACGGAGTCCCTCAAGGCAGTGTCCTCTCGGTCCCGTTATTCGCCCTCAAAATAAACGACATAGCCAAGCAGATCCCACCGGACAACAAATTCCACCACTCACTATACGTTGACGACTTACAAGTTGGATACCACCACCAAGACCTCAAGGTTATCCAAGACAAAATGCAATCCTGTATTAATAAAATATTTAAGTGGTCCCAAAATCATGGCTTCAAATTCTCATCCAGTAAAAGCAAAGCAATACATTTCAATACCATACCCGGACTCTTCCTCAGCCCAATACTTAAACTCAATGATGAAAACATTCAATACACAAACTCACATAAATTCCTCGGCCTGATTTTCGATGAAAAATTGAACTGGCAACAACACATCACTGCTTTAAAGAAAAAAGGGAATGATAGCCTGAACTTATTAAAATCAATAACAGCTCAAAGCTGGGGAGCAGACCAAACCACGATCCTCAAAATCTATCGAAGCATTACAAGATCAATCCTCGATTATGGATCAATAATCTATAACTCTGCCAGCCAAACAACTCTAAAGCCCATCGAGTCTATTACATCCGAAGCACTACGAATCGCTACAGGAGCATTCAAATCCAGCCCAACAAATAGTCTACACGTTATTTGCAATGAAATGCCTCCCGATATTAGGCGAAACTATCTATCCCTCTGTTATTACTACAAAATCCGAAGTCAACATGGAAACCCCGCCTTCAATTACACTGTGACGCCGAGTAACCGACTACTCTTCCAAAATAGGAAAATAACTCCAACATTCGCTATTAAAATGCAAATATTGATAGAAAAATTTGGCCTCCGGAAAAATCGAGTTAAACCAGACTTTTCATACCGACTACTAAACATTAATACTCCCACATGGGCACTAACAAAACCAACAATAAATACCGACCTCACCGAACTACCAAAAAACGAAACCCCTGAATACATAATCCGTCAAAAGTTTAAAAGAATGACAAAAGAAAAATATGACGGATATGTAACTATATACACAGACGGCTCAAGAGGAGAAAATGGCACAGGAGCGGCAGCAGTATTTGGCACCATTGTCCGCTCTGCAACGCTACCGAAAGAGGCCTCAATATACTCAGCCGAAATACACGCCATCCACTTGGCCCTTGGCATCATTAATGAAAAAAGAGATAAGAAATTCGTAATTTACTGCGACTCCTTGAGTGTCGTTAACAGCCTAAAGTACGAGACATACCATCCAGTACTACGCCGAATACAACACGACATACACGAAAAACAAAAAGGCGGCAAAGCCATCAACATATGCTGGATCCCCTCTCATGTCGGAATAGGCGATAACGATGCTGCAGATACTGCAGCCAAGAACGCAACCCAAAAAAACGAAGAATTTATCCTAATTTGCTACACAGATTGGAAACCATTAATTCGACAAGCCGTGATTAACCAGTGGAAAACTAGGTGGGAAAATTGCAGAGACAAATTAAGGGAAATACAACCATCACCAGGAATAGAGTTGGACTTCGGTAAAATATCACGTAAAGAGGAGATAATAGTTAACAGACTCAGAATAGGACACACACTCTTAACACATGGCTACCTGATGAATAATGAAGTACCCGATATCGCACCAGTATGCGAGCTTTGCAATAACTCAACACTAACAGTCAAACATCTAATCATAGAATGTGAAAGTCTCACCAATAGTAGAAATTGTATAAAGGCTTGCCGAACGCTACAACGACCTACCGTCGAGACGGTATTGGGACGCCAATTAGACGTTAGAGAATTGATGAGCTATCTTCGTGTGATAGACGCTTATGACCTAATTTAAATGTTTTCAGCAACTTTATTTGGCAATTGACTTACCTTTAATGATAAACTGTTGAATTGGGCTTTCGGTCACAGACAACATGCGTAGGGGGGAGCAACAAAGGACCCGCATCCGTGCTTTAATGTTGACTATATCAACACCCCTCATTATTATTATTATTATTATCCAGACTCTCCACCAGGAGAATGGCTTCTAATGTGCCCCGAGGACAGATGCCTCCTGTCGAATTCGTTGCTTTAGTCAGAAGTGAGTGCTAATACCGTTAGTGAGTTTTTCAGTGAATGAATGAGTGCCTCGAGTTGTTGGTATGCTTGTTTTTGTAATGAATTGAATACACGGAACAAAACTTTGGCGAATATCATCAAAGGAAGTACAATCATTAAAACTAGTTTTTATTACATCTATTAACTTCAGACAGAATTTACTGTACTGCTTGCGCAAATAATGCCATCTAAGGTCGCGTAAAAACCGAGAATTTAAAGTTGACCATATAAATTTATGTTTTGTGTACGTTTTTCTATAAAATATGCAATTGTAAATGTTCTCTATATAATTGAGAGTTCTTCTAGCACAATATGTATAGCATAGCACTCATATATACAGCACCCATACCCCCATATGAATGCATGGGTCATCAATAAAGTCTGAAATTCATAAGCAAGAGTCTGAGGCATTTGTTGCACGAGTCAACACGAGTACAAATTAAAGCCCATGCGCCACTATTACCTCAAAGTTCATTTCCAGTTCAGGAGCCATCAGAAACTGAAAACAAGGATTCGATAAATTGGTGGTACAAGCAACCCCTCCACAAAAGCAATGATATCTTTAATGACACATTTTCAATCGATATCGTAGATAGGTTTTGAATTGGGTTTGTTTTACCGATGACCTACTGTATATCTGTGCATGAAATTAGGTCACCCTAAACACTAAGGTCGTAATAATTTAGCTTCATGCATTGGGGCCATCACAAGAATTTAAGTTGAGCGATCGATCGAACTCGTTTTCTTTCAAGCCATGACCTTCACTGACGCATTCATTCTGCACGTCTGCAGATACCTTTCAGAACGCGCAGCGTATCACTCTAACTTCACACCACTCGGAAATGCATACAAACTTCCATGACTACAAAGTCAAAATTCTCATCCTTAACACTTTGATTGCGTTTTCGTTGATGTTATGGTTAGTCATGGTTAGGTTGTGAGTAGTAGTTTGTGAAATTGATTTTACTGCTGGAATATATTTGCATCTTTTCTAAGAAACGTAAAAATAATAATTACAAGACAACATTTTACCTCGTTTGATAACATATATTCTTAAAAAAGTCCCAAAATAGCTGCTACTCCAGTGCTATACTAGTGCGTGAATGAGCAATAATATTTACCTTGTGGTACACATATGACCCAATACGTAGTCAACATGTTAACGACCTCAGCGCCTAACATTCGTGCGTGAGGTCTACTTCAGTTTCCACTAAGATTGCCAATGTATTTTTATTACGCCGGGGTCTCTATAAAAGCCGTTAAAGAGACGTCGTGCACAGAAGCTGCGTTAATCGAAGGCCGGCCGTAGCTTCCCGCTCCGAGCAGGGCGTAATGGCCTCCTCCATCTGCAGGTCATCAGCTGCGCGCCGCCGCTTCTGCCCCACACGGCGCACACCAGGTCTAGGACTTATTCCAACGTGTTCCGCCTGCCTGATATGTTATGTACGGATTAGCAAGCTGTAATTTTGCGGTGCGCTTCATGTGGAGCTCTACTGAATGCTCGTCTCAGGTTATTCAGCGTCCCACAGAGTGCGAGTAAACGCTTATAAACACGGTACTAATTCAATGTTATGTATTTGACTAGACTGTTAAGTTACACAGCGTATTTGGTTTATTCGATTACTCTACAGTTGTTGTAAGGTCTAGATTGAAAAGTTAAGATGCCTTGTTTTATTTTCACAATTAAAGATTGTTTCAGCGTTGTGTAATACTAAGGTGTGTTGAGTGCAAGGGAACGCGAAGTTTGAATTAAAAGCTTAATTAGTATGCGTATCTCCTCGCCAAAATTAGATGGTGCAATAATTTGTGAAATTACCCTCCGAATTAGCTCTGGATCGTAACAGAAATCAGTTCGTTCGATTGTAATAATCAAATTTTTTATGTTTTTGCAACATTTTTTATAACGGTCAAAGTGGCCTAGTGCATCATCCACCAGTTTTTGGACCTAAACATCAATTTCAGGCTGCATCTTCATAAAACGGCTATAAACCTGTGGTGGTGACTGTCATAGTGGTCTAGTACATTAGCCACCGTGATTTCATCTACGCATCAAGTCTAGGCTGCATCTTCATAAAATGGCTGCGCACAAGCTTGTGGAGATGATTGCCGAAGGAACCTAGTGTTCCATGCAACCGCTATTACATGCGTCTAAATATCAAGTCTAGGCTGCATCTTCTTAAAATTGCTGGATGCAAGCTTGTGGTGATGTCTACCAAAGTGGCCTAGTGCATCAACCACCATTTTTTGCATCTAACCATCGAAATGGCTGCATGATGAGGCCGGCAAATGGCTGCAAAATGGTGATGACAGCAGGAGCGGCCTAGTGCACCAGCCGTCATTGCCTTGCGCCCAGTTCCCTTCCCTCCTAGCGAACCCTCAACTCGACCTCGGTCCGGTCTGAGATACGTGGAGCAAATAGCTTCACCCTACGATTAATTACCTGTCTAATTAATAGGCCATAAAGCCATCGAGTGCGCGTTTGCAGTAATTCTAATGAGCAAGGACGATAAGGGTAACAAAATTTTTAACATGTTTTTCAGTTTTAACACGTTCACTGCCGCGGGTTAAACTGAAATTCAACTTTCGACTTCAATTAGCAGATTATAATTTTAGAGATAAGTTTAAAATAAGGAATATTAAGTAGATCATCACTTCATTTAGTTTTCATTGCATATTTATGAAATTCAGCTTATGACTGCAGGTCGGTCAGCAGCATCATGAAAATCCCCTCAGTGACCACCGGCGGGTCACGTCGCAGTTAAAGCGTTAATTGCTGGAGGCGGAATTAAAGGATGGGAGGCAGCAATCACTCAACGCGCTGCGTCATGAGGCACCGACACCACCGCACTCCTCTCATGCGAAGCAACAGTGAGCTCTCAATTCTGCAGCAATGAATTATACATCTCAACATTGGTAACGTATAGGTAACAGTTCAAAATTGTTATAGTGGTTTTGTGTTGCGCATGGTAACTATGTATATTACCCAGTCTAACTTTATCGTCAAGTAATTAAATCGCTTGGGCGGCGAAAAACATGCGCGCTCCGGGGAAAAAGTTAGACTGGGTATCGATGCACTGTTTGCATAAAGATATTTGATTTTTTCCTGCACGAGGAGAGGATTTTCTTCTATGGCTTCTATCGCATGGTGGAGCATTAACAAAGCGCGTGGATTTGAGCCGCTCGTAGTCGTCGGGAATTGTTATTTCAGGTTGAAGTAAACAAAGAATTAATTTTTTGCTTTGTTTCCAGTAATTCCATCTAAAATAAATCATAAAATCTATTTTTAATAATGTTTCGTGCTGTTGGTTACAGTGTAAATTAAATTGAAGCGAAGTTGAGTGACAAAACTAACACAATAATAATCTTTATTATTATTACAGTTTCACATCTGAAAATGTATTTTAACTCTATGGACCACAATTAATGTTATGCTTTCTGAAAATAAAAGATTACAATACTTCAAAAATTAATCACCGACATCACCACACACTCCTTAACATTTTTATGGTTGTTTTCGAGAGTACAGTAGCTTAAAAGAGCTCTACTTGAGATCCCCTGCTCAGCGTATGTTAACCTGTCTACAACATTTAATCTGGTCAATGATTGATGATTTTTCATCGCAGTCGCACAAGGAGCGTTAGGGAAAGGTCAGGAGACAATCGGGTCAGTAGATAATCGGGGCTCAAGTTTCGGTAGAATCTTGAAACGTTCAAATTTGACTTGGAGATCCTTACAAATGATTACATTAGGAGCTGTAGGGAGAGGTCAAAAGACGATCGGTTCTGTTGATAATCGTGCCCAAAGCTTTCATCATAGTCTTGATACGTTCAAATTTTGCTCTAAGACCCTAATTTTGCTCTAAGACGAAACACTAAGGAAATGTCAAAAGACAATCAGTTCTGTTTATAATAATCGTGCATGCCCAAACTTTCATCATTGTCTTGCTATGTCCAAATTTTGCTCCAAGGTCCTTACAAATGATTACACGAGAAACGCTCGGGAAATGTCAAGAGACGATCAGCTGTATTGATAATAATCGGGCCCAAAGCGTTCATTAGTGTCTTGATACGTTCAAAATTTGCCCTAAGATCCTTAGTGAGCTTTGGGTGTGACGATCAACGCTCGAGCGGTCGTCCGGGGACATTTCGCAAGCGCTGCTCACGCAATAAACGCACGGCGCGACAGCGCTCTAAAATCATTCTTCATTGCCTAGATTTCTGACGTCACCCGCGGCATCCCGCCAATGGAGGCTTTCCGAGCGACTTGATTAATTGCGCGGCCCTGATGAATCGCTCACACAAGAATTGAGGGTGCTGGCGCTAGGCAAGCAACGGGTCACCAAACTTTTATAATAACGGATGAGTAGGTTTGCATACATGAAGATTATTGGAATAACAGATGAGTATATTTGCATATATGTAGGTTATTGGAGTGTAAAAAATGTACAAGGTCTGGTTATTGGCATAAATCTAAAAGTGCAGTTTTACCGGTGCTTTCGGCAGAAGTGCTAAACGTGACCAGCATTGGTATTGATTGCTAACTATAAAGACATTAGGCAGTTGTTGCTCAGAAAAAGAGGGAGTCATGATACGTAGAAATTTGAAATTAGTTCTTCTAGATCTATTGGGTGTTTGAGAACACCGGCAATTTCTTGGACTCGAAACTTCAATTGTATAGCTGTCAAGAACATCAGCATTCTTCAAGTGCTCTTCAAGAGCAAATTTTACAGGCAAAAACTTTAAAGTAAAGAATTTAAGTGATAAAAAATGCCAATTCATTAGCCCAGAAAGATCCTGCATCCGCCCCATAATTATTTCGCTTCAGAAAATTTGCCTTCATTTTTAAAGCGTTGGCTCTGGTGGTAAAGCTGAAGTTCAGTGCTCAGCTCAGATTGTTGTCAGTTTTTTTATTCAATCATGAACCTGAACAAACATCAAATGTATCGTGCCTTCGTTTGGTCTTGATTAAGAATTTATAAAAATTGAGATAGTGGCCACTGATCTGTCAGCAGTATCATGAAATTCCGCTCCGTGATCACCGGTGGGTCACGCAGCAGAAAAGTTGATGTATCCATGAAACGGTCGGGTAAGACATTGATTTTACGCAGCTGCGTCGAAAGTTCTTTTTAACTGCAATTAGAGTTATCCGTAATTTCCTTGATACTTAAATTAGGATTATCTATAATTTCTTCATTGATGTAATTATAATTATCCGTAATTTCCTTAATGCTGTAATTAGGATTATCCATAATTCCGTTAATACTATAATTACGATTATCTGTCATTTCCTCATTGCTGTAATGATGATGATCCATAATTTATTTACTTCTGTTACAAGGACTTTCCGTAATTTCCTCTTTGTCGTAATAAAGACTATCTGTAATTTCCTCATTGCGACAATAAGAACTATCTGTAACTTCCTTATTGCTACAGTAAGAATTATTCGTAACTTCCTTATTGCTACAATGAGGATCATCCGTAATTTCCTCATTGCTGTCCTAAGTATTCTCCGTAATATCGTCATTGTTGTGGCAAGACGTAACTCGCCATTACTCACTGCTTCATTACGCCAGCAGCAGTACACCAATCCTGGAGTTTGTGAAACAAACTCAAAATTGCGACGGTTGAGAACTGAGAGACTCCTAATTAGCGGGAGGGCCCTCGTAACTCTGCAGCTTTCTCCATAAGTCATTCCTGACGATCTATCCTGAAGAGACCCGTTCTAACTGACGACCAATTTTAGACGAGTTTCGTTCATTGCTGGTGCTGCTGTTTACCCGGCAATTTATGAGAAGAATGATAGAAGTTGCTTTAGTCCCCTCTCGTTGCTTGCGCCGCAAGGGAGGCATTAATTAGCGGCAACTGCTGCCATCGTTGGCAACTTCTGCACAGCATATCGGGGCTCTCGAAACGGACTCCGTCTGCTCAAATGTGCTCCTATTGCAGCCAGTTTTGGCTGCGAGGCGCGTTGCTCGTGCTGTAAAGTTACTGAGGATACGAGCCTCGTTTCTTGATAACAACTTCTATATGGCAGGCAGAAGGTCTGACCGCGTTCACTTGGAATACAACCTTAGAGGTTCGAATGAAGTACATTATCGCGATCTTGACTTCGCGACCCTTGTGCATTTTAAGGTTCAACTGCTGCTGATTTATAATGCGAGTTTTAAAACTGTAGTTTTTCTATGTTTTTACGCACAAAATCTGTCAAATTATTAAGGAGATGACACTTTTCAATGGTATAAAAACTATGCAATAAAATTTCATGGACTTTTCATGCGCACACTTCAAAATAAATTCATATGCTGAGCTTGTAATGAATTATAACATTCATTGTGAATGGCTGAAATCTTAGTGTACCAAATTATTAGCAAGGGTTATCAAGACATATGAAACCCAAAAATTAATCTCGTTAATTTTTGTTTCGTTTATTGATGAATGGAGGCATCAAATAAATCGAGAATTTCCTTTCATAGGAAATTCATAGGAAATAGGCTTGAATAAATCGTTGGTCCAAGGAATTCGCACACTTGAGGATCTCATTTGCGTTAATGCCCAGAGATATTTCAAACATGTATTCCCGCAACTCATCTTTATTTTTGAATTGATGCCCATTTACTTACGTGAAGTCATTGTGTCAAAATGCTTTAAAGGGTTTTTAATCGGTTAAAATCAGGCGAATATACAGACCACTTCATGTTTCGAAATCGTCGGAACCTCCATTTTTGGAGATACCAGTCGTTTTATGAGCTGCATGCGAGGGGGCATTTTCTTGATAAAAATGTTTTTTTTTCAGAATCTTACCTTCTGTCTCTTTAACCACGGTTCTTTGTACTCCTGCAGAAATGCTGTGCATGTATTTAAAGCCATTTTACTGCCATCAGGTACTTTCCGTGGGCCAATTAAAGTTCTTTCGATAATCTCAGCCCATATCGTAATCCATTCACCACTTTGATGGCACCTCAAACGATGATGGCTATACCATCTATTTGCGACTCATTCATAGTTCCCGCCCTCACGACAATAAAGAGTAGCACTCTGTCGGGGAACAAAACTTTCGAAAATTCAACCCCTATGTTGTCCCTTTCCTATTTCAATCGATAATGTTCTTGAATTTTTGTCAACGAAGGCTTTGACAACGGTATTACTAACTAAGCAATGTCCGTCAGATGACGACATCAAGTACTTTTCGACACATTTGTCAAGCTAACGCATCACGTATTCAAGTTCAATTACAGTAACCTCCTAATAACCCCAGATGAAATAAATTTTCTAGCAACATTACGCTGTAAAAAGTTCTTTTGACGCGCTGTGTTGGGCGAGTGGTTTTTCGAGTAGATTCCTTCGATAGGAATAGTACATCGTCACTGAGCACAATGTGTTTACTCACAATGAAATTTGTACATGACTGAATGAACAGTTTGTATTTTTATACCGACAATTGAATATTCAGGATACAACCAGACTTTGACGAACCAAATTCATTTTCGTCCTTAACCAAATCGATACATTTTTCCACTTACATGAATGACAATTCTGATAAATGTTGAAGCTTACACGTTCCTTACCATTCAGTCTCTTAACCATAAAATTTTAACCATTTTATCACTGCGAAATCAGAAATGATTTCCACCCTGATAATAAAAAGGGTGAAGTGGGGAAATCGAATACACCGATGAAACGCCTCTGTCTCCGTCATAGGTGGTGAAACGTCGTATATAATAATAATAATAACAATAATATTAATAATAATAGTTCTAATAATAATTATTTTATTAAGGACGTTCTCGGTCTCCGGTGCTGCAGATTATGCTCTAAGAAGGACGCTGTGCACAAGAGCTTTATGTCCTCACGAGGCCGGACCCAAATCTGCTGGGCCTCCGTGTGACCTCTAAAGCGGCTTCAGGACTCCACCTGGTAATAGCTGCCAGCTCAGCTTTCCATTTGCATTCAGAAAAGATTTCGGAAACCTTTGAAGACTCTGCCACCGAATTTAAGAGCCTCGATTTTACCCAGATCGCTTATGCAAGCTTCTCTTCGTGCTTCTTATGAATCAGCTGAAATTACCTTCTGATAAATGCCATTTATCGCATAATATCTGCGGGAATTATTCTTTAAATAATTCAACTGAGTGTATTTGGAAATGTGAATATTCCGACATTTTATAGGTTGCATAAATGAGTTTTTTTTTTAATTATTGAAATAAAATTGATCACTTTGTTCTTATCAGTTCCACGTGAATACTAATTAAGTTGGTTTTAACTGATAGTTATTTCTTTATTCAAAAGCAAGGTCTAACTCAAGTGTCTGTTGTGCGTCACGCACGCCTACTATTCATGCACGTATATGAGTCCGTTTGTAATCTATCAGGATTTGATGCTCAAATCTAAGTTCTGAATTAGTAACGATGTTGTTTCCGAAAAAGCAAGATCTATTTAGGCTATCAGGACAATGAGAAAATTGAATAACTGTTTTTAAGAATATTCCTGTGGCTTCATTTACTCTTATGGAGTACTCATATACTGTACATAGTTGCGACACTCAACTCTACATCAAGGGGCAGATATGCCTTTTTATTGGCCAAAATTCCCCAAGTTTTGGCTTTTCATACCTAATTTGGCCATAAGAATCCCTCAGAACATGACAACACTTTTTTCTCATAAAGTCCTCAATAAAAACTGATAGTCAACGATTACTCAGACAATTGTTATGGTCAAATATTATGCTCAGACCAAAAACGGCTGTATGGTACCTTGTTCGACATCAGCTCCTATCACGTAGCCCAGGCCACTCCTGCCAAGACGAATCTATCCCATGATGACCATCGTATTCAAAAACAAAACAAAAACAAAACCGTTTATTTCCAAGTTGTCACATGAGATACATATGCCAACATATTGGCTTTTAAAAGTTCCTTAATATAAGACGTCCTAAAACAAAAGATCCATACGAGGAGTATTAATTGACAAACCATCCGAGGTGTAAAAATAGATAAGCCATACGAGGCATAATAATCGACAAACTATATGAGGTGTGCTAATAGATAAACTATCAGAGGTGTACAAATAGATAGACCGTACGAGGCATATTAATAGACATAATATACGAGGCGTACTATAATAGACAAACCACACGTGGTGTGCTAATAGTCTAACAAAGTTCCATACGAGGAATACTAATTGACAAACCATACGAGGTGTACAAATAGATAAGCCGTACGAGGCATAATAATAGACAAACTATACGAGATGTAATATTAGACAATACTATCATAGGTGTACAGATAGATAGACCATACGAGGCATATTAATAGAAAAAATATACGAGGCGTACTAATAGACAAACCATACGGGTCGTGCTAATAGTTTAACTCTGTCAAGAGTAGTTGAATGAGAAATGAGAAATATTATCTCTTGGATATTTTATATTCCAAGAGATTCCGGTACAGCGCTTCTTGCCTTTTTCCTACTTCGATAATTTCAACTAAGAACTTGGCAGTTTCGAAGAATTCTTTAGTATTTTTCGAATTATTTATAAGATCATCGAAGTAGGAAAAATACAAAAAAACGCTACACCGTACTAGATTGAAACAACACCGTAAATGACAATCAAGTATTGAGAAAAAGATAGTCTCGAAATAATTTGTAAAGAACATCGCGCAACACAGCACGCACATCTAGGAATGCGTAAACAAACTTACACTCAAAATTGAAATGCGTGGCTTGTTCGGCATACAAATATAGAGATAATTTTTGCACGAGTGCTTTATTTCCTTTGTCTGTTTATACTTTTTAATTTCTTCTGTTCACAGAAATGCCCTTCGGGGTCGTGATAGATCGATTTATAAATCATAAAGCGAGAGCAATCAATTTGTTTATTTCTGAAATTTGGTGCAGTGTTAACTGATCGCAGAGCTTTAGGTAAAATGTAATGTGTCTTGAGGTTTTGCTTTTTATGCAAAAAGTAAAAATAGAAACCGATATATGTACATGTGCGCATATATGTGTGCGAAACGTGTGCATCTTTACACTGATACATAAACATTTATGTTTGCGTGCGCACACGTACATACTCACGCACACACCAACACACATATTCATATATATACGTATTGAAAACGAATATAAGAAAAATGCTAATAGACATGAAAAATAATCTTACTCTTTCAATATTTAAAATGACAGCCCAAGCTCTGATGAATCGTAAGAAATAACCTGAGGAAAGATAAGGAATAGAAAAGGACTTCGAAAAACGTATAAATGGAATGGTTTTTTGATTTCCTAAAGGAAATTTTAAGAAAACTCAAGTTACCGCTGAGGAACAAAAAAAAAAAAAAAAAAAAAAAAAAAAAAAAAACATATATCTTCAATATATATCATATATCATATCTTCTCGATATTCTCTGCAACATCATGCGGACATGGGTACATGGGATAAAATGGAGATACAGTGTAGGCCAGTTACCACTCATGATTGACAAATATCTACAAAATTTTGGCAGAAATGCGCAAACAAACATATACTCAACATCAAAATTTGCTTGTACAACATACGGACAGAAAGATAATTTTACCACGATTCATACGCTCAAATTACGATTAATTTCATTATTTGTATTTGTCATTTATCCGATTCACAGAGACGTCCTCTGGTGTAAGTGGGAGATCTATTTTTGAATCATTTCGCAAGTGCAATAAAATTTATTAACCGGATGGTTTTTGTGTAAAGAAATGAAATAGAAACATGTATATCTATTTATTTAGATATGTATATACCTATATACGTACACACACATATTAATATATGTACTTATTGAGAATGAAATATAAGAAAAAAATACAAATATAAAATAAGAGGATAGAAACAACCTACCATCTATTACACCGATAATGACAGTTGAGCTCATTGTAATCCTAAAAAATTATTCGAAAAAAAATAACTAAAAGGAAAAGAAGACTTCGGAAAACGGGAAAACGTGGTTTGCATTGCGTTTTGTCTGACTTCTGAATGTAGGTCTGGAAAATGAAATTTATGTAATCTGCTCACAGCGGGGTCGTAAATATTGTTCTGTTCTCGTTTTTTTTCATAAGGAGAGGGCATGTTTTAGATTAGACAATTTGGTGTTGGTCTCCCTGACTCGAACAAAAGTGGTCCAAAGAGATCAAGGAAGAAGGAATCATTTAGTATGGAGTTGAAGGAACTGGGAATCTATGCAAAAGACGTGTTTCCGCACAAGATCCATGTACGTAAAAACACTAAGTTATGAAATACGTTTTTGAAAGATTGTTAAGTTGAAGAATGGGACAGTAGGTGCTGAAAAAACACCAGAAACCGAAAAAGACGGTTCGTAACAAAACAAAAACCTATTTTATTTGAACACAGGAAGGCCTACCCAACCATCAGCTCAAGATCTCGCATATTCCCCCGAAAAAAACGCTCATTTCCATATATACAATTGTGGTATCTCCCTGAAGGGGAAGAGGCCGAGTCACTTAGAGTTCTGATGCGCGTGGAATTTTTCGATTTATTTTCACAAACATTTTTCGTGGTAACTATGATTTCTATAAATTATGCTGACTAGCGCACCCTTTAAAGAGCGTTTTTAAAACCATTGAAGGAACTCGCGGTTATTTTTTCTAATTTAAAGGACGTAACCAACCTACAGCATTCCATCCTAGTCTATTCTGACGTGGCCTTCCAGGCCTATCCTTATCTGACCTTTCCTAACATGTCTTAGCAAGTTTTCGTATCTTATTTTAAACAAACCTATGCTATTCCATTCTAAGCTAACCATTAATTTTGTACTTATTTTATAATAGGTACCGAAGTAAAAAATTAGAGGTTGAGTAGTTTTTTTACAGTGATTTGAAAAATATTGAGGAAATGTTCGAAACAACACAGGCTTTTTCTCAGTGAGAATGATACGTTGGTAAATATGAACCGCCAGTTTCATCAATATTACTGTGTTCTTGACCTCTCGAATTTTTCCTCACACGAAAGTAGTTGTATCTGGTTTTTGAGCTACGATTTTGATCTAATACTTTTAAAGCGAGTTCATCCGATGGTTGAAGGTGAACGTATCATATATTAGAATAAGCGGGCCGCGATAAATGGCAGCATTTAGCCAGGTGATATGAGATAAAATGTGCACACCCTTTGCTATTTTGAAATGAACGGAAGAAACGCATCTCAGATCATGCATCCTTCTGTACTCGTGCACGGAGACAAAGCCACGGTAGAGGAAACAAAGTAGGGTCATTTCTATATTAGAAAATACATCTCCTCTTCTGCGGTTAACTAATAGAATGGCTTACCCCACCGTCAACGAAAAAAATTCTGTTTTGAACCTACCTTGTTTCCTCTACCGTGGACATAGCAGATGAATCGTGTGTTTCTGCTACGGACCGCATCTTTCTTCAAAAGTGTACAGGACGGACGCTGTAACACTGTGTGTTGAAAATAAAGTATATGTTCCGCCAGTTTTGTCAATAATACTGTGTATGTAACGCTGATGCCATTTTTCCTGGCTCCAAAGAAGTTTCATCTTGTATTTATGCTATGAATATTAGAACACGCGGAACACGAATATATATATATATATATATATATATATATATATATATATATATATAAGCTTAATCATCTGACAAAGTTTTAGATTTTGAAAAACATCTCAAGTTGTACTCTTTTTGGAAAAGCCGTTAAGTGGAAGAACGAAATCAAAAGCAACTATCTCGTTATAAAATAACATTGCTAGATTCACACCGGTAACTTTGTCACAATTTCTGCATTCACTACGACAAAGAGATTAACACTTAACTGCCATCTTACGCTCAATGCAACAGCAACAAAAAACTGCAAGCCCCGCTCTCACTTTCTTTAGGCGCTCCGTCGTTGTAGCATCAAGCTTTTAACGGACCAATTTCTCTTGGGGGCAAAGTTAAAATAGCTCCTGAAACTTGGTCCAGGAGATGAATTGAAGAACTTGATTTTTGTGGCTCCGTAAGAACAGTGAGCTCCAGCAATACATTACACGCGCCTTCATAATATAAGTGTCAAATTGAACGGCAGGAAGCCATGCAGCTGCTGCAGCCCGCTAGCTCTCAGGGTCAGTTGAGATGACGGGAGTGACTGCATGGAAAGTTTATGATAGCTGTCAGGGACATATGCGCTCTGTCAGGAGTTGCTGCTCAGGGACATTGCATTAGTTAGTTTTCGCGTCTTGAAATGGTTATGGCCTCCAGCCAGTCAGTTGACGTCGGTGACAAGACAAAATTGAAATGGAATATCTACTAAATAAAGTATTTTTCCTTCTGTCGTGCCATGCACGCGACTATAGTAGACGCTAATGATCTCACTAGTAGAATCAGATAATATCAGAAAATATCAGGGCAGACTGATGATATAGCTGGTAGACTCTGATAATCACATTAGTAGACGCAGGTGATCTCACCAGTAGGTGCAGATGACCTCACTAGTAGACGCAAATGATCTAATTGATAGACACAAATGATTTCACTTGTATATACAGATGATCTCAATAGTAGACGCAAATGATCTAATTGATAGACACAAATGATTTCACTTGTAGATACAGATGATCTCACTCACTGGTAGAAGCAGATGATCTTACAGGCCAGAGGACGGTTGTGGTGATATTTTACAGGATTATTTATGTGTTCCTCCTCTCGTTGTGGATGTAAACCTTCCCAAAAAGTGCATGTGTATGTAAAAATTGTGTATGTTACAATTTTTGTGATATTAACGCTTGTATGTAAGTTTTTTACTTTAGATTAAAATAGGAGAGAAAACGGAACTCGTTCATCACAGGCACCGCATATAAATTAATTTTCTACGCTTCTATATACTGCTGAAAGTTCGACAAGTTGGTAAGGTTTGATTATGATAGGCAAAAGTCTTACTGTGATAAGAGTAATTAACTGTAAATGAATGGATAAGAAATTAACTTATAAAGTGCTGACAGAAAAAAAACAAGTAAGACGAAACTCAAGTTCACTTATTCAAGAATTGTAAGTGCACAAGGTAAATGATGGCTGAAGCTTCAAGACGGGTAAAACAGCGGTTAAAATTGCGTGGATTGGACCTTGCAATTGAGACCGATAACTTTCTCGAGACACCGGCTTCGTATCGATGGCCTCTCATTTCGTCCTGGTCGCGACTGTGAGAGAATTTGACACGCAAACTGCGGCGGGCTTAACCGAAACATAAGATTCCACTCCACTTAATTTTAACTTTCAAATGGACGAAAAATCAGCCGAGAACTGTGTTCATTTAGGTTGGGTTCAATGTAAATGCAGTTTGTGATTACCAGCTCTTCTCGCATTATGGAAATTTCCTGAGTGGCCATCGACGGGTGACGCTGCAAAATAAAAACGTTAGCGGTCGCGTCGCTTGATACAATCTAACTAATTTGTGCCTGTGTCTCTTTTCCAGAGCCCAAGTTCGTAACTACCTATATTGTTGACACTCAAACGTCCATTTCAATTGATTTCATACGCTCTTTTGGAGAGCGTAAACCCTGGTATATACACTGTGCGGCACGGCATATACTATTTCAAGGCTTCTTTGACCTAAGTAATCTGGACATATTGCCGCTTGTGTAACCATTGTCCAAAATAAGATACAAATTTGCCATATGAGAAATGAAGATATTTCTGGTATTCTGACAGCGATGAAAGGAGCAATTGAAAGAGTTTCTTCCATAGATGAAGTTAATTAAGCCAAAAGTACTGTGTCTCTGGCACGGGGACACTGCTATCTCTTGCACGGGGACACTGCGTATCTCTGACACGGGGACACTGTGTATCTCTGACACGGGGACACTGTGTATCTCTGACACGGGGACACTGTATATCTCTGACACGAGGACACTGTGTATCTCTGACACGGGGACACTGCGTATCTCTGACACGGGGACACTGCGTATCTCTGACACGGGGACAATGCGTATCTCTGGCACGGGGACACTGCGTATCTCTGACACGGGGACAATGCGTATCTCTGACACGAGGACACTGCGTATCTCTGACACGGGGACACTGCGGATCTTTGACACGGGGACACTGCGTATCTCTGACACGGGGACACTGCGCATCTCTGACACGAGGACACTGCGTATCTCTGACAAGGAGACACTTGAGGACTCGAGCAAAAGATCGCCCTCTCAGCATACTACCCTCGACGGCCCTCAGGAATGTGAGACACAAAGGGCTTCCTCAACAAGGATTATATTGGTGCGTACGTTAACAGCCGTGTAAATTATATCTCCCAGGCATGCCTTACTGTATGGTTGACTACCTGTTTATATTCGTTCAAAATTGAAGTTAGCCAATAAAGCCAGTAAATCATCAGTAAGGCTTGTAAAATTTGAATAAAATGAGTTAATTATTAAAAAGGGCTGTAAAATTTAAATAAAATCAGTAAGTCATTAATAAGGCCTGTAAAATTTGAATAAAATCAGTAAATCATCAATAAGGTCTGTAAATTTTGAAAAATGCCAGTATAATGAGGCTGATAAATAAAAATGAATGAGGCTGATCAATTTGGGGTGAGTGGAGTTCCAAGGCAAATTCACCTAATCGTAATAACTTAAAGTAACTTTCATTTACACCGCAGAGGTAAATAAATATTCATTTCACGTAAATTTACGAGTTCTTCTTAAATATTTTTCATTTTTCATGGATACTGTACAACACTGCACGGCTCGACTCGAACAGCTGCAACTTCATTATATCTACAGCATATTTTTATTAACGCCTATCTTCATTAACGCATAACGCATTAAACACAGCTTATCTTCACTCAAGCATATATTCATCTTATACCTAAAATGAAGATATGAAGCATATACCCAAGTACCGTCATCAACGCATATCTTCATTCAAGCATATATTCTTCTTATACCCAAGATAAAGATATGAAGCACATACCCAAGTACCGTCATCAACGCATATCTTCATTCAAGCATACATTCTTCTTATACCCAAAATGACGATATGAAGCATATACCCAAGCATCTTCATCGACGCATCTCTTCTTTCAAGCATATGTTCTTTCGATACCCAAGATAAAGGTATGAAGCGTATTATAGGCAAGTCTCTTCATCAACGCATATCTCCATTTAACACAGCACCATGCATACTGATGGAGCCGATGCACGAGCTCTGTTCCCTGTTTGCAGCTGCTGAAGCCGAGAGCGAGTTGAGTTCGAAAACACTCAGCAACAGCCGGTCGGTCGGCCTGACAACTGTCGTAGTCATGGTGCGGATCTGAAGCAATAATTTCCGCCGAAATCGAATCCAAATTGCAGGTTTGAGTCCGGACCTCATGGAGACTGAGCAGGAAGCTCGCTTTTGATTTCAAAACTGGAGTTATCTTGTTACATTTTTATGCGTTCTGTACCAAATTTTCAAATTAAAGTAAAAAATTGAAAATGTTGTGAATCAGGACAAATTTACATCATAGGTGAAAATATCACGCTTCGAATCCTTCATAAGCCATGACTACTGACGGCGCTTTGACACGGCTTTATTTCAAGGGTACACTAGGCAAATGTTGTCGCTTGCAAGAATCTAAAAACAAGACGACGTTCTTGTTGAGCTGACGCGTGCTGCCTTAACAATAGCAGCAATAACAATTATGAGGCTGACATAAGAGGACATCAAGTCTCTTGAACGATCTCGTTCGCGTTATCTTGAATGTCTTCCATTTCCAGCTGCCGAGGCACAATTACTATATTGTTCTAAGTCTAAATAAAGCAGACCAATGCAGCTGGCTATCATGAATACTGAAATTCCTCAATTTGAAATAGTATTGCATTGCATTCAGTTCTGGTGCTCTTGTAAAGCTTTGGTGGGATATCAAAACTAATTTTACTTTGATAGTCGTTTCCAGATTATAAGTGCAGGAATATTAGTTAATTTTACAAATTGTGCATCGAGATTGGACGATTTATTCCATTGTGAGCCCCAGGGTAAAATCTTTGAACTTTCTTTTCGAGTTTTGGTAAGCCTTCCTTTCGAGTCCCCTTCGATGCATGAAAGTTCTCCCACGTAAGATTTTTTCAGTTTTAGTCAAGGTCAACTCTTTTTTCCACTATATAGTTTTTACTCACTGACTACAGTCATTTTTATTCGAGATTAGCAAAGAAATAAAATAAACTTGTGAGCGAAAATGTGACATTAGCCTCTTTAATTTATTCTACCAGAATATCAGAACAGCACAACAAAAAAACAACTCTATTAAAACACTAGGGGTATTTTTTGTGAAATGAAACGCTCTTGGGTTCGAGCCAATCAAGTCAAAGTGCGTGACCTGGACAAAACCATCACATGTGATTGGCAGTATTGATCGATTGGCTGAAGGCAGCTTCATTGAATAACGAGGAAGAGGCCGAGGGTTGAACACTGCTCGCGTTTGAGAAGCGGGTGCGATGGTGGAAATTTATTCCTCTACTCTTATGGAACAGAACATTTATGACAGGCGGCTTCTGTGGTTTAACTTTATTCTTCCATTCGTATGACACAAAACATTTATTACAAACGGCTTCTATGGGGGAACTTTATTCTTCCGTTTGTATGGAACAGAACATTTATGGCAAACGGCTTCTATGGTGGAACTTTATTCTTCCGTTGTATGAAACAGAACATTTATGACAAACGGCTTCTATGGTGGAACTTTATTCTTCCGTTGTATGGAACAGAACATTTATGACAGGCGGCTTCTATGGGGGAACTTTATTCTTCCGTTGTATGGAACAGAACATTTATGACAGGCGGCTTCTGTGGTTTAACTTTATTCTTCCATTCGTATGACACAAAACATTTATTACAAACGGCTTCTATGGGGGAACTTTATTCTTCCGTTTGTATGGAAGAGAACATTTATGACAAACGGCTTCTATGGTGGAACTTTATTCTTCCGTTTGTATGGAACAGAACATTTATTAGAGGCGGCTTCTATGGGGGAACTTTATTCTCCTGTTTATATGGAGCAGAAGAGTTATGACAGGCGGCTTCTATGGTGGAACTTAATTCTTCCGTTTGTATGGAACAGAACATTATGACAGGCGGCTTTTATGGGGGAACTTTATTCTCCTGTTTATATGGAACAGAACATTTATGACAGGCGACTTCTATGGGGGAACTTTATTCTTCTGTTTGTATGGAACAGAACATTTATGACAGGTGGCTTCTATGGGGGAACTTTATTCTTCCGTTGTATGGAACAGAACATTTATGAAAAACGGCTTCTATGGTGGAACTTAATTCTTCCGTTGTATGGAACAGAACATTTATGACAGGCGGCTTCTATGGTGGAACTTTATTCTTCCGTTTGTATGGAACAGAACATTTATGACAGGCGGCTTCTATGGGGGAACTTTATTCTTCCGTTGTATGGAACAGAACATTTATGAAAAACGGCTTCTATGGTGGAACTTTATTCTTCCGTTTGTATGGAACAGAACATTTATGACAGGCGGCTTCTATGGGGGAACTTTATTCTCCTGTTTATAAGGAGCAGAAAATTTATGACAGGCGGCTTCTATGGGGGAACTTTATTCTCCTGTTTATAAGGAGCAGAACATTTATGACAGGCGGCTTCTATGGGGGAAATTTATTCTCCTGTTTATGTGGAGCAGAACATTTATGACAGGCGGCTTCTATGGGGGAACTTTATTCTCCTGTTTATGTGGAGCAGAACATTTATGACAGGCGGCTTCTATGGGGGAACTTTATTCTCCTGTTTATGTGGAGCAGAACATTTATGACAGGCGGCTTCTATGGGGGAACTTTATTCTCCTGTTTATGTGGAGCAGAACATTTATGACAGGCGGCTTCTATGGGGGAACTTTATTCTCCTGTTTATAAGGAGCAGAACATTTATGACAGGCGGCTTCTATGGGGGAACTTTATTCTCCTGTTTATGTGGAGCAGAACATTTATGACAGGCGGCTTCTATGGGGGAACTTTATTCTCCTGTTTAGGTGGAGCAGAACATTTATGACAGGCGGCTTCTATGGGGGAACTTTATTCTCCTGTTTATGTGGAGCAGAACATTTATGACAGGCGGCTTCTATGGGGGAACTTTATTCTCCTGTTTATAAGGAGCAGAACATTTATGACAGGCGGCTTCTATGGGGGAAATTTATTCTCCTGTTTATGTGGAGCAGAACATTTATGATAGGCGGCTTCTATGGGGGAACTTTATTCTCCTGTTTATGTGGAGCAGAACATTTATGACAGGCGGCTTCTATGGGGAAACTTTATTCTCCTGTTTATAAGGAGCAGAACATTTATGACAGGCGGCTTCTATGGGGGAACTTTATTCTCCTGTTTATGTGGAGCAGAACATTTATGACAGGCGGCTTCTATGGGGGAACTTTATTCTCCTGTTTATGTGGAGCAGAACATTTATGACAGGCGGCTTCTATGGGGGAACTTTATTCTCCTGTTTATGTGGAGCAGAACATTTATGACAGCCGGCTTCTATGGGGGAACTTTATTCTCCTGTTTATTAGGAGCAGAACATTTATGACAGGCGGCTTCTATGGGGGAACTTTATTCTCCTGTTTATTAGGAGCAGAACATTTATGACAGGCGGCTTCTATGGGGGAACTTTATTCTTCTGTTTGTATGGAACAGAACATTTATGGCAAACGGCTTCTATGGCGGAACTTTATTCTTCCGTTGTGTGGAACAGAACATTTATGACTGGCGGCTTCTATGGGGGAACTTTATTCTCCTGTTTATGTGGAGCAAAACATTTATGACAGGCGGCTTCCATGGGGGAACTTTATTCTCCTGTTTATGTGGAGCAGAACATTTATGACAGGCGGCTTCTATGGGGGAACTTTATTCTCCTGTTTATAAGGAGCAGAACATTTATGACAGGCGGCTTCTATGGGGGAACTTTATTCTCCTGTTTATGTGGAGCAGAACATTTATGACAGCCGGCTTCTATGGGGGAACTTTATTCTCCTGTTTATTAGGAGCAGAACATTTATGACAGGCGGCTTCTATGGGGGAACTTTATTCTCCTGTTTATTAGGAGCAGAACATTTATGACAGGCGGCTTCTATGGGGGAACTTTATTCTTCTGTTTGTATGGAACAGAACATTTATGGCAAACGGCTTCTATGGCGGAACTTTATTCTTCCGTTGTGTGGAACAGAACATTTATGACTGGCGGCTTCTATGGGGGAACTTTATTCTCCTGTTTATGTGGAGCAGAACATTTATGACAGGCGGCTTCTATGGGGGAACTTTATTCTCCTGTTTATAAGGAGCAGAACATTTATGACAGGCGGCTTCTATGGAGGAACTTTATTCTTCTGTTTGTATGGAACAGAACATTTATGGCAAACGGCTTCTATGGCGGAACTTTATTCTTCCGTTGTGTGGAACAGAACATTTATGACTGGCGGCTTCTATGGGGGAACTTTATTCTCCTGTTTATGTGGAGCAGAACATTTATGACAGGCGGCTTCTATGGGGGAACTTTATTCTCCTGTTTATTAGGAGCAGAACATTTATGACAGGCGGCTTCTATGGGGGAACTTTATTCTCCTGTTTATTAGGAGCAGAACATTTATGACAGGCGGCTTCTATGGGGGAACTTTATTCTCCTGTTTATTAGGAGCAGAACATTTATGACAGGCGGCTTCTATGGGGGAACTTCATTCTCCTGTTTATTAGGAGCAGAACATTTATGACAGGCGGCTTCTATGGGGGAACTTTATTCTCCTGTTTATGTGGAGCAGAACATTTATGACAGGCGGCTTCTATGGGGGAACTTTATTCTCCTGTTTATAAGGAGCAGACAATTTATGACAGGCGGCTTCTATGGGGGAACTTTATTCTTCTGTTTGTATGGAACAGAACATTTATGGCAAACGGCTTCTATGGCGGAACTTTATTCTTCCGTTGTGTGGAACAGAACATTTATGACTGGCGGCTTCTATGGGGGAACTTTATTCTCCTGTTTATGTGGAGCAGAACATTTATGACAGGCGGCTTCTATGGGGGAACTTTATTCTCCTGTTTATTAGGAACAGAACATTTATGACGGGCGGCTTCTATGGGGGAACTTTATTCTCCTGTTTATTAGGAGCAGAACATTTATGACAGGCGGCTTCTATGGGGGAACTTTATTCTCCTGTTTATTAGGAGCAGAACATTTATGACAGGCGGCTTCTATGGGGGAACTTTATTCTCCTGTTTATTAGGAGCAGAACATTTATGACAGGCGGCTTCTATGGGGGAACTTTATTCTCCTGTTTATTAAGAGCAGAACATTTATGACAGGCGGCTTCTATGGGGGAACTTTATTCTCCTGTTTATTAGGAGCAGAACATTTATGACGGGCGGCTTCTATGGGGGAACTTTATTCTCCTGTTTATTAGGAGCAGAACATTTATGACAGGCGGCTTCTATGGGGGAACTTTATTCTCCTGTTTATTAGGAGCAGAACATTTATGACAGGCGGCTTCTATGGGGGAACTTTATTCTCCTGTTTATTAGGAGCAGAACATTTATGACAGGCGGCTTCTATGGGGGAACTTTATTCTCCTGTTTATTAGGAGCAGAACATTTATGACAGGCGGCTTCTATGGGGGAACTTTATTCTCCTGTTTATGTGGAGCAGAACATTTATGACAGGCGGCTTCTATGGGGGAACTTTATTCTCCTGTTTATTAGGAGCAGAACATTTATGACAGGCGGCTTCTATGGGGGAACTTTATTCTCCTGTTTATGTGGAGCAGAACATTTATGACAGGCGGCTTCTATGGGGGAACTTTATTCTCCTGTTTATAAGGAGCAGAACATTTATGACAGGCGGCTTCTATGGGGGAACTTTATTCTCCTGTTTATGTGGAGCAGAACATTTATGACAGGCGGCTCCTATGGGGGAACTTTATTCTCCTGTTTATTAGGAGCAGAAAATTTATGACAGGCGGCTTCTATGGGGGAACTTTATTCTCCTGTTTATTAGGAGCAGAACATTTATGACAGGCGGCTTCTATGGGGGAACTTTATTCTTCTGTTTGTATGGAACAGAACATTTATGGCAAACGGCTTCTATGGCGGAACTTTATTCTTCCGTTGTGTGGAACAGAACATTTATGACTGGCGGCTTCTATGGGGGAACTTTATTCTCCTGTTTATGTGGAGCAGAACATTTATGACAGGCGGCTTCTATGGGGGAACTTTATTCTCCTGTTTATAAGGAGCAGAACATTTATGACAGGCGGCTTCTATGGGGGAACTTTATTCTTCTGTTTGTATGGAACAGAACATTTATGGCAAACGGCTTCTATGGCGGAACTTTATTCTTCCGTTGTGTGGAACAGAACATTTATGACTGGCGGCTTCTATGGGGGAACTTTATTCTCCTGTTTATGTGGAGCAGAACATTTATGACAGGCGGCTTCTATGGGGGAACTTTATTCTCCTGTTTACTAGGAGCAGAACATTTATGACAGGCGGCCTCTATGGGGGACTTTATTCTCCTGTTTATGTGGAGCAGAACATTTATGACAGGCGGCTTCTATGGGGGAACTTTATTCTCCTGTTTATTAGGAGCAGAACATTTATGACAGGCGGCTTCTATGGGGGAACTTTATTCTCCTGTTTATTAAGAGCAGAACATTTATGACAGGCGGCTTCTATGGGGGAACTTTATTCTCCTGTTTATGTGGAGCAGAACATTTAGGACAGGCGGCTTCTATGGGGGAACTTTATTCTCCTGTTTATTAGGAGCAGAACATTTATGACAGGCGGCTTCTATGGGGGAACTTTATTCTCCTGTTTATGTGGAGCAGAACATTTATGACAGGCGGCTTCTATGGGGGAACTTTATTCTCCTGTTTATAAGGAGCAGAACATTTATGACAGGCGGCTTCTATGGGGGAACTTTATTCTCCTGTTTATTAGGAGCAGAACATTTATGACAGGCGGCTTCTATGGGGGAACTTTATTCTCCTGTTTATTAGGAGCAGAACATTTATGACAGGCGGCTTCTATGGGGGAACTTTATTCTCCTGTTTATGTGGAGCAGAACATTTATGACAGGCGGCTTCTATGGGGGAAATTTATTCTCCTGTTTATGTGGAGCAGAACATTTATGACAGGCGGCTTCTATGGGGGAACTTTATTCTCCTGTTTATGTGGAGCAGAACATTTATGACAGGCGGCTTCTATGGGGGAACTATATTCTCCTGTTTATAAGGAGCAGAACATTTATGACAGGCGGCTTCTATGGGGGAACTTTATTCTCCTGTTTATGTGGAGCAGAACATTTATGACAGGCGGCTTCTATGGGGGAACTTTATTCTCCTGTTTATGTGGAGCAGAACGAACATTTATGACAGGCGGCTTCTATGGGGGAACTTTATTCTCCTGTTTATGTGGAGCAGAACATTTATGACAGGCGGCTTCTATGGGGGAACTTTATTCTCCTGTTTATGTGGAGCAGAACATTTATGACAGGCGGCTTCTATGGGGGAACTTTATTCTCCTGTTTATAAGGAGCAGAACATTTATGACAGGCGGCTTCTATGGGGGAACTTTATTCTCCTGTTTATGTGGAGCAGAACATTTATGACAGGCGGCTTCTATAGGGGAACTTTATTCTCCTGTTTATGTGGAGCAGAACATTTAGGACAGGCGGCTTCTATGGGGGAACTTTATTCTCCTGTTTATGTGGAGCAGAACATTTATGACAGGCGGCTTCTATGGGGGAACTTTATTCTCCTGTTTATGTGGAGCAGAACATTTAGGACAGGCGGCTTCTATGGGGGAACTTTATTCTCCTGTTTATTAGGAGCAGAACATTTATGACAGGCGGCTTCTATGGGGGAACTTTATTCTCCTGTTTATGTGGAGCAGAACATTTATGACAGGCGGCTTCTATGGGGGAACTTTATTCTCCTGTTTATAAGGAGCAGAACATTTATGACAGGCGGCTTCTATGGGGGAACTTTATTCTCCTGTTTATTAGGAGCAGAACATTTATGACAGGCGGCTTCTATGGGGGAACTTTATTCTCCTGTTTATTAGGAGCAGAACATTTATGACAGGCGGCTTCTATGGGGGAACTTTATTCTCCTGTTTATGTGGAGCAGAACATTTATGACAGGCGGCTTCTATGGGGGAAATTTATTCTCCTGTTTATGTGGAGCAGAACATTTATGACAGGCGGCTTCTATGGGGGAACTTTATTCTCCTGTTTATGTGGAGCAGAACATTTATGACAGGCGGCTTCTATGGGGGAACTTTATTCTCCTGTTTATAAGGAGCAGAACATTTATGACAGGCGGCTTCTATGGGGGAACTTTATTCTCCTGTTTATGTGGAGCAGAACATTTATGACAGGCGGCTTCTATGGGGGAACTTTATTCTCCTGTTTATGTGGAGCAGAACGAACATTTATGACAGGCGGCTTCTATGGGGGAACTTTATTCTCCTGTTTATGTGGAGCAGAACATTTATGACAGGCGGCTTCTATGGGGGAACTTTATTCTCCTGTTTATGTGGAGCAGAACATTTATGACAGGCGGCTTCTATGGGGGAACTTTATTCTCCTGTTTATAAGGAGCAGAACATTTATGACAGGCGGCTTCTATGGGGGAACTTTATTCTCCTGTTTATGTGGAGCAGAACATTTATGACAGGCGGCTTCTATGGGGGAACTTTATTCTCCTGTTTATGTGGAGCAGAACATTTATGACAGGCGGCTTCCATGGGGGAACTTTATTCTCCTGTTTATGTGGAGCAGAACATTTATGACAGGCGGCTTCTATGGGGGAACTTTATTCTCCTGTTTATAAGGAGCAGAACATTTATGACAGGCGGCTTCTATGGGGGAACTTTATTCTCCTGTTTATTAGGAGCAGAACATTTATGACAGGCGGCTTCTATGGGGGAACTTTATTCTCCTGTTTATAAGGAGCAGAACATTTATGACAGGCGGCTTCTATGGGGGAACTTTATTCTCCTGTTTATAAGGAGCAGAATATTTATGACAGGCGGCTTCTATGGGGGAACTTTATTCTCCTGTTTATATGGAGCCGAACATTTATGACAGGCGGCTTCTATGGGGGAACTTTATTCTCCAGTTTATAAGGAGCAGAACATTTATGACAGGCGGCTTCTATGGGGGAACTTTATTCTCCTGTTTATAAGGAGCAGAACATTTATGACAGGCGGCTTCTATGGAGGAACTTTATTCTCCTGTTTATGTGGAGCAGAACATTTATGACAGGCGGCTTCAACTGGGGAACTTTATTCTCCTGTTTATGTGGAGCAGAACATTTATGACAGGCGGCTTCTATGGGGGAACTTTATTCTCCTGTTTATAAGGAGCAGAACATTTATGACAGGCGGCTTCTATGGGGGAACTTTATTCTCCTGTTTATATGGAGCAGAACATTTATGACAGGCGGCTTCTATGGGGGAACTTTATTCTCCTGTTTATGTGGAGCAGAACATTTATGACAGGCGGCTTCTATGGGGGAACTTTATTCTCCTGTTTATGTGGAACAGGACATTTATGACAGGCGGCTTCTATGGGGGAACTTTATTCTCATGTTTATGTGGAGCAGAACATTTATGACAGGCGGCTTTTATGGGGGAACTTTATTCTCCTGTTTATATGGAGCAGAACATTTATGACAGGCGGCTTCTATGGGGGAACTTTATTCTCCTGTTTATGTGGAGCAGAACATTTATGACAGGCGGCTTCTATGGGGGAACATTATTCTCCTGTTTATGTGGAGCAGGACATTTATGACAGGCGGCTTCTATGGGGGAACTTTATTCTCCTGTTTATGTGGAGCAGAACATTTATGACAGGCGGCTTCTATGGGGGAACTTCATTCTCCTGTTTATAAGGAGCAGAACATTTATGACAGGCGGCTTCTGTGGGGGAACTTTATTCTCCTGTTTATGTGGAGCAGAACATTTATGACAGGCGGCTTCTGTGGGGGAACTTTATTCTCCTGTTTATGTGGAGCAGAACATTTATGACAGGCGGCTTCTGTGGGGGAACTTTATTCTCCTGTTTATAAGGAGCAGAACATTTATGACAGGCGGCTTCTGTGGGGGAACTCTATTCTCCTGTTTATAAGGAGCAGAACATTTATGACAGGCGGCTTCTGTGGGGGAACTTTATTCTCCTGTTTATGTGGAGCAGAACATTTATGACAGGCGGCTTCTATGGGGGAACTTTATTCTCCTGTTTATAAGGAGCAGAACATTTATGACAGGCGGCTTCTGTGGGGGAACTTTATTCTCCTGTTTATGTGGAGCAGAACATTTATGACAGGCGGCTTCTATGGGGGAACTTTATTCTCCTGTTTATATGGAGCAGAACATTTATGACAGGCGGCTTCTATGGGGGAACTTTATTCTCCTGTTTATGTGGAGCAGAACATTTATGACAGGCGGCTTCTATGGGGGAACTTTATTCTCCTGTTTATGTGGAGCAGGACATTTATGACAGGCGGCTTCTATAGGGGAACTTTATTCTCCTGTTTATGTGGAGCAGAACATTTATGACAGGCGGCTTCTATGGGGGAACTTTATTCTCCTGTTTATAAGGAGCAGAACATTTATGACAGGCGGCTTCTGTGGGGGAACTTTATTCTCCTGTTTATGTGGAGCAGAACATTTATGACAGGCGGCTTCTGTGGGGGAACTTTATTCTCCTGTTTATGTGGAGCAGAACATTTATGACAGGCGGCTTCTGTGGGGGAACTTTATTCTCCTGTTTATAAGGAGCAGAACATTTATGACAGGCGGCTTCTGTGGGGGAACTTTATTCTCCTGTTTATAAGGAGCAGAACATTTATGACAGGCGGCTTCTGTGGGGGAACTTTATTCTCCTGTTTATAAGGAGCAGAACATTTATGACAGGCGGCTTCTATGGGGGAACTTTATTCTCCTGTTTATGTGGAGCAGAACATTTATGACAGGCGGCTTCTATGGGGGAACTTTATTCTCCTGTTTATAAGGAGCAGAACATTTATGACAGGCGGCTTCTGTGGGGGAACTTTATTCTCCTGTTTATGTGGAGCAGAACATTTATGACAGGCGGCTTCTGTGGGGGAACTTTATTCTCCTGTTTATAAGGAGCAGAACATTTATGACAGGCGGCTTCTGTGGGGGAACTTTATTCTCCTGTTTATAAGGAGCAGAACATTTATGACAGGCGGCTTCTGTGGGGGAACTTTATTCTCCTGTTTATATGGAGCAGAACATTTATGACAGGCGGCTTCTGTGGGGGAACTTTATTCTCCTGTTTATAAGGAGCAGAACATTTATGACAGGCGGCTTCTGTGGGGGAACTTTATTCTCCTGTTTATGTGGAGCAGAACATTTATGACAGGCGGCTTCTGTGGGGGAACTTTATTCTCCTGTTTATGTGGAGCAGAACATTTATGACAGGCGGCTTCTGTGGGGGAACTTTATTCTCCTGTTTATAAGGAGCAGAACATTTATGACAGGCGGCTTCTGTGGGGGAACTTTATTCTCCTGTTTATAAGGAGCAGAACATTTATGACAGGCGGCTTCTATGGGGGAACTTTATTCTCCTGTTTATAAGGAGCAGAACATTTATGACAGGCGGCTTCTATGGGGGAACTTTATTCTCCTGTTTATAAGGAGCAGAACATTTATGACAGGCGGCTTCTATGGGGGAACTTTATTCTCCTGTTTATGTGGAGCAGAACATTTATGACAGACACAAATGAGCATAAAATGCGAAGAAATATTTTACCATCAATTGGAAAGTGAAAATGACACTAGTTAATGGTTGCTACTAGTTTATTCGTACATTAGCCCCACAAATTGATAAATGTAGAAAATTCGAAAACTTGACGGCACTGCATGATTAGGTGATGACAGCTGACTAGATTAGGTTTTAGGTTAGCTTAGGTCTCCTTGATCACAATGAAGACCCAAAAGGATCTTCTAACGAGAGGATGAGTGCATCATTTTAATAGGGAGTTAAAGAAATGGGAAATCTTAGTACAAGATGTGTTGTCACACATGATCTCGTGAGCAGAGAAACAGTAAATTAGGTAGTAAGTTTATGAAACAAGGTAAAAATTTGAAAATGGAAGTCGTAAGTACTGAAAAACAGAACTACTGTGAACTGTTAAAAGATAATCCACAACAAGAAGAAACTATTCTTTTTCAACATAAGGAAGGTTCACCAATCTTCAGCTCCAGACCTCACATATGGTGACATGCAGTCCGTTATTACTGTCGACAGCGGCACCGAATAATGGAGTTCGACAGAGTTCTGTGGCGTTGTCGACCGTAACTTCTGGCAGGGTACAAGAGGGTATTGCGTTGAACGATCGTTACAGAACTCTTCTGATCACCGCAGCCCATGTGAGGACCTGCGGCTGCGGTGGGGCTTATAACATGTTGTGAAGTCAACGTAAAGCGTGAGAAATTGCTCATTTTGAGTCGAAAGTGCAAAATTTAGCCTTTATTCTAATGAGATTTGGCCATAAAGAGCGCTGAATATCTGGCAGCAACGCAAGGACAACAGCATTTAAGTAACGCTAAAATTTGAGACATCGCAAGAAAGAATTGAATAGTCTGGATCCTCTTAATCAGTATAGACAGGCGTAAGTAATGTGGCATCTGGCTGACTGGTAGCTCCTCATAGCTAATGTTAATGGAAATGGAAATAGAGCTGCTGTATTAACGCACGGAGCAGTCGTATCTATTTTTTTATGAACCAGACAATAAAGGATCGATAAAAATGCTGACCATATGACCTAAAAAATGCCATATGGCCTGTTCTACTTAGATTTATTTTTGAGCAAATAATTTATTTCAGGTGCGTTTAAAGTTATAAACACTTAAAATCTCTTTGCTTGATGAACAAATCTCAAGAACAGCTCGTCCCATGATGTTCGAGTCTGATGTACACCACGTGAGCAAATCTGCAGTACACTAATTATTCACTAGAGATTCAACTCAGTTTAAATTTTTCTCCAAGAGAGGCTTTCTACCGGAGAATTTTATGCAAAACAGCTTCCTTTAAGAGCAAATTGATCGAGAAGAATATTGACTACGAGTTCAGAACGAAATATTTTGCTGAAGCTGTACGCTTTTAGGCACAATGTATACATACACACCAATGAAAAACAGCTGAAATTTTCGAGAAAAAAACCTGGAAGAAAAGTACGAATATTTAGTTTACTTGCATCTTATGATTGCTCATGAAAATCTTCGAATTTTTGGACGAACACAGAAAAAGTTTCCACAAAGTCTACGGTACTTAAATCGAATATTTAACTTACTATAATAGAGGAATTATTGAAAAAGTCTACGGAATTTAGTGCGAATATTCAACTTACTTTCAATTGAAAAGAATCAAGAAAGTCTATTGAGATTAATGCCAACATTCAACTTACTTATGCTCGAGAAAATTTTAGGAAAATCCACGGAGTTAAGCTTTATTTTCACCGTATTTACAAACAAGTCCAAATTCTCCTGCAGAGTTCAAGGAGCTCGGTATCGATACTCAGCTTATTTATATCCATAATAACGTTGGGCTAAAACTTCCCCAGGCTTCTGCACGAAGATTTACCATAGTTTTGTGACTGTAAACGCTGCACAAACGACATACGGTACAGATCACAGAAAGGCACTCGGCAAAGCATCTCAGGATCAAAACAATAATCCATCAAAAAAAATTAGAGACAAAGCAGAACACTTAACTACTACGACTAAAGGACATACAACAATGACTAAGAAGTTAACTCTACAGCATTTGTAGCCTATTAAGCACGGAGATATGATAAAATGGTACTTAACCTATTCAGGAACAACAGCTAGTCCTCGAGAAGGCGATAAGAAGTGTCGCCAATGAGATGTTTACCTTGTACCGATCGGGAGACGAAAAACCGACACCGTTCCGCATCACCTCTCTCAACAAACTGAGTTGAGCAGAGCTCCACCTCCACACATTCATGGAGTGCATCACCACCGCCACTCCACCTCCACCGACACTTTACTATAAAAAGAGCAGAGAGAGCAATACTACGGCCAGAACTGTCAGAACAAAGTGTGCTTGGTTGTAACTACGAGAAATGATGGAAAAAAACACGACCTTAAATCAGAAATACTTCACGAACTACACACTACAAAAAGAGCAGAGAAAACAATACTAAGTGTGTTCGGCTAGAAATGGGAGAATAAAGCGTGCTGCATGGTAACTACGGGAACTTATAAGAAACACTTGACCTTAAATCGTGATTACTTAGTGAACTATTAGTGCTCCTCAGGTTTGGCATGCGATGGACATTTTTTTAGTTTGAATAAAAACACGTTGCCTTTACCATTGCAAATCAGATAATATTTCTGTTCCAATTAAAAAATCTAAAGAATGAAGCCAAAAAGTTTTGTCTTCAACTTTCCGTATACGAGCGTTTAAATTTGGTAATGGAAAAGTGAAGACCACAAACCAGCCGAACGCGTCCGAGTAGGCAAATTTGTTTGGGTGTTCTGTCGAAAGGTTTTGAGTGGCATTGCGTGCTCTGGCGAAGCAGCCCTGCTGACATTGAACTCTTGTCATGCCAGTCTGTGACACGACATGTATTGTATTACACCTGTAATTCATATTGGCCGAAACCTTATGTGAATTTAAATATTGTAGTTATTTTTATTCGTTGAGAATCGTCTTAAGCGACTTATTCTCGCATTTAATTTTTTAACTCGTTTCTTATATGCAGACAAAATGTTAAAATAGCGATGGGTTCTGTATGGATGACCATTTTGAAAATCAGGATAAGAATAATAAACTGTACAAGCCACGGCATTGCTGCCTTGAAATACTTCGTCATCATAGCAACTGAAGTTCTATCAGAGCGTGCATTTTGTGTGTGTACACCTGAAGTAATATACTGTGCAGTAAAAGATATATTTTTATTGATTATTCATAGTGCCGACTCAAACATCATCTCGGTCAAGCATGAAAAGTCAGATTTTTCTAGCTATAAACTAATTTCCTGAATTCTGATCTAGTAAAATATTAAGCTCACATTCAGAAAAACTGAGAAGACTTTGATGAAAGTGATTCGGTCGTGGAATAAGAGGAACAGACGCTTTGTTTTTCATTTATTTTGCTGATTCCAAACAGTAAAGCTGATTCCAAACTTGGATAATACTTCTCTATAAAGCAGGTGTAGACGTCCATAAATCATTATTTCTGAGAACTAAACCAGCTCTTGGAACAAAATGAAAACACTTAACAAATTTAGGGTGTGTGATTTGAATTGAACACATTTAAAGCATTAAAAGAGGAACATATTTTGTTAAAACTATTAGTCCTGACTTAAAACAAGTTCTTAGTTTCCTACGGCATTCCTTTATGGCAACGGATAGCCCCAGTTGCGTCCTTCCGCTGCATGAAACGGTCGGGTCGACAACTACGCTGCTCCCAGCCCCTTCCGGTCTAAAGCACTTCTGTGGGAATTATTTTCGCTTACGCACATTCCGTCTAAAGTAAGTTAGTCTCGCGCTGTTTTCCACAACACCTTCTCAAAATCCCACCATGCTGAGACAAATAAATCGGAAATATATCCGATTTTAATACAGTAAGTTAGTCTCGCGCTGTTTTCCACAACACCTTCTCGAAGTCCCACCATGCTGAGACAAATAAATCGGGAATATATCCGATTTGTAATACAGTAAGTTAGTCTCGTGTGTTTTTCCACAACATCTTCTCAAAGTCCCACTATGCTGAGACAAATAAATCTTGAATATTTTCGATTAATTTTAATTCAGTAAGCTAGCCTCGCGCTGTTTTCCACAACACCTTCTCTGAGTCCCACTATGCTGAGACAAATAAATCGGGAATATTTTCGCTTAAGCCCATTTTGTCTAAAGTAAGTTGGTGTCGCGCTGTTTTCCACAACGCCTTCTCTGAGTTCGACGATGCCGAGACAAATAAATATTGTGCAGGAAAGAGCTTTCAGCGCAAGTTCCCTAGGCAACCGTGCGGAGCTAGTGCTTCCCGCATGTTTGCCTGTCCCTGATCCTTCCTTGTCTCCTTCCGTTACGACGCAATGCATCACCTGGAACAGTGTGCGCAGTTTACTTATAGTGACTTTTTTCTGAAGTATTCGTTTCGAAAATGTGAGTTAACCAACGATCATAGCATGCGTGATTTTATATTGTCACTTTTTCTACAGCCATTGAAACGCGTTCGAATTTATGACTATATATTTTGTCTGAGTATCGACATCACAGGTACGTACTTCATACTGCTTTGCAATCGAACTTACTAAGTTTTTAGTTTAAATTTTGAACTTCAAGTCAATTATGAACATCATGAACAAAAGGGGACTACGCAATCGTGCAGCTGGCTGGTTGGATTTGTTCTATTTCTTCCATTTGCATTGTTTATATCTTTTTGAATGAAAGTGTGGAAAGTTCAAACGCAATCAATATCGATAATATTAACATTACTACTAAATCGTTTTAGATCATTCAACAAAAAATTGTTTCCATCAGAATTTATTTTTATAAATAAGCTCAAGAAAATGCGTTTTTCTGCCTTCTTTCAAACAGCGTCAAAATTTATTGTGCTGATATAAAAGATTATGAAAATAATAAATTCAAAAACCATGCTTTGAAACTCTTTTATGGAAGTAAATTATTAAAATATATAAGTTTGGCCAACATCAACTTCAGCTCAACAAAGTTAAGCCTGGAAAAATAAACCTGCATCAGCCGCGGACTTTCGAGACTTTCTAAAATGGTTTTATTTTTGCATCGGGAACAAAGAATCGGGTATAAAATCTTCCGGGGATTCTGTCGAGGTTTTCCGGAGTTGAAAGATTTAGATTTGGGCTCAGGTACGCGGCGCTGATGAGATAGACTCTGTCGAATTCTAGGCTCGTGCGAGCGGTGGACGAAGCGGTGCGATTTTGAAGCTGCGTGGTCACCGAGGAGCGAGTGCTATGACTTCGCTGGCGAGATAAGCGAGGAATACTTGCAATTTTTGACGCGTCTCCGTGCTGATAAATGTCAAGCGAAATATTTTTTAAATGGCTTCTTGAGGACATGTATTTTGCGCAAAATTATGGAGCTGATGAGTAAAATAACAAGGGTTAAACATAAATGTGCACCTTAAAATAGCGTTGATGATAGGATGGCCCAGAAGTCGCTGAATTTATTCCGACCCACAAATTTATTCCGTTTGTGTAAATTAAAGAAGTTTTTGCGCGCGTTTTTGAAGCATGCTGGAAGGCATAAAAAGAGTGAATAAAACAAAAACGATCGGGAAATTGCTACCTTTGCTCGCACCTGACGAGCTAAAATAACGTTGGCGCTCAATCTAGGCTATCAGCTCGAAGCGTTGAGAAGTGAGCACTGCAGACCATCGCAGCATTTCTGAACTAATGGAACGAGTCATCAAATGCTCCCTATGTTTTTGCTTTGAAAATCACCAAAGAAAGAGCTTTTGTTTCAGTCTCAAATTGTAGGAAGAATTTCTTGGAAAAATAATGCATTACTGCTAGAATACAGCATAAAACGCCTCCATTTTTTTCCGTACAGTTGTTCTACTCATGGGGCCTAAGGGATTGTCTACCGTGAGTCTGACGAAACAAAGAACATGCTAATGAAAGCCTAAAAAATACGCAATAATAAAAACTCGTTTTTTTACCCTAAATTTTACTTGATCACCGACAACAGAGAAGATTCTATTACAGGATTCAAAAGAATCAGAGCTCTTTTATCCTGAATTTTACTTGAGCACCGACAACAGAGAAGATTCTATTACAGGATTCAAAAGAATCAGAGCTCTTTTATCCTGAATTTTACTTGAGCACCGACAACAGAGAAGATTCTATTACAGGATTCAAAAGAATCAGAGCTCTTTTATCCTGAATTTTACTTGAGCACCGACAACAGAGAAGATTCTATTACAGGATTCAAAAGAATCAGAGCTCTTTTATCCTGAATTTTACTTGAGCACCGTCAACAGAGAAGATTCTATTACAGGATTCAAAAGAATCAGAGCTCTTTTATCCTGAATTTTACTTGAGCACCGACAACAGAGAAGATTCTATTACAGGATTCAGAAGAATCAGAGCTCTTTTATCCTAAATTTTACTTGAGCACCGACAACAGAGAAGATTCTATTACAGGATTCAGAAGAATCAGAGCTCTTTTATCCTGAATTTTACTTGAGCACCGACAACAGAGAAGATTCTATTACAGGATTCAGAAGAATCAGAGCTCTTTTATCCTAAATTTTACTTGAGCACCGACAACAGAGAAGATTCTGTAACAGGATTCAAAGGAACCAGACAGAGCACTAGCATATAGCAACATCGATGTTAACACTCTGCTCCAACTAGTCCCTTTGATGAAGAGATGCCAGCTCGAGTGAGACGATCTGGTAGTATCGGAGGCCAAGCTTGAGAACGCTCTCCGGCCGCCCCTCGGCTCAAGTGATTGCCAAATTCATTGCGAGGGATGATGCAGGCGAGGGACGGGCTTCGCGAGAAAACATGCAAAGCTGAGGGAAGATTTGCCCGCGATGTGACCAGAAATGTTTAAGGCAAAGCACCAGTGATATTTGTATGACTAGTGGAACTGCACGTGTTCAAATTGTCGTATTTGTTATTCAAGTTTACAAACACTTGAAAGTTTCTGCGATGAAATAGTAGAATTTGTAGTTTGAGCTTATAATCACTTGAAATTTAATGCGATCAAATAGTGAAATCTGTAGCCTAAGGTCCCAAAAACTTGAAATTTAATTCGATAAAATAGTGGAATTTGTAAGTTAAGTTCATAAATAGTTAAAATTTATTCGATTAAATAGTAGAATTTGTAATTCAAGTTCACAAATACTGGTAATTTAATTCGAAAAGTTATTCCTGGACAAAATCAAGGGCTTTTGTAAAGACGACGGCGTGACACGTTGGCAAAACCCTGTTTATCTCCCTAACCCCCGCGCCGTGAGGCCCCTGCTGTCCTAAACAACTTTGCCCTTGCATTTTGCAGTGCGGTTACTTGCGACCGCCAAGCACTGTAGTGAAATGAACGCGTCAAGTATTATACGGGAGCTGAATGAGCAAGTGCATGAGCCCGAAGTTGTCTTTAGTCCTTTTTGATACGTCCATCAGAATTAAAAGTTGCTCTCAGAATTCCAAAAAAGATTGCGCAATCGATTCATTTTTCAAGTGAAAAATAAAAATATCCCGCTTTCCCTGAACTCAAATTATTAATTTTACTTCAGCTTGAGAATTAGAAGAAAAACGCAACGACCGAGTGGGGCGAGAAGGATCCGGGAAAGAACAGAAGAGGGCGGGGGAGCGGGACGTTGTACTGAGGGAGCGCGGCCTTGAAGTGTGAGGTCGATAGAGAGAGGAGCTGCAGCTGTGGCGGCCGCAGCTGTAACAGCTGCAGCAGCAACAACTGTAGCAGCTATAACAGCAGCAGCAACAGATGCAGTATGAACAACTGTAGCAGTAGCAACAGCTGTAGTAAAAACAACTGTAGCAGCTATAACAGCAGTAGCTCTAACAGCTATGCCAACAACAGCTGTATCAGCTATAACAACAGCAGCCACAGCTGCAAAAAAACAACTGCAGCATCTATAACAGCAGCAGCAACATCTGCAGTAAAAACAACAGCAGGAGCAACAACAGCTACAGCAGCTATAACAGCAGCCCCAACAACAGCTAAAGTAGCTTTATAACAGCTGCAACAAAAGCTGCAGCAAAAACAACAACAGCAGCTATAACGGCATAGGCGACAACAGTTGCAGCAGATACAACAACAGCGGTAATAACAGCTGCAGCACCTGAAGCAGAAGTGACAACTAAAGAAGGGGTAGCGAGCGATTGCTACAGTAAGTGTAATAGCAGCGGCAACAACAAATGTGGTAACAGCTGCGGCTATTGTAACAGCTTCGGCAGTAACAACAGCAGCGGCAACAATAGGGACAAAATTTAGTGTCAGTAGTAACAAAAGTACGCAATTGCAACAGTGGCAGAGATAACAGCAATAACATAAGCAGAGGTAGCAAGAGTAACAGCAGTTTAGCAGTCGTGCAGCGACTAACAACTGAAACAAAGACTAAAAACAGTTGCAGCCACAGTAACACGAGCAGCTACTGCTATATTGCAACCACAGTAATATGAGCAACTACTGCTATAATGATGACAACAAACTATGGCAACACTTGATAATAATAATTGAAATTGTAACTCATGAGACCTGCTGCCCTAGTGATGCTTTCATAGAGAAACTCCCCTGACTTTCATATTTTGCATGGACTTACTTTTAGCTTTGCTCCTATTTTATCTGCGCAAATGTGTACGACAAATTTAAACTCCATGTCTAATCATCAGTGTCTTATTTCCTTGGTGCACCACATGACGGAGCGTGATCCTGCACTAACTCGTTGAAGCCAATCTACATTCAGAACACTTCCATTGCACCTTGCACCACCGTGTTTCTCAGATCCCCGTTCCTTCTGAATTAGTTGTGTTCGCACGAGAGCTTGAGCTATTGTCACGACCACTGCCTAATTAGGCCATGAGATCACCTGCTTCAGGCGCAACACGGTACGCAATTTCCCCCTCGTTTTACCCCTATTTTTAATGCCTGCACTGCACATTACATGCTCTGTATAGTATCGGATATCGTTCCGCACACTTGTTCCTTCCTGTTTGCTCATTTTTTATCCATGTACATAAACGTTGTGTGCCTGCTGTGCTGATATGGTTTCACAGGAAGTTTAGAAACTGCATACATTGTAGGTCTATACTTTATCCGTAACTTAACAAAAAGGAAGGATTGAGAGGGCAATTGAAAAACTGTAAGCCCACGAAAATTACCTCACCAGAGTTATAAATTGCCGTTGGCCTCAAGGCTTTTAAAACAAACGTTTAAGCACTAGAGGATTCTGCAACTTAATAATGAGACTGACATTAGCAAACCGAGCTTTAAGTGTGTGTGTGTGTATGGCTCCGTGAATACGGATGTATGGGTGTGGGTATGTGAGTATGAGCGCGTGTCTATGAATCGGGCAAAAATTCGCGCATTTCATTAGTACCAACTGATAACAGGTATACATTCATGCATAAATTCATTCCTTTGCAAATATTGACAAAGAAATCAAGACTTTGTTGCTACAAGATTTACATAATACGAAAAGCATGTTCATTATCGCTTGAGCACTTAAAGTACATAAACGAATATGACGCAGAAATTTAATGCGAGATTTGGAACAAAGTCATTAAAGCAGCCAAAATTTGAAGCGCTTGTTCGTCAGGGATTATATGCCTACAGCAGAGTACATAAATGACCATATTGCATGATTTCATGGTCATATTAAGAACCAAGTGATACGAGCAGCTAAAAGCTCATGCGTGTAAAATGAGACTCATATACTATGTTTAATGCTAGTTCGACTCACAATAAACGCGTATGGTGCAGTTATAACTAACGCTGGTATCATAGTAAAGAAATGTTGAGGTGAAAATGTTCACCGTTCTATCAAGACGCGAATGATAGGCCACTAAGTTCAATTCCTATCTCTTGTGCTCGGTGGCACAGTCCTATCTCGCGGTGGCACAGCGGTTAAGGGATCGGACTTGTATGTTGGAGTAGCGGGTTCGTATCCCGGCGCTGGCGCTGCGATTTTCCCCGTTTGGTATGAGGGAAAGCTCAAGCACAATACACCACTCGACCCAGGTGTCGGAAATGGGTACCGGCTTTACGGGGGAACCGTCATGGTGTCCTATATATAGGCTTAGTTGAAAGACATTTGAAAAACCAATGCTTAAGATCATATGTATCAGGCTTTATTGGAAATAAAGCATCCCAAAGATGCCGATGTTTGTTTGTTTGTTTGTTTGCTTGTTTGTTTTGTGTGAGATCGACTGCAGAACTTCGGTTGATGTAGAAAACGAGAGGCACGCGTTATTGTGATGATTATTTGAACCCTTTAGAGCGTTTCTCGTAGCAACAAACTGCACCCCACACCTCATCCCTCAATACTCTGATGCCAGATTGAGTTACACTAAATTGTTGTTCTCAATGTGCTATTAGAACGTTCTTTTTCTTACTTAAAGTTAACACCGATTTTTAAAAGGAAAAAATATGTCTTTATGGTACAAGAAAGCTAAAGTGAACTTTCAGCCTATTGAAACTACAAAAAAACGTCGGTTCGTTCTTGGGTGATTATTCTAGTCTCCTGGTTATATATCCGGATTTACACATACCACAAAATTGAGAGAAAAAATTTCACATAAAGTTTTTAAAATTTTATTAAAGTTTCTCTCCTAATACGTTTTCTTTGCCTTTTCTTTTCCAAAAGAAAATCCCTGCTAAACTCATTCAAACACTTCACACGTCATGCCCTATTGAGAGCAACGTAAATGAAAATGGAATTATGTCACAGGGTATCCTGCAGCGGTTCAAGTTGAAAAACGAACTATTGCCGAAATAAATTTCTCACTTAAAATGCAACTCGGGATTACTGAAGTCAACGCCAGTCATGAGAAAGGCAACTAGAATATCACTCATGCACGGCATGGCAAGGCCTTCTTTTCATTTCGATTGCAATAATAATTTGACTAGAACTATCGACAAACAAAACCATCTCTTGACGACGCTTACCGATATATCTGCCATTAACGTTCATCAGTTCTCATGTGAGTTTGATATAAAATTGTATCGTTTGATACTAAATTGTATCTGTAATTAGTAAGTGGGGCCAGATGATCAAACTCCGTCGTAACAGTAAATCAGACGACAAAAGTTAATCTCTACCCTCCAATCACCGAGTGCTTGCCAGACGCTTATAGGGGAAGAGCAGGATAGCAGTGAGCCGAAATAAGATGGGCCTTAACAAAACAAAAACAATTTATTTCAACAAAAAGAATGCCTACCTCTCACGGGACCTCACATTTCTCCGCCAGAAATACTCATTCCCATAGAGACAATAGCTGTATCCCCCCACTCTCCTGATGTTGAATTCTTTATTTTAGGTCTGCAGTATAGACGCCAGGGATCACTACCATCACTCCATTCATTTACTTGAATCGCTTTGAGCGAAGCTGCTGCATTCACTTAAGACTCTCATGAAAACTTGATAAGGTCACATAAATTACGCTATCAATCCGTTATCATGCATTTTATGGAAGTTGATATGGAATTATACCTATTATCTTACCTTTTATAGTGTCAGTATGAAGTTAAATAACAGCTATTATGGAAGTCACATATATGACGCAATCAATCCGTTATCAGGCATATCAGGGAAATTGTTTACATTTGTACGCATATTTCTCTCGCAGAAAATTTTACATTGAATGGGAATAAATTATTATACATGTCATATTATCATTATGTTCTTAAATAATGTGTGTCATGAAACCGCTTGGAAACACAATAAAATGTAATATCTTTTAAGAGGATTATGAAACAATTTTAGATTCAATGAACCCCATAGCTAATTGTACCTGGTCAACCGGATATTTCTTATAGACTGCTGAGCCTGGAAACATGGCAGGCTGAGTTGCAGTACAAACTGCCGCAAACCAGTAACTCTCGTCTCCGCGCTGTGAACTGCGTACACGGGCCAGGCTGTGCGTGTGTGTGGCGCGCTAATGACTCCTGCATCTCAGAAGCCCAGTCAGACTTTTTCGCCAGAGCATGCATGTTTTTTGCGGCCTAAGTGATTTAATAACTGGGGCGGCGAAAAATATGCATGCAGGCGACGAAAAAGTTAGACTGGGAGGCATAGGTAGCACCAATTAATCGGTAGCTTTTCCTACCCTGGCGACAGGAGCCACACGCGCGCACCTTTTGCAACGCAAGCGGTTACAACTCTCGTATTAAGATTGTCAAACCTTGGCTTTCATTGATTTTTAGCCTTCAAGATTTATAAATACGATTTTTTGTAAAGTGAATTTTCCGCATGAAAATCATTCAGCCTTTGGTATCGCTGAGCGTTTTTCCTATTTCCTTTGTTTTCACCTGTGTTTTTGAAAAATAGATTATATATACAGCATTTCTGGAAAACTTTACTTGCATAATTTGGGTCTGGAAAGGTCTAAATTTCATCAATATTTCCGAAAATAGCATGAATTTTAAAACTTTTCCTTGTAGTTAAGGTTACATTTCATGATTCAGGCCTTAAAAGGCTCTAACTGGCAATATTGGCTTGAAAAATACCAGCCTAGCAGTCCTGGCTGGCCTTCTAAAAAGGAACACCATAGCGTAGCCGCAACGAACTACGTAGTCAGTTTCCCACCTCGAGACGCTGGTCGCGACGTGAGCCGCCAGTGTTCACGGAGGAAATTTAAATAATGCTGCTGACCGACTAGCAGTTACAAGCTTAATTTTCTTAAATACTTCACCGAAGTAAAATGAAGGCACGATACAATTAATGCTATCTATTTTAAATTTTCATAGTGCATTTGAATTTTTAATTAGAATTGAACTCTGGACTTCAGTTTAAGTCATCGCGGTCAACGCTTTAAGCATCCAATTTGCCACAATTGCGGGTGTAAGGATTATCTCTCGCGCGATATTATTATTATTTTTGTTATTTTCCTGTCCGTACAATTGCGTTGTGAAGCATCTTAACCATCCGTACTGCAAGTGGCTGTAATTTTTGCACTAACCCCGGGCAGGTAGTCTGCAAGAGTCATTCTACAAGGGAGGATTCTACCTGCTGCTTATACATTAGGCCATAGCGTGTTATTCAATTTACATTCTCATTCATTAATTCTGTTGAATGGTTTGCAAGGTACAATCATATTGATGTACTCTTTACATGTATTGTTAGAATGACGTATTCTATACATGTATTAATAGAATAACGCATTCTATACATGTATTGTTAGAATGACGTATTCTATACATGTATTGTTAGAATGACGTATTCTATACATGTATTGTTAGAATGACGCATTCTATACATGTATTGTTAGAATGACGTATTCTATACATGTATTAATAGAATAACGCATTCTATACATGTATTGTTAGAATGACGTATTCTGTACATGTAATGTTAGAATGACGTATTCTATACATGTATTGTTAGAATAACGCATTCTATACATGTATTGTTAGAATGACGTATTCTATACATGTATTAATAGAATAACGCATTCTATACATGTATTGTTAGAATGACGTATTCTGTACATGTAATGTTAGAATGACGTATTCTATACATGTATTGTTAGAATAACGCATTCTATACATGTATTGTTAGAATGACGTATTCTATACATGTATTGTTAGAATGACGTATTCAATACATGTATTGTTAGAATGACGTATTCAATACATGTATTGTTAGAATGACGTATTCAATACATGTATTGTTAGAATGACGTATTCTATACATGTATTGTTAGAATGACGTATTCAATACATGTATTGTTAGAATGACGTATTCAATACATGTATTGTTAGAATGACGTATTCAATACATGTATTGTTAGAATGACGTATTCAATACATGTATTGTTAGAATGACGTATTCTATACATGTATTGTTAGAATGACGTATTCAATACATGTATTGTTAGAATGACGTATTCAATACATGTATTGTTAGAATGACGTATTCAATACATGTATTGTTAGAATGACGTATTCAATACATGTATTGTTAGAATGACGTATTCTATACATGTATTGTTAGAATGACGTATTCAATACATGTATTGTTAGAATGACGTATTCAATACATGTATTGTTAGAATGACGTATTCAATACATGTATTGTTAGAATGACGTATTCTATACATGTATTGTTAGAATGACGTATTCAATACATGTATTGTTAGAATGACGTATTCTATACATGTATTGTTAGAATGACGTATTCTATACATGTATTGTTAGAATAACGCATTCTATACATGTATCGTTAGAATGACGTGTTCTATACATGTATAATTAAACTAGAGATAATTACATCCACCAGTCTTTCTATAGCTTTGCATCTTCGCCCACAAGTTGTGTAGGCACATCCCGACACAATGAATTTTTCCTAATAATTGTAGACTCATACCCTATTTCATGTCCCAAGAATATGTTCATTCTTCCACCCACCTCTTTTATTCTTGGCATACTCGGCAAAAGCATGCCTTCCTTTTATGCCTCGTGAGATTGTTCACTCTTCCCTACGACATGTCACCTATTAATTAGAACTGAACCTACGATAAACGCAATGACTAGTATAATATTTCATATTAGTTTTTAATATCTACGCAATCATGTGAAAATATAATGAAGCACGGTACTTTGGTAAATAAATTAATGCAATGAACGTATCACTATGTTTTTCCCTTAGACCTGAAGAGAAAGTCTGGAGGCAGAGTTGTGATAGACAGTTCTGCAAATAAATATGGCCTCCCAATATTCAGTCATAACTGTCCTGTTTCTAACAGAAATGGGAAGAAAAATACTACTAGTTCGTTAAAATGTGTTCATTGCAATCTTAGTTAAAGGTTTGAAATAAAAAAACACATCTAAGAATACGTACGTGTTTTAAAAAATAATGTGTAACTTTCAATTCACTTTTCAAGTCGAAATTCGATCGAAGCTTGATCAAATTTGCCTGAAAGTGTTACCCCTCTCTTAAAGCTCCAGCGCTCTCGGACCGCCAGCGCCCTCCGCTTTTGTGAAACATTTCATGTATTGTAGATTTAACTAACTAAATATAACAAATATCCATTTGAAAATAAAAATCTTACAATATGGCGACATTAGACCAATGAATAAAATGGAAAATAAATAAATGAACACAAGTAGAGTAGCAAGCCTTAAACAGAACTCTAAGATGTAGATATGCTGCTCATAAAGTTATGTTGTTGGCTGATCAACCGATATTCATATATTCATGTATACAAAAATAAATACATTAATATATAGAGAAAAATATGCATTTTACTATCGCATATGCTATATGTACAATATAGCAGAATACAATTAACTCCCAGGTTCAACGTGAGCGTTAGACGATGTCATTTCGCTTAAAATCGTGCGCATCAAAAAGCGCACTGCGCCCCGTGCTGCTTTCAACTCCACAAACACGCTACTTCTTTTTCAAAACTACTCTCAGAGAACACGAGAGTAGCGACGGTAGTTAGATCTACAAACAATATATAAAAACTTAATTGTGCTTCTTAATCACAATTGTGCACATCGAAGCCTAATTCTGCTCAATACCTACAAGAGAAATTTCAGAATTACACAATCAAAACCCAATTGTGCTTTCTAATATGGCATTTATGCTATCAAATCCTATTTATAGTTCCTAACATGGAAATGTTCAATGTTACATTCCTACATGTAACCTTGTAAATTGACACAAAGTGCCCCGTAACCAAAATAAAATTCACTGTACATTCACTATCTTATAAAATTCACTATTCACACTCACCTGCTGCGAAGGAAGACAGACACCAAACTGCTGCTGGACTTAAAACTGAAACTGCCACCCACTTGCGTCTTACTACTTGCTGTTGAATCATTTTTTCTTTACACAATATTATGACTCAATACACTAATGAATTATGAATATGATGTCTGTTTATTGAGGAGCATATACTTCGCAGATAGAATCAAAACCTCGCAAAAAGTAACTCTGCATATTTAAAAAAAAACATTCGCCACGTTTTTACATCTTAAGACAGGCACGTTACTACCTCGAGAACAGTTCATTGTAAAATTATTGAAAATTTAAATAATGTTTAGAAGCTTGATTTCACGTCACATCACCACGGCAGATAGTGCATCACTACCTGGAAAGGGTAAAATTTTTACGCAAAAAATTTCGACTTGAAATGCTGCTCATCATTTCGACAAAACTCCAGCGAGTTGAAAATTGTGAATATTTTCTTATTATATTTATATTTTCTGATAGAAGCTCGTGCATTTTGTTGCAGAATACCACAATGAATTTTATAAATGCACACAATCAGAAAAGAGCTCCCTGATTACTTTAAGAACACAGTAAAAATACTTTGCACAGTTAATCCTTTCAACTTAGTCGTTCTGTTTTCCCTTTGAACACTCTCTTAAATGTTGTGAATATTTGAACCTGAAGTTGATATACTTTGGTGTATATTTTGTGTACTTTTGAACAAAAACCTGTCAAAAATAATTACTAAGTAATTTGTGAAATACAAGTTTTAAGCAAAATTTGTACGGTTTATCTTCAAAAACACAACTTTCCGCAATAAATATTTTAAAAAATTTTGTTTAACGACGTGCATCATTTACCCGAACTGTGGAAAAAATTTCAAGTAAGGCCTAAATTCGAAAATGCCAAAAATATTTTGCTCCAATTTTTGAAAATTGAGTGACCGTCATCAAGGTCGTCGTAAAAACTATTTTAAAAATGACAAATCCGCATTTGGAGTACACGTTCCGTTCCTACAATAAGTTCTATACGTACAATACGTATTTGATATATTCATGTACGTCGGCTGATAATTATCAAAATAAAAACAAAAAAGTTCATCCATTTTTTTCCTCGCACTTTCTGTGTAAGGCATTTTCTTTCAATTCTGTCGCTCTTGAAAATTAATTCATAACGTCTTTAAAATTCTAGGAGCAAGTTTATCAATGAAACACACGATTAACCCTTACGGTCAAGTGAAGATTTTAAGTACACCAGGATCGAACTCAAAGTGTCGTTGTAGACGACAGGATATTGCGTAGTGAGTGGGTTGTGATAGCAGATTCGTGCGTGGTGCACGAAACCGTTGGTCACGAGGGTGAGGACGCTGAAAGCGCACGTACGATAACTACGACTCAGCCCGAATCGTTCTGGAGCAGCAACTGCAAAATGATTTGCACACCAATGACTAAATTTTTAAAAGAATGTTTTGGAAGAATCATTACGTCAGATTGTTTTCATTTCATTTTAACGAAGAGAAGAATTGCTCACCAACGATGCAACTTTTTATTGAATTTGTTGGAAAATCGTGGATGTCAGATTGTTTGAAATTCATTTTAAAGGCGAGAAGAATTGCTTGCTAATCAACGACGAAATTTTTAAATGAATTACTTCGGACAATCTTGACGTAAGATTCTTTTCACTTCTTTGTAGCGACGAGAAAAATAGCTAACCGACGATGCAGCTTTTCAATTAGATTGTTTGAAAATCGTGGACGTTAGAGTGTTTCTATTTCAGCATCATGCAACTCGCATTCATACCATGCATTTTTCTCTCATAATTTCAGCTTACGCCGAAAATAAGCATCATCCGTCAAGAAATGTTAGTAACATCTACTCCACGTTGCACACTTGTTGCAGGTGAAACTATTTTTAAGCTGAACGTGAACTGGAGCACTGCAATGGCTCGGTATTCCCAAAGACATAGGGAATTTTTGTGGAGTCTTCTTAAGGAAACTTCCCTGAGCGTGAGATCGCTTGGCCTTTGTCTGCCTCGGTGAGTGAGGTGCGTGTGTTTCCCCTCGATAAGTCCGCTCCTCAGTGAGAGCTACAAGCTTAAATGGCTCCTGAAAACAAGGCCCTATTTTTTATTAATTTTTTTTGTTGAAAAGCTCTTGTCAACAGGCTACAAAGGGAAGATTTATGAACAATTTACGTTCAGTTTTTTTGATAGCTTATTTAGTTAGGACCGTAAAATGTTATTTTCTCCTGATGAATTGCCATTCGTTTTTTTTTCCTCTAATCGAAAGCGAAGTAGTACGAAATGCATTCAAAAACAATTATATTTTATCTAATCATACTAATCTTATAGCTTTTGATGAAAACGATTTTTATAAAAATTTGTGGTTTCTTACATATAAAATAAAAGGTTATTTCAGTTAGTCTGTTGTTTGGGTAATTGTCAGACCAATGACAGAACTTCGTTTTTTAATAACTGGCCAATGTTATGACAATCTTCTGACCATCGATAACCATTTTATCAATAACTGACAATTCTTTGGATAATTATTAAACAAATTACGAAGTTTCATTTTTCTGATCAGGCAATAGTTCAAATAACCAAGGACCATCATTTTTCCCTTAACCGGTCATGGTTAAGGTAATTTTTAAAGTAACGAAAACTCATCCTTTTTTGAGAGCTACTTAAGACAATCATTTCATTACTGCATCAGATCAAAGCGCCTGCTCAGAAAAATCATCAAAAGCCGGCCGCCTCACCCAGTTTACAGGACGCGTTATAAATACGAGCAATGAGGCGTATCTAAAATGACACTGGCATTTACATATAAATACGACCAGTTGGGCGCAATGACGCTGACATATACATATAAATACAACCAGTGATGCGTAATGACACTGACATATACAATTAAATGCGACCAGTGAGACGTATCTAAAATGACACTGACATATGCAAGGCGCTCGGTGAACACAGACGTGCTCGCCCGCCCTCCTATCTTGCAAGTCATGCCTCCGGCCCGACCAGGGGGCAGCGTGACGTCACGTCTTTTCCGTTTCAGGAGAAACTTTTTTGCGTTCCGAAGTACAGCGATAATTACATGGAAACACTCTGGGAATTTTTGGGGTGCTGCCAATCTCTTTCTTAGAACTAGGGGCTTCGTAGTTGGAGGTGAAGTTCATAACTTCGGTTTGAACGCGGTGTTTGAGAGACCGCTCTACATTTATATTCACTGATTTATTAAACAAAAAAACGACACTAGATATGAATCACAATTGAGGGTGGTATTGAAGATGACTTTACGTTGTAACAATATAAGCTTTGATCCTCCTCATTTTGTCTTGAAGCAGCGCAGTATGATGATTTCTAAACGAAAACGTAAATTCATTGTGATTTGAAGCTGTGCTGACAACTGTGGGAGCTTTCTTCTTGTCTGCCTGTCGAGTGGGTGTCTTGTTTATCCAGTCAAGGGGGAATAGTTGCCTTTTAATTAAAAGCCGGGTATTCTGTCTCCCTGCCGAGTGGGTGTCTTGTTTGTTCAATAGAGTGGGCATGGTTGCCTGCTTAGAGCTTGGTATCCTGTCTACCCTGCAAAGGGGGCATGGATGCCTGCTTAGAGCTTGGTATCCTGTCTACCCTGCAAAGGGGGCATGGATGCCTGCTTAGAGCTTGGTATCCTGTCTACCCTGCAAAGGGGGCATGGATGCCTGCTAGAGCTTGGTATCCTGTCTACCCTGCAAAGGGGGCATGGATGCCTGCTTAGAGCTTGGTATCCTGTCTACCCTGCAAAGGGGGCATGGATGCCTGCTAGAGCTTGGTATCCTGTCTACCCTGTCGACACAGTGGGGTTGGTAGTTGAAAATTTGGGATCCTGTCCATCAGACAAGGTTCCTCACGAAGAGCTTGATATCCTGTCTACTTGTCAAATTTTATGGTTGCCTACTGAAAGTTTGGTAATTTGCTTAGTGAACGTGTGGTTTTAATGTCATACTTTTACCACAAAATATAAAAGAAATGAGTTGAAATCGTAAGCCAGTGATTGGTTTAATGAGCATCAGCTGCAATTTAATGAAGTGTAACGGTTCATCATAGCGTGGAGTAATTTGAATAGTTTATCCGTAATTTTAGTGTTCGTGTTACACGGGGGGAGAACCAAATTTTTCTAAAAATTTCAAAGTTTAGCAACTGGTTTATTAAGAAAACATAAACAGAAAATCATCGAAAGGAGACCATGAGACTAATAATGTGTGAGATTATTAACCCTTTACTCAATGTGTCCGCCTATATTTAAAAAAACTACCTCCACACAAAGTCTAAAAGCTACGCAGGTTTTGTATATTAAGGCAACTGAGTTATTTGCTCAACATTCCTTAATAACAACTTAAAGATTTGCGGGACTCAAAGTCAAGAGATCCTGTAAGTTGCTTACTCTAATTTACCCCAAACGGCCTAATCCAGTGGGGTCAAGTCCGGGCTTACCGAAGGCCAGAAGTTGGGTGGCCTAAATTCAAGGAAATTAACTCAAACTGCGAGATAAAGCACGCAAAGAAAGAGACAAACGCCCTGAAGGAAAATTCTTCTAGCTAAAGGTAATGCAAATTATCAGAAATGAAAGCGAATGTCGAAAGATTTAAAATCTTAAAACAGGACATGAGGAATTTCTGCGTTTTCCTGTGCGACTTTGTCCATCCTCCTGGGTACATACATAGTTCCTCTCGAGAGTTTTCTTCAGTAAAAGTCCGCTATGAGACGCCAACTATCCTCTAGAGTCTAGATGGTCTTCGGGGCGATGTTACTATTATTAGCTTGCAAATCAGACACAGACTCTTTGCTTGTTTGGTGTTTGGGTACTCATGATATATTAAACACCTAAATTAAATTAGACTAAATAAGTTAGTTTAAGACCCCCCTAACCGCGACGAAGGCGTTTCAAAGAGAGGAAGGATGAAGGTAACTGTCAGGCTATTGTCAAAGATGCCGACTAATGCCTTGTAATTAACGAGAGGAAAACTAATTCTCTCGCAAATAATTGAACTCGCGTATCACAGATACTTGCGAAACATATATCCGTCTCAGATTTCAAAATTTTAACAGCTTGAATTTCAAATATCATTTACCAAATATCCAACAGTAACATTGTGGAGTTAAGGGAACTCAGAATTTACCAAATATCCAACAGTAACATTGTGGAGTTAAGGGAACTCAGAATTTACCAAATATCCAACAGTAACATTGTGGAGTTAAGGGAACTCAGAATTTACCAAATATCCAACAGTAACATTGTGGAGTTAAGGGAACTAAGAATTTACCAAATATCCAACAGTAACATTGTGGAGTTAAGGGAACTCAGAATTTTTACACAAGATCTGTTCTCGCACAAGATTCCCTGTGAGTAGAAACAGTAATTAAGGTAAGAATGAATCACATAGAGTAAGATTAAGTTGAAGAAGAAAGTAGTAGCTACTGAAAAATAGGACAGCAGTGCACCGGAAAAAAAGTCCGCAACAAAACAAAAATTATATTATTTAAAAAAAATGAAGGCCACTTTATGTAACTCTTAGCTCGTAATCTAAAATTTTCCTCCTGGAAACGCTATTCCCGGAGTTACCAGAGTTGTATACTCCTGAGGTGTACAAACACCCGAAAAATATCAAAATTGCTAATTACGTTAAATATTTTCATTTTGCCTCGTTTTGTGCAATTTGATAGAGAAATTGTCTAAAAAAATAAACCGTTAAAATGCTGGCAGTTTTAGTTCCTCACTCTGCGCACACACACGCGCACACACACACACACACACACACGCAATCACTAAGAAATCAGTTTCATCGCCATAAAACATATGTCAGAAATCAGAATTAAATTGATGGCCACGGAACAACCGTAGTTTAATAACTTTCATTAATTTTTTCACTGCAAAATAATCAGTTTTAAATCAGTTATATCAGCAACCACTAAAAATCAGTTTTGAATCAATGAAATCTGCAATTACTAAAAAATATCAGTTTTAAGTTAATGAAATCAGCAACCACTAAAACGTCAGTTTTATAGCAGAAACATTTGGAAGAAGCCAAATTTAAATCGAAGGCCTCAGAGCAACCGAGATTTAATAAATCCCACTGATGTTCCACTTTGTGAAATCGTTTTTCTCTACAAAGTTTTTAAGTTTCCAGAGCTCACCGTTCATGATTCGTACTCGTATACAGGTGTCAGTGACTCGGTCTCAACATTGCGCTGCGCCCTGAGGGCAGAAACTTTCCAGGCCTTGAGGTGCGCTAATCAAATGACTGTGTGTGCAGTCATCATTAAACGAAAGAAAGGAAGATAGAACAGGACTTTCTCTAGGAAAACTTACGCTTCTAAAGATTTATTGCTGTTGGAATAACGTGTTTGGGATATGACTTCGACGCTTAGAAATGGTAGGACGTTTTTAAAACAATGCTAAGCGCACTCGGAAATATAAATGAAGTGAGAGATCATTTCTAAATGAGGTTCAAACGGTGTTACGGAAAAATTTAACTGAATCAGTGGAAATGATTCTTTGAATTTTTTAAGGTTGAATTATTTTTAGTGTAATTGGCGTGTTAGTTTCATCCCTCATTCATTTCTTCTCTTTAAATTTTTTCACTGGTATTGTATGTGTCATTAGCACCTGTGTATTTTCACTGGTATTATACGTGCAATTAGCACCCGTATATTTTCACTGGTATTGTACGTGTCATTAGCACCTGTGTATTTTCACTGGTATTATACGTGCAATTAGCACCCGTATATTTTCACTGGTATTGTACGTGTCATTAGCACCTGTGTATTTTCACTGGTATTATACGTGCAATTAGCACCCGTATATTTTCACTGGTATTGTACGTGTCATTAGCACCTGTGTATTTTCACTGGTATTATACGTGCAATTAGCACCCGTATATTTTCACTGGTATTGTACGTGTCATTAGCACCTGTGTATTTTCACTGGTATTATACGTGCAATTAGCACCCGTATATTTTCACTGGTATTGTACGTGTCATTAGCACCTGTGTATTTTCACTGGTATTATACGTGCAATTAGCACCCGTATATTTTCACTGGTATTGTACGTGTCATTAGCACCTGTGTATTTTCACTGGTATTATACGTGCAATTAGCACCCGTATATTTTCACTGGTATTGTACGTGTCATTAGCACCTGTGTATTTTCACTGGTATTATACGTGCAATTAGCACCCGTATATTTTCACTGGTATTGTACGTGTCATTAGCACCTGTGTATTTTCACTGGTATTATACGTGCAATTAACACCCGTATATTTTCACTGGTATTGTACGTGTCATTAGCACCTGTGTATTTTCACTGGTATTATACGTGCAATTAGCACCCGTATATTTTCACTGACATTGTACGTGGCATTAGCACCTGTGTATTTTCACTGGTATAATACGTGCAATTAGCACCCGTATATTTTCACTGGCATTGTACGTGGCATTAGCACCCGTATATTTTCACAGGTATTCTAAGCGCCATCAGCACTTGGGAAACCACAAATGCCCCGTTAATGGCGAGCTGAGAATTGAAGTTTCACAGACTTGCGAAGCGAGCATTTCTAGGGAGATCTGAGTCATGGGACGGTCGCGCCCGAGACGTGCGGCGGCCAGTCTCGTCCCGTTGACACAGGCTATTTACGAGCTCGAGCAGTTCTTGGCAGAGTTTGTCCAACAAACTGCGGGATAAAGCACGCAAAGAAAGAGACAAACGCCCCAAAGGCAAATTCTTTTGGCTAAAGGTGATGTAAATTCTCAGAATTGAAAGCGAGCTTCAAAGGATTTGAAATCTTATATCAATACGTGTATTTATTCTTGTAAACTCAATGCCTGTAATGATGCTCGATAAAATTGTACATGGCACAATGCCGTACGATAATAGTGTTGTCGTGACCATAATTTTGGGGTTTTTTGATGGTTTATACCACAAATTCGTGGTAATAAAAAATCAGCTCTGTATAAAGGTACACTTGCTTCAATAAGTTTACATTTGGCTTTTGAAATTTAATCTTTGTTCGTACTGAGGGAAAACGTCAGCATTTCTTCCTTACACCTTTAAAGGAGAATAAAAATACATTACTTCTTTGACATGAACGTATTTTTCATTTTCATCGAGGGTTTAATTCCGCAAAAAGTTTTATTGTATTTGAGAACAGTGATTATTTGATGCAATTTTTTTCAAACATTCCACTTTGAGTCACAGGAATCTCGAGGGAACGTTTTGAGATGATTTTCGATGGACTCAATGGAGGCTAAAACGCGTTCAAGTTCCTCTTGAAAAGAAGACAACTCGCTTTCGGGCACGTGCATCTGCAGCGAATTTAACAGCCCTCGCTCACTTGACTTGAACTCCATCAAAATTTCCCCGTATCGTTAGCGAATAATTTCATACAACTTGTCCTTTAAACAGTAGCAAGTGAGCGCTACACCCAAAACTCCACAAATAAAATAAGCTATGTAACACCAATTCAACACGTAACTTTGCACTTCACTTCCGACCAGCACGTGCACCAAGAGAGGCCTGTATCGTGTCGGGGTCGATCCACCAAACTCGAGCTGGTAGCGCGACTGTCGGGACGGCAGTTGCACGGGCGGGAAAGTCCATGTCGGACCGAAGTGTTCCCCGTCATCTAGCCTCCCAAAGCCGTAATTAAAAGGACCGTCGTAATGGATCACTGGAGCCGTTCTATGTGCCTCTTTGTTTGCACGAGACGCCTGGAAGCGGCGCTGAGGTGTCTCAGGAAGCTCATCAAAGCCACCGCTCCCACTCTTGCTTGCGGTGACCACGTCAAGAGGCTTTTGAATTTCACCATCGTCGTGACGGTAATTTTTGACGTCGTCAAGAGGCGTTTGAGTTTCATCGTCGTCCTGCCGGTGATTTTTGACGTCGTCGAGAGGTTTTTGAATTTTATCGTTGTCTTACGGGTGATCTGATTCTGCTACGTCTTCTTCGACATTGAGGTCACGCAGTTGTGAAGCTTCGCTGTTCAATAAATGGTTTTACGTAAAGTTAGTCTTAGGCGTCGAATAATTAGGTAAATGTGTGAACGCGTTTCTTGAATTTAAGACCTTGTCGCCAGTGTCGCCAACTGAACTTTTATCATTCATTACCCATTTTTTATTACTCGGGACCTTTTAGAGGTGATTTCTTTTCTCCTATATTTTGATTGGTTTGTCTTAAAATTATACGTCTGAGTAGACATCATCAACACCGACGGAGGACCCGAAGCCGATGTGTGTTTCGATTCGTTTTGACCAAGAAAAAATGCTCGTGTAGACAGACGTAATACTCTCAGGCTCTCCGCCAGCGTCGGTATGCGTGATTCCCTCGTCGGAAACCCGTTATGCTTGCTGTCGGTAAACATCACCTTCACCGATTTTCCTCCAGTCATCTTTCTCAGGAGAACGTTGCTATTGAGTAATATGTCCGGCGCGCGACGGATAGACAGAGCGTGGCACGCCAAGATTGGTGCGATCAGCTGATGAGAACTTGCTGCCCAGACCGACTAGAGAACACAACAAAAGGACGATCACCGCCTCTATTCTCATGCTCACATGACGTCACAGGACATCCAGTTGTCGTTGTTCGGTCATCATGGGAGTGACAATCTGCCCGGTATTTTTGTCTGGTCGATGCAATGTGGGCACATCACTGAACAAATTAAATAGTTCATATTGCCATCCCGGCGTTATAAATTCCAGACAGATGGAAATCTCATATTTGAATCAACTCTTACGTATCTTGTATACCGAATTCAAAGCTAATTTTTTTTCCGAGAAACAGACACCTTGGTTACTGTAGGTACATCCATTAAAAGTTTGGAAATGTTGGTTTTTATGAACAATCTATTCGTTAACTAAAAATAACAAAAAATTGTACAGAAAGGTAGGAATCATTTACAAGGTAATTTATTGCTCATTTTCATCAAGCTAAATTTGTAGTCATTTCCAGTAAATTAAGAGAGTTTAAAAATTAATTGCTATGAGACTCTGATGTTTCAAAATAAGCAAATTAAAAATTGGAGGTGCCTTTATATGAAAGGTCTGATTCATTATATTGTTCGCCATCTTTGCTCGTTCATTAATTACTGTTTTCAACCCTTACTTGTGTAATTTTAATTTTTAACCATTGTCACTGCAAGGAGTCCGAATAATTGCTAACAGCTTACATGACTAAGATTAAAATCCTCACCAATCGCACTTTGAACGTGGAAATGAATTTCTACGGCTTAACGACTTGGTTTTAATGTTGCTTATTGTGAAACTTTAGAGTCTCATTAATATTACTTTTTAACCAGACTTGTTGCCGCGCTCCGCCATTCTTACTATAAGGGCTGATTCACACCATACTGCCGGGCACGTGCCAGGCACATGCCAGGCACGCTTCAGTTCCCTATTCTTTAATGTATTCCTAGGAAAGCATTCACACTAGCCGAGCCAGGCACGTGCCATGCCAGTCACAGTCCCGTTCCGATCGAGGCAAAAGATATTTTGACCGGGACGTGACTGGCATGGCATGTGCCTGGCACGGCTAGTGTGAACTAGCAACGGTTCAGTGACGTCCTAGACTTCGTATAAGGAGGAGTGGTGTTATTTTTTTCTGTGCCAGCGGCAATTGTTAGTTCCATGAACTTCCATCTGTAATAGAAAATTTTGACGACACAATGCAGTGGGATCATGCAAAAGGTAAGTAAACAATTGAATTAAGAATGAAATTTTATTTATCAGTTATATAAACAAAATTCGCTCATCCTAACTTTGATATTAATGTCGGTTTATAATCTTGAAAGTTATCAGTGTCATTTCCCCTGCATGTACAATGCTCTCAATGGACAATGCTCTCCGTGGTACAGTGGTTGAGGGATCGGGCTCGTATATTGGAGTCGCGGGTTCGATTCCCGGCGCTGGCGTGGAGATTTTCCCCGTTGGGTATAAGGGAAAGCTCAAGCACAATACCCCACTCAACCCAGGTGTCGGAAATGGGTACCGGCTTTACGGGGGAACCGTCATGGTGTCCTATATATAGGGTTAGTTATAAGACATTTGAAAAACCAATGCTTAGATCATATGTATCAGGCTTGATTGGAAATAAAGCATCCCAAAGATGCCGATGTTAACCGATGTTAACCTACTCAAATTGAGCTTTGACAGAGTTCTTTACTTTCTGTGTTATTCACGTTAACATATAGAGACTCTAATACATAAGTTCAATGCGCAATATATTGAATCGTTACATGACATGTGACTCTAAGCACACCACATGCTTTCAGATGAAATGCTAATTGAAGCTGTGAAGCTGAATCCTGAATTGTACGATCTTAGATCTCCACACTACAGTGATGCGGTGACCAAACGAAGAATTTGGACAGAAATGGGCCAGCAGATGGGTTTTGAAGGTATGGTTTTTAATATTATGAATATTTATATTTCATCATTTTGCCATGGCACTGACCCTATTGGAGAGCTGAAATAATCTTTCAATGTTTCTCTGACGCCAAAAGCCTCCGTTGTTGCATTTCCACCTCTTCCTTTCATTGGAAGTAAATTTGCTGTATTTGGAGAGAGAGTGTCAGTGCTTTCCGCGACCGATGTGATGTTAGGGTGTATAATGTTGTGAAGTATGCATGTTGTTGTAATGATTGCACTAGCATTCATAGGATTAGCTTTCAGTTTTCTGAAATATAACCTGAAGGTTTGAGCTAGTATACCAAATGAGCATTCAACCATTCTCCGTGCTCTAGATAACCTGTAGTTAAATATCCTTTTTTTCACACAATGTTCAGTTTGTGTGCCTGGGTATGGCCGCATTAAATTTCTCTTCAGAGGGAAGGCTTCATCTCCTACTATTACATAGGGTGCAACCACTTTGGTCCCAGGAAGTGCGACATCATTTGGTACATGAAGCTGGTTCTCGTCGAGACGTTTGCAAAGTTTAGAGTTGGTAAAAACTCCACTGTCGCTGTTCTTACCATAGGATCCTACATCTATCCATATGAAACGGTAATTTGCGTCAACCAATGCTAATAGCACAACAGAAAATGTCTTCTTATAGTTGAAGAAAAGGGAGCCACTATTTGCTGGTGCTTCAATAACTACATGCTTACCATCTAGTGCACCAATGCAATTGGGGAAGTTCCATTGCGTCCAATAGTCACTAGCAATTTTCTTCCAGGTTTCTTCACTCGGAGTTGGAATAGCTTCTCTCATTAGATTCTTTATTATCGCGTTGCATACTTGTAGAACAACAATACTTTGGACGGTTGAATGGTCAAGACGGTAGCTGTAAGCTATTGTTCTGTATGAGTCTCCTGTTGCCAGAAATCTGTAACAGGAAAACGGAAAATAAAGTTATTATTTTATTCATTTTCAGGCTCTAAGTGCAAAGATCGGTGGGAGAGTCTGCGAGGACAATTTCGTAAGCAGATAAACAAAATAACAAAGAGTGGTCAAGCTGCTACTCACAGCACAAAATGGAAATATGAAGATCAGATGTCGTTCCTGCGCCCATTATTAAAGGATAGACAGCGAGTAACGTCTCTACAAGATGAAGCGGAAATTATGGGTCAAAATGAAGACAGCGACAAACATCAGCTCTGCAGTGAACAAGTACACCAAGAAAAAGACGAAGCTTCTGAATGTAATGTCACAATCCCTCTGATAGAACCTAGCAGGCGTAAAAGAAAAAAGGAGCAAACTGACACCAGCGCATCTGCTACACTGATGAAGTACTTAGTTGAGAAAAAAAAAAGAACAGCCCACACACCCCATAGACACCTTTTTCGCATTGATGGCAACGACAGTCAAGAAATTTACACCTGCTGATCAACACTTCATCAAAACAAAAGTATTTTCTACAGTAAGTGACGTTGAACTCAAGTATATTGCAAACGAAAATGCTGGAACACATGCACCTCCACCATATGCATGCCCCTTGCCAACTTCATCACCTGCTCTGTTCTTTCAATCTACTCCATCCCCCACAAGTTCTCAACAAGGTGAATTCAATCACACATCAAGGTGAATTCAATCAAGCACCATCTTTCCAGCCTAACTTTACCCTGTTGCCTAACAGTGAGGATACTAACAATGCGACCCCCTTATAAAAATGTAGCTTTAGCAGTAGGAAAAATTATTTATTTTATAAGTTTAATTTGCGTTTCATTAAGATGAATTAGCTAATGTTCAGATGAAAATGGAAAACGTTTATTTCGTAAAAGAAAATAGAACTATCGATTGTTCAAATTGAAAGAAATACTGTTTATGTTTTAGTTCAATGTTCAATTTTAGGGTTTATTTGCTTTTCATGAAAATGAAATATAACTTCTTCAAATGGAAAATAACAAACGTTTATTTTATAAATTTTGTTTGCTCAGCCCTCCATTAGAGCGAGACATATCGCAAAGGAAATGGAAAAAGCTGCATGCTGTGTATTTGTATCTTAACCATTGTAAATGCATAAAACACTCACGATAAACAAAATATGTAGCTTTAAGTATGAAGGTAATGTATACAATAACAAAGTGCTCAGGAAATAATGATGATACATAAAACAAATAAAGTAATATTTTGATTGTTGGTTCTAAAATTCGCATTGAATTCACTCAAACCTATTCTAATTTTTCCGTTGGGAGAAAGTATTGCCTCAAAATTTGTAGGTCACTATAATTAAATGTTAAGATAAAATGGGGAGCTACATATTTCTCTTACCTTATACATACAGCTAGCTTTTCTCTTGGAGTGATTGCTTCTCTGTATGGCGTATTTTCTCTTTCCAGCTCATGTTGAATTTTTGATAGAATTTCTTCAAAAGTTCCAATATTCATCCGAAAATAGTTGAAAAATTTGCTTTCATCATCAATGAGACGTGGGTACAACGTGTGGAACTCTCCTTCACTTTTTCTGCTTTCCAGCATTGGATGAACCCAGAATTTCCTTTTTTTTCCTTTTCTTCCTTTCTCTTCATCATCTAGAGCAACAGCAATAACTACCAAATCGGAGGGAGAAAAATCACACATCCTTCGCAAGTGATGATGATAAAGGGACTGATTCGTGCACGGCTCTTGACCGAGCCGAACATGTGAACACATCAGGCAGGGAACGGGCCGTGCCTGGCATGTGCCTGGCACGTGCCCGGCAGTATGGTGTGAATCAGCCCTTATGACTGTTGTCATAAACGAAGAATAAGTTTACGTCAAGCCAAACGTGCCCTCATAGCATTCGTATAGAGTCTACCCGAAGAATAGCCACATCTTACGATCTTGCTTCTTTGCATTGTTAAATAGAATAGATACCTGCTGAAAATGAGCAGTGTTTATAGTTTTCATAAGTTGTAAATATTTAGCTTTCGTACGTCTATCATATGTATTCAAATGTATGTCTTTTTTTTCTTTTTCCAGATCAGTCAGTCAATAATTTGAAACTGTTGTTCTTGTACGCATTAGCATGAGTCGGTGCTGCCGCACACGCCTGTTCATGTATACCAGTGTGGGTTGCTCTGCCATTGGGAACGAATGCACCAAATTCCTTGACGCGTGTTTCTTCAGTTCCTTGCCATGCGCCAAAGCATCATATTATTGAGTAAAAATCGTGAAGATAAACATAACAAAAGGGAGCCTTCAAGACTCGCAGGGTAAAAGTATGATATAATGAGTCACAAACACGTTTTTGCCTTCAAGTTTTCCGCCTCAATCTTCACTGGTATTGTACGGAATGAAAATGTTATTTAAACAAAAGTACAAGTATTTTTTGCTCCACTGCAAAAGAAAAATAGTTTATTGATTTACAAAGCAAGCTTCCTAATTACTGTCGATCTTTGAGTTACAATAAGAAATCACCTTTCTGTAAAACTTATTAGATACTGATAAAAGTTAGTCTTTGTTATTCGTAACTCAAATCAAGCATCGAATTAGTGAAATAACTAAACCAAGTTTTAATTCATGTAAGTTCAGGATCGCATGTGATGATGTATGTGAGGCGTAACTATAGTTAGTCCAATTCGGTTGTGTCTGAAGCAACCGATTCTTGGAGAACATGTAAATAACATAGCTGTACTTAATTGAAATTAATTATGAGAGATGAAAAAGGTAGGAGAAAAATTAAAAATCGAAAAAAATTGAGGCCATATACACAAAGATCGTAAATTATTGAATAGAATAAAATTAGAGAATTGAAAGACTTATCAATACTAACCAGAATTTCAAAACCTCACGATGCTGATTTTTATTCAACGAATGGGTGTTGATATATGTGAGAGCGAACGAACATGGGAATCGTCGCAAAATTATAAATTAATAAGGGCTAAACCGTTCAGTTATATTTAAATGATCAAATGAAAGTTCCCGCACACATGTTCAAATGGAACTTACCAACCGAAGAGCTGATAAGCCGTTCAATGAAAATTAGGAACAATTTTAAAAACGTTTTTTCACTCGCAAACTTAACGAAAAAAAGAAAAGCCCCGATCGACTCGATAAAAGATTATACTTCAAGATAGATGCGAGGAACTTGCTGATTTTCAGACAGCCCGTCGCTCGCAAACTCTCGTATTTGCCAAAGAAAAAGCCAAAAGCAGAATATTGAGCAAGGTTTTATCTGTATTTCGCTACATATGGGGCAGGACACCATTCTGACAGCATATCTTACCTCCAGATACAACACAGGATGCTCACCAGAGGATAACTTATCGCTCTAGTTTCGTGAAAAAAATTTGAAAAAGCATGATTAAATTTACTTAGAATTTGCTAAAAACTCGATCGCTGAAATGCATTGGAACAAAAATTGCCAAAACGAACCTAGTTTATTTTAACAACCCTTCACTTGTTGTGCATGGATTATTTTTCGTGATAGGCATAAAAATTCAGAATTCTGAATACCCCCGAGAGCTCAAACCAGGAGTAAACCAGGAGTAAAAGTCAGATTGTGACTTTTCCTCACATGCCGATGACGTAGAACCAAAAGTAAAGGCATAGATTATTCTTCATGATCGGTACCGAAATTTTCAAGTCTGAATATCCCGAGACTGAATATTCCTCACATGACCTAGAGCCAAAGGTATCTCAATTCACGGAGACGCTTCACATCCGCAATTGGGAGTGTGATGCTAGCCTGCCGAGGACCAACATTGCGGCAATAGAGAAGCACTTGACTTTTACACAGAACTTACGCACCAAGCGACACCTGGACAATATGCTGGGTTTGCTCTCTAGTTACTGCCTATTCGCACAAATCTGTGCATGAGTAGGCGTTTTCGCACCCGAGGACGATAATCTGGGAAGTATGCAATGCTGCAGGCATGACGATGTGGTGTTTCTGCTTGTTGATCGACCCGAGTCGGTGGCCAACTCCATAACTCTCAGCGGAGCAAAATTTCGGCCAGATTTTGGTTCCACTGCTGAGGTCTTACGATTACTGCCAAAGTTTCGAGTATTTATGAAGAAATTTTTCAAATTCAAAAATTGTTATATCACTGAAAGAGTTTTTTAATGTTTGTTTTTTATTAAGATATAGTCATATCAACGTACAAATGGAAGCCATTGTATTACTCGAGAGAGAAAAAATTATTTCACGCCTATTTCAACTCATTCATCCCTGCAGTTTGTTACATTCAACTTGCGAATGAATAATGAACTTGGAAAGTACAAACACTTTATTTTACTGAATTTTGTACAAATACTGTATTTTACTGATTTTCGTAGAAATACTGTAAAGTATACTACACCAGATAGGGTAATTCATCAAATATCGAACAGAAACCACGTGTGTCTAGAAACAACCTTCATAAATCTGTAACTTTTGCTCTGAATAACTGTTGCGGGCCTCAAGATTATTCTTGAACAGTTGCTTTCTTGTTCTGTGATGTCGCTTTAAAGACAACGTAGATTGTTGGAATTTATTTATTGTTCTAAAAATCGAATTCTTTATTAACACAATTTCATCAATATCGAACATGAATCGAACAAGAATTTTAATTCGAACAGGATGGTTTGTCAATTGGTTCTCCTCGTATGGAACATTTGTTAGACTATTAGCACGCCACGTATGGTTTGTCTATTAGTACGCCTCGTATATTTTGTCTATTAATATGCCTCGTATGGTCTATCTATTTGTACACCTCTGATAGTTTGTCAATTAGTACTCCTCGTATGGAACTTTTGTTTTAGGACGTCCTATATTAAGAAACTTTTTAAAACCAATATGTTGACATGTATCTCATGTGGCCACTTGAAAAATAAACGTTTTTCTTTCATTCTTTTTCTTCTTTGGTGCACTGGCTTTTCTTGGAAATGCTCGCGGTGGCACAGCGGTTAAGGGATCGGACTTGTATGTTGGAGTTGCGGGTTCGTATTCTGGCGCTGGCGCTGCGATTTTCCCCGTTGGGTATAAGGGAAAGCTCAAGCACAATACCCCACTCGACCCAGGTGTCGGAAATGGGTACCGGCTTTACCGGGGAACCGTCATGGTGTCCTATATATAGTGTTAGTTATAAGATATTTGAAAAACCAATGCTTAAGATCACTTGTATCAGGCTTGATTGGAAATAAAGCATCCCAAAAATGCCGATGTTTGTTTTGTTTGTTTGTTTGAAATAACTGTCTAATTACTTATTTTAAAGATGCATTTGAATGGAGAGTTATCAAAATTTGAATATGATGTCGATGTTTCATTTGCAGTGTTTGTTGAACCATAATTGTGATCATCAACCTGTGTGACCTTTTTTGGAGTAGAGTGTAAAGCACTCGTCAATGAATTATTATTGATGCTTGCATCAATTTTCTTGGCAAGGGATTGATCATCAGTAAATGTAGCCAGACGAATCATTGATGATCTTGAGGGCCTTGGAACACCAGCAGCTGATTGGTAGCCCCTCACCAGAATTCCCATCTTCAACTATTCAATGTTATTATCAAGCGTTAATACAATATTTTAATGAAATAAAACAGGCGTTCAATAGATCGATTCAGTTATTTAAAAGAATTAAGAATCGAAAAGCCTTGTTCGAGGTATAAATTCATGATTTTTAAGGAATTTTGATTCGAACACCTTTGTTCAGTATTTAATACTGACATGAAAAAGGAACTGAATGTCGAACATGGAATAATTATCAAGTTTTTCGCGGAAAAGAAAAAAATACAGCAACAGAACATCATATGACAACACTACTCTCTAGTTATGACGGGAGGTTGACGGTGACCCAACAACAATTAAACCGTCGCAATTTTCCCGAGGTGCGTAAGATTTTTCGAGTGAAAAAATTCGACCAATTTGTAAGGGTCGTACAAAAAATGCGTTCGCAACCGCTGGTAGCAGTTTGCAGCTCACAGAAATGAGTTTTTATCACTAAAATAGGAGTTTTAGATGTAAGATCACTGGCACTGAGCAAGTTTGGATGCTTACTAAATTTATTACGCGCATATTTCCAACGTTGTTCGATAATCAGTTCAGTTCGATATTTGATGAATTACCCTACCCTACCCCGTAAAAAATACTCGCTGCTTTCACTGATTTAAATATTTCAATTTGAACTATGAACTGGATTCTACGTACACCTATTTGATGAGTTTTGCAACTGGCACTTGAGTGATAAGCAAAAGTTTGTCTCAAGGTAGAAACCAAAATTTGCGCCGACTCAAGGTGGATAGAATCTAATTGAACTACTGATCGTAACTCATACGATAAAAAATAAAGTGGTATCATTGATATTTAGTAAACAGAAGTTCTATTTCTGTGACTGGCCCGCAAACGGGAATATTATTTTTTCACAAGCAGACGCCAACTGTTGCTCAGAGGCAGTTGTCCTAGTTCTTAATCGGTGTCTGCGTCATTCTTTCACTGAGTCAATCTTCGAATTGCTCATACATGTGAGATCTTTGGTGAGAATTACGAAATTGAAGACACTCAAGTTTGATCACCTCGGTTACTTATGGTGAAAGCGACCGTCACAAAACGCTAGCAGCGTCTTAGGCTTAACGAAATGTCAGTTGTTAAAGCTTACGAGTGAAAAAACGCTATAATTCTCTCAAATTTTTCATTCTAAAACATGCTCAGGCCTTGTGCTTCTAGAGATGAATCTCCAAACAATATGTGATGTCGCGGTACAGCCGATAGCCAAAGTTCTTCTGTCGATTTACCTACGCTACAATTTTGTTTTTCTGTACAAAATCCTCAAGTTTTTGCTACCCCTTTACTCACAAGCCTTTTCAAACTAAATCTGATCATCTTCACCCCCCAAAAATAGCATGTAACATAGCCAAGTCAACAGTAGAACTTTCACAGCCGTTTTTACTGCTACTGCGAGGTAAGTTATTTTAAAACCGACCCTAGGCTGATCAATTACGTGTAAGACTGGCAACAAAGGAGCAACAGTGTGCAGATCACAAGTCCTAGTCGCGGAAATTCCAAGAACGAGACAGGGCCGGGATTAGAAACTGAGAGCTATTCAGGCCGCAGGCAAAGCGCATTAGGCATCTAAAAATAGCCGGATACTCTCATCCATCCAGCCTCGTAACTGAGGCTTTTGAATGATATGAATTACGCTCACATGAGCTTCTCCTATTTATCGCTCGAGATAAAGACCTGTCTTAACTCGCTGACCGCGATGGGTTAAACTGAAGTTTGATATCCAATTAAAATTTAAAGTGAACTGTATTGGGAAATTTTGGAAGTAGTAAGGATTAATTGGATCTTTTCTTCAATTAGCGTTAATTAGGTATTTATAAAATCTGAGTTTTTGGCTTCTAGTCGGTCAGCTGCATTATAAAAATTACCTCGGCGTAGGGATCACATCGTGACCAACGTGCTAAAAAGCCTGATTTCGATTTACATACTAGGTCAAAGGAAACATGACGCAATTCTTGGTAGACTATGACAATTTTATCACCTTCGTACATCATCGAGCCTTATCTACGTAAAACTGTGTTCCAATTGCATACGTAAATGTGAGGTGTCACGTCTACGTGGCCAGCTATAGCTCATTCATCAAGCTGCCTCATTTTTGTACGAAACAAAACGTTCGCATCAATACTGACCATGACCTTTCGATCACACGACGGAATGTATGGGCATTGTTTTCCGGGTAAGGGATTTGTTTCAAGCTTCATTATTTTTTTGTTCCAAGCACCAATTTGACCAACATTGTAACTTATTGATTAGCTACCGCCTATGGAACGGTCCCGACCATGCTTCAAACCTCATTTTTTAATTTCAAGCACCAATTTTACCAACATTGAGATTCATTAACTAGTTTCTGCAAACGGAACGGTCTCGACCATGTTTCAAACTTTCTTTTTTTGGTTTCAAGCATCAATTTCACCTATATTGTAACTTATTAATTAGCTACCGCCTACGGAACGGTCTCGACCAAGCTCCAAACTTCATTTTATGGTTTCAAGCACCAATTTGACCAACATTGAAACTGATTAATTAGCTTCCGCCTACGGAACGGTCCCGACCATGGAGGTGTGGGCTATCGCCCCATACGGGATGACGAAGGAATCTGAGCCCACCTATGGCCGATCGCAGTCCCCCGCACGTTTGCCTCTAAGGTCATCGAGCCCTGTTCCCATTGGCTGAGCGCATGACGTCACGTGTTCCTGGACGTTTTACTTTGCTCCCTGACGCAACGTTGTGATCTTTATGGGGGCGCTGGCGAATGAGTAATCCTTCCGAGCCGCAAGCTCATCTCGTGCTATTTATGGGCCATGGAACTTTCGACAATGAATCACGATTGAAGGAGCTGCCTCCAGCCGTTCTATTTCAGGCGGATGGTACAGGAATGCCGGTACTGATGTAGTATTCACGATGCTGCCGTTTGTTGCGGGGTATTAGTAGCACATCAACAAATTACATAGCTGGTTCTAGTCTTTGGGGCTATACAACGAAGATGAAAAGTTTTGAGCATTTTGGTTCGTAATACCTTTTTTATTAGAACTGGAAAAAGTAAAACCTTTCAAAGAAAAGATGGAAAGTAGACATCATATTGAAACTACGAAAAAATGAAAAAGATGACGGCACTGCGAAAAGATGAAACCGAGACCAAAGAAGACGAGAATCATTCAAGTGACTAAGAAGGGCGTTAATAAGAGAATAAAGGGCAGAGGTACGAATTGTAGAAGGCTGTACTGAAAGAAGGTTGAACCCAGTGATTTCAGAGAAAGAAGTTTTATCATAATTCTAAGAAATAAGTTTATTTTGAGAATAATTAGCTCAAATCGAGATATAAAAACTAAGTGAATATTTATACTCGAACCCCTGCTCTGTTTTCATCATTTCTCATAAAAAATACCAAATGTTACTTTACGTTAATTCTCATACCCCTGTGTAAGCTTACTAACCCCCAATGACATGAATGATACTCTATCGGAAACAGACTTTGGCGATATTTATAACGAAGCGGACGTTCGTCTGCCACCACGACCTGGCAAATATTTCAAAAACACGTATAGCAGATGTTGTCCTATTAAACCTTATACAGCGATGCAAAAGGTTGTACAAAATATCTGGATAACTAGTGAAAATATTTCCAGCACAGAAAATTGGCAGGCGCACTTTATTTTGCACCGATAAAGAAAATTTCATACGTAGAGAAAATTCAGAAATGATGACATCAGCCAACATAGAGCTTCAAAAGATCGCTATTTTATAAAAAATTCACCTAATTTGGGAATGATGCAAAAAATGTAGGGTCTTTTAAGTTCTATTCAGTAACCGAAAAAATTCAGAAGCAGTAACGAAAGCTCTTGTACAGGATCTTGTGTTCAATTAAGATACGAAAAACATCGCAGATGTGTTCAATAATTACTTTGGTTATGATGGGTACAGTATCCCACAGAAGTTAAAGGTGATGCTAGGAGCCACCTACGTTATCTCGCAGACTCAAACTCAAACTACTATTTCTACCTTGCTCCATTTAACGCTCCTGAGTCTTTCAATGGCATTGAAACAAAAAACAATCATCCAGAAAAGATTTATTTCCATCTAATTTCTAACACTTTTCTTATTTATTAAAAAATTCGAAAGTAGCCCAAATCTTTAAAAGTCTTACAGAAGTGATTATTACCCAAATTCTGTACTTCCGGTAGTTAGAATGTTTTTCTGAAAAATATTATATGATAATAATATGATAATAATATCTAAAGCATAAATCATTTCTCTGTGTCAAGATATTTGGCTGTTGATCCCGAAAATCAACACTTAAGCCATTCTAAATAATCCAAAATTTCTCAATTCAAACATTGATGAGGGGAATATATAGTAGAACTCTCCAGTTTCCTTGTCTTTAAAAGGATTTCATCTCGTAGATCTCACAATTATTTTGCCTATGCTAAACGACTCTGGCATAAGAGTCTTCTTCACGAAAGATACGTTTTGCCTCTCAAACCTTAACAATAAATAGTCATTAAAAATTCTGCTTCAAACATGCCTCACAGAGTCATCATGGGGATTGACTTGGGTTTCTTCTATTTCTTATTTTCATGATTAAAATGATGAAATCAACACCTTTCTTCAAATGTATACGGTTTGAGGATGAGGGCACGGCATCCTCAAATTTCTCCCAGGAAACACCGTAAGCATTGTGAGCCAAATACCGTGAACAATGTAAATACCTTGCGCAATGTAAGTTAAATTCCACAAGCATTGTGAACACCGTAAGCAATGTAAGCCAAATCAATCAATCAAAATTTAAGAAGAGTTTCGCTCCGGCTCTTAGCGAATAAAATCAGTACAAACGTCAACAACACCAAGTACATACTATCCTCTTATACAAAAAAACATGGCTCTCCAGCATTACGTATGATTAGCGGGGAAAACATTGAGGGGCTGACTGCTACAAATTGATGAGAATACGAGCTTTTTATAATAGACGAATTGATTCGCTATAAGCTGCAAACAACTTTCGTTTGCTTTTTTTCATCGTAACTTTTCAAATACTTATTCACATGATAACCTTAAGATATGAGTAATCAGCGAATATTTTAGTAATCAGCGAATTATTTTAGTAATCAGTGAATATTTGAGTAAGCAGCGAATATCTGAGTAATTAGCGAATTATTTGAGTAATCAGCGAATATTTTAGTAATCAGCGAATATCTGAGTAATTAGCGAATTATTTGAGTAATCAGCGAATATTTTAGTAATCAGTGAATGTCTGAGTAATTAGCGAATTATTTCAGTAATCAGCGAATATTTGAGTAATCAGCGAATGTCTGAGTAATTAGCAAATTATTTAAGTATTCAGCGAGTAATTTGAGTAATCAGCGAATAATTTGAGTAACCAGCAAAAAATTAAAGTAACCAGCGTTAGTGTATTATGATGCTGTTTCTTATAGAACACTGATAGTGAAAAACTATACTCCAATGTCGTCCCAATCGAGGGAGCTCTTTCGGCAAAACAAGATGCTTGTAGCATGCTTGATGCATGGCTGTTTGAATCGTGGCTGCACTTCACTTGTACCTTACAAAATGAGTAACTTAGCTACACGAACTCAATTTCCTCACAGAGCTTTAGGCTGAGGAATGTATGGGGATTTGAACATATCCGACTCTGAAGATTTATCTATTAAGTGATTCCACTGAATGAAAAAAGTCAACAGTTCTGAAATCACATTTTCCAGAATATAGTAAGTGTTGTATTACTAGGTACGGTGAGGCATGTTTGAGAACGACGTCATGTTCAGCAAAACGGATTTTCTATTTGCGTAAAATAAAAACATTTTTGGACGTAGATAAGAAAGGTCGCGCACGTGAAAGTTTCATTTGCTTCAGTATTGGCAGAGAAACATGGCTTTGCTGCTCTGGCAAAGAAGCATGTCGGTCACTGAAGAAAAATGCAGCTGTATACAAGGAGAGCAGAGGTTTCAGACTGCTCTTCCGCCTGAAAACATTTAATTCACACATTTTCTGATGCACTTTTTTTCAAGTTCATATTTAGCCATGACTAAGAATGTGAATCAATTCCCTACACTGATAAATATAACATCACAAATTTATGCAGGGTACAATGAAAAATTTGGATATTTCATTTTTCAATTGCGATGGCTTAAAGAAAAATTTGTGCAATGATTATATATAATTAGTGACTTCAAAAAATACTTACGACTTGAAAACACTAGCTTTTGCTAACAACCATTTAATTGATTTACAACTCGTATCAAATAAGGCGCACACTTAAACCTCAATAGTTTCTGACATTTAGCGCTACTGAACTCTGCATTTCTTTGGGATTATCTCGCAGGAAAATTGAAGAATGTGAGGAATCCTTCTATGCTTAACTCGTGAGCGAGCTTTCGTTTCCCGGAAAATTCCCGCCAACGAGACAATTCGGCCTTGCGTTGCATCACTTCTGACTTAAGTATACTTAATTTACACCTCAACAAATACCCGCTTGGAGCTGCGTGGGTGTGTGTGGTTGCGCTCCGTCTTGTAGTAGTGATTCTAAAGAAATTCAACGGTGGCTCAGTCTGCGAGCATGAGCAAGATAGCCGCTAAGTACGTTGAGATAAAATCATTGCTTTCGAGCTTTCTCAGTGTGAAATTTAAGCTCTTTAACATGTTTCTGGTTGTCACTTCTTTACAACGCTCTTATTTTCCTTGTGATTTTCTTGATGAACAAATTTAGTGTCTTAAGTTAGTGTCTATTTCTTTGAGACGCTTTTTTTAAATTTAATCATATTAATGGACAAAGAACAGCTACTTCAAGAAATAGAGTAATTTTTTTCGCAGTTTCAAGTGTTATAAGTAATATTTTCTTTCTTCACTTCCTCAAAACAGTATTCCTCCCATTTCACTTCCTCGCAATAGTATTCCTCCCTTGAATTTTCGAAGGCTGGTTCTTTTCAACACAGTCCTACAGTGATCTCGGTTGAGGTCAGGGTATAACAGTATGCTTAGTATTTGTTGCGGGCAAAAAACAAACTTTACGCAGAATTAGAGCAGCACGTCTGATTATTTTTGCTACAGATCTTCCCTTGTTTTGACTGTAGTAAGGGGATATCAGTACAGTCAAGGGGATATAGTAGTAAGAGGATATGCACGACATTTTTATGTTATGAAATAGATTCGTGAAGCTGATTTGACCAGCATCGCCTGGTTATTTCATTTTCCGTTGTTTTGGTTATGGCAAAGGGGCTTACAATATGGGTGGAATTTGCAGAGCACTAATGAAATACATGATGCAGGTTTGGTGCAGCATTGTAATACGAAGGGGGGATGTAGAAGACAAATCTCAGGCAGACTGCCTCACCACGGATACCAAGTCAGGTCGCTGAACCGGTTTTCCAGCGCGCGTGTGGGACGGCGATGCCCTGCGCTGCTGCGAGCTCTCAGCCGTACGGCAGTGATTTGAAACCCTTGGAGTAATCCTTGAAATTGCTTCTTGAAATAGTTTGAAAACCTTGGAGTAGTTGAAGTGAATGAAATATTTGAGCGTTGCTCGTGAAATGCTTTAGGAACAGATGTGATTGAGGGCGATCGTTTATAGAATATTCTTCAACGAGTTAAGGTTCTAAGACAGTTAATAAAGCTTTTCCGGTAATGGGTTACATCACGTTAACCAGTCACCAATCAACTACAATTAGAAAATAAATTCAAATTCCTTATCTTGAAATCTTAAATAGAAAATCTTAAAAGTTCTAATTAGAAAATCAGTGCCTCAGTTTTTTAACTGCAAGCTCGCTTCAGAGAGACCAGCCACTTATACCTGATCTATGCCAACAGTTTCTCGATCAAATGCACCTTTCGAGCCGAGAATGAATGAAGTGCTTGTCATTACGTTACGGAATTCCCCTGTAAAGGCCGATACCAGCACCACATCCTTCAAATACTCGAGTTTACAGCCACACATACTACAGTCACTCTCAGGTCTTCGTCTCAGTTGGTCGGTGCCTGCGCAGGCGTAAGGAAGTGTGTGGAATCACGTCGTAACAACAGAGTTGTATGAGTTCCTGCACTACGAATTTGTCCTAGTATTATTTCAACGAAAAATAACACGTTTTCCCACCTGTGAACTTAAAAAGTGAAGTATCTATGAACGCAACTGAAAATGGATGTGTTAAAAGGTGAGTGTAGTAAATTTATATATATTTTTCCTAGGTTTTCCTTGCCGTTGTAATTAATTTAATTTTCTTCTGTAATTACTCGACTCCGTGGCCAAATCCCTGCCCACTTAGCAGCGATAAATTTTTGTACGCCCTCCGGCACACGAACACTTTGTGGCGAGTTAATCATTGTTGCAAATGAGCCCAGCGTCCGTGGGTGCCCGCTTCCCAGAAGAATTCAGGCTTTACCTGAGGGGGAATGTGTCACAAATTGCTACTGTGTGGAGTGTCCCTCGTGAAGTATCGCTGCAAAATGCATGGCTGTGTTGATGCTTTTTTGTCCAGTTTTTTTTATTTCCTCTTACCAAATAAGATTTATTTTGTCTAGAATGAAATACCAAAAGAAATAAAACTCAATCATTTCGATGTCACGTCTGACAGTAGGAATAAGAAATTTCATATTGAAATGAACCGAGAGCACTTCAGCATTTGTTCGGGGGTCTTCTTCGATGGGAAATTAAGAGCTTGTGTCTATTATTTTTTTTTGCAAGGGTATCATTAATCTTTTATCATTAATCATTTATCATTGCATTCAAGCGACACGTTAGGAAATTTGGCCAAATTTTTTTTAACTCATTTCTTATTTTTTTTTTGAAACAGTGAAATATTATATGAGGTACTTGGTGACATATAACGGTCCACATTCTAAACAATGTTGATCTAGTTAAACTCATTATTTTAAACTTATTTTTAAACTCATTATACCATCAAGTTCATTAGTAAACGTTAAGAATCAATAACATTCCTTTATGCGAATCTATGGTAGTCATTTTATCTACATTAGAACGCACTTTTTTAGCTTTCATTTAGATTGATGTTGCACAGTGTGCACCGTCATCAAGTTATGTTTAATCCTGAAAGTCTTCTCTGCAATCCTGAAAGTCTTCTCTGCAATCGCTATCCGCTCACGGACACAATACCCGTTTATAAATCGTCGCCGTGATTGGGGTGGGCGGTTTCCATTCAGAACCGCTTCCAAATAGCGGGCAGCGCCTAAACTGCAAAAACTGCGCCTAAACGGCGCCTAAACAGTGTCTATGCAGCGTCTAAACTGCGTCTAAGCTGTGCCTAAGCTGCGCCTAAACTTCGCCTAAACTGCGCCTAAACTGCGCACCGGCGGCGCATAAATGCCCACTTCACCGTAGTAGCAGCCTTTCATGCGTGATATCTGAGAAGTTTTGCTCACCCAACAGCAGCCTTCGCAACAATGTATGCTGGTGCGCAGATATCGGCGGCGATTTGTACCCGGGACCAGGGTACATATTTTACCATTCATAATTGAATTTAGGGTGCAGGTTCGCTTATAATCACTCTCGCACCATTGAGACTATCAACCACAAACGAACCGTAGGCACAACAGTAACTCGCTCCCAGAAACAAGTAGCAGCGCTCAGGGAAACCTGGCCTATCAATTCATTCTCTTTTTTTTGCTTTTGTGCTTTTATTTATTCAGCAGTAAATGCTGGACTGAACGCTTGGTAGAGACTAGCGCGTCATTCCCTACTTCTTGTCTCGCAGGGACCGGGTTTTTAAGCAATGAACGGCGTAGTATCAGTCAGTGCAGCTTGCAACGTGAGTTCTCCTAAGTCAACAAGGCTGCGCTACATCGATAGCATTTAACATAGATAAATTCTCTTAGAGGAACTCACGCTGCCAACTGTGCCGTTACAAACACGTAAAGTGTTGGAAAATCCGACTTTGATCTTGTTTCACGATTTGCAATCTGTTTTTTTTCATTCAACTTAAAAAACGCTAATTGGAAGTAACTATGTGCGATTATTCCATACACAATGTGTAGGCGCTTTATTAGTGTGTAGGATTACAGTATCGGCGCTTTGCTGAAGCAAATTAATTTTGTTGAAAGTGTAGCGTTTTAAAACAAGGTTGTATCAAAGACGTTGTACGGTTTCATTTTACTTTTCGTGGTATTTTTACACTTGGAATACTGCCACAAACTTGACGAGCTATTTTAGCCTGCGAATGCTGTTAATTTTTTTAATGAAGCATCAGGCGCTCATGTCATTCAAAACGCACAGCCTGCTCTGCTACAGACTTGAACCCATCAAGAAAATCGTAAAATAAGAGTTTCTCACCTAGACGTGCCAGTAGATCTCTGTACGTCACGCACCGCTTGCCAAACATCGAACTCGTACCTCATGTACCTGCAGAGCCATGCAAAATTCTAATTCGCTTTTAGGTCTCATGCGCTTCGTTTGCTATGAGGAACTACTCCAGTATTTGCTCATCGCCAACTGAATTTTTACCTTTCAATCATTGAGCAATTTTTCAAAATAAAATCTGAGCCGGCATTTTTTCTCTGTATCCTCTTCAGAATTAAACATCGTTAAATTGAAATTCAACTCGCACACTTATGGCACATTCCGTTCATCGCATGTATCAAACAGTTAACTTACCCTAAGAGGATTCTGGCACTGTATTATTGTCCTTAGCTAACTTTTTTGTCGGAGTATCTATGATTTTGACCACCCACGCATAACCACTGCGGTGGTAGGCTGAAATCATAGATGCACCGGAGAAAAAGATTAACTGGAATGATGGACAGCTCGTCCAGCTGTCTGCTGTGGCCACAACTGTTAACGCTGGGCTAATGAATATTTAGCTTATCTTCCTCGATTGTATTATGCACGCCAATGGTGTATTTTTAGCATAGTATTCTAGCTTCGCGACTATCATTCAATCAGGTGCTCATTCGATTTTATTTCGGGGCTCATTTGATTTTTACCACGTCCTGTTCTCGCACATCATTTTTTCAAATACTTACTCTGGCTGCTGTGATTAAATCCCTGAAATATTTCAATCATTAATTTACTTCAGAGGATCTGCAAACGTCCTCCCAATTACTTTCCATTGATTATTATACATCAGCACTTGAGACTCGAAAGCTTCCTGTAGATTAGCATTGCCTCTCGTTTGACTCAGTATAGAGCTGTTGATAAGATTTCCTTTGCACCAACTAGGGGCGCAAGAATACTCAATTTGGACGTTACATTTTCTCGTAAAGTGATGGTATTGAAAGATTCACTTGGCATGTGTGTGCGACAAGAATGCGTAAATTACATAGAACGCTGCGCACGCGCACAACCACATGCGGGGACTGCTAAGGCTCGTTTCAAGGTCAACGGATGGCAGACGCGATAAGGCTTGTGTTTTTGCCAGGAATGTTTTACACGGTGTTCTTGGAGGTCTGTTTTAGATGGATGTTTTAATCTAATGCTTCTCTCCATATAGTGGGAAAGATCCTTATTCCAAAAACCATACAACGAACAGATTTTGATGATACGGTTTAAGAGCATTCAAATTTTTTCGATTCGTTCCATGAGTTTTAGTTTGAGTAAAAATTATCAGGTTTATAGAATTAGTTTTTGTAGACACAAATTGCGATAGATTTTGTTCGATGTACACCGCTTAAACAACGTGTTAAGATAATTCCAACTACTGAAGTATTTGGAACTCTCCGGATGGCAACCGCAAGGCATTATCTTTAAGTAGGCTTCTAAAGACATGCTGTGTGACCTCGGTGTTGCCAACGTTGCGGTCCAACCGAGTAGAGATCTCCTTCTCGAGGCAGGGTTCAGGATCCAAAAATATATGAATTAAAATCTCTATCATTCACATCTTCCCTACTTCTATACACATGCAGAACTACACCATACAAAATATGAAATATATCTTACTATGCTTCTGATTTTTAAGCACATTTTAAGCTTTAATTTGTCATACGTATAAACTGTATACGTATAAGCATACTCGTGCAACAGTATGTATTTAAACTACAATCCTCGAAACATATGTAAATTACGTTAAATACTTAATATGTGGAATAAAATCCTAATGCTCTTCCTTAGCGAAGAATCAGTAATTCACAGCAGTCCCGCAAAAATCATTACTAGGCCAATCCACGAGTGCCCTTCTAGTTTATGTTTGATTTAAGAATTTTTTATACATGATTCGTTTCGATTTTGAACTATACATACTCGTACTGACCTGATGAAGGTAAAACGTCCGTGCTTCTCTTTTGCTCCCTCACATGAGACTCATTTTCATTTGACCTCATTGCTTTACAAGTTTACTGACATTGGACCTCATTAATTTACAAGTTTACTGACATTGGACCTCATTGCTTTACAAGTTTACTGACATTGGACCTCATTGCTTTACAAGTTTACTGACATTGGACCTCATTGCTTTACAAGTTTACTGACATTGGACCTCATTAATTTACAAGTTTACTGACATTGGACCTCATTGCTTTACAAGTTTACTGACATTGGACCTCATTGCTTTACAAGTTTACTGACATTGGACCTCATTGCTTTACAAGTTTACTGACATTGGACCTCATTGCTTTACAAGTTTACTGACATTGGACCTCATTGCTTTACAAGTTTACTGACATTGGACCTCATTGCTTTACAAGTTTACTGACATTGGACCTCATTGCTTTACAAGTTTACTGACATTGGACCTCATTGCTTTACAAGTTTACTGACATTGGACCTCATTGCTTTACAAGTTTACTGACATTGGACCTCATTGCTTTACAAGTTTACTGACATTGGACCTCATTGCTTTACAAGTTTACTGACATTGGACCTCATTGCTTTACAAGTTTACTGACATTGGACCTCATTGCTTTACAAGTTTACTGACATTGGACCTCATTGCTTTACAAGTTTACTGACATTGGACCTCATTAATTTACAAGTTTACTGACATTGGACCTCATTGCTTTACAAGTTTACTGACATTGGACCTCATTAATTTACAAGTTTACTGACATTGGACCTCATTGCTTTACAAGTTTACTGACATTGGACCTCATTGCTTTACAAGTTTACTGACATTGGACCTCATTGCTTTACAAGTTTACTGACATTGGACCTCATTGCTTTACAAGTTTACTGACATTGGACCTCATTGCTTTACAAGTTTACTGACATTGGACCTCATTGCTTTACAAGTTTACTGACATTGGACCTCATTAATTTACAAGTTTACTGACATTGGACCTCATTAATTTACAAGTTTACTGACATTAATTGCGCAGAACTGCTTTTGTGAGCAATCCAGGCTCATAGATAACGCATGCAATTTCTTGGGAAAGAAATGTGAAAGTGGATGCCGAAAATTTCGGCATTTTTTGAAAAAATTTTATATTAAATTAATTAATATTGTATTGGTCACACTGATTCTTGTGAAAGTATTCAGCACGCAATTAGTTGAACGATTAAACAATTTTACACAATTTTAAACATAAAAATTCTACCGATAAAAAATTTTACCTCACCTGAAGAATACAACATGAATTGTTTCGTCTTCGAGTTCAGAATATAACTCATTGAGCTTATACGTGTATAAAATAGCTCTTTATCGTCCACGTGTAAATTTTTCCGTTTGTTCAAAGCGTACATTATCGTCAATGTCTCGTTTTCTGTGTTTGTTCATCGAACGCAACAGTGCCACAACATTGCACTGCGTGCAACAATAGCTGTCATTAGCTTGTGCTCTATTATACAACAATAGCCTGCTTTATAGAGCACTTGTTCAAGTTTACGAGTGCAATGCATCTTATCTACAGCACTGTAGAGATAAGGGCCAATGCGTGTCTCACTTCCGGCAAATGCATTCCAATTTAAATATAAGTTTACTGCGATAGTTTCAAATAAATCACATGGTAAGACTTGCAAGTGATTTTCATAGCTGCCAAAAATTATTTTAGGTATTCACCAAGTGCTTCGCGGAGCAAATTTATTATTATAGACTTAGATTTTATGAATATTTCAAGTGCAGCATCCATTTAGGAATGACTAATTATTTCATTCGAATCAGTAAATAGTAGCAATTCAAGACAATGAGTCTACATTCCTCAGTAAGAGTTTTTACCAAGTTCATTTTTGTAAGTGGTGTTCCCATTCTCATCATAACGAAGACCAGAGTGGTCGAATACACATCTTAATTGAGTGACTGTTCGGTGTGTCTATCCCAGCGGCCGCCAGTCTTAGGATGTTGAATGAGTACAGTGCAAAATTACATTTTTAGTTGCTTTACAGAGTGTTTATCAAATGGCTTACTCCCTGTGAGCCTTTTTATTTACTTCTCCGTCGTCATGTCTTCATGGTAGCTATAGCGGATTTGAAAGATCAAAGGAGACGATGATACGTAACAGGCTAAATAAGCATAAAAGCATCCTTGTATTACATTCGTTATTGTGCAACTTTTTATTAATGCACAGATTCTTATATTTAACCTTACCTTGTTTTACATGCCCCTGTACCATCCCACTGGTTTTGTATTTTTAAGAGTTTAAATCATGATCTCACCAAGAAAACTTTTTTCTTTCGTTTAACAACATCAATGCTTATGATATGTTACAGTTGGAAAGACGCACGTGTTTGTGGGGGTGTTGGCCATATTCCTGTGGATGAACTTCACATCAAACAACACAGATCGGCCCATCAAGACGAGCGTTGGTGAGTCACGTGACAAATACACGTGAAATTATAGTCTATACAACCTATACACTATAATTGTACGGCAAGTCTGTGTACATTAAAAACATTGCAGATTTTTGTAGTTTTACCTTTAATAGCCCGCTCACAACGAATATCTTGATTGTATAATAAATGTTTTCCTCCTTGTATCCGCGTTCTAGGTTTGCAGAAATATTGAAGCACCACTTTCAATGTCATATCAGCATGATAATTATCTTGAATTTTGTGAACTAGCATTCAGGTTCAGCATATTTTGTTCTCGCTAATTAAAATAAAATCAGGGCTTTATTGACATACCCCTCACATACCCCACCAAAAAAATATATGCATGATACTGGAACAAAAATAATAGAATTGACCATTTCAAGCGACAGAAATAGTCTTGACGGTCACTTTTTCAGAGGTTCGGTCTTGTACATCGACTTGGATTTCTGTGCTCGAAAAAAAACACCTCGCTTTGGAGTAAACTTTCCTCGTGTTTCCCAACTCAAATCGTTTCTTCATGGTCTCCCTCCAGAATATGATCCGTGCTGTGAGTTCCCATGCCAGCACCAGGGCGTGTGTTTATCTCTCGCAGACAAGAGCTACGTCTGCGATTGCACCAACACGGGATATTACGGCATCAACTGTACCACGCGTAAGTACTAAACATTACTGCACCTGAAAAAGATAGGGGGAAAAACCAAAGAAGTCTACATTGTTAAAATTGTATGTGGTCAATACTAAAACGGACGTTTTGGGCCTTACCCCATCATCAGCCCTAAATCTGCAGGTAGAGAATTTAATACCATGACTTCATAATAGCACACATTATATATAACTAGTCCACCTCCCTTCATTTGAAATGAGAAAAAAGGCGAAACGAAAGAAAGGCCGTAAAACTAAAAAAATTCAATCTCGCGAAAGTTGATGAGGCCGAGTGCACACGGCCCGTATCACAGATACGCTCATCACACACTTTCGGCAGGCTACGGACAGACAGACAGACAGACGGACGAGTCTCTTATCATAGTATAGACTAGAGATCTTCGCAATTACCGTTCCTGAAAATACGAGGCCACGGCATTATGCCCAGCGTGAATGAATTGCTTCTATTTTGAATGAGACGTGAGATTTCCTCCATCGTGTCTATCAGCCTCTCAATGTTTCACCACGTCTCAGACATTTGAGTACCATGATAGATTACTTACGCTTTCGTTCGGGGTCTTCAATGCTTCTACTGGACCGCTATGTTCATGATTCATTCACTTTCATGCTCACACTTAATAACAATAAAGAAAAATATTTCATCACGATTCTACAATAGTGAACTAATTTCAGAACCCCGTGTTTTTTTTATTTTGCTTGTCTTATTAAAATTTTAAAATACTGAATTTGGTTTGTCTTATTAAAATTTGAGAGTACTTGTTTTTTTTCGCTTTTTAAAATGTGAAAATACTGAATTAGGTTTGTATTATTAAAATTTGAAAGTGCTGGATTTTGTTTGCTTTATTAAATTCAAAAATGCTGCGGATCACTTAAAAATTTCACGTTGTTGTTAATACGTTCATCCCTACTTTTTTAACACTGACGTAATTAAAAATACAGTCGATCACTTGAATATTCTATATAGTTGTTTAATACCTTCACCACTCCTTTTACTACTTTTGAAGCACTGACGTAATTAAAATTACTGTCGATCACTTGAAAATTCTACATTGTTGTACGTTCATCACTTCTTTTACTACTTTTGAGGCACTGACGTTCTTAAAAATACTTTCGATCGCTTGAAAATTCTACATTGTTATAAGTTCATTACTGCTTTTGAAGCACTGAAGTAATTAAAAATACTGCCGATCGCTTGAAAATTCTACATTATTAAGCGCTCATCACTGTTTGCGAAACCCTGACGTAAAGTTTGTTGTCCCGGTGCAGCGACGTGGTCGGCGTGGCTAGCGACGAAGCTGCGGCCAGACCCGGAGGTGCTGCACACGTGGCTCACCACCGACTGGTGGGTCTGGAACCTCATCAACGCCGTGCCTGCCCTCAACGACATGGCCATGAAGTACATCTTCCTCTGTGAGTGATCCCTAACTACTGGTTAAAATTCTTTGCAGTGCGTTTGTTCAATTTTTGATAAATGCTCGTCTGAGTCGCTAATGGCTAATTCGCTTAGTCGCTAATGATCAACCTCGGTATGTGATTTACTTTATTTTATTCCATTTTTTAGTTTTCATCTATGATTTGGTGATGCGTTTGAATCATTTATGACCTGAATTACTTAGTGATGCTATGGTTTTGTATCTTTCGCCATCTGATGGTAGTATATCTAAAATGATGAGGAAGCTTGTATCACCATCATTCATCTCGATGTTTAGTCTTCCATATAGTTTTTTTAATTTAAACAAACAATTTAAACAATTTTTAAACAATTTATTTACCACAGGAGATACAGAGGTAGGTGATACAGAGGTAGAGTTTTACTTAAGTCTAGTACAATGGTCAAATTTGAGTATAGCTACCTGTGGGCCCGAATAAGTTCAGCGACTTCTAGGGCATCCTACCATCACGCTATTCTAGGGTGTACAAAAGTTTAACCTAGTTCACTTAACCTAGTTTCGCATTAGACTGATCATTGAGATGATTAACTCGATATTTTACAAGTCGGCTATATTTAACAGTATGTTCGATAAAACGATTCAAGAGCAGAGAGAAGATTGGTTATGGTACACAAGGCAAGTTACATTATGACATTATCATTAGTTACATGTAGGAGGCAAGATTTCGACACGGTGATCTTACACTACTAGTATTCTGATAGGAAGTGAGACTCAAGATGTCTTTTGAATACTTTGTACGAATTACATTCACGGATCTCTGCAGGTATAGAGTTCCAAGTTTTGGTTCCATGAAGAGAATACTGTGTTGCGACCTGGCCTTTGAATAATAAGGAAGCATGAATTTACTTCTATTTCGGGTTAAATGGTCGTGATGACCAGTTTGCGCAGTCAATAATTGTCTTAGGCTATTGTCGCCATCATTTCTTAATGTTTTGTAAATGAAATTACAGATGGAGATTTTGTATAGATCCGAAAGTTTAAGTATTTGTAAATTTTTGAAAGAATCATTTGTGTGAGCATTATATTCTAGGTTCTTTACCGCTCTGACAGCCCTTTTCTGCAGAGTAAGAATTTTGTTGGTTTTATTTTTATCAGTTCCGTGCCATGCTTCTATTCCGTATTGCAAGTATGGAGAAATGAGCGTTCGGTAGAGCATTTGTAAAGCTGTTTCAGGCAGAAAATTTTTAACTTTATTTAGGATTCCGATGGATTTTGATAATTTAGAACTAATATGAGTGATGTGCTCTTTGAAGGTCAGATGTTTATCTATTATGATGCCCAGAAACTTACATGAGTTGGTTTCTTCGATTTCACCTTCGCCAATTTTAATGCATGGGAGAGATACATCTTTCTTGTATGAGAAAGTAACATAATTTGTTTTATCGATATTTAGGCTTATTTTATTAGCTTTGAGCCACGATGAAACCTTGTGAAGTTCAGTATTTATACTCTCCACAATCATAGCAGGATTTTGGTTCGGAAGGACCGCAGAAAGCGTACTGTCATCGGCAAAAAGTATGAATTTGAAGAATGATGTAGATTTTACAACATCATTGATAAAAATCAGAAACAAGAGAGGCCCGAGAACAGATCCTTGTGGAACTCCATGGCTAATTGTCTGTGGGTCTGATTTTGCGTCGTCAATGACAACGTATTGTTTCCGATTTGTTAGGTATGATCTGAACCAATCATGGGCAATCCCTCGAATGCCATAACAGTGTAGTTTCGATAATAGTATTTTATGGTCCACACAATCAAATGCTTTTCGGACGTCAAGAAATACAGAGAAGACAGGCTTTCCTTCATCTATATTAGAATAGAGGAATTGTAAATGATTTAATATAGCCTGTGTTGTTGATTTTTTAGAGCGAAAACCGTATTGTTTATCGTAAAGAAATGATTTTTGTTCAAAATAAGAGTACACTTTTTTATACACAATCTTTTCGAATACTTTGCTAATAATTGGTAGAATGGAGATAGGTCGATAATTGTTTACACAGGTTTTTTCACCACTTTTAAAGATAGGGGTTACTCTAGCAACTTTGAGGGAGTTCGGGAAAGTGCCTAGTAAGAGAGACTGGTTAATAATATTTGATATCAGTGGGGCTACAATGTCAGCAATAACTTTAAGTACTTTAGTCGGAAACGTTTGTAACCCACTCGATTTATTTTTCATGTTGTTTATGCACGTAATTACATCGGAGGAGTTTGTAGGCGTAAAGAAAAAGGAGTTGGGTTCTCGAATATGATCCATAAATTCCAGGTGATCAGTAGGTTCACTTGGAATACCATCAGCTATTGTTTTCCCTACGTTTACGAAGAAGTTGTTAAAGAGATTAGCAATTTCTTTCTTCTCATGATATTTTACATTATCTTGAACAACATATTCAATTTTCTTTTTATCGGCATTATTCGGTTTACAGCAGGAGTTAAGGAGATGCCAAATCTTTTTAACGTCAGTTTTGAATTGAGTAAACTTGAGCGTAAAGTAGTTCTTTTTTGATGTTCTTATCTGGTTTGTTACATAGTTTCTAAATCGGTTATATGTTTCTCTAGATATTCGTCCTTCGCAAAGGAGGGCTAGGTACGCTTGACGTTTCTTTATATTTATCACGATGTCTCTGGTAATCCAGGGCTTATGTTTATTTTTCGGGGTAACTGTACGAGTTACAATTGGGCAACACTGATTGTATGCGGTCATTATAGTTTCAGAATAATCTGAATAATCAAAGCGCCATTATTCTCTCAGATAATTACGTTACACAAACTAGTAACAATCCGAATAATCAAAACGTTAAAATTCTCTCATATATTCACGTTATATAGACTAGACACTGAAATGTTCTAAAGTTTTCCTCCTATGTTCCTCCCCTATGGACAAATCAGCCCGAGGAGACATGGTAGACTCCCCGGTACGGTTCGAAAGCGACCACCCGTACACCACGCTGGATTCTTACTTCAATGAGACCTATTATGCCAGGACCCTTCCTCCTGTGCCTCTGCACTGCCCCACGCCCATGGGGGTTGTCGGTAAGCTATTTTATATCCAGTGCATATCAAGTTTTTAACTTTCTGAGGTAAAAAAACTCTTGAAAGATGCTTTTTTACCAATTCAGGAATGATATTTTCACAATAGTGAATACTCAGGACCTAAAACGAGTACTTTTAACACATTTTTGTCATATTACATTTCTCCCATTTAATTCGGTATGATGAACATTTATTTGAGCTATGAACTTATCATTGATTGTGTTGCGATTTTAGGTTCGAAAGATTATCCTGATGTGGACGAGCTGATTGCGAAGGTGTTCCAAAGAAAGGAGTTCATACCAGAACCACACGGCACGAACCTCATTTTCCAATACTACGCCCAGCATTTCACTCACCAATTCTTCCGCACAAACTACACAATGGGACCGCAGTTCACCAAAGGAAATGGTGGGGTGAGTACCTCGTTAAGAGTTGCACTGGAAAGCGTTTTGCAATTGTTGTAGGATATTATTTGTTCGCATGGTCTCTTCTAAATGTTAACCTACTCTATACGAGCAGGTGGGAATAATTTCAAAACAGTTTTTGACTGAACCAATTTTACGATTCGTGAATTTAAGGAATTCGATTTTTTTAAACATGAATACTTTTTCCTGTCTCGTATGCGAACTTATATTTTTCAAAAGTTTTCTGCCATTGACGCTCTCTAATTCCAATGTTACTTTCTGCCTCCAGGTCGACGCTTCGAACATTTACGGGTTGACTGAAAATCATCGTCGGAACATCAGACTATACAAGGATGGAAAGTTGAAATACAGGGTGAGCTTTGAAGAAATTACCTACCTCATCTTATCAGTGCTATTCTTCTTTTACGCCTTTGCTATTGAACAATTCAGCATTTAACTTCATTTTTTTCGGATTCCACAGCAGATTTAACAACTTTAATACCAATGTTGACCACGTAAACGAAGTTCTACTGCATTATAATTTACCCGAGTTTTACTTTTGTGAACACATTGATGAACACATTTATGAGCACAAGTAAGTTTTTTCTACGATTTTACACTCATGCTTGATGATTATCGTTGTGTGTAGGAAATCAAGTGTCCTGATGGAAATTAATGAAATCTGGCTAAAACTCGAATCAAAATTATTTTGTGACGAAATATTTTCGTTAATTGGGGTTACTTATGCTTACATTCAAAAGAATTAAAAGCCTTTAGGTCAAACTATCTTTCAGATATATATAGTATATATGTCGTTGTTTTATTGTGTGATACAAAACTGTATCACACAATGTAAGGTGTAAGGTCAGGATAACAGATGTGTGCATCAAATTTATTTCTTTGATGTTTCCTGAATATCTTACATGCGAACATGTTTTACCGCCTGCGTAAAAATGTACAGAAATGAAGTCCTTTGCATTTTCGACTTCTAAAAACCTCAAAATTTACACTAGATTCAGAAAGTCCGTTTTAAAGGAGCAAACCTATTCACGGTTTTTATAGCAAAGGTGACTCGCAAAGCAGGCGCATTCTTCGCGAAATCTGCCCTTCTGCTTGGCTTTACATCATATTGCAACGTTTAACGCACCTTGCAAGCTATTTTCTGCGCACGCACATTGTTTAGCACTAGTGGCAGGAGTTCTAGGGCAAACATTTGCACTGCCGTGGCGCTAACGTGGCCTGTCCTTTGTTGTTTGGGTTCAGGAGGTGAACGGAGAGCACTTCCCGCCCATGCTGAAGGAGGTCCCCGCGCTGGATATGGAGTACCCGCCGCAGCTGCCCGTGCCTGAGGAGAGCAAGCACGCACTTGGCCATCCCTTCTACGCCCTCCTCCCTGGCCTTTTTGTGAGTCCTCGTCTTTATATTCATAAATTTCTTGTTCGTTTGTGTGACTGTTTTGTTTTTATGTGTGTTTGTTTGCCTTTTTTGTTTATTTGTCACCGTACAAATTGCTGTTCACTTTTTGTTTGTTCACCTGTTTTGTTTGTTTATTAGTCATCGTACAGACTGCTATTCACTTTTTGTTTGTTCGCCTGTTTGTTCACCTGTTTTGTTTGTGAACGTACAGACTGCTTCCAGGAAAAGATAGCGCTAAATTGAATACTCTGATTTCAGAAATGAGAAAGGGGAAAATTAGGCTTCGTTTTTGAATTGTGGATTATATTATAATTCGTCTTCCTTTTTCACATGGGAAAAAGTTCATGTTATTCTTGGTCCATAATAAAATCACCCGCGCTGTATTATATGGCTGTGATAAATGTTAAGGTTACAAACCACATTTCCCGTTGTTCTTTCCGCGAGTTTTTCTTATACAGAAATACTCTTAGATGATTTTTTAATGTTTCTGTCTTCGTGAGAATTATGATCACCAACCAATTTCTATGTGAGCAATAAGCTTTATGAAGACCCTAAAATAGGTTATGGGTGGTTTAGACCAATCGGATAATGGCCGTTGCGTGTTTGTATGCAAGTAAAACTCTACAGTATCACGCTCTCGGAATTAGATAAGGAAATGTAATTTTGTCAAAAAGCTGTGCCTTAGTTATTGCATTTATTTTATAATTTTAGTATTATTTATGATTCACTATTTATGTGCTCCCCCAAACATGTTCGAACACCGTTATTTTTGACAGACAGGCAGAAAATCCTTTAAATTTAATTCTGACGTAGACATTCTGAAACCCAAATACCTGCGATCAAATATTATGGTAAACCTTTGATATTTCACCTTTCGTTTCATAGGCCATTTGTAAAAACGATGTTAAAATTAAGTGAATTTAGAAACTTAGTACTGAACTTAACTTCATTTTAAGGGGTTGAACCCTGATAGGGACTTCACTAAAGAGAGTCGGGTAAAAATTCCGTGCCATGTCGTTTGGAAACTTCCTACGTAGATTTCTGTGACGTCGAGAGGCGTCAATCCATCATAATTTGTCATTATTTGGCCTTGTGCAACTTAGGTTGCCATTTTTGGAGACGTGGCTGCGTGGGCGCAGACCTGTTGGTTCTCTCCGCACCATCACCTGTTCATGCGGAGTGTGCTTCTTTGTTCTTACTCTTCATTTACTCTCGGAAAAAATTCGTCTGTTGTTGTTGAAAATCCGTTACCGTGTGGGCCATCTGCTTAATAACGTGTTGACGTTTGGTTTAAAAGATGTGCATTTAAATATCTACGGAATTTAACTTATTTCTTTCAAAGTAAGTCATCGTTGTGGTTTAAAGAAATCGAGGAGAAAATGAAATTCTCCTTCGTGAAATTAGCGCATATTAATGCTCTGATAGCTGAGCCTGCCCGAAGGAATTAATGTTTCCTTCAATTGATTATTTCCAATCAATTTTGAAATATACAATTATTTAATTTTTTATAGTAACTGAAATATCCGTTACTTTTATAGCCAATGTTCCAGTATTTTCATCCAGAAAATCTCATAAAAATTTCTTACGAACGCATACGAATTTTACCTGATGTCTCTAACCTTGAAGCTGTTTTACTTGCAAATGCTTTTCCGGCGCTCGTTAACTACATAGTCACTGTACCAATATCCAATATCTGAGGATTCGAAACATCGTATACCAAGCCTAAGCGTGTCGTATGTAGCTGAGGCAGCTCTGCGTAGATACACTGCAGCCACCAAGAGCTGATTGTTCAATTAAAAGTCCAGGTTCAAGAACACGATCTTAGTTTCTTCAAAACAATAGTCTCAGGGTGCCATCCTTCATACCAATGAGGCAGGGGCAGCCGTGCCAACGTTTCGGCTAAATTTATACGGTGCTAATTCTACTTTGTTTGCTTTGTTGATAAATACGGAGTGACGGCAAGCTTTGACTGCTGTCGTTTTTGTGTTTGGCATGTGCAGTTTGATTGCCGCATTAATGCCCGAGAGCTCAATTACTTCATCGCTGCCGTTACCTCAAATCCACTGCCAAAGCTAACGAGCTGACCAACGCTAACAGAGCTGGGTGGATGTCGTTGAAAACATTTGTAACTGTTGACGCAGTGAGCGTCATGTGTGAATTTAGCCACTGTTAACCAGTTTACCTTAGCCACTGTTAAACCAGTCTACCCTTTTCATTGGGGAACCTATGATTTTAGCCGTCGGCCAACATTATAGATGTAACGGTGAAAACGTTTGACTGGGTAGCTGTTGCTTTGTGTGGAACGGATGCATGCCCCAGTTCTTTGAGATGTTCAGCATCCGACAAGTTTTCTGCAGTACGCGTGCGTGAGTTGGATAGAATTTCAAATTTCACTGCGTAACTTTGTCAATATTGTCCTCATCGTTTTAGGTTGCGGCGTAGAGTGATACACTGTTGCTTGCAGCAGAAGTATGTTGCGGTGCCTGGTTATCTTTGTTTGTGTTCCATATATCTTGATTACTTTCAGATAAATCAGTCTATTTCAGGGATGCCAGAAGCATAAGGGTCTTTTAAACATTCGTTACTTTCCATTGATCTTCTAGATGAACGGCTGCATTCCCTTTAACATTGAGTAATGAAATGCAATCCTAGAAATGGAGAAACGTTTGACCGCAGGCATTTAGGGAAATGACATTTTAGCAATGAAGAATGCAGAAATGGTGTCTGCATGGACACTTGATATGAATTAGCGTACAATTGCTTTATTTTTCAAAGAAGAATCATATCATTTTACTGACTGGAAATAATCGACATTGTGTTCCGCAGGCGTTCTCCACGATTTGGCTGAGAGAGCACAACCGCGTGTGCGATGTGCTCAAGGAAGAGCATCCGCATTGGGACGATGAGCGTCTTTATCACACCGCCAAACTCATCATCACTGGTGAGCGATCCTACTTAGATGTGCCGTTAAACCTTGCTTCTAGAAACAGCGGAGACTTCTCCCAAAGCTTTAACGTTTTGTTAATTGTGCAGTATTTGATATCAATTCAGTTTTTAAATATTTGAAAACAGCCGACGCAGTATTTATCGCATTTGAAAGTAGTTTATGTGTAAGAACGGTTTCTCTCTAACCTGAAAAGTGTACTTTAAAGAAAGAGGGAGACTTATTCTGTGCTATGGACGAGTTTTACGGTGATTAGGAAACATACAATAAAGTAAGTTAATTATTTAAATAAGCTTCGTCTCACAACAGAATGGGTATTTTTTACAGGTGAAATTATAAAGATCACCATTGAAGATTACGTGCAGCATTTGAGTCAATATAAGGTGGACATTCGCTTCCGGCCGCAAGTGGTTCACAGCACACGCTTCCAGTTCCACAACCGCATCAACATCGAGTTTGACCACATGTATCACTGGCATCCGCTAGTTCCTGAGGGTCTCACTGTGAGTATTTCTTTTATATCAAATACATATTCTGAATTTCCATTCATCATCAAGTTGTGCTTTTAAAGTTGAATTTTTTTGTAGATTGTGATATTTTAGAGAGCTCGTGGAAATTATCGCGTCAAAAAGTACGTATACGTTCAGCATGAAGGTGTATCATGGTGACACACCACGGTATGTCATGGTGACACCTCGGTGTGTCAAGATTTCTCTGAGTGAAACTAATTCATTGCAATCTTTTTGCCCTCAGATAAATGACACGTATTATGACCTACGAGAGATGGCGTTCTCGGTGAAGCCAATTTTCACTCACGGCCTCGATGCTTTCATTCACGCCCTCAACACCAACCACGCAGGCAGGGTGAGTGTTCACTAATTGGAGGTTATGTTTTTGAACTGGATGATCATTTTGATAAATTCTCGTTATGCTTTAGAACTGGATGATCATTTTAATCAATTCTTATTAGGATTTTGAACTGTTTTATTAATTTGGTAAAATTTTATTGATATTTTGTGTTTGTTTTGTTGAAAATAATCCGTCGACTAAGTCGATAGCTCGTCCCATAGTTTCGACTTCGTATCATACCTGCGGTTATTATGATCAGAAGCAATTTTTTTAAATAACTCGATTAACGTATATTTTATACCTTTTCTTTTTGTCTTTTAAGAGAAACAAGATGATGTATCGTTTGGGGCTTGCGCATCAAATTCCTGAAATAATTTATGTGGTGCAGTAACAGCGTATACTGCGTAAGAACTTATTTATTCAACACTTCCTACAAATTTATGAAGCATTTTATACGTCCGTCATAACATCGTTTATATGAAGAATGTAAGTGCAGTTAAGCCGCTACTTTATTTCATTCGTAACCTATGAGGTTATTTATAACGTAATCAAGTCGTTAAATTAATGTCTGATAAACTGACAAATGGGTACTCACGTTATATGATACAGTAAAAGGTATTTACTGTATGATAAAGGTTTAAATCAGTAAAAAGTATTTAACTATTAAATTCAGATCGTAATTATTTCTTAAATTACCAAAACATTCGGCTAAACTTAAATAACTGTCGGAGTATAGGCAAATTATGTTTGCGCACTTGTTTTGCATGGAACGATTCGGTGTGCTCATAATTACTTGTATTTGATGTATCATTTTCACGCACTTGCAGCAGGTACAGTGAAAAGTAGACTAAATTCATTCTATTACTTTCACTTGTACATCACTTTCACGCACTTGTAGCAGGTATACGGTGCAAAGTGCTCAAAATTTCACACTGGCACATCATTTTCATGTTCTTGATACCACCGCACATTATGGTACATTAGCACATCATGGTGCACATGCATATTATGGTACTGCGCAATGTGTTCACAATCCACGGTATCGTCTACCAGATGGGTCCGCACAATCACGGTCATGTGAACATCCCAATCCTGAAGAAGATGTTGCTGAACTCGCGCAAGATGCGCTTCCAGGGCATCAACGCCTACAGGAAGCGCTTCGGTATGAGGGCTTTTGAGTCTTTCGAGGACCTCACAGGGGACCAGGAGCTGGCCAACATCCTTCGGGGCCTCTACGGTCACATCGACGCTGTCGAGTTCTTTGTCGGTGAGTGCTACCAAAGAGAGAGCTACTTACGTACGAGGTGCTTAGGTTGCGGTGGAGCACAAACTTTGATTCATTTCTCACTATTCATTTTGCACGAATTAGAGAGAAGTTTTTTAAATCTGTGATTAGTTTTGAAGTTATGATAAAAAATTTAGATATCTTTCGTAGCATTTACATTGTGAAAATTTTTGAAAGATGTTAGTTAAAATTCATACCTTTATTTATTCATTAGCTAAAATTCGTTCGTATGTGATGAGCAGATTGTGTTTATTAAAATTATATAGTCAACGGTTATGTTTACTCAGACTGAAATTAAGGCTTTCTAGTACCGCAATGAATGAAATTATTGAGCATCATTACGTAGCTAACAAGTGTTTAAACATTGACGTAAGAGCGTTATTTCTCGTTATGAATAGGCTTTGAAACTTTCGAATTTTCCATTTCTTAGTAAAGGCATCATCGATAGTTCAGCTCTTACTTATAGAAACGCATCTTTCAATGATTCATCGTAAAAATTTCTGCTGATATATTTTCTCTCTATGTAAAGCAGTGACATTTATAGATTTCTTCTCGCTTACGTTTGTTCAGTCATTCATTGCGTAAAATTGTGTTTTAAACTTCCTTGAAATTGGCAACATAATTCTCAAATTTCTTCTCGCTTAGGTTTATTCAATCTTTCAGCACGAATATTTCTGTCCTTAAACTTCCTTTATAAATCGCTGACATAATTCGCGGGCTTACAATCATTCTCAAGCGGCCATCGCGAAAACTTTTGCTTTTAAACTCTATTCAAATAGGTGATATGATTCTCGGATGTACAATCATTCATCTCAAAAACCTCTGCTTTCAAACTCTCACTAAATTAGTGACATGATTCTCGGATTTACAATAATTCTGGATCACCCATCACGAAAACTTTTACTTCTAAACTCTCTCGAATCATTTCCGATCACCCATCTCGAAAACTTTCGCTTCTAAACTTTTTCTAAACGAATAACCAAATTTTGGACTTGGAATCATTCTTAATCACCCATCGCGGACTTGGAATCATAGTTAATCACCCATCGCCGACTTGGAATCATTCTCAATCACCCGTCACAGACTTGGAATCATTCTCAATCACCCATCACAATCTTCGAATCATTCTCGAACACGCTTCATGAAAACGTTTGCTCCTAAACTTCTTCCAAACGCGTGACAAAATTCTCTTACTTTGTGTCACTCAGGCCTGTTCTCGGAACGACCCGGACCGTCTCTGACGGGCCTCACAATCGTGAACACGGGCGGGCCGTGGAGTGTGAAAGGCCTCATCGCCAACCCGATCTGCAGCCCCATGTACTGGAAGCCTTCCACCTTTGGAGGAGACAAGGGCTTTGAGATCGTCAACACGGCCTCTTTAGAGAAGCTGTTCTGTAGGAATATGAAGAGCAAGTGCGAGAATATCGGCTTGGCTGTGCCCGGGTTCAAGCGATGATTAGTGGTAGTGAAGTATAATTAGTGATTGTAAAGTAGCGATGTACATTTTGTAATATTTAAAGTGAATTTTTCTGTACTGTGCTCTTGTATATTTAACACAATCTTGCTGGTGATGTTGGAACCCCAAATGTTAATCTGTATCTGTGTATTTATGGTTTAGTAAGTACGATTCTGGTTAAGTTTTATTTGCGTTTGAAGTAATTTTGCACGATAGTTCAGCTCTAGCGTAATACACTATTCCTCTTTCGACTAATTTTAAAATTTTGTTGCTGAATATTATAGAAATTTTTGTTTCTAAATATAGCCGACATCTTCGTGAATCACAGGGAATGGTGAGATCTTCCCCAAGTTCAAACCTTTATTTATAAGCATTGATATTACATCCGCAGGGAAATTAATTTATGCATGATTATGTGATTCCCATTTTGCCTAATTGTTGTTATTTATACATGAACTATTTTCTCAGCTGTAAGCGTTATCGGCATTCAGTTACTATTTTGCTTTTCATTTTGAAAGGCAAACTTGAGTAACCTAAAGGCTTCTACCGAGAGTTTGATTCTTGATTCTCCTGCGTGAGTTTTGTTTGTATGAGTATTTTGCAGTATTACAGACCAGTAGGTGCCATCAGTTTGTAAGAGGATGCTCTTAACTTATGAATGCTTGATGGTGAAGCAACGTAAAAAATTCTTTTTAAAATTAATTAGACGTAGAAATGAAAATAATAAGTATAGATTTACCAAAATTTAAATGAGGGTTTTGAGTGTTAGCTGGCTCGTTGTTAGGATAAAATTAATTTAATCCAGGTTTTCAATGACGAAGTTACCATTGCACAGTATGCTACTGTACATTCTTGTATAGCTCTGTTTTTCTTAATTGTAAATAAATATTTGATGACAAATAACCCAAGCTTTATTACCCACAATTATGTTAACATGTGTGCAATTTTTCTATTCTATTCTATTCTATTCTATTCTGAAGACCTCTATAAAATACCCTTTCTGTAGTTATCAGTGCTGATTAATGGACAATAAAAAGTTTTCGATAGTAAAAATCAAAACTCTAACCTTTTTAAACGAAGGTGAAACTAAACAAATACGGCAAAAAACAAAGAAATAACTTACTTACTATAACAGGGGCTGCAAAGACGCATAGAAAACATAATTTCCTGGGAAGTCAATTCGCTGGCATGAGAACAAATGTTCAGTGACAATCAATCGAGTGTATAGATGTTGGTAAGTGAACAATGTGAAAAACAAAAATTGAAGACATTTTTTAGAAACACAGAACTCGGTCACGCTGATGAACAATAATGTACAATTCCAGGTTTCAAAGCTCGCTTCAAGTCACTTATGCGTGAAATCATCTGGATTTCCCACCCACAAGCTTTCAACAGAGGCAAGGGCTGGTTAGTTCTTAATGTCATGAGGTAAAATGATTCCTATCTGCAAAAGTTAGAGCAAATTTCCCGGGTAATTTTTGCGCTAGCGGTTTTTGTTTGAGCTCTGGAACGCGTCGGAAGTGCCTCGCATGACCTTTGTCACCCGTCCTGATCTCGCTGCCGAGACGCGCCATTTCCAGTGCTCTCGATCCAGGAAGAGTATGTACAGTTGGTCTTGCGAATTTGTGGATGGCGAACAACTTGCAGAAGTTTTTCGTAAGGAAAGAAATAGATTTAATTTTATTAATATTATTCTTGCGTCTTGTGGATTTAAGGATGGAAAACAACTTGATATTTCAAGTTTTGCGTAAAGAAAGAAATGGAATGAATTATATTAAAAAAAAATTTACGTTGTGCGAATTTGAGGATGGAAAACAACTAGATATTTCAAGTTTTGAGGAATGAAAGGAAATGAGTGAAATATATTAATATGGGTTGGTCTTGCAAATTGGTGGAAGGCGAACAACTTGGAGAAGTTTTGAGTAAGGAAAGAATTGAAATGAATTGAATTAATAAGGAGAAATAGGATTGAAGAAACTCTTTTATTCTCTTGGCTTCAAATTGCAACATTGTAACGCGTTGTCCCTTGTAATATTAGTAAATACATATTTATTTCGCTAAACCTCGAGGTTGTCAGGTAAATGTTGCGATTGAAGATTGATTGTGGTGGAATTTTCTAATAAAACATGTGTGTTCTTTTTTCCACTGAAGATTCATTGTAGTAAAAACTTTTCAATATGTTCTTTTTATTCCTGAAAATAATATAAAATCATTCTCAACTTAATCTAAATCAACATAATCTTAATCTCAAACTCAAGTCCTATCTGATGCCTCTGACATAACACTCCTGCAATTTCGATGTTTGACCTCCATTAGTCAGTGCCTTTTGACACCCTTGTTTTACTTGCGCGATTATTTCCGTCATAATTTTTATTAAATTTTTACTCAGATATCAATGAACTACCAGCCAGTTACTCAATCTGCTCAACTGGGATTGCTCATATTTTCTGAACCAGGAATTGACCAGGTTTCATATACTAATGCTATGAACATTTTCGTGTAGGGATGAGTAGACTAACTATTTCCGGTAACTCGAGGTCATTAAAAAGGGATGAACCACGCCAGACCTGGGGCCCTGACCCTACTAACTGATGACTCAACCGCAATTGGTTAAACAAGAAGTTCAATGTTCAGCTCGATTTTAAACTCAATTGTAGCAAAAGATTTTGAAAATAGCCAGCAATAACTAGATCATGCCTCCAATTAGCTGCAGTTAAGTATTTATGAAAATTGAGTTTATGACTATTGGACTGACAGCATTATAAAGATCCTCTCCGTGACCACCGGTGGCGCACGATGCGGTCAAAGTGTTAAATGTTAAACCATACAAATCTAATCTAAATACATGTGGGTAGATATTTACAAAAGCTAAGTTTGACCACTATTGGTTGATTATTTTTAGTTTCAAACGCATTATTTCCACGCATTAGGCAAACTACCGAAAATTAGGTACAGCGATATAGCGACAGATTTGGAAATTACCGAATTATCGGTACAGCGTCTTGAATTATAGATCAGTATGAGAGTTAAACGAATTATAAGGCAAATCAGCATGGAGATTTTATAGTATGAAGGTCATGATCAACGAGAACCCAAACAAAAACTAAAAATTGTCACTGTTGCGTCCAAGCTGATATTACCATGAATTAGGTCCCACTGATATTTACGAAGAATAGAACATTGTAATTAAAAGGGTCACTCTGAAAGTAGTCAACCAGTAAATTCAATTTTGTTCATTATTTTTCATGGTATTCCATATTTTTGAATTATGTTTTTTATTGTATTGTATTCTTGTATTCTGCGATTCTGTAATCTTGACTGCACTGACATGTCATATATTTTATTTTCAGACTTTTTGTTCAGAATTAGCCGAGACTCGAAACATTCAAAGAAAAGAAAGAAAAAAAAAGAAAAAATGTGTATTTCCAAGTTGTCACATGAGATACATGCCAACATATTGGCTTTTAAAAGTTTCTTAATATAGGACATCCTAAAACAAATGTTCCATACGAGGAGTACTAATTGACAAATCATCCGAGGTGTACAAGTAGATAAGCCATACGAGGCATAATAATAGACAAAGTAAATGTTCTTAAGTTACTTCTCCATTTCTTTTCTGATACGTAATAGTTTTCAAAACTTCTGCTTAGGTATGTCGTAGCTTTTAAAATTTCTGATTAGATCTAAACAAATGTTCAACTTTGCTTGAATCACAAATTCACTAAAAGTATAGAAGCGAAGAAAATGCCAACAAAATTCATCATTTTTATTCAAAAGAAAGAACAAACAATCGAAAACGTTTCGGAGACCAGCTCCATCATCAGTTCTGTAAAATACAAAGTATAATCAATCTAACGCAAGCATGAAAACACGGTTGATACTAAATTTTAGAATATACAAAAAAAGAACAACTATGTATTAACTATCTGAAGAGGATACGAGCTAAGCATCTTGTTTAAAATTTGTTTTTCCCTAAAAATATGCAAAGATTCTAAAATCCTAAGGTCAAAATCACGGAAAGAACTGTCTATTATTTTAAAATCACCATCACGAATTATTGCACTACACTTCTCATCAGGGCCGCGTATTGCTGAATGAGGAGGATGAGCCAACAGGTTACCAGTACGAAAACTCGTTCCACGGTGCTCTGCCACTCTTGCGTAAATATTGCGCGACGTCATTCCGACGTACGCCGATGCGCACTGCGCACAACTATCTATACTTATACACAACAGAAGAGCGCATGAGCCCGGGAATTGAGTTGTTGAACCGAAAAAATTAACCAATATTTGCTTTGCCAATCAGTATGACTCGTAAACTTACTCCAGGAAAATGCTTACAGAATAAAGATTTTAATTCACGGAGTAGTTCTTCAGATGGAGAACCGAAATAAGGTATAGTGCAATATTGGTAATTTTTACATTTAACAGGAATATCGGAATCGAAATATTTTCTTGACCAGTTTTCTTCATAGTTTTCTTTTGAATGAAAATGACTAATTTTGATAGCATTTTATTCGCTTTTATATTTTTCTGATTAGATATCTCATAGTTTTCAAAATTCGTGATTAGGTGTGTCATGGCTTCCAAAATTCCTGACTAGGTAGGTCATAGTTTTCAAAACTTCTGGATAAGTATCTCATAGTTTTTAAAATTCCTGATTACGTATGTCATAGTTTTCAAAATTTCTAGTTGGGTTACCATAGTTTTCAAAATTCTCAGCTTGCGATGTCTCCCTTCAGTTTTCACGCTTTGGACACGACCACATTCCTTTTAAACCAGCTGCGTTCGAGCAGTCCACTGCATTGCTGGGAATCCGTACGGGTAAAAGCGCGTAAACTCTTCGGTAGATTCATCACTTCTATAACCAAACGAGACGATATGGAGTAGTATTTGCTGCTGCTTCTAATTCGCTGATTTTATTCCAAGTTGTGCAGTTCACTTATGTATGCCGTAAGCGCCACGTTTATGATCCCATGGCCAATCATTTTGAATTTCGTGGAATGTTTCTTAAAGAATATGTGGTTAAAATCATGTCCTTGCTCTTATCATGTTCCAATGAGGAAGACAAAAGCCATTCTTGAAAATCATGATTCAATTTTGTTGAACATAGAGAAAGAGATTATATTTTCATTGAAGATGGCATAAAGATATAAGCCCGTTAACTGCAATACAGTGTTAGATTTAAAAAATAATATAGCATTGAATATTAAGTAAATTAAAGTATATCGTTATGGACCAATTTTATTGATTGTTCCATTATGACAATCAAATTTTACGATTGATTTTCCAGCGTCTTAAACGAAAGAGAGGAAGTGGGTGAGTGAAAAGAATGCTCAGTGAGTAGAGAAGAGTTCCCTATTCATCCTCTCCCACCGGTCTTCTTCCTTTGATATTATCACCAGTGAGCTGCGCTCTGGTAAAAATGCCTCGGGTACGGAAATGGGATCGAACCAAGACCTTTCATGTCTTAACTCTAATGTCTAACCCTTTGCCCCTCAAAGTATAGATATGAGATTATCGGAAACGAGAAACAAGTTACCGTGTTTATGAAGTCATTTCATTAATCCACTCCGCTATTTCAACAATTTCGAGATATTTACGATTCGCCGAAAAATTCCTTCAATTTTAATTACCATGCACGAAAGCAGTAGGTTTCGCTAGTATATGCAAAAAGACACTGGAAACGCCCTAGAAAATAACTGTTATATGAGCAGCCTATTGTATATAATTTGTTCAAAAATTGTTCCACACAGTAACGGAACATGAATATCAGCAGAGTAATTACAATGCATGCACGTTCTTCAGCAGCACTACCCTTTTATGGAAGAAACAGTCTGAAGCATAGCAGCTAATTGCATAAATTTAGTGACTTCCCGTTCAATTATGTTCCCTAGAGTGTACATTGTATCCCAAAACCTGTAGTTAACATTCATCTGAGAGACGGTAAGTGGAAATAAATTAGCGACTGAGTTCAATTTCGAAATTCATTTGCTGCATTACTGCGCGATAAGAAAATATGATGGCGACCTGTTGAGTTTGGCAATGAAGTGCTACTGCCTCTTGAAGCAAACAATGAGACCCGTAACATAGACGCAGGCACGGGTGAGTGAGGCATGACGCATACAGTGGTCATGGTGCATCAAGAGTTCGACGTGACGTCCCAAATATGGCACGCAGCATGACGCCTGTGGCTCCTACATCTACGAGGCGTTGATGATGTGATGCATGATGTGATATATAAAATCAAAAAAGAATATTATATTCGCAATGTTTTATAGCATTTCCACGAAATAAGGAACCTTTTGATGACTGATATAGTGAAAGTAACCAATAGCCATGAATTTATCTTAAATTCATTATGTAATTTTCATATCAAATTACAGGTTCACCATATATGCTGGCTCACGTAAAAACCACCATAACTTTCCAGCGGATTCATAAATTGTAACAATCTTTTTACTATCACAGAGAGCATGAAATTGTACAGCAAGTGTTAAGCAATTTTCAAAATGGCCAACAACAGTTTCAATACCACATTCGACATGCTTGCAAAATTTTTTTAAAATACACGCGAACATTGCGGACGTGATTTCAACCCTGATTTTTTCAAAAGCTAACTTCAGCGCTCGCTTCAGAGCTCTCAGGAGTCGATGGTGGTGGTGGTGAGAAGAGATGATCGTCTGATGCATCACATCCGACACCATTGCTAGGGAAAAATAAAGAAGAATTAGCACAGAGAGTAGCAACTATGTTACAAAAAAAGTGGCTAGCACGATCGACGCAACAAATGTGAAAAATGCAAGAAACACGGCTTGTGAAAATGGTCTCGAATGATTGTTTTTTTGATAGATCTTGCGTGGATATGAAATATCCCAGCTTTCTATAGTTACTCCTGTAATTTAAAACTTTTCAAGCTCAGAGTGAAAATTTGCAGTTCGAATTCTCCTTACTTCATGAAAGAGATTTTAAATGAGCACACGCCACGAGTTCCGTACGAAACCCATTGATGTCACGGGAGTCATATCAACTGTTTCTCTATTTCCTGTTCATTGTGTTATCAGTCTGCAGTTCGATAAGCGCAAGAACGAGACTGCTTCAAAGCGGAGATAGAAAATACTTAAAGGCCTATTCATACCTCACCAGCGCTTGTGACCGGAGAAGGCAGTCAAATTTCCGCTTTCAGCCACCGAGCACGTGAAACTCATACCTTCAACCATTGTTTAGATCAATTGCATGTGAGATCTTATAAAATTCTCTCTTTGTTCGGGTAGAATCGGGTGTTGACAGGATATAAGAGGGCAAGCCGGCACCCAACTGGCTATATCCCTCACGTGTTCCTCGCTCTCGGCAGTTGCCCTCAGTGTTCTGAGAACCACATCGTCGCGCAGGCACGTCACGCCCTGTAGAGTGTGACGTGCTGAGCATGCCATCGTCTGGCGTGCCAGTGTACTGTTTTTGGAAAGGAAGTGCCTCAAGCTCTCGACCTACATACAGTCTGGTCACTGAGTGCTACCATATTCTTACGTAAAGCGTCGTAAGAATTTGGTCTCAGGTTTTACCTTGGGTTTTTATCCTCAAATGTGTTTTTTTTTTTATTTTTGTGAGTGAATCATATTAGAACGTTCTTGTCATCTGCTTCAGTGCATCGAGTCGTATTCGAGAGTGGTTTTCAAATCATGATAAGATATTTATCTACAAGCAAGACGAAATAAAAACGGTTGCCACCACTACGAGTCAGTGCAAAAATTCAAAGTGCTATTTTGGTGAATTACTTCAGCGTCAGAAAATCAGTTGCGAGTCGAAACCACAGCTCTAGTTCACCACTTACGGTCACCAAACTTAGCAAGGTAAGCGGGCTGAGATCTTAATTGGACTTTCATGTCAGTTCTTAGAAATGTTGTAACACACAAATATTGGATATCACTGCCCGTCACAGGACTTTAATTCCTAGTTTTCAGCTATTAGGAGCATTGAATGATCCGCTGGTAAACCACCATTTGGCACTGTATTCCCTATATTGAGGTAATAAGCAGCTAACTTCATAAAAATGGCTGTCAAGGTCGCGAGGTACTGCACGTCTCGCAGCCAGGAAGGAGTGAGTGAGTGATAGATGGTGAACCGCTAAGTCGGTTATGCATGGGCGTCAATTAATGCGTTTTTATAGTATTATTATCTCTCGCGTTTTGTTGGTTCTATGTTTAACTGGGCGGGAATTAATACGCCTTTATAGTATTATTATCACTCTCTTGCATTTTGTTGGTTCTATGTTTAACTTGCTTTGGCTGAACTTGATGAATATTGGGTTTTCATTGAATCACGGTGTATACTATCAACAGCCTTGAGTAATTCTTTATTACCATTATGATCTCTTACAAAACAGCACAGCGGTGATGGCGTTAACTTAATATATACTGCATAGTTTGCTACAAGACTATTGAGCAGACCGCAAACAAGCACGATCCAAATTTGAGGTCTATACGTCTCAAGTGCTGAGAGCTGCTTCGAATGCTGAGATGTGCTTCGTATAACGAGATGAGTTACAAACGAAAAGATATTCTTTGAATACCGAGTCATGCTTTCAGAAAAGAAATTTAGCTCAAGTAGCGAGATGTAATTCAAAAACTGAGATATTCTTCAAATACTGATATACGATTTCAATGAAAAGATATGTGTCAAGTACAGAGTTTTGCTTTAAATACTGATACAGGGTTGAAATACTCAGACTTTCATCAAATACTGATGATTGCATCAAATGCTGAAATAGACTTTAAATACTCAGTTAATTATGTTAAAAATGCTTAGATACATTTAATGAAATGAGTTGTGTTTCAAACGCTGAAATACTAGCTATTTTTTAAATGCTATAATGCACCTCAATCACAGCGAATTCCGATGTATATTTTAAGCACTTAAATATGCTTCAAAGTAAGATAGATTCAATAAACGAAACAGTACAAGTAATTTATGTAGCGTTATAAGTGCAAATTAGCTTTGAAATTACTTAGATAATGATAATTTTTTCTGAGAAATATCATATTTATTTATGTTGCACAGCCAGCTCGTAAATTCGTTCGTTTGTGATGGGTCTTTTTTTCTGTTGCAGTGGTTTTTGGAGTTATTACCGCTCGTTTATTTACATGTTTTTATTATTAACTTAAATAGTACATAAATAACACGGCCGGTCGAACTGGTCTCAAAAGAGTTATAACATTCATCAAGATGAGCCTTCTGCTCACCTTGCTCGGAGAGCCTTCTGCTCACCGAGCAGTAGGCTCTCGTAGAAAATCCTACATGAATTCCAGTTCAATTTCAAAGTAATTATAAAAACGTCTCTGAATCCAAATTTTTCAGACTCGGTCAAAAACGAAATTGGTAAGATATCCGATTACTTTTTTAGTTGGAAGCAATTCAAACTAAATTTTCTTGATCAAATAAAAAGGAAACTCGTTGAATTTTTTTTAGAAAATGGTCTGCTGTCGCATCATTGTTTCCGAGTAACATGGGTTTCTATTTAGTCTCACTTCATGTTAGAAACAAATTTTCGTCTTCACTTCAAAATTCACTGAGTATTCAATATATTCTAAACTTGAAACTCTAGGTGAATATCTTTTAAATTATTGAGGAGGATTTGTGACGTAGTTCTGTCGAAATATAATTTCCAGTAGATAAACTAAAAAGGAGGAATATTTATATTATTTTTATAGAAGAATTTATATAAAGGAACAATTGAACCATGTTTGGAAGTCGATAAACTGAAATAAACGCACGGAACTTTCCGCCTGCACTTCATGATGACGATGACTATGCCTATGACTACTTTATGTACAGCCCGAGTAATCATTTTAACTATCGAATATCGTCTTTTGATTTAGAGCCCATTAATGAAAACGCATCAAATTGAAACTTATTCAACTCATTCAGAGTAGCATGCCATTAAGAAAGTATTAGGAAAACCTTTTTCCGAAAAGCTTTTTCTCGTCTCCACTTCTCTTGTCATTTTGAAAGCAAATAGTTTTTATCACGTCAAAGAAAGTATGCAACACAGTTGCAGGGGCTGGGAATTCTTGCCATCCGGCGATCTGGAAATGCGGCTTCACAAATTCTCAGAAAATTTCTAGTTGCGGATCTACCATCAGGTACATCCATCTCTGCCTCGATGCAGTCACCAAACCCAGACCATGAGGAACAATTTTCTTAGGAAATGTGTTCGTTTAACACGTTCACTACGTTTCCGTGGTTGCTACGGTCTTCTTGGTTAGGTTGGAAGAACCAGAATGGAAAAGCCATCTTTAACGCTTGATTACATTCTTATCCTTTCTAACAAGCAGGAAAAAAGTAATTGCACGACAATATTTTAACTTGTACGCCATAGTCTAACCTAAATGAAGGTAATGAAATCAGTGAAATGGTAGCCATTGTTACTGGCACGGAAATGAATAATTTACCAAATGGTACACGTATGCACAATCCGTAGCGAACTTGTTAAGGATTCGCCAGGAAAACATAGCTCAAGTTTACATGTAAACAAGACTGCGATAATTTGAACCTTGAGTTAGTTAGCCTCATGCTTTGTGATCTCGTCCTCCTCGCTCATCCAAGTTGAGCTGATGAACAGTGCGGTATACATACGATGGACAGTGCCCAGCGCGAGAAAACAGTTTACGCTGCTGCCCAGTTTACCACGATGTCCCACACCACAAACAAACCTTGCGTGTCGGGCGAGTCCAAGCACTGCCACCATCTCTATCTGCTGATGACCTCGTCTGCTGATCTCGGCTTTTTCGTACAATGCAATAGAATCACTCATGAATTATTTTAATGAATCTTAAATTGTTTTCAGCGAATGTGTTGAAGTATGGAGGCGTTTGTTGCGCTGAACTCCTCATCGTCGACAGATGAAGAAATCTTTCGCCTTGAAGAGTGAAAAATGAACTAATTTGTGAGGCGCGCGTCTTAAGGAAGTGCCAATACCTAAACCGTCATCGAGTTAAAATTAGATACATTTTTACTTCAACGACTAAAAAGCATCAGCAATAAACTCAATTCTGCACGTACAATTTACTCGGTCGGCTGTCGGCATGTTCATTTCAGTCAACCTCTTCAGCACATCTATCATATTTTTAGGTGTCTTATTTTATTTGACTGTGTTAGCCCGTAGTGTTAGTATCTCAGCTATGTCATGCATCAACTCATTTTTAATATTAGGTTTTTCTAAAAATGAACCAGTTCAAAATGCTGACAAAATGCGTTTATGCATGCGCAATTTGTGCAGTATGTACTTTTACTCGAATAAATCCATCGTTGTTCATGGGTTTACGATGCTCTCTTGAGGCCTCTATTATAAGTAGCCTGAAGCATTCAAACCAACATCTGCTACACTCCTGCTTCTCTCTCCCAGGCCAGGAGATGAACACCTTCTACCTGTGGCGCCAGCGCGCGCGAGACAACAGAACGTGAGTACGTGAGACCAGTCAAACATATTCCCGGCGTCTTGAGGAATTCTACTGCTCTCTTATCGTCTGTAAACCGTGATTTCTTGCACGCTTTTATCGTCAGCTGCAAAGGATATTTTGCATGTTTTTGTCGCTAGTTACCAGGGACTTTTGTGTTGTATATTTGTCGCCAGACGAGAGTGATTTTTTGCATATTATTATCGTCAGTTGTAGGGATATTTTGCGTACTCTTTTCGTCAGTTTAGAGTTATTTTTGGTCTACAATAAACATCAATTACTGAAAATTTATAGGTGTGCTTTTATTCCTACGCTTAATGAAAGTTGATGCACGTTTATCATCATTTCCTTTGAAAGTGAAGCAAAATTTATTAGATATTTAACGAGTTGGCTTCAAGACCTACACATATACTCCAGTGTGCTGACAGTCTTTACATGGGTTTGACATGAATGGCACTTGACTTCACGCTAGAGGATTGCTCTAATTTATCGAAGTGTTGCGTGAAATCAACACGAAATTACAATTGTCTTAGTAGTAATTAACGTACTCGATCGACCTGCAAACTGTGTTCATGTAAAGCGCATACACGTTGTTTGCAAGTACGTTCAAGGAAGGTATTTTTTACCACTGTCGTAGTCATTTATCGAATTTAATACACTCCTTTTTACATCGAAACAAATGAAAATAATTTTTAATGTCAGATTTTCAGGTTCTAGTGTCAATTCTACTCAAGATGAGCTGCTGTTACGTTGGAACAAACTGGGGGAAAAACTGCTTTTTTTTAACTGAACAATGACGGTAAAGATAACGGGTGTTCATGCCAACAAGCTATGAAATTGAGGTAGATAATTATAAATGAGCCTTTTTAGTTTTATTTCTATTTAATTGGTTTTTATTATTCGCAATATAATATTGGCAAGTTTTTCGCGCAAAACAGGGAGACTTTATTACTAATACTGAATGAAAGGAAAACGAAAATCTTAAAAAACAACACACCATCCTAGGAAACACGCACTTTCTAGTCGTATTTTTCTTTGAGAAATGTTTCAGACCAGAATTTCTGGACGACAGAAGGATCTATTTATAACTTGATATGATGCTGCAAGTTTAGAAGGCTTTGTAAGGCCGGATATGGGCTACAGGGCGTTGCTGGTTTCTCCTTAACGCGACTGCAGAAGTTCTGCAGTCTGCTATCAACGCCATGGAACACAACTTCCTCCGCAGGTCTTGTTAGACTTTTGATGAAGCCATGATGTGAAGATCGCCTATTAAACAATTTTAAGCAATTCAAACTATTCAAACAATTTAAACGATTCAGACAAATTAAACGATTCAAACAATTTAAACGATTCAAACAATTTAAGCGATTCAAACAAATTAAACGATTCAAATAATTTAAGCGTCTCAAACAATTCAAATGATTCAAACAATTTAAACGATTCAAACAATTTAAGCGATTCAAACAATTTAAACGATTCAAACAATTTAAGCGATTCAAACAATTTAAACGATTCAAACAATTTAAACGATTCAAAAAATTCAAACGATTCAAACAATTCAAACGATTCAAACAATTTAAACGATTCAAACAATTTAAACGATTCAAACAATTTAAGCGATTCAAACAATTTAAACGATTCAAACAATTTAAACGATTCAAAAAATTCAAACGATTCAAACAATTTAAACGATTCAAACAATTTAAACGATTCAAACAATTTAAGCGTCTCAAACAATTCAAATGATTCAAACAATTTAAACGATTCAAACAATTTAAGCGATTCAAACAATTTAAACGATTCAAACAATTTAAACGATTCAAACAATTTAAACGATTCAAACAATTCAGACGATTCAAATAATTTAAACGATTCAAACAATTTAAACGATTCAAACAATTTAAACGATTCAAACAAGTTAAACAATTTATTTACCGCAAGCGAATAAGCAGTAGACTAGTTACCGGCACAACCCGAGTATCGGGTTGTCCGACTTGCCTAAAAATAAAAAAAAATAAAAAAAAAATAAAGAAAAAGATAAAAAAAGAAAGAAAACAAAAAAAAAAAATGAAAAAAATGAAAAAAAAAAAAAAAAAATATATATAGTTTTCTGCAAATATAGACACCAGTGGCTTCAATTTAATACCTCACGTGACCATATACACTCAGCCAATTTTCTAAACGGACTCGGACAAATTTCGAGTTACTGAATTAAGTATATAGATTGTTTCTTAGGTCAAGCACAATGGACACTTACTCGTATTATTTAGCTGCCTACAGACAGCGTCATGAAGAAACACTTTAAAGTTAAAGATATCAGAATTAACTGAAGCTGTAGTTACAGCATTACAATGTAACGATGAGACACAGTTAACGGTCAGAAACGGTATTTACAGTTTACCACATGTAACTCCAGGAGACCTCAGGACTGCATAGTTATAGCATTTTGAAAAAAATTACCGCTACCATGTATTACCTAGTATTTTGGGGATGTACATATATATATGGTGTTTTTTTTGTGCGAACAAATATCAACCTAAGGTGGAAAAACTCAATGTAAGGTACTCAAAGTACCTTCCTCGCATACCTTTTTGAATTTTTTTTCAAATTAGTGTGTGAAATATGAATATTTTATCCGCATTAAATTGCATGATGATAATAAACGTCGTGTATTTATGTGCGTTTTGCTACTTTTTTGACAACAAGATGAGCGCGATGAGAGTATTTGTCCTAATTGAACGTGCTTCACTACTCGACGGGAATAAATATGATCTTTAAGTCAGGGGTGTTAGTACTATTTGAATGGATATATTGGTTCAGTGTACATTTAAACTCTTAAGGATTTGTATAAGGAATATTTACGAGGAAGCTGAAAGCGGTTTTATAAAATAAAAATCTAAGAAAATGCTTTTGGTGTGCCTCATCGATAACTTTTAAACTTGTTATGCTTAGCGGAACCGGTACACCAGTATAACATTAATTCATATTAAAATTATGAAACTCTGTCATGTCTAACGGAACCGGTACACCAGTATAACTTTAATTCGCATTAAAATAATGAAACTCTATCATTCGAATATTTAATTCGAATTAAAATTATCAAACCCAGTCTTTTAGATAATTAGTCTAAATTAGTCTCAGTCTCAGTCTAAGCGTATGAATGGACAACACTTCTTTTACTGTTCTTAGAAATTCGTACAGGTATGTTGTTGTTATCGAGCGCCACACAATGGACGACGTCAACTCCTGCAGAGGAGACTTTCGTAGTTCCCACGGTAGTGAGATTCGTGTTGCTTGTTTAGCGCAGTTTTGTGCCTAGTTACTCAATGTACGGTTTTTAATATTCAATTCGTTCGTTTGAAATAATTATTATAAAACCTAAGTAAAATATAAACCAAAGAACGAGGAACATCGAGTAAAACATTCATTTGTATATTGGAGGTTACGAGCGTTTGCTCATCCTCGCGTAAGAAATTATAGATCAAAGTTAGCTGTAAATCTCTGGAATTAGCTAAAATAAGAAACTCATGCACGCACAAACACAAATTATAAATAAGAAATTAAGCAAACGAACTGTTTTGCTATGGGCAACTCAAAAGAACTAAATGGCTATTTAAAACCGGTTTAGTCCTAAAAATGATATGAAATTCCTCAATCCTTGAGTCGCTGGAAAATTTGCCTTACCCAGGACCTTGAAATCACTGCTGTTAATTGAGTTATTACACAAATCTGTTGGATTCCGTGCGGCTAAATGTAAAAGAGTTGTATTCGTATATCCTGTACGATAACTCCTGTCGCTGTGTTCGGAAATCCTACAACCAAGAGCACGAGAAGCTCTGCCCACGTACGTACAGATGTACATACAATTTCCACCACTGTATTTATACAACAAGGATGTCTGCATCATTGAAGGAAATTTACATCTGCAACTGAAGAATAAAGCAATTTTACATTTACAGACCAATATGACTCTATAATTTTTCCAGTTGAAATAGTTCCCTATCGAGGCTAGAAATTTTATTTCACATTTTTTCCGACTGGAGGCTGAAACATCACCATCTACGGATGCTTTATTTCCAATTCAAGCCTGATATATATAAACCTTGTACATTGGTTTTCAAATGCCTTATAACTAACGCCAGGACGCCATGACGCTTTCCCCCGATCAAGACTGGTACCCATTTCAGACACCTGGGTAGAGTGGGGTATTGTGCTTGAAATTTTTCCCCTGTACCCAACGGAGAGACGATATTCGAACCCTCGATGCCTTCACGGAAGGGCAGGTCCTTAAACCACACGACTATGACGAGCTGAAGTACAGAAACAAGAAGGTGAGTGCTGGTAACCGTTTTATCCGAAGGTATAGGCCTGTTCAAGGTTATACCTAAAAATTTGCCTATCTGGGAATCCATGTACAGCGATGAAGAACCAATTTTTAGAAGTAACAATTCAGAAAACGATTTCATCTCATCCTTATTTGAGCTACACGTATGATAGGCTCGACACAACTAAGATCTGACAAAATTGAGTTTGGAATTAAAGGCAAGAAACTATATAAAGAAAGGCGAAAACAATTCCAATTAACAAGTGCGATTTTGTGGTTTGGGGAAGGGCAAACTTTTCCAATGATTAAAGTATTTAGGAATCTCTTTTTATTCGTAGGACTAAAATTATTTTAAATAGCTATGATAGTTCTATCGACTCGTCTATAACTTGTCTTTTCTTTTGCTTCGTTGAAGTAGAGTGATAAGATTATATTTGAACAAAGAAATTAGTACTACTAAATCTATGGTAAGAAAATTAAAATAACAATGTGAATCAGAGCCCTCTATCTTACGTTTTGAATTGATTTCTTTACTGAATCCTTCTTGTTGGCTTCTTTTTGTGATGATTGTGTGCGACAGTACTTAGGTGCAATATTAATCGCCAAATAAGACCCATTTAATGATGAAAAACATGAGTGAGTGTGCTACAATGAACAGGGCTCGAAATTAGACCCAAAACTAATCTAGGTATTTTTGTTGAAATTCCGGTGCACTAAAGGATAATTTAGTAATATATACTTAATCGTTAATGGTTTTGGAAAAAACATTTTCTTTCTCTATCCGCCCACACAAAAAAAAACATATGCAAGAGAGTTAGGCCTACAACCTAACAGAATTTCTTCAACTACATATGAACAATTTAACATATAAAGCCTTCTATACAGAAAAAACAGAAGAGACGAAGTATAATTAAGTAGGTTCTAATAACGCTCTATCTTAAAATTGAAGCCTAAACTGAATAAAAAAAAGTGAATGAAGAATTCCAAACATTCATGGTAAATTCCAAGTATTCACGGCATTCTTTGAGCGCTTGCGCTCTCAAATTATTCACTGCAGAATGATGCGCTCGCAAGACCAGTTTGCCAAGCGCTGAAACTTTAGCCAATCAAATATATGCCTGAGAGTATCTGTGCTACGCAGCGTATAGAGAACCTACCCTATTCGCCTATTTGAATTAAGTAACTTCGCACAAAAAATCGTATCTCAAAACATTAAGATGCCTACACTCAAGTTAAAATTAGAAGTAGAGACTGACATGTTGAAGATATAATTTCAATACTGAGGTGACTTGTGCTAATGTAAGACTATTAGCTGTTGCTTGAGATATCAGAATTCAAGTAAGCTGTACTCGTATGGACGGCATTACAATATAACGATCAGATGCAGTTACTATAACGTAAAAAAATATTTTCGGTTCTCGACATGGAACTGCATGAGTTCATGGGTTTTCATAGGTATAGCTTTTTGAAAAAATGATCACCACCATGTATTGCCCAGTATTTCAGGGATGTATGTATATAAAAAGATAAGATATTTAACTTTCATAGGTATAGCATTTTCAATAAGTTTTGATATTAGTTGTATAGTATAAGGTTGCGTAGCATGTAACTACAAGTCTCCTGGTGTAACAAATCGCAGGACCTACCAACGTACTGACCGCTGATCCCTTCAATTATGAGCCTACTTTTTTCAGGGACTACAGGCACGAACGAACCAGACCTCATCGTATCATAATAAATAATTCTCTTGGCATTGTATTCATAGCTTACGATTAAAGATCGGCGGACCGCTGAAACTCCATCATCCATTAAATTAATATATGAATAAAAATAGTATAATATTTCTGCGCATAATCATCACTGACACTACTCAGAGAATAGGTGGAAGCTATGCAGCGAGCCGACCTTCGGAGGGAGGTCTCAGTGTTCGTAACAAAGTAAAGGAACAGACTAACTTATTAAAATAATATTTAAAATTTGAATTGTCCTCTCACTTCCAGCTTGACACGGCGAATTTTTTAGAAGCTTTGATGACCATTTATCGCAGCATCAATTTTCCAACGTGATATTTTAATGGACTACATCAGGAATGGAATTGTGATTACATATATACGACAGGTCGATGATTCCACTTCGATATTGTTTGACAGCTAATTCCCTGCAGGACTCTGTTTAATACCTGACTTGCATCATAAAAGTGCTCGCTGAGACTTAAGACACGTGTTGTGTGTGCGCAGCGAGTTCGGTATCGTCCCTATGACCTTCCTAAAAACGCTTAGAAGACACGTCTCACTCTACAGTATGTATGTGGATGCATACTGTCGTACCCTTCCAAACAGCCTCAAGCTGTGCTACTACATAAACATGTGTTATGGGATTTAAGAATGGTAGTTGAATTTGAATCGCACATCTGTTCAATTGAAGAAACTTGCAGTTTGGTGATTATTACTGCAAATAACAGGGAATTTCGCAGCTCGCGAAGTGTTTGAAAATCCCAATGCTTGCTCAGTTACGCAACTCAGAAATCATATAAAATGAGTTATTTATTCATGTTCTCTCAATATTTGTGCACTCAATGACGTCCAGCTGTTGTTATTCTGTCGAGCTGACGAGTGCTGAAGATTGTTTAATTGACGGGTAAAAGCCAAGGCCGTCTGTGTGCCTGCAATTCAGTTGGAGCGCATCTTGAGCTGTGTGGTGGCTCGCAGATATGTATAGGTAGCGAGACTTCCATGTAGCTAAAATTGTACGAAGGTTACAGCTTTTCTCCTTGAGGAAATCTCGAGACAGTTATGACATGGACTCAGGAAGTAAATTTCAAAACTAAAATACCAGCGTGTCATAGTTTAAATTTCTGGTAGTCACCGCTATAATTTCATATTCAAAAGTTATTGAAATTAGGATAAAACGTTTAAGGATGCTCTGCATCCAAGTCTCACGGTTATTTGCCTGTAGCGGTGACCGTTACGTGATTAATTTGAAATTGCTAGCTTATTGGTCAAAACACTGTGCAACGGACGGTTGACCAGTACACGAACTTGCATTGCAGGTCTCAACTGGTCAAGTGTCCTTCAAGGACAGGTCGGCAGAGTTGAGCAAAACGTGGTGGCAGGAGCCCATGACTGGCGTCTTCTTTAGATGCAGGCACATGCAACCTCTCTCTGCTGGTCTCAGGGTATAAGATCTTCTATGAACGACCAGCTCTCAGTCTTGACTGGAATCTGTGAGCGAAGGAGTGATTGTAGCTTGAGCAGAACATCTTAGAGCAAAAACTCAAGGGTTGTTCGAGGCCGCAGTTGTGAAAAATGCGAACTTTGGACTGCTGATGTTTGATATAGGGAGGTGATTGCTGCATGACTGACTGCCCGATCACCTGCATAAATTTGTTTTTAAACTAGGTATTCTACTACGTTATTCACGTCCATAAAAGAACATTTTACGACGCACAACAGCGTGTTTAAAGTATGGTGAAAAACAATTCAAACAAAGCTAGAGTAACTTCCGAGGTCACTACTTGCACCATCTAGGGGGCTTCCACGTTGCGTAGAACTTTCAAGTAAGCCAACACACCAAACAGCTTAGACAAATGCCTGCTCTCGACACGGTTCTTGGAAAACTGTCAGAGGAAGTCCTTAGGTCTTCAGAGTCTCAGGGTCCCGAGAAGTGAAGCTGCTGTGCAAACGAACGTGAATGCTCTCGTCACGTACGCAGGAGGGGCACAACCACACGCTGCAGTGCGGCTGCACACCAGTCCCGGCTGCAGTAACCCCAAATTTAGCTCTTGGTCGCAAACGAGCAGTAAACCCAAATCTCGTTTGTGCTATTCTCGTGTTACGTCATTTTTCGCATGAAATGCCATCAAGAGAACTTGGTCGCTACCGAGCGGTGAACCTAAATCTTGTTTGTACTCTTCCTGTGTTACGTCAATTTTCGTATTAAATGCCGTCAACAGCGTGGAACTTTGGTGGCTTTATCAAGAGATAATGTATCCCATGTAATCTCGGCGATCGGAAGCATCTTTTAGGTGGTGTTGACGAAGTAATCCTATCAAGTCAGTAAATTAATTTCTATGATAAATGGTTGAATTACATTCTTCAATGTGTGCTTCATTCATAACGGGTTTATCGGTATTGTATTTGTTTTTATTTACCAAATGTTTTGACAGCAACCAAGTTGGAATTCAGATGAAGCGGGTGCCTTAACTGTAAAAACAAATTCAGTTAGAGTATTTTCAATACCTTTATCGCTGACCTATTTTTCTTTGAAACTTTAAAAAATATAGGTTTCAGTATCAAATTTAGGTGTATCTCATTATCTAATGAATGAATTATTCACACGAAATATATTTTTCAACAAATTAACGGCTAATGTAGCGACGATTAACGTAACTTCGTATTAAATTCTTGTTCGATGATCATCTCTATCATCCTTGAAGAGCCAAAACTGAGTGTCTGGTCTCCTCAGTGTTTAACGTGAAGAAACCTCAAATGAACACTCCAAACGTTAGTCATTACTTTCAAAAATGAGGTCGAATGCATGCTTATACAGACAGCATAATTGCGAGTAATTAGGACCACAGAATGATAATTGCTACCTACTGAGAGCAGGAGATATAAACTGGTCAAGGATAGCGAGGTATGAACAGCCACCGAAGTCTGAGATGTGCAGCGACTCGGAACTGTCGGTTGTTTCAACGACTCTTTGAACTGCTGTCTCATGCAAGGCAACTCTGTCTCCTCAAGTAATGGTTGGCTGCGTATCAACCATTCTGAGATGGCCCCGGTGGCGAGATGCAGGTCGCAAAACGCCGGGCAATGCGCTTAACTTTCGAGTCGTGGGGGACGTGAAAATAAAGCATAAAATCTTAGGTTGCTTTCAAGGTTGTCGACGAATTCGCACGTCATTTATCACCTCAGCTGAGAAATTCGTTTACTTAATGGTGAAGGTGGTTGAGGATATTTTTCGAGTACTTGCAAAGCTTGCTTTTCTCTCTAGAATATGCGCCGATTTGCTGACATTCAGCCACTGGAAATATTTTACAATTGAAATATTCTAAGCAGGTTGAGATTGTTCTCATTTACGCTCCTGTAAGTCTAGGGTACTTGGAAGGATATTCAGGAAAGACACAGCGATAAAAATAGACGTCTTGAGATTGTGCGGCGGTGCTAGGTCTCTTACATTTGTTGCTGGACGGCATTTTTTCGCTTAGTTACAGTTTGTCTAGACACGGTGATGGATGTTGTTTGCTACTGGCCACACTAAATATTCAGCTAGTACAACCGTGGTGATGGATGTTGTTTGCTACTGGCCGCACTAAATATTCAGCTAGTACAGCCGTGGTGAGGGATGTTGTTTACTACTGGTAGCACTAAATATTCAGCTAGTACAGCCGTGGTGAGGGATGTTGTTTACTACTGGCCACACTAAATATTCAGCTAGTACAGCCGTGGTGAGGGATGTTGTTTACTACTGGTAGCACTAAATATTCAGCTAGTACAGCCGTGGTGAGGGATGTTGTTTACTACTGGCCACACTAAATATTCAGCTAGTACAGCCGTGGTGAGGGATGTTGTTTACTACTGGTAGCACTAAATATTCAGCTAGTACAGCCGTGGTGATGGATGTTGTTTACTACTGGCCACACTAAATATTCAGCTAGTACAGCCGTGGTGAGGGATGTTGTTTGCTACTGGCCACACTAAATATTCAGTTAGTACAGCCGTGGTGAGGGATGTTGTTTGCTACTGGTAGCACTAAATATTCAGCTAGTACAGCCGTGGTGAGGGATGTTGTTTACTACTGGCCACACTAAATATTCAGCTAGTACAGCCGTGGTGAGGGATGTTGTTTGCTACTGGCCACACTAAATATTCAGTTAGTACAGCCGTGGTGAGGGATGTTGTTTACTACTGGCCACTCTAAATATTCAGCTAGTACAGCCGTGGTGAGGGATGTTGTTTACTACTGGCCACACTAAATATTCAGTTAGTACAGCCGTGGTGAGGGATGTTGTTTGCTACTGGTAGCACTAAATATTCAGCTAGTACAGCCGTGGTGAGGGATGTTGTTTGCTACTGGTAGCACTAAATAACGGTATGCCTCCACTAATTCAGTTTAATACCCTTACACACGTTTAATTCACAGTCTGAGTTACATCGAGGCAGCTGCACTGTTGTGCCAGTTTAGTTCTATATTGAGAGGGTCCTACTTTAAAGAATCAATATATAAGAATTTTGGATACTTATAACAATTTTTGCTATATTGTAAGTTTGTTGTGCGGTGCAACGACGGCACGTTATCATTTAGATTTTAAAAGGCTCCCTACTGTCCAACATAAGTAGCACAAGTAACACAATGATACTGTTCTGAAACGAAATGAACAGCATACTGCAGGGCAACAAATGCCAAAACAGTGTTTTTGAGAAATTACTATGATTTATTATCTCTCTCTAGTTTTAGTTATTTTTAAAGATACTATTTCATGATTGAGAGGCCAAAATTGGTTGAAAGAAGCTTAACGCTAATTCATTTGTCTCTCTCTACTTCTAGCCATTGTTAATAATACAATTTCAAGAGTGTGAGGCTGAAATCGATTGGAAGAAGCTCATTACAAATTAAATTATCTCTCACTCCCTTTAGTCATTTTTAATGATACGATTTCAGGATTGTGAGGTCAACTTCTGTTAGAGAATGCTTTAATAGGGAATTATCTACGTGCGGCTCAATGAGTGAAAACATGTTGAACGACTCGGAACCCTCCTCGCCATTTCGGCGCCTTCGGAGTGCGGAAGATTCCATCGTCCGTCCGCCCCGGAAAAAACTTCCTCTCGTGAGACAGAGAGCTCTGTCTCATGGTGACCCTCCGGACTCACAGCGTGAAGATGTGGTCGAAAAAGGACATAACTTTGCATCTGAATCTGAGTGTCATAGTCCACCTTTTCCTGATGATCTAAGAATTCGAAATATCCCAGATAATTCAGCCTCTCTTGAAACTACAGAAAATTTCCTTTCCTTTGATTGTCGAGAAGTGGCATCCAGGTCAAGTGATGGACTCATGATTACACCTGAACATCCTCGCCACATCGACGATTCTGACACAGGTCATGACGCTGACGATGACAGGACATCATCTGAAGAATCAGATGATACGCAACTTGACAAAGAGTTGAGTCAGCTTAGACTGAACGCCAAGGAAAAGAACTATCGTTCGAAATCAAAAAATCGGGCAAAAAGTTGGGACCTCCTGAGAGAGCAACCTAACTTCTCATCACCCGCTAGTCGCATGAAAGGTTCTGCTAAAGCTTTCTCGATCGGAGAGCAAATCTTGGAAAAAGTTACGCTGGAAGAAGCGCAGGCGGTGCTCTTGAACAGGAATGAGAACAGTGCTGTTGGAGAAAAGAGGAAGCCTCAATGTGACCTCATTGAAGCTTCACAAAATTCCAGAACACAAGACGCATCTCCACGACTGCGCCGCAAAATCTCCAACTCTTGGAGAGCCGTAACTCGGAAATGTTATCGAGTTTTCCGATCTCCGAGTGAATTGTGGGGCATGCATAGCGCGTAAGTATATTTCTGCTTAGTTATGGTAAGATGCTTGTTTCTCGCATTTTTTGTGCTTTTTGCAAATATATTTCTAAATTCAAAAGCATAAATTGCAGTCCTAAATTCACAATTATAAATCTTAAATTCCCAAATTTATTTACTCATGTATTTTTAAAAAGAGTTGGCATTTTAGGGCAAACATGTTGCAGAACGTTCATCTTGATTGTTACGAAAGTACAGAAGTATTTTAACTCAATATTGAATTCATAGATGCTTGATTAACAATGCGGAAAAAATGAATCCCGGATTCTTTAAGATTACATTCAGGTCGACGTTGTGCTCTGATTCGTAATCATCGTTTAGCAAGGATAAAACTTCATATTAGATGAAATGGTTGCACCTTCTTAGAGCCTAAAGAATTTGAAATGAAGTATCAACTTCAAGATTATATTGAAATGTGAAAAAAATGAACTTCGAACTTCTCTATACGGCAGTGGGGAGAGGAATGAGGGGAGAAATGGTTAGTCGCAGTTCGGAAGTTTCTAGTCACGCAGATTTGTACTGCCGACACAAAGTGATCTAGTAGTAGAGCCAACGTATTCAGACGCGCAGTTTACATTCTATCTATACACATGCATCTGAAGTGAGGGCATGTCTTCGAAGCCAACAAAGGTGATTTTTTCAATGAAAATACTAATCCATTTTAATATTTCTACATATTGAAAACGCGTAAAAAGTTCCAGTTTTCCCAATGTTTGCAGAGTTAGGCAAACAACTCGTCATCGATAAGCTCCTGAATGTTAGTAAATGCTAAACTTACTTCGCATGCTAGGATATACAGAGTTCTGTAAATTTCAGAGTTCAGAGTTCTGAGAACAGAGTTCTGTTATAAGTTTAACTTTCTTGAATTATTTGCGTCATTCAAGACCAGTTCAAAATTTTACGCGTGAAGATTTCCAGTTACTCATTCTTTAAATATCCCGCCAGCACAAGCATGTGGGGGAATTGTACATTATAGTGTTGAAGCAAACAATTACGTCATAAAATATTAAGTTTTTTCTTATGAACATAAGACATTTTCTCGGGGCAGCTTCTCATCTCACGCACTCCCCGAGTTTGCGTGTGTGTTCAGTATTTATATTCTTTACCACATTTCCTTCAATGAATTAAACTGAATTTTAATATTCAATTCAAATTTAAAGCCAATTGTAGTAGGCAATTATGAAAATGGAAAATATGAACTTTATCTTGCCTTCACTTAGCTTCCATTAAGTTTTCATAGAAATTGAGTTAGTGACTGCGCTATGAAAATCCCCTCAATGACAACCGGTGGGTTAGTTCGTTAGAAACGTGTTTAAAAATTTTAACTGAAACTTAAAACAATATTTGCGATCTGCGTTACACTCGAGAATGAACGAGTGTAGCCTTCATTGTTTAGAGATATAAATTTTACAATAAAATTTGCAAAAGATGGAATTCATCCAAACAAAAACATCTACATATATACTCCTAATTTAGAATTGATAAAAAATGGAAATCTATTTAAAGTTATCGAGCTCACCAAAGCAATACGAGAATTTTTAAGATTATGTTTAACTTATTCAGAGAAAACTCGATCTCGCAAAGAAATCCAACATGTATTTAACTAAATGAATAATGATAGCTATTGAAAAAGCGGGGACGTTGGAAAAAATCCAAGAGTCTCTTAGTTTTACAGTCTCAACAATGCCGAAAAGATGTTACTATAGCATGAGGCCTGCCGACATGTATAGCCTCCCCAGGTGCAGTTTGAGATGTACAAATTAAGTGTTTATCGCTAAATTAAATATATGGCAATAAGTAATATCCATTATTAACCTAACCTGACCTAGCGCTTTAGTACTAGCTAGAGGTATAATAAATCTCATGCTACAGAGTGGTAGACCTCACGCTGTGGCAGCAATGCTCAAAGATTCTCGTGATCATTTTATAGCAAGTTGTCGCGATTTAGGTCACAGTGATGCTTGTAAACTCATTGCACTGCGTGAAAAGAAAGGAGGAGGTGCGATGGATAGAAGGTGGTGAACCCGCACTACGCATGATGCAACGAGCAGGAGTTGTACCCGGTCCTTCCAGCGCAGTCAGGAACGTTCTCTTCTATCAAGCTAATTGGCGGACAGAACTGTGCACTTCCGGCCCCTGAGTTTCTTTTCGCATCCGCGATTTACTCAGGGCAGAAACATCAGATTTACCCAGAGAGGAATTTAGAAACAAATGAAAGTCCGTTGCTATGTTTTTTAAACAATTTCTCTAGTTCGTAATAACTGAAGAAGTTACTTAAATGTCTTCGAAACATTGGTGCAGATGTGCACATAGTGTGAGTAAATAAATTTACGATAGACTTCTGTTTATACTTTTCGTAACGTTTTCGGCAAATATCTTACGACCGCAGATACCTTTGCATTTGGCTGAAAAAAAAACGAGTTTAGGAGCTAAATTCTGTACAAGCTGAGGCCCTATTAAATCTATGTAACTAGCCGTTAATTGAACTTTGAAGACTTCAAAATCTGATCATTTGTGTAACTCCGGTACCTGTGCTACCGGGCTGCCTCTCCATCTTCCAGGAATTGATACTCACTTGGATGATGTAATATGCGGCGCATGCGATAGAGAGAGAAAGAGAGAGAAAGAACAGGGCATCTGGACGTTGGCCTCTGAGCCTCAGGCTAAAAGCAAAGTCCAATAAATAAGACGGGTAGAAAACCTTAGCGTGAGCAGCTTCCTCAGAGTTTACTATCAATTGTAGGAAACTTTAACAACGAACAAAACTTATATCTGTTTGAGGAAAACTTTTATCCAACATAAGGAAAGCCATCATATATTCATCTATCTACATAGCTAGGTATATGTTTATCCCGCTTCACAGATACGCTCATCAAGTTTTTCCAGTTTGATGAGCGAATCTGTGAGTAAACCTCGAGTATAAAAATATATTTAAAATACGGTTATTTGTTTCGTGTCTATACGATGAAAATTAAAAAAGTAATAAACTCCATTCGATAAAGAACGTTCGTACAACTCTTTATGGTGAGCAAGTAAGAAGAGACCTAGTTTCTGCCAACCTAGTTGAAATATTAATATACTACGTCCTTTATCGAACATTTTTGACTACCGTCTTTTTGGCAAGTGTGACACTATACCCATCAATTTGTCACTCTGTGAAAACATCATAAGATAATATCTGTAGCACCGATACATGATTTCATTATTTTATACCCGTTCTCGGGTACAATAGGATTCGTGAGCTTTAAGGGCCGTTTACACTGGTCTACATTTTGCTGCAGCCTCACGTGTAGACGCCTCGTGTGGAGCTTCACAAGAGCCATGTGCGTTTAGACTAGACACCATTGGAGCGAGCCATGGAGCGCGCGCTGCTCAACAGGGCTGCCACGCTAGATATTATATAGCTAGATCTAGGTGTTTTTGCTGAAGCTTAGATGTAAAATTTCGAACCTAGATATTAGCTATAAAATCCATATAGTTTTTTCAGCGGGATAGAAATTTTCTAGCTAGAATTACAGTTAAGCTATGTATATGATAGATTACTGTAAATTCGAATTAGGAAGTCACCATAATGGTTGGTTACTGCTTTATTCTTATTATATTTGTTAATTTACTTAAGCAAATTGTCTGAATAGTGAAGCAACCATATTCTGATCATGTTATGTTCAGATTATGAACGACACCAAGACGGCTATTTCACGCTTCATAAGCTACAGCAAAACTAGTGATGATATCAGAAAATCAAGGAATAAAATGCACATACATTATCAATAATGTAATGTGGCCTCATTTTGACGAAAGACCGACCAATGATATTGGTAACAAGGAGGTCAGTTTATTGTTGGATGGAGCAATGATATTTCTATCATGAAACTACTTGGTGTATCAGTTATTTACTAAAGTAATGCATCTAATAAAGTAGAATCAACTTACTTAGTAATTGCAAAATTATTAAAAGTGATGAAGATAGCGGTGTGAAAGCCTTAAAACAATTGTTGAGAAGTAGGAATCTGAGCATTGATGAAATGCAATGCAATAGAGACTGACCTTTCTACTCGCAACACGTGTAAAATTGAAGAATATTTGGATACCAAGCTTTATTAGGGTAAATATCAGGATACTAGATAATTTATATAAAGATAAATTGCCTAAAATAAAGCAATTTATGAAATAAATATCCTTATATGCTATTGTTCAACTAATTTATTGTAGTAGATAATTAATTTACTTCTAGATAAATTTTTGGATGTTTTATTATTAAATCTATATGTTTCTCGATATTTTTTGAGGTCACACTAGATTTTTTGGTCAAACACAAGTGGCAGCCATGCAGCACAAAACCAAGTGGCAGCCATGCAGCTGTAGACGAGCTTGTGTGAATATTGTTGCTGCATCGTAGCTACGTAATCTCTTTTTTATTTGCATGAGTGAAATGTTACTATATTCGTTCATCTTCATTAAAATATAATGGAAAGCAGCCTCCTTATATTCACAGCTTTTAGTCTGCCAAAGGCATTGATGGGCTTAGTACATTTCAATTAGAAGCAGTGTAGTTTCTCGCGGTAGTGTTGAGTCAGCCATGACGGGTGAGAGAGAGGCGCTACCTCACTTGATGACTGCCATCCGCACACTGACCGGTCGAGCTGCGCCTCGCACACGTGTAGCCGCTGCACGGATTCAACCAAAGCGAATCGGGAACTTCGGGCTCACACACACAAATTTGAGCCTCAGTGGTGAGCTTCGGCTACACGAGTCGCGCCTCACAGCCGAAATGTCCCCTAGTGTAAACACCCCTTTAGAAACGCTTCCTTCGTTCTATCATAAATAGTTTCAACGACTGAACTGTTGCTCTAACTTAAATTACACGTTACTTTTAACTGACATGTATACTGGTTGAACTGAAATAGATATACATTTCAGTGGTAAATAAAATCAAATAGTTAAGATGTGATTCTAAAAATTGCGTGGCATAGCTATCATACAACAATAAAACACGTTGTTGAAATTGACATGAGCCTATTCAAAAGGGTACCGTGAAAAAAGTGAACCATCTCGTACAAAATGAACATTGAAAACCTTGAGAAAAACATTTTTTGAGAGTCACTTCCATTTCTCTTCAAAGTACACAATTTTAGGACACGTCAGGCAACCCGGTGGAATGCCAACAATAGTGAACCCACAGCAGGAGTACAAGTTGCGAGCTGCGAGCTTAATCTTGCGCAGTCGAGCTTGAGTAGTGACGGAGTAAGGATGCGTCGCTCGTAGTAGTTTAGTGAGTGAATGACCAGGAAAGATTAGTTTATATCTTCTAGGGTTTCTAGGCGAAAATGTACACATTTACGTGGCAGTATAAACATTTGTACAAAATTGACAGGATAATAAAAGCACATCGGCTGTTTTCAGCAGCATTCATTAGCTTTGTATGCAATTGCACCCTGATTTCCGACGGTTTCCGTGCAACTTGCATGAGAAGTGGGGGAGTGAAAGCAGACTATAACATTTTTAAATATCAATTGCACAGAAGTACGGATTTTTTCTATTACGCTTCTGAAAGCCAATCAGTTTTGTTGGTTTTAGAAATCGAACTTCCTTCGTGTCTCTCATTTGCACCTGAAAATTATTTATTGATATCTAACAGCCGTGGAAATAGTAACAGTGCTGGTGGACATTCTCAGTTAAAAAATGGAATGTGATGGACCTAATTGCTAAAGTTATCTCACAACGAGGATTTTCGTTAGGGCACCCGAAAAAATTATTATTCATTATAGTATCTTGTGCAAAAACAAGCATATTGAATAACGTACGCAATGAGGTGATTAGAGTCAAGTTTCAACAACGATTAATGTTTAATTATGAAAATCTTTCAAATTCATTGACGTTTCTTTATTGAATTATTTACCCTAGTAATTTTAAAAAGCCCTATAATTTTTTTAATGACAAATCATGTAAATAGTTTTCATATTCACTGACGTTCCTTAATTAGATTATTTACCGCAGCTATTTCAAAAAGCTCTGTAAAATTTTCTTAAAGTCAGTAACGCACAAAACACCTCATTAATTACCCAACACAACAAGTCGACGGGAGACACATTTCCCAACACGTCATCGAAATACTTCTCTTTTACAGAATTTTTTTTCTAATTTCGTACGTTGCACGTGACGCAGCTGCTGCAATCACTTTTCGCCTCGGTCGCGTACGTCCTGCTGTGCTGCAGACAGACGCAGGCTGCAATGTGGTCTGCCAAATGCTTAAGCGCATTCTCGAGTGCGTCAATGGGATTCAATTACTTAAATTTCTATTCTGCTTCTCCTAATCATGTATTAAACTCACGACGTGGAGGTATATATTGCATAGTTACCTTCTTCTTGCAGTTTGTGAATCGAATAAGGTTATTTATGATCCGAAGTATTTAAATCCAGTTAGTTGGAATGCATTTTAGGTGACCACGTTTTTTTAAATTTTCATTTCTTTTCTTTTGGCGTGGCGAATGTATTTTCTATGCGTAAATGGCTGCTCTCCAATAGCTACTCTTATCCTGAACGATGGTTCCGCTCTTTTATTGCACCGATTTTCTGATTGGTTGGACCAGGAGTGCAGCTACCTACGTTGTTCACTTACATTATGTCGAAGTTGAGACCACTGAACGTTCTATTTTTACAGAAAACATAGAACTTGAATGTGCAGCTTAATAGGCGTTTACGGAAAACGAACTTCAGTTTAATATATTTATTTCTTTCGCTAGTAGTATTGTCTAACGTAATTAAAGAATGGGTGCTAGTGCTCCCGACTCGCAAAACTCACAAAATGGATCTCTGACGGGAGAGGTCGATGAGTTCGACAAGAACGTTTGCTCTCAGCTGAGAAGGCCGTCCTGCAAAGGGCTGTCCGACAATTCAAATCTTAGTAATTGCAACTCCGAGTCCCCGCTGTCGACATGTGTGGGGAATCCCTTAGTAAGTACGCCTGACGGTGCCTCTCAAATCAGTGACTGCCAAAACCCAGCGTTCTTCTCGAGTTCTTCTGATAAAGAGGAACAGACTAAAGACTTGTTTTCCTCGTCAATTACTGACGTGGTCCAAAACGCTGATGAAAGGAGAAATCGATTCCGTAAGTGCCGGCCTCCAAAACTCATTCTCCGGAGCCTAACGAGCGAAGTTCTGAGGTCCCGTACCACAAGCTCTATGTGGGACAGTAACGGGTAAGTGGTAGGAGTTTTAAAACGAAGAATGCCGTAGGCATTGAAATAATATTTAGTAAGGATTTCACAAAATATGAGTTGTGTGATGCTCGCCCTTATTCAAAAGTCTTATTTTACTCAGACTTTCACGTGTGGCATCAACATTAGGATACCTCCCGAGCCATTCCTTCTATTCACATTCATTTTTCGATCAATTACCCTCTATATTTACGTTTTTGCGACCAATTACCCTGTCTGTCTTGGTAATTAAAACTTATGTGCTGTAAACTTTTACCTTGCAAAAATCATTCACCTCGTTCAAGTAAATATATATACATATATATATTTACGTGTCTTTTTCACATAAATAGTCTACTCCTTGACTTTGAAAAGTGCAGTACGAAAGACAACACTAATTTTACCTAATGATACTTTTGATGCATTTATTTATACATTTGTTTGGTGTCCGTTTCTTCTTTCTCTCTGTCACGCTCATAAGAATGCTTAAGGACCGTATTTGTGATACGAGTTTCACGAGTAAAAAACTAAATAAGAATATTTTCATCGCGGGTTCGATTTGGATGGATATATCGAAATTAGATAACAAACTTATAACAGTTACAATGAGCTCGTTGCCAAGTATTGTGATTGTGTGAGCTATCGTTAAGTTAGTTTAAAATATGTCCACTTCCGATTCAAGTTAACGATGATTAATTTGGACTTTTTGTGTACTAGTTCTCATATTTTGCTCCTCCCAAGTTACAAAAACGAAGAATAAAATCTCATTGATCACCACATGGGAGTGATGATAATTTATTGAAGGAGAATATTGAGCCCCGTCATTTTTGACGGGCCTTGTACATTAGTAACTGAATAATGTCTGTATATGTGGCACACCGTTGATCCGCTCTCTGCGCGAAGTGTGTTGAAGGGCGCTGCCGTGCGTACCTGCCGAAACGACATCGCTCCGCCCTCCCGACCCGGCGGTCGCCAGCCAACTTCTAGTTCCAGCGCAGTGCTTATTTTCCGCCTAGGCTGCCCTAATAAATTAACTGGCGCCTGTTGCGCGAGGCACTTCCTACCGATCGAATAGAATGCCAATTGCGGTCTATCATGTGATATCGAAACTTTAACCTTGAACTTGGAGAAATGTGTTTTCGTTTCTCTTTTACTGCAGAGGTAGAGTAACTGTGTCAGAATCTTAAAAATTTTTGTGAACTCTTGCATGGGAGTGATGATATAGTATTCGATGTGGGGAGATGTTTTCATAGGCTATATATTCCTATTAAGGCTAATTTAAAGTTTTGAGAAGAGGGCACGAATGTGAGAGTGCAAAGCATCCCGTTGATGTGTACAGTTTTTAAATCAAAGTCACAAATTTTGTACAACCTCAAGCTTATCAAGCACAAGCTCTAATTCTCACTCTGTGAAAACTTGTATCATTCTTGTGAACCAAACTAATATGTTGTAACCAGTCAAAATGAAAATATATATATACACCAGAGGTTAGTGCATGTTATCTTTCATGATACCATTTCGAAGTACATAAAAGTTCTGTGCTTTAGCTAAAAAGAGGGATAACCAGACACTCCCTCAAATTGTGCAAGTTTATAACATTCAAGACTTCACGTACGAGGAAGTGGTGACGCGAGCGTCGCAGCAGCCAATGAGCACGATGGCGGGTGATTCAGAAAGCGGGCTACCCACAACGTTACTTGCGCCATCTCGACGAAAGTTGAATAATAGCAGCCTGGCTGGAGACAAACAGCCGTCTGGGAGAAACACAATAGGGCTTCCCCGAACTCATGAGAATCCTTGATTAGAAACGTGAGTGACGGATGCTCTTGGGTTATTTTTAGCTTCACTCTGCAGTTTCGCGCCCCTTTTCCCTTGTGCGTTTTTTGGCCGCTCAAGAAAGATTTGCAGGAGTCTGTTGGGAATCCCCGAGGCATCCTTGGAAATGTCCCGCTCTCTTTCTCTGATAATTATTTCTTTTTTGACCTGGTTTGCGGTGCAGCCCCTATTCAAGATCTATCGAAACACTTCCCATGGTGAAATGGTTACAGCTGTCTTTTCTTTACAGGGCTTCAGATCATAGGTTGTTTTTCAACATTTGGATTTAGAAGTCTTTCCAACGACATGTAATAATTAAACAATAAATCTTTAATTAAACTATCTGAAATATTGTTACTACTAATTTATAAGTTTCAACGGTCATGTCATTCCATGTCATATGTGTGACAGAAATATCGACCTTTCCAGTATGTGTTTCTTATTTTAGTGTTACGATGAATGTGTTCTGATCTGACGCACAAGTAGTCATTAAAGCTGAAGTACGGGGTTATGTGCAGTTTCAGATTTGGTCTTTTTCAGTATTTTTCCGTAAATTTCTCTGAACTATGAAACTACGCAACCAGAGTAAATATTTGTGTACCTAACTTCCATTCATTTGTGAATAACTTATTGTGAAATGTAACTAATAACAGTTACAATGAGCTTGTTGCCTAGTATTGTGATTGTGTGAGCTTTCGTAAAGTTAGATTAAAATATGTCCACTTCCGATCCAAGTTAACGAGGATTAATTTGGACTTTTTGTGTACTAGTTCTCATATTTTGCTCCTCCCAAGTTACAAAAAGGAAGAATAAAATCTCATAGATCACCACAAGTCGTTCTGTGCATCATGCTTATTTTTAGTACTGGATGAATGCGATTTGTTTTATTGGGCAATTTAATAATTTTTCACTTTTCAATGAATTTGGGTGAAGCGAAAAAAATGTGTGGATATTCTTAGAGAACTTTAGAACAGCACTAACTGCCTATTATAGAAGCCTAAAATTGGAGCTTTCTCATTAGCTGTCTCATAAAATTCGTTCTTGAACCCGGTAGTCGGGCTCTGTAATGATAGAGCATGGAACGCAATCAATCGTTCGTAATTTATTGCGCTTGAGAGCAGGATTGTATTTTATTAAACTAGAAACGGAGCCTATGCTTGTTCTTCTGTTAATTTTAAGTACCAGAAAACGATAGCATCTCAAGTTTTGCGAAACTGGGTCAGATTTCTAAGGGGCGGAAAGAGAGTTGATCACATGAATGAGTCTTTCATCCATAATACCTTACAAAATCCTCCCTCGACTTAATTGAAACACTCAACTGGAATAATGATGGAGGGAATTGGAATGAGGGTAATATAGAACGATTATGATATTTTTGCGTTGCTGCTGTTGTTTCAGTTCCTAAAACGATTTTAACGTAATTTTTCTCGAGTGTCTGCGGTTCGTAGAAGCTTTAAATTTGCCTGACAGATTTGACTTTTAAATTTTGATCTTACTTTCAGGCGATGGCATATTATCTACAGGTCACCATCTGAGTTGAATAAAAAATGAAAACTCGAGGCTAAAAAAATGGAAATTTAGGCAAAAAAGTGGGAACTCCAGGTTAAAAAATGAAAAATTGAGTAGAGTATGAAAACCATAACCAAGACACTTGTCTAAATCATGATTGGTATAATAATGAATTGAAATACTGAATGGGTCTTTAGAAACTGCAGGAAATCTGGACATATTAATATCATCAACCTAAACGACATGCTGAAAATTTATGTTTGACTTCCGATAAATCACTTGACGAGTTTTTCTGTGTGCTTTATTTTTGGTTTTAGCCAAATTTCAAGATCATTGATGGTTAAAATCTGATGTCTGGAATAGGTAACTACGTATTTCACATTTAGATTGTTGTTTTCGAAGGTCACCGTGATGAAATATTTTTAAACAGTATTTTAATGTGCAAATTAAACCGATAATCACCTCGGTTTCATTACTTTTCTCCCATACAAACCGATAATCATTTTTGCTCCCTTACAAACTATTCTCCTCTACCTTCCACTCTGTTGAACATGATCCAGTCATTTGCTCCTTGTTTTATTTCGATTCAACTTAGCTCGAGTCATTCGGTCCTTGTTTTATTTTGATTCAACTTAGCTCGAGTCATTCGGTCCTTGTTTTGTTTTGATTCAACTTAGCTCGAGTCATTCGGTCCTTGTTTTATTTCGATTCAACTTAGCTCGAGTCATTCGGTCCTTGTTTTATTTTGATTCAACTTAGCTCGAGTCATTCGGTCCTTGTTTTATTTCGATTCAACTTAGCTCGAGTCATTCGGTCCTTGTTTTATTTTGATTCAACTTCGATCGAGTCATTCGGTCCTTGTTTTATTTTGATTCAACTTCGATCGAGTCATTCGGTCCTTGTTTTATTTTGATTCAACTTGAATCAATTTCTCATGGCAACTGTTTTGATCGAAGTCAACGGGTGCGTTGCATCGCACATCCCTTTTGGTTTTAGGCGAAACCGCAGCCGAAATGAGACACTTGCGGGTTCCCCACTCCAGAATTGCACATGACTTGCAAGTTTACAACCTCCAGTTTTTAATTTTTTTCACTCTTCTATGCCATTCGTTCACAAGGCACGTTCCTGCCAAGGCTGGTGTGTTTTGCTGCTCGGCATCCTGGAAAAAAGTTTGATAAATTGTTCGACCTAGAAATGTAATTTAAACTCAATGATTCCGTCTGCACGTAGAGCGAAAACAATTTTCTTCAATAGTTACCTCGAACTGGTAACTTTTTCTCTATTGAAACTTTGGAGACAGTGAGCTGCTAATCTGTATTTTAACATTTGAGTCGAGAAAAAACGCATACATAGAGCTTTCATTTTAATATTAAGTATTTTTCTTTATTGATAAGGATTGTTGACAAAGAATGCCGTCAAGATCAGGAATACGCCTGCGTCTGCGCGGTGAGCAACTGAACTATAAGGGTTTAAGCCTTCATTTTCAGATAATTTAACGTGGAAGAAATTTCACGTGGATAATTCGTGGAGGAAATTTCACTGTAAAGGCCATTTTCATCTCAGTTCTCCTTGGTTGAGCACTGACCAATGATCAACAGTGAAATTCTAAAAATATTTCTTCACCGCTACACAGTTGTCGGCTTGGTTCAAGTATGCGCCAGAGAGACATTTCTTATTTCCCTCTGTTCTAAATGCTAAGTTAATGCTAATAAATCAATAAAGATAATTTAAAATATGATTGTAAATTACTACGAATGACCAATTCCTCAATGATAACTGATAAATAATTTTAATGTTCAATTAATTGTTAACAAATCTCTCCAAGAAGCTTGATAATTCTCCGAACACGCGTACTGTCAGCTAGTCGGCTGCTTCAACCAAAAACAAGACAATTTTGCTATCATGGCACACCGTGCTGGTTGACATTAACAGAGCAGCATCTTGACGTTGATGAACAACTCTCACCTCAAGGAAGCAATGCCCAGTGCCGTGCTCCGCCTAGGACGATACAAAACTTCGTAGCCCAGATCGCAAGAGTAGGATCTTGGGCGACTTTTTGTCGCGCGTTGCTGCAGTTTTTGCGTCCAGTGTAAGAATAGTGCACGCAAAATCAACTTAAGGGAACCATGTCCATTTTGGCTTCTAAAATTAAAAAATTAATAAAAAATACTTCTAGAGCGAAATAAGCTTGGAGGTCTTCACAACATGCTTAGAACTTTCGAATGAATGTCCAGAGCACAAAAAATTTTAAATTTGCACTGAGGGGGAAATTGCTAAAAGGCCTAATGCAGCAGCCGATACTGTACGTAGAGACGATTAGTTTTTTTTGTCCGGTTCACAATGAACTGGTCTACAATTGTTATCTTCGCTTTTTTCATTTTGCTTCAAAAAAATTTAAAATTTTTTTTAAAAATTTTGAAAAAAAGTGTTCAATTTTAGTTATTCCTTTGAATGGCTATAAAAAAATATCCAATCAACTGATCAATAAACAACTACGCAGGTTTATAGTGCTCACCTTGACCTTTACAATGACGAAAAGATCTCCTTCAGAAGTAAAAAACTGTTGGAGAAAAAAAATTCGCGCATCCAAATAAAAACTCATTGCGAGACAAAAGTGCTGAAATTTTTAATTTTTTTCTCCATCAGTTTTTTACTTATGAAGGAGATCTTTTCATCATTGTAAAGATCAAGGTGAGCACTATAAACCTGCGTAGTTGTTTATTGATCAGTTGATTGGATATTTTATATAGCCATTCAAAGGAATAACTAAAATTGAACACTTTTTTCAAAATTTTTAAAAAATGTTTAAATTTTTTTTTTAAGCAAAATGAAAAAAAAACGAAGATAGCAATTGTAGACCAGTTCATTGTGAATCGGACAAAAAAAACTAATCGTCTCTACGTACAGTATCGGCTGCTGCATTAGCCTTTTAGCAATTTCCCCCTCAGGGGGGGGGGAAGGGGGGTATGTGCAAATTTAAAATTTTTTGGGCTCTGGACATTCATTCGAAAGTTCTAAGCATGTTGTGAAGACCTCCAAGCTTATTTCGCTCTAGAAGTATTTTTTATAAATTTTTTAATTTTAGAAGCCAAAATGGACATGGTTCCCTTAAACGAAAGAGAATGTTGAGTTTATCGCAGAGCTTTTTTTAAATCTAGATCTATATGGTACAGTTCTTAGCATCAGATCTACAGTTCTTAACAAATTCTTGAAGGCATTTAATAAATGATTGAGATTGGTGGTTGTGACTTTGACTCAGTTAAAGCCTCATTGTAGGAGTGCGGTTTTATGAACCGAAATTTTGAGAGGTGAGAAAAAGTTCACGAAAATGAACATAGCATTTATAATTATTAATTCATTATTTTACGCTGCATTTTTAAACCGACAAATTTTGTCATTTCTTTGTTTTCGTTATTGTTGAAATATATTATTTCGTGTATTGTATAACTAATTTTATTTTTTTTTATTTTCAGATTGGATCCCTTCCAAGTTTTTGAGGTAAGAAATCCGTTGGAGAGATGCTGCGTTCTGTCCAGTTTCAGTGGCATAAAAATGTTGACTGTTAATTTTCATCAATTTAGAACTTTTCCAGGCATGATTTCGTATGAAACGGAACAGCCTAACGCCAACATTTTGATTGAATGTTTAAAAGTACATATACCTGATAACGTTATACCAGAAAAGACTCCCTCTTTTTTCAACTGAGAGTAATTCCCTACAAAAAATAACCTAAAATTCAGACAATCAAAGCTAGATGAGGCATCCGTGAGCTGTTCTATCTGCGACCACCGCTCGTGCTATATGCTGCCTTTACCCCAGCTTGCGTTGTCAGGCTGTTTTTTTTTTTACCGAAATCCTCCAGTTTGTGCATTTTAAAACAGAATTTGGTCATTCATCGCACTCTGTATTTGTTCGCCCTGCCGCGTAACTAGATGCTGAGTGTTCTCCATTGTCTGAGTTAATTTGAGAAAAGCCCAAACTCGGAGATTTTGGCCAGAATTAACGGCTTATACAAATACAGGTAGCGACAATCAATTCTGCATTTTTGAGAAGACTGTGACTGAAAAATACAGTTTTGACTGCCGCACTCTGTAGCAATTCTAGCCTGTATTCGCACCACGTTTGGATAACTGGACCGGAGCTAGATCACATTTCATTTATCACGACCAAGGGTAAATATTAGCATTGTATGACCGCTTATGAGTTGGCAAATTCTCTCGAGCTGTGGAATAGGGATGTGGAATCCTCTATGCGTTTTCAACGAGGCTGCAGCAATCAAAAAGAGGAAATTTAATTCCCATGTTCATTTCTTTTTTTTTACTTATAGCGGAACTTTTAGTGGACGAAGTTTGTGTTGTGACGTGTGCTTGAGCGCTAATTTAAATACTCATTTCCTTGTGGACTATTCTTTAGCTTCAATTTATATGATTGTTTTTATGAACTGTTCTTAGCGTTAATTTATGAACTCGTTTACTCGTTTGTTTATAAAATAAAATTTAGAATTTTTGCTGCTGCTTATTGGCTGTTCTAAAATGGAAAATGTAAACGATTATAGCAGATACGATTTTGAAGATGGCTGATACCTAAGCTTTCATTGAGATCCTTACTTCATTGTGAAAATTAATGTATGTATATAAACGTACAAACTAGGAACTGAAGAGAAGCTGTCTTGCAGAATACACTTTAACCTCTTTAACCATTCCAGCGTGCTAATATTTCCTTACTTTCAGTCAACCAAGCCGCTAAACAAACAAGCCTCCCACCTCATGTGTCGTGTTCATTTTATCCCACCACCTGAAATGAGGACGAATTGTCACTTAAACTTTGGGTTTCTCGAACTATCATTTGAGGTGAACGCGATTAATTGATTACGACATTTTTTGTTGGGAAAAATGACTTCGACTTTTAAAAAATGATTTCGTTTCAATGTTTAGATCTTATTTTTACAGTGGACAAATTGATGTTTAACCTTCGCAAGTTTCTCAGATGTTGATAAATTCGTTTCAATATTTAAATCTTATGTCAACAGTGGTCAAACTGATGTTTAACCTTCGCAACAATATTGTTCGAATGTAGATAAATTAATTTCATCATATAGATTTTGAATTTACAGTGGTAAACTGATGTTCAAACTTCACAACAATGTTGCTCGAATGCGTCGCGTAGATTAACCCCAAATTTCCATTGACCGACGCGACTGCCGTCACGTGACAACGCAAAAATCCTCCCCTCGCGGTCGTTTGGGGCGACCCCTCAATGCTAATTTTTCCTCCATTTCTGATAGGTCATTCACTCTTTTGAGTCAATACCAACCGCTCACGTATTTCCTTTACTCAGTGAGTTGGCGCTTTTACTTTGTGTTTCCGTTGCTCAAATGGACACTATTGGTGCGCCTCTTTAATGTAGAGATTAAGTTGCAAGCTAGTGCGTTCCATAAGTCTATTAATTGCAGCAAAATACCTGTATGTTTAAGCTGTCGCTGCGTTTCTTCTGCGAGTGAGACTCACAAAGCCCGTTTCTCAATTCACGTGTTCTGTGCTAGAAAAGGCTTTGTGCTTGTGCGCTGAATGTCAAGTTCGTCATATGGCATTACTCAAGTTTGGAATCCGTTAGCTAATACCTCCAATTTTCTACCATCTGCTTCCTTTGGTTTTTTCAAGGTAATATTTTTCGGTTCATCGAAAGTGCATGAACGATCCATTTCTAACTCAGATTTTGATATCGAATGTTTTAAGCATCAGTTGATATAGAATTAGTAGATCAGTATAAGAAAATTTGAATCCCCAAATTCATTATTTGTATTCACCATTTGTGACATACTCGATGTAGACACATTGGTATTCAACTTGACTTATACTACACGCACCTGCGACTTATGAGTGCTTAATGCTTCATCAGAGGTTGATCTCATTTCTGCCGGACTAAGAGTTAGATAGACCTTCTTTCTGTTGAAATATGTGATCTTTAGGAAACATTTTTTTATCACTTCACTGCTGTCTCATTTTTAAACACTTACTACTTTCTTCTTCAACCTTTATCATCTTTCAGAAACTTACTTCCAAAATAATGGTTTCTATGCTCAGAGGGATTTTGTGCTGGAACACGCCTTGTGCACGTATTCCGCGTTTCCTAAACACCAATTAAATGATACTTTCATCCTTCCTCCCTTTGGAGCACCTTTGTTGTTGTTAGGGAGGCTCCAACTAACTGATCTAACCCAATCTTAGTTTTCCTTACTTAACACTTTGACTGCGACTACTAAATATTAAGTTCAACACCAAACTCAAATTTAATGCCAATTGTAGTAAGTTATTTGGATAATACCAAAAACATGAACTGGATCTTGCGTTCATTTAGTTTTAATTAAATATTTACGCAAATTGAGTTTGCGACTACTAGCCGGTCAGCAGCATTATGAAAATTACCTCCGTGTACCACCGGTGGCGCACGTCGCAGTCAAAGTGTTAACGTTTTCGACGAGGGAAAAGTTTGGCATCTCGCTTAAATTTACCGAGTAATTTAAAAATTCAGTTAGGTCGTCTATGGTTCAAGCAAGCAGTATGAAAATGGCCTCAAACTGTTACTTGTATTGCATTGGGTGTAATACCCGACTGACGCGTCATGGTTCAGGTACGCACCAATACGTGAGAGCGGGATATGACATCCGCTCCTCAACCTCGTGTATTGATATGAGAGCCGGAAAGTTATGGCTGTTGTGTCTGTGTATGTCAGACATCGTGTAGGTATACTTACGTGTCAGACATCATGGAGACAGGGTCCCTGTGTGAGTTTGTATATCTCAATGTAATGTTCAAGTTACCGTACGCCTCAGTATGGTGTTAAGGTTACATGTTCACAGCTGTTAAATTACCGTATGTATCCTATTGAGTTCTTAAATTGTCAGGTTCATATGTTGTTCGATCATCACGATCCAGCCATCTAGCGTAACGGATGGGTTGAGAATTGGAAAGGAATGTATTTTATCTCCTTATATTCATTGTGCAAAGCATGCACAACGAATCATTTTGCCGCTTATATCCTCCCGTAGTTGCCTCTATTTTTGTCTGTGCTCAGGAAGGAGGAAATTTTTGATCAAAAATAATTCGTACCTTTTAGTGCGAGCTGGTTGAATGCGCTGGCTTCACAATGGAACAACTCTTTTTTTTTAAATGAAGGTTATAATTTCATTCGAAACCGTATAAAATAGAAACTTTTTACAAGTTACCCTTCGAAAACTCTGTTTGCAAGATATGATGTGAAATTTTTATTGTGATAACTGACGATGCTATTTATGAGTCATCGAGCCGTTGATTACAACTTACCCAATGCAGGTTAACTGCTCAGAAGTAATAGAAGCTGAAAATGTACATTGCGGTGTAGTGTACCTTGATGCTCTTGTGCCTTGGGGCGGTGTATGTTTTGAAGCCCAGTACGTTTCTAGCCACTCTGAACCGGATTGTACGTTGAAACTTGTGCCTTTTGACGCTATGTTTCTGAGCACAAGATACATTTGTAGCTACTTTGAACCGGATTTTACGTTGAAACTTGTGCCTTTGGACGCTATGTTTCTAAGCACAAGATACATTTCTAGCTACTTTGAACCGGATTGTGCGTTGAAACTTGTGCCTTTGGACGCTATGTTTCTGAGCAACAGATGCATTTCTAGCTACTTTGAACCGGATTGTGCGTTGAAACTTGTGCCTTTGGACGCTATGTTTCTGAGCAACAGATGCATTTCTAGCTACTTTGAACCGGATTGTGCGTTGAAACCGGTAGGCGAGTTGAACGCATCTTGTGCCCTTGCCTCGGGAGCTTCTGTCGGTATGACATGACAAAACGCTTCGGTGTTTATCCGCTAAAAAACGCATAAACCTCTCATCTGTTATTGCGGTACGAAGTCAAGATGTACAAGTCATTGCTTCGTGTTTGTGGACGCTCTCCTCTCCCACTTGAAGCTCCTTGCCGGTGAACGCGGGCTTGGTCGAGTCTCCCAACGCTAACGTAGCAAACGCTTGATCTTTTCGTGTCAGTGATAGTAAAGTTTACTTAGCATTACATTGATTACGTTTGTGCGGTTGCAACGGTCGATTAGGTTAGGTTGCAAATAGCAACACTGAAAATTGACTTCACAGGTCGAATACATTCTTGTCGTTTCAAATAAGCATGAAAAATATAATTGGAGGATAATATTTTAATTCGTACGCTAAAATCTATTTTGGAATGGCAGTGAAGTTTTTGAAATGCTATTCATTTATTCTGTTACGTAAATGAACAATTTACCTAGTAGGACACAAATGTCCCAATACTTGATTAATGTTTTGTCTACATCAACGTGTTGAACAACTTATTGCACATCCAGATTTGCAGAGAAGAACTATTTAGCATTGTTTTGCACGTACATCCGTACATCTTGGGAGCATAAACAAGCAGGTTATTGCACATCCAGGTTTGCAGAGAAGAGCTGTTTAGCATTGTTTTGCACGTACATCCGTAAATCTTGGGAGCATAAACAAGCAGGTTATTGCACATCCAGATTTGCAGAGAAGAGCTATTTAGCATTGTTTTGCACGTACATCCGTAAATCTTGGGAGCATAAACAAGCAGGTTATTGCACATCCAGGTTGGCAGAGAAGAGCTATTTAGCATTGTTTTGCACGTACATCCGTACATCTTGGGAGCATAAACAAGCAGGTTATTGCGCATCCAGGTTTGCAGAGAAGAGTTATTTAGCATTGCTTTGCACGTACATCCGTACATCTTGGGAGCATAAACAAGCAGGTTATTGCACATCCAGATTTGCAGAGAAGAGCTATTTAGCATTGCTTTGCACGTACATCCGTACATCTTGGGAGCATAAACAAGCAGGTTATTGCACATCCAGATTTGCAGAGAAGAGCTATTTAGCATTGTTTTGCACGTACATCTTGGGAGCATGAACAAGCAGGTGCTCTCAAGAGATGCCTTGTTTCGTCATGTGGGTTACGGAAGCGTTTCCGCTGCACTAGGCGTGGGACACACGCGTGGGCTTCTCGCGCCTACTCGGTATTCCCCCGGTGAAAGTGAGCTCTGCATCTGCTCGGCTTCATCGTTAGCAGATTTGCCGTATGAAATATTGCGTTTTACAGCGTTTGCGGAGGTGTTCTTGTAAGAAATTGTGGTAGCTGCATCGCTAAAATACTTAGTTATAACTTTAATTTTTTGTTTGTGATTGCAGAGGTGTTCTTGAAGTCATGGAGATCTGCTGTAGGGAAATGTGGTAGCTGCACCTGCTAAAATACCTGTCATAACGAATTTTTCGTTTGTGGTAGTGATTACGAGTCAGTTTCATCCCCATGTTGCTCACACGCGTCGCGTAAATGAATATGTGTATCGTATAAACTTGTTTCTTCTATCCTTGTCTGCTTCATCAACCTGCTCATCATGCAACTATTAAAGTTCTTTTGCGGTTTGGTCTAGATATCAGGAAATGACGTGGTGTGCGTCTGTATCGTCGCAGCGATGAGCAGCGGTGTCTCGCATCCCGCTAGCCAGTGTTTTGATGTGATATGATGAGCAGCCAAGATTGTCTAGTGCTTTATGACTTCCTGAAGTGGGTATCATGTTTAACAGCATTTTTGTAATGTAATTTTCATTATGCTGCTGACCGACCAGTAGCCAAAAACTCAATTTTTATAAATACGTGATCAAAGCTAAATGAAGCACCATCCAGTTCATGTTTTCTATTTTCAAAATTGCTTACTACAATTGACGTTAAATTTGAGTTGAATATTGAACATAAGTTTAACTCATGGCTGTTAAACGTGTTAAAATCCCCTCAGGGGGATACAACTATTGTATCTATGGGAATTAGCGCTCCCAGGGGAACTATGTGAGGGCTCGAGCTAAAGGTTAGGTAGGCTTCCTTTTTGTTGTAATAAAATAGGTTTTTGTTTTGTTACGGACCATCTTTTTTCGGTTCACTGCTGTCCTGTTTTTCAGCACCTACGACTTTCTTCAACTTTTTTCTTGTTTCATGAACTTCTTTCCTAGCTTACTGTTTCTGTGCACTTTGTGCATAGATTCCGCGTTCCCTCAACTCCATACTAAATGGTTCCTTCCTCTTTCCTCTCTTGGAACATCTTTGTCGTGGTTAAGGGAGGCTAAAACTTTCTTATATAATAATAATAATAACATGTTAAAATTGTCACTTGGAAATTGGAGCTCGAGTCCCCTCAGGGGCATACAACTGTTGTGTTTATGGGAATTAGTGCCTTAAGAGGGATAATGTGAGGGCCCTAGCTAATTGGGCTTGCTCATGTAAAAATACAGCATGTTTTTTGTTCTGTTGAGGACCATCTTTTTTTTGGTTCACTGCTGTCCAGTTTTTCCGTATCTCTAACTTTCTTTTTCAACTTTAATCTTGTTTCATAGCCTTCCTTCTTAACTTACTGTTTCTATACGCCGAAGATCTTGCATAGGAACGCACCTTGTGTATAGATTCCGCGTTCCCTAAACTCCATACTAAATGGTACGTACCTTCATTTTTCCTCTCATTGGAACGCTTTTGTTGCGGTTGGGGACGCCTAAACTAAGTTATCTTATCTAATAATTAAAACTCGAGTTGTCAATTCAAGTTGAGTCGAGTGGATATTTGTGAAACCGTTCAGGAGTTAGCAGCGCTTTTTCTATTTGGCCGTCGTGTTTTTGTTACAAAACTCGAACAAACGACACATCGAGCAAGATTTGCTTCTCATTTGATACTTTTGAATTTGCATCAAATCAGGGAATTTTTGGTTCAAGAAACAGACTGCTCTCGTCGCAGGGCTCAGAAATTTTGTGTTGAAATAGCGCAAGTTGTATGTTTTGTACGTGAAGCTCGTTATGTTCAAAAAGAGTTTCTTCAAGAAACTCTGAAAACCTTCAATTTGATTACATTCTTTACTTGATCATTTTTCATTATTTTAATATACCTGTATTCTTTCACTGTCTGCACGTAATGCGAGTAGTTCGTATCAGTTCAATTCTGATAAAAATGCAGCCGTCTCATTTCTGTTCCGATGATATGTTAAAAATTCGAGGATCAGCATCTTGTATCAATTTGAACATAACGGTGAAATCCAGCGAAGGTCGGCACGCGTCAATAATTTTTGTATTTTTTGCCCGCAGGTAGAGCACGAATCATGTCTGGACTTCACCATCACCATACACAAAGGCGAGGGCATCACCAAGGGCAGCGCCCTGCAGGACTACAGTGAGTAGACTTGGGACCTGTATGGGGTAATGCTGGTCCAGTATCGCATCTAACTAATGTTGGTGCTAGCAAAATAACTGATAAGTACATTCGTAATATCTATAATCTAGTTAATGCTGGTCCAATATCGTACCTAACTAATGTTGGTGCTAGCAACATGCCTAATAAGTACGTTAGTATTTGCCTATTATCTCACTGCTGGTGCTGGCAACATACCTAAGAAGTACATTACGTCCCTATAATCTAGTTCATGTTAGTGCTAATATCGTACCTAATTGATTTGGTGCTGGCAACATACCTAATGGAGACGTTAGGTATCTATAACCTAGTGAATGCCGATCCGACATCATACCTTATTTATGCTGGTGCTGGCAACATACCTAATGGAGACGTTAGGTATCTATAACCTAGTGAATGCCGATCCGACATCATACCTTATTTATGCTGGTGCTGGCAACATACCTAATGGAGACGTTAGGTATCTATAACCTAGTGAATGCCGATCCGACATCATACCTTATTTATGCTGGTGCTGGCAACATACCTAATGGAGACGTTAGGTATCTATAACCTAGTGAATGCCGATCCGACATCATACCTTATTTATGCTGGTGCTGGCAACATACCTAATGGAGACGTTAGGTATCTATAACCTAGTGAATGCCGATCCGACATCATACCTTATTTATGCTGGTGCTGGCAACATACCTAATGGAGACGTTAGGTATCTATAACCTAGTGAATGCCGATCCGACATCATACCTTATTTATGCTGGTGCTGGCAACATACCTAATGGAGACGTTAGGTATCTATAACCTAGTGAATGCCGATCCGACATCATACCATATTTATGCTGGTGCTGGCAACATACCTAATGGAGACGTTAGGTATCTATAACCTAGTGAATGCCGATCCGACATCATACCTTATTTATGCTGGTGCTGGCAACATACCTAATGGAGACGTTAGGTATCTATAACCTAGTGAATGCCGATCCGACATCATACCTTATTTATGCTGGTGCTGGCAACATACCTAATGGAGACGTTAGGTATCTATAACCTAGTGAATGCCGATCCGACATCATACCTTATTTATGCTGGTGCTGGCAACATACCTAATGGAGACGTTAGGTATCTATAACCTAGTGAATGCCGATCCGACATCATACCATATTTATGCTGGTGCTGGCAACATACCTAATGGAGACGTTAGGTATCTATAACCTAGTGAATGCCGATCCGACATCATACCTTATTTATGCTGGTGCTGGCAACATACCTAATGGAGACGTTAGGTATCTATAACCTAGTGAATGCCGATCCGACATCATACCTTATTTATGCTGGTGCTGGCAACATACCTAATGGAGACGTTAGGTATCTATAACCTAGTGAATGCCGATCCGACATCATACCTTATTTATGCTGGTGCTGGCAACATACCTAATGGAGACGTTAGGTATCTATAACCTAGTGAATGCCGATCCGACATCATACCTTATTTATGCTGGTGCTGGCAACATACCTAATGGAGACGTTAGGTATCTATAACCTAGTGAATGCCGATCCGACATCATACCTTATTTATGCTGGTGCTGGCAACATACCTAATGGAGACGTTAGGTATCTATAACCTAGTGAATGCCGATCCGACATCATACCTTATTTATGCTGGTGCTGGCAACATACCTAATGGAGACGTTAGGTATCTATAACCTAGTGAATGCCGATCCGACATCATACCTTATTTATGCTGGTGCTGGCAACATACCTAATGGAGACGTTAGGTATCTATAACCTAGTGAATGCCGATCCGACATCATACCTTATTTATGCTGGTGCTGGCAACATACCTAATGGAGACGTTAGGTATCTATAACCTAGTGAATGCCGATCCGACATCATACCTTATTTATGCTGGTGCTGGCAACATACCTAATGGAGACGTTAGGTATCTATAACCTAGTGAATGCCGATCCGACATCATACCTTATTTATGCTGGTGCTGGCAACATACCTAATGGAGACGTTAGGTATCTATAACCTAGTGAATGCCGATCCGACATCATACCTTATTTATGCTGGTGCTGGCAACATACCTAATGGAGACGTTAGGTATCTATAACCTAGTGAATGCCGATCCGACATCATACCTTATTTATGCTGGTGCTGGCAACATACCTAATGGAGACGTTAGGTATCTATAACCTAGTGAATGCCGATCCGACATCATACCTTATTTATGCTGGTGCTGGCAACATACCTAATGGAGACGTTAGGTATCTATAACCTAGTGAATGCCGATCCGACATCATACCTTATTTATGCTGGTGCTGGCAACATACCTAATGGAGACGTTAGGTATCTATAACCTAGTGAATGCCGATCCGACATCATACCATATTTATGCTGGTGCTGGCAACATACCTAATGGAGACGTTAGGTATCTATAACCTAGTGAATGCCGATCCGACATCATACCTTATTTATGCTGGTGCTGGCAACATACCTAATGGAGACGTTAGGTATCTATAACCTAGTGAATGCCGATCCGACATCATACCTTATTTATGCTGGTGCTGGCAACATACCTAATGGAGACGTTAGGTATCTATAACCTAGTGAATGCCGATCCGACATCATACCATATTTATGCTGGTGCTGGCAACATACCTAATAAGCACGTTAGGCACCAGTAACCTCGCGAATGCTTGTATCAACAACGTTTTTAGTTATCATAATAATCTCCTGGCTTGGTTTTGGTTGTACGAGAAACCTACTTTCTTGAAGATACGCACTTACAAGAGCTGGTGTTACTAGCTGCGTTTCTTGTTGCGTAACCTTACTCGGCGCATCTCAAAAAACTGGTCTGCTCAGACGCCTCCCTGCTGTTACACTGCACCATGATGAGAAAACTCGTTGGCACTTTAGTATGCATTTATAATTGCTCTTGTAAAGAGCCTTATTTCTTTGTTTGTGTTTTATTTTTTTGTGAAAACTTGGCTGGTGCTGCTGATTTTGTTTTCATGGGTTAGTATTTTAGTACTTGTTAAAATTCTAATCACTAGATTGCCCAAGCTAATTTTATTTGTTAAAAAAATTTACGTAATTGAACGTTACAGTGATATGTATATTATACTTTTCCAAGAGTCTCATATTGTGGCGTTTCTCAATGTGATTCGTAAAGAAGTTCCGTCTTTCAAATGCCATCCTCTTACCTAACCAATAAAGTATGATTAAAATTTCTAATTTAGCCCGTTAATTTTCAGCTAAATGTTATTATCTTGAATATTTTATCACCCTTTGATGCGTCATCTAAAATACGCACCCTAGTTGCGCCTCTTGTCTTTGCTTCGCACGTTGCGGCTTGTGGGGTTTACGGGCAACCTGCTGTGGAATTCATGTCTCCTTCCCCGTATTCTTCGCCGCATCAGCGGGATTGAAGATTATGTTAGTAAATCTCTTTGGTGTTTTCTCTGTTTATCCTATTTAGTTTCTTCTAATGTTTTTTGGCTAATTTGGGGTAAATGCTATACTTTTTTGAAGAATCCTAATTGTAATTCAGTATTTGCTACAATTCTGTTTTATTGTTTTATTTACTGCAGACCTGGTTTTAGTACTGTGTGCGCTACAATCCTGGCTGTAGTTTACTTAAAAAAGAAACAAAAAAATCTGCTACAACTTTACCCAGAATTCGCAAAAATCTTCAGTCTGGCCTTCTTGTAAAACTAAATAGCCAAAATCTGTAACAACTTTATCCAGAAGCAACTAGTGCTAAAATCCCGAGTCCAGTATTCATGTGCAACTAATTCGCAGTCGACACTCCGGATCCAGTGTCTGTAACAACTTTACCGAGAATGTGCAAAAATATCAAGTCTAGTCTTCATGTATAACTACTTCGCAGTCGACACTCCGGACCCGTACCTGATCCTCAAGGTGCCCGGCTCATCCAACAGCTCCAAGCGCACCACGCAGCTGGACAACACCACCGTGCCTCTGTGGGAGGAAACCTTTCACTTCTATCTCGACCCCATGGCGGAGCACACACTCAGTGAGTTGCAGGTTTTATGCTTCACAAATTTAATAAATTCTCTGTTTCTTGGTTTCACTCACTCAGGGAGTTACAGGTTTTATGCCTGACAAACTTTAATGAATTCTCTATTTCTCAATTTCATTCACTGAGTGAATTACAGGTTTTATGCCTCTCAAACTTAATGAATTCTCTATTTCTTGATTTTCCTCACTCAGGGAGTTGCAGGTTTTATGCCTCACAAACTTAGCGAGTTTTTATTTCTTGATTGATTTCATGACTGTTTTCGTTTTTGGTGACTCTTCATAAGTTGTTTCTCCTGATTCTTGGAATATCGAAGAATATATATTCTTCATTTTATTCAAAGAATTCTTGGAACAAAATGAAAAAAGTGTTACATTTTTCTGGATTAATGCGCTAAAACTCTAGTAGTTCTTTCTATGAGGAAGCTCACCTAAACCCGTTAGAATTGCGGGATAGAAGACTGCTGCATGTTCTTTTATTTTATCTCCTTTCGAGCTGTTTGAAAGCTCGAGATCTTAACTTGTGCCACAGAAAACAATTGTAAATAAAATTTACCGTGCATACTGAATAAAAATTCAATTTGATGCTTGCGGGAGTCTATTTTCTTTCCTCCTTCAATTCGCTTTAAACAGCATCAAACTATTCTAGCCAAGCCTGCTCCCTTGTTTGGCGTTGCAAGCGTTTTATTCTCTGCAAGGGTATGCTTACTCTGTTCACGTTTTTTGCAGACGTGACGCTAATGGATGCGAACATCACACTGGACGAAACTTTGGGCGAAGATTCTTTCCTTGTGAACACACTCACCAACGATGAGCCTCTGCAACACACCTTCACCTTCCAGGGCGGGTCCAAAGTACACGCCACTCTCCTACTCACCAAGAAGTAATTGAGTAGTTTATTATCTACATAAAAAATACATGTTATTTTATCACTGTCACTAAGCCTACTTTCAACTTCCAATGTGGCTCCAAACTACACGCCACTCTTCTCCTTGCCGAAAAGTAATTAAGTAGTTATTATGTACATGAATGAACCTTGCTATGTTATTGCTGCCTGTCACAATGGTATGAAAGAACGCTAAACTGTGGTGCGACAGCACAACGACGGTCATGCCTCGGTGACAAGGATGCACCTCTTTATCAACATTGTCCCATGGACAAGACTACTGGTCTGAAGGCTGCAATATTCGAATCGCGGCTCGTAAACTTCAAAATATTTTTGTAGGAGAATGTTAGTATTCGCCTAAGGCAATATGACTGATCCTTTCGAGTTGCTTCCCCAATGAATATTTAAGCAGTGCGACAGCCGCTCTCGGGTGCACTTGTCGAGCGTCCTTGGTGATGTCTGAATGTAAAAAATTAGCTTCACTGTTTTGGGATTTTGTTGATATCAGTGACTGGGATTACCTGAAATATTATGGAAATGCGTTACCCGTATCGTTACTTATTTCATTAATGCGAAAATAGATTTTCAATGTAAAACATGGTTTGTATTCAGTGGTAGAATTTCCCCTACTGCGAATTTTTCCTAAGTGATTGATAAAACGTGAGGTGGATTTCGTTCGGGTACAAAACTAGGGAAAAATAATTCGTACTTGAAATTCGTTTAATAACTCATTTGAAATTAAAATATTTATTGGCGTCTGGGCTAACGTTGTTCAAAGGATGTTTTGTTTGATCGAGAAACTAAACCGTGCAAACTGGATCGACTAGCGGCACTACCGGTTTAGACGCTAATTTGTGAGACCCAAGGAGAGTAGTTCCCAATATCGCTTGTATCAAATTAATTCCAATGCAGTTACAGATAATGTATGTTATACTTCACCTATTTTAAAGGTATGCTTCTATAAATAAACACACGTGGCTTACAATTCTTCAGCTTTGGCCGCGATTTGAACTATCTGCAATATTTTGAAAGTATAGCCCGTGCATTATATGAATTAATCATTCAACGAGTCATTTTGATGCCTCATGGCCCGTATTAATTTTCGGGTCCCCCACCGTATCAGAACGTTTGAACTTCAGGAATTACCCTCTCACTCCAGGCTGTTCTACATGCAGTTGTTGCTACTGTTTTTTGCTCAGCCTTGTGACCTCGCTTTGCTACTGTCTTGTGCGTCAGAAGATTATCATGTGACAATGTCAGCTGGATAAAAATTGATGTATTAGGTTTTATGCAGTCACTGATGCCATTTTTTTCAGAGCCTTGTTATGTTGGGTGGTTATTCCCGTTTGTGTGCTCTCTTTGCTACTGTCTTGTACGACAGAAGTTTATCACATGACAATGTTAGCTGGATGAAAAGTGCAGTGTTCAGTAAATTCGAGGCGAGAGTGTTTTCGTCCTTCAAATATGTTGGTGTCTTATCGACGCCAACATATTTTATTTTGAATTGTTCATAAAGATTAGTCTTAGACCCGTGTAGATCCAAGAATGAATTGTCGTACCACTCACCATGGGTTCTCATGCGTAGTTTTAACCTTCAAATAATCCTGAAAACATTCATTTTTTAGACTTTTAGAAATGAAATTCTCATAATCACTGTTGTGTTTTCGACTATGTTTTAATCGCAATTTCAACAACATAGGGTGTCATCCTTGTAGCTGGTTATGTATTTTTATTATTATTCTACTTCAAATTTTGTACAATTAACTTACCGAAACCTTTCAGAAGGGGTACAGCTGTTGTATCTATTGGAGTTAAATGCTTCCAATGAAATATGTGAAGTCTCGAACTAAAGGTTAGGTAGGTTTTCCTTTTCGTTGAAATAAAATAAGTTTTGTTTTGTTACGGACCATTTTTCCAGTTCACTGCTGTCCTATTTTTCAGCACTTACTTTCATCTTTAACTTTTTTCTAGTTTCATAAACTTTATTCTCGACTTGCTGTTTCTATGCCCCTTGTGAATAGATTCCATGTTCCCACAACTCCATACTAAATGGTGCCTTCCTCCTTCCTTTGTTTGGAACGCCTTTGTTGCGGTCAGGGAGGCTTAAGCTAACATCTAATCTAATTTACATGAGGCTTAGATGCCAGGACAATAATACTGCCGTTTAGTAGGTTTTCCTTTACATCTTTTCATATCACTAATTGTGAAAGTTTCAACGTTCTTCAGTCCACATCAGAGGTTGTAACGTCTCGCTAATGATTTTTTATGGATGTTTTTTTTTGTGCAATTTTTCACATTTTTCCAGATTTTCTTTTCGCATACAACCCCACGCCGGGACCTCCCTGTTGCATCAAAATCCAATAAATCCATCCTCTCCCTCATGATTAGCGTGCCATCAGAACCCGTTCTCTCTGTCGTTACTGCAAGCATAAGAAATGCTTAAATTACGAGTCGTGATTCCTGTGTGCGCTGTCCCGAGCAGGTGGTTAGGCATGCTTTCCATTTGTTGACGAAATATTTTTTGGGGTTTTGTTACGGGTTATTTTTTTCAGCTTACCGCTGTTCATTTTTTTTTTGTCAGATCACTGCTGTTCCTTTCTTTTGGTTCAGTACACTTTTTCAGCCCAAATTGTTTTTTTTTTCAATTTTATCTTATTCTAAAATTTCTTCGAATCTCGCTGTTTCCACGTGCAAGATCTGTATGGAAATAAACCTGTGTGTAGGCTGTAAATTCGCTTGATTGAATGCTAAATTGTGCCGTACTCTTTCCTCTCTTGAGAATACACTTCATGTGTTTGGAGAGGCCCAATCATTCCTCTCTTAGAAACACATTTCATGAAATCAAGGAGTCTCAAACTACCTTATGATGTAACATAATCTGCTGTGTGTGCAGCAATAACCCCGACTTGGGCCCAATCTTTCCTCTCTTGGGACTGCATTTTATTAAATCAAGGAGTCTCAAACTACCTTACGATCTACTGTAATCTGCTTTTTTTTGCAGCAAGAACCCCGACTTGCGGTTCTCGCTGGCGCTTTGCGAGCAGGAGCGCGAGTTCCTGCAGATCAGGCGCCAGAAAGTGCTGAAGGGACTGCACGCGCTGCTGGGGGACCGCGCCCCCGACACTGACAAGCAGGTCAGTCCTAAATTATTCTGCAGAGTGTGATAACAAGGATGAACACCTCAAATAATACTTATTTTATTCATCTGAAGAGGTTGCTCTTAATTTAGCCTGCAAAGTCTGGTACCAAGGATGAACACCTTGAATTACATTATAATCTGTCACTGAGGAGATGGTTGTTCTTAATTTAGCCTGTAAAGTCCGGTAACAAGGACGAACACCTTGAATTACATTCGTAATCTGTCACTGAGGAGATGGTTGTTCTTAATTTAGCCTGTAAAGTCCGGTAACAAGGACGAACACCTTGAATTACATTCGTAATCTGTCACTGAGGAGATGGTTGTTCTTACTTTAGCCTGCAAAGTCTGGTAACATGGATGAACTCCTTGAACAGTGCTACTAATCCTGTACCTTAGGAGGATGCTCTTTATTTAGTCTGCAAAGTCTGCTAAGAAGAATGAACACTTTGAATTACTTTCGTTATCTGTCCCTGGCGAGGTGGTGTTCTTAATTTAGAGTGCAAAGTCTAATAGCAAAGATGAACACCTTAAACAGTGCTCCTTATCCTGTGCCTGAGGAGGTGGTATACATTTTGAACCTGAAAAACAATTTGAATCGATTATTTACCTTCAGTTGTAAATCAAGTAAAAAGTTTCTTGAGTCTATTACAATGGATTCGTCTGATTATAGCTACTTGTGGGTCCGAATGAGTTCAGCGATTTCTTGGGCATCTTATCATCAACGCTATTTTAAGGTGTAAAATTATGCTTACCTTCGTACACTTAACCTAGTCGCACTCTAGACTGATGGATGAATGGGCTCGCATGGGTTCGACACACAGCACTGTACCTACGACACCCAACACAGCACTGTAACTACGACACTCAACACAGCACTGTACCTACGACACCCAACGCAGCACTGTACCTACGACACACAACACAGCACTGTACCTACGACACCCAACACAGCACTGTACCTACGACACCCAACACAGCACTGTACCTACGACACCCAACACAGCACTGTACCTACGACACACAACACAGCACTGTACCTACGACACACAACACAGCACTGTACCTACGACACCCAACACAGCACTGTACCTACGACACACAACACAGCACTGTAACTACGACACCCAACACAGCACTGTACCTACGACACCCAACACAGCACTGTACCTACGACACCCAACACAGCACTGTACCTACGACACCCAACACGGCACTGTACCTACGACACCCAACACGGCACTGTACCTACGACACCCAACACAGCACTGTACCTACGACACCCAACACAGCACTGTAACTACGACACCCAACACATCACTGTACCTACGACACCCAACACAGCACTGTACCTACGACACCCAACACAGCACTGTACCTACGACACACAACACAGCACTGTAACTACGACACCCAACACAGCACTGTAACTACGACACCCAACACAGCACTGTAACTACGACACCCAACACAGCACTGTACCTACGACACACAACACAGCACTGTTCCTACGACACCCAACACAGCACTGTACCTACGACACCCAACACAGCACTGTACCTACGACACCCAACACAGCACTGTACCTACGACACCCAACACAGCACTGTGCCTACGACACCCAACACAGCACTGTGCCTACGACACCCAACACAGCACTGTACCTACGACACCCAACACGGCACTGTACCTACGACACCCAACACGGCACTGTACCTACAACACCCAACACGGCACTGTACCTACGACACCCAACACGGCACTGTACCTACGACACCCAACACGGCACTGTACCTACGACACCCAACACGGCACTGTACCTACGACACCCAACACGGCACTGTACCTACGGCACCCAACACGGCACTGTACCTACGACACCCAACACGGCACTGTACCTACGACACCCAACACGGCACTGTACCTACGACACCCAACACGGCACTGTACCTACGACACCCAACACGGCACTGTACCTACGACACCCAACACGGCACTGTACCTACGACACCCAACACGGCACTGAACCTACGACACCCAACACGGCACTGAACCTACGACACCCAACACAGCACTGTACCTACGACACCCAACACAGCACTGTACCTACGACACACAACACAGCACTGTACCTACGACACACAAAACACGCGTAACACAGCTACCGATGTGCAGGTGCCGATCGTGGCGGTGCTGGGGTCCGGCGGCGGGTTCCGCGCCATGATGTGCCTCAGCGGAGCCGTGAAGGCGCTCTATGAAACGGGCGTGCTCGACTGCGCCACCTACATCTCGGGCCTCTCCGGCTCGTCCTGGTGAGTTCTAGTGCTCGTAAACTAGATAGCACTGAAAAAATTGTGTTATCGTCGACGAATACGTAATTCAATGCAACATGTCTTCTGATGCAAGTCACGTGTACTAGAATCCTAGCACGTCGGGTTTTGTAATTATAAAAGTATGAAGAGGAACAGTCAAATTATGTTGCTGAGTTTTTTTGAGCCTTTAACACGCTGCTTGCGATACGGCCAACCGATGGGTCGTGATTAAGTTCTTCCTGCTGCTAAACGACCCATCGATGGGTCTTTCGAAAAATGTAAACAATCTTTTGAAATGAATGGTATTTAATGGGCCCAGTTAATGTTTGGTATTTATAAAATTGCTAACAACTTTTGGCTCTAAATTTGAATTGAATATTGAACTTCAGTTTAACCCATCGCAGTCGACGCGTTAATCCTGCTTAATATGCCCTAGTCCTTATGTCACTGACCTATTTAAAAAATAGCCATCTATATTAGAAACTGCATGACGAAAAAGTCCTCCATGAAGAAGCACCTTTTTTTACACAGCGATGAATCCTGACTTGCTTCCACTGAAATTTAAACTCATTTTTGAGCGTAAAAACTGAACTACAAAGAACTTGGTGCTGCCGGTTGAACGAGCTTGTGAATTTAACGCCTTTTCCGGTATTATAAGAGTAAGAACTGAGACATCACAAACTCTCGCTTTAAACGTCCTTGCACTTTAAGACGGCTGATTCTCTTCTATGTGTGTTTGAAGAGTCAGCGTGCGGTTTTGGCGCGTAAATTACGTGCAAAAATCTTCTTAAATGAATAATATAGTTATTAGTACAAATATCTCGTGCAAAAATATCTTACGTACAAATATCTCATGCAGCAATATCTTAGGTACAAATATATCATGCAGCAATATCTTGCGTACAAATATCTCATGCAGAAATAACTTCCGTACAAATATCTCATGCAGCAATATCTTACGTACAAATATCTCATGCAGCAATATCTTACGTACAAATATCTCATGCAGAAATAACTTCCGTACAAATATCTCATGCAGCAATATCTTACGTACAAATATCTCATGCAGAAATAACTTCCGTACAAATATCTCATGCAGAAATAACTTCCGTACAAATATCTCATGCAGCAATATCTTACGTACAAATATCTCATGCAGCAATATCTTACGTACAAATATCTCATGCAGAAATATCTTACGTACAAATATCTCATGCAGAAATAACTTACGTCCAAATATCTTGTGTACAAATGTATTCAAGTATCTTACGTGTAAAAATCTCTCAGGTACATATCGAACTTGTATTCGCACGGCTGCTTCCCTAACGTAGCCCCGGGCCAGATCAAAGAGGAACTGCGGGAATCCGTGACCACGGACTGGAAGTGGAAGCTGGGCAACAGTCTGGGGTACGTGACGAGCATGTTGCGCAAGTACAAGGACGGGCAGCCTGTGTCCTTCACGGACTTCTTTGGCCACCTGCTTGGGGACGTGCTTCTTAAAGAGGTGGTTATCTCCGATGTTCGTTTTCTTGTCTTGTTATGAACTTTATGCAGTGTTGTTAAATGTTACATTTAATTTAAATAATTTGAGAGTTGACGTTTTTAACCTAAAAATCTGAGATCCCGATGTTTCCTGTGGCTGATATATCGTTATGATGTTTACCGTCAACCCATCAACAGTATATGAAAATAGAAGCTCAATATCGCTCTTAACTCTCGTGTCTCTTGTAATTCAAATTTCCGATATTCGGCGAAAAAGCGCAGGGGAAAAGGATTTCATTTTGTGATAGAAGTAGTATTCAAAAAGTGGAAAGATGTGCGAATTCGACTAACAGAATATGATCTTTTCAGCGGAAGAACAGCCGCCTGACAGAACAGCGTCGGATCGTCGCCCAAGGCACGGTGCCGTTCCCGCTGTACACTTGCCTGCACGCCAAGCGCTCCGTCTCCTGCAGAGCGTTCTCGGTGAGCTCATTTGTTCGACGATCTCAGGCGGTGTGATGACAGAGAGCCTGGTTATGTCGGGTTATAAATTCAGTAACCGTGTTTGTTCCCGCATTTGAACTAGTACTGGTAGCTGCAACTTGACTGTTATTAACTGCATCTTATTTTAAAGAGATATGGTGTGATGAAAGAGAGTCTGCTTATTTCGGGCTAATAAGATCAGTAGCGGTGTTTTATCTCGCATATTAACTAGTGCTACTCGGTACAACGTAGACTGTTAGTAACTGCGGACTATTTTAAAGGGAAACGGTGTGATGAAAGAGAGGTTATGTTGAGGTTATTTGATCATTAGCCGTATTCCCGTATATGAACTATTACTATTCGGTGCAACGAAGACTGTCATTAGCTGCAAGGGTTTTTCAAAGAGGAAATGGGCTTCATCACATAAAATTCGAAATGATGAATGTTAATGGTTTGCGTTCAGAAGTAAAGACGCTGTAACTAATGAGTTTAAACTTGCTCCATGATATCAATTTCATTGTCATATCCCGCCTCCTTATAACTGAGTGGATCACACAGTCAGAGTAACCTTAAATGTTTCTAATAGTTCAATTTCGAAAATATGACACAATTTTTCAATTTGCATATTCCCAAATATGCTGCATGAAGCTTATAAAATCTATCCTAAGTATTCTGTCTCATGGAGAATATTCGTTGGATTTCTATATTCGGTTCGTACCTTTCTGGTAGGAATTTGTAGAATTGTCTTTTTAAAATTCAGTCCTTCTTAAAATGAGGGGATAAAGTTGTCTCTTCAGCGTTTCCTGTTCATCAAAAGTTGGTTGAGCTTTCTTCTTTTGAAGATTATCAATCGAACAGTAGTGAGTACAGTGATCTATTTTGTAATATATCAAATTTGGCAGTTTTATATTATGAGTACAGTTTTATATTATGAATACAGTTTTATTCTGTGTAATGTTAATTTTTTTTCGACAGGAGTGGGTCGAGTTTTCTCCGTACGAAATCGGCATCGCCAAGTACGGGACGTTCATGAAGACGGAGCATTTCGGCAGCAAGTTCATGGTGGGCAAGTTGATCAAGCAGCACCCTGAGTCTCCGCTCCACTTCTTGCAAGGTGCGTCGAAATAAGCTTTTCCTTCCTGTCGCTTAACAAACTTTTCGAAGCCAAATTTCAGAAGCTGTTTTTTAGACTTCTTCACATTAATTTTTCTATGTTGTTGGTATGTACTGTACTTAGTTCATTGATGATACCGAGTCAAGCTTAAGGGATTCAGCATTGCGTTATTATAGAAATTATGTTGTGATGTCATCTATGAGTCATTCTCTATGGAAGGCATTGCCTATTCATTCTTGGAGCCTGAATAATTTTTAGTTTCACTTCTTGTTTAAATTTTGACCGTCCATTAAATTTTCAGTCAAATCGAAGAACATTTCTCTCATTGCTAGTAGCGTGAAGCATGTATGTTATGATATCGTGTAATTATATCAAGGCTAAAAATCGACATATGTCGTAATTGCATCAGACTTGCTTACTGCTTCCTCTTTCGTTGAACTTTGGAAACTCTTTTGCCAGGTGTGTGGGGCAGCGCATTCACGATCCTCATCAAGAGGCTAGTACTCGAGGGCTCCAACAACAAAGACATGGTGCAGATGATGAGAGAGAACGCTGGAGGGTCCTCGGAGCGAGAGATGCATGGTGAGTTCGGCCTGTACTCTTTAGTCATTTAGTGCAGCTGCAACTGCATAACATGCTGTACGATACGTTGTAGTTATACAGTGGTTGTGTGTGTTGTTATTGACTTTATGTTTACTTACGATGCATAGAAACTTGAATGAAGTAATGCGAGTGAAATTTAAGGGGGTTTCCTCCATTGATAAAAAATGAGGTTTTATGTAGTTTTCGTATTAAAAATGTCGTTTTCAGTGTTGCAACTCCAACTAAGGTACTGACTTCATTGTTTAGAAGTAACACGAGTTGATGATTTTGTTCATTGTTCCAGAAAAGTATGATGAAGAACTGAAAGAGCAAATGACCGAATCAGACACGGAAGATGAGAAAGACATCGTCGGGGAAGACGACGAGAAATTAGAAGATGAGCACGAAATCTACACCAATGTTTCGAATGGACCTAACTGCGTTCGTGTCACTGCTTGCAACGAAACGCAACAACCCGAGGAAGCCAAACCCGAAAATAAGCCCGTTCCAAACAGAAAGACATCTCTAGGCAATTTACTGAACCCATTAAGTTTTGGAGACAGCAAATCTGTCAGCGCTGATGGTGGTTCAAAAAAATCGTTCACGTTTGAACTACCCATCCGTAAAAAATCTAAAGACAACCAAAAGAAAATCAGCACTGTGAGTGACCCTGGTCGCCTGTCTCCGTCCCCGCCTTCTGACTCGCAAAGTGAACAAAAACTGCAGAGGAAAGGAGCTATCAAAGGACAAGCGCTCGGTCCGGCGCTGAGGCGACATTCTAGGGTAGCCGAGACCTCAGGGCTGGGCAGGACGGGCACCAGAAAGTGGACTGAGAAAAGGTGAGTGGAGGGTGGACGCTTTAAACGACTGCTCAATGTTAACAAGTTGAATACGGAAATCGTTCAAAAAAATATTATAAAATCGAATATAAAAATTCAAAAAATATTGTGAAATCGAGTATAGAAATTCCAAAAATGTTATGAAATAAATCCCATCGAAATAATATGAAATATTATCGTGCAATGATATTTTTCAGACTTTATTAGAGACGATAATGATAGATTTGAGTAGTACAGTCGCTTTTTACCTTGGGACATATGTGTACCACCATGTAAATTTCTCATTTGCAAACTGGCATAAATAAATAGCATTTCAATTATTTCACTACCTTTATCAAATTTGGTTTTAGCACACGAGATGGAATATTGTCGTGCAATTGTATTTTCCTGACTTTTTAGAGAGGATAAAAGTGGATTTGAGTAGTCAGTTGGTCTTTCAATTCTGCTTCTCGCAACCTAAACAAATCAACCGTAAGAACCGCACAAACATAGTTAACGTGTTTAGGTTTCAGAACTTCTTTCTGGTAGAGCTGCACTTTTCTGAAAGGGAATCAATCTCACTGCTAGACAAATGTTCCAAAACTGTGTAGATTTTATCACTAATGTAACTATGCTAATTTGGTAAGGTAAAAGGTAATGCCATCATGCATTTTCAAGGCGTGAACGAAACTCGGAAGATTTAGAACTTACTCTGAAACTCAAGTTATCATCTTACTTTTTCAAAGCGATTTGTCGCATTTCAATGCCATCACGCGTTTTTAATGCGTGAACGAAACTGGAAGATTTAGAGCTCACTCTGGAACTCAAGTTACTATTTTGCATTTCAAAGAAACGCGTTTTATTTAAATCCCTTTCATTTCAATGCTTAATTCCAGAAAGACCCTGCGCGCTCAACGGGAACAGGCGAAAGCTGGGTTCTTCAGCGGGTTCAAAGAATCCCTGATGACGGGCACCAACATGCTCAACAGCCGCGCAGGGCGGGCTGGGGAGATACTCAACCCATTCCGAGGGCTGTCCCTTCGCAACTCCTTCCCGATTTCTCCTTTTGCTGAGGTTGCTGAAAACGAATCCGATGAAGTCGACGCTGACTGCAGTAAGTTGATGATCTTAGAATATCAATTACCTGAATTGAAAAAATTACTACCTGTCATGTAATGTAGTTCTTTCAATCGATGAATGTTCGATAAGGGTTGAGTAAAAGCAACTGTCTGCAGTATAGAGTTTCATTACGTAGTTATTTTTATTGTAAACTTTGCGATGACAAAGTGATTTTGAGAGCATTACTTATGGAGTATAAGTAACTATTGTTACTCGGCATCGTCCATTTCGGACTACCACCGTCATTGATTTTAATCACTTTGATGAGCTTAATTTTTAAATAATTGCAAATTTGATTTAAATTATCTTTTAAACGTTAAAATAATCTCCATTGAGTTGATTTTCTTCATTGCTATGCTCTGTTATAACTTGTACCTGTGTTCTTCTTTCCAAAATTCGTAGAGATAGGCGCACTCAGACGAGCGAGATGTATGTCTCGGTACATAATGTTTGAGGTGCACATCTCAAATATTCCTCATATTTGCAGTGAGCATCGGCGCCGCCTGTCGGTACCAGCAGCTGGACAACAGAGCCAAAAAACTCTTCATTGTCGACTCCGGGCTGGCGTTCAATTCTCCGTATCCGCTGCTGCTGCGCCCCCAGCGAGCAGTCGACCTCTATCTATCATTCGACTTTTCCATGAGAAAGACTGACAACACGCTGCCTTTCAAGGAGCTCATCCTTGCTGAGAAGTGGGCGTGTCAAAATAAAGTTCCCTTCCCACCGGTGGAGAAACTGGTGAGTGAAAAAGAAGTTTCATCCCTGTTAAGTTGATTCGTTGAATATCGCAGGTTCGAATTTCAAATGGCGTGTGACTAACTCTAGGATGCATTGACGATTACCTCCGAGGGGAGCCAGTATCCATTTCAAACACTTGAGTTAGAAGGAAATTGTGGAAATCCTTCTTCCAAAGAGAAGAAACGCCAAAGGATTCGAGCACTCCACGTTCCACTTCATATCATAAGCGACCGCTTACCACTCGGCTAAATAGGCTCTTGAGAAACTTTGTTTCGTATTTATATTAAAAATGAAATAAATAATGCAATTTGAATGCTGAGACCGCAGCTCTGAATTCCACCTATGACGCTAACACTTCTATTCATTATTGCAATTTAAGTATTTTATACCGACTCGCCGTGTAGAATTTGACTTAATGAAGGAAATACGTAATTCAGTTCATTCACTGACATTCGAATCAACGGTGTGAAAAAATTTTTACTTTATTCATCTTATTTCCGTTCTACAGGCCGAGCAATACAGGGACGAGGGTTATGTCAGAGAAGTTTATGTTTTTAAAAACAAAGACGACCCTTTCTGCCCGGTTATCCTTCACTTCCCTCTCGTTAATCATCATTTCCGCACCTACAAGGCCCCTGGTAAGTCTCGCTGTGTTCACGGACGTTTCCAATTTGACCTTTTTTGTGTTTTGTTTTGAATTTTTGTTTCATAAATTTCTTGTAAATGCCACAAAAATCACTGTTATGGAAGCACTGCCACTTTGGTTTACGTTCTTTTGGGCAGATTTTCGTTCGAAATTATAATAGATAACACAACCTGTTTATCCTTTTTAAATTGGGCATAGTATTGATTGTTTTAGTAGCCCAAACAGAAGTAACGGAAGTACAATCTTAGATGAGATAGGCAGAGACATATTTTGGCGTAACCTATGTAGTTTTAAGCGTATACCTCATTGATATCTCTTCGCATTGTTTGAATAGTCTGTCTTCAACTTAGTACCGCCGCAAAGCAATTCACTCCTAATTTAATTCATTTATTAAGCTCGTTTTATAGATACTTCTGCTATCCTAAATCTTTGGCATTACTTCAGGAGTGCTTCGCAAGACGAACGAGGAAATAGACTTCGCTGACTTCAAGATTTTTGACGACAAATCGAACGTGTATTCGTCCACGAATTTCTTGTACGAAGATATCCAGTTTGACCGCATGACGAGCCTGACCGAGTTCAACACTCTGTACTGCCTGGACACGATCAAAGAGGAACTGGCGCAGGCGGTGCAGCGCAAGAGGGAGAACATTGCCAAACGGCAGCTCGGCATCAATGACGTTGCTACTCTCCTGTCTAGGGTCAAGAGCGTTCGTCAGGTAAGCTTTTGAAAAACATTTCTCCTGTTATTTCTTCTGTCACTTTAAAAACATTTCTTTTGCATGGTTCAGGTACGTTTTTTTAAATTTCTCTTGCCATTTATTTTGACGTTCGAAAAAAATTTCTTTTGTATGGTTTTACCAGTTTTCCTTATCAGCTGTCACCGAGAAAGAATGTTTGTTCAGCTCGAAGATTGCTCATGCATATTGGAACGATTTTCTGTTCATCATCTATTAGAAGCAAGAGTGTTTATTCAACTTGTAGATTAGTTATGCCTGTTGGAATGTGTTGGTTCGTTGTATATATTGATACGAATTCAGATGTACGAGGGTGTCACCTCACGCGACAAAATATTGTAAAAAATACCATGATGAGTAAATATGAACACTTCAAATATCCTTGTGGACACCACATGTAAACTTGACATACAATTTCATACTCTCGGTAGACTCATCTTAGTTGTTTGGAAAGAAAATTACAATTAACGTTTTTGATACAAAGTTTTTTCAATTTATTTTCACATCTAAATCAAATGAAATCGCACTTGTATTTTATTCGTGCACGTCTCTGGAAAGCGCTAGTCATAACTTTTTTGCATTGTAAGCTCTATGTCTGTATCGTTCAGGTGGTGATCTAACCACATTAGAGTCTGGAACAGCGGGCTTTAAAATCAGTGGTTCCATAACCGTTCTGAAGAGTCATGAGTTGAGCCTACCAAAGCTATAACCTTGGTAGATTCATTATATTATTTTTTTTTGTAACTGCTAATACAGTTAGGTGAGAATGATGAACGAGCGGTGAGAATGATGAACGAAGTAGGTGAGAATGATGAACGAGCGGTGAGAATGATGAACGAAGTAGGTGAGAATGATGAACGAGCGGTGAGAATGATGAACAAAGTAGGTGAGCAATGATGAACGAGCGCCGAGTATCTGCTCACAACTCAGTATTTAATTTGTGTAAAGTTCTATTATCGAGTTGGGTGCATGGACCGTAAAGACGAGAGCTTTCCTTCCCGTTTGAAACTTGCCGTTAACTACGTCGCTTATCTGAAATGACACTACATATGTTCACAACGGACAGTACGCATTTGATTCTACTTGCCTTTTCCTATTTACTGAACACAGTATACCCAATTATCCTTGAGCGAATTGTTCCGCCTTCAGTGCACCGTTTGTTTTGCGAAAGTAGATTTTGTATTATCATTATCATTAGCCCCGGGTTATGGCTAAGATTTTTAACGATGTAATTCTATCGTTTTCTAATCACGAAAACATCTAAATAGTCTTTGACCGAAGTTATCGTTAACTGAGAGTTTTTTCATTATTTTGCAGTCACAGCGCAACAAGAGTGGTCTGAGACTGAGCGTAGCACCGGACCGAGAGATGCGGCTGCTGGACATGCTCAAGACACAGGAGCAGTTGGGTGGCCAAGATCAGAATCAGAGCGGGGAGCCGGAGCCAAGCTCGGGAGGTTCTGATTACGCCGACGCGCTTGAATATCAAAACGATACCGACGAAAACGTAAGCTGAATAGAACAGATGATTTAGAACTTTACAAATTATAATTTTTACTTCCTTGCCGTCAAAAAATAAGCGGTTAAACTAATTTTTCGGTTGCAGACGACATGCGTAGAGGGGAGCAGTAGAAGACTGGTATCCGTGCTTCAATGTTGATTTATTCCTTGCCGTCTTCCCGAAATTTGAGGTTGCCTCGACAGCGATATTGGCACGCGCTTCTTAAGAAGACACCGCTAACAAAAGCGTTAAATTATTTGATGGACCCACTTGTAAATGAACGTAGACAATGTGATTTCTGTTGGTTTTCTAGGTGGACGGATATTCGTGATATTTACTGGACAAAATTAATAAAAAGGTTGAGGCCTTATTAGTCAATAAATTGGCTGTACAAGAGAATTCTCAAGTGATGAGCTTCATAGTCGTGTTTATTAGGCGAGAGCTAAATGGTTAAATTATTTAGGAGTGGATTATGGTATTCATATTATTACAAATTATGGCGCAGCCATAATGTGTGAGAATTTGTTGTAATTTACCTTGCATTTTATGAAAATAAACGTGACATATTGACACAATGAGTCGTAGAGTCGTGACACATTGACTCAGGTGTGTCGGAAGGCTAAGCATCGTCACCCCAAAAATTTGCTCCAAAGTAAATTAGTTGAAAAAGTATGTGAGACTTCTGACACAGCGAAAAAAAGCATTAACTCATGGGGGGTTTCGTGTATATTTCATTTACACTTTTTAAGGTTTTAGTCAGTTTCTTGAGGTGTTTCATTTTCTCGCACGATGTTCAGCTTTGTTTTGTAAGCTCGCTCATAGTTACTGAAGAATTATTTTTTGGAGTCTGATTGATATTGTACCATCGAAGCCATTTCTCATTATTGTTTCATGAGTATTACTTGTTCCGAAACGTTTGTGGTAATTATAGTATACCCTTACCTGAAAGTGACGGCTTTGAAATGTCGGCTTCTAGTAGGTCGGGACTGAATTATTTCCCTCTTTAACGTAGGCCAATGAAAGTACTCGCAAGTTCAGGTTTTGTTCGAGAGAGGTTTTAGATGACAAATTGTTCATAACTTCTATTTTCTAAAGTCGCTTGGTTCTCAATGAATGCAGGGTGTTTTCTCAGTCTGCACTTAAGAGTAGAACTGCATTTCCGTTTAGCTTCTCCTCTTTTAAAGTCAAGTGTAACTATACAAATATGTCGCTTCGGTGGATATTGCTTATTTCTCCATCGAGATGCGAGTTTGTCAAAATCTCAAAGCATTCTCATAATTATAAATTAGTATGTGTTTCATTGGTGGTTATGATTCAACTTGCACAGCGCGTGGTCAGGTTTTAAAAAAGACATCTTTAAACAGCCTGTCAAACACTGCTTGGAGATATGGGTCGATGAATTTTCCGTCGCATGTTTTGAACAGCTCTTCTATTTTGACTAAGGGTTAATTACGTTAAACATGGCACGGTGCCTAGATATGCGCGGGTCCAAATGTACGAATCAGCCTCGACGTGTTGTCTGAGACTCGCCCTCTTTGACTCCTGTGCTTCAAAGATAGCCGCGAGTTCTTTCTTGATATCGTGCTCCCAATAAGTTTTCTCGGTTTACAACTAGTGCCTGGAATGTTAGGAATTTTATTCGTAAGTTTAAGTAAGGTGTAGCTGCTAGAAGATGCATAGTCATTTGTACTCCGGTTTTGCGTTGGATTTTGTTTTTACCTAGCATAGATATTCATTCACTTGTAGATTTCAATCCGTTTAACCATATTTCATGTACCTTTTTTAAAGACTCATTTTTGTGATTTTCTTTGAGACTGTTGCATTAGAAGCGTTAATTTTAATTTTGGAGATTGAAACCAGCGTTTATTGATCTCACCAATTGCAAAGCAGGTTTTTTTTTTGTCGGGTTTTGTTTAATTTACACGGGTTAGGTGAAATTTACAAGCTCAGCAGTAAATGCCTTTTGTTTCTTATAATATTTAAGAGACGCGGCCCGAGGTTGAAGTTCGTTGTGATCTAAGCCAACAGAGCTCAACTTTCTTATCACACCTTCTCTCTCGTAAAAGTGCTATATTATTGCTCCTGTTGTAAGCCAACGAGTTAATGGCACCACTATCTGAATCTCAATGATTGTCTAATTTACCGCTTTTTATTTTCTTTAGCGGAATAAAAGGTGTACAAATGTACTTTTTGGAACTTCGTCCAGATCACAATTTTACCTCCGATATGACACTTAATGTATCATGTTACTCCTCTTGTAAAATTTTAAACTTTTCAGTTAAATTTCAAGTTTGCTTGACAGTCAGTGTCTTTTTGTTACAATTTATTTATTGAATGTAAAAGACAGGCGAGTCAGTTCATTATATATTTTGATACAGAATGTGTTGTTCTCCTGATAAGTTGCCTTAGAGGTCACGTAGCTGGGCCCTAAATACTGATGTACGGTTTCAAAAATTAAATTTATTCGTCTGACCCATACTTGTAACGTGAAGATGCTCGTGGTAACTCAATCTTCCACATACTGAAGAATGTTCACAACATCTGACGCACGTGGGCGTGTCGCATATTGATTCCTGAACTTGATTTTCGTTTTTTTTTCTCCCCACTTTTATTACTTCAAAAACTCGAAACTCTCTACCTCAGACGCGGTATAAACGAGTGTCCTAAAACGCGCCATTACCTATTGACCAAGCCCAATGGGTACTCTTATCCTGAAAACTGTTTTTTGCTGTTCATTTAAATACTGGGTATTAGGTCCGCTAAAAATATCGATCAAGATTCAAGGTATAAATCCTACTTAAACTTCTCAGCTTCCAGTGTTTTTTCTCTTTAGTAGCTGGTTTACTAATTTTCATTCACAGGCAAGTGTCTGGCTGCTAGATCGAATTGTAAACTTGAAACGTTGGACAAATAAGATGGTTTGTTTTATAAACTGATGTTTTTCTTGTGTATACTGTCGTTTTTCTGTTGTTGCCTGTATTGTCTTGTTCTGGTTATTAAATAAATTGTTATATAATTAAAGTTTTTTGTACCATTTTCCAGATAATTTGAGTCACGTTTGGTATATTAGTTCCTACTAATATCCTTGGTTTTCTGTTCGAAACAATTTCCCCTAAAACTGCCCGTAAGGCACTGCAGTCGTGATGGTCAATTCCTAATTGCTTGTGAGTGGGGCATTTTCTTAGTTTTAGTTTCAGAAGAAAACGAAAACGTTCGTAATTTCACAATTTAATTCATTCATAGACCTGTTCATTTGCCAATCATGCTTCAGTGAACATTTCATTGTACCTCTTAGTTTACCCGCGTAAAAAAATATTATTAATCTGAGTTAATAAATAAAATTTGTAAGCCTGTTCATAAAGAGTTTATGTACTTTGGACAGTATTTCTTCCTGGAAACCCTTGCGCAGCAATGTCATTCGCGTTGTCAAACATGGTGTTAGATGCACAACACGAGCAGAGTACTTCCTGCTGGGAACCCAACCTCGGCTACACTGCGCTTTTCGTGCGACTGTTTTCCAGTAAAAATAATCTTATTCACCTTAATTTCATACCGCAAATAACCTGAAGGTGTTAAATACTGCCAACCTCGTTCTATAAATTTCTTGAATCATGTGCGATTGATACGTAGAATAGCAACTTGATCTAAATTTGGTGTAATGCTTATAAGTGGACTTCCCCCTATACGTGTTCTTGTCACGATGTTTACACCACTGAATATTTTGAGTATTTTTACCACTTATTACTCCATATGTTTTTCTTTCACCATGAGATACGAGTAATTTGAAAACAACACGATTGAAAAATAATTGTTTCATTATTGGTATCGGATGACCTTTTGAATACCTTATTTGAATTGGAGCATTCTATTCACACCTAAAAAATTCATGCTTCGCAATTTTATGCCGTCTAACACCGCTATTTTACTAAGAGACGTTCATGATAAAGCTTAATATTCCTCAGGTGTGTTACATTGCTCTGAATCACTAAATGTTATTTGCGCAGTATATTTTGCAGCAAAAATTATGCTTCGCGTTGAATAGCGCAGAAGGGTCTTGTTTTAATGATGAAGTCAAACCGATAAGCTTAATTTGCCTTCTGTTTCGTCGATTGGTCAGCCGATCACCAATGTGTGGATATAATAGAGCTACTTGTTAAAATGTAGAGTTGTAGAAAATTTTGGATGCAGAATTTCTTTTCAAAAATTTGCAAATAAGTCGAAGTGTCTTCTTGAAGAAGTTCAAAAGTGAAAATGGATGAATATGACAGCTCTTTAGAGAATAAACTGAATAGTGGGTGGCAAAGAAAGCCTCTGTTGTGGCCCTTCACGGATAGAAAGTCTTGTCTTACATGGCATTAATAGGGTATTTTTAACATTCAATTTTAATTATTTAAACTTTCTGTAAGTGATGGTTAAAAATGAGCTCATTTAAAAAAAGAATCTGCAAACTCGCTGTCTTCCCCATTGCGCGGGTGGTAAAGCATTAGACATTGAACTAGAACGACCCTCATTTTATTCCATTTCGGTACCCTCGCCTTTTTCATCAGTTATTATAAGCTTTCTGGTGTTAATAGCAAACTGAAAGAATAAATAAAAGATGTTAAATTAGGAATTCTTTTACTCAAAGTGCTTGGTCTTTATTCACCCACTTTTTCTACTATGATTAAAGAGATAAAAACGCTTGTCTAATTTCAGTTATAATAATGAAACAATTCATAAAGGAAAAGATATTCTGAGAATTCAAAAGCAAGGGTACATGTTAGACTGGGTAAACTCCGCTCTTCCGCGTTGGTTTAAAATCTTTTTTGTTGAAAATCTGAGGTTTGGGATAAGATTTCATAAAACTTTGTCTATGAGTCCGTCCAAAGTGAAATTCTAAAAATTTACTCTATTCCACACCATTTGCCATTAAGGGGACGGTCTAGGTGGAAGTCGGAAGAATTGTCGTGTCGATTTTCTGCTTTTAAATGTATCCTATACATGATTCTCTTGTGCTTCCATTGGTACCACTCGCTCGCGCCTACTTCGACTGGTACGCCCCCCCAGAGGAGGGAGAGAGAGCAGGGTGGCGTGACCTTGACGAAGGGCGCCCCCGCCTACCCCTCATTATTGGGGGTCAATTAGGCGTGTTTCTTTGCGGCAATGGCAATAGAGTTCGTTCATGGGCTACTCAAAGTACTTTCATATTCGAACGAAACATTCTAACGCTAGGTAATAAATTTTGATGATTTAAGAATCCAGCTGTTATGTGTGCAAACGCTTTCATTCATAGCTCGACACTAGCCGCAGTGTCCTAGCTACGGCGAGCTTACCAATCGAAAGGGCTTGAAAAGAGCTACAAGGCAGATGAGTTGATTTAAAGCAAAACTTATTTTGGTCAACATAAAAAAATGTTAAGGAAAATGGATGTTTTGAACACTTACACTTATTATCTTTTGATGTAGATTTTCTCACATAGTTTTAAAGCTACAGTAATAGAAGGTACAATCGAAAGGGTATAAAAAGCGCTACAAAAGCTCAGGAGTTCATTTTAGAAAACACTCAGTTCAAAAATTAGGAAGAAAACTGAAAAAATTAAAAAAAACATTTTCGGGAAACTTGTGAAATTCATTGGTTGTAACCTTTTAATTGAGATTTTTAAGTCAAGATTTTGTACTCCAGTGGATGTTCAGGAGTCGTCAGCAAGGCTTAAGGCATTCGGTATTATGGGTCACCAGACGCTGGGGCGGCGTCACTTAATAGATAACCAGTGAGATATCTGACTTGTCCTCAGAAGGAGGTGTCCTGACGCGACTACCGGCGCCTCTGACTAATCAAGAGAAAGCCCATCTGCCGAAACTCGAAGGTGAATGAAATGTCAGTTTACGCTCGCCTTGGGGGTTTTTATTCCCTATTGATGGAATGCTGAAGCGCAGCGGGATCCGTGGGATCTTGAGGCGTCCTCGAGGATCTTCTCTTTGAATTCGAGAAATCCCGTCGCTGCGCTCCAGGGTCCGTCTCGTAGCGTGTAATTAGGAGCGTTATGTGGGAATGCGTTTGGGGTTTGTGTGACGTGTCGCCATTGAGTGAATTCAATTGTTGTGAATGGTGCGGCGGACAACTGTCACCGTTAGAGGAAGAGCAACCGGTGAGCAAACACGGTTTGGGTGATAAGTAATGTGAAGTGAGCACCGGACAGGATTCGAAAGACAATCCGGCCGACGTATTTGGGAGAGTTGGTAGTATTGGAACTTGGAAGAGGCAGTATTCTTTAGCCGTTGTGAGGGTTGAGAGGCTACACTGCAGGAAGGTGCGAGTAAAGTGCTATATATCCCAAATTGTTTTAGGGATGGGTTGTGTTGTGATGAACTCGTGGGTCAAATGCCCCTCTGGGGCCCAAAAACTACACTCGAGAGAACTACACGTGAAATGACAACTCTGCCTGTATGGCTGGCTAGTGGGAGCTTGCGAAATGGTTCTACGTAATGTTTCCAACGGAAGTGACGGGCGGTAACGTGATCGGAAAATATTTTCGAAACACATTTTTGGTAAAAATTTTGGGTTCTAACGGATAAATTCGGTCTTGTAAATTTATAAGAATAATTACATTTGTATAATTTAATTTTAGGATGTTAGTTTTTATTATTTATGAAATTAGGCTGAAGTGTGGCCGAGGCGTCCACTACAAACTTGCAAACTGGTTTCTTCAAATGCACCTTCTGACACAATTTTTGTGGAGTACATGAATGGGAAATGTACCATTCGATAGGGTTTAGCAAGCTATATCCATAAGGTTTACATTTTTTAAATATTCATTATATTAAAAACTATGGGACACGAAAAAAAAAGATAAAAACAGAAGTCAACTTTTTTAAAAAAATTCTTAAAATTCCATAAATAAAGTTATCGAAATTCACGAAATCTAATCGTTAGATGGTTATATAATAGAAATAATTCGTTTTTAAAGCAAATTTTTTTCTGATGCAGAAACGAAAAAAAATATCAATCATAAAATAATCGTTGCAGCATTTCACACCTACTGTGAAAGTATCAAATAAATCCTTCTGTAAATTGTAGACTTTTTGTTTGTTTAGACTGTGCCCTTAAAATATACCTAATACACAGAACATCATGAATTAATATTAATGAGTATTGAAAGCTTCCTCTATATGAAAGGTTATGCTACAAATGAAGATTAGGGGAATTTATTCAATAACTATATTTTTATGTAGCCAACTTTTATTTAAACTCAAAATAAAAACAAATTCCAAGAAATTTCAACTATGTATGTTTAATATTTCCACCGATTAGGGTACTTCACCGAGCGGTAACAATTAAGCGGAGTACAGTGGGCATGCCACGGACAGAATGGTCAGTAATGACCCAATATGCCTGGGGATGGTGTTTTGACGCACTGGCTATCCCAGTGACGCCATCCAATGGCAGCTTGTGACAAGGATTGGTGAATCCTGAGTAGTTTAGTGGACAAGTCTGGTACCAGGCGCTGAACTCTTTGTGTGATAACTGTGGAGGGAATTCTAGGCCGTTACAAAGGCCCCAACGCTGTCGGTCCTCAATTTCAAGTTCAAGTTCAAGTACATAAGAAGGTAGGAGCATTCAAGTAATTTCTCGAAAGGGCCCTGGGTGTGGTGACGTCACGGGCCTAGAACGAATAGCAACCCAGGAATACGCCACCTGGCGACAATATGTGACATTATCGAGTCAGCTGTACGACAAGTTCGACAACAACAATACCACATTGGCGGCCATTGAATCGGGCGCAATGGCGACTAGATTTTAAAACAAAATCTACGTATATCTAGAAACTGGTGTAAGGTAATTGCCTCATAATTATTCAATGTAGCTCGAAAGTGTAAGGTGTGAAATTGAAAATTTTTTATAACTAGTTCGTTATCTGGGAATTTATTGGAAATTTCTGGGGGCATTTCATGTGGTTTGTGTATTTATGGTAGTATAATTTAGTTGAAAGTAAGGTCATGGTTATAAATAGTGATGAGACTGATAGAGACAGAGTGTGGAATATTGGAGAAATCAGAATAGGTAGAACAAAAGAATACAAATATCTAGGTTGTATGATAAGTGAAGATGGATGTACTAGAACTAAAGGTGAGAAAGTGGCAAAAGCAATGCAGTGGAGTGGACGGTTAGGTAGTGTGGCCAGATACAGAGCAAACAAGTACGAATGTGTGAGAGGAATGTGGAAGTATGTTGCTGTACCTAGTGTCATGTATGGTATGAGTGCTCTTGCTTGGAATGGAAGTGATCTTGAAAAGCTGGATGTGATACAAAATAAGGTAGGACGTGTAGCATTGGGTGCTCCAAAATGGACAGCTATAGAAGCCATTAGAGGTGACCTAGGGTGGAGCCTATTTTCAGAAAGAATGATGAAAGCTGTGCTGAATTATAAGGTGAGAATTGAAAGAATGCAGAATAGCAGGTGGGTAAAGTGAATCTTTGAATGGAATCTGAGTGTAAGCTGTTGGGAGAAAGTATGTTGGGGGCATGCAAGGAAACTCAGTATGCAAAAGATTATTCATGTTAGAATTGGGAGACCTGTGGATGACTGGAGTTTAATAAATGTTAGAGGTGTAGGGCCTGAGTGGGACTGCAAGAGGTGGAAGAAAGAGATTGAGAGACAAACAAAAGAGTATGGACTGAATAAGTGGAAGCTTAGCATGATGCGGAAGACTACACTTAACTGGTATATGAAAAAGGAAGCACCTAAGTTTGAGCTGTTCTATGACAGGATTGGCACATAAAAAACCCACCCAAAAAAACCCACATAAAAAAGCCCAAAAAAACCCACACTAAAAAACCCACTAAATAGTGGGTTTTTTTGGGCTTTTTTGGGTTTTATTATTATGTAAATTTTACTTGTTTTCAAGCTTATGCGCGACATCGTATTGAAAGATTGTAGATGAAGAAACTGCAATATGGCCGGGCGCACTACGTTGGTACCTTGGGGGTTTCCGCGTGGGTAAGGCGTCCGGCCAAAAATGGGTGGGCAGCTGAAACCCCCTACGGGGTTTGGCTGCCCAGTGTGTTCGAATGTACTATAGCATGTACACAATTTTTCAATGGGGAGACAGTTATAATCTTGTGATGTAATTAAATCATGATCATATAATTTTTGATGTTTAAATAATGTTGAAGTCCACCCTACGAGGTAAATCGGAAAAGCTCAATATTGATTAAATTATGTGACCTTCGGTGCGATATAGTTTGAATAACTGAAGCGCTAGCAAACCTGTGTTACTACTACTGCTACTTCTTTCAAGCTTATAGAATCAAAATGAGCTAAATATTTATCTTGTCAAAATAAGTATCTAAGTCATGTGCATGACTATGACAAGAAAACATTGAAAAACAAAACACCAACCCTATACAAATCAAATTAGAAAAACCTTAACCACAAAAAAACTCGAGGGACTAATATATTTTAATGAATTCCATTTCCAAAGTAAAAAACCAAAATTTAGAAACAAATGCAGTTTGACTACTTGATATAGAGACTTCTGAATTTTTACTGTCTTCTAGACTAGACTGCTACTACAATACTACTGTGTTTCTCTTTCTACATCCACTGCCATTTCATCGTTGTCATCCACATCATGATCATTTGTGAGGTGGCGATATACTGAGACCAATTTCTGTGCGCGTTCTGATCCTAATCTATTTCTCAATTTATTTCACACAATTCCAAATGTTGAGAAAATTCTCTCAATGGATCCTGAACTTGCGAGGCAAGAATGAAGATTGCTTATAAACTTGCAGCAACCCTCTGCCAGTGTTCTTTTCATGAATATGCATTTTCTGCTGTTTCATGTCTTGAATATCCCACCATCTACAAGAAGTCATTGTCTTAGTGATATTCTCATTGAACATGTGTTTTGGGAAGATGTTGGAGTCCTTCAATTTATAGGAGTAAAGCGCACCGATGAACTCCGGATAGTACTCAGCCAACCACTCTTCAATATCAGTCTCCTGTGAGAGCGTTGCCTTAAATGTTGTAAAATGAAACATCAATATCGAGTTCATTATCTTGTTGATCAGTCTAATGTGAAACTAGGCTAAGTGAATTAGGTTAAACATTATTGTACACCCTAGAATAATGTAATGGTAGGATGCCCTAAAAGTCGCTGAACTTATTCGGGCCCACAGGTAGCTATACTCAAATTTGACCATTGTATTAGACTTAAGAAACATTCTACCTCTGTATCACCTGTGGTAAATAAATTGTTTAAATTGAAATAAGTCTAACAATTATAGTCAGATGGGGCAAGACAACCGCAGCCATCATGGGGTGAGAAAGTAAAGAAAATACTGGCCTATGGGGAGCATTCAAGCTGCACTGGAACAAATTTGACGATGGAATCAGTTAGAGCATTTACTTCCAATCATTTTAGTGTTTGTTGCTATCCTGTACTATGGAAAGTGAATTTTTTGGCAAATTTAAAAAAAATTCGGCATGTCACTACATGTTGTAACATGTAACAGTGTGGTTGACTGACTTGACTTGCGCAGCTAAGCACTCCAGCTCACACAATACACATGTTAAGTTGTTAACAGCATGACTGTTAAGTGATGTGCAGCTGTCTTGCTTCAAGCTGCTTGTGGTGGTTACTTATGATCTGCATGGTGCTTCCCTCTCACATGACTTGCATGTCTGCTGCTAAAACAACCTACTATGAATTGACGAGCATAGCAATTCTCTTTGGACATCTTAAATCTTTACAGACTGCAGAGCTATGTCTCTATGCATATGGTAATTGGTAAATGGTAATTGTGATGGACAAACTTAATTCATGTATTGTTCATATAATGTAATAATTCATATAATAATGTAATATTATGTTGGAAATAAAGTAATCAAATAACAATATTTACTCAATAAGTGTATGTATATAAATCTGAAATAGGGGCAACGGGAGTTGTGTGAATAACTCTTTTACAAAACAGGTATTACAAAAAACCCAATAAAGCCCAAAAAACCCAATAAAACCCATAAAACCCAATTTAACCCAAAAAAACCCAGGTGGGTTGGGTTTTTTTAAAAAACCCTGGGTTTTTTCCATCCCTGTTCTATGATGGTAGTTTTGGAAGTCAACTCTTGTTTGCTGTGAGATGTAAGTCATTGAGTGTGAACAGACGTACATGGAGATAGAATGAGAATAATAACAGATTATGTCGGCAGTGTGATAGTGGAGTGGAGGAAACAATTGAGCATTTTGTGCTGGAATGCAGTAAGTATGAGCAAGAGAGAGAGAGTTTTATGAATGTGGTGTCTGAGCAGTATGGAGAGAATGAGTGGAATGCCAGATGTGCTGAAGATGATTGCGGTATGAGCTGTCTTGCTGGATTGGATCAGGAGTGTAATGCGAGTATCATTGAGGCTATGAAAGTGTTTCTTGTGCGTGCCTGGAATAAGAGACAGTGACTGGAATGAGCCAGTCTGGTAGAATGGGCTGTAATGACCCAATGTGCCGGGGGATGGTGTTTTGACACACTGGATGTCCCGGTGATGCCTTCCAATGGTGGCTTGTGACAAGGATCGGTAGATCCTGAGTAGTTTAGTGGACAGGTCTGGTACCAGGCGCTGAACTCTTTGTGTGAAAATTGTGGAGGGAATTGTAGGCCGTTACAAAGGCCCCGACACTGTCGGCCCTCAAGTTCAAGTTCAATTTAGTGAATTTATTATTTAAAAAGCATTAAATTTTCAACCTGAGTTTTGACCAAGGTGAACTTCCCGATGTTTGGAGGAATGCTATCATAATGCCAGTACCAAAGCCTTGTAAGCCCTTAACATCAATTACCTCCTATTGTACAATTTCACTTCTCTCTTGTGTGGGGAAATTGTTAGAGAGCATCCTTAATAGAAGACTTTCATTTTTTCTTGAACTAAAAGCTGTCTTTCGCACCTCTCAAGGTGGATTTAGACAGCGAATGTCTGCCCTAGACCAGGTTACCAGACTCGAAGCGGGAATTCGTGAAGCCTTGAGCAGTCAATCATCACTGCTGGTAATTTTTTGTGATTTATCTTCAGCTTTTGACTCAGTCAATCACAGTGGTCTGCTGTATAAGCTGAGTCAATGCGAGGTGAGTGGCCGCATGCTGAGGTGGATCCAAGCGTACCTGTCCCAACGCACATTCAGGTTTTTTTTTTGTGAGGGAGAGTACTCAACATTAAGGCCTATTAGCTCAGGTGTCCCTCAAGGAGCAATTCTCTCACCATTACTTTTTAATGTGTATTTGAGGGACTTGCCTTCTTCCCCAGATGTGGTATCTTGGGAGTATGCAGATGATATTGCATTCTTTGCCTCTCATAAAAATTCTCAAATAGCTTCTGCCCGACTACTAGCTCAATTAACAGCATTTTATGAATGGTGTGGAACATGGGGTCTGAAACTTAACTCCCAAAAAATCAAAGCCATGTTCTTTACCAACTCTAGGAATGTTCCGCCTTCTCTGACTATAAATGGCCATTGGCCAGCAGATTGAATATGTACAGCAATATAGTTACTTAGGTGTTATCTCCTCATTTAGAGGAGGTAGAGCATTTTAGGTACCTCGGGTCGGATGTGACTGTTAAGGATAGTATGGAAGTAGAAGTGAAGCATCGAGTGAGTGAAGGTTGTAAGACATTGGGTGCAATGAGGAAAGTTTTTGAATGCAGGAGTTTGAGTATGAATGCTAAGAGGGGACTGTATGAAAGTTTGATTGTGCCAGTTTTGTTGTATGGAGCAGAGTCCTGGGGGTTGAGAGCAGCTGAGAGGAGGAAGTTGGATGTGTTTGAGATGAAGTGTTTGAGGAGCATGTATGGAGTAACTAGAAGAGATAGGATCAGGAATGAGTTGGTTAGGGAGCAGACGGGTGTTATCAAAAAGTTGAGCAGGCGAGTGGATGAAAGAGTGCTTGGATGGTTTGGGCTTGTAGAAAGAATGAATGTTGAGCAGCTGGTGAAAAAGATATATATGTCGGAAGTGAGCGCTCTTCGAGCGCGAGGTAGACCACGGATGAGTTGGATGGATGGGGTGCGACGTGCTTTGTATGAGAGGGGTCTGACTGTGGACGTGGCAAGAGGGATGGCTGCGGACAGAAGTGAGTGGGGGCAGTGTATAAGGAGGTAATTTCATTTTTGACGCGTTACTGGAAGCTGCCCGCGTGTGATGGGGTTGACCTGTCATGTGCGGGGGAGGGGCTGCACTCAATGAAATGGTCGGGGTAAACCAGCTGTTGCTCTCGGGCCTGACTGTGGAAGGTGGTTGTGCTGGGCTGCTGCTGATCCTGGCAGTTCAGGTGCGGCCAGTGCTGCCTCTCTCGCCTCCTAGTGACTAAGTGTGGTGATTGTGGCCTGCTGTTGGCTACCCTCCCATGGGGAGGATAAGCCCGGTATATGTATGTATGTAGGTGTTATATTAGACTCACTTAGACTTGGTTGGGAATCTGAAATTTTGCCACTAAAGACTAAAACAATATCCTTTATGAATTTGATGAGCTCATAGCCTCAGTATCCCATAGTAGCTGGGGAGTTGACAGAGATTCATTGCTACACATATATAAAGTGTTAATTTGCAGTTGCCTTGATTATGCTGCTCCTTTGTTCTCTAATGCTGCTCCAACTCTTCTGAAAAAATTAAATGTTATACAGAACAATTGTATTAGAATTGCTACTGGGTGCAGAAAAACCACACCTATTGCATCCTTAGGAGTAGAGGCAAATATTCCCACTCTGTCAATTCATTTTGATGAATTGCTTTGCAGATATTTAGCAAGACTAGCTCAACTCCCATCCTGTTTTGCAGTCATAGAACTATTTCCCCCTAATGCTAACCCTCCTCTCAGAAATCACAAACCCCCATTTGTAGCTCATGCAAGTTGTGTCCTCACAAAGCCCTATCCTACCTTACCTCCTGCTCTGTCACCTATTCCTCCTTGGTTTGAAGTGAGTAACTATATTTTCACAACCTTTTCATCCCTTACTGTTAATTATTTATCTCCTGAAACTGTTATGCAAGAATATAATCATCTCTTAAATCTTAGATACAAAATTCTCTGATTATATAATATCCTTTACAGATGGGTCTCATATAAAAGATCCTGTTCCTTCCTCCTCTGCTGCTTTTGTTATCCCTAATAGAAAATTCAGCAAGAGTTGGAAATTACGCCCTGAAATAGAAGTAATTGAGTGCGAGTTGTACGCTATTTATGAAGCTCTTGTCTGGGCTGAAACGAATTTGACTAATTCTGAAAAACTATTAATATGTAGTGACTCCTTGAGTGCCGTATACTTTATTATGGACAATATTTATTTTTTGTCAGGCAAGGAAATTAATAATTTGGGGGCAAATAATCAATAAAGGAACACATTTAATAACCTTTTACAAGAATGACATTCTGCTTGCTGATGCATTATTTTTGAATAATTGTACTTTGAAGTTGGCGCCGGCGCGCGCCGGAGCCGTTATTTAGTTAATAAGGGTAGTTAACCCCCTATTACAAACGTAAAGAGGTTGGGTCGTGAGGGTTAGCCACAGTTCTTATAGCAAAAATTATAAATAAAGCTTCTAACCCACCCATTAGGGTGACGACCGCAATCTTGTTTACATCGGATCCAAGATGGCGGCGCCCATAATGGTCGCCTGCCTGACCTAAAGTACATATTGACCCTTATTATAGATAGGCACCCTAAGCATTGCTTGGACGTTGTATTTGCTATACAGGAGAAGCTAACTGCTATTTTATCCTCCAAAGATATTAAGCTGCAATTTGTTCCTGCTCATAAGGTCCTACAGGGGAATGAGGAAGCTGACACAGCAGCTAAAAATGCACACTCTCTCCATTATAGGACTCTAACCCGTCCTTCCAGAGAGGAAACGGTAAGAAGAGTTAAAGCTGCATGCAAAGCTAGGTGGAACGCAGAATGGCTGGGATCAGTTCAAGGTACAGGGAAGGGTAGGTTTTTAACAAAAATCAAGTCAGAAGTGGGACATTGGCCTTGGGCTTTCCATAAAACAAGGCCTTTAGAAACTGCTCTTGCCAAGCTGAGAGTAGGTCATGCAGGTGTACAGCAACACCTGGCTTGCTTTCAGCTGTCAAACACACTCAACTGTGCATGTGGCTCTGCTGAGACCATTGAACACTTTTTAATCAATTGCCCATTGCACAATACGGCTCGGTCCAATCTTCTAGCTGTGTTAGATTCTTTAAGCGTTCCCTTCAATTTGAAGAATATTCTTGGATGTGGCCCATACATATTGGGAACTCAGAAACAAATCTCTAATGCAGTTGGAGAATATTTGATAGCTACTAGTTCACTCTACCGTCTATAGTACACCATATATAATTTAGGGCATAGTTATTGTTTATGTAGAATACATGGAACCATATCATATAGACATATTTCATGTTTTTTTTTTTTAAGTTTAGTTAAATTTGGTACCTGCTAACTTAATGAATTTAGCAGTAACAACCTAATACTGTGGGCACTAACCATTAACCTTCAGACTATCAAACTCTCCCTGGAACACATTATGTTCAAATTTATAATGCAGTAGCACTCTCGGTGATGGTATTTCTTCTGTATAGTAGTTAACAGTGCAGACTGCTCCTGCATTAATACTTCATAAATAGACCCTTTTGAAACTTTCTCCTTAAGAGCCCTGCCCTTAAGAGCTTGCTCTCTAATATTGATTTTCACCTCCTGCCACAGTGCAGATAGTCCAGAGCCTCCAGGTTGAGCGGTGCAGGCTGGAGGCTTGACAATTAATTTAGGGGCTCATAAGCGGCACAGAGTCGGGCATGCCTAGATATACTAACCCGGGCATCATTTCCATTAAAACTAGTAGAGGTAAATGTAAAGGACTTGACCATAATTGATATTCGAATTTTTGATGCCTTAATAATGTTAATCACATGAAAATAAACAAGTTTTCTTCAATGCACTTTCCGGCGGAAATGAGTATTTTAAAAGTTATGGCGTTAAATGAGTTACCGGAACTCCATAGTGCATCACCCTATTACAAACGTAAAGAGGTTGGGTTGTGAGGGGTAGCCACAGTTCTTTTAGTTTTATAATTTTCACTAAAAGAACTGTTGCTACCCCTCACGACCCGACCTCTTTACGTTTGTAATAGGGGGTTTGCTCTTTGTCGGCTTGGTTGGCGCGCGGGAACGCCCGTTTACTTTCACGTCGGACCGCACGGTATATTTTTCCCCGCCTCAAACACTGGAGTTACGGTAACTCATTTAATGCCATAACTTTTAAAATACTCGTTTCCGCCGGAAAGTGCATTGAAGAAAACTTGTTTATTTTCATGTGATTAACATTATTAAGGCATCGAAAATTTGAATATCAATTATGGTCAAGTCCTTTACATTTACCCTAGTAGATGTTGCTCTAAACCTTATTACTCTTATCTGTCAGTGTGAATAGAACTTGAGATTAATTAGGATATGCTGAAATACTGAGCACATACTGGGATAATGAGGAGGATATGGAGAATTACTTAGCAATGTGAAATATTGAAATATACTACACTGAATCACAAAACTTACATAAATGAAAAATTGTACTGTATGTCCTTACAGGTACAACAAGAGTGACCCAATGAGAAAGGTGCAGACAAGGGGCTACATGAGCAAGATTTCAAAGCTCCTATAAACAGCGATACAAAAAAAAATTTAAAAAGCATTGTTCCGACCGTCCGTGGTGTTGGTAGAGAGGAAAGGCTGTGTCTGTGTCTGTGAATACTTGGTGTGCTACAGAACCTCCAACTAAAATTGTGGCAGATTAAAGTGAAACTGATAGCTGCCTGAAACTGATCGTGAATAACAACTTTTGACCAAGGTGTTGTGTGACTGGTAGGCTGTATTTCATGGTAGATGCTGTATTTGCCAGTAAGGAAAACAGTGTGGGGTGACTGAGATTAGTGTGTAACGTGTCTTTTGTTTCTTTTTGTTTGTTTGATAACTTTATTTTTAGTGGATTTACTGCGTGAAGGCTTCTTTTGCCTATAAAGTGTGTGCTGAAGTAGAAGTCTGTGTTTGAGAATGGCGAGCAATAGGAGTGGTGGTGTTAGGAAGGGAGGTGCAAATGGGATGCAGGAGTTGATTGAGTGCATGGCTTGTTCAGAGTGGGTAGATATAAATGCATGCAAGGGTCTTAAAACGATGAGTAAAAGAGAGTTGAAGAAGTTTGAGTTTACATGCTGGAAATGCTTGAATGGTGAGAAAGAGAAGCTGGAAGAAGAGGTTGAGAGGCTGAAAGCTCTGACTGTTGGTTTGAGGAGCAATTTAGAGGTTGAAAGGAAGATGAAAGCAAGGAAGAATGAGAATGATGCAAGGAATGAGAGTACAGTGAATATTGAAGCAAATGATAGTATAAATGTGAGAGCCAAATGTATGAAGATAAATGAGCGTGGTAAAAGAAGTACAAATGGAAAGAGAATGAATGAGCAACATGTTGATAGGTCACATGAGGTGCATGCACGCATTGTGCAAAAGAATGAAAGAGTAATGTAAGTGGAAGAATTAAAAGAAAGAGTAATATGAAAGTGAAAGCAACTTAGCAAGATCTATGATTAGAATATATAGAGATAGTATGGTGAAGAATGTGGATAGGTTTGCAAGAATGAGTGACAGCAGTGGATGTACGAGCATGAGAGGGAAGAAGGTCGGTATTGAGTGTAATGCGCTCATAGAAATGAAAAGTTCTGTTGCAAAAAATCCCCGAAAGAGCACATTTAAAAAGTTCTACGTGAATGACATAATTGACATTTTGCTTGCTGATTTTCAATTTTCAAATTATTTAACTGTGAAGTTATAGGAACGTCGTATATAACAGTGAAGAAACGGATACATAAATATGCTGTAATATGGTATTAACATGATGATAAGTTAGGTTAGTTTAGTTAACTTTGGGTTAGTTGAACAAACTAGCTTAACCCTTTCCCCAACTATTTTTTTGTTAAAAACAATTCTTTTTCAAACTAATTTTTTTATTTTGGTTCTATCTAGTATTTTTGATGCTAGTAATGAAAACAGTTTGTAATTCTTTTTGGTAAATCTGAAGGATATGTCAGTTATCGATTTTCCACTTTTTGGTGCCTGAACCTAATTAATTGAATCAAAATAAACAAGTTTAGTTTTGTCTCTGATGATGGATGTGCTCGAATAAACAGCTACTCATCAGTCATCGATTTTTGAATTTTTGTTGCTTGAATCATGGAAATAACATAGAAATGAACAACTTTTCTTCTATACACTATTTTTGTCAAATGAGTATTTACCAAGGTCTATATAGCGGTAGGTTTGGTTTCGTCTTTGATGACGATCGCGCTGGAAGCGAGTGTGCATAGCAGTGGTGCTGTCCGACGTGCTCCTTGAATTACTTGCCGCTTCAAACACTGGAGTTGCGGTAAGTCATTTACCGCTATAACTAATAAAATACTCATTTGAGACGGAAAGTGCATAGAAGAAAAGTTGTTTATTTTGATCTAATTAACTATGCTAAGGCATCAAAATTTACTAAATCGATAACTGACATATCCTTCAGATTTAACTTTTTTACCTCCCATTTTTGTGGTTAACTTTTTATTTTGAAAATATCTTTTTTGGCAAAAATGAGTCAAATAGTCATTGTCTGATGTCAAGAAATAGTCACTGTCGAGAAATAGTCATAACTCTGCCAGTTCATCAGACGATGAACTGGCAGAGTTATCAGAAATATTCAAGCTTCTGAGAGAAGGTTCATATTCAGTTTTAATTCACTATCTTACGTTGAACAAGAAACACTTGAAAATGCTAAAAAAAATGAATGGAAATATGAATGCAAACAACACCCATCCACCGTCAATGGCTGTAGGAGCAAGTCTAGTAACAATGTCCTTGAAATCCCACAGCTCTACCCTATCACCTCTGCCAGGTGTACAATTTGACGAGAGAACTCATTTCACACGTAGAATGGCTTACAAAGCCTTAAAATTGATGAGTATATACGTATGTAGCTCTTTTTTTAGGGTAAAGTTTTAGACGAGTATACTCGTCGACGACTGAAAAACAAACATTTTGTGAAAACGAGTATATACATTTCTGCCATTTGTCATCAAAGACGAAACTAAACCTACCGTTATAATTTTTCAAAAACTCATTTATGACGGGAAGTGCATAGAAGAAAACTTGTTTATTTTGATCTAAATAACTATGTTTAGGCACCAAAAAGTGGAACATCAATGACTGAAAAATCCTCTACATTTACTAATTTTATTCTTACCTGAACGTAATTCATGTTATATCTTAAAAATGATGCATCAGCAAGCAAAATACCATTTGTGTAAACCTTTTTTAAATGTGCGCTTTTACTGATTCTTCGGAACTAAATTCAGAAATTCTGTGAGCGCATTAAACTGTGTCAACCAGGAAAGAAGTGGAAGAGATATGTAAGCATGCTGTTAGAGTGATATATGGCATGGATGAAGGTATGATTGTATTGCAAAGAGGTGGCAATCAGTTGCTTGAATATGGGAAAGAATTCACAGTGAACGCAAATTTGGAAGTGGTTAAAAGTGCACGGAAGAAAAATGATAGAGTTGCTATGACAAGTCTCCTTAAGGAGACCGTCAGGGTAGAAATCAGGATATGTGTTGATTTTCTGTTTTTATATGCATCTTATAGAGGATTTTCTTGCGCTTCCATTGGTACTTTCCGTTTACGTCTACTCCGAATAGTGCGCCCACCAGAGGGGGGGAAAGCAATGGGGGTGGAGTGACCTTGAACCCTCCCCCCCCTCATTATTGGGAGTCAATTGAGCGTTTCTCTGCGGGAATGGCATTATAGTTCGTTCATGGGCTACTCAAAGTGGTTCCATTATTCAAACGAAACATTCTAAGGCTGAATAAATATTTTTTATGAAATTTTGACAATTTCAGAATTTAGCTGTTCTGCCGTATCTATGATACCGCAGCTTTCCTTCATAGCTCGATGACAGCTGCAGTATCATAGCTACAGCAGTGGTGAGCACACCAATCCAAAGGGCTTGAAAAGAGCTATAAAACAAAGGAGTTGAATAGACAAAAAAAACGTATTTTGGTGGAAAAAAAATAAAAATTAAAAATTTTGTTATATACTTCTTTTTCTTGTAGAATCCGAGTTTATGATTTTTCAAATTTTCTTTCTTTTCAAGTCTAAAATCGAAGGAGTTATTTTCCGAAAGAAAACACGATTCTTTCAACGTGGCCACATCGTTTTTACTTGTTATAATGAAAGATGTACACAAAATATGACAATGGGGTAGATGAGACTAGCAAATATAGGAACAATTGCTACATAAGTCTCACGTATCTTTTGGGTACGCAGCGATGTCGGGGTATGATGACAAGATCTCGAATTGTACGTTAAAGTCTTTTACGTTAAGATTAACACAGAGTCAGGAACTAATACGGTGTGCCTACCGTATACAAGTTTTACAAATTAAAGAAAGCGGCACCGAGAGATCTTTAAGCGACGGAGTTTTGCTCTATAGTGATGATGCCCTAGCCCTCGTCGTACCCTTTAAGTAGACTCGCGCCGTGACCGTTACTTCTGGAGCACGCAGAAAAAAGCCGCAGCTGAACACCGTTGTCGTCGCTTAGGCTCAGCCGTGCCCTCGGGTAGTAGCGCCAGCCGTTGCCATCTGCTGTTGCCGTCCGCTGCCACACTGGTGCCACGCTGGTGCCACGCTGGTGCCACGCTGGTGCCACGCTGTTGCCACGCTGCCACGCTGCCCCTCGGAGCGCAGGTGTTGCCTCTTTTTCGTAACGGTCGAGCCCTCGCTGTGTACACATCGACATCTGGCGCGTTGTATACTGCTGAGCTTTGAGATTTCCTGATAGCAGAGTTCAGTGTAAGCTCTCACGTCCAACCGCCCTTTACTCCTTTTTGTGGCGAAAACTCAACGGTTCGTACTCGGGACACAACAGAATCCCCCCAACCTATATTAATCAACATCCTCCTGGATGTAAAATGGAAGTTTCCGTCTACTGAAGTCACGCATCTGAGATTCGTACTTCATTGCAGGGGCGAAATTAGACAAGCCTTGAGATTTGTGCTTCTGACGCACTTCTGAATCGAAGATCCTGAACAAGCGATAGCTTACTGTAGTCGTCGGGACGTCCTATTCCAGTTCACTATCGAAGATCTTCTCTCTTGGCTAATGACGTTCTATCAGAGGCCTTCTGAAGACGTTCGAGGGGTGAAAACCATCCTAATAAAATATCGAATATGCATTCGACCAGCCTATACTCAACCTCCTGCGTGTAGTTACTACGGACATATTGCTGTCCAACGGTATCTTCTTCATTTTTTCTTCGCCGTTGTTGAATCCGTGTCCGGCGAAAATATAGATGTTCAGGGGAAAGTCCAGTCCTTTGTACGAGTGGGTGTACTGTTGCTGCAGATGGGAAGCTGGGTCCGCCTATTGCTTCTGTACAGCTGGGGCCGCGGCACGCCAGGACAGCTGAGGCCCTTTAATAGCAAGGTCGTCGCTGACGGCGCGTAGTAGAAACAGCTGGTATGGAGAGCGGTGTTGCCATAGCGTTGGTAGTGTACTGTGCGCCTGCACACTGCCTCTGGGTCGCTGCACTGCTGCGCGGGCGAGCGGTGCGTGAGTGCTGTGCGCCTGTACACGGCTTCCCAGCCGCGGCGCAGCTGCGGTGGAGAGAGGAGGGTGTGTGCTGCCGCTGCTCAGACCCCAGTCGGCGCAGCATAGCTGTAATTAATCGTTCCACGTTAATCTCAGGCTTTGACAAAATTTTTTTTTTCTCGGATTTCTTTGACTTATCGTAATCAATTGTGTCCATCTACTCATCACATCTCCCCCATGCCATTCACATCCCGGTGTACCATCCTTCGATAGCATTTTAACTAGAATCAAGTAATCTAACGCAATAAGCTCAAAGAAATCCGTTAGAGAACATTATAACTAACGCAAAATAAAATAAATGCAAGGTAAATGAAATTTATGAGAGATCAAAGTAATCTAACGCAATAAGCTCAAAGAAATCCCTTAGAGAACACAAAATGCACGGTAAATGAAGTTAATGAGAAATACATAATATGACATTCAATATCTCGGATAATTAGTGGGCTGTAAAGGAAAGTTCCTACGTATTAGCACGCATTCCTGGGGAAGAGCTATGAAAAGACATACGAACGGGTTACAAATTTGACATCGAGTAAAATTTTTATCTGATTAATGTGCATCATCAAGGTAAATACATAAATTGATTTATAAATCGACATTAATCATGTAATACATCCTATCTGCATTTCGCTGGAGAAATCATTTAAATTTAAGTCGAAGCACTTATCCTAAAATTGAAATATGAAAGAAATGTTAAACACAAGGGAAATGTTTAGAAAACACTCTTAATATTAAACATAGAACATTTGGGAGTGAAATGAGATAATCATTATTGAAGTTTTGGGACGTGGAAAATCAGTTAATTCTAAGTCAAAGCACGTATCCTAAATTTGTAATATGAAAGAAATGTTAAACACAAGGGAAATGGTTAGAAAACATTCTTAATATTAAACATAGTACATCTTTAGAATGAAATGGAGCAATCATCATCGAAGTTTTGGGACGTCCTTGCGAGACACAAATAATCATACATAGTTTGGGCGTCTCGTCCGATTTCTCAGAGAGTACCTAGGAATCATTCCTTCATTCCTCTGGCTCGTGCTTTGCACTGCAGGAATGTCGTTCGTCTCTGCCCCTTGCGGTTCGTCTTCTTCGCCACCGTTATTGAAAGGGAAGGCCATGGCGTCGTCAAGATAAGCACGTTTCACACGGTTCAGGTGCACGGTCTGCTCTTTTCGATCCGAGTATACACCCTTGATGGTGATGTTATTTTCCCGTCGAGAGATCACCCGGAAGGGGCCTCTGAACCTCGTAGGCCAAGCACGATCTACGTCGGTGCGACCTGTCTCATTCCTAAGCATCACTAGTGCCCCAGGTTGAATATCACATTCTTTGGCCGTTCGATTGTAGATGTTTGCGGCAGCTTGCCTCGCAGCTTCCGAATTCTTCCGAACTGCAGCAAATGCTTTAGACAGACGGAGAGAAACTTCAGTTGAATACTCTTGGTCACATGCGTAGTTGATGGGCTGTTCCTTGAAAATGTCGTGGTAAGGAAGGTTAGCATCTCTGCCGTAAAACAAAAAGAACGGCGTGTCTTTAATCGCAGTCTGGTAGGAAGTATTTACAGCTAGGGTAACGAATGCCACGCTCTCATCCCAAGAGAACCTATCTTCAGCAGCCAAGTGGGAGATCGCTGTTTTCAGGGTACCGTTCATTCTCTCGCAGCAACCATTCGCCATAGCGTGATAAGCAGTCGTAGTCTGTGACCTCGCCTTGAGATTTTTGCAGACATCCTGGAATAACTTGTTGGTAAATTCGCTGCCTCTATCACTGACAATAGTATTTGGAGCTGAGAACTTTCCGACGTATTGGACGAAAGCTCTGGTGACAGTATCAGCAGACTTATCTGTAAGGGGGTAAGCATCAACATATCTTGTGAAGTGATCAACTATTGTTAGAAGGTATTTGTTGCCTGCGTAACTAACAGGAAGTTCAACAAGGTCAACAGCAACTCTTTCAGGGGGAAAAGAGGTTTCGGGGAATTTACCTAAGGGGACTTTAAATTGGCCCTGCCATTTCCTTCGTTGGCACTGCAAACATTTCTTCACGTGTTCTTTGACGTCACGAATCTGATTAATCCAGAAGAATTTATCTCTGGCACGTTCAAGAGTTCTCAGGAAACCCATATGAGCGGACAAATCGTTGTCATGGCTCAGCTTTAAAGCTACCTTAACTAAAGATTTAGGAATGACTATTTGTACATTACTTCTACCGTTTCTGCGTTTCTTTCTCGACAATCTACACAGGACATTGTTCTCATCAATAAAATATTCGTCAATGTTTGAAATCTTAGTATCACCCAAGTCATTGCCAGTTAACAAGTTTCTTACACCAGACCAAAGTGAGTCCTTTTCTTGCTCTGAAACAACATCATCCAGGCTCAATTGCTTTGCCTCGACGGCAACACTCTTATCACGTTCACTGTACACGGGTGGAGGGCACACGTCGTCAATGGGAACATCTGTCGCATTATTATTAGAACAAGCCTTAATTCTAGAAGGAACATCAGCATTAATTTTAGGATCATTCTTATTACTACAGTTTGACTCAGCAGTGTCTACGACAGCATTGACGATTCTTTCGGATCTAGACAAATAGTCGGGCAAATGGTGTTGTGCTCCCGGCTTGTACCGAACAGAGAAATTATACTCCTGAAGAAGCAGAGCCCATCTTGAAATACGGTGATTACCTGTTTTATTAGCAAAAATGAACGTTAAGGGACGGTGATCTGTTACTACGACAAATTCATTTAAGTACAGGTACGCATCATAATGTTTGATTGAATCATGGATAGCAAGAGCTTCGAGTTCTGTTGCAGAGTACTTAAGTTCATTTCCTTTTAATTTTCGACTATAGTATGCTACAGGTAACTCAATGCCGTCATGCATCTGAAGTAATGCTCCTCCAATTGCAATGCCCGAGGCATCAGTGTGCAACACAAATTCTCTCTGAAAGTCAGGAAATTTAAGTATAGGTGCAGACACAAGTTTATCTTTCAAATCATCGAAAGCTCGCTGATGAACGTCCGTCCATTTAAATGAGTTCGTCTTTTTTGTTAGCTCAGTAAGAGGTGCCGCGATATGAGCATAATTTTTAATGAACTTTCTAAAGAATCCGGTTGAGCCTAAGAATCTTTTTACCTCTTTAATATTCCTAGGTCTCAAAGCATCTGCCAAGGCCTGGACTTTAGCAGGTCGGGGTGTGAGTCCCTCCGAACTGACTTTGACTCCAAGAAAGGTCACGCTACTCGCAGCAAATTGGCATTTTTTGAGACTTAGTTTGAAGCCTGAAGCAGCTGTTTGAAGCAACGCCTTATCCAAATGTTCGACATGAGTCTCGAAATTTTTTGAATAGATGATGATGTCGTCAACGTAACAGAACAGAAATTTTGAAATGAATGGAGAAAAAGCCATATTAACTGCTCTTTGAAGTGCAGCCGCAGAAGTGATAAGACCCTGAGGCGAACGGCAATACCTATAACTACCTGTCGGTGTTTTGAAAGCGGTAATGTCTCTGCTCTCTGGGGACAGTTCGATCTGATGATAGGAGCTTCTCATATCTAAAGTGGTGAACAAGTTTGAGCCCTTTAGAGATTCCAAGGTGTCTGTCATATTCGGAATAGGGAAAGAGTCCTTCCTACAAATCTTATTGATAAGTCGGAAGTCAACTACGATCCGATGTGAACCATCACTCTTACGTACAGCTAAGATTGGGGAAGACCAAGGCGAAAAACTTGGTTCAATAACTTTTTGCCTGAGCATCTCCTGGACATGCTCTTCAACCAATTGTTTTGTAGCGTGGGGGACTCGATATTGCGGGGTATTTATGGGGGAGTGTCCCTGAACGTCTAATCTATGCACAGCATTTCGCGCATGACCAATCTCGTCTCCAACCGCGAACGCATTCCTGTGTTCGTTAATCAAATTTACAAGGGTCGTTCTCTGATCTAAGTTCAAATGTGACAAGTCAACATCGTCAATCATCTGGTTGAATTCAGGTTCATTTCGTTTCTCTGCGACTGGCAACAGTTCACTGTTAGGCAGTAACTCAGGGTTGCACTGACTCAAGGGGCTTTCAGTCAGAGCGGGCGCTCGTCTGGCGTCATGCACTGTCGCCACGGCATCGTAGGCCTCGCGATGTGGCGGTGCTCTAGTATCACTCTCACTCTCGTCTGAGCCAGGCTCTGGGTCCTCAATGGCAACATCTAAACTAGCACAAATTTTATTTCTAGGCACAAGAACATTCATATCATTATAATTTACAAAAACTACAGGCACGGTACCATCACGGACTGTGGCTAACGCACGAGGTACTGCTATTCCTTTGCACGTAACGCTCTGTTTTAGAACGACTGTTTTTCCATTCATGTGCTTAGGAACTCTCAAAAAGGAATGGCACAACGTGCCTCCCTCAATAGTCAGATCATGTGACATTCTCGCGACACTGAATGATGCATCCTCAGATTGTTTCACAAAATTTACTGAATTAGAAGCAGCAACTGATTGAAATGGGTAAATTTTATCATTAATTCTCACGTGACCTTTCTCATGCTGACTGTATTTTATTTCAATACCGAATCTCTTAAGGAAATCTCGGCCTATCAAGACAGCTCCAGGGAAGTAAGAATCTTCCACAATAATAGCGGAATGGCAATACTCAACATCACCTAGTTTAAATTTCAGGTCAATCGTGCCTCGAGTGTGGAGATTATCTCCATTTACAGAACAGAGAACTTTAGTGCATCGTTTAATTCGGGGTGGAGTTTGGAATAATTTGCTAATTACACAAGATTTCACAAGAGTCACGGAAGAGCCTGAATCAACGAAAGTGGAGCATTTTTTCTGTTCAATATTTAGCAAAATCACGGGGGAAAAGCTTTTCGGTTGCCGTGGAAGTTTTTTGACTTTACTGCGGCGATGTCACCATTCTGACTCGGATGGCCATTGAATTTGCGTTGATAATTATTAAATGGGCGAGCATTTTTGTGTGAAGCACTTTGCCATTTGAATGGATTTTTAGGCTGGTACGCTCGCTTTTGTGGTGAATTGTATTGGTACTTCTCAACCACCACATCACTTTCGTGAATTCGCCTCTTCCGGCTCAACATAGTTCTTTCTTCGATCAAAGACTCCTCAATTGACCTCGCTTTGTCTAGGAGTTTTGTCACACTCTCAGGATCAAAATCATGAGATAATTTTTCACTGATCTTGGGATTCATATTTTTAATGATAGTAGGAATGAGTATCTTTTGTGCTTTGCTATCCTCGTAGTGCCATTCTGGACCGAACACGTCCTTCCAGCTAGCAAGAACGCGAGTTGCAAAAGCATTCACTGTCTCATCATTCTCTTGACGCAGATTAAATAGGATTTTATGAACGGTTTTTCTATAATTTACAGCCCCCTTGTACACAGAAATAAGCCAAGTCTTGACATCTTCCAGCGTGACCAATTGGTCGGACTTGAGGACATAAGAATCCCAAGCCTTCCCAGTAAGAGCATTTTTCAAATAACGACATTGCAAATCGATGTCATTCGTGTAGATGTCAACTCTGGTCTGAAAGTGTTTTAAAAATGAAGTTACACAGCCTTCACCATTAAATTTAGGCAGTTCAATTGCGTGATTTAAAGTGACAAAGCTACTTTGATTGTTTTCACCATTGTTACTTTGATTACTTTCATTATCGTCCCCAGCCATGGTTTCAACTGATAATTAGGGCAAAATTGGCGAAGCAAAATAGATTCACAATGAACACTGATAGCAATTTTAGAGTTTCAAATTAGAAGTTTAAATGCAATATTTCGTACAATATGTTTCCAAATACACAGACATAATTGAGTTTTTTCGCACAATAAGTTTCCAAATGCACAGAAACAAATGAATCGTCAATAACATCAACAACAATAATAGAAAATAGAGTCATAATGGGCACAAAATAGGGTTGGAATAGGCACAATAATCATATTAGAAAGGTAAATGGGTTAAATTACGCAATGGGAATGAGACAATAAATGGGTAAAGCATCAAAATAGTAAATATGGTACAAGTTCACACGAAATAAATCAATACACTGACACAAGGTGCAAATAATGACAATTAATCACATGGGAAATACACAAGTAAATCAAAACAATGACATAAATTATGTGAATAGAATGGGTACAATGATGAGTGAAATAAACTTCCTAATCATGTGGCCATTCATGTTATGTTAAACATCTAATTTTTTTTTGAATAGGTAGCGTGGCAACAGCGGTCTCTTGTGGAGACGTTAAGTTTTAATGGGTTATGATCCCACACTCGCTGCCCACCATTTTGTTATATACTTCTTTTTCTTGTAGAATCCGAGTTTATGATTTTTCAAATTTTCTTTCTTTTCAAGTCTAAAATCAAAGGAGTTATTTTCCGAAAGAAAACACGATTCTTTCAACGTGGCCACATCGTTTTTACTTGTTATAATGAAAGATGTACACAAAATATGACAATGGGGTAGATGAGACTAGCAAATATAGGAACAATTGCTACATAAGTCTCACGTATCTTTTGGGTACGCAGCGATGTCGGGGTATGATGACAAGATCTCGAATTGTACGTTAAAGTCTTTTACGTTAAGATTAACACAGAGTCAGGAACTAATACGGTGTGCCTACCGTATACAAGTTTTACAAATTAAAGAAAGCGGCACCGAGAGATCTTTAAGCGACGGAGTTTCGCTCTATAGTGATGATGCCCTAGCCCTCGTCGTACCCTTTAAGTAGACTCGCGCCGTGACCGTTACTTCTGGAGCACGCAGCAAAAAGCCGCAGCTGAACACCGTTGTCGTCACTTAGGCTCAGCCGCGCCCTCGGGTAGTAGCGCCAGCCGTTGCCATCTGCTGTTGCCGTCCGCTGCCACACTGGTGCCACGCTGGTGCCACGCTGTTGCCACGCTGCCCCTCGGAGCGCAGGTGTTGCCTCTTTTTCGTAACGGTCGAGCCCTCGCTGTGTACACATCGACATCTGGCGCGTTGTATACTGCTGAGCTTTGAGATTTCCTGATAGCAGAGTTCGGTGTAAGCTCTCACGTCCAACCGCCCTTTACTCCTTTTTGTGGCGAAAACTCAACGGTTCGTACTCGGGACACAACAATTTTTTTTTTGTCAAGAATTACACCCATTCCCTTTTGTTGTTTATTTTTTCCCAGAGTTACAGAGCTACAGCAATGTAAATTATATCAATCAAAAGGGCTTGAAAAGAGCTACAAACGCTCAAGAGTTCATTGTAGAAAACCCTGTAGTTCAAAAGATAAAAATAAAATTTTTTTTTTTTTGGGAAAAAACACGTTTTTCTGGAAACTTGATATTGGTTTTCTCAAATCTATCTCCTTCCACAATTTTAGAGCTACAAAAATGGTTTATATACCATTCGATAGGGCTTAGCAAGGTGTATCCATATGCAATAGCGTTTTTTGATACATTTATTGTTTTAAAAATTACACCACATGAAAAAAAAAATGAAAAATACATAATTTTTTTTTTTCAATTCCCAAAATCCACAAAAAGAAGTTATCAAAATTCCCTATTGCGTATGGTTATATAGACATATAAGCAATCTAAAAACGAAATACTGGTTCTGTAACTTCAAAATTGTAGAAGGAGATAGATTTTACATAACCCCCTTATTTTATCATATTTTTCAAAAAAAAAAAAAAGTGCAGCTACAGAAATTTTGTCGAAATAACAAATGATCTATGCATCATTTCACACCTACTGTGACAATTTCAGAGAAATCCATCCATAAATAACAGACTTTTTTTTTTACCCAGACGGTACCCTTAAAAGGCCTGTTTGTGATGAGTATGAAAGGGTACAAACAGAGGTGAACAGGGAGGTTCATGAAAGGATTATGAGTATGAGGACGGAGAGTATGCAAAAGCGTGAGTTGGGTTTCAGCTTCCTGGTTATGGATAGTATGATGTTTTTTGGAGATAGAGTCCACTTTACACAAGAGAGTAAGATAAAAACTCTCCAGGAGATACAACTAGTGGATCAGGTCTACTCATATCATAATGAAAGGTGGAACAAGATGAATATACATTTGTCAGAGCAAAAATGAAGAATGTCTTGAATTTTCTTATAGTGTTGTGAGGTTTGGATGTATAAATATGCATGGATGAAATGCAGGAAAGTTATATGACCTTGTAGCGGAATTTGAGAATGGAAAATTGGATTGTGTTGGTGTAGTAGAAACCCAAATGCATGATAGTCAGTTTACCATGTAGGAAGATTAAGTTTCATATGATAGGAGAAGAGTGTGTAAGTTGGCAAAAAAGAGGTGATGGAGTTGGTCTGATTATAAAGAATGCTCTAAATTGAAAATTAGAAGAAATTCCTTTTAGAAATGAATCTGAAAGTGAAGATTTGTTGGCAATTAGGTGTGAAAGAATGCATGCCAGATAATGTGTTATTGTGATTTGTTATATGATAACTGATGGGATTTTAGCTTGCAAAGAGAATGTAATAAATTATGAAATATTAACAAGGATTATACAAAAACACTGCAGGTGCCCTTCACTTGTGATGGGTGACACAAATGGCCATGTTGGTATGCTTGGTAAGCCTGTGAATGCAAATGGACAAAAGTTGACTGATTTCTGTGATGAGAATGAACTTGAAAACTTGAATGTCACAATAGGAAATGGCTTGCACACATGGCAAAGCAGGGGATGGAAAACTGCGATTGACTATATGATAGTGAATAGTAGAGCAAGAGAGTGTGTCAAAGAAATGTTTGTAAATGATGATTTTGATATTGATAGTGACTATAAAAGGCTTGCGCTTGAATATAATTGGGGTGGAAAGGAGTCAATGCAGAAGGTGAGCAGTGTGAAAGAAGATTGGTGGATAAAAATGGCAAACTGCAAAGAATTTAGGAATGAATTGAATAGATCTAAGTGGAACAGGTGTTGAAATGTAAATGACCTAAATGGTGAGATTGCAAGAACCTTGTATAATGTGGCAGAGCAAAAGATTAGTAAAATAAAATGTAAGAAAAGTACGGTGAATACTAGGTAGTTTACAAGTGAGATAAAGGAAGAACAAATCAGAAGAAAGACTTTTAATAAGAAACAACACCAAATGAGGAAAATGTATGAACAACACAGAATTACTGAGAATGAATGGCAGAGTGCATGGAATGAGTATAAGGACCAGCAGAAGAAAGTAAAGAGAATAAGTCTAGAGTGAAAGAGGAGAAACACAGAGTTGAAAATCTTAGAAAAAGGTCTGGATGGTATAAAAGATTGTAATAAGTAAGTATAAGTTTTTACTAGGTAATGAAGTTCAAGTTGACAAATTAGTAGTCAATAGTTGCATTGTGCATGATAGGATGCAAATGATGAAAGCAGTTGAAGTCTACTGGGAGGACATTGATGGAATGAATGAGCAAGTAACAGATGATGAACCCATAAATTTTTTGATTGATGAACATGAGCTGCTAATGGAAGATGAAATTATTTGTGAAGAGATTTTAAGTTTTTTGAAGAAGATGTAAAATGGAAAGGCATGTGACTCTGATATGATCCCATGAGTTCTATAAATGTTGAGGAGAGAGTGTAGTTAATATGTTGAAGTGTTTATTTGATAAGATATGGAAGAGTGAAAGAGTACCAGATGAATGGAACAAATGTAATGTAGTTCTGTTGCATAAGGATGAGCTTAAAAGTATGAAAGAACTGAAAAATTAGACCAGTTGCCCTGGCTGACACTGCATGTATGATTTTTTGTGGTATTTTGAATGATAGAATGAAACATGTAGTGGAGGAACTAAGAGTCCTGGGTGAAGAACAGAATTGTATTAGGCAAGATTGACGTGTGGAGGATAATCTGTTAGTAGTGAGTGAATTAATTGAGCAAATGAGAAAGGATGATAAGAAAGTATACCTAGCATTCCTGGATATAGAAAAGGCATATGTCAGAGTAGATTGGGTTAGGCTGTTTGAAATTTTAAAAAAAGTTGGATTTAGTAGAAAGATAGTAAACATTGTTCAAAGTCTATATGAAAACACAAGTACTGTCTACTGGTTAGAAAATTTGGAAACTGGGCAAGTGTGGAGTGTTAGAGGAGTGAGACAGGGCTGTACTGTCTCCACTGTTGTATGGATTGTAAACAGAAGAATTAGCAGTTGAGAATGAGTGGCTTAGGACTAAAAGTTGGTAAGGAGAAACTGAGTTGAGTTATCTGTTGTATGCTGATGATGTGGTTGTGGTCAGTGAATCTGGACATGAACTACAAAGGATGCTTGACATTGTGAATGAATATAGTGCAGATTTCAAGATGAACTTTGGTGCTGATAAAAGAAAGGTTATGGTTATAAATAGTGATAAGACTGATAGAAACAGACAGTGGAAGTTTGGAGAAATCAGAATAGGTAGAAGTAAAGAATACAAATATCTAGGTTGTTTGATTAGTGAAAATGGATGCAGTAGAACTAAAGATGAAAAAGAGGCAAAAGCAATGCAGTGGAGTGGACAGTCAAGTAATGTGGCCTGAGACAAAACAAACAAGCATGACTGTGTGAGGAATGTGGAAGTATGTTGCTGTACCTAGTGTCATGTATGGCATGAGTGATCTTGAGAGGCTGGATGTGATCAAAAATAAGGTTGGAAGTCAAGCTTTGGGTGCTCCAAAATGGACAGCTACAAAGTGATTAGAGGTAATCTAGGATAGAGCCTATTTTCAGAAAGAATGATGAATGCTCTGTTGAATTATAAGGTAAGAATTGAGAGAATGCAGAATAGCAGATGGATAAAGCAAATTTTTGAATGGAATCAGAGTGTAAGCTATTGGGAGAAAATATGTTGGGCATGCAAGGAAATTATGCCAAAGATTATTTGTGTTAAAATTGGGAGACCTATGGATGACTAGCTTTTAATGAATGTTGGAGGTGAAGGACCAGAGTGGGGCAGCAAAAGGTGGAAAAAAGAGATTGAGAGGCAAACAAAAGAGTAATGGATTGAATAAGTGGATGCTTAGCATGATGCAAAAGCCTATATTAATCTGGTATATGCAAAAGAAAGTACCTAAGTGTGAGATGTTCTATGATAGTAGTTTTGGAAGTCAACTCTTGTTTGCTGTGAGGTGTAAGTCATTGAGTATGAACAGACGTACATGGAGGTGGAATGAGAATAATAATAGATTATGTTTGCAGTGTAATAGGGGAGTGGAGGAAACGATTGAGCATTTTGTGCTGGAATGTAGTAAGTATGAGCAAAAAAAAAAAAAGAATTTCATGAATATGGTGTTTGAGCAGTATAGAGTGAATGAGTGGTATGCCAGATCCGCTAAAGATGATTGTGGTATGAGCTGTCTTGTTGGATTATATCAAGAGTGTAATTTGAGTATCATTGACGCTATGAAAATTTGTCTTGTACATGCCTGGAGTGAAAGAGAGTGACTGGAATGAGCAAGCTATATAGAGTGGGCTGTAATGACCCACCATGCCTGGGGATGGTGTCTTGACGTACTGGATGTCCCAGTGATGCCGTCTAATGGCAGTTTGTGACAAGGATTGGTACATCTTGAATAGTCTGTTGGACAAGTCTGGTACACAGGTGTTGAACTCTTTTGTGTGATTATTGTGAGTATTGAGGAGGGAATTGTAGGCTGTTACAAAGACCTTGATACTGTCGGCCCTCAAGTTCAGGGTTCCTTGGGGAGAGAACGTGGTAGAGTGACCCTACCGTGTATAGCTGTCTGTTCGACTGCAAAATCACACGTTCACATTCCAACACAGTGTCGTGAATTTTTACAACTCTCTTCTCAGTGGTCCAAGAAAATTCTAAGTAAGTATAGATAGAATTGAAAATATAATCTAAACTCTTAGTTATGTGTTAACGTGTGTCTTTTATATCAAGGTAATGTTCAGAAGATTGGACTGACCTGCAAATTTTCACAATTTATACCTTCTAAATGACTATGGCATTTGTGTTGGTATTAACATGTAAGTGATGTTTTGTAGCTGTGACTATATTATTCTGGTAAATTAAATCTTAAACTACCAACCTTCTCATATCTCAATATTATTAACTGGATAATCTTTAGGTGTAATTTATTTTTTTATCAAACTTGCTGACCTTTGATTGAGCACCAATTTTTATCTATCTTCTTTTTTCCTGTGAAAGAATGTAAAAAATCCATTTTTTGTTAGCCTATCAGCAGCAATTTTTTTCAAAAATTGTTCAAGGTATTTGAAAGCTATAATATGCCAACAGTTGATCATAGGCTTGTTTGCTCATCATTCAAACCATTCATATTACAGCAGTGATGCAATATTGTGCTGATACTTGAAATTAGAATAGCAGCATCCAAAATTAGCTAATTAGGTAAGTCAAGCTCACACACCTTCAATGTATCACTGCTGGGGCAATTTATTGTTAACCTCATTTTGATAATTAAAAAGATCTAATGAGTAAATAAAAGTTTTTAGGAAGAATTTCAGAGTTTGAAAAAGTTGCAGTATTAAAATAGACAAGAATTGGAGAATTAAATCACCTCAGGGTGATACAGTTAGCTATTATTAATATGGAAATAATCACTTCCAGGAGGAATTAGGAAGGTTATTACCTACAGATTAAGCAAGTCTTCTTTTCGTTGAAATAGAATAGGTTTTTTTGTTTTTTCTGACTTTTTTAGGTCAATATTTTCTTTGCTGCATCAAAGGTTAAAATTTTGTTGCTATAAATCAGTAATAAGATACATTTTAAATTTCAAGATGTTTCACACGAATGACGTTTTGCTTGCTAAAGCGTAATTTTTGAGGTATAACATTAAATACGTTCAGGTAGGAATAACATTATATAGTCGGTTGCGTGTTCGCCGTATTTCTTGGCTAACTACCCACTCATCTTAAATGCAAGCACGGGAAATTTTGTTGACTAAAGTTCAGACTTTTTTCTTTAAATTGGCTGGGCATTTATCTCTCAATCCTATTCACTTATAAGTAATTATTGTTAAAATTTTCACCATCCCTTCAATAAAACAAATTTTTCAATGCTGTATTCAACAAACACTGAGAAAGATTTAAGAATTGCATGTTAGTATGAGTGTGTATCTCTCTGTTCAAGAGCATAAAGAAATTGAGTTCTGGGGCAAGTAAATTTTAATTAGTTTAGCACGTTGAACACGTTTCTGTAGAGCCTACGGTTGGTTTGGTTGGGTTGTAAGAGACAAAATTAGAAAATCAACTTCACTGCTCAAACAGTTTTCATCCTTTATATGAAATGTACAAAATATCAGAACAATAATATTTACCTCCTACAATTAAGTTCATTTAAAAAAGATAGCAAAATGTTATTTATTCACATTGGGACATGAATGAGCAATTTGTCTAGTGGTAAACATTTGTCCTAATACATAATCAACCTAATAATTTTGTAAAATTACATATTTTAACTCTTCTCTATTTTACACTGAAGGAGGGATTTAAAATTTTTAAAAGTTTAACATTATGAAGTTAATTTACTAATTTATTTTTTTTATGACCTATCCTTTAATTTTGAGGATAGTGAAAATATAACTGAGCATCATATTAACAGCCATGCTGCAGCATATGGTTTCATAATGATTGAAATCTCTTGCCAATTCATGCTTGCATGTGAGGCTTCGATAGCTGAAACTTGCAGAATATGGATGTAGTTGATAGTGGCTCTTCTAATGAGTTTGTTACACACAATTTGCCTGCATTATTTTATTGCCAAAACAGTAACTGACAAAACATCTTCATCTGAAGAATTTTATCTCATCTTTGGTTAGGTGAGGTTTGTATTTTTTGATGCTCTAATAGGGTTTTGTTACTTTGCATATGCATTCAAAGCATAGATTATGCACCAATTTTGGTGGGCTTGAGCTTTTGGCAGTTGATATGGGTCTCGTCAGAATGAACAATACCTCCAAAATGAGTTGTTTGGAAGGGTTTTTATTGCTAAATTATGTGCAGTTGTAAATCTGCTGACCCTTCAGGGGGATACAACTATTGTATCTATGGGAATGGGCGCTCCCAGGGGGACTATGTGAGGGCCTGAGCTAAAGGTTAGGTAGGCTTCCTTTTTGTTGTAATAAAATAGGTTTTTGTTTTGTTACGGACCATCTATTTTCGGTTCACTGCTGTCCTGTTTATCAGCACCTACTACTTTCTTCTTCAACTTTTTTCTTGTTTCATGAACTTCTTTCCTAGCTTACTGTTTCTGTGCACCTCGTGTATAGATTCCGCGTTCCCTCAACTCCATACTAAATGGTGCCTTCCTCTTTCCTCTCTTGGAACATCTTTGTCGTGGTTAAGGGAGGCTAAAACTTTCTTATATAATAATAATAATGTAAATCTGCTGAAATATTTCAAACATCATTTCAATGATGCCCCACTTCTATAAGTTGGCTTAGTCATAAAGACCCATTATTGAATAATTTTCCTGACTTCATGGAGGCATGAAATTTTTGCTGGTTTGAGTTTTATTGACTGTTTTTCAACATTCTCAGATTGCTCTTTACTTTATAGGCTTATTTTAGCCATTAACTTGATTTTCCTAAATGTCAATTTTATATGAAATAAATATCCCTCGATGAAAACTAGCCTAATTTACATTGGTTTCATGCTGCAAAGCATTGCTGCTGTACAGAAAATTGAAAAAGACTGTTTTAGTATGTGCATTTATTAAGAATCTCTAGTAATGTGCAGGAATTCATTATTTTTCCATGAATCGAGTCCTAGATATATTTTATTTGAACTTGACATTCATTTCCAAATTGCTGGTCCACCTATTCTGAAATTAGTTCTAGCTGTCATCAACAATTTCAATTTTACCGGTAGATTCGACACCTTTGATGCACTTTATTTGTTTTCATAGAGCATAGTATCATAAATGTTCCTTACTTAACCTATTTCTTTGAGGTTTAACTAATTAAACTATTCTGATATATTATTTTCAAAAGTTGTTAGGACTCAAATGTTATGAAAACTTAAGTAAAATTTTGGGATACAGTATAATCTATACTGTCAAAAGCCAGCCAAAAGTGTAAGATGAGCGTATCTGTGGTACAAGCTTCATCAACTTCACAATTTCCAGTGTATTAATTTATCAGATTCAAGTAGGAATGTACATCACATGAATTCTTAGGTAATTTGGAATGGTATCTTGTGATTTGTCGAACATTATTACACATTTTTTATGGGCCTCATCAACTCTCAAGAGATTGATTTTTTTCTTTCGGTCTTTCTTACATTTTGTCTTCGTTCTTATTTTGTATAAAGGGGAATGGATTACATAGTTACAATAAAAGTTGACATTGCATTTTTCCAACCTTGTATCTTTAATTGCTGTACTGATGGTATTACAAAAATGTTCTGATGAAATACACAAGTTTTAATTTGTGCTGCCCAGATTATTTTTTATTCTTAACACGTTCTCCATTTATGTGCCAAGATGTGCACCACTAGGTAAATTGCTCATTTATATATTGGTATGAAAGAATGGCATTTACTACTCTTCTGTAATTTTTAAAAATACCTTGTTGTACAAGGTAAAACATTACTGTGCAATTTTTGGAGGGGGATTGCTTAGGAAGGCTGAAGATGTATTCAAGCAGTAAAACAAATTTCCCAATTCTGCTGCTCACAACAAAACCAACCATTAATCACCGCAAAAAATGCTGTAAACGTGTTAAATGTGCATATCAACAGTTCAGAGAGTGTATCAAGCTCCATTGTGCAGTATTAGTGGTACTAATTAATAAAAATACATGAACAGTGAAGAATAAATATTTATGTTAGCATTTATAGACTTTAATTGTAGTTTCTTAGTAATTACAAAATTGTTGATTTACTTTTTGCTGTTTCCATCAATATGAATTTTGGAAAATCTCAGTGTAGACTCCTCTCAGGGGGATATAGCTATTGCATTATGGGCATTAACACTTTGACCGCAGCGTGACCCACTGGTGGTACACGGAGGTAATTTTCACAACGCTGCAGACCGACCAGTAGTCACAAACACAATTTCCATAAATACTTAATCAAAGCTAAATGAAGGTACGATCCAGTTCATGTTTGCAATTTTCAACATCGCGCGCTGCAGTTGACTTTTAATTTGAGTTTGGTGTTGAACTTAATATTTAGTAGTCGCGGTTAAAGTGTTCACACTTCTAGAGGAAATATGCAAGGTCCCAAGCTAAAGCTTTGGTAGGCTCTCATTTTTTTTAATAAAATTTGTTTTGTTATGGACTTTCTTTTTTTTGGTTTCACTGCTCTTGTTTTTCAGTACCCACTACTTTCTTCTTCAACTTTTATCTTGTTTCATAAACTTCTTTCTCAACTTATTTTATGCACCTTCTGTATAGGTTTCCCCTCAGGGGGATACAACTATTGTATCTATGGGAACTAGCGCTCCCAGGGGGACTACGTGAGGGCCCGAGCTAAAGGTTAGGTAGGCTTTCTTTTTGTTAAAATAGAATAGGTTTTGTTGTGTTACGGACCATCTTTTTTCGGTTCACTGCTGTCCTGTTTTTCACGGCCTACTACTTTCTTCTTCAACTTTTTCTTGTTTCATGAACTTCTTTCTTAGCTTTCTGTTTCTGTGCCCTTTCTGCATAGATTCCACGTTCCCTCAACTCCATACTAAATGGTGCCTTCTTCCTTCCTCTCTTTACATCTCATTGTTGAGGATAGGGAGGCTTAAACTAACTAATAAACTAAACTAAACTCTGTATAGGTTTTGCGTTCCCTTATCTCCATACTGAATGATACCTTCATCCTTCCTTTCTTTCTTTGAAATGCCTGTGTTTCAGTTTGGAAGGCTTGAACTATCTAACCTCAGTCTAGACTTGGTCTAATAGTTAGGGCACATCATGTTGATTATTTCAGATGCATCTTCTTAATAACTTGCATTTAACTAACTTATTTGCAATTTCTAGGGTTTGCTAATATTAGACCTTTCATAAAGATTGAAATATAAGTTGCTTTTGAAAATTTGATTGCTAAGAAAATTGTACAGAATAAGTGCAGATGCATCAACAAAATTGTAATGTTTGTTAGGGTGAATGTTATTTTACCAATATTCTTGGTTCATGAAAGATTTATATACCACTAGCATGTACATTGTCACGTATAAGATGGAAAAATATAATGAACTATGTTAGCCTTGTGGGCCTATTAAGCATGTGGTTTCTCTGGCAACCTATCAGGAGATGAATGAATTCTGGAGTTACATGAATCAAAACTTAATATTCCTATGCACTTAACTTAAATTTATTTAAACAAACAACACAGAGTATGTTGGTATTAAACTGAAAGTGCAGTTGGATTGTCCAAAATCTATGTATGTAAATGAACATACATGCATGCATGCTTGTACACAAATATATAAGCATGTTATTAGTTGTGTAGAGTTTCATTCTGTACATTATTTATGGTAAGGCCCTCTCCCTCAGGGGGATACGGATACAACTATTGTATCTATGGGAACTAGTGCTCCCTGGGGGGAACATGAGAGGTCCCAAGCTGAAGGTTAACTAGGTTTTCCTTCTGTTGGAATAGAGTAAGTGTTTTTGTTTTGTTACAGGCCTTTTTTTTTTTATTCACTACTGTCCTATTTTTCAGCACCTGCTACGTTCTTCTTCAACTTTTATCTTGTTTCATGAACTTCTTTCTAAACTTTTTTCTATGTACAGTACCTTGTGCACATATTCCATGTTTCCTTAATGCGTTCACTACGTATTGGTACATATGTGTACCACATGGTAAATTGTTCGCTTATGTACCAGTAACTATGGCTACCATTTCACTGATTCCACTACTTTTATTTAAATTTGATTGTGGTGTACAAGTTAAAATGTCATTGTGCAATTATGTTTTTCCTCCTTGTTAAAAAGGATATGAATGTAATCAAGCAGTTGAGACGGTTTTTCAATTCTGCTTCTTCCAACCAAACTGACCGTAGGAACCGCGAAATCGTAGTGAACGTGTTAAATTTATACAAAATGGTTCCTTCCTCTTTGTAATGCTCTTTTTGAGGTTTAGGATACTTGAACTAACATCTAATCTAATTCATAGTGAGGGCTATAGTTTTGAAATGTTATATTGTATAGTTTTTCAATCAGTATTGACTTTCTTCCTCTCTGTAATTCTTTATTTATAAAACAGTCTGCAAAAGATTTGAAATGTAAAATTCTGGCCTACTCTGGAATATATGATAAATAAAGACTTGAGAGAAAAGTGAAACAAATTAAAATTGTATAAAGTAACTTATAAAGACAATATTCCTTATCGTTAATATCATTCAGTCAACAAGTGACTTGAAATCATGTGAGATTCCAGCCCACTATTGAATAATGAATGGGTGGAAGCATTGCAAACAATGTTAGGGATTGAATGTTACTTTTTCTAGCTTTTTGTTCAATTTTTTTACTTAGCATTTGGGTATTACAAGGCTATAAGTTAGTTTTATGTATGTCTTGTTAAGTTGCCTTGGTAGTCAATTTGAGCATTAATTTGCTGCCAAAGTACCAATGTTTTGTGTGTTCAGAGTATTTGTTTATGAAACTTCCAAGAGGGATATTGGTGGTCGTGAAAAAGTTTCAAAAGAAGTAGGTTCTTGAAAAAATTGTTGGTTTAGGTGTTGCATTGCACGTTGGAGATCCCTAATTAGTTGTGGTTTTTGTCTTTGCCATGCCAGGATTTAATTTAGCCCCATTTTAGATATATAAATAAATAAATTAATGTGTTGAGAAAGATTTTTAATGTATTTCTTGGTAGGATGTGTTCACATTTTGAAAAATTTCAATGATTTTGAATAATTTTGTGCATACATGAGTGACATGGTATGGTAAAATCCTATTTTTATCTAGTATTCTGCTCATAAATGCATCTTTCAACCTCTTGAATTTGTTGCTGCTAATCATAATTCTTCATTTTGTAAGAAGATAAAGAGTATGCACATATTAGTCTTCTTGATATTTGTTTAGATTTTATTTGCTCTGAGCTAAAGCCTAAGCTTTTATTTCTATACAGTTATTGGGGGAAAAACTTGTGAATAATGTGCTTCTATCCACTAAATGTACAATTTTTACAATTTTGAAGAATGATGTTGATTTTACAATATTCTTGAAATAAATCAAGAATGTAAGGGGTCTCTAGAACTGATTTTTAAAGAATGGCATGATTTGTTTTACAGGTCTTATTTTGAATTGTGAATTACTGCATATTCTTAACTATTCATAAGGTGGAATTTGAACCGTTCATAAAGATGTCTTGTGGCCTAGTTCAACACGTTCCCGTGTATTGGGCCACATGTGTACCAACAAGTAAATTGCTTAATTACGTACCGGAATAAATGCAGGACATTTTATCTGTTTCGTAACATTTTTCAAAAAAATCATAAGAGCTGAAATGTTATCGTGCAATTATATTTTCCACATTGTTTAGGAAGAATTAAAATTTATTTAAGCTGGAAAATTGATTTCTCTAGTCTGCTACGTACAACCTAATCAAAGCAACCATTAACAGCCGCAGAAACGCAACGAACGTGTTAAACTTTATTCTCTTCTGAACTACCGTCAGACGTATGTTTATATGTCAAAAAATTGAAAGTACAAGGTTTCCTTCATCAATTTGAGAATTTTTGAACTTGTAAAAATTGCATCTTTTAGGTAATATTATGATGTATTTGTTTAAATTTTTCAGAATTATTACTAGAAAATATGAGTATTGTAACAGCATTCAATTCAAAGCTTGTGAATTTGTTTGTTTTATGAACAAGTGACTTGATGAATTAGTAATAAGTAGAATTAATTTTGCAGTTATTATAATTAATGAATTAAATTGACCATGGAAAAGCTTCATAAGGGTGCAAAAAAGATCAATGAAAGTGTTAAATACATGATATTTGCACAGCGCAAATTTTCACCTATTATGCGGTTCGTGGAATGTAACTTACTTCCATTTTTTGATGGAATATTGTATTAATGGAATGAACAGCCCCAAAAGACTTGAACTTCAACTTTATGCAGTCGAATTGCTGAAGTGTATTTAACATCAGTATGTGTCAGAACAACTGGATAAATTTATTACAATATCTGAATTTATATTTCGTACTAAAATGCTAGGCCTCGCTTTAGCAAATTTATCAATTAATGTTCCATTTGAAAAATCTGTGGTGAAGCTAGAGGTATGGCAACATTAGACTAGACTGTAAGTTAGGTGGTCAGTCTGATTGCAGCTAGCAATGCAACAGATCTTAATTATCATTTTTACCCTTGCTCTTGAATTACTAGTATACTATTTATTATATTGCATATATTTATAGAGTTCAGATATTTCACCCCTCAAAAAGATTCAACAACTGTATACATGGGGATTAGGACTCACAGGAGGAAGTAAGGCCCCGAGTTGAAGGACAGGTAGCCTTCCATTTTGTTGGATTTTTAATTGGTTTTATTATGGTTTACCAACCAACTTTTTTTATTTACTGCTGTCCACTATTTCATTACTCATTACCCTACTCAATTTGAATTTTTTTCCCAAAAAAGTTTTCAATAATGTTTATGTGTGTGGGATTCCATGTTAAACTGTGCCTTCCTCTCCTGAGAACGCCTTTGTTGTGTTAAGCAAGGCGTATATTAACTATTAATCTGATCTAACCATAACCTAACGTAACTTATCTTAACTAAACGTAACTCAACCTAATCAAGCCAAATCTTACGTAACCTATCCTACCCTTAGCTAAGTAAATTACATTATTCTATCTAGGGAGTTGTTCATGTTTTATATTTTCTCGATATGGATCTTCAACATCTGTAATCCTATGAAAATTATAATCATTTCCTCTCATTTCAGGTACTTCAATTCTAGCACGGTTTCGGCAACCAATATGGAACAGTTTATGGAAATCGGTGACGATGCATCACAGCAGTCCCTCTCGACGGCTTATCTGGAGCGGCTGGTGACGGAGGAGGACGCCGCCTTGCTCGAAGACCCAAACCTTTTGCAGCCGTTATCTGACGCGCACAGTTACGTCCGGGGTCACAGAAAAACTAAAGCAGGTCTCCTGCCTGACAAACCTTACATGTGCAAGATTTGCAACACCCCCTTCACGAACTCTTCAAATTTAAAAGCACATGAAAGAACTCACACTGGAGAGAAGCCTTACGTGTGTGAAATATGCAACTTAGCTTTTGTGCAAAGTTCTAACCTGAAAGCTCATTTGCGCACGCACACTGGTGAACGTCCGTACGTCTGTGATATTTGCGGACAAAATTTTTCGCGTTCATCTCACTTGACAGGCCATAAAAGAACTCACACCGGTGAGAAGCCGTACATTTGTGGCACCTGCGGTGAAACTTTTGCAACGAGCACCCACCTTCGCAATCATGTTCGAAAGCATTCCAGCGTGACGCCCTACACTTGCAACATTTGTGAAGTGAGTTTTCAGCAAAACGCCCAGCTCAAAAATCACATGAAGGCCCACAATGGAGATAGGCCTTACAAGTGTTGTGATTGTGCCGGGGCTTTCAGGTCCAAAGGTGATCTCAGAAGTCACAGGAAACTCCATGCGGACGACAGGCCGTTCATTTGTGGCAAGTGCGGCAAGACCTTTAAAACTTTCCCATATCTCAGCAAACACTTGACCAAGTGTGTTAGTTCAGAAACTGCTACTGAACAAGAAAATACAGCTGTAGTTGATGTGGCTTCAATCAAAGACGAACCTATCGATCTTGACGCCTTTGAACTAATTGGTCAGAAAGGAGAAGTTATCTCTTTGCGGAGTTTGTTGGTAAATGTCGGTGAAATACGTTTTGGGGAAATAGAAAACTCAGAGGGCACCAATCATATTGTTACCGTGAAAGAACAGCAGTAAAAAAATTTTTGTTCTGGAATGCGATCCAATGCAACTATTTCAAAGTAAAGCAAACAAAAATACCATCGTGGATACGATATGTCACTAAGTATTGATATTGGTAGGACATTAAATACAATATTTCGTAATTAATACTCGTTTATTGACCTAATCTTTTCTGAGTCGTAAACAGCCATGAAACAAACTTTTAGTTAGCTGTTCTACAAAGAACCCTGTACACACCATCAGCAGACGTGTACAGCACTAGGCTAATAATGTACAGGCTACGCGATATCAACAGATTGCGAACTCCAAATATTAGAAAATTCGAGACCATAAATTCATCATTGCGTTCAAGTACTAAACTACACGAAAGTAATATTTATTGTCCTCGTAGCTACTAGAAAAAAATAGTGAGGTTATAATATGAGAATCAAGATTTATAACACGAGGTATGGTCAAAATTCACTTCCTGATTCAATTCAGGACTTGTTTCTCGGTTGAGAAACACGTTAAAATTAACTTTTATGATTCGCTTCTGAAAATTTTAAAGCCTCGAACTAAACCTGAAGGAATGCATATCAAATACACTGCATCAGGGCGCTCAAACTAGCTGATCTCGCTGTGATTGATGTGAGGCTTAACCGTCGATAAAGGGTAAAGATGTACCATAGAGAGATAATAAAAAAAATTGTGCTCAAGCGTCGATAAAGGGTAAAGATGTATCACAGAGAGATAAAAAAAAAATTGGCTTAACGGATAAAATGTCAAGTGAGACTACAGGATTGAAAAAAAAATATGAGCGTGAAGTACAGAGCAGTCATGATAAGTAGTGCGCATAGGATGTGAACCAGCACAATAATTATTTTTACCTCCCAATAAAACTTACGCCGTGGTTTAAAATGCTGAACCTCGTACATGACACGAAAAATCTTGAGAAGCTGCGTCCACCCAAGTCACCGATGCTGAGGAGGAAGAAATTTCACTACCTGCCGAAACGAAAATGCATGAATTGCATAAAAGGTTATGTATACGCGAAATGTATGGAAAACATGAGCCAATACATATTTATATATTTTTGAACATCAGGCATGGTTGGGTACGGGATTCACCCAAAATTAGCGCAAAATGAGCTGAACATACGTCGCATTTCTTAAAGCTAAAATGTGCAGCTTCAGTGGGCACGCGAAGAGAAAGTTCAGAAGCACATTATTACAACGAAGCTTTCTGGGCCTCGTACGTTCTTCTTAACAACGATGGCACAATTTTGTCATAACTCTCAATATATACAGAAGTGAAATCATCTTACCACGCGAATTCATTGTTGAAAATCTAAACTAGAAAGAAGTAATGCTAGGACCTATTTTTCCAACGGGTTTCAATCTAATTCCTTGATTGTTTTTGAATATCCATGAATCCTAACACATTATTATTTCTGTATCAGAACTGTAAGCAGAATCATAGCCAAGTCCGGAATGATCAGAAGACTTTAGGTAGTCAAAGGCCTGAAACTTTGAGACTTCGTCCTCCGAATACAGCAGCGCAAACAATTCAGCAGAACCCGAAAGTAAAAGAGATGCATTAAATTTAAACCCAAAAGAATTTCGGCGGTACTCTAACTTTGCGACATTCTTACAACTTCGGCTGCAAACTAGAATGCTTGGTGTTTCCTCTGCACACTCATGTTGTCGGATAATTCCTTTGAGATTTTGTCACATGCTCTCGCAATGGAAGATTTACGTGTTCTTACAATTCTGTCAACGCAGGGTGACTCTTATCCTCTCGTAAAGTTACTGTCATGTATAGATTCACTGTCGTTCGGGAAAGTTCCTACGTTTATGATTAGAAGACACGCAGAAAAATCTGACCTAACATCTAATCTGACACGCAGAAAGATCAAAACTAGTGCAATTGTATTAGAAACCTGTGCAAGTTAGACATAGGGTCACAATCTGACACGCACGAAAATCATAACTAGCGTAACCGTTTTAGAAACCTGTGAAAATTAGACATTGGACCAAATAAAGAAAACATTGAAAAAACGTAACATTACCGAGATTACCTGTAACGCTTGTGGCTAGGCAGGCTGCTTGAGAAGAGAAGTGTGTTGCTGCAATCGCGTGAGCGCAAACGAGGCAGCGCGGCACACCTCCCTGCTGGAGTCGTTTTCGAGGTTGATGAGGTCGCACAGCACCTTGTGTTGCCCTGTCAGCGCGCTCGAGACCAGCACGCTGCACCGCGCCGTCAGGTACGCCAGCAGAGTGCTGCACCGGCTCCGCACCTGCATGCCACGAAGCTCGTATGGGTACGGTAATGGTGCTGCTATAGCGCGGGGTCTACCACACTATAGCATGAGGTCTACCTCCAACTAGTACTATAGCGCGAGGCCTACCACACTATAGCATGAGATCTACCTCCAACTAGTACTATAGCGCGAGGCCTACCACACTATAGCATGAGATCTACCTCCAACTAGTACTATAGCGCGAGGCCTACCACACTATAGCATGAGATCTACCTCCAACTAGTATTATAGCGTGAGGTCTACCACAGTATAGCATGAAATCTACCTCTAGCTAGTACTAAAGCGTGAGGTCTACCACGCTATAGCATGAAACCTATCTCAACCTAGGAAACCTATAGCGCGAGATCTACCTCTGGCTAGTACTAAAGCGTGAGGTCTACCCCGCTATAGCATGAAATCTATCTCAAGCTATTACTATAGCGTGAGATCCATCTCTTGTTAGTACTATAGCGTGAGGTCTACCACTATAGCATGAGATCTACCTCTGGCTAGTACTAGTGCGTGAGGTCTACCACGCTATAACGCTATGGCATGAAATCTATCTCAAGCTAGTACAATAGCATGAGATCTATCTCTGCCTAGCACTATCGCGCGAGGTCTACCACATTATAGCATGAGATCTACCTCTGCCTAGTACTATAGCGTGAGGTCTACCACACTATAGCATGAGATCTACCTCTAGTACTATAGCGTGAAGTTACATTACAAATAGGTATTACGTATTTCCATTTAATTTAGCGATAAACAATTTGTACATCTCAAACTGCACCTGAGTAGGCGATATACCTCACTCTTTAGTAGACCTACCTCACGCTATAGACCGTGGTAGACCCCACGCTATAGTAACACCACGGCAATTCAATGAATTGGAGACTTGCAATTAATAAACTAAAAAATTTGGGTTAGTTTGGGCCTCCCTAACCATAACAAAGGGGTTCCCAGGATAGGAAGAAGGAATCAAATAGATTTCATGAAACATGATGAAATACCCACAGAAAAAAATAGTTGTAAACCAGCAAAAAAAGGTTGGCCCGTATCAATATATAACACCCTTTCTATTTCGAAAAAAGAATGCCTACGTAACTTTTACCACAGGGGTTTCCCATCTTCCTCTTGGGAACAGTAATTTCCATTGATATAATAATTGTATCTTCTCGGGAGACAAAAGATATATATGCGCCAAGCACCGAACTTGAACTTCGCTTTTTGCACACAAATACTGGTACAAATGCTTTTGTTTTGCACATCAATACTGCCATAGAATGCTGGAAAATTGTTGCAGAAGTTAGTCATGTTGTAATAATATTGATCACCCGCTCAGCAAAGAACTGCTTCGACATTACATATTTAGCATTATCTGTGAGGCGAGATACTGCAACTGGAAGATTAGATTATTAGCTAGTTTAAGCCTCCCTATCCTCAACAAATGAGATCAAAAGAGAGGAAGGAAGAAGGCACCATTTAGTATGGAGTTAAGGGAATGCGGAATCTATGCAGAAAGGGCATAGAAACAGTAAGATGAAAAACAAGTTAATGAAACAAGATTAAAGTTGAAGAAGAAAGGAGTAGGTGCTGAAAAACAGGGCAGCAGTGAACCGAAAAAAGATGGTTCGTAACAAAACAAAAACCCATTTTATTTCAATAAAAAGGAAGCCTACCTAACCTTTAGCTTAAGCCCCGCACATAGTTCCCCTGGAAGCTCTAATTCACACAGATAATACTTGAAGAAACGTAGCCAATCTAGCCTCTAGAAAAAATCTTCCAGTATTAGTATCTTACTCCGCAGAGAATGCTAAAAATCTCAATCGTTGTTGTGAGTGACACTGTTAACCGTAGTCGGGTACACCTGATACGTGAGGCAATTTTTTTTGTGGGCCAGATATGAAGAAATAAACTGCTCTGTCGTTGACCATATATACCAGTATGTTGAATGCAACTCAGTTGCAATGTAACAGGAAATTGAGCTCTTTTCTACCACCAATCAACGAGAAAAGCATTTACGAATATCGAACGAGCCATAAAATAATCGTTCATTGCAAGAAAACAGTACAGAAAAGGAAAAAAATTAACAACAAAAGTAATTCTTGGCAAAAAAGTGGCGCATTACACTTCTGATTCATGGTTTGACAAAACCTTTCAAGCCAGAGATGAAAATATGTGACATATCGTGACCACCTATTCAGACTTTCAGTATACTATTGAAAGCAATCAGTTTTAAAGGAGATTTTTCCCATTTAATCTCCGAGTGATGTGCACCACTGCAGATAAGAGGGAAGTATTCTTATCAGCACTAAAATGGAGCACAGTCCTGCTCACGAGATGTAGCCTCGCATTATCACGGGTCAGTAAAGACGATTGTGTTATATTATTTCCATTATTATACGTACGACGAATGACACACATTCCGAGTCATAGAGTTATCTCGCTAGTGGACAACAAATGCGTCACGTACGGCCAAGAAGGCAAGAAATAGAGTGATTATCATGTCAGATTAAGACGTGAAAATCCGATTGAGAGGAGCTGGAGAGGGAGAAATTTAGTTTGAAGAAATGAGAAAAAGATGAGGACTTCAAAAAGTTAATAAATTGAATCATCTTTGATGATGCAGTATTTTTTTCTTCTGCTAGAAGTGTGAGTGCGAGAGACCGCTGCTGTAATGTGGCAAAGTATGAATTAATCAAAATTAATGACTTGAAATTAATAAAAAACAGCAACTTGATGAAGCAAGGCCGGAGTTTACGTCAGTTCAAACAGTTGGCAATATTTGCATTACAAAACAAAAATGATACTTGGAATGATTTGTAAACACGGTCAGGTTTATCATTTCTGATATGCAAACATGGCCAGGATTTTACCCACCAAGGAAGCAGTGTGCGTCAACAAAGACATGAGGAGAAATCGCAATGCGGTTTCTTCAGGCTTATCTTCGTTTGCTGCATCCACGCCCGCAACGGAGGCGGTCGCCACGACGGCCCTTACAACGCCGTCCAACTCCACCCCCGGAGGAGCGTCTTCACTGCGCAGGATTTGTGTCAGGATGGCTAAGATGCTGGCGAGCAGTTGCGATGACGCCGCTGAAGACAGCAGCGTCTGACCTAATATAGCGTGGCACTCCAACACGCATATCGCCTCGCACAGCTGATTTAGGAACTTGGTTCCCAGAGGAGGGTCTAAATGTACTAAGTGACATATGACCAATAACATTTGGTTCATGGCGTCTACTTGTGCTTTGTCCAACTCATTTTTCTCTGATGATTCTTTTCTGATTTGTTTACATGCGAATATTAGGTTACATACTACCTTGTGTTGGAGGAAACTCTGACATATCTCTGACAAAAGGTTTTCGCCAGGCTTTAAAACGAAAGGCAACATGAAAAATACAGCAATCTTTTCCGCTACTGAAAAAGGACAAGTGGAATTTCTTAGTGGAGAAACAAATAATGCCAGCTCTCCAGGCTGCGTGTATACATCGAAATTCCCTCCCATTATATCAGCAATGCTTTGATTAAGGAAATGAATCCACTCATCCTCTTGAATTTCAGATTCACCAATTGCAACACCCAAGGTTTCCGTCTTTTTCATTGACTGCGTGATGATTTGCGAGTTGGCACGATTTTCAGTTCTATCATCGAGTTGGTCGGAAGAGATTTTGCTGTCTCGTCTCGAAGTACAGGATGATTTCCTAGTATCGTGGGAGCAAACATCTTCAGGAACTGTAAAATCTTGTTCGCGCTGCTGAGCTTCATCACTATGGTCGTCACCACGGGCTTCATTCATACGCAGAGCTGCAGGCACAGCCGAGTTTTGGTGGAGATGAGGAAACCAATTCAGTGTCTGTTTTGCGTCACTATTATCTTGAGGCAAATCAACAGACCGAAGTTTAGAATGCGCATTGAGAGAGGAAGATATTTTTTCAGCAGAGACACTGCCCCTGTGGGGGCAAGGGAGAGCAGGACTTGGGGCAGTGTCATCACGAGTGTCCAGTTTCATGGCCTCCAGTTCAGGGACAACTTGTGCTTCGCTGAAAAACTTCCGCGACAGAGCTTTGGGAAGCAAATTCGGGTGCCCCATGTTGCGTTTGACGAGTTGCTGCTTTTGGTGCTCCTTAACTTGCTGCTGGGACTGAGTCAAGGGAGAAGTGAGCGTGGCAATCATAGGGTTGTGAGGCACCACCGTAATCCCGGACGACACCCATGGATGCTGCAGAACATCTGGCCACTCTAAACGCTTGTCTTGGTCTTTTTGTAAGAGACCTTGCAAGAAATCTATGCAGTTGCGAGAACAACCACTAGGCCATTGCACAGGCTTAGTGCGCACCATTTCAATGAGATGTACGATTGAATTGGTGCAGAAAGGAGGAGTGCCTGTCAGCAATTCGAAAAGAATACAACCAAGTGACCACAAATCCGCTTTCTGATCATAGGGTTGCTGTTCTATCAACTCAGGAGCCATATATAACGGCGTGCCTTTAATGGATTCAAGAACGTATGTATTAATTTCCATTTTCTTGGAAAAACCAAAATCGCACAACTTCGCTACCCCAGATTCAGTGAGAAGAATGTTTTGTGGCTTAATATCCCTGTGAACTATTCTATGGGAGTGGAGATAATATAAAGCAGACACCAGGTTGCACGCAATAGCCCGCACCATCGTTTCGCTCATGGTTCCGTTGGTCTGCAGCAGCGCACACAGTTGCTGTGGCACATACTCGCTCACCGCCACCACCTCGCGTTCTGTCTCGAAGGAGTCCAGCATGAGTACGATGTTTGGGTGGAAGAGGCCTCGCTGGATCTCACACTCGCGACGCAAGCTGCTCAGTTCACTGTCACCCTTCAAATGCTTCGGGATGAACTTGAGCGCAACAATTCGTTGTGTGTCCCGACATTCGCCCCGAAAAACTTTCCCAAAAGAGCCCTCACCTATAGCTTCTAGTACTTTATATCGTCCCATCTTCAGAGAATGGTTTTAATCAATATTTCAAAAAGTGCGTTTGATGGAGTGTTTTTTGAAGAACAGCCGCTGCACATGAACGTTTAAGGTTGCAAATGATCTGGAACAGAAGGAGGGTGAAAAGTTCATTTCTAATAGAATTGCAAAAGTTAAGAACTGAAGTAGCACTCCAAGCACCAACCCAAGAACAAACAATCATAATTACACCAGACGTTAGAAAAAGCAAACCGCAGTTATTTCCAACATCACTTGATTTTTAGAGGATGCGACTGACATTTGGCCTTGGAATTCTTAGTTGGCCATAACAAGATATCACTACTGGTTGCTACAATAAGTTTAAAGAACCTTAAATAGAACGTAACTCGCATAATTATGAATATTTGAACACAAAACATACTTGAACAGTTGAATTTAGGGTCAAATATTAGCATTTTCTGATATCTCGCTTCGAATTCACCCGAGTGCATCAATTGCACTAATGAGTCAAATAATATCACACATCAATCCACAGTTTTGCTTCGCTGAGAAAAGAAAAACTAAGCACCTCAATAACAGGAAACGATGAATATGAATAAAGAATAAAATACGAAGACTTCCGTGTAGGTCCCATAAGAGAGGAAGCTAAGTAAACAGTGAAAGATCAAGCTTGCCTAATTAAAAACCTCAAACCACCGTAAGACTCCAGCAATAATTGCTGCAGATTCTGTTGGTGGGTAGCTTGGGCAGGCGCTAAGGTCCGTTACTTTCCGGTACACTAAAGAGAACAGCCGCTTTCTGCAAACTTTTTAAGAGTAGTTCAGCTATTCTATATTTTTCTGAGAAGCGCAAAGTTCCTAGGATAAGCTGGAGGATAATGATGTTCGGTGCACCCCGCTAGGGGAGATATATTCGAAGAACATTCTCGCAAAACGCGGGGCACAACCACGACGAAGAAAAATGGTACAAATCAAAATTATCATTGCAGTAGTCTAACCGCAAGAATCCACATTCACAATAATGGCGATCACACGAGAATGAAGAGAAGGTACCATTTATGATGATCAAGGTGAATTCCCACGCAAGATACCCGAAGCCTCGAAACAGGGAGTTAGGAGGCAGATTAGATTAGACGTTAGTTTTAGCCTCCCTATCCTCAACAAATGAGATCCAAAGAGAGGAAGGATGAAGGCACCATTTAGTATGGAGTTAAGGGAACGTGGGATCTATGCAGAAAGGGCATAGAAACAGTAAGATGAGAAAGAAGTTCATGAATCAAGATCAAAGTTGAAGAAGAAAGTAGTAGGTGATGAAAAACTGGACAGCAGTGAACCGAAAAAAGATGGTCCGTAACAAAACGAAAACCTATGTTATTTTAACAAAAAGAAAGCCTACCTAACCTTTAGCTCGGGCCCTCACATAGTCCCCCTGGGAGCGCTAATTCCCACAGACACAATAGTTGCATCCCCCTGAGGGGAGTTAGGAGGCAATCACAAGAAAAGATAAAGAAGAGATAGCAAAGAAGGCATGAAAGGAGAGAGAAGCAAAAAGTACGCACAAAAGCCTTTATACAGTTGAGGTTACCAAACAGTATCTCCTTTAGGAGTGCCACTTCCCAAAACGTAGGATAGACTAAACCTATTGCCTATTCTGTTCCTTCTGAGGTGGCTGGCTGATAAATGAACACTTATCTGGGTTTCAATGCCCTGTTTCTTCAACCTGATAGAAAAGAAAAATTAAATTATTAAAATAAGACCCATAAAAAATCTGAGGGTAGACAATTCGATAACGAGTAGCTAGGGACACCCTGAGGAGCGCCAAGTTCCCCAGGTGCGCCAAGGGACAACCCGCAATAGCGCACCCCCCTGAGGGTTAACTCACGGTGAACATGTCAGCACCTACACAAGACGAAGACTGTCTGCACGAAGTAAAATTTTACTGCACTAGGTACCACCAACACATGCCAGTTTTTGAAGTAGGTTTGAGCCTCAGAATTGAAATAAACCAGCAAGCATTGAAAGAAGAAGATTAAGAGCGAGGTTCAAAAATGAAAATTAAACTTGCATGCACTAGGAACCACTGTCAAATAACAGTTTTTGGAGTAAATTTGGGCCTCAGACTTGAAATGAACACCCAAGAATTGGATAAAAATAAGAGCGAGATACACAATTTAAAATTAAGCTTTCATCAGCAGTAGTAGTAGTAACATAGGTTTGCTAGCGCTTCAGTTATTCAAACTATATCGCACAGAAGGTCACATAATTTAATCAATATTGGGCTTTTCCGATTTACCACGTAAGATGGACTTCAACATTATAGGAACATCAAAAAATCATATGATCATGATTTAATTACATCTCAAGATTACAATTGTCTCCCCATTGAAAAATTTTGTACATACTACAGTACATTCGAACACACTGGGCAGCCAAACCCCGAAGGAGCTTTCATCAGATTTTTGTGCAAAATATGGCTTAATTTTTGGAAGACTTCTTGGGCGTTTTTAAAGTCACCAAATGCACACGCGCGAGCCAACACATCACCACCGCTGAGGACTCGAAAAGGAACTGACCAAAAAAAAAATGTACGAGATCCACGAGAAATTTGTAAACACGTAGAGGTGAGGGTAATAATGTAAGAATCCTCGATAGAATTTTTATTAGGCTTAATAAATGTGGCACATGCGCAAAGCATCCCAACTCCATGCCACCTTATGTACACACTATACAGCTGCGTTTCAAACTAAACAATCTTTTAATCAAGCATCGTAAAAGAATTGAGACAAGAGGAACACAACCACTATTTATAAATAATTCACGGACCAAAACAGCGGGGTTAGGAAATAATTGTAAACTTATAAAGGCCCTCCATACCATGGCAGTGTAGAATTCTTATGGTGCGGAGGCCAGAGATTTATTCAAAGAAACGAAGAGACCTAGTGGGAAGTTGTATCTTCTCAAGTAATGCGCTCATGAGTAAAAATGGCATGAAGGACTTATTGCGATGGGAAAAAATCAAAAATGCCCATATGCATAATGAAATTCAGACCTCACAATGAACCACTGAAAGAAGTTTTGAATATTTGTATTCATGTCTACTGGTAATGATAATGCTGAATAGCACCAAGAATGAAAAACAATTCGTGAATGACCCGACGGATTTACCCCATGATTTTTTTACATTGAAAGTCAAGCCAACACGGATAACATGAATATTCATGAGAGAGATGACAGAGATCTATTACCTCGTCTGCGACGTCGGTAGATACTGAGAACCCGTTATAAACAACATCACCCTAACAAACAAAGACGAAACAAAAATTTCGATAATTCATCACTCTCTTGGTATCATAAAAATTCATAACCGAAAAAATTGGAGGATTAATTTTACAAGAAATCTTGCAATTGTTGTAAGATAGAAATAGTGTCCAACTAAATTTGCTCCAAAAGATCAAAACGCAAGTTCCGACTCTTCTACATCCTAAAGAGCAAATGAGCACAAAGGGACTCCTAGAGACTAGGAAATGGGACTGAACACCTACTCTTCCAACCTGAAGAGCTGGGTGCGCCTCACATTCAACACCCCAACAATAACACGAGACACGGTCTGCACGCAATAGAAGGCGAAGCCACAGTCTGTATGCAAAAGAAGGCAGAGACCCAGTCTGCACGCAACAGAAGATGAAGACACAGTCTGCATGCAATAGAAGGAGAAGACACTCTTAAAGTGCAGTGGCTGTGGTGGCGGCAGCGTGAGCCATGAGAGCATCAGCGGCCTGGCGCGTCTCGAGCGTGCGTCTGGCTTCTTGCTTCCAGTCCTGCGCAACGCGGCGGGACTCTCCCGTCAGCTGATTGACCCAGCGCACACACCCCAGCATGTCGTCGGCCGTGAGGCATGCACTGCACAGGGTGATAGTGGTCTGTCAGTAACTCCATCCACACTATTATGACCGGACAGAAAAATTGTACTGATCACGTATACACTACACAGGGTTATAACGGTCTGTCGGTATCTTCGCGCACACTAATATGATGCGACAAAATAATTACACTGCACAAGATTATGGTGGTCTGTCAGAAACTCCGCCCACACCATTATGACTGGACAGAAAAATTGAGCTCGACTAAAATACCGTAGAACTTGTTTGAAATGCTGCACTTCAATTTGTTTTTAAAAATTCCGTTGACACAAATATTGTTTACTGCTGCAAAGGTTGTCAACCTGAGAATAAAGCCCATCAAATAAAGTTAAGCAATTAATGTTTTAATTTTTGGCAAATTTAGGAATGAAAAGAAAACCAAAATTAAAGAAGCAAAACAATGCAAATAAATATTATGTAAAGAGTAAATCGAACAGTTCAACTCCCCCAGTGTACTAGACATCCAGTACGGTGATTAAAGCAAAGGTCTATCATGGTTTGATCATATTCAAACATTCCCAAGCGAAAGACTAGCCAATCAAACTCTACCAGAAGGTTGATCGAAATTTTTCCTGATTGTTTTTATTGCTTTAAACTGAGTGGGCCAACTGCATCACATGAGCACCACCACACTACACAACTGTTATTGCTTTAGACTGAGTGGACCAACTACGTCACATGAACACCACCACACAATTGTTATTGCTTTGGACTGAGTGGGCCAACTGCGCCACATGAATACCACCACACAATTGTTATTGCTTTAGACTGAGTGGACCAACTGCGCCATACGAATACCACCACACAATTGTTATTGCTTTAGACTGTGTGGACCAACTGCGTCACATGAATACCACCACACAATTGTTATTGCTTTAGAATGTGTGGACCAACTGCGCCACATGAATACCACCACACAATTGTTATTGCTTTAGACTGAGTGGACCAACTGCGTCACATGAATACCACCACACAATTGTTATCACTTTAGACTGTGTGGACCAACTGCGTCACATGAACACCACCCCACAATTGTTATTGCTTTAGACTGTGTGGACCAACTGCGCCACATGAATACCACCACACAATTGTTATTGCTTTAGACTGTGTGGACCAACTGCGTCACATGAATACCACCACACAATTGTTATCACTTTAGACTGTGTGGACCAACTGCGTCACATGAACACCACCCCACAATTGTTATTGCTTTAGACTGTGTGGACCAACTGCGTCACATGAACACCACCCCACAATTGTTATTGCTTTAGACTGTGTGGACCAACTGCGTCACATGAATACCACCACACAATTGTTATTGCTTTAGACTGAGTGGACCAACTGCGTCACATGAATACCACCCCACAATTGTTATCACTTTAGACTGTGTGGACCAACTGCGTCACATGAACACCACCCCACAATTGTTATTGCTTTAGACTGTGTGGACCAACTGCGCCACATGAATACCACCACACAATTGTTATTGCTTTAGACTGTGTGGACCAACTGCGTCACATGAATACCACCACACAATTGTTATCGCTTTTGACTGTGAGGATCAACACATAAATACCATACAACTGAGCTCTACAGCAGAACTCACTTGGCCCGGTCAAGAACATCGAAGGTGGTGAGGTTGTGCACGTTGATGGGCTGATCCAAGAGCTCAGAATCAGTAGCGGAGTACGAGGCCTGCACCAGCATCAAGCTTTGGACGTATGACAGCAGATACCTGACCACAAACCACGCAAATTAAGTAATTGATTATAAGAACTTTAAGCTATAAATACAATAAATACGAAGATAAGAGAACTTCTTCGGTTCTGGAGCAACAAGCTGTTTCTTTTTAAGATGTTTTCTGGACAAATGAAAGTGGTTTGCATCTCGGTAAAAAATACAGAGAAACTTCCCATGTTATTATTTTGTTAATTGTTTGAATTAGAACAATACGTACTTATTAGTTGAATACAAGCTACAATACCAAGGTTGAAGTAATATGCACGAATATACCATATATCATACTTGGAATCCGTTTACTTAATCTGCTTCAAAAAAATTAATTCAAATTCACTTAAAAAAACAGAAAATACTCCCAATGCCATTAATATTTTTGAGCGTTTTAACTTTGCAAGACTTAGCCTTCAAACTTGATGTACTAACAGATGATATCAAACATAGCTATCCACTTATAAAAACAGGTGTAACTCTCAAAACCTACATAAAGCACGCATTTAATCACGGCAAATATAAATGTCGTTTCTCAATCACAAAACATAATAATTTCAGTGCAGCACCAGTCAGACATATAACGCAATTTGCAGAAACAGAAAGAAGACAGTATTCGCAAAAAAGTAGCGATGTAGGAGCGGAACACGTTATGAAGGAGCAGAACACACTACTAAAGGAGCGGAACACACTACTAAAGGAGCGGAACACGTTATAAAGGAGCGGAACACGTTATAAAGGAGCGGAACACGTTATAAAGGAGCGGAACACACTACTAAAGGAGCGGAACATACTACTAAAGGACGTTACTTAAGGAGCGGAACACACTACTAAAGGAGCGGAACATACTACTAAAGGACGTTACTTAAGGAGCGGGACCAGAGCACCTGAGCAGAGAGCCCCCGTTCTCAGGCACGAGGGCCACACGGCGCGCGACGGTGAGCACCCTGGAGAAGCGGTGCCTCAGCGCCTCCTCAGTGCACACGCCTCGCTCTGCTGCCTCACTGCTTACGCTCCCCAGGATGCTCTTCACAAACTCATCCTCGCCTGCCCAAATGAGAAATCATCAACCTGAAAAAATTCCGCGCAATAGTGGAAGGGATTCAGAATAAATAGAGGAATACTTTAAATATAACAAAGTCATTCCTCCTACAAAGAGGGTGGTGGATACTAGATGAATTAATTTCAGCATGAAAAAGTAGGCTTCTGCAGCGTGGAAATCTCGGATATTGAAATGGGATGTAGGGCACAGAAAATGATAAAAATATCAATAAAGAAATACAATTTCTTCACTTACACATTGATATTTCACAAATAAGAAGGCCAAACTAAAAACGTTTTCATCAATTTGAGAACTCATTTGATATTAGGAAAATTTGCGTTACAAAAATATTTCGCTTTACAATAAATATCTTCCCTTACAAAAACCAAAATTTCTAGCTTTACGATATTGCTGATCATGTTCTTGCTAGTAAATTATAACACTGAACATGGAAATTCAAGTTTTCAAGAGTAGAGGTTGAATATCGAATGAATAACCCACCAGCTGACACGGAGATAGCAGTCAGGTGGCTCTTGAGAGGCAGCAGCTGGTCATCCCAGGTAGTGGCGCCTTCCTTTCCTAGCCTGCACAGAGCATAACCGAAACACTGGCATTTATACAAAAATCTTTATACATTTAATTATATTTTATAATAATATATTCATAATATATAAATATTACAGTATATTATATATGGTATTAATACTCCGAGTGCAGTACAATCACTTAAAGCACAGTTACAAGCAGCACTACACCACGATCCTGGACTGCACAAGAAGAATAAGTTCTCTAAATTGTCGAGAAGTTGTAAGAAGCAAACAAGAACTGCTGAACACTTCCGATTCTGGGCATGTTTAATGAGAAATGAAAACGCTTATTAACCGTTTCTCTTCAAAGTGGATTTCAAAATCCACTTCCATAAACAGCCCTAATATACAGTACAATACTCTACTCCTTGTGAAGTTTGTGCTCTTATGTGTCGTTCGAAGTTCAGTGTCGAGTGGCAGTCACTTCCTCACTGTGATTTACGTGATTACATGATGACAGTTTAATGATGGTGGTTGTAATAACGGTAATATGAATTCAAAATGCGGACGTTAAAGGGCTAAAACAGCCCAGTCTCGTCATGTAAGATTTAAAAAATAATTTTAAAACTCCAACAGCAGAGTTTCAGCTTAACCAGGCAACCATCGTCCTCACCTCATTGGAACACAAAATCCTGAGTAGGAAATAAACAAAAGCCCGTACTGGACATGATGTACAATTCTAGCTTAGGCCACAATTTTTGTGATGTTCATTGCCGCATTGCGCAAGGAGGTGGCAATGAAATAAAGAGAGGGGCGACTCCTCTCAAAATAAATACGTTGAAATGATTGTTTCCACCTCAAACGTGCACAGCGCTATACTTAATGCTATGCACAGTACCAACTAGAACCCCCAAGATGACGGTATGTACTGATACTGAAGATATTAATGCTATGCACAGCACCAACTGGAACCCCAAGATGACAGTATTTACTGATACTGAAGATATTAATGCTATGCACAGTACCAACTGGAACCCCAAGATGACAGTATTTACTGATACTGAAGCTATCAATGCTGCGCATACTACCAACTGGCCCCAAGATGATATTTTCTGATGCTGATGATATTCAACAATATCTACTGATACTGAAGATAGCCAACTGACCTGATGGTGTTGCGAAGGGCTTGGCAAGCTAACCAGAGAGCACGAGCCTCGTGAGCAGCGCGGTCTGCTTGAGCTCGTGCCTGCACTGCACTCTGCACACAAATCCCATTTTACTAACAAATTTTCGAATTTTTACTTAAGCATTTTGAAAGCCAATTATTCTCAAGGTGCAACGCAAGTGAATTAATGCGAACTGCGCGTATTCTAGAAAGAAGACAGTTACATTTTTTTTGTAATTCAATTCTAATTGAAAATCTAACAAACCAAATCGGCAGACAGAATATGCAAGCAAGATATTAATGAATTAGGTCCCCCAAAATACGCTGATATACATCTGGTATCCAACAGTACCAGGCGCCAGAGGATACAATTCAATAGTGTCTACTTGCTGAAATTTATTTCAATGCTATCAAATTGTTAAAAAATAAGTAAGTAATCGTTAAATGAATAAATACTTGAACTGAAAATTAATACCAACACAATCATTTGAGTAAGAGTTTATCAAAAGTAATACACTCTCGTAGCGAATTCAGTTGAGATTGATTTCATCTTTGGAGAAAGCAACAAGTTAACTGGACTAATTTAGCATACTGATGAGATATGCATAGGACACTATTGGGACATGTTCAGCGCGAAATAAATAATTATAGTCGTCAAGAAAATTTCAAATAGCAAATATTGAAGTTACTTCAAGGATGTTTTGGCAGTAGTTTAAGCGATAAAAACTTGAAGAACAGGTGGAAAGGTTTGAATCAAGCGCTAAATCACACCAGTTTAGGTAGGCTGGAAAATTACAACAGTAGACTCTCTACTCGTCACGTGCTGGCCAGGGAAATCGTGCTATCCACAATAAAAGACAAGTCCATCACACACTAAACGCACGAAAACGAATACATAATTCTCAACACTACCACCAAGCCAATAAGGGACTTACTGTACTCATAATTACTTGCAGACCAATCAAGAAATCAACTTGCACAATATCAAAAAAACACTGGTATTCACGAGCAAAAAAAAGCAGCACTTCACAGATCGACAGCTTACAATTTTGAACACAAAACCATAGCATGTGAATTTTTATATGACTCACCTGTGAAAAATTATATTGTTGTTTATGTTTGTCCCTAAATCACTCCGAGAAAGCCATGAAAAATAATCCATTTAAATAATCTAACCCATAAGCAGCTGATGTCCAGTAGCTGCCAACCATACCTGCAGACCGAGTAACTTTGCTCTGATGGTGGCGACGTCTCGATAGTGTCGGTCCTTCTCTTTGTTGATCTCGTCGTAGAGTTTGAGCTGCCAAGCTGCAGTAATTTCGTGTTCTTGCTTGCCAAGCACATCGGAGAGATGCTCTGAATGCGCCGCTGCCTGCCGCTTCAGCTGGCCACGCACTTCTGCCTCCAGTTCTTCTTGCTGGCGTCCCAAGTCAGACCTGTAATGCCATTCAGTATCACTTATACTCCCCATGTCGCCCGTAATAATACTGCAATAGATAAGTTTTAAGCCTCCCTCACCACAATAATGACGTTCAAAAAGAGGAAGAATGGAAGCACCATTTAGCATGAAATTAAAGGGAACGCAGAATCTATGCACAGGGTATGTTCCCGCGCAGATTAGATTAGTCGTTAGTTTTAGCCTCCCTACCCAGCAACAATTGCGATCCAAAGAGAGGAAGGAGGAAGGCACCATTTAGTATGGAGTTAAGGAAACGCGGAATCTACGCAGAAAGGCATAGAAACAGTTAGTTGTGAAAGAAGATTATGAAACAAGACCTAAGTTGAAGAAGACAGTAGTAGGTGCTGAAAAACAGGACAGCAGTGAACCGAGAAAAGGTGGTCCTTAACATAACAAAAACATTTTATTTCAACAAAAAGAAGGCCTACCTAACTCTCAGCTCAGGCCCTCACATTGTCCCCCTGGGAGCGCTAGTTCCCATAGATACAATTGAATCCCCCTGAGGGGATGTTCCCGCGCAGGATCCCGTGAGCATAGAAACAGTAAGTTAAGAAGGAAACAGTAAGTTAAGAAGGAAGGTTAGGAAACAAGATAAAAGTTCAAGAAGAAAGTAATAGTACCTACAAAAATGATCAAGATTTCATAAGGAGCGCCACGTGACGCGACATTCCCCCTCGAAAGCTCGAGTGTAACTGATGTGGCTTCTGGAGTCATGAGCTCTGATTGGCTAATTGCTAAATAGTTTTGGCCAGTTATAACGCCGCTTTCATCAGTGCTTTTTCAAAGCGAAGAAACCGCTGGTATGTTTTCTACCCAACAAGGCTTCAAATGTGTCAATCACCTGCGCTGCAGCTATACCTGACATCAAGTTACCAGTGCTGCAGCTGTTTCTGACATCTTGTCAGCTGAGCTGTCGCTGTACCAGACACTCAGTTTAAAGATTAGATTATAAGTTAGTTTAAGCCTCACTAACCGCTACAAAAAAGAGCGTATCGAAGAGAAGAGGAGGAAGGCATCATTTAGTATGGAGATGAGAGAATGGGGAATCTATGCAGAAAGGTCATAGAAACAGTAAGATGAGAAAGAAGTTCATGAAACAAGATCAAAGTTGAAGAAGAAAGTAGTAGGTGCTGAAAAAACAGGACAGCAGTGAACCGAAAAAGATGGTCCGTAACAAAACAAAAACCCATTCTATTCTAACAAAAAAGAAAGCCTACCTAACCTTCAGCTCGGGCCTTCACATTGTCCCCCTGGGAGTACTCAGTTTAAGCAGCAGCTGTATCTGACACTCTATAAGCTTTACCTGAGAGCCAGTTCCCCAGGACGTCCAGGTCCACCAAAAAAGTTATTACATGAAATGCGTTACACATTGGATTTTAAAAATTTCTTAATATAAGTTCCTTAGCTGACAGACATCCATACGAGGCGTACTATAGCCATGTCGGGGGTCAATTATGTTATTGAGAATAACAGTCGAAATGTCATCTCTTGCATATTTTATATACAAAGAGATTGCTAGTTGAGATATAACGAATAGAGAGCTTGACTTAAGCCCGTGAGGCTTACATTAACTAAACATGGAATCCTGTAGAAACATGATTTCATGTAATTTATTTCAGAACTCTTAACTTAAATGCACTTAAGAACCTATTACACAAGAACACCAGGTCTCCAGGACGTCCACACTACCGAGGGAGGTTACCTGTGCTGCAGCTGGAGCTGGTGGCGCAGCTTGTCCAGCTCGGCCTGTAGCACCGACTCAGAGATGCCGCCAGTGCCGTCCTCCAGTGGTCCACGTGCCCTGATGTCCTCCAACATCTGCATCAATGCAAGAAATGTTCACTCTTATGAAATTGTGGACGAAAATCAATAAAATGTAATTGAGATCAGTTAACTTATTCAAAGGAAAGGTCAGAAGGGTTACAGAAAATGTGAAAATTTGAGAGAAAAATCAACACGCGCTTGTGAAAATATGGGATAAGTTTGAACTTTGTAGGTTTGGGGAGACTGATGGACAAAATCGATGGTAGCTAGTTGTTGAATTATAAATAGTGTCTCAATCCCAGGGTCAAATGGAAATGAACTGAATTGTGGAAAATATGGCATGGTTTTCAATGAAACTAGGCAATTTTCGCACTTCATTTAAACTATAAGTTATTAATGTCAAATGTTATTTCACGAGCCTACTACAGTAAACCACTTCAGCATTAATACTCAGAATTCAGAGGAGCCAAAGAAATAACCCCAACAGATTACTCCCCACATTAAAGAATTAAATTTACTTCAGATGGTCAACACAAAGTAATCAACATAATACTGTACCAAGTACTGAAAAAAGACACGAAGTACAAATAAAACTGTACAAAGCCCTGAAAAAACACTGAGTATCGAGTAAAACCATACAAACTACATGGACTAAACAAAACCTACATAGGTACTGCAAAACGGATTTTCCCTCAAAACGAGCTCTCAAGTTTATTGACCTTTTGTTTCTCGAAAATTTGCTTCTGGAGGAGCTGTATCTTGTTGTAAGCATGCCCCAGGAGCAGCTTGAGCTGCTTCTCAGCGTCCACGTCGCTGAGGCCAGGCAACAACTGCTTTATCTCGGCCGCCAGCTGCGTGCGCGCGTCCCTCAGTGACGTGACCATCAGCTCTGCACACACAACCCAGTCAGTCAGAGCTCATGTACTGTGGCTATGTGACTTGGTCTCGTTCAGGTAAATGGCCATTAATGTATGCGGCAACTTGGCCAGTTTCGGTGAGGTTTAGCCCCAGCTGTGCTAACTAGTGATATGTTGATATCGTCGTAATCTCCGAGCTATTCAGGTGAACAATCCTAGAAAGCCATTAGTGGTTAAGGCATCTCTTACTCGTAAGGCTTCAATATAATGTTGTCTTAAAAGGAAGAACGGCATATTAAGCTACGGAAGCTTTGAGCTCTGATTAAAAAAAATTAACTAAATACTGAGGTATAGTTGAGAGAACACTTGAGAAGGTAACAAATATTGAAATGCAACACGATAGCTGGCCTGGGGATGGATTAAAGCACCAATGCTGTAAATGAGACGTGTTAGAATCGAGTTTTGCATTTCGTAACTAGAGCTCTCAAGTTAAAATAACTAATGAGTAAATTTTGCAACTGAAGTGTTATAAGTAAGGCATAAATGATGTGACGCTCCTGCTGCTACGAAGTAAAGGAGAACATAAACTAAGGAAGCTGGAATACAGTGAAAAAAGAGTCACACTTCTCCACCTCCCGTTCTGAGCTGCAAAATCCTGGAGTAACTGCACCCCCACTCCATAAGTTAAGGCTTAACCGACGATAATTCTAGGCTTAACTTCCGCCAAGTTTGGTGCGTTTACACATTACTTGTGACATTCATGAACAGAAATGTAAGTTTCCAATGTCTAACCTTTCAGTGTCGTAAAAAGGGTGAACTTCCTTCACTGAAAATAGTTGCCTCACTGACCAATACAGAGAGGTCATTTCCTGACCACAAGACTTCAGCAAAATATTGGTACCATCACTGACCAACACCCAGTCAGGTGTTGACACCATCACTGACCCAGCAAGGCGTTAGCACCATCACTGACCCAGCAAGGCGTTAGCACCATCACTGACCCAGCAAGGCGTTAGCACCATCATTGACCAACACACAATAACGGGGTTAAAATGATACCACGGCCTAACACCCAAATGTTGGCACTATCACTACTTGCTAACTCCCATCACGGGCTTGACACCACGTCACTGCCCAACACAAAGGCGTTGGCGCCACCACTGACCAACATTGAGCATGGTGTTGAGCGAGTTGGTCATCACCTCCTTGACCTTCACAACAGCAGGCCCCAACTCAGCAATAGTTCTCTCCGCAGCCCCCACAGCGCTCTCTTCCGCACCACCGGAACTCTTTGACGACGCGATCTCGGTTGCTAGTTCCGTCATCTTTATTCTGGGATTAAAATGTCATACCTGAAGTTAGCTCACACGCAAACTGATAGGGATGTCTAATTTAAATAGGGCAGGTTTCTAAAATGAGCTATTTTAGCAATGACAGATGATTCTAATTGGAAACTGAAGATTAGTACAAGTTTCAATTTCAGTTTGAATGTGGGAAATAACCCACAAAATGTGGTTGGAACCCAATTAATATGAACTACGCATTCACCTTAACATGTAAATACACACAACATCTTGCATACAAATAACTGAAATCTTCAAACGAAAAAAGCATTACAGTTACAAAACGAGTCCCCATCGCAAAGAACATTTATTGGTCAATATAAGTGACAAATGAACTCGTTTTGTGAAATTTTATGAGATGCTACATTTGGAAGATACATTTTCAGCAGAAATTTCTAAGTAGTTTTTGTGCACAGTACAATTTTTGCCAACTAAGTTCCATAGTAACATAGAAGTACTGTTGCGCTACAGCGTAGCCAGAGTTAGGATACATAAGATAAGATAGTCAACATATTCTAATGGCGCAACTCGTTCCATGCAATATTGTAATTCAGCGCGTGATGTACAGCAGGAAAATCAGTAATGTTGAAAGCCACCACAACTTAATTTTAATTTGGCAGCCAGGAGCCACAAAATATTGAAGAAAAGAATTGAAAATTGAAATACATTTAAGTATAAATCAGTGAATAATTAATCACATACTTTCCACAACCTTATTTACTTTCAATCAGATATATCTTACAAAGTCAAATGCATAACAATCTTTCCAATTATTACAACCTGCATATTAGGTCTCGGAAACAAAGATCATTACTTTAAAATTCCATTGACACTCATGATAGTTGATTTACTGTAGTCTTTGAAATCCCCTTTAAATTGATATGCTCCAGGGCTCAGTAGCGGCAGCTTAGTTACACATGTCTTAGCACTAGATTTCTCAAGCTCGCACACTGCAATGATCAGCAAGTGTTGCACCTTAAAGGAAAACTATTTACTAAAAAAGGAACATGTTGAGCTGGAACTTACACGGAGAGTCCTGTTGAAATGCTACGGTTGCATTAATTGGTCACTGTAAGAATTTTAATTAACAGAAACAGCCATCAACTCAGTCATAGATTAGAAAAGCATCAATGGAATTCAGGCTCTTAGTTTAAACGCTTCACATCACAAAAGAAGGCATTCACTGCGCGTTTTGAACGCTTCACACCACAAGGAAGACATTCACTGCGCGTTTTGAACGCTTCACACCACAAAAGAAGGCATTCACTGCGCGTTTTGAACGCTTCACACCACAAAAGAAGGCATTCACTGCGCGTTTTGAATGCTTCACACCACAAGGAAGACATTCACTGCGCGCTTTGAACGCTTCACACCACAAGGAAGACATTCACTGCGCGTTTTGAACGCTTCACACCAAAGGAAGGCATTCACTACGCGTTTTGAACGCTTCACACCACAAGGAAGGCATTCACTGCGCGTTTTGAACGCTTCACACCACAAGGAAGACATTCACTGCGCGTTTTGAACGCTTCACACCACAAGGAAGGCATTCACTGCGCGTTTTGAACGCTTCACACCACAAGGAAGGCATTCACTGCGTGTTTTGAACGCTTCACACCACAAGGAAGACATTCACTGCGCGTTTTGAACGCTTCACACCACAAGGAAGGCATTCACTGCGCGTTTTGAACGCTTCACACCACAAGGAAGGCATTCACTGCGCGTTTTGAACGCTTCACACCACAAGGAAGACATTCACTGCGCATTTTGAACGCTTCACACCACAAGGAAGACATTCACTGCGCATTTTGAACGCTTCACACCAAAGGAAGGCATTCACTGCGCATTTTGAACACTTCACACCACAAGGAAGGCAATTAACTGCGCGTTTTGAATGCTTCACACCACAAGGAAGGCATTCACAGCGCGTTTTGAACTCTTCACACCACAAGGAAGCAGGGTTGGCACATAAAAAACCCACCTAAAAAAACCCATACTAAAAAACCCACTAAATAGTGGGTTTTTTTGAGTTTTACTATTATGTAAATTTTCAAGCTTATAGAATAAAAATGAGCTAAGTATTTATCTTGTCAAAACAAGCATCTAAGTCATGTGCATGACTATGACAAGAAAACATTGAAAAACAAAACACCAACCCTATACAAATCAAATTAGAAAAAACCTTAATCACAAAAAACTCGAGAGACTAATATATTTTTATGAATTCCATTTCCAAAGTAAAAAAAAAAAAATTAGAAACAAATGCAGTTCACCTACTTAATATAGAGACTTCTGAATTTTCCCTGTCTTCTAGACTAGACTGCTACTAAAATACTGTGTTTCTCTTTCTACATCCACTGCCATTTCATCGTTGTCATCCACATCATGATCATTGTGAGGTAGCGATATCCTGAGACCAATTTCTGTGCACGTTCTGATCCTAATCTATTTTTCAATTTATTCCACACAATTCCAAATGTTGAGAAAATTCTCTCAATGGATCCTGACCTTGCGGGGCAAGAATGAAGATTGCTTATAAACTTGCAGAAACCCTCTGCCATGTTTTTTCATGAATCTGCATTTTCTGCTGTTTCATGTCTTGAATATCCCACAATCAACGAGGAGTCATTGTCTTAGTGATTTTCTCATTGAACATGTGTTTTGGGAAGATGTTGGAGTCCTTCAATTTATAGGAATAAAGCGCACCGATGAACTCCGGATTGAACTCAGCCAACCACTCTTCAATATCAGTCTCCTGTGAGAGCTTTGCCTTAAATGTTGTAAAATGAATCATCAATATCGAGTTCATTATCTTGTTGATCAGTCTAATGTGAAACTAGGCTAAGTGAATTAGGTTAAACATTATTGTACATCCTAGAATTATGTAATGGTAGGATGCCCTAGAAGTTGCTGAACTTATTCGGGCCCACAGGTAGCTATACTCAAATTTGACCATTGTATTAGACTTAAGAAACATTCAACCTCTGTATCTCCTGTGGTAAATAAATTGTTTAAATTGAAATAAGTCTAACAATTATAGTCAGATGGGGCAAGACACGACCGCAGCCATCATGGGGTGAGAAAGTTAAGAAACGACTGGCCTAAGGTGAGCATTCAAGCTACACTGGAACAAATTTGACGATGGAATCTGTTAGAGCATTTACTTCCAATCATTTTAGTGTTTGTTGCTATATTGTACTGCGAAAAGTGATTTTTTTGGTATATAAAAAAAAAAATTTGGCATGTCACTACATGTTGTAACAAGTATCAGTGTGGTTGACTGACTTGACTTGCGCTGCTAAGCACTCCAGCTCACACAATACACATGTTAAATTGTTAACAGCATGACTAAGTGACGTGCAGCTGTCTTGCTTCAAGTTGCTTGTGGTGGTTACTTATGATCTGGATGGTGCTTCCCTCTCCCATGACTTGCACCTGTCTGCTGCTAAAACAACTTACTATGAATTGACGAGCATAGCAATTCTCATTGCACATCTTATATCTTTACAGACTGCAGAGATCTTTACATATGGTAATTGGTAAATGGTAATTGTGATGGACAAACTTAATTCATATATTGTTCATATAATGTAATAATTCATGTAATAATGTAATATAATGTTGGAAATAAAGTAATCAAATAACAATATTTACTCAATAAGTGTATGTATATAAATCTGAAATAGGGGCAACGGGAGTTGTGTGAATAACTCTTTTAAACAAAAACAGGTATTACAAAAAACCCAATAAAGCCCAAAAAAAAAAACAATAAAACCCATACAACCCAATTTAACCCCAAAAAACCCAGGTGGGTTGGGTTTTTTTAAAAAACCCAGGGTTTTTTCCATCCCTGCAAGGAAGACACTCACTGTGCGTTTCTGAACGCCTCTTCAGCAGCAGTAACGGCAGCTCCAATGCTCGCCTTCACGCTGTCATCGATAGTGCCCTTGTCTACTGACTGGAGGAGGAACAAATTGTCATGAATATTGCTTGATTAAAACTCACGCATAGTAGTTACTGAAGTAATCGCAGTGACAGACAGAGTTTCAATGCTAGAAAAACTGGAAAATACATACACAGGTCACCATGGTATATTTGTATATGTTTGAGGCAAAATAAAACTGGAAAGTCTGAGTACAATAAAATCAAACACTTTGATTTTCAAATTAATAAACATCAAGGAACAGATAGAAAAAATTACTGATCATAAAGAAATTAGGATGAAGAGATCATCATCAGCAAAAATGTTTTTCAGCAAATCCGGATCAAAATCAACCCAATATCACACCTAAATTTTCCACCTCCACTAGGAAAGCATAGCTAAAATATGGATGAGAATTATAAATGACTGCTCTTTGACTGAAGGAAGCAAGTGCGGCGGTAATGTGGGAGTAAAGCACCACCGCCACGCAGCACACTAACCTCACCTCAATGATGGCGAGTGGCTGCATTTGCACAACACATCAACCTTACCTCAACCTCAATGATGGCTAGTGCCTGCTTTTGCACAAGGCACAGAACGCAACCTTACCTCAATGATGACAAGAGCCAAAATACCAGAGCTTGCTTCTCCACAAAACCAACACCAAACTTACCTCAATGATGGCTAGTGCCTGCTTTTGCACAACGCACAAGATGATAGCCTTACCTCAATGATGGCAAGTGCCTGCTTCTGTACAACAGCAGCAGCACGTTCAGCAGCATCAAGGGCGGCAGTGACACTTGCGTTGGCTTCCTTAGCAGAGGCAGCCAGCACGGCACCCAGATCTGCTCAGGACAGCATGCTCCAATTGCCTACATCTTTTTTAGTCACGGACAACAAAAAAAGTGGAGGGATGTGCCAACGAGACTGTAGATTTCAACAGAATGTAGCAATTTGATTTTCTTGATCAAAATAGCATGGATAAATGAAGTGATCACGCAAGGAAGTCACGCGTCTTAGTGTATTCTGGTATAAATATAAACTATATTTCAAAGAATCGCGTATGCATTCATTCATTGCAAAAAAACTCCTTGGTTGAAACTGCAAATACACACCAAGGTGCTATTTCAGACACGTGTGTCTAGTGCAGACAACTGCACATTTTTTGTAGTTAAATCCTTCACAATTTCCATGATTTAACAAACTTTGCAATTGCATTTCAATCTTGATGAGTTAAATTCAAATACAAAACTCATATACTCTGTCAGTTGTGCCCCCGTACTACATGAATACTAAATTTACATGACTACATAAAAATCACTCAAATATAAGAAGCAAAACAAAAAGTTACAAATTCAAACAAGGTACCAGGAATGGCAGTAACGATGCACAGATCTAAATGAGCAAGGATCATAATACAAAGATTGATAAAAATTCGGTTTTGAAAAATGAATAATTCTTTCTAGCATTGCAAGAAATTTAGGATGTGGGTACCAAAACCATAGCGACCCATGCTTTTCAAAGAAGTAACAGAACAAAATCACAAGGATGCATCAAGCTCTACATAGTTGAGTAGCACATCACCTCACACAGAACTTTGGTAAATTTTCCTGAGTTTGCTACTGCGATTTGTTCATTTTAATACTTATTTTATAGTTTGCACATTTAACGTTTACACAAAGGGTACACACAGAATAAATGTTTTCTGAAGAGTAGAGAAAACAGAGCAATGCTTTGACTGCTCTGCTCCTTGATCAGAATTTAACTCTTTAACGTCCGCATTTTGTACTCATATTACCGTTATCACAACCAGCATCACTGAACTGGCACCCGCATTATGTACTCCCCAACATCACAACGAGGAAGTGACTGTCACTCGACAATGAACTGTTAAGAATACATTAGAGCACGAATTTCACAAGAAACAAAATACACTAGAGCTGTTTATGAAAGTGAATTTTGAATTTCCACTTTGACGATGAAGGGTTGAGCAGCACACCTGAGCACCACCACCACCAAAGTGCCCGAGGGACAGGGAGAAGCAGCAAAGTAAGGAAGAGGTTGCCAACCTTTCTTAATGGAGTCCACAGCTGCAGCAGCAGCAGGGGACGTGGGGGGAGGTGGGGGAGAGGGAGCAGCAGCGGCAGCAGGCACAACAGCTGACAAGCAAAAAAATACTCGCAATGCAAAAAGAAAAAAATGACTACAAATTTACCATGGTACCTATTCAAGGAATAACTCCAAAGAAAATTATGCTAATTCAATAAAGCAGTGCACTAAATGGTCATAAATTTTATTTTATGCTAGGTGCAAAAGGTTAAAGCGTGACTACTTATCTCAGAACTAATGCTGCTATGTCAGTAAGTGGCAGCATAAGCAAACCTTTAAATCGCTGCAACACTACTAGATAATCCTAGACTGCCAAAATTAAGAAGATCACATCTGTTCATGCATCATTATTAAGGGGGTCACTTCACGATTTTAGTTATTTTCATCCGATTCGTTTGAAATTTGGCCAGTATATGTATTTGTTGAGAGTGCTCATTTTTTACCCATTTGCCCATATTGTCGCATGATTCTTATGAAATTTGACTGTTATATGTAATTTTTAAAATGAAACACCATTCCATCTCCTCATTTTTTCGATTCAGGCCTTAGTTTCTTGAAAAATTAGACATATTGGTTTTTTAATATTTCAAATGAATAGAACTCATTGAGTTTTTATGCTAGAACAAAAACAAAGACAGTTTTAGAATCCTGGGAACATTTCTAACAAAAGTACGATAGAAAATTTGCAATTTTCATGAAATCAAAAATTCCTGATTCGTTTGAGCTCGCGTTTGCAGCGCCACAAAATTTTAGGACCAAATAGTCCACCACCTAAGGGTCCTTTTTCAACAACAACCAAAAAATGGACCCCAGTTGGGCACGCGGGCCAAATGTGGCCTGAAGTGACCTCCTTAAACAAAAAATTAAAATAGTAACAATAACAGCCAAAGAGAAAAGCCTGGCTAACGACAACATTTCATTCCATTTTCTTATCTAGATTTTTGAAACTAAAACAAAAACCTTGATTATGTTTGTGAAGTTTAGTGTGAGTGTTGTGAATTGAGCTTCTCTGCAGTCACCGAAATACAGTATCGACTGAACCAAAAAAATTGAACAGATTGCTATTATCTTCATCATTATAGTAGATGATCACACCAAAAGCAGTGCATATTCAATAGGGTCTTTCATTGGAAAGAAATATTTTCCTAGGACTTCTCAAATGCTTCATTATTTTTCTGTTGTCAGAAAACAATTTTGATTATAAACATCATTATTATTAAACTAGTGTGCACGGCCCGTCAAAAATAACGGGATTCAATACCTTTCTTGAACAAATTTTCCAGATGTGAATAACAATCAAATATATCCATCCTAACAGTACTCGCGATATTAATATTCTTGTACTTTTGCACTGGTGAAACTCGTACCACAGATCCGGTCATTATAACTACCCTTACACAAAAGCAATGTAGGAAGCGGACTCCAAACAAATAAACCTAGGGTTTTATTAGGTAGTAGCAGGACCCGTGGAAATTCCTTGAACAATGTCATCGTTAGGCTAGGTGGACCCGTGAAAAATTATGTCAATATTGCCTAACCTATGCCAACCTATCCTATCCTAATCTGACCAAACCTCTCCTAAACAAACCTGATAAAATGCCCCAACATATCAATGCATGTAAAGGCCATCTTCCAAAGTTATGCTGAGGAATTTGATATCCATGATACCGTAAACTTAAACATCCTATGTTTCTTATGAAGCGGACACCAAACAAATATATAAATAAACACACAACGGGTATTATTAGGTAAGATAGAAAGCTGTAGCCTCCCTTAATCATGACAAAGATGTTCCAGGAGAGGAAGGAGGAAGGCACCATTAAGTATGGAGTTGAGGGAATGCGGAATCTATGCACAAGGTGCACAGAAACAGTAAGCTAGAAAGGAATTTCATAAAAGAAGAAAAAGTTGAAGAAGAAAGCAGTAGGTGCTAAAATACAGGACAGCAGTGAACCAAAAATAGATGGTCCGTAACAAAACAAAATCCTATTCCATTTCAACAAAAAAGAAGCCTACCTAACCTTTAGCTCAGGACCTCACATGGTCCCCACTGGGAGCGCTAACTCCTATAGATACAATAGTTGTATCCCCCTGAGAGGTTTAATTACATACAATTAACCTAAATTATTAACAAGAATTCTCCCTCCGACCACAAAACAACATTGGTTCAAAAACTTCTTCAGCAGTGAAAGAAATCACCAGGACAAGGGAAACATTTGAGTACAAATTGAAAGTGTGCTCAACACTTGAAATAGAGATCAGGCTGTCAGCTGTCATGGCTCTACTCAATACAGAGTTGCTAAAATATTGAGAAAAGAAGCACATGAGAAGAAAATCGTCAAAAATCATAATAAGAAAGCCATTTTATCAGAACTTTTCAGCCCTAACATGAAAATGTATTCACAACTGAAGGTAGTTTAAGCTGAGGGCAGTCGTAACATACTTTTACTTTGGAGCATGCAAAATATATACATTCAGGTACGATGTCAAAATAATATGTACAAAATAGCAAAGACAATTTTATAGATTTGATTGCATCAACAATGCAAAAATTTATTATATGTTAGTTTTAGCCTCCCTAACCACCACAAAGAGGTTCAAAGGGAGGAAGGATGAAGGCACCATTTTTTATGGAGTTGAGTGAACGCAGAACCTATGCACAAGATGTGTTCCCCCACAGGATCCCATGCGCATAGAAACAGTAAGTCAAGAAGGAAGGTTAGGGAACAAGATAGAAGTTGAAGAAGAAAGGCAGAGGTACTGAAAAACAGGGCAGCAGTGAACCAAAAAAAAAGTGGTTCTTAACAACACAAAAAACATTTATTTCAACAATAGAAAGGCCTAGCTAACCATTAGCTTGGAACCTCACATATTCCGCCTGAGAGCGTCAATTTCCATAGATACAATCAATAGTTGTATCCCGTGACAGTGCAAAAATTGATTAAAAATTCTGAGACAAGGGTGCGACGGCTTGATATTACCTAAGTAATATGAAATATTAAAGGATTGCAGCCCAAATAAAGTACTTTACCTCTGTAATTAAAGCTCGTAACTAAGCAAAATCAAAGCTCATGAAAAATAAGCCCAAATGTGACCACTTTATTTTTTTTTTCTTTCATGCTGTAGTTTAGCCAAAATTTTTCCAAGATTTGATAAGTTAGTTCAGGGTCTCTAATCCCAAGAAAAGTGTTTCTAAGAGAAGATAGATGAAGGTAACATTTAATATAGAGTTAAGAGAATGGTGAATGCATGCTAAAGTGTGTCCAACAAACCTCCATGAGCATAGAAATGGCAAGTTAAGAAGGAATTTTATGAAACATGATAAAACTTGAAAAAAGTGATAGGTGCTGAACAGAGCCGCAGTGAACGGAAAAAAGATCGTTCGTAACTGAACAAAAAACCTATTCTATTTCAACAGAAAATAGATCTACCTAACCCTCAGCTCAGGACTTCACATTTTTAAACTGAAGGTGCTAATTCCCATAGATATAATAGTAGAATCCTACTAAAGAGGAACTTTGAGTTTCTGTAAGGAGGAATTGCGTTTCCTAATGAAGATTGGGAAATGTTGCAGACTAACTTTTTATAAACGGCCAAATGGCCAAATGATCTGAGAATGAAAGTTGTTACAGTATATAGTTTTTTTTTTGTGCAGACAAATTTCAACCATCGGTAGAAAAACTCAAAATTAATTGATGTACACGAATGATAAAATGCCAAAAACTTCTTAGTTTTCGAGTTATAATGAGTAAACAAAAATGAATAAAATAGCAAAAACAATTTTATAGACAGGAACTAAGGAGTTTTTGGCATTTTATCATTTGTGAAAATCATTTTTTTTTAGTTTTCCCACCTATGGTTGAAATTTTTCCGCACAAAAAAAATATGTAATGCACTGCCAAAGAACCAGCACACATGCACAAAAGCCATACCTGCAAATTCTCCAGAGAAAGAACAAATTATTCTACACACTGATACATATATATACATTAGGGTCAATACCTTCAGGTTTTTCCTTGGGCTTTTCAGCAGCTTCTTGCTCCTTTTTCTTTTCCCTTTCCATTTTTTTCTTCATGATGGAACTCTGGGAGTCTTCGGACTTGTCAGCAGGAGGGGACGGCTTCACCTGCGCGGCAGGCTTGGCAACAGGAGGTGGGAGCGCAGCAGGTTTAGGTGGGGCTTTTTTGACCGGAGGTGCAGGTATGGGAGCCGGCCCTAGAACTGCGTCGGTGAGGTACTGCATTCCGGGAATGTTGTCAATGGCCTGCAAGACAGATTAGATTATTGGATAGTTTAAGCCCCCCTACCCGCAACAACTGTAATCCAAAGAGAAGAAGAAGAAGGAAGGCACCATTTCAAGGGAAAGCAGAATCTATGCTTAAAGGGCATGGAAACAGTAAGTTGAGAAAGAAGTTCATGAAACAAGATCAAAGTTGAAGATGAAAGTAGCAGGTGCTGAAAAACAGGACAGCAGTGAACCAAAGAAAAGATGGCTCTTAACATAACAAACATTTTATTTCAACACAAAGAAGGTCTACGTAACTCTCAGCTTAGAACCTCGCATCTTCCCCCTGGAAGGCCTGCAAGACAACACAACAGGCACTCAATTATGGTGTTAATTAATTAGAGTACACAGCCATGACGGAATTCAATGTTTTCCTTAAATAAATCTTAGAAATGTGGGTGCTAAACTAATATATCCATTCTAATAGTACATTTGATTAAAATGTTTTTGTACTAGTGCACTAGTAAAACTCGCATCACAGATACGGTCACTAAGCATCCTTTAAGAGCATGAAAGAGAGATGGTCTAAGCAAGCAAGCAACAACTGTGTATCATCTGACGGTGGACAGCGTTTTCTTTTATGCGATACGTTTTAACTAATTACGAGACAATTGCAGCTTCAAGCAGTAGCATGCAATAGCTCAGGTCTGTGAAACCTCACAGAGCATGTTAACTGTTGACTTCATACAGACTATAAAGCCTGATTTTTGACTGGCATTAGACGATCAATTGTAATTTGTTAAATAGAAAATTCACGGTAAGGTTAAGACAGGTTAAGTTAACTTAGGTTTTTAAGGACAGGCTAGGACAGATTGAAGGGGACGAATGGTTTTTCTTGTAATTCTTCAAAAATTAGTGAAAGATACTTCAAGAGCAAAATAAGCTTGGAGGTATTTACAACATGTTTAGAACATTTGAATGGATGTTCAGAGCCCAAAAATTTTTTAAATTTACCCACACCCCCTCCTCCCCTCTCCCTCAAAGGGAAATTTCTGAAAATCTTATTTCTCAGCCAATATTGTACATAGAGACAATTATTTTTTTGTTCGATTCACAATAATTTCTATTGTGTTATTGTTTGATTCACAATCACTTTTATTGTGTTATTAACTAAAAGATCCTAGAAGTGGGTTCAGGCTCCGCAAGCTCCGCGGGGTGAGCTAATAATAAATTACGAAGTATTCAAACGTTCTTTAACAGCTCAATCGGGCAAAAAAATAAAACCTGCCGCTCTAACTTGTAAAATACTCGTTTGCAGCAAAAAGTGTATAGGAGAAAAGTAGTTCTACAAAAGAAAAGTAGTTCCTGCCACTATAACTTGTAAAATAGTCATTTCTGACGAAAGGTGCACAGAAGAAAACTTGTTTATTTTTATCTAATTAACTAAGTTTCGGCAAGAAAAATTTGAAAAGCAATTACTGGCAAACATTCAACATTAACCTTATATTTTAGAGAAATAATTAAATAAACCTCTATAAATAAACCAACTTATCATTAAATATATCATTTCAATATGAATATTCCAATCATTTTCAATAAACCAAGAAAGTAATTTTACTTCTGTTTGTAACAAAAATTCCTCTAATACCATATGATCAGTTAAAAGGTATTTTTTGAACCCATTACGGTTAGCATCCTGTCAGGACTAGAATTACTGATGCTATGACAATTCAAGTACTACCTGAAAACTTTCTCACAAGCACAACAGAGCCATGTAATCAGTGAGAACCAAGGTAGAGAAAACAAGGTAGTCATTTCTATGGGGTAAAATACATCTCCTCTTGATCTCCAAGCCAATAGAATGGCTTCATTTCACATCAACTTGATGATGTCACCATGGTGACATGTTGTTAGGTCAACAATAGTGGTGCCAGATTTAGTGCTAGCAGTGTTGTCAGATACAATGTGAGCACAGCTTTTCACAGCTATTGGTTTATTGCCTTGTTACTTTTCCCCCACAGTTGACTAAAAAAAGACTGGGTTGACGCTACTCTTTTCTTCTACTGTGGTGAGCACCACTCACCTTTCTGTTCTCTTCACTCCAGGCAGCATAGCCGAGCCCACCACCAAGACCTGCTACAGCACCACCAGCCACAGCTGCCACGGCCACTCCTGCTCCAGACTTGCCGGCTGCTTGCTGCTGCGACTGATGACGCACATTCTGGAGTGCCTGCTAAACATGTGACATTTAGGTAGGAAATATTTTCATTTTTTCCATAATCGCGCATCGGATGGCAACACTACAATGGACGCTTCCTTCCGACGCACTCGATCATTCCCGCCATTTAAGACAAAAATGAGCATACTACTAGGGTAATTCATCAAATATCAAACAGAAACCACGTGTGACTGGAAACAACCTTCATAAATAGGTAACTTTTGCTCTGAATAACTGTGGCGGGCCTCAAGATTATTCTTGAACAGTTGCTTTCTTGTTCTGTGATGTCGCTTTAAAGACAACGTAGATTGTTGGAATTTATTCATTGTTCTAAAAATCGAACTCTTTAATAACCTAATTTCATCAATTTCAAACATGAATCGAACAAGAATTTTGATCCAAACAGGTTTTTTGTTCGAATTTTGAATCCGAACACAACTTACTAAAAACTATATAGGCCTATCAAGGATTAGGGAAAAAAGGCTGTGAGATACCCTATATCAATATATTTAAGGAGCGCTTTCTTCTTTATACTACAGTACATTTTCTAGATCTTAGATTTACGATTATGGCTAAGTACTGCAACGTAGCCTATATCGTCTGGGGAGGTAGACCGAGCTTGTATACAGTTAAGACGGAGATATTATTTTATTCTACTTATTTTTGTAAAAAATATATTCTTCAGTAATTAAATTGACTTTTTATTGACCTTTGACCCGTATAATACACTTTGTAATGTTAAGCACGTCCGTATATATTGCCATAGGCTAATCGACACGAAATAAATTCCTTTTTAACTCAATAGACTTCCGCACAACTAGATATGTCTCAAGACTATACCTAGCCAATTATACTTACACAATGGACTTCCGCACAAATAAATAAATAAGTAATGAAGGCATCTACGGATGCTTTATTTCCAATTTCAAGCCTGATACATATCACATTGTACATTGGATTTTCAAATGCCTCATAACTAACGCCAGGACGCTTTCCCCCGGTCAAGACCGGTACCCATTTCAGACACCTGGGTAGAGTGGGGTATTGTGCTTGGAATTTTTCCCCTATACCCAACAGAGAAAATCGCCACCAGCGCCGGGACTCAAACCAGGGTCTGCCTACACGGAGGCGGGTTTGATAGCCGCACGGCTACGACGAGCACAACAGAGAAAACTGATGAAAGTTTGTTGTGCAGAGGGGATTATCAATTGTGCCGAGGGGGGGATTCCCTCCCCACTGCACAACGGACCCTCTGTACAACAAACAAGGCGTTCCTCTTACAAATATATTCTTCATTAATTAAATTGACTTTTTATTGAACTTTTACCCGTATAATACACTTTGTAATGATAAGCCTGTGCATATATATTGCCATAGGCTTGTGGAAGGTTGCTAATTTTCTGTAGCACCTCCCTCGAGTCTATCATGGGGTTTAAGGCATGGTAAGGGATAGTAACAAATTGGTCGGAGAAATGGGTTTATTGTTTAGATTACTGAGGCCAGTAATCTCAAGAAGTAACGAGAACGTAAAATAGTGATTGTTGCAATTGGAATGCCATATTTTACTGAGGCAGCTCGGTATGTTGAGGATCCATTTTTAACCTCTGCAATAGCACGTAATAGATTCTCTTTGCTGTATTTCTTGCGAGTTGGAGCCATCTCTGTAAACCCTTGTTTTTCTCATCAAAAGGTTAGTTTGTACTATCAATCGCCTGAAATAAACATAGAACAGTATATAGATGGATGCAAAACATACAATTGCTATGTATATACAATATTTTAAGGAAATAAAACAGGCGTTCAATAGATCGATTCAGTTATTTAAAAGAATTAAGAATCGAAAAGCCTTGTTCAAGGCATATATTCATGATTTATAAGGAATTTTGATTCGAACACCTTTGTTCACTAATTATTACTGACATGAAAAAGGAACTGAATGTCAAACATGGAATAATTATGAAAGTTTTGGAGGGAAAGAAAAAAATACAGCAACAGAACATCATATGATACCACTACTCTCTAGTTATGACTGGAGGTTGATGGTGACCCAACAACAATTAAACCGTCGCAATTTTCCCGAGGTGCGTAAGATTTTTCAAGTGAAAAAATATGACCAATTTGTAAGGGTCGTATAGAAAATGCGTTTGCAACAGCTGGTAGCAGTTTGCAGCTTACAGAAATGAGTTATCACTAAAATAGGAGTTTAAGATGTAAGATAACCGGCACTGAGCAAGTTTGGATGCTTACTAAATTTCTTACAGGCATATTACCAAAGTTGTTTGATAATCAGTTCAGTTTGATATTTGATGAATTACCCTATAATATTATTTTTGGGTGATAATTTCTATTGTGTTATTAACTTAAAGATCCTAGAAGTGGCTTCAGGCTTTGCAGGCCGGCAAAAAATAAGTTACAGAGTACCCACACATACCCTACGCAAACTAAACCTACCGCTATAACTCGCTAAATAATCATTTCCAACAGAAAGTGCATAGAAGAAAAATTATTTGTTTATATTTAATTATGTTTATGCACCGAAAAGTAGAAAATCTATTCTGGTCTTTCTCATAAAAATTTATCCTAAATATAAAAAATTAGGTTCCTGACAATGGTTGAAGAAACTAAATTTTCCAAATAGTTTGACCAATTATTAGTGTATCATATTAACTGCTACATTGTAATATATAAATTTATATGAATGATAAAAATAAATTTATTCTTTAAATAATTTTACATTACAAATGTTTAGATGAAAACTTGCAAACCACTAGTTAATTTAATAGATATTGGTGATTATTACGTTCACAACCTGATCATTTCATTATATATGCAAAATTACAACTGGAGCATAAGAACTAGTAAAGTTGCTATGTTGCATCTTATTAGTCTTGATTCAGATAGATCAGCTTGAGTTGATACTTCAATTTGTCAAAATAAAATTTTATTTTTGCATGTAAAATATCAATCATGCATGGGAATAAAAAAATTCAGCCTAGCATTCTAGATTTCAAATTCATCAAAATCAGAAATATGTCCAAAATTACTCATTTGCAATGCACTATTAGTCATTATTTTTCTTATAAGGATATATAAGTTACTAAACTAACTAAACACACTGCAGATATAATTACAAAGCTGCACAACTAATGTAATTTCAAATGATCCTTTAATAACATGAAAACTACATATATGTAAGCTGATACAGGCTAGCAGTTATATGAAAAGTAAGGACAACTTGAAAAATGTTTTTGTTCTTAGACTACAATACATAAAATATTACAAAGATTCTTCCACATCCCCACTAAAAAAATTAAAATTTCGAACACAAAATTGTTTATATGAACTTATTTCATTACCATTTTTAGAGAGTGCTGGAAATTTTTCATTTTACCAATCAAAAATACTTCAATAAACCATGAAATTGTCGTCAGCATATATAGATAAAAATACACAAATAAATAATATGCATACCACAAGTTGAGCTTTTGTTAGAACTCTTCTAGATAAATGAAGCATTTTTTACTGGGAGATCCTCGCAAGCATCCAGGCAAAACAAACAACTTGGACCCCGGCACTGATTCCGACGGTCACTCTGGAGAAAACTGACAGGTGCTCCAAGCAAACGGAAGAAAAACAGCTTGTAAAACAAAGTACTGTAAAAAATTTAGGATACCAATCAGCTGAAATAAAAACAGTTTTCTTATCCTTTATCAATCAATTAAGTCTTTTGTACCAATTTTCATTTTCCTAAACAGTATCTATTGGAAAATGTAAAATGTATAACCCAGTAGTGAATAGGTAAACGTGCGAACTGATAATAGAATAATTCTACAACAATTCGAAGGTATCATTTTGAAGTAATTTTCGAAGAGTTTTAAAATTTATGTGAAAAATCAATATTAGACTGAAAATACCGTAATGTTATTCATTCAAATAGTAAATAAATTATTATAATATTTTACAGAAAATAATATCTCTCTAAACACTTATCGAATTGCAGGGATTTGAATTCTCATTATATTTTGATTATAAAAAACCTAATGGAAACATTTAGGGCTTTGTATAGTACATAATCTGAATTATGCACGCATGAATTAAGTTCCTCTAGATATAAACGTAAATTGTGCCGCCATGTAGCATTAGCTACAATGAGTATAATTCTAAAATTTCTCATTAGCACTTAAATAGCATAATTATTGGCATTAAAAATCTTACTCTAAATTATTATTAACAATTTTCTACTTATAATTAGTAATCCTTGAAGTTTTTGTGTAAATGCATGAGATATAAAATAGCGGTCGACATTTTCGAGTTTGAAGCCTTTAGAATTGGCAACACCGCGCGGGACGCCTTGTTTGAGCGTCACTCTCACGTGCGTCTTTAGCTTGTGCGTTACAGCGTTCTTGTAAGTGAAAAATTAAGTGTTCAAATAGAGCAAATCTGGTTTAAAAACCCGTGTTTCTTTTCTTGTGTTCATTGTGCTAAGTATAACTGATCGTGACCGTGCCGTGTCATATAAATATGAAAATAGTTGTAGAAGTCGTAAAACAGCCTGGCTAATTCCGAGTGCTATCTCAACATGACATAGCGTGAATTTTGCGTGTCATGTTCATTTCTTGTGTCAAGAGTATAGTATAGATGTTCAACCCCGTCTTTTCCTTACTGCAAAAAGATATACTTGCAGCTGTCATATAATATTGCAATTCGCTCATTGGATTACTTCGTGAGAGCGCACGGCAGATTTGCCGGCGTTTTTGCGGAAAGATGGTGGAGCTGAAACTGCTGTGTCATGTCATTTTTATGTTCACTGTATTATGTTTTGAATATTTTTCTTTTGCTGCAAGAGATACGTTTAGTGTTTCTTTTCTCAGTGTAGTTGACATGTAAATGAATTAGGACTGCCTTCTTTTTATTTCTCGTACGGATATAGATATATTATAGAGTACGAAATTTATTCATTCATATTCTTGCATTTTTTAGCTGTTTCGTATTTCATTTATATTCCACGAATCATGGTGCTTAAATCACATGTATTTTCCATAATTCCACAAAATGGAATAATAGATTATTACTGCTCTAAAAATCACAAGTCTTGTACTGTCATGCTTATACTGTAATTCAAGCATAAAGGAACAGCCATTGCCAGCTGGTAACCTTTCCTATTTTCTTCCTGAGCCTGTAAAGAAATTAATAGTTGTGAGTTAAATCTATGGAAGAAGTTCAGGGTTTTCTCCGTGATGGGAAATTTACCATTTGCAGTGTAGGGATTGTCAGTTGTGGAATTTTTCCTTGATGCCTCTCCGAGAACCTTCTCATTCAGCGTCTTCGATTATTGCAGATCTGTGAAGTTCAATGTTTTGTGTTGTGAACTTCCTGTTTAGTGGCTTTACTCAAGTTTAGCTTTACTTTAGGCAGGATTGAATTTTGGGCTGAAGGCGGGTCACCAGTTGGCGTCGAACGCCAACACTTAATTAATAAACTAATGACTTAATCTGACTCAGAAGGTGTGAGAGGTTCGGACGCTCTCTTTCCGGCGTCTTTAATCAAAACAAAATACTATAATTTTCACCTCGGAACTGGACCATCGAAAGGATAAGAAAGTAGATATGGTTATTTCTTTCTGGCCTGGGTTTATTGTTGGCTGTCAGATTGGGTCTTTCAGGTGCGCTGATGTTGACGTCCGATCTTGAGTAGGGACTGCAACAGGCTCACAGCTGCGTCGGTATGTGGAAGTGTAATTGTGGAGAAGGTCGTGTGCAATGGTATCCCGTGGTTAGTGACGGCAATAGCGTCTCTGATAAGTGAGGACGGTAATTTGCAATTCCTCTAAGGGTGTTAGAATATAGACTGACAGGTTATGCAGCATTTGGGTTAGCTGTAACCAATGATGTCTCAATTCTTATTGAGGTGGAGGAATTTGATATTTGCTCTTGCCGTCCAGTAATGGGGGGTTTAATTGGAAGTGAAAAGGTACAATGAAGGAGGCAGTTATTTTGCCAAGTCTGGCTACCGGGTTATTTTACCCTTTTGATATGATCGGGCAAGGTAAGGTAGGTGACGTGGCAGTGGAATGTAAAGTGTCTCGTAGCTTCCTGTACGGAATAATACGCTGGGTGAAATTGCACACGGTATTAAAACACATATCAACACATGCTATGCTGCAAACAATCTGGCATTAACATGCCGCCTCAAAGCGAGGAGTCTCTTCGAAAAACGACCCCCACCAGCACTCTGGCGCCGGAGTGCAAGCGGGGATCAGCTTCGGAGCACTAACACTTTGCTCGGAATCAGAACTTAATTCTAATATTTCTAAAGGCATGAAGCTAAAAATTCTACACTAGTAACTCACACAGGCAAAACTTTGCCTGGCGAAACTAAGATGGCATAAGCAGTGAACTGAGTATCCTGCCTCACTTAATTAATAGCTAATGGTAAAAAATCTACAGCATCTGCTAAATGCAAATGAACTAGAAAACACATGTTCCCAGTTCTTCCTAACTGAAATAATCAATGTACAATGACTAAGAATTATACAATTACCATCTAACTAAACCTAACAAAATCAATAATATTCAATGTATAATACTGATTCTAGGAGGAAAATCAGGTATTTAGTTATTGGTATTTACAAGGTTTGTTCTGATTATCATCACAACAAAGGTTGACTATAAAATTTGTTAAGAATGATTTTTAATGTTGACTGTACATAAAAAATACAACCACGTGATTATATCAAAACACTACCTAATTGGAAATACAACTGTGACAAAATACAGCAATTGAGAATGAATATTTTGATTGCTTTGATTAACAAAAAAAACATTAAAGAAATAAGTTGATAATTTGATGTTAGTCTAACTTGATCACACAAGTAACACCATATTGAATATTGGCTAAAGAAGTTATTTTTGATACCAAAGGGAAAATCCTAATCTTGATACAGATAATACCATCTTAAATATTGGCTTATGAAAATTATGAAACATCAAAAGGGAAAATTTATAATTTGATAAGAATGACACCATCTTAAATATTGGCTTATGAAACATATGAAACATCAAAAGGGAAAATTTATAATTTGATAAGAATAACACCATCTTAAATATTGGCTTATGAAAATTATGAAACATCAAAAGGGAAAATTTATAATTTGATAAGAATAACACCATCTTAAATATTGGCTTATGAAAATTATGAAACATCAAAAGGGAAAATTTATAATTTGATAAGAATAACACCATCTTAAGTATTGGCTTATGAAAATTAAGAAACATCAAAAGGGAAAATTTCCCTTAAAAATGGCTTTACATGAAATAGTGAATTGTTTGCTTGAAAACTTTAAGATAGGATATACAACAATACACAAGGAAAAATGGCCTGTGGGGAACCCAAGTTCTGGGCAAGGAAATTCTAAACGTTTAGCACTCTGGAAAATTTAGGCAATTTTTCTTAATACCTACACAATAAAATTACTGACGGTTTAAATATAATACATAAATATAGTTACCCGTAGAACAGCAAAGGCACACACAATATTTAATTCTCACCAGTCAACAGCCCTAGATATGCACGCTCTGTATGACACGAGACAATTCACGCTAGATCGCATACGATGTTGCTGTCGCGCGTCCGTGGAAGGTTCCGTTAAAACGCAAATGTGAATTCTTAGGGATTGAATTGTTTTCGTTACACAATTTTGATAAAATTGAGGACAGAGATTAGTGAATTTCGTAATGTGATTTTATGCTAATGGTTGAATTTATTTTACTGAATTTTTAGATGGTCATTCTGAGAATTTCGAAATTTCGACCAGGTTGCGGGATAGAGATTCACTACAGATCCTTGACGGCACCAAACGCCACAACACACATTCCCTGGGCCTGAGCTTTACAAGTTGTAAATTAACGTGGAATATTATCTTTCACTAAACCATCGAGTTACACCACGTAAATTGCCTATCTGTGACGTGAGACGGTCTGACCTTTGGTCATATATCACATTGCAATCACTTGGTTCGGAGCTAGTAGAGCCTAGTATATTACAACTAATGGCTAACTAATCTTCCCGCTCAACCCCGACAACTTTCTTTTCACATCGTGGAATTATCCTAAAGTCTAAACCCATAAACAGTGACTCATCCACACGTCACGGGTGGAATTGATATTCTGTCAGTCGCTTAAATTAAACAGACTGTGAACCTCCACAAACACACTCACTTACACCTGGCCAACGTCATCGCTCGCCGGACCTCGCCTGCACGGAGTTTCCCATCTAAGAGAAGATCGTCCGAAGTCAAGCACGCCATCGGTCATCACGGCTTCCTTCAATAAAAAAATATCCAAGCTGAGTTATCCCATAAAGTGTCTTATTATCCCTCTCTTGCAACTTCGAAAAACACTATCGAGAAAACGTTTAAGATTGGATGTTAATAACTACCTAAGTTGAACCATTCCCACCAATCATAACAGCCATAGCCATGAGGCTAGAGGGTTCTGCCGCCGTGCGGGAGACCCGGGATCGAATCTCGGCGCTGGCAGTGGCGATTTTCTCTGTTGGGTATAGGCGAAAAATTCCCAGCACAATACCCCACTCTACCCAGGCGTCCTAAATGGGTACCGGTCTCGACCGGGGGAAAGCGCCATGGCGTCCTGGCGTTAGTTATAAGGCATTTGAAAATCCAATGAACAAGGTGATATGTATCAGGCTTGATTGGAAATAAAGCATCCGTAGATGCCTTCATTATAAAAAATTGTACTCTACTTAATCTTTAATTAGCAAATTAAAAATCAGGGTACACTGTGAGCATTAACATGATTCCACAAAGTTAAATGTCCTCTATTCTTCGTAATTGTCATATAATAATCTTTTTAGTGTGATAATTTCTGGGAAAATTATAAAATTAACAGTCAATCAAAGTATTTTTACTAGTAAACTTAGTGACTAATCTTACATTTCATCAATTTGAATATTTGGCAAAAATTGCCGAATGATTCAAATAAGATACATAAGCAGATATTTTGCAATCACGTTGGCTTTATTTTTTTCACGCCCTTTTATATGGTTTTTAATAACTACATTAAATTACAGCGCATCAAGCGACAGCATCACTAATTTTTTATCACTCCGCCAAATACATCGCGAACCGGGTCTTTCTTTTATGATTGGTTGGTGTGGTTTGACTTTTGCGCATATACCAATTTTCAAAACATAAAGCGCTCGAGTTAGGTTTTCGAATTACGTGACAGAGGATAATGACGACATGGTTTGGGAACTCAGCTTTGTCTCGGGTTTATTTGAAGAAGCCGGCAGGACAGCTGAGACTTGTTTACTGAAGAGCTTGGCTGAAGATGGTTCGCAGTCCATGCAGGCAAAAGGCTCCGGCGAGTGACGAAGTCGACGGTGTGTGTGGTGGTGATTTATGGTATTCACTTTATGAGTGGGGCAATTTAGCAGGCAAGAGAAATCAGTGTGATTTCAGGGGTAAGCTCAAAGTCTGCGGAATTTGAGCAGGTGAGTGTTATCAATTTGAGCCGTGATTGGTGGCGATAATAGATCTTAATTGGTTTTTAATTAAAGATCATGGCACACTGAATTTAACAGATGCGGGCTCATTAACTTGTATCCGTGGTTGGAGGCAGTTTATAATTTAGCCAGTAATTAGATAATATACAAGGCTAAAGGCAAGTTAAGGGCAGAGCTAAAGGCACTACTACAGGCCAAGGTAAAGGCACAGGTAAAAACCAAGCTGAAGGCAAAGATAAAGGCCCAGGGATGGATGTGTTGTGGTGTTGGTGACGTCGGAGAATCTGGAAATATTCAGGGAGCCGGATGACAATATTCCGGAAAGACACACCATGAAAACCCACAACAGCTGTTTCCCTTATAGCGGTAAATTCCGATTACGGAGAAACCCTGAGTTCTTCCTACAGATTTAACATCGTGCTTATTATTTTTTTAAGCTCATGAAGAATAAGGACAGATTTAAACATGCTAGCAATATAACTTTTCTCTATGCTCTCGATTTCAAATATAAGCCTGACACTAACAAGAATTTAATTGTGTAAAAAATCGTGATTTTTAAACATGTTATGAAAACTACATGATATCTGTACGCGATCGGGCGATAATAATTTAAACACTCGATCATCAATATGAACCCCGGTAATTTTATAATATGCCCGTGTGACGCTACACTAATGTTTCTGGCACCAAAATTAACTATTTACGAAACCTACAGGCAGCACTACTATGTCAACGTGCTGACTATACATGTAAATATTGAATACTGCACAGGTGTGCTGAATAGGAATGGATTATCGAAAACTGCACACTGGCAAGGGTGCGGAATGTAAATGGAAATACTGAACACACCAATCACGTCTACGCCATAATTACGATCTATTAAGCTAAGAAATGTTAGCAGCACAGGTAAAATACACCTATCACGACTACACCATTAACTAAAAAACAGCTTAGAAATGCTAAACAATATGTACGAAATATATCTAAGAAAACTATTACTGAGCACCTTGAAATTACTAGCAGCACTGGTAAAAAATACTCTTAAGAGCTACTATGAAGCACGTAATACTTTGAGAAAATCTCTAACTGAATTAAAACACTTTATTTCCACTTACGCGACGCTGTGCACCACACGAGATCACAATAAGAATGACGCTCAGGAAAATGGCGTGCGTTAGGATGTATAGGATAAATTAATTACACACCGGGCTTAAACTCGAACGACTGTCTATATTATTCTCTTTTTGTGCTTTTACACAAAAGCTTTTAAGATGAATAATTATAAGTAGACAATTATTAATAATAATTTAAGGTAAGATTTTTAATGCCAATAATTATGTTATTTAAATGTTAATGAGAAATTTAATGAATTTAGACATTCTGTAGCGACTGCTACATTTCTCACATGGATACAGACAACAAGAAAAAAGAAAAAAAGAAAAACAGTGTATTTCCAATATAGATGGTAAAAAAGTACCATCATTGGTTTTTAAAATCTCTTAAAATTAATACACTTAGATGATACACACACACGAGTATTGTAAAACTCATGTCACTAGTCGAAAAGAAATGATTAAGGGCAATGTAATCCTAATCTTGCTTAATCTACATTTGATAATACATGTAATGATAATTATAATAGACAACACAATTTCATGGACGATGCATTTTCATTGTGAGGTGAAAACACTTTTGACAGTTTACATGTACATGACATAAAACTTCGCAATTCTTGACGCCAGGAAATAATACATGAATCGCTTGTTTCGGCCAATGTTCAAAAGTGTCATTTTAAGGAAGCATGAAATATATATATATATATATATATATATATATATATAAATATACATCCGTATATATATATACATATATATATATATTCATACATATATATACATGTACATATACACACATACATATACATGTATACACGTACACATAAGCATGAGGACCAAGAAGATTATAAGTTTTGTATTTCTAATCCAACAATTTTAACATAGCGGTCATTAGTTAATAAGCATTTTGTTTAAACAAAAAGTGGATGATCGCACAACAAATGTATAGTTTTTACATGAATGCTTTACAATAATAAAGAGATGACGAGTTAGGTAATGTTACAAGTTGAGAGTGAACAGAAAAAAGACCATTATCTCTAGTAAAATGCTAGTTGTCAGTCTAGTACACACATGAGTGCACATATACACGCAAATATATACACATACACATGCACGCACATACTTACACCAAACTCATAAGGATACACAAATGCATTTCTATGCATCGAGGCAATACATACGCATTCTATTTAGTGTCATACGCATAGCGTGCACACGTACACATATATACAAGTAAGCATGTGAGCGAATATCAGCGTAAACCAGTCAGTATAAACCAGAAATTCCGATTGAGGGAAACGGAGAAAATATCTTTTATTATGGCATGAATTTTATAAAATTTCGTACTAAAAATAGTGGCACAAAAAGTCTACCTAAGTCTGAAACATGAAAACGATTGTGGGACGTGAATAAGAAAGAAAATATTAATGTCCTATAAAGGTTTCATATTAGAAAAAAAAATCCCATTATCTTTGAAATATGGCGCAAATTGTCGGCAATTGATAAACAAACATAGGGATCACATTATTATAAGCATATAACTATAAGCGCAATACTGCAGTATAAATGGATGATCACACAACGAATTTATTGCTTTTTTTACATGGATGCTTTACAATTTCATATTAGAAAGAAAATCACATTATCTTTGTTATATGGTGCAGAATGTCTGCAATTGATAAACACACACACACACATAGGTACCATGACGGCCTAGTTTGATGCTTGCACAGAAATGGAGAGGAATGACATAAAATGCAACCAACGACTGGTTTATCTACTCTAGTGCACACAGGTGTACGTGGACATATGCACACCCATATGCCCACATACACCTATACACGAACACTCATATTCAAGTAAGCATGTTTGCAAATGGCAGCGTATAGGCGATCAAATCACAATACCTACGCATACTCTGTTGTGTGATATCTTGTATTATAAAACAATAAGCGAGGGAGATTTTTGAGCAATGGAGATACCAGGCAAATGAGATTCGACAGTACTTATTTTGTGTATTCTGTAACTAAGAATTATTCTTGAGACACAAGATGACGAGTTATTTTGGCTTTAAATTCTCTCGGTCTTTGAGGGACTTTAATACTCAGGGGAAGTTTGTTCCACAGTAAGGCGCCTGATATGGACAGAGCCTTCTGCCCTAGGTGAGATGAACGATAGTTGACTAAGACATTATTGTTTCTATTCGGTTTTTGATTGGTTACAGTGGGTGGATGGAAACACACTATCTCAGCATTGCTCTGAGGAAGGTATAACGAGGAGAATACGTATTGGGCCTTCTGCATGAGGAGCCTTTCTTGGATAGGAATCCAGCCGAGTTTATTGAGGAGAGGGGTTACGTGATCACTTCTTTTGAAATTACCGTTGCATACCACCTTCGCTGCAAAATTCATGCACTTTTGTAAGTCTCTTTGAAGGTATTTAGGTAAGTCTCCCCATACTAGGCTGCAGTAGTCAATGCGCGATAACACAAGGGATTGAATTGCTAATAATCTGGATTTTTCGTCTAGCATACTTTTAATACGATGAAAAAACATTAAAGTTCCGTGGATTTTGTTGCAAGTAGTCTCAACGTGAGATTTGAAGGACATATTTCTATCGAACCAGATTCCTAGATTTTTAAATTTTTCTGATGCATTTATTTTATCATTTCTAACTGCAAGAGTAAGATCTGAAGTTTTTTTAATTGCATCTTTGGATCCAAAAATAATGCATTGTGTTTTATTAGCATTTAATTTAAGACCATTTCGGTCGTACCATGATTTCAGGCTAGTCAGTAAAGTTTCGGCTTTAATTAGCGTCTGTGGTATTTCCGATACAGAACTTGTTATTGCAATTTGAACATCATCTGCATACATTGAGATCCGTGTGTTAGAAGGCATTGGAGGGAAATCATTAATGAAAATATAAAACAGTAGCGGGCCAAGAATGGATCCTTGGGGAACACCAAAAGTGTTTTGAATGAATGGGGACAATTTGTTTTCTATGCGGACTGCATGAGATCGATTTGACAAGTAACTTTCAAACCATTGCGTGTCTATTCCCAAGTTCAGTATTTTACGTAGAAGTCTATCATGTTCGACGCTATCGAACGCCTTAGAGAGATCGAGTAGCAGCAAGAGTGTTACATTCTTTTGATCGATGTCACTGTATATTTTTTCAGAGATATTGAGCAGAGCGTCTTGAGTGCTAGTATTTATTCTATAGGCATATTGATTTTGGTGGAGTAGATTTGACTCGTCCAGGTGAAACGACAGTTGATTTGTCACCACTTTCTCTAATAGTTTTGACATGACAGGCAAAAGACTGATGGGCCTGTAGTTTGATGCTGTATTTAGGTCACCACTTTTATGCAACAGTCTAATAATGGAGTGTTTCCATTGGTTTGGAAACATGTTGGTTACTATTTTACAATTATAAGTGATAAATTCTAAGAAAAGATTCTAGAACTGATTTCATTTTTTAATTCTTAACTAACTTATGGTCATCTTTTTCTATTCACCAACATCAATGTCAATAACACGTTGCCTCTTATCTTCAACTACCAAAAAGAAGCCAAGGAGTTAGCAATAATAATAATAATGAAGGCATCTACGGATGCTTTATTTCCAATTTAAGCCTGATACATATCACCTTGTACATTGGATTTTCAAATGCCTTATAACTAACACCAGGACGCCATGACACTTTCCCCGGTCAAAACCGGTACCCATTTCAGACACCTGGGTAGAGTGGGGTATTGTGCTTGGAATTTTTCCCCTATACCCAACAGAGAAAATCGCCACCTGCGCCGAGACTCGAACCCGGGTTTGCCCTCACGAAGGCGGGTCTGTAGCATTAGCTACAAAGTGTAAAATTATAAAAATTATCATTCGCACTTAAATAAAATAATTATTGACATTAAAAATCTTACTCTAAATTATTATTAGTAATTTTCTACTTATAATTAGTAATCCTTGAAGTTTTCGTGTAAATGCATAAGATATAAAATAGCGCTCGACATTTTCGAGAGTGAAGCCTCTGTGATTGGCAACACTTCGCGGGGGACGCGTCGTTTCTGAGCGTCACTCTCTCGTTCGTCTTTGGCTTGTGCATTACAGCGTTCTTATCTTCGACGGCACCAAACGCCACAACACACATTCCCTGGGTCTGAGCTTTACTCAAGTTGTACATGCACTTGGTATTTTATATATAACTCAACCATCGAGTTACTACACATGATTGCCTATTTTTGATGTGAGACGGTCTGACCTTTGGTCATATATCACTTTGAAATCGCTTGGTTCGGAGCTAGTAGAGCCTAGTATATTACTACTAATGGCAAACTAATCTGCCCGCTCAACCACGACAACTTGCTTTTCACATCGTGGAATTATTCTAAAGTCTGAACCCATAAATAGTGACTCATCCACACGTCACGGGTGGATTTATTATTCTGTCAGTCGCTAAGATTTAACAGACTGCGAACCTCCACAAACACACTCACTTACACCTGGCCAAACGTCATCGCTCACCGGACCTCGCCTGCACGGAGTTTCCCATCTAAGAGAAGATCGTCCGAAATTAAGCACGCCATCGGTCATCACGGCTTCCTTCAATAAACAAAATCCAAGCTGAGTTATCCCATGAAGTGTCTTATTATCCCTTTCTTACGATTTCGAAAAACACTGTTTGAGAAAAACGTTTAAGGTTGGAAGTTAATAACTTAGCATACCCACCAATCTTAACACTGGTGACAACCCAGAGTGACCCAGCTTTCAAGCTTAAAAACAAAACTATTCAACTCGATAAGTGTTTGAGAAAACGTGAGAGAGGATAATGTTGGCATATCATTGTAATGATAAGTTTTCCCATTACGTAGTATTCCTAGAGAATTTACCATGGATGTACTGTGCTAACGTTCTCTGAGCAGCTCAAAATTTTTTTTCGCAGTGCTATTCTGTCTTTTGTGCCACAGTAGGTAGGAAATTTTTTTTTCCCCTTATTTCCATGCTATACGCTTATTTCTGACTACCGTAAAAAATTTTCGTTTCCATTATTTCTTTCTTTCCGTTTCAACTTTGTTTGAATGATTGAATAGGTAACTAGTAACGCAAAACCTTTTGACACTTTAATACCAAAGTTATTAGGCGTTGATTACGTAATTCCGCGCCGTTATAGCTTAATTTTGCATTCAAAAGAAAAATTGCCAGTATGTCCGACACAGAGAATGGTCCAGATCCCGCACGCAGTAAGCCTATAACTCTTCCTCCTTTCATACCAGCAGAAAGCCAAACATGGTTCAACCAAGTTGAGGCCATAATTCGTTACAATAAAATAACAAACTCATCAGACATGTTCCATGCATTAATAGCTGCTGTGCCCACGCAAATGTTAAGCGACTCTAATGAATTTATTGTGAATCTGCCTGCTATAAACCCTTACGGGATCTTAAAAAGTAAAATCCTCGAAAAATTACAGTTGTCCGACGTGGACAAGTTTAGGTCTCTTGTGGATGCCTCGGCAATTCCACCTGTCTCTGTCATTTTCTCTCCTACTTCGTTAGTTAAGGAACTTAGAAAACTAGCAGCCGGTGTTGGCGTAGCTGAGGGATTCCTCAAAGAAGTGTACATGAACAAAGTGCCGTCTGCGGTGCGGCCTTTCCTGTCGATGGTCGGTCCGAACGAAAGTCTCGAGACCCTAGCTCAAGCCACTGAGACAGTGATGCGCAATCTAAACATGTCACAAGCACCGCAGGTAGCTTCCTTGAACGCATCAGCTGCGAATTTTAGCCCGTTAAATACTGCTAATAATCAATCCTCAGCGGCAATGGATACAATGCAACGCGAAATCGCAGAACTGAAACAAGCTGTCCGGAATTGCCAGTTAGGTCATACTGTAGCTCATATCCAGCCAGGCCCAAGGAATGTCTCACGTTACCATGCCTACGACTATCCCTATGACTATCCTCCTCCTCCTCCTCAACGTTTCGATAGAGGTAGATCTTATGATAGGTCAAATCAAAACCGCCACTTTAGATCGCGCTCTCGCGATCCGTGCGCGATCCAGGGTGCGCCAGAGAAACTTACTTATTTGAAAGGTCAATAAAAACAAAAGTACTGCAGTTATTGTTTTATTGTCTTTTTTTTGAGAATACAATATCCCAATTTTGTTTTACACTGTTTTGAAAATGACATCGGCTAAATGGCGACCCCCATTGCGCATACACTGATTAAGTCGATTTTTGAAGTGCGTGTCCACTCTTTGCAGCATATATCAATCGGTATGTTGGCAATGGCATCGCGAATGTTGTTTTTGAGGTGAGCTATTGTCCGTGGTCGATCGACATAAACCAGGGATTTCAAATAACCCCATAAAAAGAACGAGTCTGTGAGGAGGAATTTCAAAGCGAGCGCGGAAGGCACGTTGCGTAACAACAATTGAGCGACCGTTAGAAAAGAAGCTCTCGACTGCGAAGGCCCGCTGCTCTCTAGACCAGAGCATGATGGTAACTGACTGGCGGGAGAAACCAACTTGGGAACTTCCATCTCCAGATGCGCCCCCTCTCGCCCCTCTACCCGCTCAACTAACCGCGCGGGAATTTTTTCAAATAAGTAAGTTTCTCTGGCGCACCCTTTAGTAACCTATGTTGGTACCATCACAAGTTTGGTGACCAAGCACGAAAGTGCGGGTCCCGATTCTGTCCTCGTTATACCGAAATGACTTCGGGAAACGCCAACAGCGACGCATAGTAGCGAGTACTGCGTTGCCTAACTCCCAGACTACTCACCTCTTAACCATAGTCGATCCCACTACCAAATATCGATTTTTGATAGACACAGGTTCCAGTGTTTCAATTATCCCAGCCACGGCGAAAGAGAAAAACAACACTTTGTTGGCGACACTACGCGCCACAAATGGCACGCCAATAGCTTGTTATGGAGAGAGAGTACTCGAGTGCAGTCTGGGATTGAGGAGAAATTTCACCTTTACTTTCATGATCGCAGAAGTCCAAGAGCCCATTATTGGTGCAGATTTCTTAGCCAAGTACGGGATCATCGTAGATGTTAAAAACCGTAGAATTAGGGACGAAGAGACACAGATCTCAATTCCCGCCTGTGGCATAACTAGAGCTAATGTCTTGCTTTCCTTCTCTATTGCTTTCAAGAAAGAGTGCATGTTCGAGCAGGTTCTCGCAGAATACCCTGCATTAACAAACTCTAACTTAGCTTCTAAAAATATGCAGACGAGCACAAAACACTTCAATGAAACAACTGGACCACCAGTTTACTCCAGAGCTAGACGCTTACCGCCTGATCGATTGGCTTTAGCCAAGAAAGAATTTGCTAGGATGTTAGACAGCGGCATCATCCGCAGTTCCAAAAGCCCTTGGGCTAGCCCTCTCTTGCTAGTACCCAAGGCTAACGGTGAATTCAGACCGTGCGGGGATTTCCGCAGATTGAATGACGTTACTCTACCTGACCGCTACCCTATCCCTTACCTACAGGATTTTAGTGCAAATTTAGAGGGAGCACAAATTTTCTCATAAATAGATCTACAAAGCGCCTTCCATCAAATTCCCCTTGAGGAAAGTGCGATACCTAAGACCGCGGTAATCACTCCGTTTGGTCTCTTTGAACTCCTGAAAATGCCGTATGGACTGAGGAATGCTCCTCAGACTTTCCAACGACACATGTCTGAAATCTTCTCGGATCTCACTTTTGCCTATGTGTATCTCGATGACATTTTGGTGGCATCCGAAACCCCGGAGCTACATAAAGACCATCTTAGGGTCGTGTTTGAAAGACTGTCCGATAATGGACTCCTGGTAAATCCTGCCAAATGTGAGCTCGGAAAGCCATCACTGATATACTTAGGTCATGAAATCTCTAGCCTAGGTCTAAAACCTCTGCCTTCCAAAGTAGAAGTGATCAAAAACTTTCCTCTTCCCCAGACCCAGAAGGAACTGAGAGGGTTCCTAGGCTCTGTTAATTTCTATCATAGATTCATCAGAAATTGCGCGCAAACTTTAGCTCCCTTGTCAGGTTTGCTGGAACCAAAGAAAAAAGGTAAATCTACCGATGTCAAGTGGACGGATTCAGCACGTAAAGCTTTTGACGAGATTAAGCACAAGCTAGCTACCACGACTGAATTATCCTACCCTATTGTCAATGCTGACTTCAGTTTGGTGGTTGATGCCTCCAGTACTGCCGTAGGTGCCGTTTTGCAACAAAAAGTAGGTACTAATATCTCTCCTCTTGCCTTCTTTTCCAAAAAGCTATCGCCCACTGAGCGTGCTTACAGCGCGTTCGGTTGGGAACTCCTTGCTATCTATCTGTCTGTGAGACACTTTCGCTATGCTCTAGAGACAAGGGATTTCGTGATCAACATAGACCACTGTCACGTCGTACAAGACGTGAGAAAATTTGAAGAATTTTGATAAATTTATTTCGGCAACATTTTGCGGATCCGCGCTTCGTCCGCAAGAATGACGCCAACGTTTCATTTGTTTGAAGTGCGTGGGAGGAACAGGTTCCCGGATAATATTAAGTTTTTGTGTAGTTGGAGAGTGAACTTGAGTGGGAAACTCATTTGATTTACGTGTTACCGCGCTGGCTATATTTTCGGGTGTTTTCACGCGACTTGTGTTAGATAGCGGTGAACGGCCGGTTTCTGGAGCATTCGAGAATGCTTCCGGCGGCCGGCAAGCCCACCTACATTGAGCCAGACCAGCCATTGCAGTTCGGTAGAGTCTGGTGTTTTCTTTCGGTGTAGCCAGTAAGCTGCGGTGTAATGCTGGGAATTAGTCAGGTTCTGGCTTAACGGTATTTTAGCTGAACACTGTGATTTACCGATGAACTTTCCTATCTCTGTTTCACTGCTCCAAGGGATTTGTGTTGATGTCCAAGTGTTTCTTTTGCTCAGCAACATTTGCATAGTAGTCAAGCCATGTAAGCTGTGTTGTCATATATAATATTGTAAACAGTGTCAAGGGCAGTAAAAGCAACATGGAGAGACTGACATTTCAATGCTTTTTAGTTTGACACAAGATTACTTGAAGTTTATCACATTTCATAGATTAACATAAGATAGCACAATCATATATTTATTTGATAATGCAAACCAACCACTGCTTCACTATTGAAAGATTTGTGTGCTGAAAATAAAAACTATGGCGATTCTTCCATGGATTAGACATCAGTTGTTGATATTGAAGAATCCATGGCACGTCGTGCTGGACTTGCACCAACTTGGGAACATGATTTTTCTTGTCTTTGTATTGTTTCTTGTCTTTGTATTATTTCTTGTCTTTGTATTATTTATAACATTCATTAATAGAAAGATGTGAAGCAAGTAAGAATAAATTTAGTCGACTGGCTTCTTACCTATGAGCTGGGCTGGGCAAGTTGCGCCAGTCAGCAAGGTGGAAGCCTAAAGTTACGGCATTCAGTAGACTGGGAATAGGCGCAGAAATTTGAGACCACTAGCTCATATGATCTGTGTTTTCAAAGCGACTTTGACAAACGTGTGCTTGCCTCTCTCATTTTTTTTATAATAGAATTTATTGATAATGGTTGATTTGATGACCTGAGTGACTTGCCCCTGCTTTAAAAACCTAATTTTTGCTGTCTCTTTTCCACAGATAGGGTAAAGAAAGCCAGAGTAGGCACTTATTTTGCAGACTAAAATAAGCTGTCACAGGTCTAAACTGAGGGACCTTTCCTCATCGTCTGTAAGTATTTTAGAGTATCCTCTTTCAACTTGTGATGTTACCTAACTCGTCATCCCTTTATATTGTGAAAACTATAAACTTGTTGTGCGATCGTCCACCTTTGTTCAAATAAAGTGCTTATTGACTAATGACCGCTGTGTTAGGATTGTTGGATACGGATGTACATTCATGTATGTAACTTCGTGCTTCCTTAAAGGGACACTTTGAACATTGGCCGAAACAAGCGATTCATGTATTATTGCCTGGCATCAAGGATTACGAAGCTTAGGTCATGTACATATAAACTATCAAAGGTGTTCTCACCTCACAATGGAAATGCATCGTCCATGAAATTGCGCTGTCTCTTATAGCTATCATTACATGTATTATTGAATGTAGATTGGGCAAGATTAGGACTACATTGCCCTCAATCATTCCCTTCGACTAGTGACACGAGTTTACAATATTCGCGTGCGTATATCATAAATGTGTTCTTTCTAAATGTGTTACTCGACTAGAGACTTACTTTTCTTCCCTGTCGATGCAACGGAAACCTTTCTTGTTCGTGAACTTATTTCCCAGCCTACTGTTCCTGTGCACCTTGTGCGTAGATTCCGCGTTCCCCCAACTACACGCTAGATGGTGCCCTCCTCTTTCCTCTCTTGGGACACCTTTGTCGCGGTCAAGGGAGGCTAAAACTTTCTTATATAATAATACTAGTGATGGTAACGCGAATTGTTGTTGTGCTACGTCGTTAGCAGGGCGGTGAATTCTCTTTTTATGTGCTACTATTCTATGGCCTCTTATGTCTCACTCCGCTATTTCTCGTGTACCCTTGAGGTGTGAGTTTAACATTCTTATTGTGCGGTGCTATATGCATCAGTTAATCATTCGACTATGATCTTGAATTAGGCTTCTCTTGTCATGCAATTCATTCTCTTGCAATCTTCTCTTGTCATGTCATTCTCTTGTCTTGTTGTAAATCAGAAAGTCTGATACTGATTAAGTTATGTGACCTCCGGTGCGATATAGTTTGAATAACTGAAGCGCTAGCAAACCTATGTTACTACTACTACTACTACTACTTGTCATGCAATTTGTGGTCCGACTCTGAATCATACCTTTCTGGGCAGATTCACGGAACCAGGGGATAAGAAATAAAAAACCTGAAGAGACCTCGTTTCCCTTTGGTCGTCCTACCGAGTTCCGTTCAATGGCGTGCCGAAGCGAAGATCAATTCCGCTAGCGCACGACATTACAGTGAATAGACGCCAGCGGAAGGTGCCCTCCCACGAAGAAGCCCTCCAAAGAGGAGGCCCACAGCAGATTCTCAGCCGCCCGCAGCGAATATCCGAGACCACAGAAATGACCTCTCTCGGAAGAAAGAGCAAGCTTAGACTTCCACAGCTGGAAGAACAATTCCACACGGAGCTAGCAGCCTTGAACATTCTCCTGAATGGTGCAGTACCACGAGATCTCAAGACTCCCAGCGAGGTGGATCAAGTCCACGCTGGAATCCGAGCAAAGGCTAAGTCCGTCAAGCGAATCGGAGACCAGCTGGTCCTAGCTCTCGAGGGTTCAGGAGCCACCGCAGAAGCGACGGTAATCCGAGGCTCATTGACCAGCGCTAGAGCTCGCAGGAAAGCACTAGCGGACTCAATGGACCACAGAAACGAAGAGCTCGGTGCGAGCTCCTCACGGAGTGTGACAACGAAACCTTCCCAGCGCGAGAGCTCGAGGTCGAGGAGGACCTCGTCCAAGAACCAGCAGCAAGGCGCTGCCCATCAGAACAAGCCCCCAAAATCATCATTGGCTGAGAACAGGAACGGACACCGTTCCAACCGTCGGGGCAGGGACCAGGCCAGCCCCAGCCATCGTCGTCAGAGTCACCAAGGTTCGAGCTATTACAGCCAGAGTCAAGACAGTGAGAGCGATCATAGCCAGAGCCTTCCCAGTGCCAGCTCTCGTCACAAGGACGACGAATCCGCGCCCCGCGAGCCCCCTAGCCAAGGCAATAAGCAGATGCTTATTGACATCACTGAAGAGCCATCGGTACTGTTGGCGCAAATCGCCATCGAGAGGTCGAAATTGAGGAACAGGAACCGAACGAAGAATGATCAGCACTTCGTGTCATGCCTTTCTCCGTCTTTAAAGCCATTTGGGTTTTATCTCGCCATTTAATTGAACCGTTTCCCATTTGACTGTCCTGGAAGCTTCCATAGCAAATTCGTGATTTGAAATGAGCGATTTAGGTCAATCACTTAATAATATCAGCAAAGTTAATCGTTAATGTCACCAAATGTCGATATATGAAGTCGATAATATCTTTATTAAAAATAAGAATAAAAAACTCCGAAACATATTTCAACGTTCTAGTTCTATCCGCGTATGTAAGATTAATTGGCTGGAGTTCTCTGCCCGTTCGTAGATTCTGTCAGCTGGCTGCGCTTTCTGGGATTTTAACCGCGGATCTGGGTTTTTTATCTGTCTCCTGGGGTTTACAGTCATGAATTGTGTTGGCAAAACAATTAATTTCAAGGAGCTAAAATGATTATACTACTTGGTAACCTCGAAAACAATAGAAAAGTGTAAGAAAATTTATTCATTAATGCCTTTTTTCGCTGATCTGGGTTTTTTCCTTTAGCTTATGCTGGGGTTATTTGGCAACATTCTCTTGGAGTCTCTTGTGGCTTCAGCGCTCGCTTCTCACTGTAACAGAAGCTCTTCCGAGAGCAGGTGTGACTTTTCGTGCTCTACCGACTGAGCTAGTTCTCGTGTGCCTGCGTTTTAAATGTGTTAATCCTTTTTTAAGTGATGATCGAACTTCATAAAATTACAGAACTGAAGTGGAAGTGTGCCTTATATCTGTAAAAACGGTAGATAGCCATTCTACCTTTGCGTGTGTCAGTTTTCCCGTGTGTGCTTCAGTAGCTTCAGAATGCTTCACTGTCCGTTTTGTCTTGTTCAAGTGATTTTTTATTTCTCTGTAAGTTTTGACCACTGAGTCTCAAAATCATTCGTATGATCGAAGAAGTGCGTTATTTATTGAAGGGGCCGAGATGCTTTAATTTGCAGCATGGCTAATTGAAGGTCATGTGCATATTACGAGTCTTCCATTGCAGTTGTGTATTACTGCGCCTCGAGCGCCATATAAAAAAATGGCCGACCTTGAACCCTTTCGTGTCTTTGTAAAGTTAAGCCTAGTCTGGTTTGTAAATTTCGTGTGCGCTTGATAACCATTTAATGTGATTTCTTTTACTTTACAGGCAATGTAAAACATACTGATCTGGTTAGGATATGTGTCATAGCGGAGGTCTCGAAAAATAAGATGTAAGTATTTTAAAAGATGTAAAGGTAGTGTAATACTCACAGATTACCTCTGTTGTACCAGCAGCTAAGCACTAGCAATAAATTCTGAGACGATTAGAAACTTCTTATCTAATTTTACATTTGTTTTCTCGCAGTGCTTCTTATTTTTCTTGAAATCTGCGTTGTTTTGAAACTGTTTAAATCGCAGAGGCATTGATCGCCTTTGTGAACTTGAATATCGGGAATTAGCGCTCCTCATTGAAAGCTATGGCTGCTCTGTAAAGTTGCTGTCCTTATCGGTAGAGTATTTTTTAGGAAATAATTTCGTAGTTGAGTAAAGTTTCTCTTTTGTATCGTTCGGGCCCCAAAATTAAGGTGATGTTTTTCAGCCCCTTTTTGGTATTTCATTTGTTCACGATAGAATTCATGAGAAATATTTTATAAATATACATACATTGATTAGGTTTTCGATTCCCCCTCCTTTTCTGTCTATTACGGAAAGTTTGCGTATCTTGTAACTCATAGCTTTGTTTGTTGCTTTCGTCTCTATGACTCAACTTTTTTAAGCCGTTTATCTCTTACTGAGAAGTCCGTGATTGAACTTGTGTGCAATCTAAATTTCACACCCTTTCGATGTCATTATAGTCTGATCTTTACTGAGTACGTGAGTAAAATAAAAGCATTTGTATCTGATTGAAATCAGTGCTCCAAGGAAAAGATATGAAGTTCCGAGCCGAGGCCTAGGTAGTGCCTCCATTTGTAGAACTAAATAACTCTTGTTTTTGCAGTGACGTATTCAACCGCGCCCAATACAACCTCCTTCTTGTTCCGATGTTTTTCTTACCTGGCGAAGGGGAATAAGGGCGCGACAGTCAATCTTCTTTTGGTGGCGTACTCCCGAGACCTCTGCTGACACACAGCTGCATCGCTCCTAAACGAAGTAAGTGCCATTAGACTTCGCGGCGTAGGGGCCGTTATTGATAACTATGGATTCGTGTAGACCACGGCAGGACTCAAGAGTCGTGCGGCTTGATCACATGACTCGTCTTCAGGAAACGATTAAAGTAAAAACGTCGAGCTCCAGAAGGGAAGCCTGGACTGAAGAAGAATGGAACCAGGAATCCCTCGAGTGTCTTCACCTATATAGGGAGTGGCGAGGATTCGTAGAGAGCGAGTTAGAATATCTAAGAAAAGTTGGAGCCGGACAAGAAGCTAAAAATCTCATGGCTGACTACCGGCAATTAAAGAGGCAAGTAAAGTGCTTTCTCGACCCTCGTGTGAACGACCTTTCCAGCGGGAGCTCCACGTCAACTCACTCAAGAAAGGACGGTCGAGGATCGGGGCCAAGGCGAAGCACCTCCTCTAGAGCTATGTCCGTGGCGGAGTCCACGAGGCTGGTGGACCTGGAAAGTTCTATAAAGAGGATCAACATTGCGCACCAAGCAAAAGTTGCGGAGCTCAGGTCGCAGTGTGAGCTCGCTGTGAAGCTTGCGGAAGTAGAAGCTAAGGCAGAGAAAAGTAAAATCTCACTTGAAATAGACGAGATCAACAACAGAGGTCTCTCCAGCCCCGACGTTTCGATCGGCGCAGTCAGCGAAACGGAAAAATCTAGGCACACCGAAGAATGGGTCTCGCAGAACCACGGCAGTGTGTTTTATTGCCCCCCTCCACCTAACCTTCGTGACTCTCAGGCACAGCAGCGGGACGCTGTTTCCCAGTTTCAAGATCGAAAACGAAATAAGGCCTCCAAAATGCGTCAAAATGCCCCGTGCTCATCGACGAGTTCCGACTCTAGTTTTTTGTACCGTTCTGAGGTACGTCCCCCACCGAACCTGGAGAGTAGAGGAATTTACAATGCTGGACTTCGGAGTTCTCGCCCACGGAGAGTTCGGGAATCAAGACCCACTCGAGCCGCCGACAACAATCAAGGGAACTCTACCAATTACAACCCTCAAGACCCGCTTTTGTGCTACCTAGAAATACCATTGGCCAGCAGTGACTACTGCGCGGGAAACGAACTTAGGCTCGACGCCGCTTCAAGGCATCTAGTTTTGATGGAACTAAAAAAGTCACCTCCTAACCCTTTCCGAGGCGAGCCTAAGCGGTACCATACTTGGTTCGCTGAGCTTCGCAACGACTTAAAGAACCTTTCTTTAAATCCGAGCGACGTGGTCGGCATCCTAGAAGCGCGCACATTTGGGGAGCCTCGCGACACAATCGTCGGATTGAGGACTTCATTCGGAAGTGATCCGAAGCGAACTTTGGACGAAATCGTCTCTCAACTAAGAGAACGATATGGCTCGTCGGAGCAAATCACGGCGGAGTTCAAGAAGATGATCGAGAGATTCGACCAAATAAAAACGACTGAATTTGATCCCAAAACCGCTCAATCGCTGCAAAAGTTGGGCGACCTGTGCTACAGCATCCAGGGGCAGATGAGGGAGGTGAGAGACTTGGAATACTACAATTATGCTCTGGGCCTCGAACCAATTTATGAGAAGCTCCCGGATTTTATTAAATGCCGGTGGAATAAATCCAAGCTCAGCTACCAGAAATCTCATAAGCGCCATCCTCCTTTAGAGGAATTCTGCAGGTTCTTGCGCGAGAATGCTCAGCGCACGTACTCGGGAGTTCTCACCAAGTTGGACAACGACCAGCATACTGGACCTAAGGGCAAGTCCAGCAAGCGAGCCACCGTGCTTGCTGTTGAATCCTCGCAAGTGGAAAACACGAGAACCGAATGCCCCTTACACCATAGCTCCGGGCATTCTCTGTCGTCTTGCAACCGATTTTCTAGTTTGAATGCTGCGGATCGTAAGGGTATCGTTGTGGAGTGCGGTGCGTGTTTCCGATGTTTCGGAGCGCACCGTATAGCTCAATGCACCGCAGATCAGAGGTGCGAAGCCTGTGGTTCCAGTTCTCATCACACGCTGCTTCATTCGGACAGGTCTGAGGGTCAGAGGCGCAGCCACTCAGAAAATTTCGGCGTACGGGGAAGAGGTTTTGCTTCGAGGGGAGGACCAGCGCCTCGAGGACGCTGGGCCCGCAGGTCTTCGCCCCTCAACGAAAGACGCGACGCTCCAGAAATGGGAAACCTGTATACGGAAAAGTGACAACCATCGGAAAACAGAAGCTGCTCTAAGATGGTCTTGGTGGACGTGACGGCGCCCGGAAGAAGCAGTAAAACTCTCCGCACCTACGTCATCCTGGATGACCAAAGTACTAACTCTTTCGCCACATCTTCTTTGTTAGATTTCTTTGCATTACCTCACAAAAAAGAAACGTATTCCATCACCACGATTTCAGTTTCTAAAATTAAATCCTACGGTCGGAACACGGAGGGCTTTCGAGTAAAGGGCGTAAACCGCTCTGAGTCTTATGCTCTTCCCCCGCTATTCGAGCACGATGGCATTCCTCATAATAAGTACGACGTGGCAACGAGAGACGACGTCTTGAAGAACCCCGACATTGCTCATCTTGCATCAGAATTTCTCCCTCTGGACTGCAATGCTCCCGTGAGTTTGTTGCTGGGCCGAGACGCTGAAGATGTGTTAGTTGCAGATCTAATCCACCGGAAGCCAGCTGTCTACAAAACACCTTTGGGATGGGCTGTTGTTGGAAGAGTCAACCCTTCAGAGCCTCACCCGTCGAACAAGCAGATGAGTGTGTATAAAACTCAAGTCGAAGATCACTTTTCGGCTCAGCCTTGTTTCGGTCCTCTGGCTCCAGTCTTCGACACCAAAATGGACGACGAGAGTCCTGGACCGTCCGTTGAGGACAGGAAATTCTTGTCGCTGATTGACGAGAATATAGTTGTAAATGCTGAGGGGCATCTAGAAACTCCGCTGCCATTCAAAGATCGCATGTCTAAGCTTCCAGACAACACGAAGGCCGTCTATCGCCGCTCCAGAAACACTTTGGCGCGGTTAATCAAGGACCCCGCCAAATTACAGCAGTGTTTGAAGATAGTCCAAGACTACGTGGATAGTGGACACGTAGAGGTAGTGCCGTCCCAAGAACTTCAACCGGCCGAAGGACACTTTTGGTATCTCCCGGTTTTTCCCGTTACACATCCCAAGAAAAAGAAGGTGCGCATCGTCTTCGACTCTGCGGCGCAGTATTTCGGACGCAACTTAAACGGAACCTTGCTTCAGGGGCCAGATGCCAACAACAGTCTTCGTGGAGTGCTCCTTAGGTTTCGAGAAAATAAGGTTGGTTTCGTTGCCGACGTGGAAAAGATGTTCCACGCCTTCTATGTCCGTCCCTCCGACCGAGATTTTCTCAGGTTCTTCTGGTTCAAGGACAATGATCCTTGCAAAGCAATTGTCTCATACCGGGCAAGAGTGCACGACTTCGGAAATCGATCAAGTCCGGCTGTCGCAACTCACTGTCTGCGCCACGCCATTAGGGAAGCCTCAAGAGAGGAGAGAGAAAACGGAGACGGACTTGCCTGGAAAGCTCTGAGCTACGTCGAGCGCGGATTTTACGTTGACGACGGACTGGGATCCGCAGGTTCAGCTCAAGAGGCCGTCGACATTCTAGTCAAGACTCGAGAGTACCTGGAGACGTTCAAGGTTCGTCTTCACAAAATCTCTTCTAGTCATCAGGAGGTTTTGAACGCATTCCCGGAATCGGAACGCGAGGAAGGAAAAGTGGAGTTTTGGGAGGATGGTTGTAGTAAGCGCACCCTGGGAGTGACGTGGAATACTACGACCGACCGGTTTGACGTACACACCGAGGTGGTGGACCGCCCGTTCACGAAACGTGGTTTGTTAGCCACCGTCAATTCAATCTTCGATCCAATCGGCTTAGCTAGCCCCGTCGTATTGGGAGGCTGACTGATCATGCGCACCTTGATCCCTCCCGTAAAACGAGACCCTGAAAATTTGGCAAGGTTGGGGTGGGACGATCCTCTTCCCGTTGCTCATCTTGCGACGTGGGAATCGTGGAAAAAGTCGTTGCGAGGACTCTCCGACCTGTCGTTGGACAGGTGCCTCATTCCTGGAGACTTCGGGGAGGTTCACTCACGAAGTTTGCATTCCTTTGCCGACGCCTCTGAACAAGCCATAGGACATGTCACCTACTTACGATCAGTCGATGTGAGTGGACGAGTACACGTGTCTTTTGTAAGCGCTGACAGCAAGGTGGCTCCCAGAGCTGCCACAAGCATACCACGTTTGGAACTCTGCGCGGCCGTCGAGTGCAGCGAGGCCTCCAGAAGAATATGCGAAGAAATGAGCGTCGAGATCAACGACGTAGTGATGTACTCAGACAGCAAGGTAGTGTTGGGCTACCTCAACAACGAAACTAAAAGATTTTCAAAGTATGTGACTAGAAGAATTGAAGCGGCTACGAAGGTTCGTCCCAAGGAACTCTGGCGGTACGTAGCCACAGAGTGCAACCCGGCGGATATGGCCTCTCGTCCTACGAGCGCAGAGAACCTGAAGAGGATACGCTGGTTGACGGGCCCTTCCTTTCTGTGGGAAGATCATCTGCCCGACGAGCAAGAAGGCGCAGATATCTCGCTTTCAGTGAGTTTGCCCGAAGAGAAACTCGTCCAGGAATGCTCGAATTTCGTCACCTCCCTTCAGAACCCAGAGCTTCAGCGTGAAGTTCCTGCCTACTTAACTGGTGACTTTGTCTCTGTTCGTAGAGCATCAAGACTGGCTACGCACTTCTATTTCAAATGGAAGGACCAAACTCAGCAAAGAAAAGGAGTGGCTCTGGCCATCAGACCCTTGGAATCGCTAAACTTCGGGGGTGAGAAGTTAGCCATCTCTGACGTTCAACACGCAACCTTTCAAGACGTGATCAGTAATCTCAAGAAAGAAAAGGACATTCCTCTGCGACACCCTTTGTCTTCTTTGAGCCCCTTTATTGATGCTGACGGTCTGTTGCGAGTAGGCGGACGCCTCAGGCGCGTCAACTTGCCCAGATGTATAAAGCACCCCATTGTGCTTCCCGAAGACCACCCGCTCACCTCTAGCATTGTGTCTCATTATCACAAACTCTCCGGGCATCAAGGTGCTCACATTTCTCATGGAGCCGTACGAGATGCAGGCTATCATATAGTGCACGGAAAGAAAGTCATCCGTAAGTTCGTAAATGACTGCGTCGTCTGCAGAAAATTGAGAAGGAGACCCGAAGAGCAGAAAATGAGTGACCTACCGGAGGACCGACTTGCTTGCACCGCTCCCTTTACGAACACAGGTTTGGACGTGGCAGGCCCGTGGCAGGTCGTCGAGGGAATCTCTACGAGAAGCAATAAGAGGACTTCTAAGGTATGGGCCTTGGTGTTGACCTGTCTAACCTCTAGAGCGGTGCATGTGGAACCGCTGCCTGCCATGGACACTTCTAGCTTTCGAAACGCTCTCAGGCGATTCATGTGCGTTCGTGGATCGTGCAAAATCATAAGGAGCGACCGCGGTTCTAATTTCGTCGGCAGCTATAACCAGGACCTCGACATGAGGTCACTCTCCAAGACGCTGCAAGACTTCGACGTACAGTGGATCTTTAATCCCCCTCACGCACCCCATTTTGGTGGAGTTTGGGAACGTAAAGTGGGAGCTATAAAGAAGGCCATGTTGTTCTCGCTTTCCCAGTGCGGCATGCGAACGCCTAGTAGAGATGAGCTCTACACCTTTTTTCAAGAAGCAGCATCAATCGTCAACAACACGCCATTATGGTCCCTATCGAGCGACCCTAATGATCCACAACCCCTGACTCCAAACATGCTCCTAACGTTGAAAGAAGCGGGCGACAACCCTCCTCTCTGCGACACCTCCCCTGCGGACCTCATAGCCTACGGATAGAAGCGCTGGCGTAGAGTCAACCATCTGGCAGAGGTCTTCTGGCAGAAGTGGAAAAGCGACTACATACAGGATCTTCAATCGCGCTCCAAGTGGACGAAGAGGACAACCAACTTGAGCCCTGGAGACATCGTCATGCTCGTCGAGCCCGCTCCGAGAAATAAATGGGCGATGGGTAGGGTAGTCAGGGTCAAGAAAAGCGGGGACGGTCTAGTACGTTCCGTAGTGGTATCTCGGGCCGCTGCTGCGGGAGGTACGATAGCGTGCGAACGTCCGATAGGAAAGGTAGTAAGTTTAGGTCTCCGAGGAGACAACTAGATCTCATAGTGTCAGATTCTCGAGTTAATTTGTTTAGTGTACTCTATCTATCGTGCCCGTCGCAACTGTGACGCGTCCTTCCAGTCTACCTGTCGAGCTTACCTATATTTTAATATGCTTATTTCAAGCGATCGGCGGAAGGTGTCTCACTGCTGCTGATGGGGGGAGGTGAAGAGCTGCAGACTTCTCCTTCCTCTCCCGGTAGTGGTGTGATGCGTGAAGCACGTTCGTTTTTCTTCCCCTATCTATCTCTCGCTAACTCAGTTTGCGGTTTGCCTACTATAGAGTATTAGATTTTGAGTACTGACGGGGTTCGCCTCTAATTTTGTTGTATTATTCGCTCGTAACGTTCCTAACACTAGTCACGTGCGTCGTTCTTGTGCCTATCTGACTAAGGAACATTGATCTCTATCTAGATTTAAGAAATTTCGTATTGTAAACGGATTGATGTATGGTCTTTTAGTATAAGCGTAATGTTAGGGATTATCGTGTACCAAGCTAAGGTACTCTTTACGTGCTATCTTCAAGCCGTCGCAAGGATGTTTGCCTGTGTATTTTTCAAAGAAAAATAGGGGGGAGTGTCATGCCTTTCTCCGTCTTTAAAGCCATTTGGGTTTTATCTCGCCATTTAATTGAACCGTTTCCCATTTGACTGTCCTGGAAGCTTCCATAGCAAATTCGTGATTTGAAATGAGCGATTTAGGTCAATCACTTAATAATATCAGCAAAGTTAATCGTTAATGTCACCAAATGTCGATATATGAAGTCGATAATATCTTTATTAAAAATAAGAATAAAAAACTCCGAAACATATTTCAACGTTCTAGTTCTATCCGCGTATGTAAGATTAATTGGCTGGAGTTCTCTGCCCGTTCGTAGATTCTGTCAGCTGGCTGCGCTTTCTGGGATTTTAACCGCGGATCTGGGTTTTTTATCTGTCTCCTGGGGTTTACAGTCATGAATTGTGTTGGCAAAACAATTAATTTCAAGGAGCTAAAATGATTATACTACTTGGTAACCTCGAAAACAATAGAAAAGTGTAAGAAAATTTATTCATTAATGCCTTTTTTCGCTGATCTGGGTTTTTTCCTTTAGCTTATGCTGGGGTTATTTGGCAACATTCTCTTGGAGTCTCTTGTGGCTTCAGCGCTCGCTTCTCACTGTAACAGAAGCTCTTCCGAGAGCAGGTGTGACTTTTCGTGCTCTACCGACTGAGCTAGTTCTCGTGTGCCTGCGTTTTAAATGTGTTAATCCTTTTTTAAGTGATGATCGAACTTCATAAAATTACAGAACTGAAGTGGAAGTGTGCCTTATATCTGTAAAAACGGTAGATAGCCATTCTACCTTTGCGTGTGTCAGTTTTCCCGTGTGTGCTTCAGTAGCTTCAGAATGCTTCACTGTCCGTTTTGTCTTGTTCAAGTGATTTTTTATTTCTCTGTAAGTTTTGACCACTGAGTCTCAAAATCATTCGTATGATCGAAGAAGTGCGTTATTTATTGAAGGGGCCGAGATGCTTTAATTTGCAGCATGGCTAATTGAAGGTCATGTGCATATTACGAGTCTTCCATTGCAGTTGTGTATTACTGCGCCTCGAGCGCCATATAAAAAAATGGCCGACCTTGAACCCTTTCGTGTCTTTGTAAAGTTAAGCCTAGTCTGGTTTGTAAATTTCGTGTGCGCTTGATAACCATTTAATGTGATTTCTTTTACTTTACAGGCAATGTAAAACATACTGATCTGGTTAGGATATGTGTCATAGCGGAGGTCTCGAAAAAGAAGATGTAAGTATTTTAAAAGATGTAAAGGTAGTGTAATACTCACAGATTACCTCTGTTGTACCAGCAGCTAAGCACTAGCAATAAATTCTGAGACGATTAGAAACTTCTTATCTAATTTTACATTTGTTTTCTCGCAGTGCTTCTTATTTTTCTTGAAATCTGCGTTGTTTTGAAACTGTTTAAATCGCAGAGGCATTGATCGCCTTTGTGAACTTGAATATCGGGAATTAGCGCTCCTCATTGAAAGCTATGGCTGCTCTGTAAAGTTGCTGTCCTTATCGGTAGAGTATTTTTTAGGAAATAATTTCGTAGTTGAGTAAAGTTTCTCTTTTGTATCGTTCGGGCCCCAAAATTAAGGTGATGTTTTTCAGCCCCTTTTTGGTATTTCATTTGTTCACGATAGAATTCATGAGAAATATTTTATAAATATACATACATTGATTAGGTTTTCGATTCCCCCTCCTTTTCTGTCTATTACGGAAAGTTTGCGTATCTTGTAACTCATAGCTTTGTTTGTTGCTTTCGTCTCTATGACTCAACTTTTTTAAGCCGTTTATCTCTTACTGAGAAGTCCGTGATTGAACTTGTGTGCAATCTAAATTTCACACCCTTTCGATGTCATTATAGTCTGATCTTTACTGAGTACGTGAGTAAAATAAAAGCATTTGTATCTGATTGAAATCAGTGCTCCAAGGAAAAGATATGAAGTTCCGAGCCGAGGCCTAGGTAGTGCCTCCATTTGTAGAACTAAATAACTCTTGTTTTTGCAGTGACGTATTCAACCGCGCCCAATACAACCTCCTTCTTGTTCCGGTGTTTTTCTTACCTGGCGAAGGGGAATAAGGGCGCGACATTTCGGTGAGCAGAATACCGAGTGCAAAGAGGACCGCACAGGAGCATGGGTCGACCAAGCCTTCCAGCATCACGTCATTGAACCCGCAGGGGGCACAACGGCGGTTGCGAATGCTTCGCCCCGTGACACCGATCTCACACCTCCGATGAATCCCTCCGCACCAGCATTCCAGCCCCGGGCTTCCACCGGCTCACCTGCCGTGGTCTTTGAAACGAAGCCACCAGTGATCGACGGAGCAATGAGGCTCTCAATGATCGAAGATCTGAAAAAGGCGCCAAGCCAACCCTACGCGGGAGAGGCTCACCTGTTCCACAGATGGTTCGATGCCATCAAGAGAAAGATGGAGAGGCTCGCCGTGGAGCCCATCGACGCCATCGATATCCTCACGAACCACACCTGCGGCGAGCCAAGGAGCCTCATTGACGACACCCTGGCAGCTACCTACCTGGACACAGCGGCCCTGCACACCCTCATCGTCAAACAATTGAAGACTCGCTTCGGCTCTGACGACAGGGTAGCCGACACTCTGCTCGAACGCCTCGCGCAAGCCTCGGACATCAAGGGATCTAAAGGCGACCGCACGGTCGGCCTCAAGCTGCTGAAGTTCAGCGACGCCTGTCTAGCGATTCATCACACAATGCAGCACAACAAAGGCCTCGCCTTCCTGAACACCGACGTAGGGCTGTCTCCCATCGTTGAGAGGCTACCCTTCTTCGTTCTGGACGCCTGGAGAAGCGAACGAACTAGGCACAGAAGATTATTTGGATCGCTACCTGATTTCGCCGGGTTCTGCGAGTTCATCAAAACGCTGTCAGACACCCAGTGTGATAGTTTTGGGGCATCGAACCTCAACTGGGTGAGCAATCGACTCGACACGGCCGCCCCCGCTCGCCCCAATCCAAGAGCCTCGCGAGTTCTCTACACGTCCTCGGAGAATCAAACCGGCAGCTGCGTTCTCCACCAGAGTGCACAGCACGCGACAAACTCGTGCCAAACGGTAAGAAAGATGGAATCTCGGAAGAAGAAGGACTTCATACGCGAGCATAAGTTATGTTACCGTTGTCTAGGCCCTCACTGGGCAAAGCACTGCAATGAAGTTGTGAAGTGCGATGACTGCGGAGCCAGCAGTCACAGCACAGCCGCCCACATCAACTGGCGAGCAGCTGGAAATTCGAGTGAAACCACTCGTCAGGAGAGACCCAGTCGAGAACCGAGCGATGACAGAGCTCAGAGCGAACTCCGGGAGAGATTGAGAGCTGTGGCCCTGGCCTCTCGCGTACCCACAGCCGAGGAGGGTGCATGCAGCAAAATTGTTCTGGCAGACGTTATCGACGAGAACACGGGTCGGTCGTGCCGCGCCTACGTAATCTTAGATGAGCAAAGCACCACGTCCTTCTGCTCTCCCAAGCTGTTGAACGCCCTCCGCGTGACAACCCCCAAGTCCCACTACGAGCTGGAAACGCTGACCGATCAATCCGCTGCTCGATACGGCAGACGCGTGTCAGGGTTGAAAATAAAGGGAGTGTCCGAAGACCAAACCTTCGAGCTCCCACCGATGTTGGAATGCAACTCCATCCCCGATAGAAAGAGAGCGGTCGCGACCTACGAACGCGTCGCAAGAACCCCGGAGATATCGCACCTCGCTCGGCATTTCTTGCCCTTGGACAAACACGCAGAAGTTGCGGTGCTCCTGGGGACGGACTGCGGAGACCTACTCTACAGTCACTCCGACAAACAACGCCGCAAGGCTCCGTTCGTCCACCACACCGCCTTGGGCTGGGCAGTGGTCGGCAAGGTGAACGACGACGTCAGCCCCGAAGGAGAGCACTCTTACACGGTCGCAAGAATCGTAGCCGAAGTCGCTCTCAAAACCTGTGGCCCGGAGACGTGCCTTGAACTGTTTTCAGGAAAAGACGCTATCACTCAGCAGCACAGCGATGAGACCTCCCAACCGCGGCCCCCAGACGACCGCGGAGACCCTGAAAGGACAAAAAACACAAGGGCAGAGGAAGACAATCAAGCGGAAGCCCCGCCAACGACGAGATTTATCAACCAGTCAGCAACAAACGATGAAATGGACGCTCAGTGCGATCCAGACAGCGCATCACCGAAGCCCAAGAAGAAACGGAAATGGGAGCTCCCGTACCCTGGCGATCCGAAGAGAAAGCACGACGCGCACCATGCTGAGCGCACATCTGTTGACAAGAGAGCTCGACAGAACGGGCCAAGAAAAGGGGGAGGCGGCCATGCGGCTCCCGACCCTCCAGGAAACGCCGAGCACCCACCTCCATCTTCCCTTTACCAGCCTCTCAGTACCGCCTGCGCGACAAGCTGCCGTCGGAATCCGAAGCATCGGGACAAGCATGACGCACTCGCCGACGCACGAGGAATGCCGGGCAGCATCGAGAAAGACCAGGAGACAACACCCGGACCCCTCCAGAGGTCCACCACCCGCCAGCGACGGAAAGTTCGACGTTGGTCGGGGAAGCAGAGAGGACTCCTCTATGAGTCACGCCCGCGCACCCGGTGGAAGGCCACCCACGCGTCGCTGAAGACAACACCGACGCGTCCCGCGGGGCGAGACGACTGCGACGAGCACGTGGTGGGTGGCGCCCCGCCACTGAACCAGCCCTTAACCAGCGCTCCCCCCCCCCCCCCGAAGGCAGTTATTGGTGGCCAGAGCCACCAAGGGGGGGGAGTGTCACGTCGTACAAGACGTGAGAAAATTTGAAGAATTTTGATAAATTTATTTCGGCAACATTTTGCGGATCCGCGCTTCGTCCGCAAGAATGACGCCAACGTTTCATTTGTTTGAAGTGCGTGGGAGGAACAGGTTCCCGGATAATATTAAGTTTTTGTGTAGTTGGAGAGTGAACTTGAGTGGGAAACTCATTTGATTTACGTGTTACCGCGCTGGCTATATTTTCGGGTGTTTTCACGCGACTTGTGTTAGATAGCGGTGAACGGCCGGTTTCTGGAGCATTCGAGAATGCTTCCGGCGGCCGGCAAGCCCACCTACATTGAGCCAGACCAGCCATTGCAGTTCGGTAGAGTCTGGTGTTTTCTTTCGGTGTAGCCAGTAAGCTGCGGTGTAATGCTGGGAATTAGTCAGGTTCTGGCTTAACGGTATTTTAGCTGAACACTGTGATTTACCGATGAACTTTCCTATCTCTGTTTCACTGCTCCAAGGGATTTGTGTTGATGTCCAAGTGTTTCTTTTGCTCAGCAACATTTGCATAGTAGTCAAGCCATGTAAGCTGTGTTGTCATATATAATATTGTAAACAGTGTCAAGGGCAGTAAAAGCAACATGGAGAGACTGACATTTCAATGCTTTTTAGTTTGACACAAGATTACTTGAAGTTTATCACATTTCATAGATTAACATAAGATAGCACAATCATATATTTATTTGATAATGCAAACCAACCACTGCTTCACTATTGAAAGATTTGTGTGCTGAAAATAAAAACTATGGCGATTCTTCCATGGATTAGACATCAGTTGTTGATATTGAAGAATCCATGGCACGTCGTGCTGGACTTGCACCAACTTGGGAACATGATTTTTCTTGTCTTTGTATTGTTTCTTGTCTTTGTACTATTTCTTGTCTTTGTATTATTTATAACATTCATTAATAGAAAGATGTGAAGCAAGTAAGAATAAATTTAGTCGACTGGCTTCTTACCTATGAGCTGGGCTGGGCAAGTTGCGCCAGTCAGCAAGGTGGAAGCCTAAAGTTACGGCATTCAGTAGACTGGGAATAGGCGCAGAAATTTGAGACCACTAGCTCATATGATCTGTGTTTTCAAAGCGACTTTGACAAACGTGTTCTTGCCTCTCTCATTTTTTTTATAATAGAATTTATTGATAATGGTTGATTTGATGACCTGAGTGACTTGCCCCTGCTTTAAAGACCTAATTTTTGCTGCCTCTTTTCCACAGATAGGGTAAAGAAAGCCAGAGTAGGCACTTATTTTGCAGACTAAAATAAGCTGTCACAGGTCTAAACTGAGGGACCTTTCCTCATCGTCTGTAAGTATTTTAGAGTATCCTCTTTCAACTTGTGATGTTACCTAACTCGTCATCCCTTTATATTGTGAAAACTATAAACTTGTTGTGCGATCGTCCACCTTTGTTCAAATAAAGTGCTTATTGAACCGTCATGGTGTCCTATATATAGGACACCATGACGGGGGAACCGTCATGGTGTCCTATATATAGGCTTAGTTATAAGACATTTGAAAAACCAATGCTAAGATCATATGTATCAGGCTTGATTGGAAATAAAGCATCCCAAAGATGCCGATGTTAACCTAACCTTGACTAATGACCGCTGTGTTAGGATTGTTGGATACGGATGTACATTCATGTATGTAACTTCGTGCTTCCTTAAAGGGACACTTTGAACATTGGCCGAAACAAGCGATTCATGTATTATTGCCTGGCATCAAGGATTACGAAGCTTAGGTCATGTATATATAAACTATCAAAGGTGTTCTCACCTCACAATGGAAATGCATCGTCCATGAAATTGCGCTGTCTCTTATAGCTATCATTACATGTATTATTGAATGTAGATTGGGCAAGATTAGGAGTACATTGCCCTCAATCATTCCCTTCGACTAGTGACACGAGTTGACAATATTCGCGTGCGTATATCATAAATGTGTTCTTTCTAAATGTGTTACTCGACTAGAGACTTACTTTTCTTCCCTGTCGATGCAACGGAAACCTTTCTTGTTCGTGAACTTATTTCCCAGCCTACTGTTCCTGTGCACCTTGTGCGTAGATTCCGCGTTCCCCCAACTACACGCTAGATGGTGCCCTCCTCCTTCCTCTCTTGGGACACCTTTGTCGCGGTCAAGGGAGGCTAAAACTTTCTTATATAATAATACTAGTGATGGTAACGCGAATTGTTGTTGTGCTACGTCGTTAGCAGGGCGGTGAATTCTCTTTTTATGTGCTACTATTCTATGGTCTCTTATGTCTCACTCCGCTATTTCTCGTGTACCCTTGAGGTGTGAGTTTAACATTCTTATTGTGCGGTGCTATATGCATCAGTTAATCATTCGACTATGATCTTGAATTAGGCTTCTCTTGTCATGCAATTCATTCTCTTGCAATCTTCTCTTGTCATGTCATTCTCTTGTCTTGTTGTAAATCAGAAAGTCTGATACTGATTAAGTTATGTGACCTCCGGTGCGATATAGTTTGAATAACTGAAGCGCTAGCAAACCTATGTTACTACTACTACTACTACTACTACTTGTCATGCAATTCGTGGTCCGACTCTGAATCATACCTTTCTGGGCAGATTCACGGAACCAGGGGATAAGAAATAAAAAACCTGAAGAGACCTCGTTTCCCTTTGGTCGTCCTACCGAGTTCCGTTCAATGGCGTGCCGAAGCGAAGATCAATTCCGCTAGCGCACGACATTACAACCACAAACCCTTGACCTCGGCGATCAAAATGCCTTCTGAGCGACACTCGCCAAGAGAAGCTCGACACCTGTCCTTCATTAGTCAGTTTACCACTGACATCCGCTTCATTAAAGGGTTGGAGAATACAGTGGCAGACTGTCTGTCAAGGATTAACTCTATCAACCTCGGTGGTGAGATCACTTTCGGTAATATTAGTAATGCTCAGGAGGATCCCGAACTCCAGGATCTTCTCAAACCTTCTAACACTACCTCTTCGAAATTAACCTTTGTTGACGGCGTGTACCGTGATACTGAGCGACTTTCTCGTTTGTATCTTCCTGCGACTCTCCGCAGAGTAGCTATTCTTCACTATCATTCTCTCTCACATCCTGGTATTAACCGTACATTGCGTTTGATTTCCGATCGTTTCGTCTGGCCAGCGATGCGTAAGGAGGTCAAGCAAATTGTGCAAAATTGCCATGCATGTCAGAGTAGCAAAGTTGTGAAACATAATCGTGCAGCGCTACAGAGTTGTGCATTTGCTGGACACAAATTCGACTCCGTACACCTAGATTTGGTGGGTCCGTTGCCTTTGTCGCGCGGTCATTCCTATTTGTTAACCATAATTGATAGATTCTCTAGATGGGTTGAGGCCGTGCCTCTTCCTGATACCCAAACTGAGACTGTAGCTCGCTCTTTCATGAGTAATTGGATTTCCAGATTTGGGGTTCCCTTAAGTGTCACGCATGACCGGGGATCACAATTTACCTCCAAATTCTGGAGTGAGCTTAGCGCCGCCTTAGGTTGTGCAAACACCAACACTACCGCGTATCATCCGCAGTCGAATGGACTTATTGAGAGAGTCCACAGAGATTTAAAGAGTGCATTGCGTTGCCTGAATTGCAGTCACGACTGGACCGACAGACTTCCAGTAGTATCGCTGAGCATTCGCAACTTGCATCGGCAGGATCAGCAGTGCACAGCAGCAGAAATGTTGTATGGAAAAACGCTTCGCCTCCCTGGCGACATTGTTGACCCAAAACCTTTGCCTGAATTTTCATCTGCTGACCGTTTCGCATATGTAACCTGTCTCAAGGATTGCATGCGTCAGATCAAGTATGTAGCTCCACGAATGCCTCACTCAAAGGACAAATTAGATCCTGCATTGCAACATTACACACATGTGTATGTTCGCATAGACGCTATAAAGCCAACCCTCACACGCCCTTATGATGGCCCATTCAAAGTAATAAAACGGACGCCAAAGTATTTCGTCCTTGATAGATCTGGTTCACCCGACCCTGTGAGCATAGATCGATTAAAGGTCGCGTATACCTCCGATAATAGTGCGATTTCTAACTCTTCATTCTCTCCACAGAACTTCCTTTCCACTGAGACTCGATCATATCTTCCACCTCAGTTTCCTCAGTTGGCTGCATTGTTGCCTAGTCAACTTGAGTGTAATCCTTTCTTTGTGCCTGTACCTTCAAACCCTATCCCAAATCCTATCGTAGACTCTAATTCTAGCTCTCTTAGTGAAACAGCGACAAGTCCGGAGAGACCGCTGCAGTAACTTTATGAACTTCTCCCAAAGTGGGGGAAACAACTGAATGATATTTTTGAAGGTTGAATATCGAGGAATTTATCAAGTGACAAGGAAGATGTTCTTTTACAAAGGCGGGTCACCAGTGCTCCTGGTAGAGCACACTTAATAGCTAAATGAATGAATTACGGCCTCTGACTCAAAAGGAGTTAGGCGGTATTCGGACGCAATATTTCAAGCGTCTACAATCAACAACAAAAATTACCACAAGCCAACACCGGAGGAAAATGAGAGAATAGTTTCACTCGCCGGTATGGGAATTTATTGAGGAGAAGGTTGCACTCCGAAGTGCGAGGCTCGATTCTTGGTCGAGAGACGATCTTGGTGAGAGTCCGAGGAGGTTGAATAACTTCAGACGATTCGTTCAGCTCAGGCTTGTGGAAGCGTGTGCTGGAGTGTGAAGTCGATGATGGTGTAAGTGTGGGAGGTTCCGACACTAAGTGAGTGGTGAATTTTAGTGATGAGTATGGGGATAGCTACCGGTTGGGAAAACTCGGTAGGAAGGGACTCTCGACCTGGTGGTCACAACTAAAGGTTCAAGCGGCTTAGCTGCAGGGATGCAGGCCTTCCAGTTTCACAAGTTAAATAAGAGGGGAAACTCGGAGAATCAACTCAGAGGCAAAACCCGGAGGATGAACCCGGAGGAGACTTGAAGGCGAAAACTTGGAGGAGGTAAGCTCCTTAAATTAAGAAGTTAGGGTTTGGTTTCATACGTGTTTGTGAGTGCGTGGATGTGTGGTCCAGTCGATCCTGTCAGGGGAAATCGTGCTAGATTATTTGAACAAAAAAAACGAGTCTATTCATAACACATGTGCAAGACTGCGCAAACTGCAACATTAACAGGATAAACAATGGCAGGAGTCCGGTGATAAGAATCAGTCCGCAACTCTAGCGCCCGAGTCGCAGCCTGAATCATCTTAACACCAGAATCAGTGTTCCAGACCAACTGGTCACAAGCTCTATCCTGACATTACAAGCAGCAGCACAACTGAGTTTAAATGAACTACAGCCAAAAATAATAGCTAAAGCACTGAGGTAATTAGATAATTAATGTACTAAGATATAAGTATGAGAAAAGGTGAAGTCTCTATACTCTATTATTCAGATGAGCAAGAAAGAATGATTATTTATGTGACTTGACTTGAGTGAGTGACTACAGAAGATACAATCTCTATTGGTTTAAATAACCTATCATAGCTTCATTTCTCAAGATATGAATTTAAACATTGACTAAAAAATTGCAGAGGAATTCCAAAATTATTTAGACCTGACTTAATCAAAATACAAAAGTTGAGAACACAATTAATTAGAAGCTGGAACACACAAAAGATGAGCAAACCAAAAATGATCTCTGTGGACAGCAAAGTGTCTTAACACTATGCTCAGCACTAAAAAATATCTAAGTAGCCAATGCCAACATCGGTCAACACTGACAGCACAATACGGCATCATCGGAGAATAGTAAACACGAAAACACTGACAAAGATGGAGCAGTGAGCTTGAAGCTTGTCCCTAACCAACACTGGCACAGAGACAACATAGTGAATATTTCTACGACACAACAACGAGCGCTCCCTAACACGGAACAAGTTAAGACACAACACAGGAAAGTTAAGACATAATACACACTTATCATTAACACTTGATACTTGCAATTGCCCGCTCTGGGGCCCAAGCGCTAGTCAGGAGGATCTATACGAGAATGACGACTCTGCCTGGGAAGCCGGCCTTATATGCGCTTTGAGCGGACGAGCGTTTCCGGAATTTTCCGGAAACGGATGAACTTGCGATATGGTTCTAGGTAAAAACGCCGTTCTTTCTTGTCGAAGTATTTCTTTGGTCAAATTTTAATAGATTTAAGGGTAATGTTGAATGAAAATAGTGATCTAAAATTTTAAGAATGATTACGTTAACTTTATTTAATTTTTAGAAGATGGTTTTAATAATTTATGAAATTTAGACTGAAGTGCGGCTGAGGGCGATCACTACAACTCCTATACCAAGAACTCTTGCTGATCTAAATTTGCAGACCCGTTTGGTGAAGCTTCCCCGCTCAGTAACATTTTCCGACCGCCAAACCCGGCATGGTCGCGTAGTTCGAACTCCTTCCCGCTACAAATGATTGCAGCGGGTGGACCTTTCGGTCTGCGCCCTGGGGGGTAATGTAGCATTAGCTACAAAGTGTAAAATTATAAAAATTCTCATTCGCACTTTAATAAAATAATTATTAGCATTAAAAATCTTACTCTAATTTATTATTAATTATTTTCTACTTCTAATTCGTAATCATTGAAGTTTTTGTGTAAATACATGAGAGATAAAATAATCAATCGACATTTCGAGTTTTAAAGCAGCCGGAGGTGGCAACATCCAAGCGCGACGCTTGAACGGACTCACATTTTTTCTCGTGTCTCGCTAGCGCGTACTTCTCTCGTAAGTGAAAAGAAAATTAAGTGTGAGAATAGAAAAACCCGGTAAAGTATACAGTGTAAATTCTCTGTGTGCATTGGTGATAACTTAAGGATCTGTTCATCGTCGGGATGTAGGGATAAACCCTAAAATAGTGTTAAAATTCTTAGACTAGCATGTACATTTTCGAATGGCTACCTCGACGTGACAAAACGTATAAATTTGCGTGTCACGATTCATTTTCCGTGTCGAGTCATTATATTACGTTGTGCCTTATTACAAAGTTGCACATTTTGCAGCTGTCATATTAATTCAAGATCCGTTCACGAATACGGGTGATAGAGCGCGGTTAAAACCGCCGGCGTCTTTGTTGATAGAGTCTTTGTCGCCGGCGTCTTTGTTTCCCAAATTCGCGGAGATTAAAACTGCCGTCTCGTGTCATTACTCTGTGATTTAAAATCGTACTGTGTGCACGTGGAATAATATCTCTTTTTCACAACATATTTGCAGTAGTTTTCTGAAGTGTGTTTGACGTGAAATAATAGTTGGGAAGGCCTTTTAATAATTTCGTACGTATTATAGAGTACGAAAATTATTCATGCATATGCCTGCTAAAGTTTTAGTTTTTCTTCATCTTTTATTACTCCTTAAATCTTGCGTTTAATCGCATTTATTTCAATATAAATCACTAACAACAAAATTAAATCAATTTTTCCTTATTCTTGCGGCAGAAATACATACTAGCCTCTGCCATCGTAAACGCGTACTTCCCGCGTACAAAAATACTTCGTGAACGCTTACGATGTTATGCCGGCGGTTTATTGCAAATGGCGAAGCGTAAAAACCGCCGGGTCATTGTCACCTTGATTTTCATATTTCGTTTTGCGAAATATTTTCTTTCTGTGCAAGCAACACGTTTAGTGTTTCTTTTCTCAGGTAGATATTATTCCTTATTTTCTTATCAATGATGCTTTGCCAGTGCTTTTCAGATGATTGATCTTAAATGAAAGTTAGGATTTTTTCCTTGTTATTTCTCGTACGGATATAGAGATGCTAGATTACACAAAAAGCTAGTAATTCTCATCCTATGCATTTTAGCTATTGTCTTATATATTCCTCCCTGCTGCATAAATCCCGTGTATTCAGTCTCACGAATTGCTATGATTCCACAAAATGGAATCACCGATTGTTGCTCTAAAAAGAATCACAAGTGGCTCATTACAGAAAAGTCTCCTTTTAAAATTTCATGCCCTTGCATTTAAAGCAAGAGCAGTTGTACAAGAGTTTCTAAATTGATTCTATCCTACTTTTGAGCTTGACAAAAGAGAGATTTATTAAAGTAGCTCGTGTCGGATCTGTAGGATTTCTCGGAGCCTACTTTGTGGGAGTTTATCATTTACGATGTTGGGGACTGTCAATGGTGGAATTTTTCCTTGATGTCTCCTGGGACTGCTCATCCAGCGTTTCGACTTTTTGCAGGACCTCAACGACATCGCCAAACGCCACCACACAATCAGTTCCCTGGGCCTTTAGCCTTGTATATTATCTAATTACTGGCCTAATTGTAAACTGCCTTCAACCACGGACACAAGTTAATTAGCTCGTATCCGTGAAATACAGTGTGCCATGATCTTTAATTAATAACCAATTAAGATCTTTTATCGACATCAATCACGGCACAAACTGATATCACTCACCTGCTCAAATCCCGCAGGCTTGAGCTAACACCTGAAATAGCACTAATTTCTCGTGCCTGTTTAAAATTGCTCCACTCATAGTACTGAATTCCAAACACACACCCACACCGTCGATTTCGTCACTCGCCGGAGCCTTTCGACTGCACGGACTGCGAACCATCTGCAGCCAAGTTCTTCAGTAAAGCAAGACTCGGCGGTCCTTTCAGGCTCCTTCAAATAAACCAGAGACAAACAAGCTGAGTTCCCTCGCCTTATTACCATTCTCTCATGGTTTACAAACACCTATCGATTTACGTTTAGCGTTTGGCCATACCCACGGCTAAACCTAACATACTATAGAAACGTTTTGAATACCTGAAAAGAACGTTGAATTGAGTTGAACATCTGAAAACATAGAAACGTTTTGAATTTCTGAAAGCTCTAATCCCGGCATTAGTTGGACTTAAAAAGACTAAAGCAGCCCATAGACGATCAATTTAATTGTCAATATAATTGTCAATGATGAATATTGACAACTATATTGATTTAATTGTCAATGATGAATATTGACAACTGAATTGATCGTCTGTGGGCCGCTCAACCCCAACCGCTCATTGCAAATTTTACTTGATACCACACAACCGAGTATTAATAGGGTAAAGTTCGAAAGTTCGTCCGATTTAAACGGTTCAAACTTCAAACCCTCTCAAACGGTTCTCAAGATCGCTATTGCTGCAGCAAATATCGTCAAAAAAGCGCAAATGCATTGGGTTCATCGTGCTTTGCTCTAAAAAGGATCTTTCAAATCTTGATGTGAAAAAACAACTTGCTTTGTGAACACTTTCTCCAACTGAAATTTTCGAAAGTTCGTACCAAATTCGAAATTAATTCAAAATTTCGACCACGTTTCGAATCTCATTACAAAAGTTCGTACAACCTCTAAAATGAAATTTATATTTTTGTTTAGCGCTAAAGTTACCTGTGAGCGTTCGAATTTTATGTAATATAATAGCGTGTTCATTTTTAATGGATTTGATACGTATGTTTTGATACCGGCAGGCCGCAGCCGAGACGGTTCAAGAAACGGTTTGTGAAAAGTACAGAAATTTCTTGAGTCCTACTTTAAACTTTAACTAGTCCACCACTCGTAACTTTTTAAAAAATGCACCCATTGACTTCAAATTACTCTCAAACAAAAGAACAAAACATTTTCTACAAAGGTGTTATAAACACGTTCAAAAAATTTTCCTGAAAAGTACAGAAATTCTTCGATAAAAATGTTTGATTCGCCTGCCATCGCGAGCGCGAAAGAGTCAACTAAAGTCTTTCGACGGCACGTGAGTCGTACAGATTCATTGAGAAATTTCTGTACTTTTCAGAAAACTTTCTTGGATGTGTTTATAACACCTTTGTAGAAAATGTTTTGCTCCTTCGTTTGAGAGTAATTTAAAGTATATATGTGCATTCTTTCAAAAGTTGCGAATGGTGGACTTAGGTCTTTCGACGGCGCGTGAGTCGTACAGGTTCATCGAAGAATTTCTGTACTTTTCAGAAACAATTTTGAATGTGTTTATAACACCTTTGCAGACAATGTTTTGTTCTTTCGTTTGAAAGTAATTTGAAGTCGATAGGTGCATTTTTTCAAAAGTTACGAGTGGTGGACTGAAGTTTAAAGTAGGACTGTCATAGTTCTACTATGGAAGATTCTCGTCGTGTTCAAATAACGTTAAGAAAGGGTTGTTTTGGCCAAGCAACCATCTTCTAAAAGACCCGACGTTGGATAATATGTTCTCGAAAATAAGCGCAGCATTTCTGAACTCTACAAACTACGCTTCGAGACAAGCTTCACCAACCGCCAAGCATCATTCGAATCAACCAGCGAACCTCGCACCCCCCCCCTCTACGAGCATCCACCATTGGACTTTGTACTCTTTGCTCCGCGACCGACGCTTGTACCGAGGATCATTTCCAAACGCTTCCATTCTACTCGTATATTTCAACTCCTTCCTTGTTGACTTAAGATCTTGTTCATTCTACATATATTACTTGTTTATTAATTGTAAAGCTTAATCCACTTTAATTATCTCGCAACACTTGCTATTTCCTATGATATTTTAACGTAAAGCTTCGTTACGAATGAACGTGTTCGTCCTCACTCGAGACGGCGTCGCACAGCCTCCCTCTGAGCAGTGTGCGCGAGCGGCATTAGAGCCTGCGCCATTAAGAGAGTAAGACGTGTGATTCTCTCGCCTGTCCTCGCGGACAGGTGGGAGTGGGCTCTTTGCCCAAGAGTTCCAATGGCTGTTAAAGTCGTGCATAGACTAACTGGGTGTTTCTCAAGACCGAGCTAAGTATACCCCTCAATGTGTCTATCCATACTCTCACTCATTTCTTAGTAGCTTCATGTCTAGGCGTAGGATAGCATCGTTGAAAGTGTTTGACGACCTTTGCTTTTCAACTGAATAACCTAGCGTCGAGGCTCCACCCCTTATACAATGTTCTTGTCAGACTTCTCAATATATTAATGATATATGTTGCGTCTGTTAGTCACGTTAAAGGCTTCACCTGCTTATTTGATGTAATAATGCGAATTCCAATAATTGTGTCAATTGATAGATCAGAACTAACGTAATCACCGAGATCTGATAATGTTATTGTCATTTAATTAACGGTAAATTCTTTAATACGCTGTATAGATTTAGAATACGATGTATGTATGTTGTGTGTTATTCAACTTCCGAATGTGTCATCCATTTGCTAGTTGAAAGACGTCATCATCATAACATTAAATTACGTTGCAACCATCTCGTCATTCACCTAATAAGGCCCTATTTGATTGACAACAAAACTACCATTAATAGTAAAAGACATTGAAAAGTCTCAGTATATTTGATCTTTATTGATGACAAAATAAAATAATGGAGACCTTCTTTCTCGACCTTAAAAAAATGAAAGCAAAGAGAAAATGACGAAAAATAATGCAAAGAGAAAAGAATTGCCTCCTGAAAATTGGCCAACGAACAATGCGGCATCGATGAGAGGAAATAGGAATATAACAGGACTCGAGAAATTTCTGCACTTTTCACAAACCGTTTCTTGAACCGTCTGGGCTGCGGCCTGCCAGTGCCTTGCACACGCTCTTGAAGCGTTGTTTTTGGAACACCATATTTGTCACTTGCGTTGCGCATACTCAAACTTCCATTTTTTATCTCTGCTAATGCGTGAACGAGATCATCATTGCAGTAGTGGTGTTTTTTACGAGGAGCCATAATTTAAGGTCAACATTCGTCCCAATTCATAAACTATTAAATCAATACCTGAAAAGATATTAAGTATCATAAGCAATGAGGAGAAACTTGAAGAAAAAACGTTGTACGAACAAACGAATTCATAAAAATGATTTTTTCAAAACTCCGTACATGTGGACGAAGTAATAACACAAGCCGTTAAAAGATTCGAAATTTAGTACACCTTAGAAACAAACAAAGGGAGAAAAAAAACTCGGTAAAATGACAGCATTACATCTTTCAACACTCACACAGGTACGACATCGCCTAAAGCCCGCGCCACACCTTGCATTACGTCAATGCTACTTGTAACTTTGTTCGTGTCGCAGAACAACCGCTGCGGCTTAACGAGCTTTTGGATGAGCGCGTGACAAAGCGCGGCAGTCAGTTGCATATAAGCTTTGAGAGGAGGAGGATGTCAGACGACAATGTGCTCTGCAAAGCAGCTGCGCTCGGACTTTCGCGGAACACGCTTGCGAGACAACAGTGAGCGCTTGAGCGAGACAACCGTACTCAATGACTGCTTGGCTCGCACTGGCTCTGCTGTGCGGTCTCACTGCGGTGTCGTCTGGCTACGTGAATCAGGAGGGTTGGACTTTTGTTCATGTGGCTGCCCGAGCGGTGAGAGAGCTCTGGGCAACTCGTCGGTGCGGCATGGAGTACTCGAAGTTGCAAGGTGTGGCGGTGCCTTAACGCAACAACTTCGTCAACGGAAAAAATTTTAGTCGGCGATGCAAAATGGTAGTCAGTTAAGGTGTGACGACTTCTTAAACAACTGAAACGCAGGACATTCACTTGGGCTGCCATTTTTGTTCAAACAGTGATATTTATTTGCGGTGTGTGGCAATTATACAATATTATAAACCAGCAGTTACCACGTGAACCACTTTTCGATGAACTTCAACTCCATATTAGCTTGTTAAAGTAAAATATACCTGGTGTGTACGGTAGTTCGTTGTGGACGAATTTTCGGAACTTACCCTAATTAAGAATATACGTAACTTATGAGAACGCCGCTACGCCGGATTATCATTCAAGTTTTCGCAACATAGATGAAAATTTACCTACCATGGAATTGACCTACCATCATGGTAGCCTACCATCTAAGTGATCTAACGTAGGATCTGACGTGTACCGTGACTGACGTGCCACAGCCGGAAGTTTACTCACGTCATTTTAGTTCCAAGATAAGATAAATAATTCGATGGCTTCTACTCGACCTTAAAATCGACGCTATCGGATTACGACGTCATATTCGATGCTGCATTATGAGTAGAGTATGACCAGAAGTATGTCTGTCACTAGATGGTTCAATGAATAGTTAGTTGAGAGATTTGTCAATGATGACATGAATGTTAACGCTGCGTCGATCCTTGAACTTCTTCTCTCTTTGGATTGTGTTTGAAAGCATGTAAATTAAAGTAGTAATAGTAATCGGAACTGTGTGTGAACAGTGCATCTAAAAATATGTTAAATCTGAAGGATATGACAGTAATCAATTTTGTAAATTTCAATGCCTCAACATAATTAATGGTCAATATTGAGTTTAGGTGATGTGGGGAAATTAAGCATTCCATTTCACATAATCACTTAAGAAGCCCATTTAAAAACGTTTTACAAGAATGACATTTTTTCTGCTGATGCGTTATTCTAACTCGAAAACTAAGCATCAGCGGTAAAAATGTCATTCTTGTAAAACGTTTTTAAGGAGACCGTCCCGGCTGTTCAACTTTTTTCGTCCGATTCGTTTGAAAGTTGGCCAGTATATGTATTTTGTAAAAGTAAACCTTTTTTACTCATGTCGTTTTTTCGATTTAGGCCATAGTTTTTTTTTTTTTGATGAAAAATGTGTTTTTGGTATATTTTTATTGATATTTCAGATTGGAACTCCTCCTTCAGTTTTGATGCTAGAACAAAAACAAAGACAGTTTTAGAACCCTTGGAACATTTCTAACAAACTCAAATTCGGATTTTTCTGAAATTCAAATTTTTTCTATTTTTTCAAAATTTTTTGATATTTCAAAAATCAGCAACATTTTTTTAGGTTTAGAGCTATATATTTTTTCAAAGAATTCGAATTTGAAAAAAAGGCGAATTTGAGTTTGTTAGAAATGTTTTAAGGATTCTAAAACTGTCTTTGGATTGGTTCTAGCATCAAAACTCGAGAACTAGTCCCAGGATGAATGTTGAAAGTTAGAATTGTTGGGTATAGCAAAAAATAAAATTTTTTGTTGAAGTGTAATATAATGAACATTTGATGTAATTGAATGCAGTTTTAATTTTTATTTCGATACTTTCCATACATAACTTCATATTAAAAGTGTGAATTGTGATTCAAAAAAAAAAAAAAATTATCATTTTTTTTTCAACAAAATGAATTTTTTATTTTCAGTCTGATTCTTATAAAATTTGACTATGATATGTAACCTTTGAAAATAAACACAATTGATTCTATTCATTTTTTTGATTCAGGCCTTAGATTTTGCAAAAATTTGACATATTGGTTTTCAGATATTGATATTTCACTAATATTGATATTTCATAATGGAACTCCTCCTTCAGTTTCAATGCTAGAGCAAAAGCAAAGACTGTTGCAGAATCCTTAGAACATTTATAACAAACTCAAATTGAGCTTTTTTTCCATTTCCTATTTGTTCTCTTTTATGTGGGGTCAAAATCGGGAAAAAATGGAATATTTTGGGTGCTTTTCATTCATATTGATATTTCAAAATGGAACTCCTCCTTCAGTTTTGATGCTAGAAAAAAAGCAAAGACCGTTTTAGAATCCTTGGAACATTTCTAACAAACGCAAATTGAGCTTTTTTTCCATTTCCTATTTGTTCTCTTTTTATGTGGGGTCAAAATCGGAAAAATTGAAAAAATTTGGTCGCCTTACCTACCCCCCCCCCCCCCCCCCCCGGGGGGGGGAAATTATTGTCCGTAGCGCCATAAAATTTTAGGAACGAATAGTCTACCACCTAAGGGTCCTTTTACAACAAAAACATGAGAAATGACCCCCGGACTGACAGGGGCCTGGCAGAGGCCTGGGATGGTCTCCTTAAATGGACTTCTTAAGTGATTAATAGAAACGGAATTCTGAATTTCCCCACATCACTTAAACTCAATATTGGCCTAATTAATTTAATGAAAATAAACAAGTTTTCTTCTATGAAATTTCCGTCTGAAATGAGTATTTTATAAGTTATAGCGGTAAATGACTTATCGCATCCCCATTGTTTGAAGCGGCAAGTAATTCAAGGAGCGCATCAGACAGCAACACTGCAATGCACTCTCGCTTCCAGCACGATCGTAATCAAAGGCAAAACCAAACCTACCGCTATACCGTACTTATTTGACCAGAAAAGTGTATAGATGTAAAGTTGTTTATTTTGATGTTATCACCTTGATTCTAGTTAGCAACAAAAATTTGAAAATAGATGATTAGTTAGCTGTTTATTTGAACGCATTTGTCATGAGAGACGAAACTAAACCTACCGCTATAACTCGTAATATAATCATTTCAGATGGAAAGTGCATGCAACAAAACTTCTTTATTTTGATTTAATTACTTATATTTAGGCACTGAAAAGGAGGAAATTGATAACTGTCATCTCCTTCAGATTTACCCAATTTTTCTTATATATATACTTTAACTGTATTTAATTAAATAGTTTACTTCCCATTATGCTTTTTATAATTTTAGCAGTAGTATTTATTTTCCTATTTAAGGCAAAATTTTCAAGTCCTTTCAATATATAATGCGTGCAATGAATCAAATGCATCAGTGGAATTGTACTTGCAGTAGTGAATAGTTATTTTAGTTTAAGTTGGGAAAGGCTTGGCTAATAGTTATATTTTAAACTTGGTTAGGTTGTGCCTTCTTTTGTACAAATTTCTATTGGATGTATTTTTTTTTATAAAATGGTGTAACTAGGGTATGATCAATTTTAATATTCATTTTCTTTGTCATAAAATGACAGAGCCTAAGATAAAAAACTGATTTATCTCTTAAAAATTAGATCATAAAATTTTTTTGTAACAAATAATTTAGGTAGAGATATTTTTATAAATAACTGATGCTATAAATATTTAGGAGAATAGTTTGATGACAACATACAAGTTATGGATAATTTGTTGTAATATAAGTACATTTTAAAATTTTTGCTTCTTAAGTGCATTTTGTTATATGATTGTTTATATATTTATTATTTACAGAAATTTTTAAATGTGCTCATTCGATCATGTCTCTGTCTTCTTTAATACAAGTTTTAGTAGAATATTCTGCAAAAGCAGCATCTCTTGCTAGAACTATCAGAGAAGATGAAACTCTTTTTGCTTTATTGGTTGAAGAAAAGACTGGAAATTCCAAAAATGTTCGCTTTGCTCAAGACTTTAAAACTCTATCAGACGTTTTGATTCAGCAAGCGCTCTGCAGCCTCATTGATGAGCAGGTAAGTTTATCTGCTAGCTTTTACTGGGTTGTTGAGGTCCTCTCAGTACTGGCCTCTTTAATTCTACCAGTTGTAACATAGGAGCAACATAGCATTTTGAGGAATAGTGACTCAAAAGCAGGGGAGCAGAATATTCTCAGTTTGTTTTAGTTTTAAATTTTATAGCATATATAATTCAGATAGTGAAAGATGTATGTTCATTTGCTAAACTTTCATATCATAATTTTTTTAGAAAATAGAAATTAAATGTTTAAATTCTATCTTTCTAACTTTTTAGTTAATGTTCTTGATATTGTACAGTCTTGAATTTAATGCACCTAATTCACATAGAGGTATAACTGACTGTTTAAATTTATATGGTTTTCTACCATGTTCTGAGTAAAAAAGAAATTTATTCATTTTACCCTCTGAATTGAAGTGCTGTCACGAGAAATAGTTCCCTTCACCTCCTTGTTAACATTTCATTAACAAGAAGACCAGGTTCTCGGAATAGAGGGAATGGCGCACCTCCACAACATTATATAAACAACACAAAATTAAAGAGATAATTAGCATTACAGTACATATACTAAAAAAAATGGTACTCACCGACGAACGCTGTTTCACTTACAAACGCATTTCTGTGCGCTATTTTCCTCGGTGAGCTGTGATGCTAGTGCTAACGGGGTTTTTAAACACATCAAAATGTTGAGGAATTTCTTATGATGAGACCCTGGTACAAAGCATTAATTGACATCTACTGGAATTGCAAGTAACACATATTGACAAGTATTACCCTGCCTAATTGACCGGTCAATATCTTTAAGTTAATTACACACGTGCCATATACAATGAAACAATGCCTAACTGATGGGTTGTCACATTCCAATTGAATTAAGACACATGACAAGATGCAACCTATCTTTCAATAACGTTTTCCAACAGCACAAAGCACGGTCATCGCTTCCAATCTCATGCGTGTTCTCAGGCACCGCTTCAGTTCCAATTCCCTGAATAATTCATAGTTCAGTACAGTATCATTTGATGATTGCATGACAGCATCTCGTAAATTTTCTTCAAGTTGAAATTGACAGTGAAGAACTGCCAAGAGAGGAGTAACCAGATAGAGACCGCCCTCCTGCAAGGATACAAACATTTAACCCATTACTTCGGTTGCAAAAAATGTGCTCATCTACATTTAGTGTTAACTTTGAATAACAGCACTTTATATCACATATTTTTCGAACAGCATATCTTGCACAATTAGAAACAACTTCTTACCCGCCCCCAAAAGACGTCTACTCAGTACTTCCTATACTGCACAGTTTGGTTACGATGTTTTCATTTCTGGAAAAATAGAAGTGACATTTTTTAATTTAATTTTAATTTACAGGCTCCTCTACACGCGCAATATATTCAATATTTTCACTTATGTTTTCAGAAATGATTTTTAGTATGACACTTCGTTACGCGTACTTCTTTCTATGATGATGTACCGCGGTAGACTGCTCGCCTAAACTCACTAACTCTTTGGTCTTGTGTGCTGTGAGTGCTGCCTTCTTCCATTCGTGAACGCCTACAATTTCTCTGATTGGCGGTCCTCTAATTCGAAAATCTTTCCAAGGGTGCTCTGACCATTATATTGGCTGTAAGCCCTCTGATGAGACCGTGTAGCTGACTCCGCCTTCTCTCAGGAACACTAGCGATCTTTTTCCCATGAAATTCTGCTCTAAAATTTTCCACTCTGTTTTTCTAAGGCCTGGTTGTTTCGTATCCTGCTGTGTTTACAATCTGGCCGCTTCGAAAGTCGCTCGTCCCCACCCTCAAGCTTGAGTGCTCTATAAATTTTTTCACCCTTGCGGTCGACTGTTTGGCGCCTATGCCCTCCACAAGGTCTCAGATAATTATAACAAGTTCATGTTTCTCACGTCTCCAACACAGGACAGGCTTACACACAAAATTCCTTCCAAACACAACACCAACACAAACGTAGCACACACTCCAGCACATGTGAAACACGCCACCAGGCACACATGTTACGCGATCAGTCACACATTTTAAGCGACACGCTCGTGTTGTTGGAATACGCAAGTCCTACGATATCCTAAAAATTTGCAAACACAAGAGCACAAATCAGTTATGACAAAGGACACAAATCAGTTAAATTTCCCCAACATTAATGTTTTTCGTCACATCCCCGCTCCTTCACATAAAAAAATTGACCCGGCAATTTTTTTTCTTTTATTAGCGTTATGCTATTCATTTGAACAATTTGCGCTGAAATATTAGCCAACTTAAGACACAAAAGATAAAATCTACTTAAGCACATTATGTTTTAAAATTAATTCCGCAGAAACAGGGTTCGTTACAATTAATAATCCTGTTCATTACAATTAGCACGGCCTGATATATTGTGTTGTGTTGCACCGAATTGAAGTATGTCATAAATCTTTTGCGTGTTCACCCCTAATAACATTCACCAAGTATTACGGTTACATCCCCTACATTCTCAAACATCCTACAGTATTGATGGCTTTATGTCTCGTAGCTTTCAATTTACGCTTGCGTATTCCGTTGTCCAAATCCTTCACGCTGTTGTTGACGGTTCGATGTTCACTCCTCTGGTATAGCTGACGAATTTGCTCTTCTTCCATGCCTCTCTTCTGGCATATCAATAGCTTCCCACGCGCGTTGAAGATGAGTACTTAATTTCAGGAGGCAGTATTGCGGGCCCAATATGCAGACTCATATAAAATTTCTATACACCACATCACTACACGATTGCGTTCTGCAAGATGGATCATTATTACGATTCAAATTACCACCAAATCATGTTAAGTGCAATATTTCACATATATTTTATGACGTTTATCCAACTCAGTTTTTTTTATTTAATCGCCAGATTACTCATGAACGTCGCTTCGTTGATCAGACAAATCGATACGTCAGTAAGTTATATTGATCTGGAGGAAAATACGAGTCGAATCGTCGATACATCTCATTTAATATGGTCTCCCTTCGCGACAGGGTTCCGAATTCCACGAAGTAATCCTGAAGTATTCCGAGTCACAATCCTGCGTAGTGCACACTGCTATCCTGTAGAATCCCTCTCAGTATTCCTTGACGTCGACGTGGAATCTGGTAGACACTAGATAATGTTTTGTTTTCTCCGAGTGAACACTCTTATTTATGCGAGAATTCCGTGGGTTAATATTCTTCGAAGATCGTACGCATCATTCAAAGGCTATCCGACGTAATCTCTATTAATTTTTTATTTCACGTATGAATAGAGATGCCTAAAATGCGGCTTCAATATTCCAATGTGATCGTTTGCCTAGTAAAAAAATTCACAGGAAACTTGCATGCGAGTTTCAGGAATGCCTTTCTAAGCGTTCATGTCACAATGCAAATTCCAAATAAATCAAGTTAAATTTAATACTCAATAATATAAAAGCATTGTCATTGGTTCATATGGGTACCCATTTATAAAAGCATTTTTGAACACTATTACATTACGGCGCCCTAGAACATAATCTGCTTTATTTTCGTATTCTCTTCCTTCCTTCCTCATCCTGGTACTGCGGCGTTCTGTGGTGCTTTCCACTTCGAAGTGTCGAGTGCTGCTAATTAGTCGAGAAATTCTTCCTGGCTCGGCCGTTCACTAACGATGTCCTCTTCACAGCCTGACCACGGGCGAGTTAAGCAATCACTGGTGTTCTCCGCATTCTTCTGAACATGGTGCGCAATCTCTGGCTGCAGCTCTACCGCAAGCGGCTCTGAGCTAATTACTTGTGCTCTCCGCACTCTTCAGAACATGGTGCAAAACTTCCAGCCGTCCACACATCTTCTACGTTTCCCAATGCAACGTTAGCGTTTGTTCTACAATTAAATACTTCCAATACAAGTTCGATTAAATCCCCTATGTCGTACAGTTGTTGTCTGTTCGTTGTTCTTGTAAATAATTACTTATATTCCACGTGATTCTTCCTGAATTTGCTGCTTATACGAGACGCATTCGTGTTATGTAGTTGATCTGGCCTGTTTTGTGCTGAAGTACATACTACGCTAATCTACCAAGAAATTAATTCCTTAAGTCTGAAAGAAATGTTCTACACTACAGAGTAAGATGATACTAATTCCTTCCGGAATAACGTGTTTACGATATTCTTTCAGGGCAAGAGAGAGACACAAAGTCAGAAAATTCAACGCTACAGCACGAAATATCCGCAACTTTAACCTGACGCTAAACATATTTTCCCCGATGCGAAAATGAACGGTCTAAAGCTATCGATAAAATTAGCAAGCCTGAGATAGCCTCAGCCTAAGCACTTCAGACTAAACTAGTTAATTCACTCGAGTTATTTCGCTTTACGAAATGCTGGCGAGGAAATATATGTGCATACTACAAAGGAAACAAAGTACTCCTCTTGCGAAACACACGAAAATTAACCTAAATGAAACGCTCAATTTCCCTTTACTTAGCAAGAAAGAAAATGAGCACTAAGCATAGGGCAAGATTCGATCACTCTAACAAGGGTCTCGTTATACACTAGATTTCTTGTGAGCAAAGGAAATTGGAGTGACATAACCTAGAACATCTCCCTACTGCACGAAGCATCTCACTCTTAGTAAGAACACATTTAGATTAAAGCAATACAGCGCAAAAAAAACTCACTCCTACGTAAGAGCTCTGCTAAAATTGAACGCACAAGAACACATTTCACAAAGTTAAGGTGACGCATGATCTCAGTCCACTGCAGCTCGCTTCCAAGTGGCAATTCACCTACACCTTGAACGCAAATTGTAGCTTCGCCGCTCCTTGAACGCAGCTCTCGCGCTTACGTGGTTCTCTGTCCTCAGGTCTTCATCTTCTCTCTCAATAGTTTCATATCCGTTTCCATTCCCTGGTTCAGCTGCGACGTCCGACGTGCCGGGAAAAGCCTCGCCCCGTAGGAAAGCAACTTTCAATCTATCCAAATGAACCCTTTCTTGTCGGTTACTATATAGTGCTTTAATGGTCGCATTTGTGGCATTCCTTTCAAGGACACGATAGGGGCCTAACCAGTCGGTAGGCCACGCGTTTGCAGCTTCGGCCTTTCCTGTCGGATTGTGTAATAAAACAATATCTCCGCTCTCCACCTGGTTGTTTTTCACACCTCTTTCCTTCATTTGCACCGACTTGTCGTGTGAAGCCTTGGACTTGGCCTTCACTACTTTGAACGCATTGTGAAGTCGGGCGCTCACCTCGGCACTGTAATTGTCCCCAAGAGAATAATCCATGCGAGGTTTTTTCAGCCAGTTAACAACAGGAATTTCAGCGTCCCTACCAAAAAATAAATAATACGGTATTTCTTCAATAACACTTTGATAACTTGTGTTCAGTGCCAAGCATGTCCACGGCAAAGCATCATGCCACGATGGTTGATCGCTGGCTGCGAGGTGAGACAGAACCGTTTTGATGTTCTTGTTCTGACGTTCCGTCATTCCGTTTGATTGGGGATGATATGCTGATGTGTTGTAGTATTTTATTTTTAATCCTTCGCACACGTTACGGAACAATGTTGATGTGAACTCTGTACCTCTGTCTGAGACGAGCGTTTTCGCAGGGCCATACGTGGTTACGAATTTAGTTATCGCTCGAGTCACTTCCTCAGTTGTCTTGCTTCTGAGTGGGAAAGCAGCGACATATCTACTGAAGTGATCAACCACGGTTAAGATGTATTTGTGGCCCTCATTCGAGACTGGCATTTCAATCAAATCAACACCTATTCTGTCCAGAGGCTTGTCAATTTCAGGGAATGAACCCATGCTAACACAAATGCGATTGTTGATCTTACGTTTCTGGCACTGCATGCACGAATCGATGTATTTGTTAACGTCGCGAGACATGTTAATCCAGTACCCAAATTCCATGAGCTTTTTCCACGTTTTAGCACGACCTTGGTGTGCAGCGATTGTGCTATCATGCGCTAACGTTATCGCTGCTTCTCTCAGAGCGTCTGGCACAACGATTAAGTGCCTTGTTCTATTAGGCTTTCGTTGTGTCTTTCTGAAATACAATATGCCTCCGTCGGTGAAGATCTCGGGTTTTAGAGCGAGACTTGGAGCGTCCCCTAATTTGTCACCTTCAAGATACCTCAGAACTGGCCCCCAAACGGGATCTTTCAACTGTTCTGCTCTCACATTTTCTTTCTGCAAACTACTTTCCGCCTCTTGTACATTGGGCGCTTCATTTATCATCGTCGTGACGAACACTGTTTTAGGTGCTTCGTCGTCTGGATTTTCTTCTTCGTTGTCGTTCGCAATATTTCTCGACAATGCGTCGGGCACCACGTTCTGAGTTCCTGGCCGATAAATCACCTCAAAATCATATTGAGAGAGTGTTAGGGCCCATCTCATAATTCTGTTGTTCTTGGTATTTTTACCTTTGAACAAATATTTGAGAGCCGTGTGATCAGTAATTACAACGAATTTATTACCGTACAGGTAAGGTGAAAAGTGATTTACAGCGGCGACCACTGCTAATCCTTCCCGCTCCGTAATTGAATAACGTTTTTCAGCATCATTGAATCTTTTGCTGAAGTATCCAATCGGTTGTTCCTTACCTTCACATTTCTGTGCAAGGACCGCGCCCGAGCCCTCATTCGAGGCATCACAGCTCAAGTAATACGTCTCATTTAGAGAAGGCTTCTTCAGAACTGGAGCTTCTATCATGAGCTGCTTAAGTTTGCAGAAGGCCTGTTCGTGTTCTTCCTTCCACTGGAATCTTGCCCCCTTTTTAGTCAGCGCATTAAGGGGTGCAGCTGTTGTGGCAAAGTGCGGAATGAAGCGCCGGTAGAAATTAAGCGCTGCCACGAAGGATCTGACTTTGCGTGCGGTCGTTGGCCTAGGGTAATTCTGCATCGCATCCACGTTTTTGGGATCTGGAATGAGTCCCTCACGACTGATGTAACATCCGAGGTACTTCACTTGTTTTTGAGCAAATTTGCACTTGTCCAAGCCTATTTTCACTCCGGCACATTGAAACTCGTGCAACACTTCCCTTAAATTTTCTAGGTGACTCTCAAAAGTCATAGAGTTAACGCACACGTCGTCCAAGTAAATAGCGGCGAATTTTCCAAGTTGCCTTTTCAGAACATGACAAATCACTCTCTGGTACACTGATGTTGAGCACTTAAGTCCCATAGGTAGCCTAGAGAACTCGAAGTTGCCTTGTCGAGTCTGAAATGCCGTGTATTGCTTACTTTCTTCATCTAGCTCAATTTGATGGAAGGCTGATTTTGCGTCGACAATGGAATAGTATTCTTTGCCAGCCACCTCCTCCAGTGTCCCTACAATGTGTGGAATTGGATAATGTTCGTTTATCACCCGCATGTTTACAGCTCGCAAATCAAGGCAAACTCTGTGGCCTCCTCCTGGCTTCTTTACGAGTACGAGCGGGTTTTTCCAAGCACTTGTACTCTCTTGCACAATTCCACCTTCGATCATCTCCGAGACCTTTTTATCAATAATTTCTTGGCTGGAGTACGGAATACGCCACCCTTTCGTTTGAATTGGCCTGTAATCACTCAGCAAAATTTTGTATTTCACTCCTTTAACATGGCCAATATCCATCTCGTCTGCACTAATCGTCTTGTGATATTCCTTCAACAGGTTTCTGACTTGTCCTTGTTTTTCAGCAACCAAGTGACTGAGGTCAAGCTCATCAATTTGCTGGAAGCGCTTCTCTCTGCGGTGATCTTCTGCTTCGCTATTTTCCGCATTGTTTTCTTCTGCAGTTGCATCTTCATTCGCGATTTCGTGGCATGTTGCAATTATTGCTCCTTCGGTCAGAGCGATTTCTTCGGCAAAAGGGTTAAGTACAGGCATCAAAACATACCCGTTTTGTACCTTTGCAGCGGTGGCTCCGACGTAAGGTGCCCACTTAATTCTAGGCTCTAAAATTACTTCCTTTCCATCAAACTTGCCATCTGCTCGGCACTTTACCATGGCTTGCGTGCGAGGCTTCACTGTAATGTCCTCAGCCAGAGTGACAGATGTTTCTTCTCTCATTACACACAGAATTTTCGGAGAAGCGTGTCCTGGTGCTGAAAACATGTTCACGTAAGTGCCAAAGAATGATGCCCTACATTTTCCGAAGTCTAGCTTTGCGTTGACTTTGTTCATTACTTCCACTCCTATTAGCAGGTCTCCTGGGAATGCATTTTCCCGCACAACAAAACATCTCTGAACAATTTTCTGACCGTTAACTTTGATTGGCACATTAATCTTTCCCAGCACTGGTACGGGTTCCTCTCCAATTGTCTTTAATGCAGTGGATGTTCCTTTTACACTAGCATTTTTAATCCCCGCAACCACACGCTCTTTTACCAAGCATATATTTGCTCCGGTGTCAAGAAGTGCGGTAACAGGTGCACCATTCACTTGGAGTATTACGCTGGGATTTATTATCGGGGCTAACGGTCTCCTATTCCGTTTTTTGGCTGTCCTGCAAACTGTTGCACCCTGCAATCAGCCCTTAGGTGCCCAAATTTTCCACAGTTTACGCACGGCGGTGGCACTGTTCTATACTGGGCTAAGTCCACTGCAGGTGCAGGTGGTGCTTCCGAGTGCGGCTGTGGCTTTCTTGCGTAGTATATTTGGTGCTGCTGACTCCTAAGTCTGCCCTTTTCGCTCCAGTGGGGTGCTTCATAATTTCCTCTTCGATGATAAGGAGAGTGTCGTATCTGTCTGTTCCTTTCTCTCCAGGGTGGCACTTCATGGCGGTACCCTCTAGGCCGTTGTGGTGAATGCCGCATCGTATGGCCGACACGTGCAGTCTCATGCTGTGGCCTCCTCTCGCTTCGCTGCGCTCTTTCTCTCTCCGGTTCCCTCTTCTCTGTCGTTTCCCTTGGCACTGGTACTATCCGTCGATTTTCCACCTCGATTGCCATGTCTCTCAGTTCTTGTACTGTCGTAGGTCGCGCATCACTTCGAAATGGTCTTGTGATGTTCTCCCTTAATCCGAGCCACATCAAATCTACAAGGATTCGTTCCGGGTGTTCCAGATAATTCTCATTGTACAGCCTTTCCAGGCGCGTCAGGTACTCTGACACTCCTTCCCGGCTTGTTTGCTTCTTGGTTACTATTTCAAACAGCGCTTGAGTTGGATGTTCGACCTGGTGGTCGTAAGAGCGCAGCCAGTTTTCTGCTTCTCGTAGGTTCGTTAGTGTATCAATTATTAGATTGCACTCCTTTGCCTCTTGTTGACCTAGGCATAGGAAGAAGGCTTTCACCTGCTCGCTGTTATTCAGATTGCCCGTCAAAAACTTCAACCTTGCCATATGTTCCCCTACATCGTCGCCCCTCCTGAATTTAGTACCAATGGCCCCCACGCAACTTGTTACCACAGGCATATTAACTACTTCTTCCTCTTCAGGTTGTGGTGGCGCCACTCTTCCGTTCCCCCTTGCGTTGTTCCTTCTCCCCCGTGCAGGCATGGTGGCGATTTTCTCCAATTCACCTTTTCCAAAACTCAAAATTTTGCGATCACTCAAATATTTTTCAAACCTACTCACTGTAAAACCTTTACTGAAACTTTGAAATTAATCGAGTAAACACACTAGAATTTTCTCACTCAAACTTATCACTTTTATAACCACTTTCACTTTCTTGATCTATATGGCCGTGTGCTTGCTAGCTTCTCACACCGGAACACAGAAAATCATCACTACGAGACATGTACCTCTACTGAATTTCTGTACGTTTTGCACATGAAATAACTACGCAAAAAAAAAAAAATACAATGCAACTGTCATACTACACTCACAAAACATTACAAAGCGATCGCGTTGATCTTTGCCAAATTGAGATGTCACGAGAAATAGTTCCCTTCACCTCCTTGTTAACATTTCATTAACAAGAAGACCAGGTTCTCGGAATAGAGGGAATGGCGCACCTCCACAACATTATATAAACAACACAAAATTAAAGAGATAATTAGCATTACAGTACATATACTAAAAAAAATGGTACTCACCGACGAACGCTGTTTCACTTACAAACGCATTTCTGTGCGCTATTTTCCTCGGTGAGCTGTGATGCTAGTGCTAACGGGGTTTTTAAACACATCAAAATGTTGAGGAATTTCTTATGATGAGACCCTGGTACAAAGCATTAATTGACATCTACTGGAATTGCAAGTAACACATATTGACAAGTATTACCCTGCCTAATTGACCGGTCAATATCTTTAAGTTAATTACACACGTGCCATATACAATGAAACAATGCCTAACTGATGGGTTGTCACATTCCAATTGAATTAAGACACATGACAAGATGCAACCTATCTTTCAATAACGTTTTCCAACAGCACAAAGCACGGTCATCGCTTCCAATCTCATGCGTGTTCTCAGGCACCGCTTCAGTTCCAATTCCCTGAATAATTCATAGTTCAGTACAGTATCATTTGATGATTGCATGACAGCATCTCGTAAATTTTCTTCAAGTTGAAATTGACAGTGAAGAACTGCCAAGAGAGGAGTAACCAGATAGAGACCGCCCTCCTGCAAGGATACAAACATTTAACCCATTACTTCGGTTGCAAAAAATGTGCTCATCTACATTTAGTGTTAACTTTGAATAACAGCACTTTATATCACATATTTTTCGAACAGCATATCTTGCACAATTAGAAACAACTTCTTACCCGCCCCCAAAAGACGTCTACTCAGTACTTCCTATACTGCACAGTTTGGTTACGATGTTTTCATTTCTGGAAAAATAGAAGTGACATTTTTTAATTTAATTTTAATTTACAGGCTCCTCTACACGCGCAATATATTCAATATTTTCACTTATGTTTTCAGAAATGATTTTTAGTATGACACTTCGTTACGCGTACTTCTTTCTATGATGATGTACCGCGGTAGACTGCTCGCCTAAACTCACTAACTCTTTGGTCTTGTGTGCTGTGAGTGCTGCCTTCTTCCATTCGTGAACGCCTACAATTTCTCTGATTGGCGGTCCTCTACTTCGAAAATCTTTCCAAGGGTGCTCTGACCATTATATTGGCTGTAAGCCCTCTGATGAGACCGTGTAGCTGACTCCGCCTTCTCTCAGGAACACTAGCGATCTTTTTCCCATGAAATTCTGCTCTAAAATTTTCCACTCTGTTTTTCTAAGGCCTGGTTGTTTCGTATCCTGCTGTGTTTACAATCTGGCCGCTTCGAAAGTCGCTCGTCCCCACCCTCAAGCTTGAGTGCTCTATAAATCTTGTCACCCTTGCGGTCGACTGTTTGGCGCCTATGCCCTCCACAAGGTCTCAGATAATTATAACAAGTTCATGTTTCTCACGTCTCCAACACAGGACAGGCTTACACACAAAATTCCTTCCAAACACAACACCAACACAAACGTAGCACACACTCCAGCACATGTGAAACACGCCACCAGGCACACATGTTACGCGATCAGTCACACATTTTAAGCGACACGCTCGTGCTGTTGGAATACGCAAGTCCTACGATATCCTAAAAATTTGCAAACACAAGAGCACAAATCAGTTATGACAAAGAAGGACACAAATCAGTTAAATTTCCCCAACATTAATGTTTTTCGTCACATGCTATATAGCACTCTTGAAGTGCTATAGCACTCATACAACAAACTAGAGGCTTGTATCAAATACTGAAGAAAGAATCAATAGGACTATGAGCTACTTGTCATGTCAATACAAAATGAGGAAGAATATTTGTATGTGATGATTTTTAAGCATTCAAAAATGAATACTTTACCTGAAACTTCAGAAGTAAATTAGTTAGAAAAGCTACTTCTTTTCTAGCATTGTAAATCTTATAGATCTTTTTTTGATACAACTCTGTGTAAATGTGAAATTAAAATTTTGTTATTTAATTTGATAAAATTGTTGAAGTTGAAGTTCATATATCACTATTATAACTACAACTATACATTATAAAATAATAATTTATAAATGGTTATTTAAATATGCCTGCACCAAGTGAACATTATTCAATCAATGCTTTTCCATGTAGAGTGTATGAATGGACTGCCTGTGTTCCAGTTCCCCGAGCTGAGAGGACGTGTGTATGGAGAGGAACAGCCGGTGTTCAGCAACACAGTTGGCGAGACGATTATTGTTGCTGTTCAGCCTGAGGAAAATGCCACTGCTGCTCTTCTGGCTCAGGTTGGTTTCATAGGGCATAATTTTAGGGTTTGTGAACCAAAATTAAAGAATAGTTTATCAAATTTATAAATTTTTTGTTTAGGTTGTTCATATTTAGTGTTTTACTTTTCAAATGTAGTATAAGAAGATGGAGTAGCCTTCTACATATAGTTCAGTGAAATTTAGTAGAGATTTTATTATAGTTCAAATTCCTGCGTGCAAATTTCTGTCTGTACCCTGGCATGATAATGCTGTCTCATATTCTTCCTAGCAGTTATGTAAGAGCTGGGCATTGATTTTTTGGTAATTTCTTTTTATTATGCCAAATAGCTTTTGAAAGCAATTAAGTTTGAGTTAAGCACTATGCATTCTATGTTTAATATTTATGTGATGAGATGGTAGATTTTCCCTCACATGTGGCTAGCTATTTCTTGAAGAAAGCCAATTTTTTTTTTATTTAAAATTTCATAATTAATTGGTAATACTGATTGTGAATCTAACATTTTTCAGAAAAAAGATGGAATTAACAAACTAAAATGTGCAAAATAATAATATTGCATTACCTAGATACATCAAATATCAACTTCATTAGTTCTCTTTATTTCTTTGTTATTGCATAGATTTATAAATGAGATGCTTTCCATTTTACTTCTCACTTATTTTTTTTCATGTGAAGCTTTTACTGCAAGAAATATGTATTTTAAAATCCCTATCAATGATTTTTTTGTTTTCATCATGAATTACTGAGCATTATTTAGTATGTAAAGATCATCATTAGCCATATTATGTAAAGAAAAAAATTAGGAAGAGTCAACATGTGACCATGTTTTTGGTATTGTATTAAACAAAATTATTAGGTTTTTGTTTGGTTATGAATTTCACTGTTACCTCTTTGCAGACTGATAGCTTCATACCAGTTGCTCAGTATTAAGAAGTATGGCAAGTACTGTTGTGTGATCTCTATCAATAGCTGTACTACTCAGGTGCTGGACGGCAACAACAAGGCAGCAGCAGCACTGGCGCACGAGGTGCACCGCACGGACGTGAGCAGCGGCGTGCTGGTGAGCTCAGCCATGCCGTCAGTGCCGCTCCAGAAGTTGGCCATCTGGATCGACCCCATTGGTAGGTGAGCATTCCAGTGCTGGCTGTTTAGGGAGCTTAGTCATGAATGATAATAGGAATGTGAAATTTATGAAAGATGTAAATGTTCTGAGGGGTGTAGGGCATCTGGGTATATAGGTTTTATTCAGTAATAAATTGATGTAGGGGATTTTCTCATTTGCCTGTGGATATTTTGTGTCACTCTTCAGTTGTTCTCATTGCTATCCACTACTGAATAAGCAGGTTTTTGGATTTAGTATGGATTAATGTAGTCTATCATCATTCTTCTATTTCTCTCATGTTAGTAGCCAGTGTTCAGTATATCTGACTTTCTGAACCACTTTCTTTATTACATAAAGTAATAAGAACCACTTTCTTTATTACAATTTTGATTTATTTCCAATGCTTTAGTCAAGATTTTTAGAAGGAGTACAGTTTTTAAAACCTTTCTTAAAACAATTCTCCGTGCTATCCAGACTCAACGGCTGAGTACATCAAGGGAGATGACAAACAAGCTGACCACTCGGGGCGAGGGCTACAGTGTGTGACCGTCCTCCTTGGCCTCTTCAACACAACTGATGGCAGCCCTGTCGCTGGAGTGGTCAATCAGCCGTTTGCTGCTCAGCTTCCAGTTGGGTAAATACCTGCAGCCGATCCTTGAGTCATGCAGACATCTTACATGTGCTAATCTTTAATTGTACAGAGGAAACTTAGTTCCCAGTTTTTCAACTATCCTTAAGTCATACGTCATACATATGCAAACCTCCACTTGTATACAGGAAAATTCATTCACAGTTTTTCAATGAAGGTTATGTTTGATTATGGTAATAACTGACTTATTAGGTTATCCTTCTATTGTATTGATCTCATATTATGGTAGCATCAATTTACGTTAGTTTACGTACATTGGAAATAAAACAATTCTGCTGTCAGACCTTGTTATGAATTCAATGCTTAAAAATGAGTCAATATTTTTGTGTATTTGTGAAGTGCAATTCCATCACATCAAACAAAGGGAGAGAGAAGTACAACTTTTTTGATGGCATAGCAGTTATGGTGTTCTATATTGTGGACCAATAAGCAGAGGTCATGGCAGTAACCCTCACCCATGCTGGCCCATTGTGACGCTACCCTCACCCATGTTGGCACATGGTGATGCTACCCTCACCCATGCTGGCCCATTGTGACGCTACCCTCACCCAAGTTGGCACATGGTGATGCTACCCTCACCCATGCTGGCCCATTGTGACGCTACCCTCACCCATGTTGGCACATGGTGATGCTACCATCACCCATGTTGGCACATGGTCCCTCCCCATGTCCTTACCTTGTCGTGGTGGGAGGGCTTGCGTGCTGCAATGAAGGTTGAGGCTATACTGCCGGGGCCCTGGTTCTGGTAGGTTCAACCATGGTAGGCTGGCTCAACTGGAGCAGCCTGACAAAAGGGGGACCATGGGTGAGGTTTCCCATGTAAATATAAACCGGGGCCCCGGCAGTTACGGGTTATAAAGTCTCTGTTACCTCGGGCGTACTTGGGGACTGCCACGGGCCGGGGTCGACGGTGGGAGGAGGTTTTTACTTCCTAGTGGTCAGCGTGTGCCCGCCTTAAGTGCAGAGATGCACCAGAATGCTGCTGATCGCCCGAGGGGTTCTTTTCCGGCTTGAGCCGGCCTGGATAGGTAGGGAGAAATCCCTATCGAAAGAGAATCCTAAACCTGTGCTTGCTTCTACTACTGAAAATCCCCCTCGATCTCTTGGAAATGACCCGGCGCTCTTAACGGAAACTTCACATGATCGTCCCCCTTCTCCGCCGTTGCAACCTGTATCATCGCAGCTTGCTGCAGTGAGTGACGCTGGACCCTACGTAAAATCTGACGAGACAAATTTAGTACTTCAGCCATATATACCACCTCGAAATCAAAGGCGACCTAGTTTTCGTATTGAAAACTCATCTGGACATCGCCGCCAACGTACCAACCAAAGATATCGCACAGATGTGCCCCTCTATGAGAATACACATCCAGATTATAAGAAATTTTACACCATCAACGTGGGTGATGGTTCTAACCTAGCAGAGATGGATGTAATTGTGGCAAATAGAGAACTTGAATGAAAAATTGGTGGTAAACCTTTGAAGATAACAGAGACGCGAACGGGCTCGCTCCTTGTGGAGGTTCGAAATAAACATCAGGCAAAAACTATCCCAAGAATCCAAACCCTTGCTGGGGTGAGCATCACTGTTGCTCCTCATGGAAGGTTGAATGAAACAAAGGGGACTATTTGGTATACAAATAAACCAAATTACGGAGATGAAACTCTGCTCGAAGAACTTGCCAGAAGTGGAGTAAAATCTATCTACCGGACCAAAAGAAGACAGAACGGAGCTGAAATACCCACCTCGTTGTACATATTGACCTTCGATTCTACGCGCCTACCTGAGTCCGTGAGTATAGGCTGGACGCGGTGCCCGGTGAGGCAATATATACCCAAGCCGCGTAGATGTTTTAAGTGTCAAAGTTTTGGTCACGGTGCAAGTAGCTGCCGTAAACAAGAAGCTGTCTGTTTTCACTGCTCCCGAGCAGCACATAAACTCCCTTGCACTCTACCACCTAAGTGCTCCAACTGTGAGGGGCCCCACCCCGCCAGTGACCAGTCCTGCCCTATCTATAAATTGGAACAGGAAATAGTTTCTACACAAACTACTGAGCGCGTAAGCTATGGTGAGGCAAAGCGGAAGGTTTCCGGTCGCTACGTGCGCCCTACGCATAGTTATTCATCGGCTGTGCGTCAGCCGCAATTACAGACAGCTGAGTCCGGCGGAACACGCATCAGCGAGGAGATACCGATGAGAGTCGGAGGCGAGTTTGCTCATGCCGTAACACAGACTAGTATAGCAACCCAGACTGACGCTCCAAATGAGGAACATAAAAGACCCCGAAGTTCTTACTCTAGATCCGAAAGACCAGAAAAGTCTTCCGATGGTGACTTACCACGCGCTGCCGGTACTGTGTCAGACCCTTCACCGTCCTGTGCGACTTTGGGTGATGTCTGTGTGGATGCCCGGAGCCATTTTGAAGCTGTGGCTGACCAACCTGGCTGCGATCAATCAATGCAGGTTTTGTCTGTTAGGGAGGAGGGAAAAAAGGAACAGGGCTCTCAGAGCCCGGGGTCAAAAGGAATGGATAAGGGACCTGAATCCCAGAGTAACACCTCCCCTGGAAATCCATCTACCGCAGTTGGTGCCCGAAAGCGCCTGCAAAGCGGCACTCCGTCTCCAATTGGAGGGATGACAGGGCAAGCCCCCAAAAAGCGTCCCACCTTTAAGCATAGTGATAATTCAGATGACCCAACGGTTAAACCTCAAGGACTGGAATGTATACCTGTCCAAGTGTCCAGTAAACCTAGAGAGGCTCGAGAGCGAGGACGCGAGGGAAGTAACATCGTGACCCATCGTGTTCGCTCTCTGGAACGTGTTGTTGTGGTACCTGAAAGTATAGCAACTAAAATAAGAAAGAAATTCCCTATGCCAGCAGATATGCCCTCAATGCCCCCGCCTAATGTGCAGCTGCTCCCTTGGAGCTCGAGGCAGGAGAGTGGCAAAAACCCAAAAGATAGTAAACAAACTTCAGAGAAAAAACTGACCCCAACTGAGAGATCTTCAAGCCGATAAACATAACGAGTCTTCTGCAATGGAACTGTCGAAGCTACCGCCGCAATTATGGTGATCTGAGGAGGTTGCTGCAAGAGCTTCAGCCGGGCTGTGTATGCCTCCAAGAGACAATGCTCGGAAGTCTGACACCTACACCACCGGCGAGTTACGTCGTAGAGACCTTCTCCCCTCTACCAAATCCGGTGCCAGGTACGGGCTTAGCTATTTTAGTGAGGCGGGATACGGGCTTCACAAGGCTTGGCCTGAACACTGCACTGCAGGCAATGGCGGTACGTCTTGGTATTGGCCCGCGCTTGCTCACAGTTTGTAATTTGTACCTACCTCCAGCTGATCCCATCACTACAGCAGATCTCCTGACCCTTTACGACCAGCTACCCCGACCAGCGCTCATATTGGGGGATTTTAATGGAAAACACATAGCTTGGGGCAATCCCTCCACCGACCAGCGTGGAAGGATCATTGATGGCCTATTCACAAACTCAGACGCATGCTTATTAAATACAGGATTGCCCACCCATTTCCATGTGCAGACGGGCGTGTCATCGGCTATAGACCTCAGCTTGTGCACCCCTGATGTTGTTGCTGATCTGCACTGGAATGTTTGTGATGATCTGTGCGGTAGTGATCATTTCCCTATAGAGATACGGTTCGAGGAAAATCGTCCGACTCCCACCGAAGCCAGCTTTATTTTGAGGCGAGCCGACTGGGGGAGCTTCGAAGCACTCACTCAAATGTGTGATGTTGACGAGACCAGGCCAGTGGAAGCCTTATTGGAAGAGTTTGTGGGCTGCCTGCTGATCGCTGCTGGCGTCAGTATCCCTAAGTCGAGGGGGGGCGCCCTCCAGCACAGAGTTCCTTGGTGGACAGATGAATGCACCATCACCAATATTGAAAGAAAACATGCCCTGCGACGCTATCAGAGGACGAAAAGTATGGCAGACAAAATATCCTACAATAGAGCCAGAGCAAGAGCACTACACACAAAGAATGAAGCAAGAAAACGTTCGTGGCAAAAATATGTATCGTCCCTAAATGCTGAAACGCCCATGTCGAAGGTATGGCAGCGAGTGAAGAAGATGTCTGGGAAGCAGAGCTATAGCCCACCCTGCTTGAAGGTCAATGGTGAGAAAACCGCGGACTCACAGCGCGTTGCGGCAGCTCTAGCCCGGCACTTCGCTAACGTCAGTAGCGGTGATCATTATTCACCAGCTTTTTTGGCCTTTAAAAGACAGCAGGAGAGTCGAAGTCTGATTTTCAACACAGATGAAAATCTCCCCTATAACGAACCTATTACCATCTTAGAAATTTATAACGCTCTCAAGGAAACTAAAAACACCTCTCCTGGTCCAGACGGCATTCACTATAAAATGTTGAAGAAAATGCACCCTACAGCCCTGAAAGTGCTTTTAGCAATATATAACCAGATCTGGACCACACACCAGTACCCCGATGCCTGGCGTTTTGCCACTGTCTTAGCTTTTTTAAAACCCGGCAAACCTCCTACAAATCCTGGCAGCTATCGCCCTATCGCCCTCACGAGCTGTATCGGCAAGGTGCTTGAAAAGATAGTTAATGTTAGGCTGGTGAAGTTTTTGGAAGCTCGTGACCTCCTCTCGCCTGTACAGTACGGCTTTCGCAGAATGCGAGGTACTACGGACGCTTTAGTCCGTCTGCAGAACCACCTAGTTGAATGCAAACGTGAGCGCCGGCATACTATATGTGTGTTTTTTGACATGGCGAAAGCCTATGATACTGCCTGGAGGTACGGTATATTGCAAAACCTGCATCGTGATGAGCTGAGGGGAAATATGGCTCTTTACCTGCAGCAATTCTTGAGCAGGAGGACTTTTCGAGTGAAAGTCGGCTCTTCGGAATCTCCGTGTGAGACGCAGTCTGAAGGAGTCCCTCAGGGAAGCGTCATCAGCTGTACGCTTTTTGCTGTGGCTATTAATGGAATCACGACAGCTGTGCCGCCTGAGATCTGCTCGTCGCTATACGTTGACGATTTTATGGTGTACGCGTCTTCATACTTTTTGCCTGCTCTGGTTCGTAGAATTCAAAACGCTATAAATAATGTAAATGGTTGGGCATCGGAGCATGGGTTCACGTTCTCTACTGAGAAAACTATGGCTCTTCTTATTCCGGGAAACCACAAAATGCGTGACCCTCCACAACTTTTCCTGAAGGGCAGGCCAATAGTCTACGCAGCAAATGCTAAATTTCTTGTTATGATTATCGATAGCAAACTTACGTGGAAACCTCACCTTCAGTCACTAAAAGCAGCGTCTATAATGAGATTAAATTTGCTAAAAAGCCTCTCAGGTCAAACGTGGGGCGCCGACCGTGTGACTCTCCTGCGGCTCTATAAGGCCCTCATCAGGTCTAAATTAGACTACGGTAGTGTAATATACCAGTATGCCAAAGAAAGTACTCTCTGTATGCTGGACCCAGTACACCACGCAGCCATTAGGCTCTGCACTGGAGCTTTTCGAAGCTCCCCCGTCACCAGTCTCTGCGTGGAAAGTGGGGAGCCCCCCCTCAAGCTTAGGCGTATGCAACTGTCATTACAGTACTTAGCCCGGCTACAGCAACTCCCTCTCTCTCCGACCTGGATAAGTTTTCGTACCGACGTGGATGAGCGTATACCCACTCCGTATAATTTGCCATCCTCCGTAGATTATGGTGCGCTTATGAATAACGTGCGGTTCCCCCCCATGGAGGTCCTTCCCGCACGGGTTGCAGGTGCACCAACGTGGCGCATCCCAATTACTACTTTTTGTACAGGCTGCAAGATCCCTAAGAAGGACCTGCTGCCGGCCTCGGTTTTGAGGGGTATCTTCTTGGATCATGTACTGGCGGAGCACTCTGATCAACGTAAGATATATACAGATGGTTCTAAAACGAATCAATCTGTTGGCTGTGCTGCTGTGTCTGGCGACTATGTGCGTACTCAAAGGCTCCTGCAGGAAACTTCTGTTTTCTCGGCTGAACTACTTGCAGTTGTCGAGGCTCTAGACCTCGTGGCGCAAATACCCTACTATGATTTTGTAATTTTCACTGACTCGAAGAGTGTCTATGAAGCTGTCCAAGCATACCACAGCAATCACCCAATAATTAGTGACATTGTTGTCCGACTGTCACGCCTTGCCCGGAGCCCGAAGCATGTGCAAGTCTGCTGGGTGCCGGGCCATGTAGGGGTGGCCGGCAATGAGAGAGCTGATGCCGAGGCCCGGCGTGCTGCTGGATCTGATGACCTGCCGAACAACCCAGGTGTCCCCTGTAGGGATTACTACCCCATTATCAAGTCTACCGTGCGTGATGTGTGGCAACAATGCTGGGACATGGAATTGAATAATAAACTGAGAGTACTTAAGCCTATGGTGGGGGAATGGGCTTCAGCTGAATGTCGTAGCCGGCGTTTGGAGGTGATCCTATGTCGGCTGCGTATCGGGCATTGCCGACTTACCCACAGTCATCTAATGGAGCGTCGCCCACAGCCGCGCTGCAACACCTGTCATGTACCACTAACGGTGCTGCATGTACTTGCCGAATGTACAAACTTTGCTGCTGCTAGAAGAGAATCCTTCCCTCATCTTCGAGATGCGGACACTTCGTCGCTGCACATTGGGATGCTTCGTGAGCCCCTCCATGCTCGTTTCAACCTCGGAGCGCTAGCGACCTTTCTTGCACGAAGCGATTTGATAGGTAAAATATAACGAGCTTTTATGCCCAGAAAACGGAAATCCGTGTGCACTCTGCAAGTGCAAACTCATGCCGAAGTTATAACTTGAGGAGAAGAAATGGCCGAGCGTACCGTGCTGCCACTCTTGTCTTTGTGAGGGGGTTCCAGCGTGGGTAAGACGCTCGGCCATAGTGTGGGCGGGTAGCTGGAGCCTCCGATTCGGGGTCCCAGCTGTTCTCGCACTCTTTACCCTGCTAAAATTTTAAAAATCTTTTTTGTTTTGTATCAACTCGCGGTGTATACCGATACGTTTTGCAGGTGCGACCTGTAGAATGGATCCTGCTTATTGAGTGAGAAATCGTAATGTGCTTTAGCAAACAAATATAACTGTGTGTGTTGAGGCAATGGAAATTGAGTTGACCACCGAAATAATGTTCTTATACTACCTCGGAGGTGATGTAGAATTCAGGTATCTTTAAAACCATGAGACCTTCGGCGCGAAATAGTCGGAGCTACTGAAGCGCTAGTAAGCCTATGTTACTACTACTACTACTTGGCACATGGTGATGCTACCTTCACCCATGTTGGCACATGGTGACGTTACCCTCACCCGTGTTGGCACATGGTGATGTTACCCTCACCCATGTTGGCACATTGTGATGTTACCATCACCCATGCAGTACCATGTGATACAGTGTTGTGATGCCTACAGGGAAGACGAGTCACCTCCGCGAGGACCTGTGCGCTGGGGCGTGTGTGAGGGCACCAACAACCTCTCTTTGCCTGCTTCTCTGGTGTGTGCTGCTTGGCCGTCTCTGGCCAATTGTGCATTGTTCCCATTTCATATTGTACATCATTTGTATTTCTAAATATAAGATCACTTTGCTTGAATCAAAGATTCCTTAAAAGATTGTTAGTGAGTTATAATTCCCTGATATAATAGTAATAATAATAATAATTCTGTAATACTAATAATATAATTTACTCATTAATATTCCTACAAAGGATAATCACAGATTATTATTCGCATTTATGTAGAATTTCTCAGACTGTTACTTTTGTGTCTTGAAAAGCTAATTTCTGATGGAACTAGGTATATCTCTTGTTGCTTTTTGTCTCGTAAAGTAGGAATCACACTGTGACTACTTTGGTAAGCTAGCGAGAGCTAGAGATCCTTGTGGGAAGGAATGCAGTCCTTGGGACCCAAATGACTCAAAAGTTCATGACTTGTCCAAATGTTGTTTTGCTCGTGGTAGTAAAATTTCTGAAGAAGTACTTGCACTTCATTCAGATAATAGAAGCTCCCAGCAGTCGACATACCAAATTGCGGAGTCTGTCCCACGAGTGAGTTGTTTAGCTTTTGATGTAGCTGACTGCACAGCTAACTTCATCAGGGACAAAGCACCTGTATTATGCACCTTCGTTCACACAGACAGGAGAGAGCAACGCCATTTTGGAACGAGTAAGCGTCTCCAGCAGCGAATCAGAAGATATCCTAGCGCGTCTTGCTGCGGCCGGCATCCAAGCAGTGCGGGCGGCTGGTGCTGGCTACAAGGCGCTCGTTGTTATTGACGGCCATGTGCAGGCTTATGTCTGCTCCAAGGTACAGTAGCGTGCGTTGCGTCAGGCTTTAGTTTTTTTGAAATTTTTGTGTGGTGTTCAATGGTAACAGGAACTTGCCCAGCTCTGAATCATTCATGCTTGTTGAAGAAGCCTCTTGTGGGCTTCGATTTTTAGTTGTAAAGGTTTCATATTTTATTCTTTACTTTCACGTGGAGGAGGCGTGTATATCGTGCAACTGGCCAGCTTTTCGAGTTTCTGTGCCTTCAATTATTTTCATGTTTCACCTTTTCATCTTATTGGGATGCTTACACCTTTATTGAGGCTTGTGCCTCACGTTTCGTTCATTGCTTACCGCTTTTAGTAATGAGCTCTGTCAGCAGGGATAGGAAAAAATTGACGGAACTTACCTTTTTTGAGTTTCTTGGTGATCACCTAACTGAGCAGAAACAAAGCTTAAACGTTGAATACAATAAAAAACGAAATTTTTGTTTACTCACATTACTGATAATAGACTCACGTATACATTAAAGAACTGTGGGTAGAAAATCTCATGTTGAGTCTGTGTATATTTTTGTGTTCTTGCCATCCACGCACAAGTATGGGAGTAGATTCTTAAAGGTTCTGTTGACTTGACTCAATTCTGCATTGTTCTCCTTTGAAAGGTTTGTGAGCAAGATTTTTATTGCAATCTAGGTGCTGTAAAATTATTTGGATAAAAATAGTCCTTTTAGAGAGGTTACAATGTTCTCAACCGGATTTTATAGTAAATATACATATTTCGCCACGTAGACCTTCAGCGCTTGTATTTTTTTTGACATTCTTGGGCCTTGGGTTGCTTTTCTAGGCATAGATTAAATGAGCTGTGCTCCAAGTTTAGTGTTACAATTACAGTAAAATATTTGAACGCTTCAAGTCCATATTTCTGTTTTTAAAACCACCTTGAAATTTTTCTTTGTCTATATTTAGTAACATTTTACAGGGTGTTCAAAAAGTTTTTCTCAATGTGCATTGTAGGCTAGTTACTTTCTTAGCGTTATCGCACGGCACGTAAGTGAGAAAATGGTGCACCAATCTGCTCTTATTGCGTGAGTGGCCGGGTGTCAGCCATTGTGTATCCTTCAGTGTGTTGTTGCGCTAAGTATAGCATCATAAAGAATCTACGTATTTACTGAAAAAGAAAAACACTCTCGATACTTCATACAAAAATTAATTAAAGTCTGGCTAAGTCTAATTCATTTAATTCTTTTACCAAAGTATAAATATTAAATTTCCAAAGGAAAAATTACTGCGGAAAGTCTTTTCGAATACCCTGTGCTTCAAGAATTTTTTCTTGAGATTTTTAAGTTTCTCCATGCAATATTAATATAATTCATGCAGTACAGTCCCATTAATGCTTGAAATTTTGCCTCTCATGTCATCTTTTAGGAGCTGGTTGAAGCTGTTCTCTGTCGATCACTCTTTTCTAATTTCGGGCAGTCTAAAGTCTTGGTGGTGGTAACCTCTTCAAACTGTCGGCTACTCTGAGAGATAACCCGCTTCTGATGTATAGTTATGACATAATTAATTTAAACTCGGGCGAAACTACGAACAGATTCACGAACCTCGGAGCTTTCTCTGGAATATAAGATAGATCAAGAGCTTTATTAGCTGCACACTCAACATCCATTGGGTGTAGTTTTTGTTTGTTCAAATTACATTTTTGGGTGGGAGGAGACAATTCTGGCCTTCATTTTATGTACTCTGAGAAATTGGAAGAAACTTGTAATATTTCTCAAGTTTCAAGGTACTAGTTTTATTGTTAATTTTGCAATTCTTAATTATCCATTCTTCTCTTAAAATTTCTTTACATGCTGTGTATTTACTACTCTACCATTCGTTTGTTATTATTTGTTTTTCCCTGACGGTATTTTTTTTTACTCCTTGGGCCCGCCTTTACAGCCTAGCACATACATGTGGGACACATGCGCACCCCACGCAATCCTCATCTCAATGGGCGGAGGCATTATACCGTATGCTGCACTGGAGCTGTTCACGCGACACCCTCCCCCTGACGCGTCCCTGCACCAACTGAAGTACGTGGAGGCAACCCGCTCCGGTGGCGACATCAGTCCGTATTGCAACGCGGGAGGTGTTGTTGCGTACCGCTCTTTGCCTTGTCTTCTTGCTCTAGCTAAAATTTTGTTTCCAAGCTCACGCGAGTAGAGCTGCTCACGGTAAATGTTTTGATTTTCAGTCAAGATGTTATTTAAGACTTTTAAAATCAAATATTTTGTTTAGGTGTTCTTCGCACTCTTATGTGGTGTTTCTTAATGGTAACAGTTACTGAAGTTGCCCACAACTTGTTGAAGAAGTCTTCTGTGGGTTTAAATTTGTAGTTGAAAAGGTTTTTATGTTTCTTTCTTTACTTTGTGGGGAGGCGGGTATACAGTGCAAACGATCTCCTGCACGAGTTCAGAAAGGTGCCCTTATTGCTTGGTAAACATCCTCCTATTGAAAGGTCAATTTTCTTATCGAAGTGTTATTTTGCTTTAGTATAATTTTTTTTCGAGAAATACGGACTCACCTAACTCCTTTGTTTTGAACTTGGTGAGTACGCCAAAGCTGTTATATTTTTCTTATCTTTTCTGATAGCATTGTCATTTCCAGATGCCGCTCCCATCTCATCTCAGTAATTTACATTTAAAAGCACCAGATATCTCCTGCTGATTGTGTTTTCGATTGTATAATTAATTGATTGTTTGTTTTCCAGATTGTGATGGTTATCATTTCACAGTATTATCAGAATCTGATCCTCCACTATTTGATCTCTGTTCTATAGTTATTAGTAATTTCTGTTTTGTCTTTAGTGAGTTAATTCTTTTTCGTTTTAATGATGTTTCAGCTCTATTTCTTAAAGTTTATTTGAAGAAATGACAATATCCTAGGGTATGTTCTGTTGGCCGAAAGTCCATAAGTTCATGTAGGTTAAGGGTGTTAACAAGAATCTCGTCCTTAAACAAACTAGATTCCTATGAATATATTTTTATTTTCATTGTGTACCAAAACTACGTGTATTGGACAAAATATTTATCAGGATTTTAACATATAAGCTTTTAGTTACCTCGTCAACCCATGGAATAAGCAACGAAGAATCGCTGTGGTGGTCACATGTGAGTGCTTATGGGTACTTTTACGAAAATTATTTATGACGGTGTTCGTTCTTTGCATCTCTCCCGGTCGTGCTGTCGAGCCAATATCGCGTGTTTCAACATACCGTATTCGAAAGAGTGCTGTTTCTGTTGTGCTTGTAACTAAAGAGACCAGCCTCCTTTTTTTGCGCTCTTGCAACACAATCAATAATTTAATGAATTTTTTCTCATTTTCGTATGTTTTCTGAGTTGATTTTTACTGCATTCCAGAATACTTTTATTTGGATTTGGTGATGCTGTCGTTATTCTCGTTTCTAGTACTTTTCGTCTTACATCTGCTATTACCTCCCTCTCTCTCTCCTCAAGGGGATACAACTATTGTATCTATGGGAATTAGCGCTCTCAGGGGGACTATGTGAAGGCCTGGGCTAAAGGTTAGGTAGGCTTTTTTTTGTTGAAACCGAATATTTTTTTTTGTTACGGACCATCTTTTTTTGGTTCACTGCTGTCCTGTTTTTCAGCACCTACTACTTTCTTCTTCAACTTTGATCTTGTTTCATGAACTTCTTTCTCATCTTACTGTTTCTATGCCTGTTCTGCATAGATTCCGCGTTCCCTTAACTCCATACTAAATGGTGCCTTCTTCCTTCCTCTCTTTGGATTGCCTTTGTTGCGGATAGGAAGGCTTAAACTAAGTAATAATCTAATCTAATACTACCTCTCAATCTAATATTACCTCTCAATCTTTGCCAATATACAAATCGAGTCATATGTGTTGAACTGATTCAGCGCACATTTTACGAATCCCATAAGCCGAGAAAAATGTTCCCTTTTGAATATTTCTTCCACGTTATTTGTGTTCAATCACCGTGAGCTGAATGAGACAGTCTACTATCTTAATGTGAACAAGATTCCGCTTCTGTAAGTTTGGTAGAATGTTTGAAATTCTCTCAAGAAAATGATGCTGGCAGCAAATCCTTGTTTATATCCCTCAAAGTCATAGGATTCTTCAGGGGTGCTACAGAACTGCTTGAGGTAAATTAACGTGCATTAATTGGTATAATCTATTGTGGAGTGTTCGAAGGTAGTTTTTTCAATTTCCTCATTTCTGGCTGGTGGCAGACATGTCAAAACTATACTCGAACAAAAGCAATTTCTAGAGACCTCGTCTTGCTTTCCATCGTTGCAAGGTGGCTCTCTTTCTTCAAATGTCATTTTCCATATAAGAACGCCGAAGTCGTGTTAGCTCGTTTAAAGCGTTCACAGGTTGTAACAATGAATGCAGGGCAATTGATATTCATTCGTCCATTGTAGAGGACATGACCTTCTATCATTGATAGTTTACTTGCTAAGTAATAATCTGGTCCCTACCAATACGAATTTTTTGTGCAGTTTTGAATATACCAGTGATTGTAATGGAAAATGAAATGGGTATGGATCTAAACTTTCTGTGCCTTTCTCTTAGTCCTTCACTAGAATGCGGCCTTTGAACTCCATTGCCGTTCCTGCGCTTCTAATATTATTTTGCTTCAGGGAGATGTTAATTTGGTTGGCCTTAGAGTCCTCTTTTGCGTCTTCAGCAATTCAGTGCTGTATTTTGTATCCAAAAACGGTGGGAAAACCCGAAAATAATAATAATAATAATTATAATAATAATAATGTTGTATCCAAATTGATCTAAGTTGAGCACCGAGGGTTTTGTTCGTGCCAATAGAGTAATAGTTCGTGCCATCTTGTATGTAATTGTTTGACATCATTCCTATTTCGTACCTGCTTGTTGCCTGATACATTTGGCTAATAATAGAAAACAGTTTTATAAAGGGTATTTGCTGTTCATTAAATATTTGTCCCCGTTAAATGATTTAAGCTGTCAATTTTGCTGGTCGTGAAAAGCATCTAATTACGCTTTGCTTTTAAATATTGGTGGTCAGATAACGCCTAGGAATCTTACAACTAACGATGTGTCTAACTCAGACCCTACCTAGTGCTGACTACGAATAGTCTTCTCATTGACGCGTTCTAAGGAAGCTTATATTAAAATTATTTCCTTACTACCTGTGCATTACTTGCACCACCTGGGTGCGTCTCGTTTTTATCGGTTGATTAACGTACTTATCGCTGTGTACGCTCTTTTTTTTTTGGTAACTAGGTAATCGTTTCTTATTTTAAATAACTTGTTGTGTTCAGTATAGGACTATTTATCGCCTTTTTAGTCGTATGATAAAACTTAAAGTTTAATTTGTCCAACGAAGAATATTTTTATTTGATTATAATGCTCTGGGATTATTCATTTAGGGGTTATTTTGCTTCCAGGTTGAAAACTTGGGTCCCGAACTGAGTGCTAAGTAGGACTTCCTTTTATTGCTAAAGACGTTAAGGAATTGATGAACTATCTTCGTGTGATAAGATGTTTACGACCTAATTTAAACGTTTCAGTAGCTTTATTTTGCAGTTGACTTACTTTTGAAGATAAACTGTTGAAATTAATCTTTCCGTCGCGGACGACATGCGTAGAGGGGAGCAGTAAAGGACCCGTATCTGTGCTTTACTGTTGATTGTATCAACACCCCTCATTATTATTTTTTTGTTGCTATAAAATAATTTTTTTTTTTGTTTTCTGGTGGACAATCTTTATTCGGTTTACTGCTGTCTTGTTTCTCAGCACCTACTGTTTTCTTCTTTTCGTGGACTTTTTTTTCGTAATTCACTATTTCTATGCCCAGGGGATATTGTGTGGTAGCACACCTTGTGGATAGATTCCACGTTCCCTAAATTCATACGGAATAGTGCCTTCATCCTTCCTCTCTTTGGAACACCTTTGTTGTGGTTAGGGAAGCTTAAACTAACTAATAATCTAATTTAATCGTTGATATTATTTTGAATTAGTTTACGGTTGTTCAAATTCGCTAATCATATGTATTCTGTGCTTGGTCTCTTAATAAATCAAGTGTGGAATTATTTCAAGCGTCAGCCTGCTCAGTAGGCCCAATTTTTGAAGTACGTTTCTTCATTTATATATATAGACCTAATTCTCTTGAGTATAGTATTGTCTGTCATTATTTCGCAGTAATTAATTTGTGTTCATTCTTACAGATCTTTGTAGTGCTTATCGCTCTGCTAACGTTTCGTAAGAGCGTCGCTATTTTGGGTAGTTCATGTAGAGTATGGTGCTCGTTCGGGTGTAATATTTATTCATATTTACTGAAAATATATCTATTTATTCAATTCGAAAATAGTATATTATAGTAGTTTTAGTGTGGGTACTCGAGTGTTAGCTCTATTATTAGTTCGAAGTTTAATTTGTTTTGTCTCGTACGTCGTTTTTTCTGTTTTCCACTACTAAGGTCACAAACTAAGATCGACTCAATCTTATGAATGAATAAACTTGATGCCTTTTGAAAATCAGGTAATTTATTTGTGAACATTTCCACTCATTTAGCCATTGATCTCTTGATGAAACGAATACCTGCAAAAAATGATAAAAAATGTCTCGTCTTTATATGTTGCCACAACTGTTCAGTGTTCCGTCATTGACAACCTTAAATTTTGCTCCAAGAAGTAAACGTGCATTCCATGTCTGGTGTGTTTTCTATCATCCTAATGCACGAGCAAGGCATCGTGCTCTTCGTTTTTTTTTTTTTGCCCGAGGGCTTAGCTTAACTATTTTTCGTAGGCGTATAGTTCCCCAAGTAATATCTGGTACATTTGGTTAACAACTAGAAATACTACAGGTTTTCTGTAGTTACCCGATTGGTGTACGCTATCTCATCTAATGGTCTCGTTTTCCGAACATTAGTTCCTGCATCTTTATTTTTTATAAATACTCTGTAGTGGATGTAATGTTTTTGGTTCAATTCCGAAACTTGAGTCTAGTACGAAATTTTACATGAAAAACAACTGAACAAGTTATCTCTGAAATTCACATGAGGCTTATCTTGAACAAATGCGTGTCCTAGGCCTTTCCGTCATAGTAATTATCTCTGTCGATGACAGCGCTGATATAGGAGTTTGGCGCTCATATCACGAGGCATCCGTTAGACGTGCGATAAATCTATTTGCGTAAGTGCAGAACTGATACCCTGGATTAATTTCTTATACTTGGACATTTGATTTGGATCCTAATGCCTGCTGGCCATACAGCGTCAGTTAATGGTAGCATAAATACTTCATTAGTATTTCGGAAATAATTTCACCAACAGAATAGACGATTGCTCGCTCAATTTAGAGAGTATATAATAATTTAAGCATCTAGCCAATATAAAAGAGTTTGCCTGAAAGGATTGAACTATGTAGTTTTTAGTATCGCACCAAGGGAGTAGGAATCTATGCTTACAGGTGGGTCCCAACCCCTTCGTGCATAGCAACATTAGGTCTGTGAGAAGTTTATGATAGACCAAAGTTGAAGGTAATAATTACTGAAAAAAGGACTTCTGTTAATCGGAAAAAGATGGTCCAATGCACAAAAAGGTTCCAACTTACGCACAATGCCTTATAACCTCCACCGCCGGAGCTCGCATCTTCCTACAAATACAATACGTAAAATCTCTCTCAGAAGGCTCATTTGAAAATTTTAAACCGAAAACGGCAAGACTGTGAGTTTCGAATTTATCAGGTTTGAAACATTGGCAGCCAGAGAAGCAGTCTTCGAGTATCCAGTTTAGATTTCTGATCCACCAGTGGTTCTCAAACCTTTTCTGGCATTTAAGCATGAGCTTAACAACGCTATAAAGAACCGATGTTCATAATCATAAGTAACTTGTATATATGCACATGATTGTGCATGAAAGCGAGTCGCAGGCTCAGTAAACTTGTTACCAACTCAACGAAACCGGCCACCTGTACAGACAGCTGCCGACCTATCGCCCTAACGAGTTGCGTGTGCAAGCTGTTGGAGAGGATCGTAAACGTTCGCCTTGTCCGATGGCTGGAAGCGGAAGAGATTTTGAATCCTGCTCAATTCGGCTTCAGGCAGCTTCGGGGGACAACGGATGCAGTCGTGAGACTGCAGAGTCAACTGGTCCAGAATACTGCCGCCCGCAAGCGGAGCTTGTGCGTCTTTTTCGACCTGCACAAAGCATATGATACCGTTTGAAGACATGGGCTCCTCCAACGTGTTTATGGGTGTGGCCTTTGGGGCAATTTGGCCTTTTTTATCCAGCAGTTCCTCCACGAGAGAAGTTTTCGTGTAAAAGTGGGATCCATGTTGTCGCCTTGGCAAATCCAGCAGGAGGGCCTACCCCAGGGTAGTGTGCTGAGCTACACTCTCTTCTCTCTGGCCGTAAATGACATCACCTCCACACTGCCAGCCGATGTCTCGTCGTCATTGTACGTTGATGACTTTATGATCTACTCTTCATCAGCGTATTTACCGGCACTGTCGCGCAGGGTACAGTTGGCAATCAACGGTGTGAATGACTGGGCGACGGAAAATGGCTTCGTATTCTCCACTGGGAAAACTATAGCCCTGCACTTTCAGGGACGGTGCCGACGTGACCCTCTACAGCTACTTCTCCGGGGAGTACCGATAAGCTTTGCTCATAGTGCCAAATTTCTGGGTCTGACTATTGACGACAAACTATCGTGGAAACCTCACCTGACCGTGCTGAAGTCTGATTGCAATAGAAGAATGAATCTATTGAAATGTGTATCAGGCTGACCGTGTATGTGTATCCGTGACCGTGAAATGTGTATCGTGGGGAGCTGACCGTGTAACGTTGCTGCGCCTATACAGAACACTGATCAGAAGTAAGCTGGACTATGGATGCACTATATACCAGTATGCAAGGGAAACTTCGTTATCAGCGCTAGACCCGGTGCACCACACGGCCATAAGGCTTTGCACTGGCGCCTTTCGGACCTCCCCGTCGGCCGGTTTGTGTGTGGAGAGTGGAGAACCCCCACTTTGGCCTACGCCGTGTGCAACTGAGCCTACAGTACCTGGCCCGTCTAGATCAGCTGCCTCTGTCTCCTACATGGAGAAGCGTGCACGCGCCTTCCGGGCGACATCTGCCTTTCCCATATTGTCTGCCATCATCACTAAACTATCCTGCGCTGACGGCCACCATGCAGCTGGGACCCATGAGAGTGCAACCTGTGCTTTTTGACTGCTCTCCGACATGGCGTGTCCCCGTGGAAAGTTTCTGCCCTGGATGTCGAATGCCTAAAAAGGAGTCGATGCCGGCTAACATCCTGAAGGGAATTTTCATGGAGCATATACTGGAGAAACATGCAAACTCGGTGAAGATCTATACAGACGGCTCAAAGACAGGAGATGCTGTGGGCTGCGCCGCTGCGTCCGGGGAACTGGTGAGGGCTAGGAGGCTGCTCCCAGAGACCTCGATTTTATCAGCGGAGCTTTATGGTGTGATGCAAGCGCTACAGCTGATTGAGGAGCACGCATATCACTCTTTCACCATCTTCGTGGACTCGAAAAGTGTAATAGATGCTGTTCAAATGTACAACAGCACCCACCCCATTATTGCGGAGATCGTCACAAAACTGGCACAGTTCGTAAATGAACAGAAGAGTGTCGAGGAATGCTGGGTGCCCGCGCGTGTGGGGATATCCGGCAATGAGAGGGCAGACCGGGAAGCTAAGCAAGCTGCTGGGTCAAGTGAGAGAACACTAAATTTGATGGTCCCTTCCCGTGATTTTTGTCCTCGCATCAAGGCGGCGGTGAGGGATCTGTGGCAGCGAAACTGGACGGCCACTACTGACAATAAATTGAGAAACATTAAGCTCACTGTCGGAGAGTGGTCATCATCTAACTGCCGTGCTCGTCGAATGGAGGTGATGCTCTGCCGCCTCCGCATCGGCCATACTCGCATAACACACGGCCACCTCATGGAGCGCCAGCCGCAGCCGCAATGCGAACGGTGCCGTGTTCCCCTTACTGTCGTACATTTTCTTGCTGAATGTCCAAGATACTCTGCTATACGCAAAGTGTGTTTCCCAAATCTTCGTGGCTGCGCGGAGAGTGTGTCGATTGGAATACTCAGGGAAAACGAGCGCTCAGGCTTTAACGCAGCCGCGTTGCAGCTGTTCCTGGAGAGGTGCAAACTATTTTCTGAGATTTAACAGGAAGCCACGCAGTAATGCACTGTAGCCAAGCGTGATATCGTATTGGAAGATAGTAGATGAAGAAACTGCAATATGGCCGGGCGCGCTACGTTGGCACCTCGGGGGGTTTCCGCGTGAGTAAGGCGTCCGGCCATAATGGGTGGGCAGCTGAAACCCCCTACGGGGTTTGGCTGCCCAGTGTGTTCGAATGTACTGTAGTATGTACGAAATTTCAATGGGGAGACAATTATAATCTTCAGTTGTAATTATAATTACGATCATATAATTTTTGATGTTCAAATAATGTCGATGTTCATCTTACGTGGTAAATCATAAAGCCTGATACCGATTAAATTATGTGACCTCCGGTGCGACATAGTTTGAATAACTGAAGCGCTAGCAAACCTGCGTTACTACTACTTCTACTACTACTACTACTACTACTACTAAACGTCATCGTACATTCTGACGTCCATAGGCTTACACCTCTAAAGAATAGGCACCTCGACATAAGCTTTCACGTTTGTTACTTCCAAGAGGTTGAGAAACATCGCTATTGAACTCCTATGGTCAGACCAGACTATTCAAAATTTTACTAGAGCAACAAATGCAGTCCTTTCACAAAATGAGTCGAGAATGTGAAAACAGTTCGATGACAGAAAAGTTGAAATGAGACAAGACGGAGTTAGACATATAGGTATGGGCGATTCCCTAGTTGTCAGTGATTTGATTGAAAGTAGCCAGTGCGTGATTCAAAGTTAAACACTGACTGAAAGGTTGCTACTAAAGGCATTTTTGGTCAATGTAGAAAACTTCAGCATCATTAATCCATCATGCTTTCGAGGAATAATTGCGGCTAAGAATACGTTGAATAATAAGTGTGGCAACACATCCGAGTATAAGCATGCAGTGAAATATTTACCAATTCTCTACCTGCACAACTCAAGGTTCAAGTGATAACTACCTACTAAAATTTCCACTTCGCAAAATTGGTAAATCGACTTTCACGTGCAAGAGGCAATTTTAATCAAGTGTCAAGATCTATACTTCTGAATTCATTTTTGAAAAATTACAGATATACGAGGAAGCTGATTAATGCATTGGAATGCGCACATCGCTTGCTAAACATTCCATGTTCTTCAAATCTAACTTTTGCCATTCGCGCATTTCCTCTACTGTAATACTGTGCAAGATAAACTGCAGTCTGCTGGGTCAACAGTGGCAGATGCCAGTTGACGAATTTTATGAACTTCCACATTCTTACACGGCTACTTAAATCTTTTTCATGTCTAATGCACACCTCTCCGAAATAGTTTTCCCTCGGCGTTAACGAAAAATTCATCACTACTAAAAATTGTACCACTGCTCATTCAACAACCTTTGCCTCAAGATTCAGCGATAAAGCTCAAGAGAAACCCGAGTACCGAAATTATCTAGTAGCTGAGCATGAAAAATACAACTTTGTTAGGAAACCGCTGCTCACCACGTGTACGCGTCAAATTTTGACCACCAGTACTAGAAGAGAATGCAACAGCTTTTCACAGCTAGGTAGCCGAGAATCGACGCAAAACGTTCTTAACCCTTCAACGTCTAAGAGGACACCAGTGACCTCTTTCAAAAATACCTTCAATATATATTATTTCTTGTTCAATTAGTTCCCAAATGTGTTCTTTGAAGTTGTCTGCAGAGTGGCACTTCCTATCTCATCCTGATATCTGCCTGATGCCAGCGCCAGTTCAGTGACGGTGGTTGTGTTAACGGTAATAAGAGTACAAAAATTCGGACGTTAAAGGGTTAAGCTCACAGACGTAGTCACCTTTCGAAGCCTCTCTTCCCAGTAACAAAAAAGGAGCATGAAAATCACGTCATCAAAGTACCAATCGTTTATTCGAAATATATATGTTGGAACAATTTTGAATTTGGAAACACCAGAAAATATTAAGTTTGCTGTTTTTATGAAACTTTTTCCCTTTATAAATGAAAGTAAGTACGTGAACAACTGCTACATGAGTAACAGTTATACATAGTACTCCTCAGCTAACATTCGTTATTACAGTTTCTAAGATACAAGGTAAACTTTCTTAAGATACTAGGATTTTTCGTTTTTCTATTTTTTTAGGATTTTTTGTTTTATAGGATTGCGTGCATTAAAAGAAATATTCCCACACTAAAAAATATTTTAAAATCCCTATGGGGGGAAAATGCAATAAAAGCAGCCCTAATAAAACAACCCTGGGAGCGACGAGCAGCTTTACATCGCTGTCTGCTCTCCTTCCTTCTTGATGCTGGCAGCCACTTGCTGCTTGGCCTGATGAGCCTGGAGCACGGCCAAAGCTTCATCCATCTTGTTCTTGAGAGACGCGCGGTCTTCAAGCATGTGCAGCAGATCGCTGTTGTCCATCTCCAGCAGCATACCGGTGATCTTGCCACAGAGGCTGGGATGGAAGTCCTGCACAAGAGGGTACAGACGCTCGCCGAGCATCTGCTTCTGGTCCGGAGCGACAGCAGATGCAAGCATGTTCAGGGTCAGTGGCTCCTGTCCCTGCACGTGAACAGCGGGTTGACCGCCAGCGGCAGCATTTCCAGCATTGGACATGTTCATGCCCTGCTGGTTGACGGCAGGAGGGTTGCGCATATTTGAAGTGTACTTGTAAGTGTTGGCGTTCACTACGCCGGAGTTGGCAGCAGCTGCAGCAGCGGCGGCCGCAGCAGCAGGATGCACATTTGGACGCTGCATGTTAGCAGACATCTGAGGCACAGTACCTGCGTTAGGTGCCACAGGTCGGGGCGCTCCTGCAGCCTGCACAAGGCCCATCGTCACTTGCTGCTGAGGCATGGCGCTGCGCGGAACTGAGGGCGACACCCCACGAGGGTTGTGCTGCGCAGGGCGAGGACCAGCAGTGGCAGCCCTATAGCCTGCAGCAGTCATTGAGAACTGAGCTTGTCCAGGACGGACTTGCGCAGCAGGCTGCTGCCAACGAGGCGCAGCTGGTCGGATGTTAGGCATGATGTTGTTGAAGCGGTAGCCCGTGGCTTGAAGAGCGGTGGGCATGAAGTAGTTTGAAGCAGGGGCAGGGTAGACTTGGTTGACATGCTGCAGGCGCATGCCAGCAACGCGCTGCATGTACTGAGACGCAAGTTGCGCCTTACGATCTTCTCTACGTTGAGCGAGGGCAACGTACAGAGGCTTGGCCACCAAGATGCGGCCGTTCATTTCCGTGACAGCACGGGTAGCCTCATCCGGGAGGCTAAAGCAGACAAAACCGAAGCCCTTTGAGCGGCCATCTTCAGTCATGACCTTGGCACTTGTGATGGTGCCGTAAGGGGCGAACTCCTTACGAAGGCGATCATCGTCAATGCAATCATCCAAGTTCTTGATGTACAAGTTTACTCCGTGAGTGCGGTTGATACGATCCATCTTCATTTGGTCGAACTTTTTCTTCAGTTCTGCCTGCCGCTCTCCTTTCTTTTGAGCTCGCCCAACGTAAAGCTGCTTGTTGTTACCGATCTCGTGGTTATGCATTTGATTAACAGCTTGTTCAGCCGCGTCTGGATCTTCAAACGCAACAAAGCCGAAACCTTTCGACTTGCCGTCGTCGCCAGTGATCACCTTGTGGCTAGTGATCTTGCCAAATCGAGAAAATGCCTCGTAGAGTTTTTCATCGGTGTAGTCATCTCCGAAGTTCTTCACGTACACATTGGTGAACATCTTCGCCTTCTCTCCGAGCTCCTTCTCCCGTTCGGCGCGTGGAATGAACTTGCCCACGTAGACTTTCTTGCTGTTGAGCAACATGCCATTCACCTTTTGAATAGCACTACGAGCTGCTTCTTCAGTCTCAAAATGCACGAAGCCATAGCCTTTCGAGTTCCCACTTTCGTCGTTGGCAACCTTGCAACTGAGGATGTTGCCGAAAGCGGAGAAAGTGTCGTACATGGCTTTGTTATCGATGGATTTATCGAGATTCTTGATGAATACATTACCAACGCCTGACTTGCGAAGAGATGGATCACGCTGAGACCACATGATGCGGATGGGTCTTCCCTTCATCACATCGAAGTTCATTGTGTCAAGTGCTCGTTCAGCATCGAAAGGCTGTTGGAAATTCACATACGCGTAGCCAAGTGAGCGACGGGTGATCATGTCGCGACACACGCGGATCGAGAGCACAGGACCAGCAGTCGAGAACTGCAAAGAAAAGATTACATTGACAAAAACCCCAGCCACATCTTCAGTCGAGTTCGACCTCACTTCCTACGTACAACAACAGCTGTTGCAAAATAACTACCATAATCTATGCACAGGTATCCCCCACAAAGAAACAGCAAGGAAGAAAAAGAAAGACAAAGGAAAGATAAGGCACGAGCAAAAATTAACCCTGAAAGCCTGTCTATATGCGAGGTAACCCAGAAGCGTCCTTTCAAGGTCATGCGCTATTTGATTTTATGCTGTTAACTGCATTTGAGTATCAAATAAGATTTTACTTCTGTCCTTGAATGGAAAGGAACAACACATGAAGTGCTAACAGAAATAGAAGTAATCGATGCCTTCAATAACATGAATGAATTGCAAGCATACTGCTCATGATCTTTCCCCAAGAGGAAAGTTTCTTTTCAAGATATTTTCCCAGCAAGGGAAGGGCAAGAAATTGTTCCGAAACAGATTACACTTTAAGAACAAGGAACTTTCTTTGCTTTTCATCATTTCGTTTCAATTTCTGCTACAAAAAATTTAATGCCTGCAGAAAGCTTTCTTAAGGGTAGGCGAGGGATTATTGCAGGAAATTTCTATAGGACAATTTCAGCATTCACACAGATGTCAAAAAATTCTGCATACTCAAGTTAGCAGGAAAAGGAAATGATTTCCTAGATAAAATACTGAAAAGGAATCGACACAAGGGCAATCATTAGCTCATTATGTTCCTTTTCAGTGGACCCAAAGCTAGTATAAATTAAGATTAGAAAAGCTCAGGCCAACTTGAAACCGGAAAAATTGTACAGCAAATATATTGAGGTGATGAGACCAAATGACCATCCCATAGCATTGGGTCAAGGGCATGGAGTATTCACAAGGTCTAATGCACAACAAAATTTTAAGAGGTTGTGATTTATATCCGAGGAGTGCATGAGAACCAAATTTCCAGTACCCCCCCCCCCCCCCCCCAAAAAAAAAAAACTGGTGTACCTCTTACAGCATACTATGTCATTTGCATCTAATAATTTCAGTGACAATTCTGGAAATATACCGTCATACAGGAAACCAAGCACTACATTCCAACTCAAAAAATAAAATTCAAACATTCAATATTCCAAGGACTCATTCCATCCACTAAACAATAGATTTTCAGGAATGATTTTACTGAGAAATTTGAAAATATACAAAGTTACTTTAAATTTGTTTTCACTGCTGTACCTTTTCGAAGAGCATGGCCTCAGTGCAGTCCTCATGGAGATCCCCAACATAGAGGGATGCCAGAGGGTAGCTGTTGTTTCCAGCTTGGCTTGTATTCATGGTTGCTGATGTTAGGCTGAAAAAAAAAAAAGAAACCCAATTAAAAATTTAAACAAAGCTACTTCATGTTTATGCAAAAAAGGTTAAGGTGACAAAGGAGTATAGCATACTTTATGTCACTACTGTTGGGCAAAGTTTAATACAACTGGAGCATTAACTTATGGCCTTCAAAATTCTGAATATTATCAGTCTAAGCCTTCAAAACAAGGAAAGAATACAAAAAGACAAAATGCCTGATTAAGTTCCATTTCAGTCAACAGTATGTGGAATTTGTGCACGAAGAAACGGCAAAGTAAAGGATGAGGTTAAAGACAAAACTTGGAAAAGTTAGTGAAGCTCAAAAGAAAGCCAGGTAAGCAAACAATTTTATTACATAACAAAGCAAAAACAAATTCTATTTCAACAAAACGCCTACTTGACCTTCACTTTAGAGGTTTTTATCTTTCCCTTAGGAATACTCATTTCCAAAGATATATCAGTTTTATTTCTCAGCTTAATACAGAAGAATTGAGTCCTTAGTCAATTTCACTTTTTTAATCACACAGTGAAATAAAAAACCAAATCTAGAATCTTTACAAAATCTCACACAGGATCCCTTTAGTATAGAAATGCGTTTCAAGAAAAGATTAGGTAACATGATAAAAGCTGAAGTAAAACTGTGCAAGTGCTAAAACAGGACAGCAGTTGGCCTAAAAATATGGCACTAAAAAAGAAGGCCTATTGTACTTCCAGCATTGTATAGAAACAAGTACAAATTTTTTTTAAAGGAATTACTGACATGTATTTGATATATCTTCGATGTTGTACTTCATCATGAGCCTCTCAGCATGGATTGAAATAAATCGGATGAAATAAAACATTTGAAAATTAATGGACAACTATGTTTGATACTGACCGAAGTGGAAGACTGACATACCAAATACAATTTGAACAATATATACAAATCAACAGAAATTAGAAATATTCTCGCCACAATTGTTTGTTTACACTACTACGAACCAAAATTGATGCATCAAATCATGTGCATCAATTTATTATCAAGATGATATCTAGGTTTATATCAACCTAGACAACACAAGATCTTGCTAACAAAATATCACTTCCATAGCTTATTCATTGAACAATATACTTTACATACAACTCAAGTTTGAAAATATTCAAAACCTATCAAAAATCGCAAATTTTGAACATCACAAAAAACTTTCATGACTTTTTTTCCAACTGCTGTTATCAATTTTACATTTATCAAACATAAAATTGCATAAGCTATATGTTACAAGCATAGTCTTCAAGAACATATGCAATAATTTTGTAATAGGTATTTGCAAATAGCATCTGGTGCTATGCTTACAGGTTCATATTTGTTTCTCTTATTACAGACTTTCAAATTTACTCAAATATCAGACAAAATCATACAATTATAATTAGCAGTGATAATGCTGAGGCAATAATTCCAAGTCATACCTGCTTCAACTCATTTCAAACTTTACTGGTTTTCACAGCTTACCAAAACTCATTGTACCTTACTACAACACCTAATAAATTGACACCAATATTGGGCTAGTATGAACTAAACATGTTAAATTTACCATTTCTCTTGTTGAATAATTAAATGGAAGTCAGGAAAAAGTTTCTATCGAATGTCTGAAGCTACTCAAAACCCATTCTATTGACATTTTGGGTTATTTTTGTAATCGAAATACAGTAATGAAATCCAAGGCCATCTAAGAAAATTATTATTATTATTATTATTATTTTTATTTTATAAGAAAGTTTTAGCCTCCCTTAACCACAACAAAGATGTTCCAAGAGGAAAAAGGAAGGCCCATTTAGTATGGAGTTGTGGGAACGTGGAATCTATGTACAAGGTGCACAGCAACAGTAAGCCAGGAAAGAAGTTCATGAAACAAGAAAAAAGTTGAAGAAAGAAAGTAGTAGGTGCTGAAAAACAGGACAGCAGTGAATCAAAAAAAGATGGTTGTAACAAAACAAAAACCTATTTTATTAGAACAAAAAGGAAGCCTACCTAACCTTTAGCTCAGGCCCACACATGGTTCACCTGGGAGCACTAATTCCCATAGATACAATAGTTTTCTCCTCCTGAGGGGGGAGACATCTAGAAAAAAAAATTTTTGAGCAAATGGTAACAAGAGATGTCCAATTGATTTTTGATTGTTGCTTGTATCATAGTAATAAGATCAAAACAACTTTTCTTCAATGCACTTGTAGTTGCAAGAAAGTATTCAACGAGTTATAGCTGACCGTTACTTTATAGCATTTTTTATTTTCGAGTGACAGAATTTCCGTTTTGATGGCTCTTATGAGTTTCAATGAACGTTATATGTTAGATTGCTCAATGTTGGGTTTAATGCAATCATCAAAATTAATAATTTAATTCCCATGAATCACTAAAGGAACCCATTCAAGAACGTTGTAGAAGAACGATATTCTGTTTGCTGATGGATTATTTTTGAATTATTAAGCACTGAACTTGGCTTTTGCATGCCAAAGGAAGTGAGCACGCCAAGCAGAATTTAATTAATAACGGAAGTTTGACACTATTACAAATGTTAACAGGATGGGGTGTGAGGGGGGCCACTATTCTAGAGAAAATTATAAATAAAGGTTCCAACCCACCCATTAGGGAGGGTGACAACTATTGTGTTAAGATCAGCTTCAAGATGGCGCCCACCAAGTACAGTTGCAGCCATCTTGGAGCTCATCTTGACAATTGTTGATGTTGGTTTAACGGGTGGGTTTGAACCTTTATAATTTTCACTAGAACTGTGGCTCCCCCCCACGACCCAACCTGTTTACATTTGTAATAGGGTGTTAGCTTCCATTATCAAATTCTGGGTCAATATTGAGTTCAACGTCAACGAATTTCATAATTTTGTAGGTATCGATAGGTAATTTAGTCAATTTTAAGACGTTTTACAAGAATGACATTGTGCCCGGTGATGCATGATTTTTGAATTATTCAACTTTGAAGCTGGCTTGTGCGACATGGAAGCACGCACGGCTAGCGTATTTCAATTAATAACGGAAGCTAACCCCCTATTACAAACGTAAAGAGGTTGGGTCGTGAGGAGTAGCCAAAGTTCTTTCAATAAAAATTATAAATAAAGGTAGTAGAAACTAGAAAATTATAACTAAAAACCTTTATTTATAATTTTCACTAAAAGAAGTGTGGCTACCCCCTCACGACCCAACCTCTTTACGTTTGTAATAGCTTCCGGTTAGCTTCCGTTTCTATTGCAAAACAATGACAGCTTTTCCGCATGAAAAGGCCATTCAGGAGCGCCGTTCAGATATGTTTAAACTTAAATAACTCAAAATCTAAGCTAAAACGTCTTAAAATTGTCTATATTACCTATCTATACCTACAAAATTATGAAATTTGTTGACAACATTCAACTCAATATTGACCAAATTCTGCTTGGCACGCTTGCTTCCTTTGGCGCGCAAAAGAAGACTTCTAAGCTTAAGGGAAGCATTTTGGGGGGCATCTGGGGGCATCTGAGTCCAAAGGTCGATTTTCGCGATTTTTGTTTTTATTGCTTTAAATGAGTTAGAGACATGTCCCCGAATGTCTGTAAAAATATCAGGAACCTACCCCAGAGCTAACGTCCCTCCCGGGGGGGGAGGGCATCCCTCTTACGGACCTTTTTTTCATTTTTGAACCTAAAGCAATGAAATTTGGTATACTGATAGGAAATGCAATTTTGAATCATTTATCATCAATGACAAAATGCGATTTTCTTGAAAAGAAAACGGGAAATCATAGAAAACGACATTTTTGGGGGGTTTTCTAAATGCTTCTCCTCCTACAGTTTTTGAGCTACAGTAATGATTTTGGTATCATTGAATGCAGAATAACGTGGACAAAAAAAAAAAAAAAAAAAAAAAAATCTGAAATTTTCCATTTTTTTCCATTTCATTTTTTCATATATTTTATCATTCATATTCCTCATCCCCATCCGAATATTTTTTTTATTATTGAATTTAGAGCAATGAAATTTGGTATACTGATAGGAAATACAATTTAGAATCATTTATCATTCATGACAAAATGCGATTTTCTTGAAAAGAAAATGGGAAATCATAGAAAACGACATTTGGGGGGGGGGGGGGGGTTTCTAAATGCTTTTTCTCTGATAGTTTTTGAGCTACAGTAATGATTTTGGTATCATTGAATGCAGAATAACGTGGACATTCCAAAAACTTGAATGCTTTTCCTCAAATTTCCAATATAAAAATTTAAAAAATTAAAAAGAAAAAAAATCAAAATATTCTCAAGAAAATTCAAATTTATGACGTCATAACTTTGAAACAAGAATGAATTTTGAAAAACTTCTCAATACATTGTAAAGCCCTTGTTTTTCTGCATCCAATGATACCAAAATCATCACTGTAGCTCAAAAAATGTAGGAGGAGAAGCATTTTGTTTCTTAAAAATAGGTTTTATTAAAAAAGTAACTTATCAAGACGTTTGTCAACACTACTTCGAAGTTTACAAAGCTAGAGCAATGCGGTTTGTTGCATTTGAAAGTGAAATGTGTGTTCTACCTAAAATACGGGGCGATTTTCCAAATTGTTTCTGTAAAGCTTTCCATAGACTTTTTACCCTAAAATTATAACTTTTGCATTGAGACTCTGACAAAAAAATTCATATAAATTCGGAATGAAATAAATCGAAAATTCCCCCGTATTATGGATAGAGCGCACGTTTGACTTTCAAATGCAACAAACCGCATTGCTCTAGCTTTGTAAATTAAAAAGCCTTAGCAAATAATATATGTATATATATAATTTTTTTTTTTCAAATAAAAAATTTTCTATGGCCTTATGAAAAATTTTTGTTTAAGATAAGTTGTTACAAATGTGGAGATCTAGTAGTCTGCAAATTTTCATAGACGTACGTCCAATAGAACCAAAGTTGACCATTTTGTCAAAATTCTTCCCTTAATTAAGAAATAATGCATGAGTGAGCAGAATGTCATACATGTAAAATGTGTTTTTTTTAAGTGTGTTCCTTTAGTGATTCTTGGGAACAGAATTTTCAACTTTGGTGATTGCATTAAGCCCAACATTGAACGTTAAGATTGCATTAGTTTTGGTTAGGTTAGATTTGTTAGGTTACAAGAATTATGTAATTTACTGTTACAACACATCAACTACTTTGCAATGGAAAGTATATAGAAAAAAAGTTTGGTCAATATTTACTTTAGGTCAGGCAAGCGACCATTATGGGCGCCGCCATCTTGGATCCGACGTAAACAAGATTGCGGTCGTCACCCTAATGGGTGGGTTAGAAACTTTATAATTTTTGCTATAAGAACTGTGGTTAACCCTCACAACCCAACCTCTTTACGTTTGTAATAGGGGGTTAACTACCCTTATCAACTAAATAACGGCACCGGCACCAACTTCAGAGTACAATTATTCAAAAATAACGCATCAGCGAGCAGAATTTCATTCTTGTTAAAGGTTATTAAATGTGTTCCTTTATTGATTATTTGCCCCCAAATTATTAATTTCCTTGCCTGACAAAAAATAAATATTGTCCAAAAGTTTTTATCCAATTACCATGATACAAGCAATAAAAATTCAAAAATCAATTGGTCAGATCTCAAACAAATCCCAATTTGGCATGCAAAAAGAAGAATAGGCTATACAAAACAGCCATTCCTACACAAGGAACCTTGTGCTTGAAACTGGCTACCTCTTAGAAAAAAACATAGAAAAAAAAACACAGGTGCTTCATTAAAAAGAGCATTGTAAATAGTTTTAAAAGCTTAGTTAAAGCTTTAAATCCAATCTACCTAAAGTTCGTATATAACTAGGTAATCAGCCCTGAAGAGAAGACTATATAGTTTCGTGGCATGTGAAAACCAACTAGACTAGCCTAGTCAATCAGTAATCCTCAGCCAAGTCAGAAGCTTAAAATTTGAACGTTAATTTGTGTGGTCATTTACCTACAATTAGACATAATTTAAAACAAAGTTTACATTCCAAGACTGAAAATACCTCAATTTTTAGCAGATACAATTACTCTTTGATTAAGTGCGTGCATAGATGTCATCAGATCAGCCTGTAGATATCAGTATGACCTAGAGAATTTAACATCTAACTGAAACCAAATTACACCTTTAGTTCATGAAGAAAAAAATTAAGCACTCCCTTTAAATAATTTGGCATACTAATGCAAACTTGATAGAATGCCTAAAGACTGAATTTGGCATAATATTTTACTGAATATAGGTAGGCCTAGTACATGCTGAAATATTCTCAGATGCTCGAACTTCAAATTAGTATTTAAAATTCAACATCAAAACCTTTCCTGGAATTTATGTGATCCAAAATAAGGTAAATCTGAAGGAGATGACAGTTGTCGATTTTGTAAATTTCAATGCCTTAGCATAGTTAATTAGATCGAAATTAACAAGTTTTCTTCTATGCACTTTTTGTCTCAAATGAGTATTTTATTAGTTATAGCGGTAAATGACTTAGCGCAACTCCAGTCTGAAGCGGCAAGAAATTCTTTGATCGAGTTGTATGGCAACACTGCAGTGGTGTCTCGCTTCCAGCGCTCTGTCTTGAAAGACAAAACCAAACCTACCGCTATACCTCGTTAAATACTCATTTGACAAAAAAAGTGTATTGAATGAAAGTTGTTTATTTTGATGTTATTACCATGTTTCAAGCAACAAAAATTCGAAAATCGATGAGTAGCTGTTTATTCGAGCGCATTCGTCATCAATGTTGAAACTAAACTTACCGCTATAAATCTTAAAATACTCATTTGAGACAAAAATAGAATAGAAGAAAACTTGTTTATTTTGATTAAAATAATTAGGTTCAGGCACCAAAAAGTGGAAAATCGACAACTGTCATCTCCAGATTTATTCAAAAGGTAAATCTGAAGGAGACAACAGTTGTTGATTTTCCACTTTTTGGTGCCTGAACCTAATTAATTGAATCAAAATAAACAAGTTTTCTTCTATTCTTTTTTCGTCTCAAATGAGTATTTTACGATTTATAGCGGTAAGTTAGTTTCGTCATTGACGACGAATGCGCTCGAATCAACAGCTACTCATCGATTTTCGAAATTTTGTTGCTTGAAACATGGTAATAACATCGAAATAAACAACTTTTATTCTATACACTTTTTTCGTCAAACGAGTATTTAACGAGGTATAGCGGTAGGTTTGGTTTCGTCTTTCAAGAGAGCGCTGGAAGCGCGACGCCATTGCAGTATTGCCATACAACTCGATCAAAGAATTTCTTTCCGCTTCAAAGACTGTAGTTGCGGTAAGTCATTTACCGCTATAACTAATAAAATACTCATTTGAGACAAAAAGTGCATAGAAGAAAACTTGTTTATTTCGATCTAATTAACTATGCTAGGGCATCAAAATTTACAAAATTGACAACTGTCGATCTCCTTCAGATTTACCGGCAATTTTCTATCCATTGCTTATATAAGATCCCCCAAACACTAATAATACAATTTCAACCAATCATGCAGTGCAAATTTACAATTACTACAAAGCATCAATTGCAAAAACATTACTGCAATTTGATCTCACTGTCAACCTAAACCCAAATAGAAAAATCTAGTTAACCCAAAACTCGAAGTACATCTAAAGCAAAAAGGACGGCGAACCGTAAAAATGTGCACTCGTCATCGGCAATTCTTTCCACTCAAGGGAGCTCGGTAGTTCAAGGAGAACGAGTACTAGTTTCCCCAAGCACGTTTTTGTTTCTTACTGGACACGGACCGCAGTCAAGCATTTACCATCAATTACGCATCTTTAAATTGAGAACACCTTAAGATAATAACGATTAAGTACACATTTAAACACACGTATACGTTCTTACCTCGTAACTATCACAAACTTTCACATCACGAGGAAAGCTCCATCTCATACACGATACGTGTCCATGAACATATGATGAAACACATTCTCTTATATTTAAAGTCTTACCTCCGCGATCTGAAACTGAAGCTGCTTAAAACTAGTTCTTTTTTTGTTATTTTCGATGTTATAAGTTTTTTTAAACACTTTTTATAGTTTTATAAGAAATAGTGGGAGTGACACTAGCTGGATGCCACTGCCGCAGAAGACCCTAAGATTAATTATGTGGGTGTCCGTGGATGGCGAACTCAGCTTATATACTCTGCCAAGAACCCTGTTACTCTAATACTGCGTCTAGAAAACTAGTTCTACACCAAACTCAAAATATTATTCAGTTTCAAGTATAAATCGCACTAAAAAGACAAAAAACAACAAGTAAAAGGAAACTTTTATTGAATATAAATTAAATTATGAAAATTCATGACAGAATGTTAAGTATTTTTCGAATAAATATTGATCCGCAGCTGTTGCCACATGATCAGTTAAGATTTAATGAAAACTGAATATGGAAATATTTCAAATTGCAGTCAACGATAAAACTATTCTTAAATTTAATGTTACACTATTTCAAGATTTTATATACTACGAAATAAAGAGCTTTTGAGAGTTTGTCGGAAAATTGGTAGGATTGTAGGAAAAACTCCAGTTCTAGGATGTTTCATCCCCTTGAAATATTAATACACTTAAGAGCACAAACGACTACAACATTTTTCAAAATCTTAATGATTAAAATATAAAATGCACAGGTATATTGCAATAGATAGTTTTACCTTTAAATTTTTATTATGGTATTCAAGTCATCAAAAGCAGAGAATGATTCATGCGAGAAACCAATGTTAACTTAAGGTTGCGCATAAAATTTGATTGATTTTCGTCTGAGATGCCCTAGATATGAATATATTAAAAACTCATGAAAAAAACTAAGAAACTATGCTATTTTAGGATAACTAGATATAATTACACTGGATACAGATTTTTAGCTGTATAATTTCAAAACTAATTTTTCTTCTAATTTTCTAATTTTCTTCTTTCCCTTCCCCAAATGTGTCTGGGCAAGAGTATTTGAGAATTTAGTATCGTGAAATGCACGCAAAATATTATTCTATAGTTTCTAATTCAAACTTATGCCAAAATCATCAAAGTATGTTTTAGCGATAAAAAATTACAGTGAAAATTTAAAGATTGCAGCTCTTGATACCTATCCACAAGTATATTTTGGCACATATTTATTCATATATAGGTTTTATTCATTGTGCATTTAATATATTTTTTTAATCATACTATGGAAGACGAGAATTTCCTTACGTTTATATAAGTTAAAAGTTAAGTTCAAGACAAAATAACGTTTAATAACGTTAACATTCAATACGTAAATAACGTATTGAATGAACTTTAAGCGAACACAATAAATTTAGTATATTTTGTGTCCCTTTGTCATAAATTTCTACATTTATGATCTGAAATATTGTCAGAAAAATGCGAATGATAAACTGAAAGGCCTAAAATTATCAATGGCTAATTAACACTCAAGTAATTTGTTATAGAATCTAGAACCTAAAGTTGGGCATCAGGCCTCATAATTAAGAAGAAAAAAATAGAAAAAATTTATTCATGAGATGCCAAATTTCTTAATACAAAGGTTTTTAATTGATAAACAAGCCATACGAGACGTACTAACAGACAAACCGTGTTGGGCCAATTGGCTCGTCGAGAGGTTTTTAAGTTAAAAGAAACAATCAAAATATCATGTCTTGTATATTTTATACACAAAGATATGGCAGTTTGAAGTTATAGGACTATAGAAAAAATCGACTTCTCCACAACTTATTTTCGCGCTCACTTCATCAGAGGCGCCGCTTTTTCTAGCAAATTTAACGAGCTGTCATGAGTAATCAAAGCAAGGACCTTAGCTCCCGAGGCTGTTTTCGTTCTCTAGAGATTTAGAGATTGTGAACTGAGAGTAATAATAACGATAGCAACACTATTTAACATTCGACGCTCGTCTCATTGGAAGTCAAGTAAGCGAAATAATGCAAATTGCTAGCTCTTCCCAGACTATGTGCAGATTGAAAGTAAATTACGCTAATAATTTTCACCATAGCAAATGGTTCGTAGATTTCAGTTCAGAATCTTTCTCCAAACGTTTGTGTGACCCGGTAACCGTGTCTCGTTTGTTAGAAGGGGTGCTTCGTGAAGAGGCTGAACAAAAAGTTCAATAGTTTTTTGAAAAGTTTCTATGTTTGTTTGCCGTAAATTCTAGACGTAAGGGCAGGAATACATTTTAAACCAAAATTGTGACATGTCATTGCAGTGGAACTCAAAAAATAATGCACCAATTTCTTCAGATTAGTTCCCCAAAACAATCTCTGCTGCATCTAAGCAAAACTGACCATTTGAAGCATTGATTAAAAAATTTATGATTGGAACTTCTCGGTTATATAGTTAACCTTGCTTAAATTTATTATTAATTAACCATGAAGCCAGTTAAATCAGTATGAGAACATGAACGAGTATTGAACCCAGAACAGCTGTGCGATTGAGCAGTCCAGCTTTGTAAAGTGGGACATGAAGTGTTGCTGTAATCTGAGCGTGTTGCGCTGTTATCTAAGAAAATAACTCACCACAGCTCAGTAAATGACGTTAAGATTAGCAAGAATTATTTTTTCGTAATATAAGATCTGTATCTGAGTCAACAAAGTTTTTGAAAAAAGTTTTTGCTGAAGAAAATAAAATTTTAAGATGTAATTCATATTCACGACTATAAGAGCACCTTAAACATTGTTCGATGATGACATTGTAGAATCAATAATACAAACATACCTACTATATTTTTTGTTGGCATGTACAATTTAGTCTTCATGTTTCAATAATTGAAAGTTTTTTATTGACATTACACCAAAAGCTTTGCTAATGTTTGCTCTAATTTTCATTTGGGTGATGGGAAACGCTTTCCTGATTAATGCGCTCAAAAAGAATGGAAATGGAAGTCATACTACTTCACCACATTATTTCAGGGCTCATCGCTTGTTTAGTGATAACATTTTCGTAAATAAAAATTTAAAAAAGTCGGAATTTTCATCTAGAGAAACTGGTCAATTGAATTAAGTTCTCAGGACATTCCAAGCATTTATTTTCCTGCGTAATTTCATTTCATTCAAGAAAATTATTTCATAAGGGTATTCTCATGATATTAAGCAATAACACAAAATATTTTATTCCACAAGAATTTAGAGTTGCCTTCGCATTCGTTGAAAGAAATCAAGGCCAAAGAGACTGTCGAAATTTTTGCGTAACTAACTTGTCACACGAGCTTCAGCTCAGCAGTCTCGTACCGCTGGCAATCACGTGTATAGTGCGCAATGCGCAACGCCAACAAGGTTGCTCTTGAAAGGACGCTAGTGCTGTCTTTGACTTTATGTGTGGTAAAACGACATTTAAAAAAAGTGAAGTACTTTTGAATTTCAGCTTCCGAGCTCGAGTTGCTTAGGAATTTGTTTTAAAATTTTTAATTCTTCTTCAAGATTCTCTTATTATGAGAACGAAAGAAACAGTAAACGAAAAGGTTTTGTTTCATAATGGTGCAAGACCTTGGATGCATGTTTTCCAAGGACTTAATAAATGTATGTTGACACTTTCATGGTAACGAAAACCATCGAATTAATTTTACAGTATGTATGTTAGACGTTCGAAATATTTCAGTGCGCTTTTGTATGCCTATGACAGAAAGAAAAATAAGAAAAACCCGTTCATTTTAGGAAAAATTATGATAAATAATAAACAAAATATTCAACTGGATGCTGAATATTTCTTGACGTAAAGGTCCTAAACTGCTAGAAATAGCGTAAAAAGTAGACAATAGCCGTGTCAGTGGTTAAATGTATAACTCGAAACTTTTCTTTCAATTCTATCAATTTGAGTCTAGAGTAGGGACATCTCAAAATTCACGGGAATAGTGTATACTTTTAATGCATGTAACTGCACAGCGCATTTGCACGAGACGTTGAGTGTAGCGCACGCTTCCGCACTTCTGAGTTACAGCGTAAAAAACACAATTCGAACACAAAAAGAACAACTTTTAGTGCAAATTCTTAAATGAGTCCACTCATATTTTATCAACTAAATTGGAGATTAAATACTAAGCGTTGCGCATACAATTTACGAGATGGCAGTGTAGGGAAAGGGCATAACTTAGAAGAAGTATTCATTTTCGCCACGGTTAATCGATTGTTCCTTAAAGTGTTGCCATTTAGTTTCTTAGGGAGAGAATTTTACATGAGCAATATTGCTATGTTGATCTGCTCCACGATCATTAAGAAAATGCTCCTAGTATTTTGTCACCATCTTAAGGTGAATACAGACAATCTTGTCGCTCTAAAACTCAATAAATGATAAAAAAAACCACTCGCACTGGCGTTGCTATGTCAGTAAAGCGAAGTAGATGCTAGAGAAGACATGACTGGAGAACCATTTTGATTGTCGGGTATAGTATATCAACTTTTTATCGCTTAGCAAATGTAACCCATCTTATGAGAATCATCGATAATTACATGGAAATATTTCAGCTTGTTTAATTATAATTAATTTTTTCCTCACTAGAAAAATATATTCACTACAGCAGTTCGTTTCAAATTTCTTTTAATAAATTCAATGAATTTTTTAGAAGTGAAAGATCTGGTACCAGTCGCAAATATTTTGCATCGCAGTTGCAGTACAAATCCTGAGCCCTAAGTGCGCAGGAGTGTCAGAGTGTCAGAGGGGGGTGGGGGTTATCGAACGACTTTTTTCTGGGTCAAATTTCCTTTGCTCTCAATGACTTTGCAATCAAAGATTCTTCAGGAGTTCAATAGTATCCGAGATTTAACTGGGTAACCACCATGTGAACCACCGGTGGGGCACGGAAGGAATTTTGAAAATGCTGCTGACCGACCAGCAGTCATAAACTCAATTTTCACACATACTTAAAGCTAAATGAAGCTGTGATCCAGTTAATGTTTGCCATTTTCAAAATTGCTCTCTACAATTGATCTTAAATTTGAGTTGATTATTGAACTTTAGCTTAACTCACGGCGGTAAAAGTGTTAATATCTAACCATTTTTTTCAAAATTTTGTTCCGCTATCACGCCACAAGCACTCTAGACGTTAGCTATAGTTAGGTTCACTCCATATAATTCAATGGTCATTTTTTATTTCAATATATTTCATTACACCCAAGAAACTATACCTTGTAATGACAACCCCGCGTTACATCATTTTCGAGTCAGTACGACAGAACAAAAAAGTCATTGCTTTATTTGTAGAAAAACAATAACTTTTTCGATCCACTTGAAAAAAATCTGTCTTAATTGAAGAAAAAATTCTCCGTACAACTCCGTTTCAGTTGAATTTCGTCCCAGTAAAAAATCCGTTTCACACGAAGAACAATTACAAAAATCGTTTTCACTTGAAGAAAAATAAAAGAATTCTGCTTCGCTTAAGAGATTCCCAAATAATTTGTTTCAGTTGACCAAAATAAAATTCGTTTCGCTTTGATCAAAATGAAGAATTTCTCTATTTCAGCTAAAGAATTGCGCAGTTCCCTCACCGCTGAGAGGATCTAGTGTAGGCCACGGGGGCACAAGTGTTTCACGCCGACACCTGCTGCGCGCTGTGCCCAACACTCGCGTCCCAGCTGAGCAAACGTAAAGCCACTCTATCGGCCCATGTTCGTAATTTCGACGTCGAATTCAGCGTTCATGAGACCCTTTGTACACCAAAATGCGTATTTTTTTATTACTGTTGAATAATTTGGTTTTCTTCGCTTTGCACGAGAGTGAAGTTATTGAGCGTACCTCCTACAACAACATTGAGCACTTCCAAATTATCACCATAAGAAATCAATAAAATTCCCTTTATTCCGCTCGATCAGTGTCGATAAGAAAACAAGGACAGCACCAAGCCAAGTGAACGAGTTATACTACGAAATCCTTGTACTGTATGTTCTTGAGACACAAATCGTAAAAGCGGTAGTTTTTTTGCCACAGGGAGCAGGCAATAGATAAAAAAACAAGTTTTCAGCTCGACATGTACTCAACGAAAAATTCTACAATAGAACTAAAACTAGCAAATTTTACATGTAGGCTTCAGCTTGCTATTTTATGGCCATATAGATCTATTTTCCACAATTATACGTACAATAACTACTTTTATAAATCTTATATCACTATGCGCAGCATAACACGCTTTTCATCTCAGACGACATTCGTTTAAGGACGGCAGTCAAAACAACACTTCACGGAGAGGCGCAACGCAAAATGGGAGGTAGCTGCCCAAGCAGGCAAGTGACACGCACTCCTTATGCGCTGCTAGCCCTGGAAAATTGACGGTTCGGGTAATTTTAGAATGCAGAGATGTGAAGCGAAATTAATTCCAAAGCAAACAGTGCTTACACTGCAATTGATTAGATGTTAGTTTGAGTTTCTCTAACCGCAAGCAACGAAGGCGCTTCAAAGAGAGGAAGGCATCATTTAGTATGGAGTTAAGGGAACGCGGAATCTAAGCACAAGGTGCATAGAAACAGTAAGTTGAGAAAGAAGTTATGAAACAGGATAAAAGTTCAAGAAGAAAGTAGTAGTTGCTGAAAAACAGAACAGCAGTGAACTGGGAAAAGATGTCATTAACAAAACAGAAAATATTTTTTTGGCATAGATTGCGCAGAAGAGAGGAGGGAAGGGTGGCATGTGTTTTGGCCAAAAGAAGGAAGGTGGAAGCACAGGAAGAAATACAAACACGAATATAAAAGAAATAGATAACAGAACCGTAACTAACCAAAAAAGGAAATCGCACATACAGTAAAAAAAACTAGTAAACAGACGTAGATGATGCCGAAATAAAAGAACAAAGAAGGCTGCTCAATATAGGAATAAATAGCCATGAAGAGGCAAGACTGATGAGCACGAGAAAATAACTAACGCTGAGCTGCTCAATACCACTGCAGCACACAAATAAAGGCATAATAGAGAAACATAAAATACACAAAGGAAGCGTACGACAGAAGCAGGGCGTAGACATGCTACCGAGAGCAAAGAAGCAGCGAAAAAGGTCGCTTTTATCGAAACCAAATGCATGAATTCTGGGAAAAATTATCAAAACCAATTCTGGGAAAAAGTCCAGAGAAAAACATGGTAGCACAAGGCAGTCGCACAAAATCCACCTCTCCATATAACTACAGTGCTCTGAACCACGCTTACTACTCAACTAAGTTACACTACTACGCTAATGAAGAGATCCTTCAATAATATCTGGCGGGGCTCTACACCTACAGGCAAAGCGCGCTGAGGCAGCCAGTCACTCCACTCCGAACTGCAGCGTCAGGGAGTGATTTTGTCTGAACACGCCTCTAATAACATAGAGTACTGACCCATGAGTCAAGTGATAGCTTCTTTTGGAAATAGAATTGACAAGAAAAAAGTTCGCGTACTTCGTTTTAACATGAAGTTTGTGTATTGCCAAAGACACGCAAAACGGCATTTTAGCTTTGAAGCAATTTAATTGGTTTGAATTCTCTCTCTCACACACATACGCACTCATTCACGTTATATTTTTTTTTGTCGTACCATTTTCCATTTTTTTAATAGAGTTTTATCATCGCTCTTTGACATTTTTTCCAAACATGTAGTTTTAGAATTAAATTTTCTTACCCATAAAGACGCTTTATGAAACTGCGAAATAAATACATAACAAAATAATGTTCTACGCCTGAAGTTGAGCTTCAGAATTACAACACAACGAAATTATTAACAAAAACTCTACAACAGAAATAATTAAACAACAGAGAACCTCAGATACTCATGAAAGCATCGTTTTCCAAGGAGACTATCGTGGTGCGCATATCAATTCTTGTTCACTGAAATGACTACAAACGCCTCAAAATAAAAGATTAGATTATAAGTTAGTTTAAGCCTCCCTAACCGCTACAAAAATAGAGCGTATCGAAGAGAGGAAGGAGGAAGGCACCATTTAGTGTGGAGATAAGAAAATGAGGAATTTATGCTGAAGGGGCATAGAAACAGTAAGATGAGAAAGAAGTTCATGAAATAAGATTAAAGTTGGAGAAGAAAGTGAGAGATGCTGAAAAACAGGACAGCAGTGAACCGAAAAAAGGTGGTCCTTAACATAACAACAAAAAAAAAACTTTCATTTTAACAAAAAGAAGGCCTACCTAACTCTCAGCTCGGGCCCCCACACATTTTTCCCCTGGGAGCGCGAATTCCCATAGATACAATAGTTGTATCCCCCTGAGGGGACGCCTCAAAATAAAAATGCTTTATTTCTCATCACGTACGAAATATTCCTTGCAACAACGCCTCGAAGGTTGTTATTATTAGTAGTAGCAGTGGTAACAAGTGTTTGCTAGCGCTGCAGTAGCTCAGACTCTAACGTGCCGAAGGTCTCACATTGCTAGTCTCACTTCATCTATCACATCAGATCAGAATAGCGCACAGTCCCCATTGGAACGCCTTTCATTGCTATTTCACTAGGATTTTGATTCATTCTCAGCAGCTACAAGGCTGTTATTAAAGAAGCAAGCGCATGAGCTCGCAAGAAATTTCAGCCATGTGTTGCGTGGTGTTCCATCAAACGCTGATACAGTCCGTAATTGTCCAGTATCTAAGCATCGCACTCACAGCGCATCTGACCGCACAAGTCAATAAGGAATCTGAAGCCCAGCTTAACACCAAGGCGCAATGAAATATAAGTAGTTATCTTCCACAACAGGGAATGAAGCTCATGTAGCCTGGTTTCTTTAGTACCAAGGCCGTAAGAAACCGCAACAACTCCTTCCACAGCTGCTGCAGCATGTTTGGTGACAGATGAGCTTCTGAGTGGCAGGATCGAACAATGTTTAACACGTTCACTACCTTTTGTGCGGTTGCTATGGTTGATTCGGTTAGGTTATGAGTCGCAGAATTGAAAAACCGAATGTTTTTTGTAATCCTTTCTAAATACTGCAAAAAATATAATTACACGGTGTTTCACCTCGTGTGCTAAAATTTAATCTGAAAAAGGTAGTAAAATAATTGAAATGCTATTACTTTATGACGGCACGCAAATGAGTTATTTACCTATTCGTACACACATATCTCAATACGTTGTCAACGTGGTTCGAATATTCATTGCCAACCAGAATATTCTTAAATATCTTTATGGACACTTCTTCCAGCGGTTTTGAGTATGATGTTAAACCATAAACATTCCATCAATAGCAGGATACGAGGAGAATTATTCGCCATCGTGTACCTCGGCTCAGAGCGATTTTTAAGATTTTCGTTTCCAAAATACAGCGAGAACTTACTTTGATAATAGTACAAATAAAATACAAACGATTCTCCAAGAAAAAAGGAGTCTGAAAGTAATCAGAAAAAAGTGAAGGAAACATTAAATTTAAATGTGCACAAAATAGTTTTAAATATACGAAATATCAGGAAATACTAACAAGAGTATCTTAAAACGTACACACAATCACACATACACGCCCAATGTGTTCTACAGATACGTCAACGTATATATTAGATAATTATAATAATAATAATTATAATGAACTCATTTCAAGACAGCTTCGGTCTTGGACTATTAAGCAGTCGCCTATTGCGTAGTCATAACTCAAAAATACGAGTTTTCAAGGATTGCAGAAGTTTATAGATTGTTGCATTATGCACGTCGCCATCCAAAGTTAATGCATTTATAATTTCGGGGACAGTTTATTTCACGAGGATATGCATAGAAGTGAGAGATCATTACAGACTGTTGGCGGGGTTGCAGTGCGTCAATATAGCAGCTTCGAGTAATATTAATAACAAACATCCGTTTGCTAACGATTCTGTAACTCTGACTATATCGTGCCGAAAGTTTGGGAATTTAAATACTAACTTTCACTTTGGTTGATTGTAAATTAGTTTTAGCCTCCCTTTACCACAACAAAGTTGCTTGATGACTGGAAGGATGAAGGCACCATTTAGTATGGAGTTAAGGAAACGTGGAATCTATGCACAAAGGGTGTTCCCGCAAGGGATCCCATGCGCATGGAGACAGTAAGATAAGAAGGAAGGTTCTGAAATAAATTGAAGAAGAAAGTCAGGGGCGCTGAAAAACAGGACAGCAGTGAACCGAAAAAAAAGTCATTAACAAAATAAAAAACATTGTATTTCAACAAAAGAAGCCCTACCTCATTTTCAGCTCAGGATCTCACATTTTCCTCCTGGAAGTGCTATGGTATATACCGAGCCTTTTTCCTCTTTTTAGTAGAGGATGGCTGAGCATCATTGACATGATACTTTACAGGGAAGTGCTAGTTCCCATAAATACAATAGTTGTACCCCCCTGAGGCAACCAATTATCAAATCATGAGCAAAGAGTACTATATGATCGTTATTACAGTGACCATCAAAATTGTCGTTACAGAACATGGTAACACAAAAGTAATTTTTATTGTCACACTATCACTATGACCGCCATATACAAGTCCCACATGATCATCCACCACACCACGCAACATCCAAACGAATAGGGCAGCCAAACCCCGTAGAAGGTTTCAGAAGCCAACACATTTATGGCTGGGCGCTTTAACCACGCTGAAACCCCCCCCGAGATATCAACGCCATATTGCGGTTTTTATCATCCACACCGTCAAAATAGAGAAGCACTCTGCTGAATCTGTTATCCTTCAGAGGAAATTTAAAAAACCAGATTGCGCTTTCCTAAGAACAGTTGCAGCGCTGTCATATTGAAAGCTGAGTGCACGCTTTCCTTGAACATTCTGATCAGCACATTTTCATTGCGACTTCAAGTTACGGTCCCCCTGCTTCGGTCATTTCTTCTGCGTCCCGGTTGGATTCTTGCGTTGATGTCCATCAAAAAGCATCGTGGCTCTTTTGCTGTATTGCGAAAAAATTGCATGTTCCAGCTGAAGGTGTATTCCCCATGTTGTAAAACACGTCTTGCATTGATTTACAGGAGGTGAATTCTAGCTGGGCAAGAGCCTACACACAAAATTTAGAGAAAACACCCTGTATTATTATCATATTCGTAACACTAGTACAAAAAAGAAAAAGACCCTGATGGTAGAGGGCACCACCCGCGTTGGTTCCGGCCAAAAGAACTAAATGAATAGAAAAATTGATTAGCAATGGAAAGTATTTAGAAACTTTTCTGCAAGTTAATGGGATGCTTGAGATACAAAGTGGGTGCTGGCACTGCTGACCACCCTTTCACAAAATGGTTTGAGTGCCAGTTACAATGTTAATTGTACACTAACGCAGCTGGCTAACGGCATCACTTCGGGAATAATACAATAACGGCATCACCTCGGAAAGGTGAGGGTCGGCTACGTACAGCCAAATCAATGTAAGTACCATAAAATCAATACCCGTGTCTTCTTATAATGTTCCTTTCATCACAAATATAATCAGTTCAATTAGATACCAGTAAACGTGGTAAAGGAACACAGAATTGCCATTACAAAATATGACATAAAAGGACTTCTACAATAGCGTTTTTCTCATTTATACCGAAGGATCAGAACGCCTGTGAAAAGGAAAAGAAAGAGTACACAGAAACATTTGGATAAGCTTGGTGTCACAACCAGCGTTATTATGAAGTCTCACGCAGAAACAAGAACAAAAGAAGAACATGGAGACAAATGTAAGAGTATTCTAATCGTTAAGAGAGTCGGAGCTCACCAATTCATGTATACTGAAGAGCAGAGGCAATAAACTGAAAACGCAGTTATGTAGTCGTCTTCAGCAGTTATGTAGTCGTCTTCAGCGAGTTCAGGGTGAATAAACAGTAACCTACGCGAATAATAGACCTCGTTTAACTTACAACACGACGCACAGACAACGAAAACTAACACACGTACAACAAAAAATTTGCCAACTAAATTTCTACACGTAAAGCCATAAATATCAAATATTGCATCGGAGATTCAAAAATTTAAATTACCAACAAAAATTGAGCTGTGAATTTTAATGCAATCACAGCTGAACAAACTAGCAGACATCGAGCCATAACCAACGAGCACGCAGTGCAGAGATGTGGGTTGGGCACTATCAACGGTTGCAATTCCTGGCATGTCCAGCATCAACTCAGGAATTGTTACAACGAATAATGGACCAGCAGCGACGGCATGATGTAGGAAAGGTACCGCGTGTCGGCATAGAAGTGAGCAACACGGAAAAAAAGAGAACCAGTATCAGTGTTAGTAGGGACTTTCATCATGGTTAAATAAATACAATTCTTCACCATGGCTCTATGGTGCACATCATGTAGTACATCGTCATTGAGTGTATCGACCAAAATTTGGGCTTACATGGCATGGCTTTAATTTAACTTAAGAATATCTGCCAAATTTAAGCAGGAAGAACATTTAGCTCACGCTACGAGTGTCACGTTGAGACTTTCCAAACCTCGCACCCAAAAGCAGCCATGTGCTGTTACGCAGATGTACTATCATACCTTATAGGGAGGGACAAAAGCATATTGAACTATGTCTCGCCGGCATGATGCCTGAGATACGAAGTGAATGCCAGTACTGCTAAAATTTAGATCTGGTTAAATGAAAGCAGATTTTCTGCTTCTACCACGTTTAGGAATTAACGCATCGGGTATACAAGGGATAAGATAATGGAAGCTAACCCTGCGTTGACTGCGTTTTTTGGCTCGTTTCAAAATTTGGGGGCGAAATTAGATCATGCGTCGCTGCCAAGTCCAATTTGAGAAACAAAAAGAGAACGAAAGACAGTAACAAAAAACGAGCGATATATGCAATATAAACAAAATAAAAATAATTTGGGGCGGGAAAAATATGTGAATGATTATGATTGACTGGAAAAAATTTCCATCAACGATGAAAACACAAACTGAAGAGGTAATCAGGATACCAGTGTAAGTTCCGTGAACCACCGACGATGAAGACAAACTGAAGAGGTAATCAGGATACCAGTACAAGTTCCGTGAACCACCGACGATGAAGACACAAACTGAAGAGGTAATCAGGATACCAGTGCAAGTTACGTGAGCCACCGACGATGAAGACACAAACAGAAGATGTTATCAGGATACCAGTGCAAGTTACGTGAACTCAGTTCGAAACTTTAGAGAGGAGATCAAATGCACTGAGAGACGAGCTTGAATTCCAAGACCAGTGTAGTGTGAGGGGCTAATTTGTTGAGGCCAATAAAGGCCGCACTGCAGGGGCGGCTGGAGTGATTCTCAGGAGCGCGGTGCCCGGGGTGGAACCCTTCACAGATTGCTCACCGACTGCTGGCTCATCACGATCCTGATAACCAGTTGCAAGTTAATAATATTCATCGCGTTTAATAATATTCCAATGTTAATAATATTTATTGCGTTCAATAATATTCCAATGTTAATAATATTTATGGCGTTCAAAAATATTCCAATGTTAATAATATTCATCAAGGTTAATAATACTCATTGTGGTTAATAATATTCATCAGATAAATAATATTCAACATTACACATAATCGAAAAAGAATACTTCCATATGTTAATGTATATTTTGTTGCTCCCTCTATTCGCTGGTTTGTCCATCCCCTACTTTCATGCTGGAACTACATAATGACTGCAATTTTTGTTCCTTAAGAAGGCAATTTAATTACAATGGTTGGAATTTAGTCTATTTTTTTTAACAAAACACAGCAATTACAGAAAATTTTACCCATTTAACCTCATCAGAAAACAGCTCTCACAAACAAATTTTCGTTCTAGCTCAAAGAAATGTTGTCATCTATGACAACGGGGATGCACTAGTCGAGAATGTGAGACAAATAACAAGCACGCAATAGCTCAGATCACTGTGGTGTGTGCGGTATTAAGATATTGTCTTTACGCCACCCGATATGAGCGTAACATTGACATCAGGACCAATATTCGGTGAGCGCTTCATTATGCAGTCATTCTGAGATCCATTGACACGAAAATGAAACCTTAACTTCTCTTGTACTGAGAATGAGCGGCCTCTGAAGTCAACATAACCTTGAAATAAACTCTAAATAAGACAAAACCGAGGGTCCTGAAGTCCATGTTTTTCCAAGATTAATTCCCATAAAAGACACAAACCCAAGGTGCTCTCATGAAAATCAAGAACCATTATAAGTTTAAGATGAAACAGCTCCTAAAGTCGACATAACTTTAAGATGACCCCCTAAATAAAACAAAACCAAAGGTCCTGAAGTCGATATTATCCCAAGATTAAATCCTGTCAAAGACATAAACCCAAGGTCCTCTCATGAGACCCAAGATCCCTCAAATAATTAACCCTTAACCTACTTTTAAACTTTAATCTTAAGTCCACTTTTGAAAATACTCCATATATTGTATTCCTTGTTAAATTTATTCAGCAGTGTGTTCTTTGGAGTTCACTGCCGAGTAGCAGCTTCTTTCTCATTCTAACGTCAGTCACTACCTGATGCCAGAGAAAGCCTAATGATATAAGTCATAATAACGGTAATAGGAGTAGCAAAATGCTGAAGTTAACGAGTTAAAAAGCAGCACCTGAAGTCGATATTGCGATTGGCGAGGAGCCTGTTGCACTCAGCGCTGTCGACCAGCGGCAGCAGCTTCCAGGAGCTCTCGGTGAGCGTGTCGGTGAACTCGTGTTGGGCGATGTTGGGCAGGACCTTCATGCCGCCATACGGGCCCCGCACGATCGTGAAGTGCACCACGAAGCGCGGCGGCGATGGCTTGCCCCTCAACACCAGCTGTTATGGACACGAGTTACAGATAACTGTAATAGACACGAGTTACAGATCAACTGTACTTGATGGTCACGAGTTACAGATCAACTGTAATAGACACGAGTTACAGATCAACTGTAATAGACACGAGTTACAGATCAACTGTACTTGATGGTCACGAGTTACAGATCAACTGTAATAGACACGAGTTACAGATCAACTGTAATAGACACGAGTTACAGATCAACTGTAATAGACACGGGTTACACGCCAACTGCAATGGACACTAAAGGAAACTCAAGTCTACATGGGATGGTTTGAGCACCATCCAAGTTTTAGAATCTTTAATAAGAGTCACAGTAGGTGAACATCTGCTCAATTAATTGTGTTCTCATTGTGACATGAGTAACAAGACCACACTCTATTGAGCAATATTCTAACAGTGAATCATTTCAGAGCAACAAAAAATGAAGAATGAAGCAAAGATAATGCATTGAGGCTACTTGTGTAGAGGGAAGTCCTATGCATGGAACACTTTGGCTTACCGAGACAGAGAACTGGAAACAGTGAAAAAGATACGAGCTAATTAAATACAAAACCAAGCTCACAACAGCATTGCTGACTCTGCTCTAGTTCACAGCACATTATTATTATATTATTATTATTATTATTATTATTATTATTATTATTATTATTATTATTATTATTGAATCAGATCCACAGCCAAGTTGTTAGGGCTGGTGTAGGGTTGTCTATTATTATTATAATATATAACGCCTTATATATTATAATAATAATAGACTTATATATATAATATAATATAATATATTATTATTATTATAATATAAGAAAGTTTTAGCCTCCCTTAACCCCGACAAAGATGTTCCAAGAGAGGAAAGAGAAAGGCACCATTTAGTATGGAGTTGAGGGAACGCGGAATCTATGCACAAAGTGCACAGAAACAGTAAGCTAGGAAAGAAGTTCATGAAACAAGTAAAAAGTTGAAGAAGAAAGTAGTAGGTGCTGAAAAACAGGACAGCAGTGAACCGAAAAAAGATGGTCCGTAACGAAACAAAAACCTATTTTATTACAACAAAAAGGAAGCCTACCTAACCTTTAGCTCGGGCCCTCACATGGTTCCCCTGGGAGCGCTAATTCCCATAGATACAATAGTTGTATCCCCCTGAGGGGTTCAGAACACATTCCTCAGATATTGGGCTATTTGTGTACCATTCAGTAAATTGATCGTTCATGTAACGGTATATATGATCAACATCATGTTCCACAATCTTTTTTTTAAATTACTAATTTCTAAAGAAGAGAAATAATAATGTGCAATTGTATTTTGATATTTCTTGGAAGGATAAAATTTGTATTCAAGCAGTAAAGTCGATCTCCAAATTCTGCTACTGACAACCTAACCAAACCAACTGCCAACAACCGCTGAAACGCAGTGAACGTATTAAGACGCACTGTCGAGATTAGAAGAACAGCACAACCTGAGAGAACACACTTCAGACCAGGCTGTGACCGCCGCACTAGACTTGTTGGGAGATGAGATTTACCTGGTATTTATTTTCTGAATAAGTCACACTGTGCTCATTGTTTCCTTTGAATTAAGCATTCTTTTTTGTTCCCCCACAGTTATGATTAAAACGGTAAATAATAGTTAATTCAAAACTGAGAGTTCTGGTGCAACATTTTGCGTGATTATTAGCTACTGTACTCCTATAGCTACTATCAAAGATTACCTGCCTGGAAAGGCTCTTTATCAGGTGAGTCATTCATCTCTGTCCCAAGTAGGTTCTGTAAATAGTATAAAATAAGTAAGAGAGAATTGGTAGCTAGCTAGTGTCATTAAACAGTAATTGTCATGATATTTATGTTGTTCTTAGTGGTTATTTCACGGTAACGGATAAGATTTGTTTATGTTAGCTACATGTTTTTCTAGTGTTTCTTGCATTAACACAGGTTCATGTATTTAACTATCTACGGTCCATGGACTTTTACATCTGAGGTATTAGCATCTCCAAGGAGGCTGTAGGTTATTGTTTGGTATTTTGTGACTTCAGAGCAGCAAGTGTGGAGTGGAGGCCAGGAGCTGTGCTGCTCAGAGGCTATCAGAGTCTCTTCCTGCCCCTGCACTGTCCTGGAGAAGCTGGAGTGTGGGCCTGGTATCTCGCTGTAGTAAGCCTGTCCTGTAAGAGGTAAGCTGCGTGGCCTCCGTCCTGGAAGAGGGCCCTGTTGGGGCGTGACTACCCATGAAAACTACCTGACGCGTCACCTGTAGTTTGACCTTGCCTTCGTACCGAGCTCTGCACTTAGCTGCAAGTCTGCCGTCTGTCCTTGGTTTCGCCATTCTCCAGTTATACCTCGGTCCAAGAAGGTCGCCGTTCACTTTTTGTTCCATTCAAGATTTTCTCCCGTCAAAGTTACCCTTAGTTCTCAACCCGCTGGCCATCCTCAGTTTACTCTGCCTCAGTTTTGTTCACCTTTAGTTACTGCAAGTGCTGAGTTGTGTTATCTTTCTTTTGGTAGCCAGCTGTACTCTCATTTATTAGCCACCTTTAGTTAGTTTTCACTCGTGTTTATCCAGTTATGTGTCATTGTGTTATTCAGTTAACGTGATAATTTTGTTTGCTTCCTTAGGTTCGTACCTTATGGTTGCTTTTGGTTCCCTCATTATATTTTGTTAATTATTTCTTGAGTTTCCTGTTTTCCTAACCGTGTCGGTACTATACTGGCCTTACCGGGACCTTTAGCCTGTGTTCAGGGTGATAGACTTGCCTCCGTGCCCTAACAGACTCACTCTGGAACCAGATGATTTTCACGCATAATTTGAAAACAGGAAATTTCAATGGGGAAAAAGTAAGATTCAACTTTAAAAACGCTAAATTTTAATTGAAAATATCAAAGTTGAGATAAAGAAGGTCAATTTTTAATATGAGCAAGGCCAAACATTATTTAATCACGGCTAAATATAATTTGCTTGGAGCTAAATACAATTTGATTAAGGCTAAACATAATTTTGAAAAGCTAAATGTTATTTGAAAATGGCCAAATTTGATGAACTATTATTTAAAAAATAAGACCAATTACAATTTTTTGGCTAAAATAGGCCACCACGGACTGAAAGACAAATAGGCCACCCTGGACTGCAAATTTTGGCAGGAATAAGCAATCTCGGACAGACCTGATAGGAGAGGTAGCGGTCGTTGGTGAGGTGGGTGTCTCTGCGGTCGTCGTTGAGGCGCATGTTCACGCTAAAGAGGCAGCCGAAGGCAGAGAAGCGCGTCGTCTCATAGTAGAGGTGGTTGTTGAACTCCTCCGTGCGGTACGGGCGCATCTGCACGTCTGCACAGCCATGGAGCCTTCACTTCATGCTTTACATCATTATACTTTTTTATTTTATTACACTTTCCTTTATATTATAACTACTGAATGGGAGGGATGCTCCATAGACCACGGAGCCATAACTTCATGCTCTACATCATTACACTCTTGTTTCATTACATTTCCATTCATTGGATTACATTTCCATTCATTGGATTACATTTCCATTCATTCGATTACACTTTCATTTATTGGATTACATTTCCAAATATTGGATTACGCTTTCAATTATTTGATTAGATTTCCATTTTTAACTACTGTAAGCAAATGATGAGGAATTGATTGATTATAAATTATTTTTTGCCTCCCTTCACCACAACAAAGATGTTTGAAGAAAGAAAGAAAGGAGAAAAGTTGAAGGCACCATCTAGTACGGAGTTAAAGGGAACGTAGAATCTATGCACGAAGGGTGTTCCCGTAAAGGATCCCGAGTGCATAGAAACAGTAAGATAAGAAGGAAGGTTATGAAACAAGATAGAAGTTGAAGAAGACAGTCAGAGGTGCTGAAAAATAGGACAGCAGTAAACCAAATTATATTATTATCTTATAAGAAAGTTTTAGCCTCCCTTAATTGCACGACAAAGATGTTCTAAGAGAGGAAGGAGGAAGGCACCATTTAGTATGGAGTTGAGGGAACGCAAAATCTATGCACAAGGTGCACGGAAACAGGAAGCTAAGAAAGAAGTTCATGAAAGAAAAAAAAAGTTGAAGAATAAAGCAGTAGGTGCTGAAAAACAACCTTTAGCTCAGGCCCTCACTTAGTCCCCCTGGGAGCGCCAATTCCCATAGATACAATACCTGTATCCCCCTGAGGGGAGCAGTAAACCAAAAAAGATGGTCCTTAACTAAACACAAAAACAATTTATTTCACCAAAAAGAAGGCCTACCCAACTCTCAGCTCAGGACTTCACATTTTCCCCCTGGGAGCAATAATTCCCATAGATGCAATAGTTGTGTCCCCCAGAGGAGATTACACTTTCATTTATTTTTATCTGTATGGGAGGGATAAAGAAAGGCTGCTCCATGAAGCCATAACTTTATGCCCAACATTAACAGGTTCATATTTTCATTAATTTTCAACTGCTGTATAAGCAGGGATGATGAAAGGCAGCTCTGTGGAGGCACAGTGTGATGGTCAGAGACTATGGAAGGTAGGTACTCATAGAAGCTTTTCTTTTTGATGACTACTGAGAGTTGGGCATAAAGTTGAAGCTGTACCATGGAACCATAACTTGATGGTCAGGAACAGCAGAAATTAAACATTTTACTCTTAACAACAGCAAAGAGAAGTTATTAGAAGAGGTTTGCAGTCTAAAGCAATTAGTCCACAACAGCATGTGAGAGCATTAATCTATGGCAACTATAGAATCAAAGCAATGACTACAAAAATTCTAACGCAAAATTAAACTATGAGAAGGACAACGTTCCCACTAAAATGAATTTAATAGCAGTATTTATCATGTATCTAAACTAAGAAAATACTTCAGGTGTTAGATAAGGATAATCTTGTGCAAATTTCAAAAAATTTGAACCAGGGTCAGGCATAACTTACCACTGAAAGCAATTTTTTGCACGAGAGTAGGCCCATAAAGCTGGAGGATTTCTATTTCTCCTTCTTGCAACTTTAAAGTAAACCCGTGCAAATTTAAAAAAATTTGAACCAAGGTCAGGCACAACTTACCACTGAAAGTTATTTTTTCGTACGAGAGTAGGCCCATAAAGCTGGAGAATTTCAACTTCTCCTTCTCGCCACTCTCGAGCTGGCTCCGCAAAAACGGCAACACCTGCACACAGGCGTCGCGTCACGTCACCACGCCTACCCCCACATTTCACTCCACTAAATCCAAGTGCAAAACTCAAGAAATATTCCTAACTCTAGAAATATTCATAACTCAAGGAATATTCAGGAAAATCATTTTTCTTTAATCGAATTATCTTCAGAAACTTGCAAATAAAGAACACTGTTACCATTGATATATGATTTTGATATTAACAGTTTTCTGCATTTACATATTTCTAAAGATATATTCATGTTCACAGACCATCAAATTGATATCCACAAAAACCCTTGACTTATATTGTTTGATTATAAGTTAGTGTAAGCCTTTCTAGCTATAACAAATGTGTTCCCAATAGAGGATGGAGGAAATCACCATATACAATGTGGAATTTAGAATACAGGGATTTATGCATAAGAGGTGTCCCCACACCATGCAAAAAAAAACAGCAAGACCAAAACAAAAGAAGAAATGTAAGAAAAAATTTGAAGAATAAAGTAATAGGAACTGAGCAAAAAGCAGCGGTGAACCAGAATAAGATGATCCATAATAAAAAAAAAACATTTTATTTTAACAAAATGGAAGGCCAACCCAATTTTCAGGTCGGGACCTAACATGATCTCCATCAAGGCACCAAATCCTCTAGATACAATAGTTTTAACTCCCTAATGAACCAAAAAATTACAATAAGAAAATGATTGATTGATTATTAAAAGTTTAAGTCTCCCTTTAACATAAAGATATTCAAAGATAGGAAGGATGAAGGCACCACTTAGTATGGAGTTGAGAGTATGAAGAATCTATGCACAAGGTGCACAAAAACAGTAAGCTAAGAAAGAAGTTCATGAAACAAGAAAAAAGTTGAAGAAAAAAGTAGTAGGTGCTGAAAATAGGACAGCAGAGAACCGAAAAAAGATGGTCAGTAACAAAAAACCTATTCCATTTTAACAAAAAGATAGCCTATCTAAACTTTAGCTTGAGCCCTCACATAATCCTCCTGGGAGCGCTAATTCCCATATATACAATAGTTGTTTCCCCCTGAGGAGAGTAAGGAAACTAAAGTGAAGAAGTTAAAGTAAAGAACCTAAAGTAAAGAAACTAAAGTAAAGAACCTAAAGTAAAGAAACTAAAGTAAAGAAACTAAAGTAAAGAAACTAAAGTAAAAAAACTAAAGTAAGGAGAACAGTAGAGGTAAACCCTCTCTTAATTAGGCAAGGTAAGTTAGCTCAGGCCTAGCTAACCACAACAAAATTGTTCTATAATGAGAAAAAGATTAGATTATTAGTTAGTTTAGGCACCCCTATCTGCAACGAAGGCAATCCAAAAAAAAAAAGGAGGAAGGCACCATTTGGTATGGAGTTAAGGGAACGTGGAATCTATGCAGAAAAGGTATAGAAACAGTAAGTTGAGAAAGAAGATTATGAAATAAGATCAAAGTTGAAGAAAAAAGTAGCAGGTGCTGTAAAACAGGACAGCAGTGAACCAAAAAAAGATTCTCATAACAAAAAAATTTTATTCAACAAGATGAAGCCCTACCTAACTCTCAGCTCAGGCGCTTCCATTTTACCCCTGGGAGTGCAAATTTCCATAGATACAATAGTTGTATCCCCCTGAGGGATCAGAAGAATGAGCATTTCTGTTATTTATTTATCCATAATGGTTTAACCTTCTCTTGTGTTTGGTCAAGGAGATTATCCCAAGGAGCTCAACAGAAGAAAAAATTCTGTTGGAACAGCTAGCTGGGCAAGCACAAAAAGGCTCACAACTACAGGTGAGTGGAAAAATATAAAGCATTTCTGTTCAAAACAGCTAAGAATGAATGAATGAAAATATGTCACCTCAGCAGCAGAGAGGGAGGGTAGCCGGCACTCGGCTTCATGTGCAGCAGCTTCACGGTGTGGGCCTTTCCAGTCACACCCTATGATGCTGTACTGACACAGTGTAGGTCTGCACACACAACCCATAGTTATAGTACAAAAAAACCTTACACACATCTTTCTCTTAACCCGTCGCCACGTCCTGGACTCTTAGAAGGTCGGCAAAGCTAGCACATGTTTCACATCAGCAAACCTAGGGTTGCCATATATGGTCTTAAGCGTCTCGTTGAGCGCTATTCATTGGTGTAAGGTAAAATTAGGTGGGTGGAACAGGGAAGGAGAGGTAACAAGCTCAAATCTGTATGAATTCTTCTGCACAGTCTGTAGTGTAGCTACCGGCGCTGCACAACCTCTTAGAAGGCCAGCAGTGTAGCTGAGGCATACCAGCGCACACTCTGCCTCTAAGAAGGTAGCCATCATTTTTATTTTCTTATGTTTTTTGTTCCAAAAATGGGAGCCCAAATCCACAGATTTACTTCTACGCAAAAAATAATACCACCATTGTATTCGGGAGGAAAAGCTCTATGCATATCAAACTCTTTACAAGCAATGAAACTGCTTGATAACAGCCTATACACAAAGTGAACTAAAAAATAAAAAACTGTGTTTTACATATAGTGCACATAACTCTGGAACTATTGAACCTGAAAAAAAATTCACATACCACAAGATTCAGCAACTCAGAATCTATGAAAATGCATCATAAGAAAACATAAAAGTGCAATAAATAAAAAATGACCAGTGATTTTCTGATTTCTGTTTTTTGTATTTTACCGAAATAAATACTCAAATTTCGTAGATTTTCATTGGGGTAGCAGTATTTTTTTCCCCACTGACAGAAAGAGCAGCTCTCTTTCTTTACAATGAACCCCCAATGAAACTTCTAACATGATTAATGAATGTACAGTAAGTTGCACAATTGACCAATTTTCTTCAAACCTCTTGGTAGGCCGACCATGTGGAGACGGGTTAAACTCGGAGAGATTAAATTTAAAAATTCCTCACTATAATAGGGGGAGAACCTAAAATATAAATATTTCACTTCTAAAATGTGTACATTTCCAACAAGGAAAATTTTGCTCTTAACTTGTCACAAAATGTTGAACATTCAATTTAATTATTGTTTTCTTAGAGTATTTTTTGATATAAAAGGTAAAAAATTCTAATTATTCAAAAAATATTTGATGACCATACGATATAACAGATATTAATGTATTATTTAGCTCAAGCCTTCCAAATCAGAATCAAAATGTCCCAAGAAGAAAAAAGCACCATTCAGAATGAAGGTAAGAGAACATAAAATTTATGCACAAGGTGTGTTCCCACACAAGTTCCCCAGAGTATAGGAATAATAAGTTGAGAAAGAAGTCTGTAAAGCAAGATCAAAGTTAAAGAAGAAAGTTATAGGTGCTAAGAAACAGGACAGCAGCGGGAAACAAAAGTCCTAAACAAAACAAAAACCTATTTGATTTCATTAAAGAAAGATCTAGATGCATTATCAACCTGGGACCTCACATTGTCCCCTGGGAACAATGATTCTCATAGGAACAATGGTTGTATCTCCCTGAGGGGTGATTTAAAAGAAGCCAGGTATACAGTGTCTGTCATCCAGAAATTTAAGCTTTCCACAAGTTTCCCAAGAAGAACTGGGTTTGCCATCTTGTTTCAAACATGCTATTGTTCTCTGTACCTCTCCACATGGTGACTACTGATGTTTAATTTCCAAATTTTACTACTTTTCAATACTTTTTACTACTTTCAATGACAAAAAATTACTACCTTTTTTATACACAATGAATGTTGTCCAAATGTCCAGAGGTAAGTAATTGGCCTATAATGAGAAATTTGAGTCAATGATATACGCAATACCAAAAGTTCTAAAAAGGCTCCAAGTTTCTTAATACTTGAACTTCATACTAAATGAGCAACCAAAGCTTTACGGCAAAAAAGTTACCTAAATTTCTAAGGTACCCCATCCTAAATGGACTCCAACAAAAGTTTGGCAAAGACCTTGTCTTAACATCTTTCAACTATGATGAAAACAGTTCATCATATGGAAAAATAAACTGACTGAAAACTAGTAGACACCAGGGGATTGTCAGATCCCTTTACAGCAGGGTAGAATATCAAGGAATTTCATTATGACCAAACACTATGGCACTTCGGAAATATGAGTTTGTAAACTATTTCTATCGTACCTCAAAATCTAAATCGACATCCTAATTGCGATCAATAATGACAAATAGGTTATGAACATGTTATATTACGGAATCAATCACGAAAATGCAAATTTCATGTAGCTTTTCTACATACATTTAGTAGAAGAATGAACTTTGATTACAAGGAGCATCTCCATGCTATGACGACATCCTGGAGGTAACTGAATCGCCATGACTGCCAAAAGGAACTTAAAAGGAACTAAACTCTTGTTCAAATGATGACACATTGTATCAAAAGATAATTTTATAGCACAATTCTTTCTGTATTTGGACATAAATTAACGTCACTGGAAAAAAAACTTTCAGCTTTACAAAGAGGTAATTAAAAAAACATTTATAGTTTCAGTAAATCGTTTCCCAAAATCGAAGTGGACAGAATAAACTCGTCTTTTTTAAGGAAGATAATACTGCTCACAATCAAGCTCAGGTCCAAAAAACACTTACTGGATATAAATGAACTGCGGAGAAGTTCCTTTGACGTCATTGTAATGTTTCTATCCTGCCGCAACAACTTTGAGTGTGAGAATATTTGTATTGGAATAAGAATTGGAAGGCTACATCAAGTTTTTGATAATCAAGACCTTACTAGTCAAATATATGACTTTGAATTAAACATCATTCATTAGGAGGAATTGAAATGTAATAAGTTTGATTCATGACTTACTCATCTGAAATTGAAGCAGGACTCTAAAAGCTAATTAAGAATAATTTTATTTCTGTGCTTATGTTTGTGAATAAAATACTTTAATTTTTGAGTATCATGTGCACAAAAAGAACAATTATGCCAACTATGCTTTAAACTTACTGGTAACTGCATCCACTAGAGACGAAATCCAATAAAATGTAATAGTTATTTAGTGATAAGTACAATTACCTATTTAAAAATTTTGGCTAGTTGTTAATGTCTATTCACAAAATTTAAAAGACAAAGTTCACAACATGTTTTACATTTAAAAGAATCGTAATTCTTAATAAAATATAAATTATTTTACTTGACAAACCTATTTCTATCAAAGCCACTTTATATAGGCCTACTTCCACAAGAAAATATATAGCTATGCAATTTCATTTTTCCTTGAGATCGTATAATGCATATTTGATACGTAATAAAAGATATTAAATGTCGACCTCATAATCATAAATGCACAATTTTTAAATCCTTGTTTAATTTTCAATACTAATCCCTGATATCACAAGCTCATAAGCTTGTAACTCAGTGTAAGCGTGCACTAATAGAAGTGTTTCCAACAATGCATCGCCACTGGTATCACATTTTTTAAATTTACATTTATACGATTTATGAAGCCTCGAATATCGCATCAAATCGAAAGCCATTTTATTGTTTTCTCTCAATAATTTGTTAATAATAAAATGGCTCAAATGAACCTTCCATCATAGAACAACTAGATAACTTTCAGATCAAACGGAATGAGAAGAAAAAGTGAACTGTTTTCACTATTGTTTGCAAAAATTTTGAAACATTTTTCTATTTAGTGTGCACCAATCCTAAAATTACACCCCACTCTACAGGAATATTTCCCACAAATTGCAACAAATTTTTGATTACGAAAAAATAAATTTTAAAAATCTTCATACTCTATATAAATATGTAACATTATTTTAAATTTTCAGAGAATTATTCCACTCAACAATTTTTTTACTACCTTGAGTCAAATTTTACTACTTTTTACTACTTTACTACCTAGTAGACACCCTGCTCCAGTATTTATACCTGTTACTGTACAGATGTCCAGAGCTGATTTTCCACTTTGATGAAATCCAATGATGGATGTATCCTTTACCAAATGTTGACAGGTCCTTTCCAGAGATCTTAATTTCTTCAATATAAATGAAAATTCATAATAATGTGCACTTAAAACAGGTCTACTTGATGAACACTACTAAAAAGCTGCCCTGCACACTTTAAAAAACAAATAAACTCTGAAATTTAGCAATGTAAAGTATATAAAGTAGGTGAAAATACAATGCCTTTTTTTTGGCCCTTCAGTGAAGTACAAGTTTCTATTCTTCTGTGTACTAGCATTCTTAATTAAATTCCTCTGCATCTTTTAGTGTTTATTTGGTCACTGCCTTCAATTTTGAGTGCAATAACTTAGGAGTAATTGGCCACACTACCAACTTGGACTCAAGTTGAGAACAGTGACCTGTTCTATTTTGTTGTAGAGAGCCAGTTTTGAGCCACTCTTGTTTGCCTTGGATTCGGTGAGCCTGCTATGAGGATTTAACTATTTTTGTTCTCCAGGAAGAGACAGCTTTCTAACACATGCACAAGACACATACACTGGATTTTACAATGGTTATTTTGCCACATTTGCTTTGTTCATCTTTGTTTACCAGTGATATCACTATTGTGCTATTTGTAACATTCATCATTAGTAAGCTTTATCCATTGGAACCCCTTAATTTTTCAAATGCTTTTAAATTTTGGTGCCAGACTCAAGTAAGATATTTATTTGGGATATTTTTTGACCACAATTCAATTGGATTTATGTTTTTCCCATTATCTTGTATTCTGCTATTTTTTCAGTATAGAATTTTTGTGTTATTGCCCATCTTCCCTTTCTGTCCCTTCACTGACATTGCAAAACATACAAATTTAATAATATATTGGTCTTAGAGGGGAACTGGATATGTTACTTACATTCTGCCAGATAATTGCTTCAACAAAATTTTCATACAAACATGAAAAATGTTTGGTGAAGTTATAATATGACACAACAACCTTATCCATTTGAGCACTTTTTCAGTATATATGCAGGACATCAAAATCTTGAGCAGCATTTCAATTTGCACATAATGTAGCATTTAACTATCATAAAATCCATTCCAAAAGCAAATAATAACTTGAAAAAACTTCATAGGAGTAATAATTCAGCTTCATAATTTGTATCTCAATCCATCATAAATGAACAAGTACCAGGGCATTGAATAAGACATCAAAACTCTGAAAACCAAAAATGATAGTTGAAATGCACGGCCTGAGACATGTATGTGAAGCTGACAAGGCGAAAGAGAAGAAAAAAGCGAACCTGTCAGGGCAGAGAGTTGCCTCATGGCTCTCGAGCAAATTGCGAGCGAAGTTGTGGCCACAGTGACTGCATTCTGCAGGCAGCTCCGACACAGCCTTCTCAACAGCTAATTGGAAAGAAAACAAGATATGTTTTCATTCCTATAGTAGTACTTATAGGGCAATTCTTAGGAAATCTTATTTTCAAAATTAAAAGAAGAACCAACATTGTAGAGAACATTTGTTTTTGCACAAATATTAGTCCATTTTATATTGAAAATTAGGTTTCCATTCCTTTTCATGGTTCACCTACATGCTACAGATAAATAGAAAGAAGGTAGAAGCAGAGCTATGTGGGCTAGAAGTAAATGTAAAGAATACAGTCAAATTTAATAAATTATAAATGGATCTAATACAATAATTTTGCAATCAAGATTTTTCAACATGATTTGTTCTCAGGTGCTATCATGAATTCAACTGCCTCAAAATTTTTAACGCAGTGAAAAACTTGGAAGACAAATTGACTGCCAATGCATATAAAGAATTTCTTAAAGCATGAGGCCCTTTACTTTTACCAATCCAGTAGCCCTCAGTATTTGTATCAAAGGAAGTGCTCTACGGCAATGATCCACAATTAAATGAAAAATTGAAAGATCATTAATCAAAAAAAATTATGAGTGGTCAGCAGAAATGTTGACTGTTCTTTTGTCTTCTTAAATCAGAAATTATGAAGGTACACTTATAATTTAAGCTGCACTTTCAAACGACTTGTTTATAGAAAACAATGAAGAGATCTCTAAAAAACACTAGACTCAATATTTTATTCAACTTGAACAATGACAATAGACACAGCAATGTTCCTTCTTTATGAATGCAAATACAGTAATGAGTGAATTTTTTAATGATCCAGTGATCAGAAAAGAGTTTTTATTATAAATATCAAGTTCATTGAGTCATTTTAATGCAATATACTTTATAGGATTACATACAGGATGGAAGAGTTGAAGCAGTGATGAAGCAATCATTACAAGCAATCAGTATTGAAGGCAATATGCAAACTCACCAAGGTTACGAGTGCAAGCAGAGCGGCTGAGCTCCACTCGGCAATTGGGGCAGGTTGGTGTGTTGTCTTTGATGCGGCAGTCAGCCAAAAGATGATTGAAACAGCCAGCGCACATCAAATGACCATTGGAGCACTGATAATAGCAGAATATGAATAATATGCATTACAAATAAAATAGCCAGCTAGAAAAATTAGTCACATTGAAATATCACTAAAACCTGACAGTGATATTAGATATGAATCTGAAAAAATGTGACAACCATTTATTGACTACAAAGCAAAAGATCTCGCACATTTATCCTGAAATTTAGTTAAAGATGAAACAAATTTTTATCTTTTGATAAACAAAGTTCAATAGCTCAAAAGTATATGCATTTATTTTGTTGGATATAAATTGGCAACTCTACAAGTAAAAACACAAACACTATCAGTTTTCAAATTTTTCCTTAAAATCATTAGATTTGTATTATTGTTAACATTTTTAAATAGTGACTATGCATGTTATAGCTTTTTTATAGGCATATTGAATATCTAATACATTTGAATTATACAAGATCTAAAATTGCAATATACTTTGCTCTCAATAAGTATAATTGAAGAAGTTTGGGAAAATATTTTATTCTACTACTTTATAAAGCGGTAAATGTAAAGGACTTGACCATAATTGATATTCGAATTTTCGATGCCTTAATAATGTTAATCACATGGAAATAAACAAGTTTTCTTCAATGCACTTTCCGGCGGAAATGAGTATTTTAAAAGTTATGGCGTTAAATGAGTTACCGGAACTCCATTGTGCATCACCCTATTACAAACGTAAAGAGGTTGGGTCGTGAGGGGTAGCCACAGTTCTTTTAGTTTTATAATTTTCACTAAAAGAACTGTTGCTACCCCTCACGACCCAACCTCTTTACGTTTGTAATAGGGGGTTTGCTCTTCGTCGGCTTGGTTGGCGCGCGGGAACGCCTGTTTACTTCCACGTCGGACCGCGCGGTATATTTTTCCCCGCCTCAAACACTGGAGTTACGGTAACTCATTTAATGCCATAACTTTTAAAATACTCGTTTCCGCCGGAAAGTCCATTGAAGAAAAGGTAAATGTAAAGGACTTGACCATAATCGATTTCCCACTTTTTGATGAACAAAGACTGTTAATTAAACCAAAATAAACAAGTTTTCTTCAATGCACTTTCCGTCGGAAATGAGTATTTTAAAAGTTATGGCATTAAATGAGTTACCGGAACTCCATTGTGCATCACCCTATTACAAACGTAAAGAGGTTGGGTCGTGAGGGGTAGCCACAGTTCTTTTCGTTTTATAATTTTCACTAAAAGAACTGTTGCTACCCCTCACGACCCAACCTCTTTACGTTTGTAATAGGGGGTTTGCTCTTCGTCGGCTTGGTTGGCGCGCGGGAACGCCTGTTTACTTTCACGTCGGACCGCGCAGTGTATTTTTCCCCGACTCAAAGACTGGAGTTACGGTAACTCATTTAATGCCAAAACTTTTAAAATACTCATTTCCGACGGAAAGTGCATTGAAGAAAACGGTCAATATTGAATATAATGTTGTCAACGAATTTCATAATTTCGTAGGTATAGATAGGTAATATAGTCGATTTTAAGACGTTTTACATGAATGGCAATGTGCCCGGAAATGCTTATTTTTGGAGATATTTAACTTTGAAGTTAAAGGAACGTCGTTTATAAAATTGTACAAACGGAGAGGTAAATAAGCAGAAATCAGGTTCTGACGTAACGATAGGTAAGGTTAGGTTTGGTAAAGTTAATTTAGTTAAGTATCCTAACCTAAGTACGCCTAAAATATCTTAATTTAACTCAACCATACCGAGGCCGATGACTCCCGCCAAAAAACTTGGCGTGGTCCGGAAGAGCCATATCGAAACTGCCGTTAATGCTATTCTTACCTGGCGTTATTTATCCAATATCTCCTAAGCTAAGCATTTCCGGGCACATTGTCATTCATGTAAAACGTCTTAAAATCGACTCTATTACCTATCTATACCTACGAAATTATGAAATTTGTTGACAACATTATATTCAATATTGACCAAGAAAACTTGTTTATTTTGGTCTCATCAACAATATTTGTTGGTCAAAAAGTGGAAAATCGATTATGGTCAAGTCCTTTACATTTACCGAAGAAAACTTGTTTATTTTCATGTGATTAACATTATTAAGGCATCGAAAATTCGAATATCAATTATGGTCAAGTCCTTTACATTTACCTATAAAGCAATAATATGCTCTTATTACAGATGTACACTCAGAAATTAACAAACTTGTATCAACATGATAATTTAAGATTAAATACTACAGCTCCATCAGTCCCTTTACTCATTTACCATCTCGGGCATAAATTTGTACAACAAAAGGCAATGCAAGTCTACACAATAGCGAACACTGGGATTACTCTACAACAAAAAAATAATGTGAATCGATATAACTTTTATGCTTGTACTACTTCGTCATCAGAAGTAATATTTATTCTGTATTGAACAAAGAGAACATCCATGTTTTACGGTAATAATGTTCCACGCTGCATGATGAAAAATTTCAATCCCTACAAAATACGCTAAAATTTGGTGTAAATCTGCGGTGGTGAATGTCTCTCTATCTTTCTGAGAGGTGGCAATTAGAACAGTAGTTACTTCAAAATATTTCCAACGATTGAATAATGTCACCGACCTGAAACACAGAGGTACGGGGCAAGTCCAGGCACACAGCACAACAAAGAATTCCTCCCAGGCGAACTTCAAGTTTGGATTTCTCGTCTTCGGCAGTTGACGTCGTAGCAAGGCAGGGCTTCTTTGCTGGAGGAGGTCTGAAGCAGCTGTCCTCTTTTCTTTTCTCATCAGACTCATCCGAAGTACTTTGTTCTGACGCAAAGCTCCGAGGAAGCAGTTGGATATCAACCAAAAGTTGGTTTTCTTCTGCCATGCTTACAGCTGCCTCCATGATGTCATGTATCATACTGGTTTGTTTTGATTCAGTCAGCTGTAGAGAGCTGCCAACTAGTAATAACAAACTACGCATTTATTCACTGAACGTTTTCAAGAATAAACTCTAAAAAACATAAACTTAAGTAATAGTAAAATAATTTTCAATACAAATAGCCCTGATATATAAAGTTTATTGGATAAAAATGGTACGATGCGATGTTAAATGAGCATTCATTTCAAGGCCACACCGATCAGCTGTTTTCCCTGGGCGTGACTTAGATGCGTAGGCAACTTTCGCTCAAAACAAACTAGATCCTTTCAAATACACACAGTGCATAAGCATAAATAGCTTATTTAACTTTTGAAAACTTCATTAAACCTAAATTTTAACATGGGAGATAACAATTTTTGGGCAAATAAAATAAAGGATTATTTATTATTTTGGGTTTGTTCATATCTGATTCATGAAGGTCGTTTATAATGATACTCTGATGAGCTAGGAAAACGAACAAAATTAAGTATTCTATTAAATTTTTACTCTCTTAAGAACATTGAAAGTAACACTAAATGTCTCAAAGAAAATTATAATTAAAGACCTAGTACTGCCAAATCTAAGACGCATTAGCTTACGAGTTGGCTACTGTTGTGTCAAGGTCATAGTACAATAAGACAATTTCGATAACGTGCTTTAATTCAATTCCCATGGAAAGGTAATGCACGCAAAATTTAAATTTGTATACAGTCGTGTTCACTGAATAAATTGTTGCGTCAAACAAATTCAAAATTTTTTTTAGAAGGTTGTTCGCGGAGGAATATTGCTGGGCGTTACTCAACCGACAGGACTAGTTATGTCACTTTAAAAGTTGGATGGAGTTTTTACTCATGGTACAATCACATTGATGAAAATGTAAAACCAAGTATCGTTCACCTTGAAATATTATTTATAATGTATGAATCTAACCTAATGAATCTATTTATTACTATGACTCCTTACCATGAACAAATATCATGTAGGGCCTATTCATTTCTATTTTGGAGTAAATATATATTAATAGGCAACAGCTCTACCAAGTTGTTCCATTCCAAGCCTGAGTACAGGCATATTCTACAGTTACGAGTAGAGAAAACATAAAATTTTTTGCTACTGAAGACATAACTTTTTGAGTCAGAACTCCGTCACGTCACGAAGTCTGGCAATGTCTTCATGTGATACACTCAGACAACGTGAGGAGTACACCAAGTCTCTTCGTTCGTAATTTACTCAGTAATCTTACGTTTTTTACGAACATTTTAATTGACATAGCTATTTTCCGCAAGTCTATTCCGCGAAAAATATCAGGTATGAAAGAACAAAATTTCACGTCTGAAAGAATAAGCTTACAATAATTGAAGGAGTGCTCAGTGTTTTCGTTCATTGTATTTCTCAGAAAACTAAAAAAAATAACTAATATCGACGATACGTATCATTGTGATGTACCGAAGGTATGTGTTTGGCATAGCTTTTTCAGATGGATGTAAGCTTTCATAATTTTGAGATACACATTAATAGCAACTTATCAAAGATACGGTCACTTAAATAGTTAAATATTAAATATAAATAAATATAAATATACAACCCAATGATATTAAAGCAAACATACGCGCATGACCGGCATGCTTGTTTTGGTGCGGAGAACAGGGCTATGGAAGATGAATGGGCTACTACGGCCCGTGGGGCATATTTTTGCTCTTTTTAATCCGGCCTGAAAAGGGCCGCTGAACAGCTGCGCTGCAGTCACCGGAGCCTTATGTTTGGTGTGTTTATGTTTGGTGAGTCTATGTTTGGTGAGTCTATGTTTGATGTGTCTATGTTTGATGATATAGGCCTACTTCCCTACTTCACGCCGGTATGTTTGATGAGTCAATGTTTGATGTGTCTATGTTTGGTGTGTCTATGTTTGATGTGTTTATTTTTGATTTGCTTCTGTTTGATGTGTTTATGCTTGATATGTATGTGTTTGATTTGCTTATGTTTGATTTGCTTATGTTTGATGTGTTCATGTTTGATGTGTTTATATTTGAAATTTTTATTTTTGATTTGTTTATGTTTGATGTATCTATGTTTGATGTGTTAATTTTTAATTTGCTTATGTTCAATGTGTTTATGTTTGATATATATGTTTGTTTTATTTATGTTCGAATTGCTTGTGTTTGAAGTGTTTATGCTTGAAATGTATACGTCGGGTTCTGGCCCGGTTCGTCTGTAAATTCTAAAATTCATGTGGCCCCTTAGTCAAAAAGTTTGCCCAACCCTGCAGTGCAGCTGAGAGGGTAAAGGCAGGAGAAGGGAAAGCTCGGTTGTCTAATGGAACTCTATCGCAATCAACGTCTCTCTAAATCAGAGAAGTTGAAACAATACATCTAGTGAATTTAAACGTCAATTTCATTTTGATTTACATTTTTTAAAGGAATAGTAATTTCATTTTTGCCCATATTTTTACAGAAATAATTTCCACACATTTGCCTGAAGCTCAGCGTTCCAAAAATTCTGCAGTAGTAGACTACAAGCCTTGTTAATCTATTCAACGAGAAACGCATCATGCATTATAATTTACAGGTAAAGTAATTCATGTGTTCATCTAGCTCCAATTTTTTTAGTACAATGAAAAACTATAAGATACAACCATAGTCTGAAAAATACATAGAAATATTGGTTGTCTCTAATTTAGATTTAAATGACTTCAACGAAGAGATCTTCAACTAAATGTGGAAAGATAACAAATGTTTCTAATTTGAGAAACTTCTTCTATTCATAATACGATAATTTAATAATTGTCAGATTAAGAAAAATTTTTCTAATCCTGCTCTCTGATCCTTAGAAGAGAGTTTTCTTGGTATTATTACCTATTTAGGGTACCCAATATAGGCACGACTTGGCATCCTAAGCTCCTGCGTTTAATTTTATTGAAACTCTATCAAAATTAAGGTAATGTTTAACAGTTTTTGATGCAATTCAATGGACCTTGTATTAGGTATCTTTACATTGAATTGAGTAACTCCGGTGGGGTGCCTAACGTTTTATTTTGGTTACTTTGTAAGCATAGGAGACTCGTGTTGCTATTTCTATAACGCTTTTTTACAATATGTGTTTTGGTATTTTGCATGATCTCAGAGGAAAATAAATAAATAGTGACAAAAAATTTGAGCCCTATGCATTTTCTCCAGAAGTCCCTAAATAAAAAGAAGAGTGTATGAAGTGCTCTTTGCGCACGCATTATTTTTTTCATTATTGCATACTGTTCGGTGACTCATGGCACGCCATTAAGAAAAGAAGCAAAAAAGAGAGTTCAACCATTCTACGAGAAGGCTTCCTAAAATTTTCTCCATCAGCAAAGGAAAGCTCAGGATTCATGCAATTCCGTCACCTTACGAGCCCTACTTTAGACGGGCGGCGAGATTGATATTCGTATATAGCTTCAGAGCGCTGGAAATGTCGATTTCTGAGCTTTAACTGCATGATCATTTCCTTCCGCCGTTATACAGGGAGGCGCATAAGTAACGCACCCTTTTCACCTCATCCTCCGTATCACAGGTACACGCGGAGGCATCCCTGCATCACCACCGCCTCATCAGTCTGGGAGATGAGGCCATAATCAAACAGGAAAAAAATTACCTAGTTAAATTACCTAGTTTTGGCTCGCAACGATGCATTGGAATTAAGGGTGCGTTACTTATGCGCCACCCTGTACCTTTAACGATATCAACGAGTACCGCAGAAGCTTGAGCTTCAGTGTGAAAGCTTTCTTTCCTCGTGCCTAGATAGAAAAATTTCCGAGTTAGTATATTTGTGTCATCTTTCCCCTAATTGCACATTTTACACGTGACGTGGCTACTGTCTACTTTTTATATTTTGTGTATGAATTTAGGACCTTCATGTTGAGGATTAGTTTGAACCCAATTGGTTGTAACGCATTTAAAAAAAATTCATGTATAATTATTTTTAACCAGCGTTTTTTCATTCCTTCCTTTTTCTTGTAAAAATTAATGACATTCGTCTTAATCTGACACAGAGTTGTGGCTGAGAATGCACCAGTGTGGTTACCCGCGTGGATCGAATGCTCGACTCCCTAAGCACTGACATAGTCAGCAACATGCGAATAATACTTTATTTCTATTGATCGAAACTAATATTTCATGGTTGAAAAAGACTGCGCGCAACTGGTGCCCTGTATCAACGATGTTAATTCGAAATCGAGCGTTTAAAGTGACTACATCTGTAAAAATGGATTCCAATATTTTTCCAAAGTAGCATGCGTGATGATAACACATTTATAGGCTTGAACGAATATATGATGGGTATTTATGCATACTCATACACCTAAACATAAGTATAACTGCTCCCTTGCAGGTATGTATATATGCTTATATACCTAAATCTACAGAGCATAAGATCTCGTATACCCGAGTATAAGCGTAAGTGTACACAGATATATTTCGTTCAGTTTCTGGAGAATATCTTTTGTGGGCATTGATGTCGATGCTGCAGCTGACACCGGCATCTTGACTTTGAAGAGCATATGTTTTGTGAGATCACAAAACTTCTTTTGTTCTCATTGTGAGGCCGAGTCGAGCGCAGCCACTACAGGTTTCCATGCAGTGTTTTTTTTTGTCCAGCACTCACGCTGAGCCCTGGGCAAAATGCAACCCAACTTTTCTGCAAATGTGTGAACCCTATTTTGATATTTCGTGCGTCAAAAATGTATATCTTAAATTGTGGGGAAATTTGGTTCTCATTTGTTTCGCAGTTGTATATTGACGATATCATCCATTTGCTGATCCTGAAAATTAATTTTGTTCTGTAGGAAACTTATTTTTTTATAAATTATCCAAAGCACAAGAATACTTTTTTCCGACGACAGCGAGCTTTCTGAAATTCTTTCGAAAGAAAGCATTTTAGTTCATTTTAATTGGGGTGAACTGCAAATAAATAATGAAGAGTGAATAAGAGTGAATTGCTGTAAATAGCGAACTGCAGAAAGTTTTAATGGGTTCAATGCGAGTAAGATATCTATCAATATTGGTTAGACAAGATTCATTATATTCTTTTACTAGCTGAATACATCCCCTCCATGCATCAAAATGAGGGATGGTTAGATTGAAGATTCCATTTCCTGTTAGTTCCTGTGCATTGTTTAAGATAAAAATATGACCTTCAAAGAGCATTTTCCATGTAACAGTACTAAAGTATAAAAATTCGGAGGGATCTTAATGAAGTAAAAAATGTGTTACCTAAAGAAGCTTTGAAAAACTGCCCCGAACGCTCATTTCTTCCTCTTCATTGGAACTAAACCTTGGAATCCGGTTCTCTCGGAAATCCGAGTAAAAAGATCATCCAAAGCTTGAAAACGAATCTTAAATCTCTATTTTTACTGAAGTATTAATGACAGTAGGTTATTAAGTAAAATATTTCCTGCCACATGTTTCAACTTAGTAGAATTATTTGCCGTGTAATGAAATGGAGATCCTTTCTTTTCTAGACCCAATATAACTTTTTAGCCACCTGCATGCATGTTTTTCGCCGCCTAAGCGATTTAGGCGAAAAAATCGCATAGGCGGCGAAAAATATGCAAGCAGGCGTCGAAAAAGTTAGAATGGTGAAGATCTTGTTCGTATTTGGCTCATTTTAATTTTCTTTGCAAACTTAAGCATCGAGTTCAGTGTAAAGCCATTCATTCGTCAGTCTATCGTGTGACTAGGTGAAGTGTACTAGGTTACACGTAATTGTACACCTTAAAATAGCGTTGGTAATAGGATACCTTCGAAATCACTGAACACATTCGGGCCCAAGAGTAGCTATGTTTTTAAAAGTGCCAATTCTAATAGCCTTAAAGATAATCTTCTCGAATAATTATTACTTGAGATCAATAAGGTGTTTGAGTTGTTTAAATAATGGAAAGTTTCACGTACTCGTGAAGTTTTGAGATTTCTGTTACTCGATTGAAAATTAAAACGATGTTTCTTTTAGCAAAGCTGGAGAGAAAATTCCTGAAAACGAATATTCCAAAAATTTAATAAAAATAATATTCGGAAGCGCATGAGAGCATCACGACGCTGAAATTAGCACTTGATGTACTGTATTATATTGCTACTTACGGATTTGCAGTGTGTACTGTAGAGAGTACAAAATAAATTTAAATATGAAGTGCAAAATCCGTGGACTTTCTACCCCATAGTATTGTTCCAATGTTAATTGAACTATTGAAGGAATATGATTGTTTTTCTCCACGTCTCTGTTTATTTAGGCGGTATTTGCGTGAAGCAAAAGTGAAAAATGTTTTTCATGCGTTGGTATATGGCACGCCTTCTTTTTTGCAGCCTCTAATATTCACTTCTCACTGCAGGGCGCTCTCGCTGCTTCTGAAATATCACTCACCTGCATGCTGAGCGATGCGTGGTGCTTCTAGAAAGTGGCTCTGTTTATGCCACAGACGTCGGTGAGTATTATTTTTTGACATGCAAAATACATGGAAAAAACATCAACTCCACAAGAAAAAATCAACTCCTCAATGTCGGGAAACGTTTAATTTTGGAAAATTTAACTGATTTATGTCTTTTTTTTTGTGCTAACATGTCGGGAAACGTTTAATTTTGGAAAATTTAACTGATTTATGTCCTTTTCTTTGTGCTAACTGATTGGTGCTCTTGTGTTTTTGCAAAGTCGTATGATATTGTAGTACGTGCGTTTGCCAACAGCACGAGCGTGTCGCTTAAATGTGTGACTGCTTGTTTCACATGTGCTGGAGTGGTGTGCGATGTTTTGGCTTGGTGTTGTATTTGGATTATTATGAAAGAATGTGTGAGGGAACTTGAATACAAAAATCTCTTACATGGCAGAGAAACCGTCCACGAAATTGTTTGTAGACAGGACGCGCGTAAAATAACATGGGAGAGAAGAGACCAGCGAAACTTGAGAGGGTTCGGCTGGACCACATGGAGAGAAAGTTATGGCAAGCACTTGTAAGCGTTGGGGCTGAGGACGCTGGCCAGAAGTGGTTGACAGATTTATAACAGACCATGGTAGGCTTGGGAGGCCCGTGAGAAACGAGCTATAGTATCGAAAAGCAAACAACCTCAGAAGAAGGCGGAATCACCGCGCGCTTGGCAAAACATTTCAACAGCAAATAGGAAAAGGACAGCTTCGTGGAAAACCAATGGGAACGTTAGAGGGGAGAGTGGGAGGACGCCCAAGAGGCCCGTGAGAACACGATTGGTCTCACGGAAGGGGGAGAACAGCTTTGAACAGAGGAACAGAGCGGATGTCTTTTGAGGCGGGCAGTCTACCGCGGCACATCATCATAGAAAGAAGTACGCGTAACAAAGTGTCATACTGAAAATCATTTCTGAAAAACATAAGTGAAAAATATTGAATGTATTGCGCGTGTAGAGAAGCCTGTAAATTAAAATGAAATTAAAAAAAAATGTCACGTCTATTTTTCCAGAAATGAAAACATCGTAACCAAACTGTGCAGTACATGAAGCACTGAGTAGACGTCTTTGGGGCGGGTAAGAAATTGTTCTAGTTGTGCAAGATAGGCTGTTCGAAAAATATGTGATGTAAAGTACTGTCATTCAAAGTTAACACTAAATGTTTAAATGAGCGCATTTTTGCAATCAAAGTAATGGGTTAAATGTTTGTATCTTTGCAGGAGGGCGGTCTCTATCTGGTTACTCCTCTCTTGGCAGTTCTTCACTGTCAATTTCAACTTGAAGAAAATTTACGAGATGCTGTCATGCGATCATCAAATGATACTGTACTGAACTATGAATTATTCAGGGAATCAGAACTGAAGCGGTGCCTGAGAACACGCATGAGATTGGAAGCGATGACCGTGCTTTGTGCTGTTGGAAAACGTTATTAAAAAGATAGGTTGCATCTTGTCATGTGTCTTAATTCGATTGGAATGCGCCGACCCATCAGTTAGGCATTATTTCATTGTATGTGTTCCGTGTGTAATTTACTTGAGGGAATTGACCGGTCAATTAGGCAGAGTAGTATGTGTCGATATGCGTTACTTACAGTGTCAGTAAATTACGATTAATGTTTTGTACCAGGTGCTCCATTATAAAGATTCCTTAGCATTTGATGGTGTTTAAAAACCCCATTACGCCCGCACCACATCTCACCGAGGCAAAATAGCGCACTGAAACGCGCTGAGTAAGTGGGTCAGCGAGCGTCGGTGAGTACCTTTTCTTTTTAGTATATGTACTGTAATTGCCGATCATCATTCATTAATTTTGTGTGGTATGTGTATCCTTTGGAGGTGTGCCATTCCTCAACTCCGAGAGCCGGATCTTCCTGTTAATGAAATGTTAACAAGGAGGTGAAGGGACATTTCTCGTGACATCAAGAAAAAAAATTCTCGACGTTTGCGCGTAAACAGAAGCTTCTTAGATATTTTGCAAGTTCAGGACTTGAATATTCTTAAGCTATCGAGTTACTTGCGACATCGTGACGTAAAATTTATCTCAGAAAACATCATGGAAGTGATTCAAGTGATGTGATTTGGTAATGTGCATTTTCAGTAAAAATTTTGAACCATGTAGGACTGTTTCTAAATTTTCTTGCAAGGATCGAGTCTTCTTCTCAGTATCAGAACACACTGCCACCGAGTTTTAGACGTCAATGAAACATTTTTGCAGCTTGTACGACTGTTTTTACATTTTTCTGTGGTTTTCCCCTCGCCATCAGAACACACTGCTACTGTGATCGGAAAGTTAATAAAACATTTATGCAGCTTGAAAGACTATTTTTAATTTCACTCGGGCCATCTCCTCGCCTTAAGAACACACTGCAACCGTGTTTTGAAAGTCAGTAAACATTTATGCAGCTTGTAGGACTATTTTTACTTTTTCTCGAGCCTTCTCCGTATCAAAACACACTGCCACACTGCAGTGTAACAGTCAACAATGAATTTCAATGGAAAGAAGGCCCCCTGCCGGGAGTCTGTTTTTGACGAGCCCACGGTCGTCACGGCCGCCCAGCTGGAGGGGCTCTCCAGGAGTCCAGGACCTGCCTTATAAATGGAGCCGTCGCGCTCCTCGAGCTCTGTCAGCTGGGGGTAGACCGGAGAGGGAGCTTTGTGCCGGCACTCTCGTGCTCTCTCTTGCACTGTTTGTGCCGGTACTCTGTCCTACATTGTTTGTGCTGACACTCTGGTGCTCTCTCTTGCACTGTTTGTGCCGGTACTCTGTCCTACTTTGTTTGTGCAGGTACTCTGGTACTGTCTCTCACACTGTTTGTGCCGGCGCTCTGGTACTCTCTTTCTCACACTTTTGTGCCAGCACTCTGGTACACTCTCTCACACTGTTTGTGCCAGCACTCTGGTACTCTTTCTCACACTGTTTGTGTCAGCACTTTGGTACTCTCTCTCACACTGTTTGTGCCAGCACTCTGGTACTCTCTCTCACACTGTTTGTGCCGGCACTCTGGTACTCTCTCTCACACTGCTGTTGCCGGCACTCTGTAGTACTCTCTCTCACACTGTTTGTGCCGGCACTCTGGTACTCTCTCTCACACTGTTTGTGCCGGCACTCTGGTACTCTCTTTCTCACACTTTTGTGCCAGCACTCTGGTACTCTCTCTCACACTGATTGTGCCGGCACTCTGCAGTACTCTCTCTCACACTGTTTGTGCCAGCACTCTGGTACTCTCTCTCACACTGTTTGTGCCAACACTCTGGTACTCTCTCACACTGTTTGTGCCGGCACTCTGGTACTCTCTTTCTCACACTTTTGTGCCAGCACTCTGGTACTCTCTCTCACACTGTTTGTGCCAGCACTCTGGTACTCTCTCTCACGCTGTTTGTGCCAGCACTCTGGTACTGTCTCTCACACTGTTTGTGCCGGCACTCTGGTACTCTCTCTCACACTGTTTGTGCCGGCACTCTGGTACTCTCTCTCACACTGTTTGTGCCGGCACTCTGGTACTCTCTTACGCTGTTTGTGCCGGCACTCTGGTACTCTCTCACGCTGTTTGTGCCGGCACTCTGGTACTCTCTCACGCTGTTTGTGCCGCCACTCTGGTACTCTCTCTTAAACTCCCCTTTTTAAATTATTTTCGAGATCTAGCGTTTTGTTTCTTGAGCCCACAAAGTCCTTATTTTTGTATTAGTCGATTTTAGAGTTCGTTATTCGCTATGGAATATGATGTTTTGGTTTAATAGTAGAGGTTGTTGATCATGTTATTGGTGCTTTATCAATCAATTAGAGCTATAATTTCCTGCATTGAGAACATTTACATCTAAAGTTCCGTGTACGAGTTAAATGGGGCAAAGACGAAAAAAGGATCGCGTTGAGATAGCAGTTGTTTTGACGAGGCGCTAACTTGATTCTCTTAAAGTTTTTATTAGAAATTCAAAATCAGACACACAGTCGGACTTCTTTTTAGAAAGGATTGCGAGGGAAATGGGGAACTTAAAAGGTAAATATCCATATTCAAATAAGAGATTCAATATACCAATCAATCAGATTTTCATTTTCCCAAAGTAAATATCCCAATTTAACTAAAATTTTATCAACTGCTAACACTGAAACACAAATCCTGCTGCCGAGATACGCCATCACCAACTCGCTGGATGGCTTATAAAAAGCCGAAATTTGTCGATTAAGGCTATGATCCAGTAATAAACTTAAATATTTTCATGAGGTTTTTAATATTGGGTTGCAAGGAACAACATTTAAGCGACATTTTGATATTTCAGTGAAAATTCGTAAGCAAATAATTAATGGTTATAATAGCGTTAACTACAGAGTGACAGGAATAATAATTGAGCAGTTCATTAGTAACAATAACACTCATAATAACAGAGGGTCAGGGATAATAAGATCGCTTCAAATTTTTTAGGATCCAATCTATATCTCGGGTAAAAATAACCTATAAGTACTGTGTTAATCTCACCCTGCGTGTTACAGTAACGCGCCTGCCACACTCACACAAACAGAGAAAAGTGAGCGATGACCGGACGAGCGGTCGCGTGTTTGCGGGCGGCGGTCGTAGCCGTCATGTTGTTGGGCACCGAGGCAGCGCTGAGTGAGAGGTGAGGACAGTGTCGTCAGGCTAAATCGCCAAAGATGGTCTCTTTTTAAACAATATTTGGTTATTCCTTTTGGTCGGTTTAGTTTGGTGTATTCCTTTGGTTTGGTCACTTTTGTTGCCAGTTGGTGAGGGTTTGTGCGGAGAACGTTGCTGGTCAGTGTTCATTTTTCTGGCAAAATGGTCAAATTTTGTTTCCTTTCAAACAAAATTTGGTAATCGTCTAGCAGCCCTACCTCGTTGCCAGTTGATGTGGGCTTGTGGGGCGAGTGTTGTGATCATGCCTTTACTGGCCAAAATCGTCAAATTTGGTCACTTTTCAACCAGAATTTGATTATCATTGCAACATCTGGGGGGCACTAACTTGCTGCCAGTTGATGAAGGCTCGTTAAGGGATTGTTGTTATTTACACAGCATGCGTTTTTCTGTATAAAACAGTCATATATGGTCTCCTTTGAAACAAAATTTGGTCATCATCTCATCATATATGGCAGCCTTGTTGCCAGTTGATGACTTTTTACAGCTAATTGATTTCTTGAAAATTATGCAGTTCAATTTCTTCATATTCTTGAGCAAAAGTTGGCGAGAACGTTGTCAGAATGCCATCTTTTGGCTGGAATCCTCAAGCCATTATTATTATTATTTTATTTTATTTTTTTTCTAATCATAATTTGACGATAAGGATCATCATACGGCAGCTCCACAGAGCTCCCAGTCGATGGGGCTTCTTATGGCCCATTATTTTATCGAAAATCATACCTTACAACTTTTTTCGTCTTTCCCACCTCTCACCACTGGTCGGAAGAACAAAAAAAAAAAAAGACGCAAAGTCTAGTTTTGCTGGGGGCAAAAGTTGACAAAGGTGATGATTGTATGATATTTGCAAATGTAACGATACAATTTTTCGTTTTCCTTAACAGAGGATGTGCTGTGGAGAAGTTTGATTGGGACAATGATATTTTAAAATATAACGACACACAATTCCGTGTTCCCCACCAGCGGTGGTGCGATGGCGAAGGGTCATTGAGACAATGGTATTCCAAAACATTACGACACATATCTTCGCGTTGCTCACCAGCGGTGATGCCGTGGCCAAGGTTGATTGGGTCAATAATTTCATGATGTTTTAAGAAATACAGGCACATATTTCCTTGTCTCCCAGCAGCAGCATGGAGCGGGTGGGCAGAGGCGGCGACGGAGGGGAGTCGGTGTGCCGGGACTGCAACCAGGGACAGTGCCCCCCGCTGGGGTCCTGCTCCGGGGGCATCACGTGGGACTCCTGCGGGTGCTGTGAGGTCTGCGCCAAGGTAGGGAGTGGCTGCACTCTTGTTGCGCCAAGGTAGGGAGTGGCTGCACTCTTGTTGCGCCAAGGTAGGGAGTGGTTGCACTCTTGTTGCGCCAAGGTAGGGAGTTGCTGCACTCTTGTTGCACTAAGGTAGGGAGTTGCTGCACTCTTATTGAGACAAGGTAGGGAGTTGCTGCACTCTAGTTGCACCAATTTAGGGAATGGGTTTACTGTTGTGGAGTCCCACACGTGCATTTTGATGCTATTTTTTTCAGAGAGACTTAAAATAACATTATAGTTGTAATGTTAAATGCTCCGTGAATTTATTTTGTGGTCGCGCTTTGAATTTGTTTTAGAGTTACCTAGAATAACACTCAAACTTGTTTTAGTGTTACCTAGAATAACACTCAAACTTGTTTTAGAGTTACCTAGAATAACACTCAAACTTGTTTAGTGTTACCTAGAATAACACTCAAACTTGTTTTAGAGTTACCTAGAATAACACTCAAACTTGTTTTAGAGTTACCTAGAATAACACTCAAACTTGTTTTAGAGTTACCTAAAATAACACTCAAACTTGTTTTAGAGTTACCTAGAATACCACTCAAACTTGTTTTAGAGTTACCTAGAATAACACTCAAACTTGTTTTAGAGTTACCTAAAATCACACTCAAATTTGTTTTAGAGTTACCTAGAATAACACTCAAACTTGTTTTAGAGTTACCTAAAATAACACTCAAACTTGTTTTAGAGTTACCTAGAATAACACTCAAACTTGTTTAGTGTTACCTAGAATAACACTCAAACTTGTTTTAGAGTTACCTAGAATAACACTCAAACTTGTTTTAGAGTTACCTAGAATAACACTCAAACTTGTTTTAGAGTTACCTAGCATAACACTCAAATTTGTTTTAGAGTTACCTAGCATAACACTTAAACTTGTTTAGAGTTACCTAGAATAACACACAAATTTTTAAATGCTCCTTAGATTTATGTATGCGGTCACACCTTGAAGAAGTCACAGTTCATATTTGATTGTCACGTCTTGACTAAAACTCTTGCCCAAGACTTGACCAATTCCTTAAAATATAATTATAATAGCCATTCCAATCTTACCTTTTGTTGAACTGTTGGCATGTCTGTTATAATGATTGTTTACGCTGGCTGATATAATGTTTATGAACATTGATATTTATGTTAAGACATTTTACGAACCAATCGTTTAACATTTCGTGTATCAACTTAATAAGGAATAAACTGTTTTCTCTCTTTCAATCTGTAATATTCCTTTCGTGTATTAACTTTATTAGCAATAAACTGTTTCCTTTCTTTCAACCTGTAATATTCCTTTCGTGTATTAACCTCAAGAAATAAACTGTTTTCTCTCTTTCAATCTGTAGTATTCCTTTCGTGTATTAACCTCATTAGAAATAAACTGTTTTCTCTCTTTCAATCTGTAATATTCCTTTCGTGTATTAACTTTATTAGCAATAAACTGTTTCCTTTCTTTCAACCTGTAATATTCCTTTCGTGTATTAACCTCAAGAAATAAACTGTTTTCTCTCTTTCAATCTGTAGTATTCCTTTCGTGTATTAACCTCATTAGAAATAAACTGTTTTCTCTCTTTCAATCTGTAATATTCCTTTCGTGTATTAACTTTATTAGCAATAAACTGTTTCCTTTCTTTCAACCTGTAATATTCCTTTCGTGTATTAACCTCATTAGAAATAAACTGTTTTCTCTCCTTCAATCTGTAATATTCTTTTCGTGTATTAACTTTATTAGAAATAAACTGTTTTCTCTCTTTCAATCTGTAGTATTCCTTTCGTGTATTAACCTCATTAGAAATAAACTGTTTTCTCTCCTTCAATCTGTAATATTCCTTTCGTGTATTAACCTCATTAGAAATAAACTGTTTTCTCTCTGTCAATCTGTAGTATTCCTTTCGTGTATTAACTTTATTAGCAATAAACTGTTTCCTTTCTTTCAATCTGTAATATTCCTTTCGTGCATTAACCTCATTAGAAATAAACTGTTTTCTCTCTGTCAATCTGTAGTATTCCTTTCGTGTATTAACTTTATTAGCAATAAACTGTTTCCTTTCTTTCAACCTGTAATATTCCTTTCGTGTATTAACCTCAAGAAATAAACTGTTTTCTCTCTTTCAATCTGTAGTATTCCTTTCGTGTATTAACCTCATTAGAAATAAACTGTTTTCTCTCTTTCAATCTGTAATATTCCTTTCGTGTATTAACTTTATTAGCAATAAACTGTTTCCTTTCTTTCAACCTGTAATATTCCTTTCGTGTATTAACCTCATTAGAAATAAACTGTTTTCTCTCCTTCAATCTGTAATATTCCTTTCGTGTATTAACTTTATTAGAAATAAACTGTTTTCTCTCTTTCAATCTGTAGTATTCCTTTCGTGTATTAACCTCATTAGAAATAAACTGTTTTCTCTCCTTCAATCTGTAATATTCCTTTCGTGTATTAACCTCATTAGAAATAAACTGTTTTCTCTCTGTCAATCTGTAGTATTCCTTTCGTGTATTAACTTTATTAGCAATAAACTGTTTCCTTTCTTTCAATCTGTAATATTCCTTTCGTGCATTAACCTCATTAGAAATAAACTGTTTTCTCTCTGTCAATCTGTAGTATTCCTTTCGTGTATTAACTTTATTAGCAATAAACTGTTTCCTTTCTTTCAATCTGTAATATTCCTTTCGTGTATTAACCTCATTAGAAATAAACTGTTTTCTCTCCTTCAATCTGTAATATTCCTTTCGTGCATTAACCTCATTAGAAATAAACTGTTTTCTCTCTGTCAATCTGTAATATTCCTTTCGTGTATTAACCTCATTAGAAATAAACTGTTTTCTCTCCTTCAATCTGTAATATTCCTTTCGTGTATTAACCTCATTAGAAATAAACTGTTTTCTCTCCTTCAATCTGTATGGCTTATCTATTTGTATGCCTCGTATGGCTTATCTATTTGTACACCTCGGATGGTTTGTCAATTAGTACTCCTAGTATAGAACTTTTGTTAGACTACTAGCACACCACGAATGGTTTGTCTATTAGTACGCCTCGTATATTTTGTCAATTAATATGCCTCGTATGGTCTATCTACTTGTACACCTCTGACAGTTTGTCTAATAGTACACCTCGTATAGTTTGTCTATTATTATGCCTCGTATGGCTCATCTACTTGTACACCTCGGATGGTTTGTCAATTAGTACTCCTCGTATGGAATATTTGTTTTAGGATGTCCTATATTTAAGAAACTTTTAAAAGCCAATATGTTGGCATGTATCTCATGTGACAATTTGGAAATAAACATTTTTTCTTTTTTTTTCTTTCTTTTCTGTAATATTCCTTTCGTGTATTAACTTTATTAGCAATAAACTGTTTCCTTTCTTTCAACCTGTAATATTCCTTTCGTGTATTAACCTCATTAGAAATAAACTGTTTTCTCTCCTTCAATCTGTAATATTCCTTTCGTGTATTAACCTCATTAGAAATAAACTGTTTTCTCTCTGTCAATCTGTAGTATTCCTTTCGTGTATTAACTTTATTAGCAATAAACTGTTTCCTTTCTTTCAATCTGTAATATTCCTTTCGTGTATTAACTCTGTTAGAAATAAACTGTTTTCTTTTTAACAATCTACTTCCCCAGACGCTGGAGGAGGAGTGTGGGGGTCCGCAGTGCAAATAAACTGTCTGTTTCAATCTCGCTCCCCAGACGCTGGGAGAGGAGTATGAGGGTCCTTTTTAGATATAAACAGTTCTCTTTATTTATTTTTCTTCCCCAGACGCTGGGGGAGGAGTGTGGGGGGTCCGTATTACAAATAAAATGCTTTCTTTGTTTCAATCTTGCTCCCTAGACGCTGGGGGAGGAGTGTGGTGGCCCCTACAGCGCGTACGGGCAGTGCGGCTTGGGTCTGACGTGCCTCAAAGACTCGAGGGAGTGTCCGTATCTCCTGCACCCTCAGAGCTCCTCCGCCTTCGGTGCCGACATCTGCAAGCAGTATCTCTTCAACGGTACGTCACGAATTTCTTACGCGTGTTCAAGTTTGTTTTTGAAGTTTGTGAACGGTATCTCTTGCACCCGATATTTCTTGTAAGCAGTATCTCTTGTGAGTAATATCAATTGCACTCAATATTTCTGGTAAATTATATCAATTATAAACAACATCTCTTGTGAGTAATATCAATTGCACTCAATATTTCTGGTAAATTATATCTATTGAAACCAATATCTCTTGCAAGCAATGTCTTTTGGATTCAATGTATCTTGTTTATAGTATCTCTTTTAGGTAATGTCTCTTGAAAGCATTAACTAGTTTGTTAAAAAAAATAGTTTTTTTTCTTATAGATGGTTCTGAACTTTGTAGTTTTGTCGTGTTGTAATACATTTCTCACAGTCTTGAAAGTTCGTTAATTGTAACGACGTTGTCTCGTAGTTCGAAGTTATACTCATAAATTTTTTTATCTCAGAGAGCGACTTGAGGGGTAGTACAAGCAGCAGTCTTATCCAAGTTATTAAAGATGGTTTTGTTTCAAGAATATGCCAGTTTTTACCATTTTATAAATGCTATTTTCTGTTATTAAACAGAAACTAATATCTGCTATTTAATAGAAGCCAATTTTTGCTATTTAATACATAGTTGCCAATTTTTGCTCTTCAATACAGTAAAAACAAGTTTCTGCTTTTTAACTGCTTTGGGTAGTCCTACGCAAGACTTCGATGCTTGGCTCCTCAAAATTTTTTTAGTCTCTTAGGAATCTCATACTTCGTGTCACTTCTGAAATGGTCTCCCAAATACAGCTGTTATGAAATTCTGCTCCAAAAAACTTCATATTGATGAACACATATTGAAGAGATGTCATTGAAAACAAACATACTGTCGATTTGTGAATATAAGCCGATAAAACACCGTTTTGCTGTCGTTTTTAATTTATTTTATGACTTTTTTCAGCGATCGGGCGGTGTGTTCAAGAGCGCCGCCTACGAATTAGAGGTTTCTCGCTTCTGAAGGGCTGAAATGCTCAGTGAGATGGTGATTCCCTGAGGTGGTTTTGGCTCGGCTATTCCTGACACTGGCTAGCGCGCTGCTGGTTCATGTATTCCTAATACTGACTCGTGCACTGCTGGTACTGACTCGTGTATTCCTGATACGTTTCTCACTGCTGATGCTGGCTCGAGTGCTGTTGATGCTCGACCGAACATTCCTGATACTGGTTCTTGTATTGCTGATACTGGCTCGTGTATTGGTGATACTGGTTCCTGTATTGCTGATACTGGTTGGTATATTTCTAATACTGATTCGTGTTTTTCTAATACCGGTTCATGTGTTTCTAATACTGACTAGTGACTGCTGATACAGGCTCGTGTATTCCTGATACCTGTTTCTAATTGCTGATGCTCGCTCGTGTATTCCTGATTCTGGTCTGCGTATTTCTGATACTGACGAGCGTATCCTGATACTGGTTTGCGTATTCTTGATGGGTGCTGGCAAGCGTATTCTTGATGCTGGTTCGTGTATTTCTGGTATAAGCGCACGCAGTCCTGATACTGGATAGTGTATTCTCGATTCTGGCGAGGAAATTTCAGATATTGGCGAGCGTATTGCTGATACTGGCTCTCGAATTCTTGACACTGGATTCTGCATTCCCTGTACTGGTTCGTGTATTTCTGACTCTAACTTGTCCTAAAAACCCTAAATATGATCGATTTATTGAAATTTTTATTCGATTCTAAATTTTTTGGTAAGGTTTCAAGTAAATTTTGCTCGACGGTCGTAATTTTTTGCGACGATTTCTTCACGAGAATAAAAGTTGTGGCCTCTCATTAATATTTGGTTTCATATAATAAGTTGTTTTTGTACATCCGAAGTATCACTTCTGTGTGCTCTAAGAGGGACATGAAGGCTTTACACTAAAGTCCTCACATTGTGAAATGTACAATTGTTACAGAACGAAATGAGAATAAAATTTACGAACTCAAAATGTATAAATAACCTTGGGTAACGCGACTGATTTTCATACAAGGAGATTAAAAATCTACACACGAACGCTCACACCGTACATATGTGCAAAGGACATCTGTGCTACATATGGACATTCAATACACCACACACAGACACACAACAAGTACATAGTACACTCTCTTCATCATCAGAGCTCCCTCCATTCCCAGAGCTCCCTCCACTGCCAGAGCTCCCTCCACTCCCAGAGCTCCCTCCACTCTAAGAGCTCCCTCCACTCCCAGAGCTCCCTCCACTCCCAGAGCTCCCTCCACTGCCAGAGCTCCCTCCACTCCCAGAGCTCCCTCCACTGCCAGAGCTCCCTCCATTCCCAGAGCTCCCTCCACTGCCAGAGCTCCCTCCACTCCCAGAGCTCCCTCCACTCCCAGAGCTCCCTCCACTGCCAGAGCTCCCTCCACTCCCAGAGCTCCCTCCACTGCCAGAGCTCCCTCCACTCCCAGAGCTCTCTCCACTGACGTGCGGAGGAAACTGCAAGTTTCCCCCAAACTTTAGCACAACGTTGGCTGTTCGGGCGTAACTCCATCAAAAAATTCCCGCATTTCTCTGGAGGCCTGGGAGATGACTTCATTTTGTGTGGCTGGTAAACAACGGGGCAGGGAGGAAACGTCGGAGCTCGGACGTAGGAAGCCTTTTAAATATATCTGCAGGAATTAAAGGAGTATGGAAGTCTAATATAGATTTGAATTTGTCTTGAATTTGGACGTTGACTTGACGAAAATGTTGACCTCTTTTCTTTTTTGAATCCTTCTCAAAATAACAGCAGGATGAAAGAATTATCTAAGTTTAATTTCAATGGAAAGTTCTCTTGAATTTGGACTTTGAATTAACGAAAACCTTGATTTCTTTCTTTTTTTTAACCCTTTTGAAAATAACAGCAGGAGTGGAAAAATATGGAAGTCTAACTTCAATTGAGAGTTCTCTTGAATTTGAACGTTGACTTTACGAAAATGTAGACATCAACGCCTGCTATTTAGATTATTCAGAATTATTTTAAGGAAATATGGAAGAGTGCGTGAAAACTCAGAGACTTGGGCTACTGTGTGAGAAATTTAAGGCAGGTAATTTGTCTGAATTCTCGATCTTAACGACAAAACTTGCCACATCAACGCATCAGAGGCTCTAACTTCGTTAAAGTCGCTCCAAATTACGGTAAGCTTCAGAAACTGAAACGCCGGGAAAAATATCTCGATCTCAGTCGCAGTAAACATTGAAAAATGATCATATTGACGGTGAAATTCGCTGAAGAATAATGCAACTGATGAAAATCGGTGAGTTATATGCCCCGTGAGCGGTATATAAAGGGTGACTCCTAGGTTATTCCCCCTATTTGAAGATCCATACCAGGGAAACCATGGAACACACAGGGGTAGGAATAATTCAAATGACGAAGAAGAGTTTAGAATTTTTTAATTGTAAGTTAGAGACGGAATATACAATCGTTTAGGTAAACGCCATGATTGTTCGAACAAACAAATGTTTTCGTGATGATACTGTTTATAACTACCCATAAAACTTTTTAAGTCATGCGGTTATGATGTTACCAGGCATCAGTTTTGTTGATGTAGACTCTTGAGTATAACTACAATCTAAATGACTAAGCTTTATATTGAACACTCGTTGAAACAAACTTAACTGTGGCATTATTTCGAAATGTTCCTGTCCACCGCACCGCTCCTGTTTTTCTCTTGGGGATCTGGATTCTTTGAATATCGAGACCGTAAGTTCAACGCCTCTATTGAATTTGGAAAGATTATAAATTCATTAGTTTAGAGAGAGATTATAAGTTCGATAATTTAGAGAGAGATTATAAATTCTATAATTTAGTGAGAGATTATAAATTCGATAATTTAGAGAGAGATTATAAGGTCAACAATTTAGAGAGAGATTATAAATTTAATTATTTAGAGAGATTTTAAGTTCATTAATTTAGAGAGATTATAAATTCAATAACTTAGAGATCATAAAATATACCCTTATTAGAGACCATTTAATTTAGAGACCATAAGTTCGATGATTTCATTCATTATCAAAAGTATTCCTGTTTTACTTTGTTCAATAATTATCACCGCACCGCAATAATTATTACCGCAACTATTACCAATAAAAATTATATTTTGTGTAATATGCAGTAATAATAATGGGACCATCACACAGGAAGTAAAGTACTACAATCTTTGCTCGTTACTCTTTTGTGTGGCGCACAACTTTAAGGGATAAAATTATCCAATTATTAAAGCAACACGTTATGGTTCGTTCTAGACTAGATACAACAGTTTAATAAATAAAAACTTTTATCTATAATTTCAAGTTATCTTGAACTCTTTAGGCTTTATTTTTCTTCATATTGATTATCGAAAATACAATATATATTTATATTAAATTATAATAATTATTACGTAGCATATGTCTTTATATATAAGCACATTATAATATATTATATAATATATATATATATATATTCGTATAAATACACGTGAAGTAATTGGAATAAGAACTTTTAAAAATGGAGACTGATCACAGTTGAAAATGGAATCTGCGTTGAAATCATAAAGGTTGATAAAGGGGAAGTTTTGAACCGTCGTGATAAAAATATGAAATTCTTCAAAAAACATCAGTTGCTGGAAGAACTTTAGGAATGAGAAGATGTTTCTGAAAAATACCCAAGTCAAGAGGGAATAATGTAGTGAGAGAACGACAGATAAGCAGCAAATTAAGAACAGTACCACTTAGGAGCTCATAAAGACTGGAGTTACGAAAAAAAATAAAGGCTATTGGACATCTTGAACTCACTGTAAATCATTTGAGGCCAGAGAATTATTCACGCTGGGTAGGCATGTGTGGGCGAAAAGAAACTCTGCTGTACTTACATCTCGAATACCGTGGCGACGCGATAAGCGTAGTTGATGAGAAGAGGCGTGGTAAGCGTGAGCGTATAGTGAATGTGATGAGGCATAAGCGTGTGATAAGATGAGGCGTACGCGTGAGCGTATAGTGAATGTGATGAGGCGTAAGCGTGTGATAAGATGAGGCGTACGCGTTAGCGTATAGTTAATGTGATGAGGCGTAAGCGTGAGCGTAGAGTAGATAAGATGAGACGTGAGGCCGGCGAGAGGCAGGAGGAGAGAGGGGAGAGCAGCAGGCCGGACAGGACACAATAGGCCGAGAGAGGGAGAGAAGGCGTAGGGTGGGTAACGCTGTGGGCCGGCCAGCATTGGGCAACATCTCCGTAGTGGAGCTGGTCTGCTCGTGTCGTGAACACCGCGGTGCGCGCACCATCTCAGAATTGCACAACAACTTACGCTTCCTTAGCTTCTGAACCGCATTGTGCCTCAGTGCCAGGCCCCAGAAAAGGAGTTATCTCTTCAGGAACGTAGGTTTGCGTCAAGGGTTGGAGGTTGTCCATTGCTGGTCGTGAGGGAAGTGTTTTAGGGTCATTTTTCGAAGTGGGCCCACCCCCGCATTGATCTTGGCAATGCAATGACCTCCAAATCTCGAAGCGAATTTTGGAGTGGGCTTCAGATCGCTCAGTGAACTCATGAGAAATTCAACGCGATTTAACCAAAGTTCGGTTAGACTCTTCTGGTTTTAAAGGCGCAATGAGTTGAAATTATAAGATATCCAACAACTACAAATACCATGTTTCCCAGGCTTTTATTTGTTTTGTTTTACCTGTCATTCTCGGCGGGAGCTTTTGACCCGTACAATACCGCACCCAAGACTCGACAGATGCCCGCCAGTTTCGACAGCCTGGCTTTGTTATTGCGGGACATACGCCGGGAGTTGGGGGAGACGCGCAGGGAGACGCGGGACCTGTTTAACGCCCTGCAGTACGAAATCAATTACGAAATCAGGGAGCTGCGTAACGAGGTGATGCGTGGAGGCGACGGAGATGGGTTCATGGATAGAGAAATTGATCATCACACGAGACAAAGAACCGAGGAGCAGCGAGACAGAGAGAGACCTCCCGATCCGCCTCTATCTCGTGACGTTCGTGAGATCGAGAAAAGAATGAAAAGAGGATTCAGAAAAATTACCGAGCAAGGTGACGAGATCAGAAACGAGCTGAGGTCACAGAAAGCAGAACTTTACGCCGTACGGAATAGCGTTTACGACACCAGGGAAGAAATTCTCCAGAAAAATAACGTGGCCATTAGAGGGATCCAGGCTGCCAATGATACGTTCGTTTGCTACATGCACGCCATGCGCAAAAAGCTGTACCAAGTGAACAATAACATCGCGACGGTGGTGAGAGAGCAGCAAATGTTGGTCGACAGCCTCCAGCGACCGCACTACAGCACTCCTGAGGCCCTCATGCCCACTGCTAGCTACGACGAGCCTTTCGAGGACGAGGGCGTGGACCATCAGGAGCCTTCTGCGTCGGACAGATTCTTGCCAGGATGCACCAAAAATCCGCTGGAAACTCAAGAAACTCTTGAAACATTTGGGATAATATTTAGCAACGAGACGACGATGGCACCCGACCCATACTTACGAGTTGGTCACGACCGAGTGTACGGAAGGCAACGCGGGTCTCGAGGACGAGACAGAGATAGACCAAGAGCAGGCGGGAAAAATATCAGAGGTAAGGGACGGCATCCGCCGAAACACTATCCGGGAACCGCGACAGGGTTTGACAGAATTCGAGCTGGTCTGGATTCCCTGTTCCCATCAAAGCCAGAGGACTGCCAAGAAGACCCAGAAACGTTCTTAGAATACCCACCGATGCCTCGAGATTGCCAGGACGTTTTCGACTTGGGGTTTGTTGAAAGTGGAGTTTATCGGATCCAACCTACTGGTCTGTTGTCACGGGAGGTGATGTGTGACCAGAACACGCAAGGAGGAGGCTGGACTGTCATCATTTCCAGGAAGAAAGTTCCGCGCCACATCAGCTTCAACAGAACTTGGACTGACTACGAGCTTGGCTTTGGTGAGCCAAGCCGGGAGTACTGGATTGGTAAGTATTATAGCAGTGACTTAGTTTACAGCGCCAGGCCGCTAATTTACTTATTTTTTTAGTCTGAATCACTGGATTGGTAAGTAGTAGTTACTTTGTTTACAGCGCCAAGCCGCTAATTTACTTATTTTTTCAGTCTGGAGTACTGGATTGATGAGTGAGAGTAACATTGTTTCAAGCAGGTTTACAGTACATGACAATATTTGACATTTTTGCACAAAACATTACATTTTTACTCTTTGCAGGCGTAAGTAATATAGAAACAGAGATATTTAGCTCATTAGAGTCGATTTTCTGAGTAATTTATAATCAGGATATTTACTGCAAGAAAAGCACCCCAGTTTCTATTCGTTTGATTGAGGGATAAACAGATACGATCTTATGTGTTTAACACTTTTTTCACAAAATTATTTTTGCCAAACGCATATCCACGAACTCAAATTCATAAATGTCGTCTTACAAACAAATGAAAAAACAGAAGTCTATGCCCAAAATATATGAATAATTCGCATGCTGTAACCAATACTTTTACTGTTTTTGACTGTTAGCGCTGTTATCTAATGAGATTTAGTTTGTGTTTTCTGAAAGCTATGCGGTTAAGTCCACAAAAGCTGCCTCGCAAACCAGCCGCAGTCATTAAGAAGATAGGCACTGTTAATTAGGTTTAAATTCTTCAATGAAATTTACATAAATTACTGTAATTTATCATTGCGTCCATTGCATGCCTTCAATGTTTTTAAAAACATTCAGTGATCAGCAATGGACGAAAATAAAATGAAAGAAACTTCGATGTAAAGACATTGTGAAATTGCTCGTCGAGCCAGTAGGTTTGCACTCTGTGAAACAGAAAATTTACCCGAACCAAACTGTATACAATTTGGAGAACGTTGGTACGTTTTTGTAGCGTAAACGCCAGAAAAAGTAGATAGCAACTGAAAACTGAACATGTGCGTTGCAAGTGTACGTACACGTTCGCACAATCATTCTCATCAAAATGCCACATCAGGATTGAGACGTAGGGGAACCAGTTACATTTTGACCACGACTTGAGCCACCGGCGGTCATCGAGGGGATTTTCATAATGCTGCTGATCGAGTTTGTGAGTTTGTGACCAAGTTTGTGAGTTTGTGACCAAGTTTGTGAGTTTGTGACCAAGTTTGTGAGTTTGTGACAAAGTTTGTGAGTTTGTGACAAAGTTTGTGAGTTTGTGACCAAGTTTGTGAGTTTGTGACCAAGTTTGTGAGTTTGTGACCAAGTTTGTGAGTTTGTGACCAAGTTTGTGAGTTTGTGACAAAATTTGTGAGTTTGTGACCAAGTTTGTGAGTTTGTGACCAAGTTTGTGAGTTTGTGACAAAGTTTGTGAGTTTGTGACCAAGTTTGCGAGTTTGTGACCAAGTTTGTGAGTTTGTGACCAAGTTTGTGAGTTTTTGATCAAGTTTGTGAGTTTGTGACCAAGTTTGTGAGTTTGTGACAAAGTTTGTGAGTTTGTGACCAAGTTTGTGAGTTTGTGACCAAGTTTGTGAGTTTGTGACCAAGTTTGTGAGTTTTTGATCAAGTTTGTGAGTTTGTGACCAAGTTTGTGAGTTTGTGACCAAGTTTGTGAGTTTGTGACCAAGTTTGTGAGTTTGTGACCAAGTTTATGAGTTTTTGATCAAGTTTGTGAGTTTGTGACCAAGTTTGCGAGTTTGTGACCAAGTTTGTGGGTTTGTGACCAAGTTTGTGAGTTTGTGACCAAGTTTATGAGTTTGTGACCAAGTTTATGAGTTTTTGATCAAGTTTGTGAGTTTGTGACCAAGTTTGCGAGTTTGTGACCAAGTTTGTGGGTTTGTGACCAAGTTTATGAGTTTTTGATCAAGTTTGTGAGTTTGTGACCAAGTTTGCGAGTTTGTGACCAAGTTTGTGGGTTTGTAACCAAGTTTGTGAGTTTGTGACCAAGTTTGTGGGTTTGTGACCAAGTTTGTGAGTTTGTGACCAAGTTTGTGGGTTTGTGACCAAGTTTGTGAGTTTGTGACCAAGTTTATGAGTTTGTCACAAAGTTTATGAGTTTTTGATCAAGTTTGTGAGTTTGTGACGACAACTGATCAGTTGTCATGACTTAATTTGAATAAACACTTAATAAAAACTATATGAAAGCCCGATCCAGTTGATGTTTGCTATTCATAAAATTACGTATTATTAAACAATTGAGTTTGAATTTAAATTGAACAGAGAACTTCAGCGCAACACACCGTGGTCAACGTGTAAAGTATGTGCTGGAGCACATGAGGTGTTTTTTACTTCACTTCTTCATTGGGAATGAGATACTTCGGAAGAGTTTGTACTGAGGCCAACCTGCTCATGAAGGGCAAGTTGAGATTTTATGCACCGTGTGTGAGGTTAAGTCTTTAAAATACTGGCCCGCGAAAACTATTGATAACTGCATTAATTATTGAAATTAATAATAACAAATTAATGATAATCTATGTAGTTGCTAGAAAATACAAAACCAATTTCCCAAAAAATAATCTTTCGTTCTTTAGTTAAAGTTAGGTCGCACATCGCCCGGACTTTTTTGGCGTGTAAAATACACACAAAAATGTAAAAGGAATTTTAGAGCGTAGTATCAATCAAATTAATGCCCTTAAGGTATCGAGAGTCCTCGTGGTGCTCACCTGCACGGTTGCAATAATTAATTTCGAAGGAATCCAGTCGAGGAAAAAATTGAAAACCTGAGCAGAGGCAAGCACCTCTTGAGTTAACGCACAAAGTTCATTCGAAAAATAGGTCAATTCAGGTTTAAACTTTCATTGAATTCAAAATTATAAAATCCGTATTGATAGGAATGAAACTCGTGCGTAATGCGTATTGGTGGGCAGAACAGTGCGTGCCTAAAATACTAGTTGTCATGAAATAATAATTTCCAGTCCAAAGTCTCATGGGGATTTTTTCAAGGAGAATTGAAACAGGTAGGGGTTGTGGATGATATGTTCATCTATTTCATCACACTAACTTTGATTTTTCCTTCATTTCAAACAATACTCTTTCAAAGGACTTGAAGACCTTACGACTAGCATTCCAAATTTATCCCATCTGTCATTCCACCCTCGATTCAATGCAAAAACTCATATCTATGATACCTATGAGGTCTTAAGAGCGTGAAAAAAAGGAACTTCAAATTTATTGAAATCTTTCAGGATTTCACTGGATATGGGCACACAAAATGAGCTAGCTCAACAAAATGCTCACTTTGAATCCAAACGTTCAAGCTCAATGGTTCGGGCTCAGGCCGCGTTCAAAAGTTTGAGAGGAAATGACTGTTACTCAGAGTCTTAATGTCTCAATAGCTCTCCTAATTAGCGAGCTTTTAATGGGAGGCTCCAGTGCCGACCTACCTAATTAGGGAAAGCTGCTCCAGTGGTAATTGCTTAGAAGTGCATTTTAACCGCCTAACTAATTAAGCAGAAAACTCGGGCTCCTTCAGGCATGTTCGAGTTTGTCGATTTTTGTGATGGTTTTTCCAAAGTTCGTAAAAAAATCAGAAACTTGGAGCCACGGGGACTGGAAAGTTGTTGAAAGTTGTTCGCCTTTGTGTTTACTGCTTTCAGTTATTTGCAGGCCTGCAGGAGTAGGTAATGCTGAACTCTGTTGAGAGACATCGTATTTTTTCATTTTCAACTTTCAGGCTTATATTTTACGTAGAGTACTTAGAAAGTGGAGAAATTTTTCAGCACAGGCTTAATCACTTAAAAAATTTCTGACCACAACGCATTTGGATGTTTTAGCAGTACATTCAACCATCTAGAAAACTGCATACGATCTTTTCAACAGTGAGCAACTCCCAAAATTCGTCGGTGCACTGCCACCAACCTCAAGGACCGCCGGCGAGAGTTCAGAGAAAGCTTCCAGTAAAGCTGCAGCAGCGCTTGGGCAATCATCGCTCGCCCGTTAACGCCGAGCGTCGCTACCGAGGCCTTATCTTTACAGTTCTATAAAAGCAAATGCAATTCGGCGGCGGGAACGGTAGAGCTGTGCTTGAGGCAGGGTGAAGTTGCGGTCTTCGGTGGAGCATTTCAGCGAAGCGAGGGGAAAATTCAGGACTTGTTTCAGCAGAGACGGGCATTGTTTCAGCAGAGACGGAACATATCAGGGATGCAAGGGGAAAATTTAGGATTTTATTTTAGCGCAGACGGAGCATATCAGGGATGCAAGGGCAAAATTTAAGATTTTATTTTAGCGCAGACGGAGCATATCTGGGATGAAAGGGCAAAATTTTGGATTTTATTTTAGCGCAGACGGAGCATATCAGGGATGCAAGGGCAAAATTTTGGATTTTATTTTAGCGCAGACGGAGCATATCAGGGATCCAAGGGCAAAATTTAGATTTTATTTTAGCGCAGACGGAGCATATCAGAGATGCAAGGGAAATATTTAGGACTTGTTTCCAACTTCTTGAATGCGTACGAGGTGATGACAAATTGTGATTGCAATGTAAATACTTTCAATATTCAACAAAATACTTGAAAATGAACATAAATTTTGGAAAAATTGGTAATGATTCATATAATTTAATTGCGAAAGCAACATTGACACCATATTAGATTTTGGTGTTGGGTTTTACATGTGTACTTATCAAGAACAATGATGAGTGAAATTATTTCCAGTCTTATGTGTGCAACAGGTAAGCGGCGGAGATAAAGTTTATTTTAGTTAAAAAAATGGTTTTAGGGGTATCTAATTTGTTATTTACTTGTTTAAATCTATGCATAAGACAGCATTACTTTCTAGCGACAGTAAATTATTAATTTTAGTAGAGATTGCTTTATTTCTGCACTTAATTTTAAAATCTCCATTTGAACCTTTCACCAATTCATATCAATTAATTTTACAAACTGTTTCATCTAGTTAAATTTTTGGAAAATATTTTATATTGAAGAGACAGGATCTTTTCAAGTTCAAGAGGTCCAGTTCTATTTTTGTAAAATAAACTTTAATTGCAAAATCGATATTATTTTGTCATAAGATTTATTTTACTTGCAATGAACACATTTAAGATTTACAATTGTATCAGTGCAATCTTAGTTAGAGCATTGTTTAATTATTTGATATTATTTTGTAACAATCATCCATCTTATACATCATTCCATTCAATTCTTCAGCAAACATTCTGTTAGGCTTTTAACTTCACACTTCCTGCTATTTCTACACGCATACATAATACTTCAGCTACAAAACGCTTTGCTATTGTAACCTCTCCTTGCGTTGTACCAACACAAGTTATGGCGCCCCCCCCCCCCGAAAAAATTAAGCCTTAATTACTACGTAAAAAATATTTGTAATTCTTACTCCCATTTTTAACGTTACAGCATCGCGTGTTAAAGTGCTATTCATGTCAGGCTGAGCAACAATTACTAGAAGGAGAAATAGTGCACTTCCTACACTCAACCCATTGTTGCATCACAATATCACATGTTAAGGCGCACGTCAGAGCAGACTAAGCAGTTATTACGAGAAGGAGAATTCGTGTTCTTCTAAGACTCAGCTCAGTTCTGCGCCTCATTTTCACATGTTAAGGCGCACGTCTGAGCAGACTGAATGGAAAATACTGGATGCAGAAGCTCTGTACTTCTAAGAATCAACCCAGTCTTGCAACTGAGGATCTCATGTAAAAATGCACGGCAGAGCAGGCTGAGAAATAATTACTATAAGGAGAACTCGTGCACTCCTTGCACTCAACCCATTCTTGCATCACAGTATCACATGTTACACCACATGTCAGAGAAGACTAAGAAGTAATTAATAGATGGAAAAATCGATTACTTCTTACACTCAACCCATTCTTGCATCACAGTATCACATGTTACACCACATGTCAGAGAAGACTAAGAAGTAATTAATATATGGAAAAATCGATTACTTCTTACACTCAACCCATTCTTGCATCACAGTATCACATGTTACACCACATGTCAGAGAAGACTAAGAAGTAATTAATAGATGGAGACATCGTGTACTTCTTACACTCAACCCATTCTTGCATCACAGTATCAAGTGTAAAGATGCACGTCATAGCAGACTGCATAGAAATTACTGTGTGGGGCATTCGTGTAGTTGTAAGACTCAACCCATTCTTGCATCGCAGTATCATATAATACTCACATGAGAGCATACTGAATAGAAATTACTGTACACGGAATTCGTGTAGTTGTAAGACTCTACCCATTCTTGTATCGCAGTATCAAGTGTAAAGACCCACGTCATAGCAGAATTAATAGAAATTACTGTGTGGGGAAGCTGTGTACTCCCCACGTGACACGCCTAACTTCCCCCAGGCTTGGAGCCTCTGCACTTCCTCACGAGGGAACGCTCCTACTCCCTACGAGCCGACATGGAGGACTGGGAGGGTCGCCAGGCTTGGGCGGCTTACAACTTCTTCAGGTGCGTTATGTGTTCATAAAACTTCTTCAGATACGTAGTTTGCTTACAAAACCTTTTTCGGCTGCGTAGCATGTTCATAAAACTTCTTCAAGGGAGTTATGTGCTCATAAAACTTTTTCAGATACGTAGTTTGTTTACAAAAACTTTTTCGGCTGAGTAGCATGTTCATAAAACTTCTTCAAGGGAGTCATGGGTTCATAAAACTTCTTCAGGTACTTAGTTTGTTGACAAAACTTTTTCGGGTGCGTAGAATGTTCGTTATGAGTTATTTGCCAGCTAATTTGAAGGCAGTGAATTGATCTTGGTAAATTCATGAGCCTGCTAAAAACAGCGTGTGTGAGCTTTGCGTCTATATTGGGAATTCTTTGAGGCTCGTTAATATATGACGTAGTGAATCCAATTCAGAACAGAAACGCCACATCGCAATCCATCAGATAAATATACATTGCTGAGGAAATGGATCATTTTAGCAAACATAACCTCTGAATTTGGCAACTATTCTGTGCCTGCACCAAGTTGGAACTCGCACATCGTACAGGCAACTAGTACTGAGAGCTTTTTCTATGTTCAGTCCGTAAAAATTCTGCTGTCTTGTGTCATACGATCTATCGTAACTTGCGAGGTACACTATTTTCACTAATACTTTTGCTCTATGTAATTTAGTCAGGTTTTTCAGTTCAAAAAGTACGTGAAAATCCGATCACAAAGCAATAGGGGCAAACGGTGAAGGTTGGGGCTGGAGTCATGTGTCATACCCCGCTTATGATGAAGTTAAATGACCGAGTAAATGGCTTAATTTTTTTTAACATTCGCAGCCAAGAGCTGCTCAAAAAGGCGGAAGGTACGTGAAACGTCTGTAATGTAGATTTGAAAATTTGTCCTTTTATAGAATAATTTCAGCCGTGTTGTCAAAATTTCAAAATCATTTGAAATTATTTTAAAAATATCAGGGCATAAGATATCCCCAATAAAGTTAAGATTTATGAGGGAACAGTGAAGTTTAAGTGAATACCATAGCACTCACACAATTAGGTTTCAGTGATAATGATTCGAGTGAAAAGTAAATCAAATGTGAGGCTCAAACTCCGTAGATTTTTATTCAAGTCATTCATATCCACACACACACCATTGCCAAGGGCTACTTGCTCATTGTAACTTAACGCTTTGACCGCAATTGGGTAAACTCAAGTTCAATATTAAACTAAAATTAACGGCAGCTTGGTAAGCAATTTTAAAATAGCAAACATTACCTAGATCATGCCTTCATTTAGCTTTAATATATTATTTATGAAAATTGAATAAAAATCCAGCACAATAAAAATCCCCTTAGTGGCCACTGGTGGCGCATATTGCAGTCAAAGTGTTAACGCGAATACCGTTGATAATTAATGTTCGAGAGTTGCAGACTTCAGTGGACTTCACATCTAATAATTTAATACTTCTCATTTGACACAATACACATTTCACCAGAGCTCAATTCACTCTGATATTCAGGGATCTTCACACTGGAAAATACCCAATGCTGTATGTCCAACAGCTTCCCCGGCCCAGACGAGTGCTGAAATAACGAATGTTGTATGTCCCACAGCGTCGCCGGTCCGGATAAGCGCTAAAATAACGAATGCTGTATGTCCCACAGCGTCGCCGGCCCAGACGAGCGCAAAAATAACAAATGCTGTATGTCCCACAGCTTCCCCGGCCCAGACGAGTGCTAAAATAACGAATGCTGTATGTCCCACAGCGTCGCCGGCCCAGACGAGCGCAAAAATAACAAATGCTGTATGTCCCACAGCTTCCCCGGCCCAGACGAGTGCTAAAATAACGAATGCTGTATGTCCCACAGCGTCGCCGGCCCAGACGAGCGCAAAAATAACAAATGCTGTATGTCCCACAGCTTCCCCGGCCCAGACGAGTGCTAAAATAACGAATGCTGTATGTCCCACAGCGTCGCCGGCCCAGACGAGCGCAAAAATAACAAATGCTGTATGTCCCACAGCTTCCCCGGCCCAGACGAGTGCTAAAATAACGAATGCTGTATGTCCCACAGCGTCGCCGGCCCAGACGAGCGCAAAAATAACAAATGCTGTATGTCCCACAGCTTCCCCGGCCCAGACGAGTGCTAAAATAACGAATGCTGTATGTCCCACAGCGTCGCCGGCCCAGACGAGCGCAAAAATAACAAATGCTGTATGTCCCACAGCTTCCCCGGCCCAGACGAGTGCTAAAATAACGAATGCTGTATGTCCCACAGCGTCGCCGGCCCAGACGAGCGCAAAAATAACAAATGCTGTATGTCCCACAGCTTCCCCGGCCCAGACGAGTGCTAAAATAACGAATGCTGTATGTCCCACAGCGTCGCCGGCCCGGACGAGCGCTACCGCCTGCGCGTGTCCGGCTACACAGGCACGGCGGGAGACAGCATGCGCCACTCGCACCTGCAGATGTTCTCCACCGTCGACCGGGACAACGACCAGGAGAGCTGTCAGTGTAGCGTAAAAATTATTTTCGCTCACAGTGCTTGGTTTATTTGGATAGCGAAAAGGCCATTTGCTTAAGGCCATTGCTGCGCCCTGCGTTGGAACATACGTGAACTTTTTTGGAGTAAAAGAATGTTCAGCAATCTATGCAAGGAGTTCAGCTATTGATGATTTAATTATTTGGGGCTTGAGTAAATTAGGTGTAATTTTCTGAAAATAATTTTTAAGAAATTCAAAAGGCTTGCATAAACTAAGAGTATCCTTCATGTGCGAGTAAATGCACGCTCTCACAGTAAGCACGAATTTCGCAAACTACGAAATGGGCTCTTCCAATTCAGCATGGGTAACGAAGGGCTCTGACCATGTCCAACTTATCTTTTGAAATCTCGAAGTGCTGTTGCAGTTTCCAACAACTTATGTGCGCAAGGAGTACTATTTTTATGCCGTCAGCTGATCACACATGTAGAAAGGTGAGTGACGTGTCATTCAATAATTCTAATCTTGGACATAAAGTCATCAGCACCGTCGCTAACTATGGCCCTTCCGTGGCTGGCCTAGTCGGCAAGTTGAAGAAATCAAAAATGGAAACATCACCATTGAAGGTATAAGTAGCTTCGAATAATACTCTGGAATTTTTACACAAGCACGGTAAAGGTGCTTGATTTTCACTCGTTGTTCTAAGCTTGATTACACAACGGTGTTACTGAGTTGTACGTGTACCAATTTAAATTTTCATATTTATTGCTGATGTGTTTGCGCCAGTCGCCGTTAGTTCGAGGCTTCTCTACTTGTTGAGGCCGAATTTTATACTTCTGGTTAGTATTTGATTAAAGAGAGGAAAATGATGCTTGCTTACAACAAAATTTACGTCAATTTCAAAGTTCCGAATGAACTTTTATTTTACAATTTTATATTAAATAAAAACATTTTAGTGCCTAATTGCTTGTCTGAAAAGTAGACATAGGAGAAGTACAGGGTGTCCCAAGAAAATGTACTCATCCTTTGACTGATAATTACCACTGTTTTTTGCTTAGGTTGCAAATAATAATTGAATTTTCTTTCATGACAGTAAAATTTCTTACATTAAATATTTTTCTTCCATTAAACTCATTGGATTATATATATGTTCTATACACAGTATATGCACCTACATCAAACACATTTCATGAGTACTGGGCAGTCAAAAAGTGAGTACACTTTTTTGAGACACCTTGTATGCACAAAACATAGCAAATTTTTGTCAGCGTGGGCACATTTCCCCGTGAGTGACTGAGGTGTTGCTGTGCAGGGGGCAGTTGCGCGCGGGGCCGCGGAGGGGGAGGCTGGTGGTGGGGCCGCTGCTCCTGCACCCAGCCGACGGGGCAGTACCGACGAGGTCGCTACCACGGAGCCGAGAAAGGCGTCACTTGGTGGCACTGGAAGGACTCGAATTATCCTCTCAAGACCCTCGTGCTCAAGATACGACCCGTCGAGTAAGACCTTACCAACGCTGGAGACGTATACACGATACCAGATGTAACAGTAAGGGATAAGGAAGACGCGTGAGGGTTGAATAGATGAAGGTGTGTAATTCGGATGCTGAGGAATTCGGATAACGAAGTCGTAGTTAATGTGGATTGTCGATGGCTAGTGAAAGGTGGATGGGAAAGGGGAAGGACTTGCATAATTGGCGAAGGAACAATTACACCTTTAAATAAATTGTTACGTTAATTGAGTATGAGATGAGAAGAAAAAGATCCTCCATAACCTAATCAAATGTAAACCTAAATGACCAAAGAATCTTGCTTTACATGGCACTGTTAAAGCTAGGGTGCTAAAATGCACCTTGAGCATCCTTCGATCTTTATCTTGATTATCAACCCGAACTCTATGTACAACTAGACTTAAAAACAATGTGTCCTAAATACTTTCTCAAAAATTTCACTATACCGAGAAAGGCTGTTGAAAAATTGATGATTGTCAATAGTATTCGTATATATTCTCCGCTGTCGTCATACCTGTGATTTACGTTGCTAGTCCATGAATATAAGTAGACAACCGAAAATGAAAGTCACATCAACATGAAAATTTCCTGTTACTGAAGGACAGACACTTTTTGTTCATTTTGAAGTCTGCTATTGGTTAAATATACTATATCGCGACTTCATAGGAAAAACTGTAAAAGTTTAAATGTTGTAAACTTTAAACTTGTAAAAATCCAAATGTTGGAGTTGTAGAGCTTGCAAATAAATTTTGTAAATCATTTGGGCGTCCTCACTCCGGAGCATAGGATATTAGGAAAGTATTTTCGAAAAGGGAGCTAGCTAAATTATCAATATTTAGTTGACCAGAGTAAGAAATATGAAGTTTTCCCATTGCATGTTGGTGGAATAAGAAAAATAAATGTTACCAAAGAAGTTTAGCAATGAAATTCAACTATTATTGTTGAAATATTGTGCACTTTCAATGAATACTGATATTAAAAGTGATTTATGTGCGAAAAATCAAGTGAGATAATAATTCATGCGGAATTAATTATTACGGCATTTATTAATGTGAGAGTAATTAATGTGCTAGAAATTAATGTGATAATATTTGATGTGGGTGTAATTATTGCCTGATTAATTAATGTGATAGTAATTAATGTGAGAGAAATTATTGCGGTGCTAACTGATGTGAGAGTAATTATCCCAGAACTGATTGATGTGAGAGTAATTATTGAGAATAATCAATGCGAGTGTAATTATTTCAGGAGAAATGAATGCTGGAGTAATGGATGTGGGAGTAATGATTAGCTCAAGTTCACAATGTGGTAAAGTAAGAAGAAATTAATTCAGCATATTTTTCTTTATTGAAACCCTATCAATCTTTACAAATTTTGAATCTCTGAAGTCTACAAAAAACAACGTCTCGATGTACAAACATCCTCTTCAGGCTGAAAATATACTAAAAACTTTTCAGTCGCAATGATATAATGCAAATATAATACTTAAACCCCATACATCAGACACTGTGGGAATTTTGAAAATCACAGCACAAAAAAACGATTAGAAACAAAATTTGTACCACAGGAATTTGTACTCGCAGTACTAGGTACCGGTACTGAATAACTATAGATGTTAATGGGACAAGCGGTAGGGGCAGAATGAACGATCGAGCGGTTGCTTCAAACTTCTAAGGTGCAGCCCTAGTAAATTTGATAATTTTTGATCAAAAATGTCATTAGTGTTTTCGTTGAGAGCAGGGTTAAGTTTACGGATGTGTAACGCTTCTATTATTTGAATATTCTCTTTTTTAACAATATTGTATATAATTTATGTGTTAGACTATAGATCTTCACTTGAAGGCTTGCAGCTATGATCAATGCTGAAATGATTAAAACTAGAACCTCAACATTTGTGAGCAGTTAATTTTTGTTTCATTGTCATCTTAGGCAAGCCGATGGAGCACTTTTTAATGGGCTTACATTCTCTTCTGTCAGATTTGAGCTGGTATATCACACTGACTCTCTCTACATCAGTAGCCCTGTATGCGGAAATGCTATTTTTCACTAACAGGTCACTGATTTTGCAATTTTTATAATACACATAGACACATCCGTTAATTCGTTTACGGATCTGTTGGCCAGAAGTTTTGCAGGGTTCTTAAAGACTCGTTCGTTAATTTTGTTTTTCAAGTGGATTTAGTTGTCATAAAATATATTAATACGGCGTGAATTAGTGTAGGATTATTGTTACTTACTAAGATTCGGATTAAGAAGTTACCAATAGATTTATCAATCAGAGTATTACGGAAATTGGTATTGACCAGCAACCGCTTAATTCCAAGCATTTCAGAACGAAAACTTGCTCAGCTGCCACACACTTTATAAGCTTTATTAATTAAAGTATGTATAAAAACCTTTTTGTATGTTTGATTAGCATCATAATTATAATTCATAGTCTCTCCAGCATGTGACGGCTTGCCGTAAACTGATCTCTGAAAAGTACTATAAGAATCTACAATCAAAACATCTAAAAATATCAGTTTACCAGTTTATCATGTGAACACCGATTTATCTGTCATCAATTTTTTATGCATCTCTAACTCTTCTACACTTTCTATTTCAACTCTTTTGATGGCAGAGTTATCACTTTAATGTAATTTTATTACTCTATACTTTTGCTGACAGATAAATCGATGTTGAATTTTACGTATGAGTTGTCTTGCATGGCAAACTGCCATTGAAGCTTTTCATGGTACTTTCCAGAGATCAGTTCACGTTAAGTCATCTCATGCTAGAGACACTATAAAGAATGATTGTGATGCTACGCAAGTGTACAAAAAGGATGTTATACTTTAATAAATATATCTTATAAAGTGTATATAGCAGCTGGGCAAGTTTTTATTCTGAAATGCTCAGAATTAAGCGGTTGCTGGTCAATAACAATTTCCCTAATACTCTGATAAAACTATTGGTTACATCTTAAACCGAATCTCAGGCAGTAACAATAATCCTAGACTTTATTCATGCAATAATAATATATTTTATGAATACCAAATGCACAAGAATTACAACATTGATGACTGAGTCTATAAGAACATTGGCAAAACTTTTGTTAAGCCATCAGATCCGGATACGTCAATTAAAGTTCGTGTGTATTATGAAAATCGCAAAAGCAGAAAATCTCATGGTGAAAAATAACATTTCCGCATCTAGGTTTAATGAGGTAGACAGAGCCAGTGTGATGCACCAGTTCAAATGTGGCAGAAGAGAATGTAAGTCTCATAATAAATATCCCATTGACAGTAACTAGGATGATCCTGAAACAAAGATTAACTGCTCACAAATACCAAGATTCTATTTTTAATCATTTCCTCATAGACTATAGCTGTAGGCCTTCAAATGAAGATCAATACTCTAACGCCAAAATTTTGTATAATATCGTTATAAAAGAGCATATTCAAATTTTAGAGGCGTACACATTCGTAAATTTAACCCAACTCTCAACGAAAACCTTAATGACTTTTCTGCTCGAAAATTATACACTAGAACTGCAGCTTAGAAGTTTGAAGCAACCGCTCAATCGTTCATTTCGCCCCTACCGCTCGTGCCGTTAGCATCTATAGTTGTGCTATGCTGCTACCTAGTCTTGCAAGTACATATTCCAGTGGTACAAATTTTGCCTCTGGTTATTCTTTGTGCTTTTATTTTCAATACATTTACTGTGTCAGATGTTGCTTAAGAATTATATTTGCATTTTATCATTATGAATGGAAAAATTTTCATCTATTTTCTGACTGAAAATAGCATAAGTATTATATTTGTATTTCATCATTATGACTGAAAAGTTTTTATATATTTTCAGCCTGAAGATGATGTTTGTACGTCGAGACGTCACTTTTCATAGACCACAGAGATTTTTTAATCTTGAACGATTGACAGTGTTTCAGTAAAGAAAAAATATTGATGAATTTCTTCTTACTTTAATACTTGGGGAACTTGAACTATTTCGTAAATATGAAAAGTTGGAAAAGATATTACGTGATTAATTAATGTGCGAGTAATTAATACGAAAGTACTTCATATGGGATTGTTTGATGTGAGAGTTTTTCATTTGAGTAATTATCACGTGATAATTCATTGTGAGAGTGATTAACGTAGGACTAATTGGTGTAAGAGTAATAAAATTTACAGGCTGGGCCCATCATCACTCGACTATCGTCACATTTTAAAAAAGTTCAGACTATTTGTGTTAGTTGTCAATTGTAAAATAGATATACACAAAATCAGTTAAACATCACACGCTGATGGGAAGTTTGACCACATTAGATTCGATGCTCTCGTAAGGAGAGTCAAAAACAAGACAAAAGGAATATGTAAAGGAAATGCGTTCACATTACAGGACTTCTAGAAAAAGTTTAGATAAAGAAGCAAAAAAAGTTAGATGATAAAATTATGCACGACCCGGATGTGATCAGTGGATTGAAGTTAAGTACTAGGACAACTTATTTTTTTGGACATGAATAACAAAAATATATCATTTATGGGTAAATTATTTGATACCCTGGATTGATAAATCTCATTATATATGTGCAGTTCGCTTAGAAATTTATTAATAAGCTGTAAATAAGTGTACTCCTGCACTGAAGCTTGCATTCTATGCGCTGCTACATAGGAAAGCGCTCGTTGTGATGGAAGAGAAACGTCATAATCACAAAGCGTTGGCTAGAGAACGGCTTGGATTCCAAGACGGAAGCAAACACATTGATTAACTGCCAGTAATAGATTTGCATATTAATATAAGGACCAAAGCCACGTATATATCCTGTAGAATAGCTGTATGGTGTTGAGTTTTCTTCCTGCTACTTAAATGCTCTCGGTATCAACATATTAGAGGAGCCATTTTTCGTGCGGAAAATATTATCATATGTACACCTTCGAAGCTGAAGCTTTGGTATGGAAGCAACGAGCACCGTTGCAGTGCGGAGCTTTACTGAGTGTCGTCACGTGTTCAGTCTCATTATCAGGTCTCACTGTCAGGTCTCACTGTCAGGTCTCACTGTCAGGTCTCACTGTCAGGTCTCACTGTCATGTCTCACTGTCAGGTCTCACTGTCATGTCTCACTGTCAGGTTTCACTGTCAAACCCTCGGACGGGTGTTGGACAAAAAACAGTAGGCAGGCGGTAAAAATCTTCTTTAGCAGCGAACTTTTTGAATAATATGCTGGATATAACACGTGTGAACAATCTGTATCTAAGATGCAACATTGCCTGACTGCTAGGCCTTACGCGCCTGTTCCTTACTTTGGAACGCTTTTGTTGTTGTTAAGAAAGCTTTAACTAACTCATGATAAAATCTACTCTGATCTCTAGCACCCACCGTCATCTAGAATATATGTTACTTCGCTGTTTAAGAGGCCTTGTCATCATTCAGACCACATGGTCGTAGCGGCACAGCTGACATCGTAAGTTATTCCAAGTCGACTTTGCCACGCTACGTGGTGCAGCATGAAAGCCCACTTGACTGCAATACTTCGATTGCAAGTGATCTAAGTTGACTTGGAAAGCTTACGCGCTCAGTTGCGCTGCTACTGGGTGTATTTCTGAAAATTTGCTGAACCTCTGAGCTAAAGAAATCACTCCTCATACACGTGAAGAAACTTAGATTGCAGAATTACTCAATTTTCATACCAGGCTGTTCATACTTTATAAAATTATTGAAACTAAACTGAATTTACCATGCGATAAGTTATTGATGGTTGTAGCCTGCCAACGCATTGCGGTGATTTGGCACAGTGAAAGTATGTAGCAAAGCTGTATCTGAAATTGAAAATCTAATCTCGAAAATCTAAAACTAAAACCTAAAAGTTGAATCTAAAATCTGATCAAAAATCTAAAATCTAATCTAAAATTTAAAATCTTACGTAAAAGCTAAATCTAAATTAGGCGCGGTGCAAGTATGTAGCAAAGCTTCATCGAAAATCTTTTGATTGGAAAGCATACAAAGAGAGTGTAATGTTGATACCATGTTCAGGTGTACTTCAAAATGATAGTTGATAACAATCATGCTTTTATTGAACTAACATATCTACAATAACATATCACTAGAAATTTTTAACTCCGTAGATGTATGAACTCGCGTAGAATCAACGTTCACTTTTCTGTTATTTCTAAGCACAAGTTGCGAAATACTCGCCATTCTCAAAAAGAAATCATCTCACATTCTCTTTTGATATTTTCACATCAACGTGGAGAACAATGGTTAGCTTGAACATTGGAGCCCGAAACCTGAAGCTATCAAATGTAAAGAGAAATAATATATCTTTCTTTGATAATCCCATTCTACCTCTTCTTCACTAAGGCCCTCTGTATTTATCTGGCTGGTATAACCGATTTTTTGAAAACAGTTTTTCCGGTTGGTTTTTCCTCGGTTTATGTGTATTGAAATTAAATATAGCGCGTTTCTTCTTTTCTATTCTTCATTTCTAAAACGTGGATAAGAAAAGAAACTAACATAATCGAGCTCTGCGAGAAATGTATTCTCCCAATATATAAACATGTGTTACGTCTCATGAGTATTATTATTCACGTAAATACACAATGGTCCTAGAGAGCGACAATCCACGTTGCTGTCAACTTGTGTGTCAGTTATCATTACGATTATAAATGTGGTTCGCACTGACGTATCATCAGTGGCCTTTATTTCATAAGCGATAAATGTTGCCGCAGACAAAGATGCACAAAATAAACACATGAGTTACTTCCTATGCACATGAGATGCAATGAGATGTCTATGCCACAATATCTTCTTGTCCTAATATCCATAATATTCATAATATCCCCCCGAGTTAGTAAGGGACGGAAACTAAATTAAGAAACTGAACGATATCGTAATAATTTCTGCTGTTTTTTTACGAACTGTTTTTTTACGAACTGAAATGCCGAAATAATTCGGCATTTCTTCAGACTCCACTGGCGGGTGGAACAACCAAGGATTATTTGAAGCTTACTCACAGAACTAGTTGGCTATACTTAATTTTTACTAAATAACTTACTTTTGTTTAATTTAGAATTGAACATCAACTACTGCCTGCTCAGAGGAGCGAATTTAACTAAGGTTTTGTGTATATTTCCTCCATGATTTACAAACCGAAACACTTTCCGACAAGTGTACTTTTTACACTATGTTCATTCAGATATAATGTTAAGGAAACCTTTGTTGTGTGTATGTCTTTATAAAAAGTATCTATTCCATATACGAAGGTTTGAAATCTATACAATCTATTAACTGTTTTGTGTGATAGAGGTTGAGTATATGTAAAAGTTTAAATCACTGTTGGTCCCCTCAGAAATTTAGTGAGGAATGTTTAATGTTAAGCATTTGTGTGCAGTTAGTCTACGTCAATTGAACACTGCGCCATACTATGGGTAAATGTTCGCTTCTCTGATATATGTGCGCAATTTATTCAGTGGAAACATTTAAAGATATTCACTTCTATTAACATTCGACGTTCCTATTTCACTAAATTATGGATTTGAAGAACTATTCAGTAATGTAAAAATGTGGTTTTGCATTAGCATCTACCATGATTTTCCATTCCTACGTAATCCTCAGGGAATGTTTGGGGGAAAGCTTCCCACTAAAACACTGTCTTGTTAACGTTTTTCTCGCATCATCACTACATCCAGTTCTGTGTTGCAAGTGAAAATTAATTATCTTTTAACTAACTATTTAAAATTATAAGTGAAACTCTGTCTACAAGCAGGTAAATTTATTTCCACCAAAACCACCCGTATCGTACTTCTCACATCTATTTTCTTTTGGAATTATTATCAGACGTACAATGTATGTTTTCAAACTTGCGGAAAATATGCTGGTTCCTGCATAGTGCAAGTAAAACTTACTTGATAATTTGCGTTTTACTTCCCAGCTCTCGAAAACGGCTTCTAGAAAAAAATAATGGCATCAGCAAACAAAGCTGTGCAAAATAAAATCAAAGCGCTGAATATGCTTACAAAATAAGATCAAGTGTGGTCTTTTCCAGACAAGCCCCGCCACTAATACAAGTTACAAGTTCACCCACTTGTAACTTTCGAAATAATGCACCTATCGACTTCAAACACTCTTTCGTTTGAGAGTAATTTGAAGTAAATAGGCGCATTATTTCGAAAGCTATAAGTGGGTGAACTTATGTGTGGCATTAGTGACGGGGCTTTTCTGGAAAAGATCCGTTAAGTGATCTCAGCGTGAGAGACTAACCTGCAAAATGCCTTAGCGATCTTCGTGACGCGTGGAAACTGGAAATTTGTACTGGGACGCGCCGCAAATTATAATGAGACGTGAGAAAAATTGTACAGGGACGTACGACAAATTGTACAGGGACGTACGACAAATTGTACAGGGACGTACGACAAATTGTACAGGGACGTACGACAAATTGTACAGGGACGTACGACAAATTATACCGGGACGTACGATAAATTAACCAATTTAAACAATTTATTTACCACAGGTGATACAGAGGTAAAATCTTTCTTAAGTCTAGTACAATCGTCAAACTAGAATATAGCTACCTGTGGGCCCGAACAAGTTCAGAGACTTCTAGGGCATCCTACCATCAAGTTTTTCTAAGGTGTACAATAATGTTTAACCTAATTCACTTGACCTAGTTTCGCATTAGACTGATCATTGAGATAATTAACTCGATATTTTATGCTGTATTTTACAATATAGGTTAAATCGGTTATTTTTAACAGAATGTTCGATAAAACGATTTAAGAGCAGACTGAAGATCGGTTATGTTACCCATGGCAAGTTACATTATTAGGACCAGACATGTAGGAGGCAAGATTTGACATGGTGATCCTACACGACTAGTATGCTGATAGGAAGTGAGACTCAAGATGTTTTTTGAATACTTTGTACGAATTACTTTCAAGGATCTTCGCAGGTATTGAGTTCCAAGTTTTAGTTCCAACGAAGAGGATACTGTGTTGCGACCGGGCCTTTGAATAATAAGGAAGCATGAATTTACTTCTATTTCAGGTTAAATGGTCGTGATGACCAGTTTGCGCAGTTAATAATTATTTTAGGCTATTGTCGCTATCATTTCTTAATATTTTGTAAATGAAATTGCAACCGGGACGTTCGATAAATACGATCTACGAATTCAATACCCGTCAAAATTTTGGACATCATGGTTTTTTCTTACTCATCAAGCGCAAAAAAAAAACGAATTTAAAACTTTACCTAATGCAGCAGGAAAGAGTTTGCTTAGGGTTGCGAACCTGGAGCAGCTTTACGATCTCGGTGTTTCTTTGAGAAGAGGCAGAAGTCAGTCACAATACTCTCGTCGACCCATGTGAAAGAATCGAGTGCCGTTTTGACAGGGCTACAATTTGTAAGGCGTATACAATCTCAATGCATGATATGCATCAACGTGATTAGAATAAAGCAACCTTCTATCATACCAGGGATGCTCTAGGGTAGTTGACCGCTCTCCCGATGTAATTTCCACTTAGGTAAAAACATAGCCAAAGTTCTGTTTTCATTTAGTGCTATTGTAATGCACTGCTCCACTTTGAGTACTATTGAAGTGATTCGTAAGGTAGATGTGTCATGAATTTTTTATAACGGAAAACCAGAACAGTAGTGCACATGTGCTTTGTAAAACTGCACTTCAAGTTTTCAGCTAAGAGCTTTCACAAGAAGCGGTTGGGAAGTTGAAGTTGGTACGAAATTCTGAAACTGAGGCAATCTATAAATAATCCTCGTAATCCAAGAGTGAAAAATTGTTTTTATTGAAGGACTTCTTTTACATACGAGGGCTTAGGGAGCTCATCATAATTTATTGAAATACATCGTATCTGAACCGCTTTTTACTTTATCCCTGAGCCGTGAACGCTCGTTGTGAACTACGCTATGGTTGATTGAGAACAGTCTCCGATGAGAGCGATAGCGCACAATGCCGAGGTAGGTAGCAGCATTCAATGAATATTTAACACACTTACGATTTACTACCAGTAACACTTTTCGACAAGTGTACTTTTCAGACTCCTGTTCATTCAGATATAATGTTGTTAAGGAAGCTTTTGATGTGTGCGTCTCTTCATATAAAGAATCTATTCCATATACTATTCATGTGCGTTTAATGTACGATATTAAACTTTGTGATGAGTTTAAAGTATCTTCTATAAAAATTTCGTTGTCCCACCTGAAATAATCATCCAGAGCAACTTTAGGATATTCTAAGGTATTCAAAATAGTTTAGTCTACCACCGATTTAGATTTTCAAAATAGAAAAGGTTTGTTAGGCTAACTATAGAATTTTAATATTACGAGGGCTACTCGCACTAGCTCAAATCAAGGTACACCATGCGTCTGTGAATAATAATTTGTGATGCTGAATAAAATATCAAATTCATTATGATAGATGCTAGTGTAATGAGAGTAAGGTATTAGTTTGAGTTAAGATTTTGAATTTTTGAAATTATTGACGAACAAAATGTGAGGCGAAATAGAATAATTAATTTCACATTAGCACAAACTGTTTAATAAATCTTACTCCAGTCCAATTTTTCTTTTCGAGTTTGATGAGCTGCAGTGCCAGCGTTTATCACTTCATTAACGATTGATTAACGTCCTTCTGGCTCAAATGGAAGTAGACATTGGAAGTTTAAACAGGACGTAAGATTTTTATTAGTTATATCTTTTTTGAATACATTATTTAAACTATTCTTCACTTTAAATTTATGCAAAAGTACAGCTATGAATAATTGAGGAGTCAAAGTTCACTTACAGGAAAGAGCTACTTCAAATACTCTCATAAAAATGACATAGGTCTTTGTACGCGGAATTCTTCCTGATCTAAAAAAATCCTTGACCCGTAAAAAACAGTTTTCCATCTCAGTGATATGAATTTTATCATTTAAGAAAATTAATTAAAGCTATTTCGGGGAAAATTTACCTAACGCGAGAAAGACATTGCGCGATTTTTTTTGGGGGGTTGGAGGTTATCGGCGTACGTTCTTGCGCAATTGTACTCTGGGCAGAGTTATTCCATCTGGTTGCTAAGAATAGATAATCTGGAAGCAAAAGTGTCATTTTCAATTAGAGTTTCCAAGTATTGCATAATGAGCCAAATCTGTGAATTTTAAGTATATTTCAATAAAATTAAGGCGTCTGTGCAGACCTAAAACTGCGAAGTATCTTACCAAGCGCGGCCTGGAAACGGCTTGAGAATTTAACTGGTGCGCGGGAAGCACGTCATTCATCCGAAAAGATTACCTTGGAGAAGTCAACTTATACGTTCTGTCTGGCCATGAAATAATTTTGCCTCATTTTACTGCATTATTACCGGCTAGTTTTCGATTTGACGGCATTATTCCAACTTCTTTAGGGCGGTGCAACTTGGCTGAAGATAAACCCCACCCTCGTCAGCTGTGTCTAAAAATAGTTTTACTGTTTTTCTAAGAGCTTTAGAGCTTTTCTTAGCAACCGTAGCAATTTTTCTCAGATCTCTGAGAAATATCTAACTTTTACGTTTTTCTTTTTGCGACAGTAGAAATTTTTCTCAAATCATCAGTTAATATTTGGCTTTTTTGGATGTCGTTTCTAACTTTGCGAGCAAAATTTATATTTCATTGGCTTTCTTGAGTTTCATGGGTTATGCTTCATTCCTTTAGCAATAACTGCGTGAGAGATCCCTTCAGAAGCTCTTCTGGTTATCGCGGCTTCATCATCACACTAAGTAACCTACTTTCACCCATAAAATAATTAATTTGAAGATCTGAAACATAATTAACAATTGAAAGCTTAATCTAAAATCTAAATCATCCGTATAATAGCTGTGGGGACATGTAAAACATTTTTTGTTATGATAAATATAATTTGAAAATGGGTGCATTTATCAGTTTAAGATAACAACATGTGCCCATTTAGATAAGTTGTCATAAGCTACCTGTGGCCAATCGTTTCAATTTCACCCTTAAAAACGTCATCGCATGATTGCATTGCATTGGACGCTGTGTTTTTTAATAAGCGTTTAATTTAATGTGCGCATTCTAAGGAAACCATATTCTACGTTTTATCTAGATTAATCAACTTGAACATACACTAAACTGATCATGTAATTGTTAAGCGTGGGCGAATAATATATATATGAAATCAACATATATTTTTCATGATATGTAATTGATTCTGCTGCTAATAGCATACTTAAAAAATTTCGGAATAATGTTACTTCTGATCATCTACCATTTTTCGTCAATGGCTAAAAAGAAGACAGCTATTTTTCAAGGACAGGTATTCGAATATCTCGACATTGAGTCGCGTCGACGATTCTTTTCAAATGCTTCGCAATAGGACTTCCCTAGATCTTCGCATTAATTCTAATGAAGGGAAAACTGAGTAGAGATCGTGACCATGAGATAGTGACAGTGATGACCTCTGAATCTGTTCACAATCACCTTATTGATAATGGTGAAATGAAAAGATTGCAAGTAAGTCATGTGATAATAATCTGCCTAAGCATGCGTACGAAATATAGGTCGACCATAGTGATCGTGTTCGAGAAGCCTCAGTGATAAAAACTCAAAACATTACATGACACAACAGAAGTCTCCGGTGATAAAGACCGAAAGCATTACAGGACACAACAGAAGCCCCACATATGTGTAAACATAAGGCACCTTTTGATCAAGAGACAAAACATTACACGACACAACAGAAGCCTCCGGTGATAAAGACCCAAAGCATTACATGACACAACAGAAGCTCCACATACGGGTAAACAATAAGTCTCTTGTGATAAAGACCCAAAGCATTACATGACACAACAGAAGCCCCAAATACGGGTAAACATGAAGCCTCCTGTGATAAAGACCCAAAGCATTACATGACACAACAGAAGCCCCACATACGGGTAAACAAGAAGCCTTCGGTGATAAAGACCCAAAGCATTACATGACACAACAGAAGCTCCACATACGGGTAAACAAGAAGCCTCCGGTGATAAAGACCCAAAATGAAGGCTACGCGATGAAGGCCCAGAACGAGAGGGTATGACAGACCCCCTTCCCCAGCCGCCAGTGCGCTATGAAATATCGCCCCGATAGGTCACAATTTATTGACCCCCCGAGCGGTTCTCAGCAAATTTCCGTCCGGTGTCCGTCACAGGAAAATAAAAGAAGGAGGCCAAGAACTGTGCGGAATCTTGATTTTTGGAGAGTTTAAAAATCTGAACCTTTGAAGATTCGGCGATGAGGCATTGCTGTGCAATATCTTCCGTGCCGAGCCTTTATATTTCCGAGTAATAAATCCTTCCTTGGGGCATTGGGGCATGCTGCTTTCGTGGCACCAGGAACATGAACACAATCATGGTTTTTATGTCTCTAGACCTGGTTAGCGCAACGCTTCCGTGTTGGAAGTAAATATCGTTCCAATGAGTAAATTTGATCTTAGGTGCACTTCTGTATTTTGGAGAAAAATTTCCGTTTTTATTGCGATGTTTTCGCTTGAGAGGAAGGAAGCGGTCAAGTCGGGCGGGTAATATTTGGTGGTATTGGGCAAACCCTTGCGCTCAATAACCGTGCAATGTTGTCATTGGAATTGCTAACCCGAGTGTAAAAAGCCGCAATCAAATTACGATGTTTCTTTAAAAAAGATTTATCGTTTGTGTCGAGTATGCTTAAAGTTAAAACTTTTCGCATAGGTAGGCTCTTAAAATCTTAAACTTCCTCTTATTCGCTGCTCAGGGACGCAAATGAGGAAGAAGAGATTACGTAATATCTTTCGAATGGCGGATAAAAACGCTCGAGTTTTGGAGCGTTTTAAATATCGAATTGGAAATACTGAAATGAATCCGATCAAAGTCTCATTTTGATCATTCGAATCTCAGTATAAATACTCTCTATTCACAAGACGCTAAAAATTTATTTTTAATTCGCTTTGATTCATCTTCAAACATGTATAATAAAAATTGAATTTTCAATTGGAATCTCAAGCCACATTTTACTACAAAGTCTTCATGTAATTTCTATAAGCTTTCAAAAGTTTCCTGAAGATAAATCATGTTATTCTTCAAATGAATTTGATTTGAGAGATTAAATTTTTGCCGTTCGAAATTGGATAAATTTTCTGTTCAGCATAAATGTCCTTTCAGTTTGCATGGAAAAAATAACTGCGTATCAGCAATAATTTCTAATCAAATTTCAATGTATTTGAAAGCTGAGGCCTATGATTCAATATCACGACAAATAAAATTAAAGATATAAATAAAATATGTTTTAAATCCCGAGGCAAACGTTCAAGACGAAGCATCATCACGACCAAGCCACCCATAAGTATGAAACAGTTCCCTCTCATTCTTATCATGAAGGCCCGAATTTCTCGGTTGCCGAGCAGAAGTTTCTGAAAAGATAACAATTCCGTGGAACTCGAGTGCTACGAAAGTTGGCGGCTTCATCAGGAGGCAGGAAGCTGTAATTGCGTCTGATAAGTTTCTGTATTTGAGTTTCATTTACACGCAGAGGGGCTACGAAGTTAGGGCAGTTTTGTCGCTTGAATTTGCCTTCTTGCCTGTCGAGTTTCAGTGTGGATTATGGAGCAATTTGTCTTCACATACGTCGAGTTTTATGCTGTAAATGCCTGGCTATGAACACGCTTGGATTGAGTTTCGACATAACGTGGGTTGGGTTTGTCTTACGCCAGGTGAGCTTCGTAAGGAGTTATTAATAATTGTACGTCGAGTCAAAGGAAGCGCAAACGTAAAGTTTTGTGAGGCTGTCCAAACTGTGCGACAAGCCGAGAGCTGTTCTAAGATTTTCGCGATGAGCACAAACTGTGAAGACAAGCCAACTGGTCGAAGGACAAGTGATCGTGAAGCTTAGTCAATTTCAGACAGATTCAGAGTAATGATGAATAAAAGGTCTCGAACTAGAGGCACTGCAAAGTGCCAAATGAGTTATCGAGGATGTTAGTAGACATGAGAGCTCATAGGAAGACCATTCGTCGCGGAGTGTTCCGAAGCCAAACACAGCAAAGCGTGACGGGGTTTAGAGGAAGTATGCTTATCAACGGGGAAAATATAATGATAGAATTTACAGCATTTCTGTAGAGCGACAAGATATCGTTGGAGTGTGATAGCATCGAGTGACTTGACACAAGCAACGTGGTTCTGAGTAAATTCTGGGGGTGTGATTCTGAAGAAATTGAATGTAAATTGAACCTGATATAATAGATCTATGATGTTAAAAATCTTGAGGGACTCTTATTGAAGAAAGTGATAATTACACAATGCTTTAATGAGTGACGCGTTGATAGACAAAAAATTCTTACAGCTGTTGCACGCAGGATAAAACTGTGGCTAACAATGTTATTAATATGCGAGTGGTTCTCAAGATGACAACATGAGTCTTTTCAAAGGCACCAATCAAAATGCACATTTTAATTTGATAAATATTAGGCATTCAGGTATTATACTCCAGTAGTAAAGAATGGTTGGTTCATAACAAAGGGTACCAGTCAAAATGAATATTTCAATTTGATAAATATTTGATGGGCATTCAGGTATTATACTCCTACAGCACAGGATGGTTAGTTTACAACACTAGGTACATTATTTCAGATAAAAGCTCTCAGTTCCCTACGCCCGACTCGCTGCGCTCGACATCCCAAGCAGTGGAAGCCTTAATAATTGTGCGAGCATCAAGGTATTTTGACTGATATTAGATTAGATAAGTCAGTTAGAGCCTACCAAACCCCCAACAAAGGTGCTCTAACGAGGGGAAGGCACCATTTAGTAAGGATTTCAGGGAACGGGGAATCTATGCACTCGGTGTGTTCCCACACAAGACCCCGTGCGCAAAGTCAAAGTGTGTTGGGAAATAACTTTATGAAAAGTAGCAGGTGCTGAAAATCAGGTCAGCAGTGAACCGTAAAAAAAGTCCTTAGCATAACAATAAACCCATCTTATTTCAACACAAGGGAGGCCTACCCAACCTAGTAAGCTTTAGCTAAGGATCTCACACTTCCCTCTCATAGATACAATAATTCCTAGTATCTGTATTAGGAATTTCTAATTCCTATAGATACAATAGTGGTAGCCCCCTGAGTGGTCCAGCCTGGCATTCTGCTTTACAAGCTCAAGCTTTAAACGAGCCCAGAGACTGCTGCTGCCCGATGCCTTCCATTTCTGCGACTCTAAACGTCCACCGAAATTTTGAACATTTTCATCTTCTTTTCATCCATCGAGGTTCAGTCTCTCAGTAGAAAAACTACGATGCTCATGAAGTGAATCCAACCAAAATTTTGAATATTATAATTTTCACTTCATCCATCGAGGTTCAATCTCTCAGTCAAAGAAATAAGATACACATGAAGTGATGTCAACTGAAAATATAAATATTTTCATCTTCACTTCATCTATCGAGATTCAGTCTATCAGTCGAAGAAATACGATACTCATGACGTGAAGTTTGAAGCAATACATTTTGCGTGAAGAAACATGTCATTTGTGATCAAACGTGAACGAACTAATTTTTAGTTCAGAATTCTTCACCTGGTTTAATTTTCTTGTTCTGAAGTTACAAATTTAATAGGGGGCTAAATTGGACGTATGAGATCTTGCGTTCAATTTTTGCTTGTCTGTTTTGTTCGATATTTTCCTTCACTCTCCGTGCTAATGGCGAGCTCTAATTCATCACGTCAGCTTGGCAACTCCAAGTTCCATTTCTGCGGTCCTAAATTTTGCAGCCCGCTGGAGCGAAAGCTTATGGTTATCTGACCCTATTTGTAAGCGCTCTCTCTCCTTTTTTACTTCCCTTAAATACTTGAATGTTTGTAGATATAGTCGGGCTTTACCTCCTAACGCCACCGCTGAATTGTAGGCTCAGCGTTAAACTAACGCTAGTCTCCACACCCGCGCTCATACTGACCAATCCTTCACCTCGAATGTTACCCGAATAGCGGCTCCAACATGGCCCTTGTTGCGATGCCGCAGCTCCTGAAATGAAGAATAAATATAATTTCTCGAAACGCAGGGAAAGCGAAAATTCTTTTAACTCTGTAGATATGCAAGCTGTTTTACTTGTCGTTGATTCTTTCTGCGACCTCGGCCACTTTTAGCGATACTGAGGATGATCGCAAGCACCAGCGATACGTCCTTGATTTTTAACTGGAGAACAGGCATGGAACAGCACAGAACAGCAGAACAGGCCACGTTGCAGGCCACGTGAGGCACTGTGAGCCCCAATAAAGCCGGAGGAAAACCCAAGGGGCGTCCTTTAACTAAATCGTCCTCATTGCCGGGCAGCTCTCCCTATTTGTACGCGCCACCCTCTCTTCTCTGCAGCTTGATTATGTCCTGAGTGGAGCCTTAGAGAACTGGGAGAGCCGTACATGGCCTTCCAAAGCGCTTACTGCTGAATTAAAGGGTATCAGAGCAGAACGGGAGTTGTTACTGGTTGTACCAGAACACCGTTCTGTCAAAATGAAATATTTCCGATGTGTTGATCACGGTAAAGGGTATGAGAAATATATTTGGAGTATTTGTTTTTGAAAAGGTTTTAAATTGAAGAAGTTTGATAAGTAATGTTGGAAATTACGGGTTTCTTAAATTATAATTGACAGAAAAAGTAAAAGAGGTGCGCTGTGTAAAGCTTTCGGGTCGAAACGCTTTTGAAGAGTCTTTTGGGCGGAACAATTTACAATGGCCGAATCTTCGTATATTCTATATATTTTTTTTGTGTGAGTGATCACCCTGTAGTTTTTCTTTCTGTTTAATTTACATTACTATTGCATGGTTGCTCTACTGTGTAACAAGTAGGACGAGAGAGGCATAGTGTGTCATCGTACCCGGATATGGATAATTTATTATTACTTAAACCATTGATCTTTATTACGTCATTAATAATGAACTTTACAGTACAATGAGAAGTTAAATTTTTTATTGCGTTTACATTTTTATAATTATAATGAGCGAAGCCTTCTCATTCCATAAATTTCCATATTTTGATCTCGATGCCTTTATTTGGTACCTATTAAAGTTTCAAGGTTGTTACATTTTGAATTCTTAGTAATTTACTGATTCTCGGCTGAACCTGAACTAAATAAAATAAATCGAATAAGAATTATTTGTTTTATTGGCGAATTCATTTGTGTAACAGTTTCCCTAAAGAATACTCAGGGGTTCTGCCGGAGACTATCCATTTTAGCCCTGCCATGTTACGATCGGCCCTACTCTAAACCGTGAAACCTACCAGCCCATCTTTGACGATCTATAAGTTGTCCACCTAATGGTCCAGGAAAAAATTCTAGTCAGATAAGTGTGTTGTGAAAAATTGGGAACTTATCTCATATGTGGGGAAAATTGAAATTATTAAAGTTTGAATAAGTAGGTATATTTCAATATATAAAGCGTGTATTTTTTGCATTTATTTTAGACGACAGCTTTTTTAAATTAAACTCTTAGGCCTGATTTTACTCATTTAACCAAGCACTAAGAGGAGACTGAGATGGAATAATAAACTCTGCTCATTTTAAGTTTTTCATTTAAATTAAGTTCAACAGCATTGTTTTCAGCAAACAAACATTCGGAGGAAACTAGGGTCGAATGTAGCGTGGTAAATTCTATTTTTTGTTTTGAAAAATTACCACTATTAAGAAATTCGAAGTATATTCAAATCAAATATGATATTTATTTCAATTATAACAAATTATTCTCAAATTTAAGGTTAAAGAATTGCATCATCAAATTCATGGGCATGAAGATGGTTTTAAAAACTTCTCAGCTCAGCTGGAATAGTTCTGCTGGTATGGAATTACGCCTTATTTTATTTAGTATAATTAATGACACTAACAGATACAGATAAAAATATTTTTAACTTAAATTATACTGATGAATATGTTCCAGTTCTAAATGAACCTGTAGAAAGCCATTTTCAGTACAGTGCAGTAGTTTAAAGTAAAGAATAGTGCTATTTAAAGCGTAGGAAAGCGCTCAGCTTCTCAGAAATCATTAGAAGAACGGAAGAATGCTTCACTTACGGGAAGCACTTTTCACGATGATTAATTATGTGTCAGAAATGGACTTTTGACTTGGTTGCGTCTCGGCCTTCGATGGAAAAAAACTTAGCCCAACAGTATGTGTCTCGAACGGTCGAGATAGAATCAATAAAACAAATACTGCTCTTCAACAATTAAGTGCAAAAGGTTTCGTTATTTTAGGGGCTAGCAGGTTAAAATTTCAGCTCATTTTTCATTACCAAGCAAATTATGTTTCGTTTTGTGCTCAACGACCTACAAAACTGCCAAAAATTTTGCCGGTAGGCAAAAGAGCAGAGTTTTCAAAACAAAGTCTAGCGACTTCAAAGCAGCAATTCAAACACTTTTGTCCTCAACGGACCATCAGTCCCACGCCAGGAGCGATTTTTGCGCCAGAAATTTTTGCGGACGAAAAAGTGAAAGTCTGCGTCTTCAAAACTCTCCAACTTGGAGGTCGGCGTGTCACAGCGGGCTGGTCGCACATGCAAGCCCTGAGGTGGCTGCTACGTCAACGGAGCTCATGCTCAATTCACGATGTCAGGAGAGTACGAGAAGGGCGGTGTTCCACATTTTATTTGCTTCAGAACAACCAAGAACTTAACTGAACTTTTTTAGAAGTCGAACGCATACGAAAGAAATTTGCGAGTTGAAGCAGAAATTTGTAGTGTGGATTGATATTCCAAAGGGCGCGACCTAAATTCCTTAATACTGTCTCACGATTGTTATAGACTACGTATTATTGCTCTGATAGTAAAATAATTATGTGTAATTGCTCTGAAATGGGCGTTGACTTCCATAGAAAGGTAACATAATAAATTTTGAGTTAAATTTTGCTTTGATTTGCGTTCTGAAAGAAATCGTAATGGAAGATGTCGGCTGATAAGCGCATGCTCTGAACGTAGAATTACTGAACCATGCTGCCAACACCGTCATGTCCGTGTTGTAACTCAATTGAGTGCTATATATTACTAGTTAAAAGATTTCTTGATAATCTCACATGTAATATGGAAAGGAGAATCAACGATAAAATGAACAGGTGAGCTAGCTTAGGTATCGCCATATGTTCTTATTTGATCATCATTGTTTTAGTAAAAATTACGTGAAATAATTAGGAATTTTTCCATATTTTTCCTAGAAATGATGCCGGAATAGAAACATGATCCGAAACGTTAGTAAATTTATTCATTTTAAGGTTGTTTGTTGTCCAGTCATATAAGTCATAACTGTAGCTCCAATATTGATTGATGTTAGAGTTGTTGATGCTGACCACCTTTTTGGCGAAGGGCGCTAGTTGTTATGGGCTTCAGAACTTTCAAAATTTAATGAATTCTAGACATAAACTTTTTACTAATTTTCATTGCTTAGATCGGTTTCCTCTGAATAAAACGTCGTTATTTCAGCTATTTCACACATAATCAAATTTTATTCTTAACATCACTCGCAATGCAAGTAATTTTATATTGGTAAACATTCGGAGCATGCAAGCCTTTTTTGTAGAAATTTGAGCAAAAAGTTATGGGATTTCGAATTTTCGGATGTATTGATAAAATGCATGCGTGACGTCAATGCATGCCTGCATGCGTGAAATGCATGTCTCCAGTGGTAAGACTCAATATGATACACTCTGTTGAAACGTACTGATAAAACATGTTGAGTCATTACTGGTAAGACTCAAGATAATAATAATGTAAATTTCGAGGGGAGCTAAATGTCCTTGCATGAGTTCATCATAAGAACAATTTTATCGGTATAATTTTACAACTTTCAAACAGATTTACTGAAAATTATACGTAAAGAACCGCAATCCAAATAAAATATCATCTCATTGTAGCGTCTCATTATCTCTCTCACCTAATAGGTACGAAGATGAAAAATAATTTTATTATTAATTGAATTGAGGAGCTTGTAATAATTTGAACCATCCTGCTTAGTACAGTCGAATTCTATGTTTTATTAAAAATCTGCGTACCATAAAAACTTGCGTCACTTCTCACGGAACTCAGGTTCAGCCGGCGCCGAGAAACAATGCCTATCGAAAATAAGCCTGTCTTTTTTTTGGCGGCGATGTTACCGTTTCAGATACTGGTGCAGACGTTCCTCAAGAATCTTATTCTTTCTTTCCCCACGCAACATTATTGAAGAAAGCGAAAGTGAAATAAAACAAATGTAGTGAAAAATTCCACACTCGAATCCGCGAGCACGGAGAAGCAGGGAGGCCGACTGCGCAAAAGACAAGGCCAGTTTGCAGGTCAAAAAGGCGCTTAAAGTTCAACTCTCCGGTCCGTCGGGGGCCCTAAAATCTCAAACTCACGGGATACACCCGCCATTTTTCGCTTGTATTTGTGGAATGGCGGGCGAGAAGTTAAGAGAACAGAAAGAGTGCACGGGGCGAGGCCTCGACCGGCTTTTGTTACCGAGCAGCTCATAGATTTTCCGCATTGGAGGAATAACAGAGACATGATTTAGTAAGTCCGGTCTTGTTTGCCGAGCTGTCAGATCGGACGATACAGAGCTGCACGGGGCCTTCCTGCCGAACAAACTGTCAGCAATATATCATGCGCATCAATACCCCGAGAAAATGTATATTATCATACCGGATGCTGGAACCAAGCTATGAAATTACTTTTCAACTTTTGCGCTGGAATTGGTCGGGATCGAAGTGACTGAGGTGAAGGAGAACTTCAGTTGTTGGGAAAAACTATCACAGCCTACTGGGCCGATCTCGCGATCTGTTTGACCGAACTACAGCGCGTTGATGTGCATGCTGATTTGATGAAAAAGCCTAGAAAATGAAAACATTTTAATATGAATTACTACCATCATAGGAACATTATGCTATCAATAATCTTCTCTAACCACTTTTTAATCTGTTTTCCTTTTCTGGAAAATTAAAAAGTGAAAATGTTTTCACTATTTTGTACGATAAATAATTATAATGTCACTAAGTCACTCAAAGAAGTCTTTTGGAACATCCTGATTTATTTGATGCGTAGGACCTTTGCACTTGGATAATTTAATCCATGATTTGTGCCCTAAAATTTTTGTTCTAAGCTGAAATATTAGACTGAAAAATTTAGTGGTCTTGTGCATAGAAATTTTTTCAGACTATGGAAGGAAGTTCAAAGTAAGTTATAACGAGCGAACAGCAGTCCTTACAGCACGAATAATCCTTCAATATTGCCATGGTGAAAGAACGCTCATCGTGTCAAAAGCACAACACAACGCAAGCAAAACACAATCACGCCCGCAAAATACTGCACTTTAGAGCTACGAAACGTCAAGGCATTTATTCAAGAGCCAATAATTGGTTAACGCAACAAAACAATCGGTGATCGCAACACTCCAACAAGCTCCCACCGAACAGCACGTGCAAATATCACTTTCTTTCAAAAATTTGATCACGCATCTGAATGGTTTCTGATCTCACCGCAAATCCTATCACGGGGAAGTTTTTGCCAGCGCCACCCAATAGCGCGTACTGCGCCACGAAACTCCGGCTCAGCGCTATGAGACGGTCATTCGATCAGGCGAAAAGAGATGCGTACCATTCTCTCAAATTAAAACCACGCCGTTAACTGTGGTTCCATCAGGTCTGTCCTGCACTCGCAGCCGAGATACATCAATCTTTTCGACGCAGGCCTGTCAGAACGAAAGCTAAGTTGGAAAAAGTGGAAATGTCGACTGGAAATGGGAATTTTGAGGGTTGTTATTGAAAAAGAATATCGATAGCGAAAGTAATGTATTCTACGAATGCTTATCCTTGACGTTTGCTAGACATTTTCAATTGAAGTATCGAGAAAAATTTCGAGAAGGAATATTAATTAAGAATATCAAAATACAGAGTGTGGCTTTCACTAAGGAGATTTAGGTATGAATATAGATTGAATAAAAATACCACAGAGACACGCTACGTAGAATATTTAGTAGGCGTGGATATGGTGCATCAAATACATAGTTGAGATGCGGAGTGTTAATGTAGTGTGGAAGGGCTGTGCCTGACGTGGATTATATTTCATAAATGTGCATTTCATTTCACTTTCTTGCAGTCTATTTTACTGTGTAGTGATGCATATGTAATGTATTTCACTGCACTAAATTAGGCTTCATTTTTTTGCCCCGTACTGTGTGTTCTATGTCATATTGTGACATATTAAACCTTAAAAATAAACAGTTTCCGAACTTCTTAGAGTCCCGGTTTTTAAATACAATAGTCTGCTGTCCTACAGCAGTCATTTTCTTTAACAAAACTAAGTAGTTTTGTGTCATTATTCACATTTCATCTATCAACTACATTATGGTCATACAATGACTGTTTTGTATATTGAAATAAGAAATTCAAGAAGCCTTCCCTTATCAACACGTATCAAATAAATCAAATATAGGTACAAGACATGTCACCGTTAACCAGATACCGTATTCATTCAACAGTTTAATATGATGGAATGGATGTTTGCGAATGGTAATGTTCTTCGATGACATTGCTCATTTAATTGAAAGTTTGTTTATTGTCCTATTTTGTTTGCTTTTGTATTCAACTATGTCTTTATTTTAGTCTAATTTTTTGAAAAATATTCACCATCATGTCTGCCGGATGTCAGTCCGATAAGCCAGGCGTAGAGCCTCGTAGAGAGAGTTGCTTGGGTTTAGCAACTTAATTTTCGGATAATTTCAGGACTTTAGAAGTTCCTTCTTCAGACATGATGCCTCACTGTAGCATGCTAAATTACACTGTTTTACCGTGAATGTAATGGACTTCAAAGAGATTTTTTGGTCAGCCTGCGCCGTACCTTCTCAGCTATGGCATCGTGTGATCGCAATTTCGCGGTATAGGTAGAAACTGAAAAATCGTTTACGATTGAATATGAAAAACTATGCTTAAATTAAGTGCGGTTTATTTAAGAGAGTCTTATGTCGTCACTTATAGGCCCTCGAAACATCCTGTACTGACGCGGCTGAATCTGCCTACTCCGCCTCGTTTGAACAGGTTTGACGTGGTAAGACATTCAGTGAGTGGTGAATTTCCTATTAATCACCCTTTCACAATAACAAACAGCTCAATAAAAATGTACACATGTTTTTTCTTTTCATTTTCAGATAAATTTTTCTTTTCAAAGTAACGGTATAAAAAAATGTCTTCATAGTCGCCCACAAAGCGAGCCCAGTTTCAAATTTCACGCCAAAAAAGTTTCTCAAAAACGAGGATTGCGACTCGCAAGTCGGCGGGATTTCTACATACATGCTTGGATCCTTGCTCAGGTATCCCGCAGTAATGGTTTTTTAAGCTGCCATCCAATCTTCGGTCTTTTTTCAGCAGTGATCCAATTTTCGTTTTTTTTTCAGCAGTGGTCCAATCTTTGGTCTGTTTTTAGCAGAGATCCAATAAATTATGTGTCCGGCGTAATTAAGGTCTCCTTCAGGTCTGATGAGCCTCTTCAAACTCTCCTTTGAACCGAACGTGAGGTGTAGGGGTACGAAATTGGGGGCGTCGAGTTTTAGGAAGTGCGGGTGAGAAGTATGGGAGGTGAAGAATAGGGGTATCCGGAGGGGTGGAAAATAGAAGTAAACAGAGGGGTGCAAAGTGATGGTATACGGAGGGGTGGAAAATTGGGGTTCACAGAGGTGTGCAAAATAAGGGTATACAAAGGAGTGCAAAGTGAGGGCTAGAAATGGCGGTGTAAAGTGAGTTGCAAAAGTGCTACTATAACGTGAGGTGTCTACCGCCATATATCGCCTACCTAGGTGCAGTTTGAGATGTACATATTAAGTGTTTATCGCTAAATTAAATGTGTGGAAATAAGTAATGTCCATTTTTAACCTAACCTAACCTCACGCTATAGTACTAGCTTGAGGTAGATCTCATTCTATAGTGCGGTAGACCTCACGTATAAAGCAAGGATACCAAGGGCGTATAAAGCAAGGATACCAAGTGAAGGTACCAAGTCATAGTAAAGAGAGGTGCAAACAGGAAGGCAGAATAACAGAGCAGAGTAGGGGTACAAAAGGGGTGTGAAAGGGTAAATATTGAATAGGTTACGTGTGCTTAACATAGAAAATATATTAACTGTAATTTTTTGCTTAACCCGAGGACTTCAATAGATTTCGACTGTGCATACGGTAAAAATGTCGAAAGAGCGCCGTCTTTTCAGTTATAGTGAATTATTATTTTATTAAAGCTAATTATTATCGAATAGTGTAAGCCGCACGTCAAAAATGACGCCATTCAAAATGATGACTAATAAAGCCCGTAAATCGCTTAATTAGATGGGTTAAATGAATGTCCATTGCTCTCTGTTTACTTGAACAACTCACACGGTGTGACTACCGTATTAATGATAATATATATCACCTTTTAAATTTTCAATACAGTGATATTTCGTGAGTGAACATCAAACAAATACCTCGATCCAAAAAATTTTCATGATATAAATATTATTTTCGTGCCCATGAGGGAGTGAACGCCGTATCACAGATACGCTCATCAAGAATTTCATGCTATGCCCGACATAAGTTTCGATGGATCTTGTCACAAATTTTTTTGTGTAAGTATACTGTGATTTTGTTCGTGTTACGTCAGTACGTTACGTTCTGTGCTTCAAAATGTATCGTAGCTACAGTTGACTGGCGTTACTAGGCCGACTGCCATTAGGTAAAAGCGGTATTATGGTTACGTTTCGATAGGGTCGGACTGGCTAGGATAAAAAAATGTTGGGCAATGTGAGACTACGTTAGGTTATGCTAGGTTCGATTTAGATAAGTTAGGTTAGATCAGGCTAGGTTAGGCAAGAATAGGCTAGGCTTAGGTAGATTAGGATAGGTTACTTTAGGATAAGAAGAGATAGGATCAGGAATGAGTTGGTTAGGGGGCAGACGGGTGTTATCAAAAAGTTGAGCAGGCGAGTGGATGAAAGAGTGCTTTGATGGTTTGGGCATGTTGAAAGAATGAATGTTGAGAGGCTGGTGAAAAAGATATATATGTCGGAAGTGAGTGGTCTTCGAGCGCGAAGTAGACCACGGATGAATTGGATGGATGGGGTGAAACGTGCTTTGTATGAGAGGGGTCTGACTGTGGACGTGGCGAGAGGAATGACTGCGGACAGAAGTGAGTGGGGGCAATGCATAAGAAGGTAATTTTATTTTTGACGCGGTACTGGAAGCCTGAACTGTTGACGCGGTACTGGAAGCAATGAACTTCGACAGCTATGGCTGTCGGGCCTGACTGTGGAAGGTGGTTGTGCTGGGCTGCTGCTGATCCTGGCAGTTCAGGTGCGGCCAGTGCTGCCTCTCTCGCCTACTAGTGGCTAAGTGTGGTGATTGTGACCTGCTGTCGACTACCCTCCCATAGGGATGAAAAGCCAGGTATATGTATGTATGTATGTACTTTAGGATAGGCTAGGGTAGGATAGGTTAGGTTAAAACTTTAGTTTAGGTATGAGTGGGATTGGATAGGTTAGGTTAGCGAATTTCAAGCTCGATCAGGGGAAAATAGGTTCAGTGTTAATAAGTTTGGTTAGGATATTTGGTTAGGATATAATAGACTAGATTAGGCCATTATAAATTTGGTTAGGATGGGTTAGGATGGGTTAGGATAGTCTCAGCTATTGATGTTGAATAAATATCCATAAATTTTTCCATAGGTTTTACTTTCTTTACGATCATATTAACCGTGCAATATCTACGTGTCAAATATGAGTGTTCGAGATCTATCATTATTATTCTAATGGATCATCAGCTTAACGTCAAAGAACCCGAAATTAAGCACCAGTTCTCTCGATCTCAATGAGCTACAAACCACTTCTACTGTTCACTTACAAAATCATCCACGCTAAATTTACATCTTTCACGACTTATCAAAGTATAGTATTTAGTGGCCCAGAGGAGACATACTTATTTACGTTGCCGTATTGTGGTTACGGAAAATTATTAGAAAGTAAAACGCATACTCTCAGCATGCAGTTGTTATGCGAATTTGATTCTCATAGTTGTTTGAACCTGAATTTTATCACGAGTCTTCGTACTTTTCATGCCTTTCATTGTTGCACAAGAAGTTCCCTTTACTTTACATAGGTTTGTGTCAAGAACACCAACAGTGTTTTCACCTAAAATCAAAATGCGATGAATAATTTCTTTGAAGATTTCTTCTTCCTAGCAGCAAATTTTCCTGACATCCCGCCCAAGAAGATAAGAGTGTCTCGACCAGAGGTAACCGCGCACAAATCTCTCCTGCAAAACAAACTGTTTATTTTAAACTGAACGTTTGGGAGTGACATGAAGACTCTAGTCTGAGAGGCAGCTCCGCGTCTGGCCGTGACGCTCCGACCAAATTGTGCTGCCGCTCTTAACTTCCTTGCTCTCAACTTAGCTCATTAAGAAATTTCCCAGAATGATTCGTGCCGAGCAACATTTGAAAAACTCAAGCGAGAACAAGTGAAAGAATCAGTGAAACGAAGCATCGTAGCTTTGATACCATGAACGGGGCTACAAAATATCTTAGTCGCGATTCAAATGAAATGTCTTACTATACAGCACGGTAGAGGAAACAAGGTAGGGTCATTTCTATGGGAGAAAATACACCTTCTCTTGTTCGGCTAGCCAATAGAAAGGCTTTATTTCAGACAAACTTTATGACGTCACCAAAACGCATTGTCGTTAGGCCAAAAGTGGAGCCAGATTTGGGGGTAGCAGTGCTACCAGATACAATATGAGAGCTGCTATTGGTTCGTTGCCGTGACCTCAGCAAAACCATGCCATCAACGAAAAAAAACTGGTTTGACTCTACCTTGTTTCCTCTACCGTGCTGTACAGTGCATGCGTTCAAAGTAGTATTCGCAACTTTCCAAAAATTACAGAGTAAATTGTTACTGCGTCGAATTTGGGTGAAATGAAATTTTTGGAGAGGCAACAACTACTTTGTTGATTTGCTATAAATAAATTTCAATAAATCTCATATCACGATGAACAACTTTGAAGATAATTCGAGATTTTTTTATAACTAAGCCTACTATTGAAGTATATAATAAACATGAATAAATGAAGAATATCTTAATTGAAAGTTCCTAGAAGGGAGCGAGAGCCAAACACATCAATTACGACCAAGGGCTTTGGTCACTCATTCTAAAACTAGAATTAAGTTAATCATCAGCTTAAAATAACAAGGAAATATTTGACCTTTAAGAGTTTTGTTTCAAAAGTTTCTCCTTGGAAATGAACGATAGAAAACTTCTTTGCTTGGATCTTACCACAGTTAAGCGTTCTACGGTCTCGCTTTAGTGATCAACTTGTATTGCTGCAGCGGTGTCTTGTTGGTCCGTGTCAGCTTGTCTATTTCAGTGTTCTGTTTGTCTACTTCAGATTGTCTATAGTTCAGTGTTCTGTTTGTGTACTTCAAATTGTCTATTTATGTGTTCTATTTCTCTACTTCAGATTGTCTAGTTCAGTGTTCTATTTGTATACTTCAAATTGTCTATTTTAGTGTTCTGGTAGTCTACTTCAGCACATTAGTTTTCTGCTCTTCAGCGATCTGCATTTCTACTTCTGAGTCCCATTTTACATCAATGTTTAAACTCTTTTGTGAAAGTAGAACACGAATTTTCTTGAATGATGTTCCTATACTTTCATTTAAACGATTTCACTACATTTTCCCTTGAACAGTGAGAACTTATTATTCAAAAGTTTGCATATTTATTTAATAATGCAAATTTACATTTAGATATTCTCACTTTTATTCAAATAGTTTAGGCTTCTATTTAGATGATCTATATTTCTAGTTAATTTGTAAAGAATTCTACCTGAATTTTCTACAGTAAATGGTATACGTTCCTATTTAAATGGTATACGCGTCAACTTGAATGATTTGCACTTCCATTCAAATGGTTGGATCTTTATCCCCAGATAAAACTCGAACAACAAAGCCAAAACTCGCACATCAAAGCCAAAACTCTCACATCGCAGCTCATCAGACCACAAAGAAGCACAACCAGGAACAGAGTGAACGTTTTGTTGTAATTTCCTCACACGGGAGCTCAAGTCGCCCTTTTTCTCTCCAGTTACGAGGTGGTCGTCATATTTTAACCGCATGTGACATTTTAAAAGCCGTCGTTGCCTCGCTGCGGCGCCGCCCCCGTCCAGCTAAGGCTGCAGCTGCTCTGTAGAGCTGGCCGTGGCAGCGTTCCGGAGCTGAGTGTAAACTGCCATGGAAGGGGTGTTTTTGTGGTCGTGAGGGCTTCATCTGGGAACTGTTTAGCGTTGGCTACGTATTGTTAGCTTCGTTGCTGCAAGTTATTTAAGTGTTATCAGTTTTATTTTTAGTTTTTTTTAGAAATTTGAATTTAAATAAGTATTTAAGGATTATAATCAGACTTCTTTATTGGAATTATTTTGAAAATTTTGTCCTAAATAAAACATTTTTTCCTGCGATAATGCAGTTTGTTTAGATTTCTCGCGGGAAGAACAAATAAGTTGGTTTGCTAGTAAGCTATAATATCTCGCTTTTCAGTTGATAATATTATCAAAAACTGCAGATTTTTGCCAAATAATTTGAATCCGTATTATCTCTCGTGAAAAACGATTTATTCTTATCACAAAAGTCGTGATTCTAAAAGTACGGTGGCAGTTTAAGAACATGAATCTTGTCCTCTAAGAGTTCATAGTAACAGTTACAACTCCCAGAATTTGATCGCTTGAGTTTACGACGTTTTTGTTGAAGCATATTTCTGAACATTTGAAATATTGAAGTGGAGGTTCTTGACCAAGTTGTGGTGATTTTCCGTGTATTTCTTGAAAAAAGCCTCGACGTGGAGGTTTTTATGACTTTGATTAATAGTTTTGTTCCAAAAGAGACTCATCTCGTTGCAAGAATTTGAGATATGTTTGCTAAGGAGGAACTCGAAAATATTTGCGCTTGATTTTGTAAAAAATTTCCCTCGATTTTCAAAATTTACCTGCTGTATGAAATGTAAAACAAAAAGTGACAGAGTACCTGAGGGGATAGTAGCAAATTTGGGATGTTCTTAACAAAATACAAAGCAATAGTTATTCAACTTTCATGATTCTTAAATGAAATTATCTTCTTACCAAAGCTTCCTTTTTCCAAATGATTTTTTGATATTTTCGTCAGCAAAAACGCTATTTCACAAATTATTTTCTCCGTTTTTGCGTAGTTTAACATCAAAGCGTGTAACACAAGATCTCCACTGAGCACAGCATTTGCACATGAATTCGTGCATTACGAAGCAATAGTTTAATGTCGGTAAAATTCATTGTATTATCTTCCAAAAAACTATGTTAGTTGTCGAACTGATCACAAAGACATTATGATGTCATAGACTCCTACAACATGCCGATGAGCTAAATGTCGATCTGACAGCAAAGTGCGATCATTTCGTACTTTCATTGCTTTTCCAAAGCTGATGCCAGCGAGCCAGCCTGCGGTGGTCCCTCACATGTATGGCTTCTCGGCGGCGCTTTTAGCGCACAGTGATAAAAGCGCCGCCGAGAAACATATATAGGATTATGGGGTCATTTCCATCGAGTTCCATTATTGGGAAGGATCGTCAGGCCATCCTGTCGCTGGAGGAGGCCACCGCCAGCAACTCAAGCCTCGCCTTCGTTGACACGCGAACTGGTGGACACATGACCACAGGTCTGTGGGGGCAGCGTATCGAGAAATTGCTCTAAGATTTTCGCATGGTGACGATGAGTCATTTTAGAGCACTCCACTTGGTGTTCGAGCCTGTATTAGATCTCGTGAGGAGAGGTTCCTCGTACGTTAGAGTTTCTGTGAAATTTGGCATTCATAGAACAGTTTACCGGGACAAGAATGCTGTCAGTCTTTTGTGTGTAGTGCCCGGCTCGATCGAGCATTAACTTGACTTAGAGGCTATGGATGAGTTACTCCGTGGTGATCCGGGCACTCCAAGTGCTGACATCAAGTTATTGAATTTTGCTGCGCGAAAGTAAAGTACGGCTGAATTTAGGCCCTCTTAAGATCAAGAGGAAAACATGAAATGATTCTTTCCACAATGTCAGTCATTAATATCCTCGACGAAATTGTAAGCGATAAGCGAAAATATCACTTGAGCGTAGCTAAAAAATCACATTGATTGAATGCGAGTTAGTTACTGCAGTGTAACTATTGCAACTTAGCTTATTTGTGTAGCTGCGCATGATTGTAAAAATATTGAACAATTTCACAGAAAATCAATTACTTACTTCAAGGTTGAAGAGCTGCTTAAAAATCTACAACATTAACGTCCTTAAGGTTGAAGAGCTTGTTAAGAACTACTACATTACCCACTTAAAGGCCGAGTAGTTTTTAAAAACTGCCACACTAACAACTTGAAGGTTGAATAGTTTTTTAAAAAACTACTACTTACAACTTGAAGGTTGCAGAGGTTGTTAAAAACTACTACTCTTTAAATATATTACACAGAGAGGTAAAAAATTTCCTAAAGTGAGTAAATATTCTCTTGAAATGTTATCGATGAGATGATATCTTACGATAGTGAGGGAATACATTTAATTATAACGACGAATATTCGAATAACTTTCTAAGACATAAGATTCCATCTCTTCTTCTTGGAAGTTTAAAATATTCCGAGAGTGTTTCGAAAAATGAACAACTGAACTTCGTATAGAAATGATCTATTCAACGTTGATGGACGGAATTCACAAATTTTCGATACAGCAATTGGAAACTGAGTAACTGGCAAAAGCTTTTTGTGAAGAATGGAGCTACGAAAATATTATTGGACATATTTGAAATTATGTTACTATTGAGTTCTACAAATTCTCTAAAATATATGTACTTTTGCCGCAGAAATGTTCGGTGACAAAAGTCGATAATTTGCTTCATTTACTTGAAAAAAATCAGAATAATGTATTACATGAAAATTATTATCAAAATAAATAAATATTAACTTATTTAGTATGAATAATAATATTATTGTTAAACAATGCTGTTAAATTTCTAAATATTCAGTTTCTAAAGTCTGTAAGCATCATTTTTAAATTTTCAGAAAAACGAGAGAGTGGAAAGGGGAATTTGAGTCGGATTATAAACGCAGAATTAGTCATTTTTTGCTCCCTGCGAGGTATTATTGGAGCCAAGCATTGTTATTGAGCGAAGCAGTGTTATTGGAGCGAGGCAGTGTTATTGGAGCGAAGCAGTGTTATTGGAGCGAGGCAGTGTTATTGGAGCGAGGAAGTGTTATTGGAGCGAGGCAGTGTTATTGAAGCGAGGCGGTGTTGTTGGAGCGAGGCAGTGTTATTGGAGCGAAGCTGTGTTATTGGAGCGAGGCAGTGTTATTGGAGCGAGGCAGTGTTATTGGAGCGAGGCAGTGTTATTGGAGCGAGGCAGTGTTATTGGAGTGAGGCAGTGTTATTGGAGCGAGGCAGTGTTATTGGAGCCAAGCATTGTTATTGAGCGAAGCAGTGTTATTGGAGCGAGGCAGTGTTATTGGAGCGAGGCAGTGTTATTGGAGCGAGGCAGTGTTATTGGAGCGAGGCAGTGTTATTGGAGCGAAGCAGTGTTGTTGGAGCGAGGCAGTGTTATTGGAGCGAAGCAGTGTTATTGGAGCGAGGCAGTGTTATTGGAGCGAAGCAGTGTTGTTGGAGCGAGGCAGTGTTATTGGAGCGAGGAAGTGTTATTGGAGCGAGGCAGTGTTATTGGAGCGAGGCAGTGTTATTGGAGTGAGGCAGTGTTATTGGAGCGAGGCAGTGTTATTGGAGCGAGGCAGTGTTATTGGAGCGAGGCAGTGTTATTGGAGCGAGGCAGTGTTATTGGAGCGAGGCAGTGTTATTAGAGCGAGGCAGTGTTATTAGAGCGAGGCAGTGTTATTGGAGCGAGGCAGTGTTATTGGAGCGAAGCAGTGTTGTTGGAGCGAGGCAGTGTTATTAGAGCGAGGCAGTGTTATTGGAGCGAGGCAGTGTTATTGGAGCGAGGCAGTATTATTGGAGCGAGGCAGTGTTATTGGAGCGAGGCAGTGTTATTGGAGCGAGGCAGCGTTATTGGAGCGAGGCAGTGTTATTGGAGCGAGGCAGTGTTATTGTAGCGAGGCAGTGTTATTGGAGCGAGGCAGTGTTATTGGAGCGAGGCAGTGTTATTGGAGCGAGGCAGTGTTATTGGAGCGAGGCAGTGTTGTTGGAGCGAGGCAGCGTTATTGGAGCGAGGCAGTGTTATTGGAGCGAGGCAGTGTTATTGGAGCGAGGCAGTGTTATTGGAGCGAGGCAGTGTTATTGGAGCGAGGCAGTGTTATTAGAGCCAGGCAGTGTTATTGGAGCGAGGCAGTGTTATTGGAGCGAGGCAGCATTATTGGAGCGAGTCAATGTTATTGGAGCGAGGCAGTATTATTGGAGCGCGGCAGTATTATTGGAGCGCGGCAGTTTTATTGGAGCGAGGCAGTATTTTTGGAGCGAAGCATTTCTCAAGCCAAATGCAAAGTAAAGTCCAAGGGTGTCTTTATACTGCCAGTTAAACTTCGAAATTATTGCAAGGTAATTCTGAATGCGGTTATAAAGTGTACTACCTAGCAGGCCTTTCTCCTGAAGTACGATCATTTCAAATTCAATCCACCAGTTACTGTGTTCACTTGGTCATCGCTCGCTGTTTCTTGTGTATTTCGACAAAACGTCTCCTGTCAGAGCACGTACTGCAATGCTTTCTTTTCATGGTGAGAGAAACAAAATTTGACGCAGATAATTATTTAAAACATTTATGAAAAATTTGACGTTGGATTCTTGTGTCAAGAATGTGTGATAAATTTTTCCGCAGATGCAATCTCAGTGAGCATTGTCGGTGTCGAGCTCCGGGACCGCCGTTGAGTTAAACAGCTCTTGAATTTTTAACTCGTTTTCGAACAAGACCATTGGGCAGCATACTGTTGCCTCTTAGGGCTCAAAATTTTCAATACCGATGCACGATTTGCATTTTTCTCCTGTTTCTTTTGAGTTCTTAGACTTTCAATAGATATGCATGGATTGTTTTTTTCTACTGTTTCTTTCGAGTTCTTAGACTTTCAATAGATATGCGGGGATTGTTTTTTTTCTACTGTTTATTTTGAGTGCTTAGATTTTCAATTGATGTGCAAGGTTTGCCTTTTTCTACTGTTTCTGAGCAATAAAACCATCAATATGTAGAGTTACAGGATTTTCACTTTTTTGTGCTTTACTTCTGTGATAAGATCTTCAATTGAGTTGTAGGACTTACACTTTCTACAGTTTTCTCTTGGTACAAAGTTCTTCAATAGAGATGTACGATGAGCGTTTTCATGCATTTTGAGCAAACGTGGCTCGCTGGCCTCAAAATCGACATCTGAGCTGACACACCCACATGGAACTCATGGGTAAGAAAAAAGCACAGCTGCCAGACACGCGCAAGTGCTCCAGCGATGCGAAGCGGCCATTCAAATGCAGGTTGTTATTAATAAACTTACGTGGAAGAGTCAATATATTATTCCATTCTCATGAACTCGAACGGCTTGAATATCTATTAAAACAATGAATTCATTTTTCCTCCCTCTCACCATGGGCAAAATCCCCGGCAATATCTGCTTAAAAAATATCACCACTTGCATTGAAATAAATTGAAATCTTTTAGCATCGTTTGTGCCAGACTGACGCTCCACTGTGATGTGACTGGGATGGTCATGACCAGTAATGCCAGGTGCATGGTCTATAATACAGCCAAACGACCGATGTACGCGTCATCCCTGGGTTATTCATTCATTCCAAAGTAATCTGCTCTGCGTTGTGTCCTGTTCTAATCACGCTGTGTGTCTGATTAACATCATTATGAAGATTCATTGGTTTCTACGCAGATTTCTGACAACACTGGAGATAATACGTGATGAAGTTTAATTTATTGTGTTTCGCTTGTAATATTTTAAGACTATATCGAACCCTTAGTCAACGTTTCACAGGAGTTGCATTGCCTTTGCTGGAAGTGGTGTTTTGCCGAGCGCAGTGAAGGGTTCAAGTAAATTTATTGAAGCATCTATAGCATAATTTATTGAAGCGTTTATACCATGATATATTGAAACATCTAAAGCATTCACAGCGCCTTAAATTTTGGTGCTGGAACTTTTGCATAAACAATTTTACACGAGCATTTTGAACGCCGCTTGAGTCACCCTTGATAGTCTAAATGATTCGCGCCTTATTTTCCACTTTGTAACACTTTCTCGTGAGATTGATTTGGGCCACTTCACTTGGCTACGCTGAAGCCAGATTTCTTTCAGAGTCGAGGCTAGCTTCTAGAATTTAAGTGAATTAATAAACATTAAGCAATAATCGGTCCAAACAACAAATTAATTTTCCCAACCTCGTCTTTGTGTGGAACGTACATCAATATCTGTAATTTTGTAGATGTAACGTGATAATTAAGCTACGAATGATTTTGCACTTCTACAAGAGGCAAAAGGTCCGTGGAGTAGAGTGTGTTGAAACTAATTACATTTGGGACTCGAATTTTTTATGATGTTGGGAGAATAACGCACTTTGAGGTGGAACAGCTCTCTTGTTCCCGAGCGCGCGGGAATTTCTCTCGAATTTTGTAAAGACCGGCAGCCCTATAGTTCGGTGGAGCCTGCTTTGTATGCATTAAAAGCCACGATTTGCCGCCCAATATTTCTGTGTTCCCTGGTCTGTGGGAATTATCTTCCGCGAGTTAAGTCATAGAGATACATCCACTATTGCCAGAGCTGAGAGACTGTTCATTTCCGCTGAAAAATACCCCCGCCATATCTTCGACGTGGCCTCGGAACCAAAGTACAAGCACCGTAGGAATTATCTTTTTTTGTGAACTCAGGAGTGCTAAACTCATTGCAATGTCTGCCATATGTTCTTTTCGACGATTTGTTGCGAAAAATTACCGAGTACTCGAGCTGAAGAGCAGCTACTATTTCTGATTTTTCATTGGTTTACAGGGAGCATCATTTCAGTCCTCTGAATAAGTTATTCTCGCAGTACGCTCACTTATAATTACATTATTCATGCTCTTTGTGCATCCGGTTAGTCGTCAGTAGTATGTAGGCTGAATTCACGGATGCAGTCATCCAATGTTTATTTGTTTGGTGAACTGAAATATGATGACGTCCATAGGGGCCGAGCTCTTGTGCATACTCGAGTAGTTGAGCTACATTTATACAGTAGCTCACCGACGCCCGTACGTATCAATGACCTCATATGTTGAGTTCACTGAAGCCCTTATTTAACAATTTAACAATTTAACAATTTATTCACCACAAGTGACACAGCAATATCTCACAGTTTCTTAAGTCTAGTGCAATGGACATATTTAAGTATAGCTACTTGTGGGCCCGAATAAGTTCAGTGACTTCTAGAAGTATCCGAGTAGCGTCCGATAGTATTGCATTCAAGGATCCACACAATGTATTTAGAGTTCACTGACGCCCGTACGCATTTCAATGACCTGCTCGTATATTGAGTTCACTGACGTCCATATGTATCTGAGTAGCGCCTGCTACTTATGAGTTCGCTGAAGTTCTGGCGTTTCTTATTGGGCTCCTCACACATTGAGATCGCTGACGGCGTTATGTATCCCATTCAATTCTTTTAATATTGAGTTCAATGACATCATCACGTATCTTATTGACCTTCTTAAATGTGGAGTTCATTGACGTACATACGCATTGTAATTGTCATCTTGAATATTGGCTTCACTGACCTCCATACGTCTCTTATTGATCTTAAATGTTGAGTTCACTGAAGTCCTTTCGTATACACTTGGCCTTCTAAAATGCGGAGTTCACAAACGTGCATACGTATCTTAATGGTCACCGTAAATATTGAATTCACAGTAGTCCTAACACACATTATTGGTCTTGGTCTCTTTAAATATTGAGTCCGTTGAAGTCCACAAGCATCAGTTCTTAAGATATGACCTCGCTTGAAGGAAGACTGAAAATTTTTGAGAATGGATGAAATGCTACAACGCTTCGTCGAGCGGAAAATAGGCGTTGACAGGTTATGCAAACCTACCTTCGAATCAATATTGCTTCTACGTTCGAATAGTTTATGCAGTGAAAACGTGTGATTAGTGTTCAGAGTTCTTTGTTGCTTAGATGTCGCTCAGAGCGATGAAGGCTAGAATTGTGCCTTCTGCTATGTACTCCGGGCTTCTCTGTCATTTTGACCAGGAGGGTCGACAACTCAAGTGAAACTAGAGCATAACTCGGTTAACGATTCTTTTGTACGTGTGTCTCAATTCCTTCGCTCTCGAAGTTAAGCTCTTGAAAACCTGAGCTCTAGATCTGGGCTTTATTATCAAACATTTTAAGGCGTTGTAGCGATCAGCTGGCAGCATCAATTTTTCAAGTCGTCTTGACTTCGCAATTTTCAAGATTTAAAATGTTCCGAACCTTAACCTTTTGAGAATAACTTTGACGAAAGATCAAAGCTAAAAATTTTTTAAATTATGATTTCGACTTGGAATCTTTGAATAATTTGGCTCTTGAACGCATCTTCAAATCGTACGTGTATTTTGTAAAGTTGTGTAAGAAACACGCTCGATTTTCCTCACTTATTTTTTAACGGTATCATGCACGTAAACAAATCCAATATATGAAAGAGAATGTCACTAGTAAACCGTCATAGAGTTCCAGTTTTGATCGTTGAATATCACAACTTTCGTACTGACAAAAATGTTCCTTAAAGAAATTTTTCACCAGCAGTGGAGTGTCAAATTGAAATTTCAATCTTATGAGCCCACCCATCTATGAGAAACCAAAATATTTCAGCTCACGTAAATTGGTACAAATTTGTAAGGATCTGTGTCATATGGTGGGTGACCCGGGGATGTGTGTCTTGCAACGGCATGTTGCAGGTTTAAACCTGCGGAGAGGTTAATTACTGCAGGTGTGGACTTGCAGAGCTGGTAATTACTACAGGTGTGAACTCGCAGAGCTTGTAATTACTGCAGGTCTTGGCTTGCAGAGCTGCTTGGAAAACTAGGACTAACTGCTAGTCTGGGCGTGGGGAGCGTTTTGAAGTTCTAAAACTAAGGCTTGCTATGATACTATTTTGGACTTCCAGAGCCAATTTACTAGCTGCAAGCCCGGGCTTGGAAGACTTGGACCTACTGCAAGTCGGCGTTTGCAGAGGCGTCGGAAGTTGCCTTCGCTGCAGCGGCCGCCAACACAGTTAAACAATCCTCGAATGAGATTTGAACTTACATCTCTCTCGCTTACTGCAGTCTTGCAGCTTGCTTTACTGAGACAAAATATCGTCTGCATGCAGTACGATTTTTTTAATTCCGATCTTCTGTGGTTTATTTCTGCAAAGTGACTCAAATAATTGTAAGCTTTGAAGATATTATGTTTTCCCTTTACTTAATGAAACAGTGTTTCAAATAACTGTGAGTGAAAGATTTGCGCATAGATTTATAAATGAAAAAGGTGCTGTTACAACTGAAAGTATTTTTAAGAGCAATTAGTGCGATGCATTGAACATTTATTACGCCCACTCTACTTTTCTAATAATTTGCTTACTCTCCAGCTTAAATTTTGCTATTCTCAATGCAAACTGGACGCAGCTGAGTATTCACTAGTCCAGGGAAACCCTTCAGAAAAAGAAGTCTCTGTACGCTCGCTGTTATTCATTTTCTGAATGGTCTCCAGGTCATCGAAAGGGCAGAGATTTGGGGAAATCCCTCCGTTATTGCTCCGTGGAATCCCTCTGGTGCCCGTTTGGGAGCCTGGTCAAAATTCAAAGCGTTATGCCGGTGCCGCTGGAATCCGCCACCACCTTTCATTCCGGATCCGGAATTACTGGGATTTGGAGTAAAATACGTTCACAGAATATAAAGCCGTAATCAATACTAATAGTTTCTAACTCGAGCGTAAAATATTTTTATTACAGTACTGTGAATATTTGAGCCTGAAATGCTTGACTTCGAGGATTGATTCGTGAGCATTTACTGGATGCGTTGTAGTCAAGTGAACACCACTGCAGAAACTGAGTGATATTCACAGCTTTCGTTACGTTTGTGTAGGACTTCACGAGTATCAGTTTGTACTAATTTGTTAATCATTTACTATTCCATTTTTTAAATAAGTACAATTTATTGTTGATACAATCTCCTCGATAAAACGCAGCTTTCGCGACAACGATTTCTGCAGCCATTAACTGTGAGTCAAAAGTGGTGGACTCGAGACACATTTGATAGCGTGTCAACTTAGTTTTGGTTGATTTCTATACTTTAAGTAACTGTAGACAGGATAAGCTTTGCTGGCCTTGTGAGGTTAATTTAGGCGTGTCACAACTCATTTAGATCACGTTGAATACAGTTATTGATAAAGCAATCCGTGGGAAATTTATTTCACACTAATGAGGTGAGTGCATGAAGAATTTTAAAGTCAACCTAGGATGAAACACTCCCTCTCCAGTAATCAGGAGCAGTCTGTGGGTCTATGGTTTTCTCTAATCTATTATTTTACGTATTTTTCTAGTGAACATCCATTAATCAATCAATTAAGGAACATTTATTCATCAGGCACCAGCTCTCAAGCATCGTCGTGTAGTCAGAAATAATAAAAAAATATCTAACGGCACGATTCGACTCTTTTCTTGATTTTCTTTTAAAATGGAAAACTACAATTCAAACCAGACAGCGAGCGGTGACAGAGTTCAAACCAAACAGAGAGTGGACCCGAATAAAAGCGTGTATGTTGAAGTGCGCATGATCTCAGCTTGCATGACAAAGAAAGAAAGAAAGAAAGAAAAAAGAAAAAACTGTATTTCCAATAGAGATTGTACAATATTACAATCATTGGTTTTTAAATATCTTAAATTAATACACTTAAATGATACACACACATGAGTCTTGTAATACCCATGTCACTAGTCGAAAAGAAATGATTGAGGGCAATGTACTCCTAATCTTGCTTAATCTACATTTGATAATACATGTAATGATAATTATAAGAGATAGCACAATTTCATGGACGATGCATTTTCATTGTGGGGTGACAACACTTTTGACAATTTACATGTATATGACATAAAACTTCGCAATTATTGATGCCAGGAAATTAAATATGAATCGCTTGTTTCGGCCAATGTTCAAAAGTGTCATTTTAAGGAAGCATGAAAAAAAATATATAAATACATATCCATATACATATATATATATACGTACATATACATATACATATATATGTATCATACATACACACACACAAACATATATATATATATATATATGTATATATATATATATATATATATATATATATATATATATATATATATATATATATATATATATATATATATGCATACATACATATATGTACACATAAGCATGAGGACCAAGAAGATTATAAGTTTTGTATTTCTAATTCAACAATTTTAAAATAACGGTCGTTGGTTAATAAGCATTTTATTTAAATATATATGGATAATCGCACAACAAATGTATAGTTTGTACATGAATGCTTTACAATAATAAAGAGATAACGAGTTAGGTAATGTTACAAGTTGAGAGCGAACAAAAAAAAACATTATCTCTATTAAAATGCTAGTTGTCAGTCTAGTACACACATATGTGCACACATACATGTAAATATATACACATACACATGCACACACATACCCACGCACATACTTACACCAAACTCGTAAGCATACACAAATGCATTTCTATTCATCGAGGCAATTACAATACATACGAATTCTATAAAGTGTCATACGCATAGCGTGCACACGTACACATATACACCGTACACATATACACATAAGCATGTGCGCAAATATCAGCGTAATCAAATCAGTGTAAACCAGTATTCCAATCGGGGGAAACGGAAAAAATATCTTTTATTGTGGCATGAATTTTATAAAATTTCCGTACTGAAATTAGTGGCACAAAACAGTCTACCTAAGTCAGAAACATGAAAACGATTGTGGGACGTGAACAAGAAAGAAAACATTAATGTCCTATAAGGGTTTCATATTAGAATAAAATCACATTATCTTTGAAATATGACGCAAATTGTCTGCCATTGATAAACATACAGATGCACATGGGTATCACATTATTATAAGCATATAACTATAAGCATTAAAAGCATATTACTGCAGTATAAATGGATGATCACACAACGAATTTATTGTTTTATTTTTACATGGACGCTTCACAATTTCATATTAGAAAAAAATCACATTATCTTTGTAATATGGTGCAGAATGTCTGCAATTGATGAACACACACATATAGGTACCATGACGGTCTAGTTTAATGCTTGCAAAGAAACGGAGAGTGATGACATAAAATGCAACCTTCGACTGGTTTATCTACTCTAGTGCACACAGGTGTACATACACACATATACAAGTAAGCATGTTTGCAAATGGCAGCGTATAGGCAATCAAATCATAATACCTACGCATACTTCAAAACTGTTGTGTGATGTCTTGAATTTCAAGACAATGATCGGGAAAGATTGTTCAGCGATGGAGATACCAGGCAAATGAGATTCATCAATACTTATTCAGTATGTTCTGTAACTGAGAATTATTTTTGACTCACAAGATGACGAGACAAGATGACGACAAGAAAATTTTTTTTTGCCCAACGAAATCGTGGGCTGCTGATCCGTAAACAAACTTCATTTTCAAATTATATCTTCTTCGCGCTCGTTATTACGAACTCTCTCTCTCATGAGTAGAAATGGTGTATATTAAATGCATGATGAAAATTACCAGTTATAGACTCAATTATATACACCCGATAATGGAAATTTAGGCCTCTAGAAATGGGACCTTTGTCGGCTTGGTAAGATTGTAGACCGGTTTCATGAACAAGGTATAAATTTTATAGGAACAGCAGTGTAACCTACATAGCTGGCAGAATTGCTACCTATGCCATAATTTGGGCATAAGTGCGCTGTAGAAACATAATTACGAGAAAGCAACTCTATTACTCTAGCCATCATATGCATTGAGGGCTTATATTCGCATAAATAGTGCTGTATTTATTTCGTAGAAATACTCATTTGTTGCATTTCCTCCTTGCGTTTGACTCAGTTTAATCGTAGTGCATTCTTCTTTTCAATGAATGAGTTAAAGCCAATAGCTGAGACGGGCACACACAATTCAATCCTAAATTTAAAATTCTCCTGACATTTTCATTGCGAATTTGTCATTCCATACGAGCTATGGTCTCCGTTCTGGACTTGATAGTCCCTCTGCTGCAGTGAAGAGCAAAAATGAATGTAACGAAAGACTTACACCGCGAGCTTCGTCACTTGATTGATTGATGACCGCGTCCAAAGGAAAGTAATTGATTCGGCATAGAAGTGCAGGGAGTGGTCCTTTTACTCTAAGCAATGGACTTTAACTTTGGCGTCCGGAGCACGGAGGATCGCTTTGTGCTGCTGAGAACGTGACGAATTAATGCTCCTAGGCCATTATTAGGTGCTGAAATGCAAGGCAGTTGTCATGCACGACTGGGAAGACTGAACAATATATTCTTATGTGTCAGTGACGCTCCGGTGCTACCGAGTGTAGGTAGCAGCGGTACTGCACAGGCTAGACTGAATGTGTGTAGGGATGATTTTTTTCTCGGGCAAAGAAACTTAGCGGTTAAAATCGCTCCCTACGATGATAGTTCGAAGTCCCGTAGTGTGCGTTCGGGGTTTCTTCACGTTAGGAAATAGCCACAGCCCTCCAGTCGACACAACTGTTTCACATGGGTACCGGCTCGAAAGGGAGTAACCTTCGTAGTCGTTAGCTATAAGGCATTTTGAAAACCAATGTTCAAGATGATGTGTGTCAACTTGAATAGGTTGCAAAAAATATCAAGTTGGAGAAATTTTTTGAAAAATTGAGTATTAAGAAAAACATTGCTCGCATGAATGCAAATTTTTAGGTGTGAGCCATCAAATTCTTCAGGATTTGATTTTTTCTCGGGGAATTTGCGAACCAAAATGATTGAATGAAAAGATGAGTTTGTGTCTGTATGAATGGGCTTGACCTAGAATATGTTCCCTGATTGTTGAAATTTTAAGCACGTTTTTGTTTGTGCACCTGTAGAACGTATTTTTTTCCATTTGAACGCATTTGTATGTATGGGCTGGAAAACATTGGCCTTGAGACAGTTAATCCCCCTCCAACCCCTCCTCACCCGCTCAATTTTTGAGAGTTTTCATAAAGAAATATTCAAACTTTAACTCTTGTCTGCTATATAAATTCCCGTTTGAAATTACGCGAGTAGAAACCCTACAATTTAGTTAAATTTCTAGTAGAATATTCATCCGTATAATGGTCATTTATTAAACTTCAGTAAAATTTAGACAAGTTCCCGAAATCCTCAACTGTTTTTTCAATGTTTTTCATATCATGTTTGGTGACGCATTTTAAGGCCTTATGATCTACTACACCCGTTCGTTTCTCATTACGATTATTCATGACAGATGTAGTAACAGTATTTGCTGTATGCTATGTCTTATTCACGGCTTCCGACATGAGAAAATTTTGTTCACCAGCACCTTTAAACAGTAATTAACGGCTTTTAGTAAATTATATAATTTACATCATGAATGAGATTTTCTACAAACCGAAAGATTCTATTATTTTCCAGATTATATTTTACAGTTGAAAGCTTTTTAGCACATTCACTGAAGATGAATTTCGTCATGCTCGTTATTTTAGTGTTGATGCTGGCAAGCTCAATTCAACGAACGAACAAATCAAGTGCACAACGAACCAATATTTCCAACACATGCTCAGAGGACTTAGGTTATTTAAACGCGCGTCCGACTCTCGAGTTTTTGCAGAAATACATCTCAGTCAATGAATTTTCAAGAGTTGTGCTCGTCGTCAGCGGCCACTGCTATGGTAAGAGCAGCGTTCCACTCATGCGAGGTGTCCATGTTTTGACTAGAGCATATTTTTTAAACTATGTACTTTGTTTTCAAGTATTGTACATTTTCGTTACCATTCTAGTTTTTTAAACATAGTATGTTGTTCTTAAACACCGGATGTTGTTGTGTATGCATTTTTAAAACATTTTACGTGATTTTTAAACATAATGTATGGTATTCTTAAACATTGCAGGTTGTTTTCAAACATTTTATAAGATTTTTAAACATTGTATGTTGTTTTTAATCTTTATACGTGGATAATAAACATTGTTGGTTTTTTAAACATTGTACTTTGCTCATAAACATTGTATGTTGTTTTTAAACATTGTACATTGGTTTAAAATTTCACGAACTTTAGGTTGAGACACGTTCAACATCGCATCCTTCAGATTGAAACATGTTCAACATCTCATTATTCAGATTGTGACATTCATGACATGCTTCGTCGCACATATCTCTGTTCAGATGACTTCTTACGTCGCATTTTCCTGCTGGGGTTCTACACGTCAGTGGTGCCGGGGGGATGGGAGGATAGCTACCTGGACGACTACCTCCTCGCTGCCGGAGACGAGCCCTGGAACAAGTCTTGCTTGTTTGTCCAGCTCTTCAGTTCTGCCTTCGTGTATCCAGTCATGGTGGAGCTAAGTTTTCTAAAGTTTGACTCTTTTCTGTAGATTTTCAAAAATATTCATCTGTAAATGCTCTAACGACCTGGTGGTTTTGAAAAACCTGAATCTAAAACCTTTTCTTTACAGGTGGGCTTAAAAATTTTCATCTGTAAAAACCTTACCGACAATGTGGTGTGAAAAATTGCATCTGCTAACTCCTTTGACCTCTCGTGGGAATAAAAACTTAATATCTGTAAGCTCCTTTAGCGTCTTAGGGATTTAAAAATTTGCTTCTGTAACCAGCTCTAATATATTTAATTTCATGTCTACCTTGTACTTTTATGAATTTTCTTCGAGGTGTACGGGCAGTTCCTTTCTCATTCTTGTGTTAGTGACAACCTGACGTCAGTGCCAGTCAAATAAAGATGATCGTAATGACAGTAACATGAAAGAAAATTATAACAGGAAAAGGGGTACAATTGGAATTACGTGTTCATAAGCACATGCTTTGTGTTTTTTTGCTCGTCGAAATACATAGGCGTTACAACTGAGCGTAATAGTTCAAAAGTCTCTTAAAAATTACCTGAATACAACTCTTAATTTCATACAAGGCATTTTCAGAAGTCTTATTTGATTTGCAGGATTTACTCAACATTTGTGTCAAGTTTTAAAATTATTTTATGTTTGAAATTTAACGTTTCATCTGTGACTGCCGAATATAGTCGACTGTACTATATTGCCTTTGCTTATTTTTATAAACCTGCATGAAATTAGAAGTGATATTCGGGAACCTCTCTGACAGGTTCTGTGCTACTTTCTTATTTCTTTTTTGCAAATTTTAGAAGTTCGTGCTCAACAAGAGGACGTTTTACATTCATTCATAGTCATCAGGAATGACAATTGATTAGTTCATGGGTTATTAAGCTTATTTTTCTTCATTGAATTAAAATGTGCTTCTAAACGAAGGAATGCTTCCTTTCCCAAAAAATTAGTTTCTTTAAAATTGCTTTTGTTCCTTGTATGTAGTATTTCATAACTACCAGTTTACGTCAATTTATGTGCCATTCATGATTGTAATTTAGAAGGCAGCACAATTTACTGTCGATATATTCTTCTCGATGAAAATCAAATTTTGCGACAACGATACCTGTAGCCGTCAACTGTTAACTTATGAACGTATATTTTTCTCATTTTTGAATTTCTTGGCCCAAGCGTTTCCTTTTGTACGCTTCTGTTAAATTGATCACGTCTTGAGATTTATTCTTCTTGTTGATAATAAAATTTCACGACAACGATATCTGCAGCTATAAGCTTTTAACGTTATGCACCTGTATTTCTACCATTTTTTGAATTCCCAGTGCTTCTTTTAATGACGTTTCTGTTAAAATTAATCAGGTTTTGATTCGTTCTTCCATAGCATCCTGAACTCCCTTGGCTGGTATTGGGAAGGTCATTCCCTGCGTCAGTTCAGCAAATCAGACTTCCCGTCAATAATCAGGTAAAAATTATCCACAAATTTTTTCATTTCTCCATTGTAACACGAACGCAACTTTCAAATGCCATGAAAAATTACTATTTCTCTATTCGACAAGTGAAACTATTTTAATCCAAGCTCTCGAAAAAATTGTGCTAAGGAACGTTAGACGTGCTTTATAGAAGTTGTGAACAAAAAATGAGGTAGGAAGATGTAAGAATGCGTTCTTTTTTATGTACGACAAAAGATAATATTTCTAATTATTAAATTTCAACATTCTAATACGATCATATATTTAGTTTGAACTTTGTGGGATGTAACGAGAAATAATGTTATTAAACGGGGTAACCCTATAAAATAATTGCTTTAGCGTTAAACTCTTATTACTGGAAAGTAACTCAAAAGTGGCGAACTGATCTAGAGCAGAGGTTCCCAACCAGGGGTGTTCACACCCCCTGAGGGTGCGAGAAAAGGCCAGGTTTATATTGGGATATTGGCTATATGCTGAAATCTTTCTTTCAGGGGTTGCGAGCAGGGTTGCCAGATGAATCCGTCAGTTCATGGCCACATTTTACGAAAAATGATGGCCAAAATGGCCACTACAAAATATATAGACATTTTTTTAATTTAAAAATCACAATACTAATGACTTTTTTTACTCAATTTGACAATATTATGACGAAAGAGATGTTGCACGTCTTCTGTTTCTTGAATGGTGCGATGTTTTTAAAAATGGGCAAGTGAATTTCTCATGGCCACGGCGTTCAAAAAATGGCCAATTTTGTGTAAATTGGCCAAACAATGGTGAATCTGGGAACCCTGGTTGCGAGGCTCGAATGGAATTTCTTTAAGGTTGCGGGGCAAAACACGGTTGGGAACCCTTGCTCTAGAGGCACATCGACCTCACACTATAAGCGAGAAGTTGTCCATTCAAAAGAAGGAATGAATAAGAATATCGCGTGTTCCCAGATGATATATGGCGTTGCTACCTTGTCAGTGCTTTTAAAAAAGTGACTGTTAAAGGATTAATAGCTAATTTCATGAGAAAGGTCATCAAGTAGCTAAAAATGTTCACTAGCCAGCTTAGAATACGATTTGAGAAGATTATTTACTCAGGTCAAATTCAATGCAATGAGCTATAGTTTTAGTGACAATTTTTATCGCATTGCATTTGAACTTTCTGCTATGATTCAAACGATAGTTTTTGGGATTCTTATGGAGAATTTCAAGATTCTAAATATAATTATTCCGACGGTAACTTAACTATGCATTTGAAAATTTATTTATACGTTAATTTGAATATTTATCCTATAATCTCAGATATTCTTGTGGTAATACTTTCAATTTGACACGACAATCCAATCTCATTTTACAATGAAAATTATACCTTCATAAGTATTGCTGTCTCAATTCATTCAGTTTCCAAGCCAAGTAAAATAATACCGTGTTATAAGTCATCTGAATGAATTTCCTCAGTAATAACTTATTAGCTTTTTCCATCTAAGGTTAGCTACAAAACAATACCTGCTCGTTGCAGGTCGTGTTTGCGATCTTCAAAGAACACTTGCCATCGACGACTACGTCTGTGTTTACAGACATCACTGAAGACTTGCCAGGTCTTGCTCGAAGAGCCGTAGACGGAGTTCAAAGGGACGCAGAAGCAGCTTCTGCTGCAGAGAGAGTCAAAGGAGACAGTGCAGAGCGAGACCAAGGAGTCGATTCCAGACGCAGACAAAAAAGGGGGAACGAAGAAGATGCAAGATCTGACGAAAAATACGAGAACGAATTCGGTAAAAAGAACAGAAGAGGTCGAAGCACAGGCGGAATGTTAGGCGACACAGCTGACGCTTTCGGAGGAGAGAACCTCGCTCTTGGGAAAAATGTTCTCAGAAAATTAGAACAAGAAGAAGCTGGAAACCTACGAGAAGGTGAAACGGGCACGTCATCTGGTGTTTTTCTAGTCACTGAAGAGGTTGAGGCACCGTTTTATGCTTTAAAGCAAGAGGCTAAGCTGAATCTTGGCAGCTTTGACAGTGGCAGCACAAATGGTGAGATTGAAAGCCATCAATTGAAATTGAGAGCCATCAATAAAATTGGTGGCTCTAAATGTACTCGGGGAAAACCAAGTGGTACAGTAACTAGGGAACTAAAAGCGCAAATAATTGAAACATTCGTTACAGCCAGTGGTACAAAATGGAATGCTGCAAGTGAGGTAGGAAGTGATGCAGCAAGTGGGATAGGACGAAATGTAGAAAGTGGGGCAGGAAGTGATGCAGCAAGTGTCACAGGAAGTGATGTAGCAAGTGGGGTAGTAAGTGATGCAGCAAGTGGAACAAGAAGTGATGAACCAAGTGGAACAAGAAGTGATGAACTAAGTGTAACAAGAAGTAATGCAGCGAGTGTGGTAGTAAGTGATGCAGCAAGAAAAACCAGAAATGTCGCAGCGAGCAGAATGAGCAATGATGTGGAACGTAAAGAAGAAAGTAAGGCAAGAATGGGTAAAGCTATGGAAAAAGCTTTGGGAACTGAAGAAAACTATGCAGGGTTCACGGTAGAGCTCTGGGAGTCCTACACCGTGACGAATGAGACTCCTGTAGCGAAGAAACGAATACTGCAGTGGGTGAGTGCGTTATTATAGCTTCGCGTATTTTTTTAAAACTTTGGCAATAAAAGAGCAGCATTTTACTTAGTCCTTAAGTTATTGGCAAAGCAACGAGGGAGGCAATAAGTGCCAGTGAGTTTTCGCTCATTTCCTTCGGCGAAGCATCTTTCAAACTGCAGGCTAGAAAAACATGTTCTTATTTTTTCCGGCTTTACGTTCTTTTGCTGAGGCAGCAAGACCCCGACGACGTCTAAATCGCATTGTTCGTAATACTTATTCATTCTAGTGATCTTAAGTTACTGATTTTCCTCCACTGCTTTAGTATTTTAGCTCGGCAAGCGGCAAATCAAGCAATATCGAGTGTTGCACGTTCTTAGTCACGGCAAGACCGCTGTTTTCTAAAAGATATGAGAACTTCGTTTAAATTTCCTTGGAATTTTAACTCTTTGAATTTTTAGCTCCACATAGCATTATTTTACGTAAAACTCCACATATTAGCTGGTGAACGCTGCGGGAGTTTGTTCTTTCATGCAGATTAATTCTGCTGAAGCGTACGAAATGTTGGGTTTGAATGAATATTTGATCGGTGAGTGAGTAAATGGGACGTGGTCAGAATGCACAAATTTATTTTCTCAAACAAAAAAAAAAAATGAAATTAATCGCAAAAACCTTACGCGCATTGCAGAGAATAAACATTCAAATCCATCGAGATTGTGAAATGGGATTTTTAGATCGTCTTTAAATACGAAACATAAACAAAAAAGCAGTTCAAAGTTAGCATATTTTACCAAAAATACACTCAGAACTTCTGTAGTTCTGCTATGTATACCGACATTTGGTTATTGTAGACAAATTACTGTAAGAATAGCGGGGTAAAACTTGAGTTCGTTTTCGAAGGCACTAGAAATACTAACGATAATATCTAAAGCAAAATATTCGAATTATATTTAAACATGGTAGGATTAAGTTTGATCGCGTAAAAGTGTAGTGAGACAATAATCCCGGCTAATATATTTTCCCACGTTCTAAGTTTTTTCCACAATTCTCAAGCAAAGATCTAAAATTCTTATAGAACAAGCTGCGTCATTCCTATTTCCTGGCGAATAATCGATGCAGCTTCTCAAAGGCTTTCTGCAATTCAGCGCAGAGAACGTAGTTTAGGGTCTGTTTAGAGTCTGACATTGAGCCAGTAGTTCTTGCAGCTGTGAAGCGATTGTCACAACTTGCAGTTCATTGCAGCAAGAACTAAATACACGCTACTGCAGTACTGGAGACTCCATGAATAAAAGGGAGTCAAGTTACTCATTACAGTTCGATGCTTCTCTGTGGAATTCACTGTATGAATTACTGCAGTGTTAGGCGAAGAAAGCATCAGAAAAGCAGATTAAATTGTATCACTTCCGTAGGGGATCAGCAGTACAACTTTCGTGGGAGTGTAGCAGGGCATAATGAATCTACTCTTACAAAAGATGTGTAATTTGCCTCTCCCTCTCTCCTACAGACCCCATCAGCTCCTCTGCCACAGATATCTCACAACTTGTCAGAGCGGCGAATGGATCTACTGGGAGCAAAGCTGACGTGTATCACGGAACAGGTCCAGTTCTATGCATAGCTATCATGCCTAAAAATCTTATTTGCAGGCCATTTATAGGGTAACAATAGCCCTATTCAGATGATATCCTTGTTTAAAAATTATTTTTTTCCAAGTTATTTATAGCGTGATTATGAAGCTTTAATCGTGATCTCATTAGACGAAATTTGCATTCTCAGTTCCCAGTTGCTCAGAGTTGTTCTCAGCGTACGTGGTACCCTTCGAAGAGCTGCTTTAGTTGTACAATATTCGTGTTAGTATTGAGTATATTTTTTTGTATAATTTTTAGTTAGTAGTATTACATTTTTTAGCTATCGAGAAGGGTTCCTTAGCGATGATCTCGCTCCACAGACGAGAACTGATTGGCACTTGACGCCTTAATTGAATAATGTCTCCCGGACAGAGCTGAACTGAATTGAATAATGTCTCCCGGACAGAACTGAACTGAATTGAATAATGTCTCCCGGACAGAGCTGAACTGAATTGAATACTGTCTCCCGGACAGAACTGAACTGAATTGAATAATGTCTCCCGGACAGAACTGAACTGAATTGAATAATGTCTCCTGCACAGAACTGAACTGAAATGAATAATGTCTCCTGCACAGAACTGAACTGAATTGAATGATCTCTTCCGGACAGAACTGAACTGAATTGAATAATGTCTCCTGCACAGAACTGAACTGAATTGAATAATGTCTCCTGCACAGAACTGAACTGAATTGAATGATGTCTCCTGCACAGAACTGAACTGAATTGAATAATGTCTCCTGCACAGAACTGAACTGAATTGAATAATGTCTCCTGCACAGAACTGAACTGAATTGAATAATGTCTCCTGCACAGAACTGAACTGAATTGAATAATGTCTCCTGCACAGAACTGAACTGAATTGAATAATGTCTCCTGCACAGAACTGAACTGAATTGAATAATGTCTCCTGCACAGAACTGAACTGAATTGAATGATGTCTTCCGGACAGAACTGAACTGAATTGAATAATGTCTCCCGCACAGAACTGAACTGAATTGAATAATGTCTCCTGCACAGAACTGAACTGAATTGAATAATGTCTCCTGCACAGAACTGAACTGAATTGAATAATGTCTCCTGCACAGAACTGAACTGAATTGAATAATGTCTCCTGCACAGAACTGAACTGAATTGAATGATGTCTTCCGGACAGAACTGAACTGAATTGAATAATGTCTCCCGCACAGAACTGAAGTGAATTGAATAATGTCTCCTGCACAGAACTGAACTGAATTGAATAATGTCTCCTGCACAGAACTGAACTGAATTGAATAATGTCTCCTGCACAGAACTGAACTGAATTGAATAATGTCTTCCGGACAGAACTGAACTGAATTGAATAATGTCTCCCAGACAGAACTGAACTGAATTGAATGATATCTCCCAGACAGAACTGAACTGAATTGAATAATGTCTCCCAGACAGAACTGAACTGAATTGAATAATGTCTCCCAGACAGAACTGAACTGAATTGAATAATGTCTCCCAGACAGAACTGAACTGAATTGAATAATGTCTCCCAGACAGAACTGAACTGAATTGAATAATGTCTCCCATACAGAACTGAACTGAATTGAATAATGTCTCCCGCACAGAACTGAACTGAATTGAATAATGTCTCCCATACAGAACTGAACTGAATTGAATAATGTCTCCCAGACAGAACTGAACTGAATTGAATAATGTCTCCCATACAGAACTGAACTGAATTGAATGATGTCTCCTGCACAGAACTGAACTGAATTGAATGATGTTTTCCGGACAGAACTGAATTGAATTAAATAATGTCTCCCGGACAGAACTTGAAAATCTCTACAATGCGCATTCTAACCCCAAATGAAGTTAATCTCTTCTGCTGTGAGTTTGGTGTTCACATTTTTTAAATTAAAATTCGGAATTGATGATCCAAGTCAGCTACCGTCGATTTCCTGAATGCTCGACTTTCAAACGTCAGCGTGTTCATTGTTGAATAGTCAACACTTACGCCGATTGCAAATTTTATGTTCGAGTGAGAGCTTTATAAAAACAAAGTACAAAAAAATTAAAAACAAGATCCGTACTTATTTTGAAAGATTTGACAGATTTATTCACCACAAGCATTTACATTAATATAAATGAGATACATGAATATGCTTGACATTTAGCTACCGCCAACATTAGTATTGTGAGATAAGAGAGCAACGAAGCTTTTATGGCAACTAATGAGGAGATGAACGAAATCCGAAGTAACGTAAATTATCACTTAATAAATTTATTTCTCTGAAGTAGAACTTGTTGAGCAAAAGTAAGTGCAAAACTGAGAGTAAATATAATTTGACAGTCGGGCTAATGTTTTCATCATACACACCTACATATACTCGTATTTACATACATACACAAGGATACACATGTACTCATATTTTACTAATACCATATTCAGATCGACCGGTAGTTGTTGCTAGCCGAACCCTGTTGCAATTCCATGATCCGTGAGCTCAAATAACATCTCTCAATTGCTCGACTTTGATCGCTGGTCAATAAAAACAGTTTCCATCCGTGCATCGAGTGTTTAAAGCATCTCTGGTCTTCCAGCAAGCCCCTGGAGTGCATGTTGAAGAGGCTGCTGGAGGGCAGTGGATCATCTTCGGCTGGGTCATCGACCTGGTGAGGGCTCTCCAGGGGACCATGAATTTCACGTGAGAAACAATGCATTTTACAAGTTGAAGCCTGATGTTGTAGACTGATAGATAAGATTGTGTCAAGTAGATTGGACAGATAGCCCTCCAGAAGACTATGAATTTCACGTGAGAAACAATGCAGTTTACAGGTTGAAGCTTGATGGATAAGATTAAGTGTGGTGTGGATTTGACAGGAAATCCTTCAGGGTACCATGAATTTTACGTGAGAAGCAATGCAGATTGTAGAATGGTGGATACGATTGTAAGTGTCAAGTAGATTCGACAAGAAGTCCTCCAGAAGGCAGTGAATTTGAAGTAAGAAACTATACAGATTGTAGAATGGTGGATAAGCTTGTACATGCTGAGTAGATTGGAAGGTATTCCTCTAGGGAACCATGAATTTTACTTGACATATGTTAAATTAAAATTAGCGCCGTAAAAAATGACCATATTGAAAAATGAATTAAGCTATTAATTCAAAGAGATCAGTTTCTGGCTACGAAATGAAAAAAAAAATATTAGCAATGGTAAAATAAATGAAAAAGAGGCTAATAGCTAGTAAACAACTATAAGAAGCTTCTTGCGTCATCTTCTATTTTTAATCCATGTAAGTTTATTTTACACAGGTGGTACCTATTTCACCGGCAGATTGTGCTCCCTTTTGCTATACGAAGCTTGTGCAGCCCAAGAGGCAAACTTGCCAAAAACTAGTTCCTGGAGATTTGTAACTACTGTTTTTTTCACTAAGTAGCCAGTAATAATTTTTTTTCTGAAGGCTTCATAGTTGATTTTTGCCTGGTAACCTGTGCTGTGTGAGAGAAGAGGGTTACTCCGGTTTCACTTTCTCTTCGTTCGGAAACTTTAAAAACGACGTGTTCGCTCGTTTGGGTATACGCGTCTGATACGAGCATATGTTAATTGCAGAGGAAATAATGTTTGGTGTTCAAATTCTCACCACTGTACAATGTTTATTATTAAATATAAGCTCTAAAAATATTGATTGGGAATTCATATTTGACGTGAAATATGGATATTTAAGAATATAAACTATAGAGATTACTATAAAATTAATTCCTCGTAACTTCCTTCAGTGTACCTGGAGGTTGCTTTTCTGGCCGAACTGTGCATAGAGTCAACGAACATTTAAAAATGGACACTTAGTTGATATAATTGTTTTACAACCACACGAATCTAACCAAGTGTTAATAACAGTTATAAATTGGATTGTAATTGAAAAATTCTTTTCAAATAAGCTACAATATATGACATCTAGATAGCGAACAACTCCAAGAGTCCCAATTCGCATCGTTCTATGCATAACCATCACGCCTACAAAAACTACCAAATTGACCACAAGAATTTCATCCATCTGCTCAATTTTGCAGCTGTCTTCTACGTAGAACAGTGGCTTCTGGTGCTGTGTTTGCAGGTGCTCTCTAGTGAGGCCACCAGACCGGGAGTTCGGAGCGCTGTCCGAGGAGGGCGTGTGGTCCGGCATGGTGGGGGAGGTGAGCAGCGGCAGGGCGGACATCATCGTGGCGTCCCTCGACAACACTCTCGCCAGGTCTGACGCGGTCGACTTCCTTATCTCCATTGACGTCACCGGGTGCGGCTCATGTTGCGTAGTGTTGCAGTTGCTTCTTAATTGTTGCTTTTAAACTCAATAGTTGACGTTGCAGCTCAATTTTTGCTTAATTTATCGCAGTTGAAGTTCAATTGTTGCTTAATTGAGGCAGTTGGAGCTCAATTGCTTTGCATTAATTGTAACAATGTTCATGCTGTTATGAAAAACGCGCAACTTTCTTATGCGTCATATTTTCTAATCTTTCTACTCGTCCTATTTTATGTTATTAAAAACACAATTATTCATGATCATCCGGGAGAATGAGAGAAAATATATTGGAACCTACTCTATGTTTACAGCATGAAACAAATCGGTACTCAGAGCTTCTTCATGTTATGCTCGTCCCACCGTTCAGATCATCAGCGGTATTTCATGAACGAACACTAGAATGTAGCTATCATCCGGTATTCTGCATTCACAACTTATTCGGACGACGAGGTTTCTTATAGATGATCGACGGACGGTATCGTGTAAACAAACACTGAAATTTTCCTTACGTGTGACTCTAAAACGTTCGCGAGGCTGCTTAGACGATCAACGGCATCGTGCAATCAAACACTGAAATTTCTCTAAAACGGTCGCGCCTGCAGCTTCATCATGGTGACGCGCCCGACTGACCAGATGGGGTCGGCATGGACGAACTACACGAGCGAGTTCAGTGGCGGCGTTTGGGGGTGTCTGGTAGCCTTGGTGGGTCTCGGCTGCGTTGTGATCTACGCCACCCGCTCCTGTAGCCCCTGCGAGCGCCACACGGACGTCTCTTTTGCTGAGGCCTGCACCACTGCCATCGCTGCCATCGCTTCACAGAGTGAGGAAATTGAACTATATGTGAAATTTGATTATTTTTGGAAGATCACTACTATTATTACTGCTATCGCTTCATAGAGTGATAAAATTGAACTATCTGTGAAATTTGATTATTTTTGGAAGATCACTATTATTATTGATGCCATCGCTTCACAGAGTGAGAAAATTGAACTATCTGTGAAATTTGATTATTTTTGGAAAATCACTATTATTATTGATGCCATCGCTTCACAGAGTGAGAAAATTGAACTATCTGTGAAATTTGATTATTTTAGGAAGATCACTATTATTATTGCTGCTATCGCTTCGCAGAGTACGAAAATAGTACGAAAATAGTACGAAATCTGTGGAATTTGATTATTTTTGGAAGATCACTCTCACTATTGCTGCCATCGCTTCGCAGAGTTAGAAAATACTGAAATTTGATTATTTTGGTAAGATCATTGATATAATTTGTGTCTGTGTCTTATGACATTCTTTCATCATCAAGTGGAAATGATTCACGTCTGTGTGAATTTGAAATGAAAACTCCGTTTTCCAGATCGCTCATGAAAGAACCGTTCAAAGCTCAATAACTAAAGAGTAATTATCAATTCTCGAAGCTTTTTTTAAGGGTAAATAGTGTCTTATTCATATGTGAGGGATAAAATAAGTGACTAATAGTGAGGGCTAAAAAAGTCTTATTCAAGTTATTTCAACTGTTATTTGAAATTCAGGAGAATGTTTACGCTATGACAATACATTTTCAATTTTCCACCGCTAATGTGAGTATTTTTAAACCTATATTTATAATGTATTATTTGTTTGTTATTATAGCCACCACTTGAGACGAGATTTACTATGTTTGGGCTGGGAGTGACTGTCGACAATACCGGCGTCATTATTGTTTTATTTATATATCGTAATGGCTCCTACGATAATATAGTTTAAAATAAAATAAAAATAAATTATAGTTTTTGAGAGCTGGAGACAAGCCTACGGAGCAGTCAAACATACAGCTACTTCCGTGCGTCTTCCGTCTCAAATGTTCAGTTCATGTTATACGATGTTTCATCTAAACCAAGTTACAAACGCATGGATTGAAGCGCATGGTTGCCTTTGAATTTTGCATCTTTCTCCGCGCTTAAATTCGTGTTCCTTGTTAATAATGACTATTAACCGTGTTGACAGTGATTTTGTTAGCAAGAGACATACTTTTTATGAAATTTTAATGACCACTGCCGTCGATTTTCCAAGCGTGATCTTTATTTGAACCGAAAGCATTGTCCTGTAGGTCGAAGTAATCTTTATGTTCACTGCACACTAATCAGGTTCCGTCACCTGCTTGTGCGCCGATTCCTGTTGTAGAAGCGGGAAAGTTTTTCTGTCGATTTGACTCTGTTGTGCACTGTTTCTCGCGTCAAAATTATCGAGTTTGAATTTTTCAGTAAAATTTGAGCAATGAGCTTCTGGAAGCTCTGCAGGGCTACCCGATGCTTAGAGCTCAAATATTATAATATTTTATCTAAGCATTTAAGGATTAATTATCTGTATAGCCACAAATAATTATTCACAGGCACAAATAATTATTGGTAAAATGGTCTAGCCTGAGGATTTGGGCTAAAAAACACGAATTTCTGCTACCGGCTGTTCCGCTACGATGACGGGAATCGGTAAGAAATCTGGACACTGGAAATGAAATTTCTCATGACAAACTCGCGTTGCAGGCTACGACAGCGCAACCACCGCAACCAGCGCACGCACCGCCTGGCTCACGCTGCTCCTGACAGCCGTGGTGGTGTCGGCGCACTACAACTGCTGGCTCTACTCTACCCTCACCGTCATAGTTCCAGGATATCCTTTTGATGGATTTCAGTCTCTTCTCGACAAAAAAACTTACACACTCGGAATTGTTAAAGGATTTTCAATTGAAACTGAACTCAAGGTAAGAACTTAGGTAGTCTGTGATGATTTATCTGAATCGTGGTTGGTACAGTTTTGGATGTCATTTCGATGTCATTTGAGTGTGTTTAAAAGCTTCCTGCTTCATATGTCATTATGTGAGGATCAAAAACGATCGTTTCCTTTTGGATTAAATCTATGTTTTTTTTTATGCAGGAAAGCAAAGACAAAATGATTCAGCGAGTGTGGAATGAATTAGTCAGACCACGTGGACTTTTGTCCAATGTTCAAGAGGGCCTTCAGAAGGTGAGACGCTGCCAATATTTTCATTGTACGAATTAGCTGATCGATGTTGTTGAAAGTTCTCACCTAATTCTTCCAAAGCTGAATGATTTATTCACTAACATGGTTGTTCACATTAATTAGAGAACATGAAAATCCTAATCGGTGAGCCAGTTAATACCTTTGTTGGTAACACATAATGAATGTCAAAAAATTTTGAATCACATTTTCATTTCGGTTCCACAGGCTCGAGAGGAAGGATTCGTTTTTTTAATCATAGAATCGGAATTTTACGGCAGCGACATCAACCCGTGCGACTTCACTGTGCTGCCAAGAAATTTCTTCAAATTCCCATCCGGGTTTGCTGTTAAGAAAGGGTCGCCTCTGGGGCCCATTTTTAACAAAGCGTGAGTTTGGGAACGATCGAGAGTGAAGTGATCGTCGTAATGATCTTCGTTTTTATGAAAGATCTAAGTGATCTTCGTGATCTTCGTTGTATGCACTTGTTCAGTGTCAGGGAGTTCGAAACCAATGGAATATATTCGGAAGAATTTGAACATAATCACAATCATATGATAGTTAAAGCGTATTGGCCTTGAAGGTAATTGTTGTGTAATTACTTTCGATGAAACCAGAGAAGCGAACGTTTGATAAAAAATGCTAATTTTTCTGCAAAGCGAGAAATTTACTTTTAGGTGCTACATATATTTTATTCCTTCGGAAACTTTGTAAATTTTGGGTTCGTAGTACGACTCGAATGATTTTGTTTCGTATTGAAAGACTGAATATCCCTCCATGCATTCAATTTTTCCTTCTACTTTTCAGTGGGAATTCTCATATTCGTAATCTTAATGCATTCAGTATAGTTTCTGTTTCAGTTCTTAGATATAAGGATGCTTAACTCCATTTCATAAAATTTTGGAATACTATACCCTGCCCTTGCTTACCTCCCCACATTCGAACTCCCATTAAACAATGCACATGAAGGACAAAATGTTCCACTTAGAGTAAATGTATTGGCGAAAATAACTCGAAAAAAGGTTGTGGTTTTGCCTTAGTGCCGACGTCAGTCCACACTGTAGAAACTATATTCTTGCATCAAAAACAGTTGTCTTGTTCCATTACAGCCTCATCAAGGCGATGTTCTTGTTCCATTACAGCCTCATCCAGGCGATGTTCTTATTCCATTACAGCCTCATCCAGGCGATATTCTTGTTCCAATACAGCCTCATCCAGGCGATGTTCTCGTTCAATTACAGCCTCACCCATGCTATGTTCTTGTTTAATTACAGCCTCATCCAGGCGATGTTCTTGTTCCATTAGAGCCTCATCCAGGCGTGGTTCTTGTTCCATTACAGCCTCATCCAGGCGATGTTCTCGTTCAATTACAGCCTCACCCATTCGATGTTCTCGTTCAATTACAGCCTCACCCATGCGATGTTCTTGTTCAATTACAGCCTCATTCAAGCGATGAACACAGGTGTGCTGCGGCGCACCAGGGAAAAGTGGTCCAAACAACGCACAGACTGCAGCACCGTCACTATAGGAGCGTTCACCCTCAAGCAGACGGTGTCTGCCTTCTGTTTGCTGGCCGCAGGGTGTGCGACGGCGCTGCTGGTTTGCTCCAGCGAATTTATCTGGAAATGGAAACTTTACCCGTGTATTAATCGTCGTGGCGGCCTTCTTCAATGACGTTATTTTGTGACTCCCTGCTTGCTTCAAAATAAAATGAATGTGGATGTACACATTGTACAGAGTCGTATGCATTTCATTAAGTGTCGATGATTTGTTGCAGCGAGTAATTCTTCGATCTATATTCCATTGTTAAAATTCACCAAAGACTTTCATTGGTGAAATGGCAGGTATTGTTTGGATGAATGTGAAAAGTTACACGATTGAGGAGCTTTACGCTACGTACTTTTACGTCTTGTACTTTTAATCTCAGGAACTCATATGTATGTACAAGAAAATGCAAATATGGATATTTATTCAGAACGCATTTTATATTTTTAGAGTATTATATCTGGTGACCTCATATGGGTAAAATACAAGAAAATAAATCGAATAACCGTTAAAAAAAGTTTTATCCGATAAGACGTGCTTCAACCGTGATGACGGCTTCCACACACACTTTTGCAAGCTAAACACCTGTTATCCAAATGTCGCTTGACGCAGACTCGAGTAAATTTGTAGAAGCCGACGTGATGGTCTCCCGTTTCCATAACAGAGCGCTCACATTTCTGCTACGGAAGCCCATTTTCTTCTTTCCCTTGATGTCACAAGACCTTTCTTGTATCCTAAGCAAAGATTAGCACGAGAGATCAAGATCCGATCTTTATCTATTTACAGCCATCGCAGTTTTCAATTTTGAATGATGACTCAAGAATAGACTTGTTGATATGTATTGAAATGCGAGTGAAGGATAGAGATGAAGAGATATATGAAGTTAGGGCTTGCTTGCAATACATTAATAGTGCAAGATATTCGTTAGCCTTCTCTGTGCTGGCTGTACGTCGCATAACAAACACCTTGTTATGGAACTGATCCTCACGCAGTTTTCTATTTTGTTGCAAAAACTCACCCCCCACAGCGAGGTCAAGGAGCTCTGAAACCAGTGAGAGAATTTCGACTTCTGTGGACAGAAACATCAGCGATTGCGATATCAATCGTTTTGTAGCAGAACATGAAGCGCTCCTATTGACATGCGCAGAGATATCAAGGAAGAAATGGCAGGCTAATCATTTCTTTGTAGCTAGAGAACGTGTAATTTGAAGTTTTTCAAAATATAACACAAGATCATGCCGAAATTTTCAGTTCTGAGTTATACGTTGTATTTTATACGTTCAATTTAAAAGCAAAAATAAAGAAGTTTCACCCGTTTACGGCATCTCTGAAATTGTAGAGTGCATCGTCAGCGAACATTTTACATATTTTGATGTACTATTGATAGGTATTTACACTATTCTACATGAGAAGTGTGACAGTTTCCGCGTATGATTCATAAAGTTGACAATACTCATATATTTTTTTCAAAAAGTTAATAAAAACAGCAGTTATAATCAAATATCTTTTTTTTTATACCGACACGGGTATACCCCACAGTTCACACGGGTATACCACACAGTTCACACGGATATACTCCACAGTTCGCACGGGTATACCCCACAGTTCACACGGGTATTCCACAGTTCACACGGGTATACTCCTCAGTTCGCACGGGTATACCCCACAGTTCACACGGGTGTACTCCACAATTCGCACAGGTATACCCCACAGTTCACACGGGTGTACTCCCCAGTTCGCACGGGTATACCCCACAGTTCACACGGGTATACTCCACAGTTCACACGGGTATACTCCACAGTTCACACGGGTGTACTCCTTAGTTCGCACGGGTATACCCCACAGTTCACACGGGTATACCTCACAGTTCACACGGGTGTACTCCACAGTTCGCACGGGTATACCCCACAGTTCACACGGATATAATCCACAGTTCACACGAGTATACCCCACAGTTCACACGGGTGTACTCCACAGTTCGCACGGGTATACCCCACAGTTCACACGGATATAATCCACAGTTCACACGAGTATACCCCACAGTTCACACGGGTGTACTCCACAGTTCGCACGGGTATACCCCACAGTTCACACGGATATAATCCACAGTTCACACGAGTATACCCCACAGTTCACACGGGTATACTCCTCAGTTCGCACGGGTATACCCCACAGTTCACACGGGTGTACTCCACAATTCGCACAGGTATACCCCACAGTTCACACGGGTGTACTCCCCAGTTCGCACGGGTATACCCCACAGTTCACACGGGTATACTCCACAGTTCACACGGGTATACTCCACAGTTCACACGGGTGTACTCCTTAGTTCGCACGGGTATACCCCACAGTTCACACGGGTATACCTCACAGTTCACACGGGTGTACTCCACAGTTCGCACGGGTATACCCCACAGTTCACACGGGTGTACTCCTTAGTTCGCACGGGTATACCCCACAGTTCACACGGGTATACCTCACAGTTCACACGGGTGTACTCCACAGTTCGCACGGGTATACCCCACAGTTCACACGGATATACTCCACAGTTCACACGAGTATACCCCACAGTTCACACGGGTATACTCCACAGTTCACACGAGTATACCCCACAGTTCACACGGGTGTACTCCACAGTTCACACGGATATACTCTATAGTTCACACGGATATACTCCACAGTTCACACGAGTATACCCCACAGTTCACACGGGTATACTCCACAGTTCACACAGGTATACCCCACAGTTCACACGGGTATACTCCACAGTTCACACGGGTATACCCCACAGTTCACACGGGTGTACTCCTTAGTTCGCACGGGTATACCCCACAGTTCACACGGGTATACCTCACAGTTCACACGGGTGTACTCCCCAGTTCGCACGGGTATACCCCACAGTTCACACGGATATACTCCACAGTTCACACGAGTATACCCCACAGTTCACACGGGTGTACTCCACAGTTCACACGGATATACTCTATAGTTCACACGGATATTCTACATAGTTCACCTGACTAGAAAGATAACTGACGTGTGATTATACTCGAGCAAATCAAATAAAGTTTTTTCGAATTTCTCAGAGCTTACGATGGAAACGAATGGCTGATGTTTTCATTTGAATGTATTGAAATTATATTTGTATAACGAATGAAAAATGTTCTGTGAAGCCACGAAAGAGCTATGTTTCATTTATAAACAAACTCGTATTGTTTTTTTCGTTTTCGCAAAGAAAGCTTTGAATTTCGACAAAAAGATCTGCAACAGGAGGATCGTTCATTTTATTGCAGCCAATTTACGGAAATCTCTTGCTTTTATTTTGGGTGCACCTCCAATAGATCTACGATTAAAAACTAGAGTTATTTTGCTTCATTTCCTTGCTTCACGTAGAGCAAAACATGTTTTGGGTTTTTCCGCAGTTTCAGAGATCTAGCTTTCGCTTTCTTTAAAATGAGGAGTTATTTTCTTTCTCCATTACAACTCATCAGAAATGAAAGCGTTCCAACGTGGCGGAACAATTTTTTATACTCTTCAAATAGCATAGCCACCCACTAAAAGGTGTTGACTTGCTCTATATCATTGCCTTAATATCTTTGTTGGATTCCGTGTTCCATGAACTTTCACAAAATGTTTCTTCTAAGTTCTTATTAAAAAACAAACTCTGCGGAAATGAGTAATTTTTTAGGCTGTTCAGCATCATAAACACGTGCAGAACAGGCTTTCATTTTTTTGCTCCAAAAGAGTCAACGGTCTTGTCTTCTAAAGTACAGTGAAATTAAAACATTCCGCCGGGACATAATAAACAAAGTTTAGATAATGCAGAAACAATTTTCTCTAAATTTTAGTGATATTCTCGAGGGATGAAATTTTTGCAGCACGTCGAAGGCTTTTGTGAAACCAGAGAACCAAAACACGTAATAATATTTTACGCCGACGCAGGTATTATCTCCCAAGACCGGCGGCGTAGATATTTTGAAAGAGGATCAGGTTACTAAAGAAAAACAATGTTTCCTCACATTCTCACATCGAAGCTTTCGCCCTGTCATTATAGCACGATATATTAAAGCATTCAGATTTTTCTATTTCTTAAGAAATCGTCAAAGCAGGGAAATGGACTTGAATTAATTTTTCATTGCATGTTTTGACAGAATATTAGCGTATTCGATACACGTGATTATCGAAGACACCAACTGTGCATCGAAAAATATTGCATGTATTGACAAGATTTGTGCAGTAAATAAGATGGCTAAAGTTCAAAATCGGAGTGTTTACAACCAAGTCTGTCTGGGACATTTAAATTATCTCACAACAGATATCCTTAAGAAGGTATATCAAAGTGACGTACTGTGTCCTTCCAGATGCCTCGTAAGCTTTTTGCCATCGCTCACGACGAGCAATTGCTCGAACATTCCATTTTTATGTACATCAAAGTTCCTTGCTTCTTTTTAACGTTCAAATTATTTTAAACCATAATCTGTGAGTTGTTCATTTTATTAAAATGTGGCATTTCGAGTGCCGTCTTTACGGAAGAAAAATAAGCACCGTCCTGCTCCAGAACTGACCAAACTCTAAACCTGAGATCGCGCTTTAGCAGTTCACGATGTGTTGGCACGGTCAGACAAAGCAACTTTTTTTCATATTTTACGAGCAAAATTCAATTCGAAACTACTCTTCACTTGGCTTTCATGCGTCTGAGTGTCATCAACTTGACACTAGATGAGACTGGATAGGATGATGATGTAATTCCTGAGCGTTATCATATTTTTGAGTAGAGTGTTAATTGATTGATTAGTTCCCCGTTTCCTTAATTCCATACTAATTGGCTCCAATTTATTCCTTCTTGGAAACACGTTTTATGGGTTCAGTAATACCAAGATTAATTTAAACTTAAATCTGCGTATGCTAAAATCATTCATGATTCATTCATGAGAGGTTAAAGCTTAACCTTTATATGATATATGTAATATGTTTATGTTATATGTTATGTTTAATATGTTTAAGTTTTTTTTGGGCACACACTCATTGACGCGCGATCCATTTCCCTTTGCTGATTTCATTTATCGCCTAGTGAAACTAACACAGAAAAACAGATGACATCATTTCATGCAAGTGATGAACGAACTGTTTTCAGTAGTGCAAATGTTTAATAAAAGATCGTAATTTACTCAATTGCAGTCATTGCCAAAGGGTAGAGTAGTGCTGAAAAAAGCCTGTTTCTGGAGCATATAAATGTAGGGCTTTCAGTGTAAATTTACTCTAAAACGATACGAAAATTTCTACAACAACGTTAGAGAACCATATCTGTCTACAGCGTTTTGTGTCCTACTTTCATTAAATGCTGCACGCAAATATGCAGACGAGTTTCTCCTTTAACTTGATAACAGAGGTAGAGGCATTATCGTCTCTGTATAATCTTTTTGGCATAAGTTAACTCGTGAGATTTTTGTATGCTTCATGCTTATGAACGAGTAGTGAACATCCAAGGGTTTTAGCTTGTGGTACTTGTGTTACAGTCTTTTTGGAATACGTGAACTTTTTGGAATGAGTGAACGCGTTAGAATGTTGTATGCTTCATGCTTCGAGTGGTGACCATTCACTTGTGTTAGTTTGTGGTGCTTAGGTTGTGTGCTACCCTGCTGTCATGAACTGTTGTTGTTTGAAGGAAACTATCACTACTACACATACTATTATTACTTTAATCCTGTTCAAAGGAAGACGATAATCTAATTTTTATATTGTGAAAATTAATTTTTGAGAGAAAGAGAAAAAAGCTTGTGGAAAAATATTTCACAATTATAATTTCTTATATCACGATGCATGACACGATATGAAAACTGCCGGCTTATCATTCTGAAGCTAGAGCTCAGTTATTCTGTAAAAAATAAAGGAAAACCGTTTGTTTATTGAACGCAGAACTTGCATTCACAAACACAAAACAGCAGTTGACGAAGCCGCCGAATTTTACATGCAGAAAGTCCCGTCTACAGAAAAGTTTCCTCTGACACAATTGGGGCGCATTCACAACTCCGCATCCACCGTCGAAGTCATTGGACTCCGTCTTGTTCCGAACGCCAGGCAACATTGTCGCCAATTTCGGTGTTTCAGAACCGACAAACTTGGCTTGAATACTGGAACTATTACATTTTTCCTTTGAAATTTTTGACCATTCATTTACAGGAGCAAAATTCTGGTTCCCTGTTCCAACAAAATGAGGACTAGAAAAAAATACTCACGCTTTTAATAGTCTAAGCTGGAGTAAGCTTTCAGTGTGTGTGAACACGCGGCAATACTGCTCGAAACTCTTGAAAGTGATCCACCAGGTTTTAAGTCCTTAAAATCAAATCAGGGAATGCAAATGCGTGTATCAACTTCATTGCTGCAAGAAAATAAGTATTGAATTATTCATTCAGTCCATAAGTTCTCACAAATATTCATGAGTAAATATTTCCTGAGTTATTTAACGCTCTGCTAATTTGCAATTTTTTCTTCAGATCATGAGAAAAAAAAACAAAGTTACACAGGCCAAAATTTCTTGGTCGAATATTACAAGCAGAATAAAATACCTCTCTTTATTATCATCAAGCTCCAAACTAGTGCTTTGGAAGTGACTGATAATTCTAAAATTATTAACGATGCGCATTTGAACTTTAATTAAGCAGATATGATGCAGTAAACATCGCACTCTGAATACAGGTCAACCATTGTAAAAATATTATTTGGATTGCAATGTCGGATGATTTTCATATTATTTAGAATACGTAATTCAACCTTAATTAGGGTGTTTGAAGCAGTGAACATCAAATTCTGAAATGCAGGTCGATCGTTGTACAGGAGCTTATTTTTACATTATCCTCATTACCGTATTTACATCGTACGTTTTGTCAGTTTTTTTCGTGTTTGTGTCGCAAGGGAAATTCGTTGCTGCATTATAATTGGCTAATTACGATGTCATAAATCTTCTTTATGACTGAGATGCTCCGAAGCGAAGGAAATACTTCGTACCCTGTACGATATAGTGAGCTCATTATTTATGTGTTTCTGTTGCGCGTGTTTATGCGTGCGTTGTTCCAAGTATAATGCTGACTTGACTTCTTATCGGTACAGAAAACAATAGCCTCTTGGTATGGTAAAAATGCATTCTTTGGAATCATTATTTATGAGTTTCTCTTGCGCGTGTTTATACGTGCGTTATTCCATGCATAATACTGATTTGACTTCTTATCGGTACAAAAAGCAGTAACCTCTTGGTAAAGTAAAGAAAAAAATCATTCTTTGGAAAAGTTTGCTAGGTAGCAGATTTACGAACGACTATTTCCTACAACGCTTTTCTGCACGCTCTTAGTTCGTATATTTTTCAGGAAAGAATTCTCTCAAAACTTTCTGATAGCATCTATTTTGTGTACAAGTAATTATAACACTCCTGAACAGGGGCTTTGTTACCTACGAAGAAATTCTCACAGGAGGAAAACTTCAGCAACATTCACAAAAAAGCTTCATTACGCCGTCAATGAAACAAAAATTGCTGTGTACAAAATTCCTTGAAGCTGAAATTATATTCCAGGATTGTAGCTATTTGTGTTTAGACACTGCATCTAAAAATTGAAATATTTCTTGAATAAAATAAATCAGGCTTCACTGTTCTATTATTTTGCTGCTGAACTAGCATTTTAATTCTCAACATACCTCTAAAGAAAACTAGAGTTCTAAATGTTTGGGTAGTTCCGACAAAGTCATTTTGTATGTTCATAGATAATGAAAAATGATGTTGAAATAAACATATATATTCAGAGAACACCTGATAAAAAAGGATCTAATTGATAAATCTAATTATCGATAATAATCAGTTAACATCTACTTTGACAGCATTACGCTAGTATTTCAAATCTTTTCTACTTATTATTGATCTTCTACGTAAGTTTATCATAGCTTAATCCTCTCATCACGTGCACTCAGCCTTCAAGCCTTCTGTTGAAATTCTGCCAATCTTGTTAAGAAGAAATTCCAAGATGTTCATCTTCAAATTTGAGTGATATACTAAAAAAAAATCACCGTTGATTTTTGTTAAGGATCAAAGACACGAAAAAATATGAGAAAACTGGTTGGTGATCATTACATCTAGAGCAATAAGAATGATATTATATATTTTAAACAAAACTTGTAAACAAAAACATTGAGAGTTGATAAAAAATAGTCTACGGAAAATAAAACACACATTTTAATACTTCGGGCCAGAGTTTTGACAGTGCGAAGAAAACTCCGCGAGGCTTCTGTCATCGCTAGATTATTTTAGCTTTCATTGAAGCCACTTGATAAACATTAAAAGATCGCTAATGAGCCTCCCAGATATTAGTTACTCATTATTTATCACAGAGCTCATGTTTAGAATGAATTAGAGACATGCACGTTGACCGCGATGAGTTAAACTGAAGTTCCACGTTTATTCCAAATTTAAAGCCAAATGTTGCTTAGAATTTTTTAAATATCTGAACTTGAGAGGGTACATTAAAGGCCCTAAATTTTAAAAGATTGTTAACATTCTTCCCATCGATGGGTCGTTTAGCAAGCAACGGGTAAAAGTCTACGGATAAAGAACCGCATATTTTAATTACTTCTGTAAATCTTTTTGGGTCTAGAACTATTTCAATTGATTGTCATATTATTGAAATGGTTTTTCAACACATTAAACTAGGGAAAAGCATTGAAGGAGGACCAGCCTGGGGTCGAACCTGGGTCACTTTTGTACAAGTTGTCATACTTGAGTCCTATCACCCTGGGGTTTATTAAAGGAATTGTCAACTCTGGGTAGTATTGGGGACTTTTAGTCGTTTGTTCAGATTTGCATCAGTAGGAAAGAGCTCTAGAAGGAAGTAATTTATGAGGATGAGAATTAAAATTGGAAGCTTACCCTCATTTACACATGCGAATAATTAGTCTCAGTGGTGCCTTTGAATTTGGATTTATTATGAAAATGTGATGAAAAAGCTACAAATCTTCTCAGGTTAATTGAAATAAGTACCTGATTTCAATACTTCTAAGTTATCTGGTGAAGTCAAAATAAAGCTCTGGGAGGTGGGCGGCTCTCACCTGACTCGGAATTTGGAAGCGCCTGTAAAACCGTGAAGGTATTCCGGGTCAGAAGAAAAGACCAGAGTGCGAAGTCAGCTCAAGGATCTAGAGAGGTCCATGTTTTTCATTTGATTGGCCTGAAGTGTCTCTTGGATTAGGCACACACAAATAACTACGTTACAATAGTAGCAGTGGTAACGAAGGAATGGGTAATAGTAGTAGTAGTAACGAAGAAATGGTTAAAAGTTGCTACGAAGAAATGCGTAGTAGTAGTAACGAAGAAATGGGTATTTGTAGTAACGAAAAAATGCGTAGTAGTAGTAACGAAGAAATAGGTATTTGCAGTAACGAAAAAATGCGCAGTAGTAGTAACGAAGAAATGGGTATTTGCAGTAACGAAGAAATGCGTAGTAGTAGTAGTAACGAAGAAATGGGTATTTGTAGTAACGAAAAAATACGTAGCAGTAGTAACGAAGAAATGGGTATTAGTAGTAACGAAGAAATGCGTCGTAGTAGTAGAAATAATCAAAGACGATAGACTGGGCAGTTGACTTTATTCGAAGAACAATAACATAAAAGTCAAACAATACGTTGTGAATTTAAATGACACAAAAAAGAGCTGAGTCACTGGCACCGCTGCACAAATAACTACGCTACGCAAGTAATGGTAGGCAAGTAATGGGTCAAATTGCTCCATTCGAACACTTATTACTTACAACTGCTTCATAGCAAACAAACAAGTTGTGAACTTCGTTGAAACAATAGCAGGGCTGAGACATTTGAGATGAATAGCCAACAAAACAATACTTATTTATTGCTCTTGTAATTGATGTTCTGTAAATGTGTGTTCAGAGTTCTAGAGCAGTGCATCGTGAACGAGGTAAAAAAGATAATGATTTTTCAGTTGTCATTTTTTCGTTTTTCACAGATTCAAATTTTGACTTTAACACTGCAGCTTATAATAAAAATGTTAATAGTAAGATCACTTTTCTACGTAAGTGGGCGCTAATGACACATATGAGTGGAAATTCTTCTCACGAACAATTATAATTTTTTTGCCACAAACACAGCTGTCCGTCTCTGTCTACCGACAGATTATTTTACCATGAAATATTTCCAGTAATTCGAACAAGAATTTCTCTTGATGTTATTCTTCATATCTACCCAGTCTAACTTTTCTGCCACCTGCATGCATGTTTTTCGCCGCCCAAGCAAATAAATAGCTTAGGCGGCGAAAAACATGCATGCTCTGCCGAAAACGTTAGACTGGGTACATTCTACAGGGTGCGACGGTCAATCCTGCATTTTTAGGCTTTCCCGGCCTTATTGCAAATGCAGGATTGACTGCCGCACTCTGTCTTTGGTGAAGTTCATATTTACACCATCAAGAAATCAAAGGTGTTTTGAATGAAAAGGAACACAAATTTAAGACTTTAACCCAGCTGAACAAAATGGAGGATTACAAATGAGAAAATGTTTGAGAAGAGAGGTGAAAGTGTTTTATAAACCAAGACTCATAATGTACTTCAATTTTTCAACTGAGAAGAAAATTCCGTAATAAAGAGAATAATATTTCACATGACCTATACTTGAATAAAATAAAGCCAGTACTAATGTTCAAAAATGAGCGCTTTGCTCTCGTGTTTACACAAATTACATTAGTCGTCAGCATGGTCTTGCCAGTGTCGGTGCAGCAGTCATAGGACATATAGATATCATGCCACGATTTTATGGACGTATAATTAAACACCTAAAGATCGGAAGAGAATTCGTTCAGTAATCTATAGAGTTCAGGTGATAATCTCTCGTATTAAGCCCCAATTGTTACACTGCCGAGAATGTATCGTCAGGATGGCACTGGGAATCGTAGCAAAAGTATTTAAAGAGCCATCGAGCTCTTCCCTGTAGCCACTCCCGGACTTCAGCTGTTAGTCCTACTTCCATTCATGAGGTTTTGTTGCCTTTTATTGAGGCTTTGCAGGTATTGAGAGTTATTTGCGACTTATTGGCAGACTACACTGGAATTAAAGGATATCGCTGGCTTATGTGCAGCGTAACAAGAGGATGCTCTCGCTTGCGCTCGTTCAATTTACTTTGGATAAACAGAGGGCTCTGTCACACTGGCTTCGCAAAAATGATTTATTGTCCAGCTCGACAATCTCAATTTACTCGCGCTTGCAAATTGTCAGAGCCTGCACGTGTATTTTTATGATCCTGATTTTGATCACGGGAATATTTGTTTTTAAGCAGAACATGTGATCGCAGAGCTGATAAAAAAATCTGACTTAAATTGAAGCTTGCGTTGAGCAAATATTGACCAGCACTTATGAGTTTTGACGTTCATAAAGCAAAGGATTCATTTGGCCTTCCCAGCAAATTGCCGTAGCAGCTTTGCACGGATTCTTTCTAATGGAAAATCTCCATCAGTAATGGTCAATGAATAACGGAACTTTATTTCCCCCGTAGAAATGCAATATGCCGGAGAAAAATTATGGGTTTCCGACTTATTCCACGTTGAATATAAAATACTGTAAGGAATCAACATGCGCGTTTTTCATCAGCCTTGATTTGTGCTTATCTTTAAATTCTTGGCTCATCAGATGTTGCACAATGATGTATTTTTTTCAGCATCTAATCCCAGTATTAAATTTCTCGCGTATTAATTGATCACTGCATGAATCGATGCTTGAAAGTCCTAAAAATCTTTTTTTAAACGTAAGCACTGGGTGACTGCTTTTGTGCCAATCTCTCGTGCAGCGAGACATTCTCAAACTTTTGTCCTAGAAATCTTCATTTAAAAGCACGTGCCCTAAGTACAAAATTTGTTCGTTCTGCTTCACATTGAGCTTCATAAAATAATAAAGAAAGTGTGTGGGATATTTCCCCTATTAAAAATGTGTCACGCAAACACATCTTGAATTTGTTGTTTAATTAATGTTTTAAAAGTTCATATTCATTAAAAAATGTTATTATTCGTCGGGCTTTGCCCAGTTGAGTTTTAGAAATACTAGAGTAATAAAATCATTAAGAATACGAGTTCAACACTCCATGTAGAATATTTGTACCTTATTCTGAGAATCGCATTTTTGAGGCTAACGAAATGGCTCAGTACAATCGTCCTTGCGCTTCCTCGAAAAACCTCTCTTTCATGAAGCCTTCAAATTAGTACCTACTTCATTTCACTCAACTGCCCTGTCAGAAATGATAAGTGTCCCTTCTTTTTCTTTGGCAAAAGCTAACACTCTGTCATTCATCTCATTCATGGGATGAGAAAGTTTTTCTCTCAGGTTAAATCACATCATTGGGACGAGAAAGATTCCATTAGGCAGAACGAAGACCATTCCCAATCGTCTGGCTTCGGTCTTTCCTTACTGTAGAGTTTCCTTTGGCCGCTAACATCCACACAGGGTGCCGTTAGAACTCCATCAGAAGTCATAGTGGGGATGAACGATGGCACTGCATTAAGCCACCTGATCTGGGTGGGCTAACAGCCAATATCCTCCGTAATGGCAACAATCATTCCAGAAACGCCCTCACCTCTCGCGCCATTGCATGGCTCTCCAGAAGTGTTCCTGCTTGCAGACTGCGAGTCTCTTCTGCACTTGAAGTCGTACGAGATCTCTCTTTTGCAAGCTTCTGGGTCACTTGGTTTCAATGTTATGGTGAGTTTACTGCAAGATGGAATATTGCATTACGATCTTCAAGTCCTCTGGCACTGCTCTTCCAGGCAAGCTCAGCGGCTCTTTAGCACTCGACTCTGCACGGTTTCTGACGCCGGTGGCTTCAATGTTACGCTGGAGCAACTTGAGAGTGAAGATTTGAATGACATCGAGTTTTTATTGCTGGAAAGGAAAATCGAATTTTGGTGCTAGGTACCTCTTTTTTTTCGACACATAATATCGTTTTATTTAAAAATATCGATTAAAAAAATGTTGAGGTTAACGAATAGAGGATAACAATTTTCTAACGCTATAATTCTAATTTCCGTTATGATCGAATTCGGTCATTGACAAAAGTATCTAAAGACATTCCTAAGGCATGTCACATTTCCACTCGTTTTAAAAATAATCCTTGCGACTTTCATCGCGAAAACGAATTATGTTATTCATTATGCTAAAAATCTTGCACATTAACGTGAAAGATTTTGTTAAATGTGTCACCTACGGATTTTCTGGAAAAGTCAAAGTGTACGTGATGAGCGTATTTAGAGTACAAATTTTATTACGTTTCGAATGTAGATATAATATTTTAATCCCAACTATTAATATTATTATTAGAATTGATCTATTGGTTGGTATTCTCAGCTGAGAGATTATTACGAGGAAATTTGAGCAATAAAAATAGCTATTTCATACAATGGTAACCTAGCTGAATGATTTACATGCGAATTTGAAAATTATCAAATATCGCCACTTTCGAAGGGGTTGCGCAAGCCATTAGTAATTTATAATCGAGGCGAATCAATTAATTTGGTTCTACAGTGGCTTATCTTTCATTGTAGCACGCCGTGAATGTGGAGCTTAGAATGAGTGATAAAATTTCCCTCATATTTTAATTTGAGACAAAAAATTTTCCATTAATTCGCACTCATGGAGCTGCATTGTGTTTGCTTGAGTAGAAAACACTGCCAAGTTGATCACGGTCTTTATTATTCGGTTGCTAGAAAAAATGAGACTATTTTCAGACAGCTGGAAAATAGAGGAAATCAGTATATGATGAGGAACATCAGAGATTAACACAGCTCAGCAAATTTGTGTTGCATCTTCCATCACTTTCTTCTGAACAAGCCACAAATGAAACATGATAGTTTAATTGATTTATTGTTTTGAAACTGCTGTTTTGAAAGAGCCAGCACAAAAGTATGTTCTCAAAATATTTACCAGTTGCTTTTCAATGGATATACATTCACTCATGAGCCAAGCTTTGAATCGAAAGCTTTAAAAAATAAAGGGATTTAATAATAAAACGGTATTATAAAAAGGATGACTCACAAGCGACCGAGAAAATTCTTCCGATTGATAAATGCATTTTTTGTTTATTTTTTCATAAGTAATTACACAAACGAACGATGTTCAAAAGCAATCTCATAGAATATAATATAAAAACCCAGTACCCGGCGAAGACTTTCTCCGTCTGATACTGGCTAGTACTTCCGTATCATTGATCGCATATTTTAGCCTCGTGTGAGCTTTGCAATTTCAGCAACACAAGCCTCACTGCAGGACTCACTTCCTGAACTAATACACCATAAATATACCCCGAGTTTGCTGCACTCCTGGCTCCTCATCTCGTATGAAAGAGCATGGCCCCACACATCAAGCAACGGAACAGTGCAACTCCTTGTAAAACAAGAACAATATCAGTGGACAAAAGTTCACTGTTCCGTAAAAACTTGACTCGTAAAGCTAGTTGGTGAGAAAATATTAAAGATAAGTTGTAGTTTTTTCATAAACACTTATTTTAAATTTTGAGATGTACTAGGAGATATGTAGCGGTGTAATTTGCGTTCTAGTTCGCCGAGGAAATTCATTTCTGAATCTCAATATGTTAATGTAAAAACTATATAGGGTAGAGGGCTGCACTGCGAGTGTGTTAGCTCATATCATTACTCAAAACCCTGAAACAAAGCCACCGGCACATTCCAGAGCAGCAACTCAATTTGCAATCAAACTTGAAGAATCTATACAGGCTGAAATATTAACCGTGAAAAATTTGCTAATTCTGCGAAGGAGAATGTTTCGCTGCGAAGTTTCTGCAGGAGTATATCTTGAAACTACAGATGATGTATTCACCGACAATATTTTACGAGCGACCAGACTGCAGCACAGCCGCCTTGACGGCCGGCAGTGGGCGGTCAACATTCTTGTTCAGTATCAGAAGGTCTTGGAAAGCGAAAGCATCGGCTATAACAATTCAGAATTACCATTGGAAATGCCAAATGAAAATTTAATTAGAATGACCGACTTGCAAGCAATAATACAGAAATTTTTCGTTGCTGTGATTATATCATTTAGTTTCAATGTATTTGCAAGAGGGGAAGAATTAGATTGCCCTTATGAGTTTGCGTTTGAAGAAAATACAAATTCCTCAAAAAGTTTCATCTTGGATCCTGAGTACATGTCGTCATTTCTACATGATTACTTGAACAGGCAAAACATTTTGAAAATATCTGTTTACGCTGATGTTCTTACAACAGGTAAGCTATTTTTCCAAATTCTTTAAAACCAAGAATCTACGTAGCTTTATTTAAATAAATGATCTATTTTTACGAACACTTTGTATTCATAACTAACAATCTTGTTCGTTGTATTTCAGTAAAATTTATTGTATTATTTAGCGCCTGGAACTGATGAAATAATTTTTGATCAACAGCCAAAAAAAAACTCAGCAAGTTCCTCTTCAGTCACTTTTTGGTATCAATGCATCTGATCCCGCGTTATGGTATTGACCCTCCGTTATCTGGTCCGGAGGAGCAGAGCGAAAACTCTCCCACAAATTCGACGTGTGTTACTTTCACTCTCAGAAGTAATGCTGCCCAAAATGAAAGCCTGGTGATGGTAACTCTTCATCAGTCTGAAGTGTGGCTAGAGAAGGTAAGATCAACTAGTGTATATATGAACATAACAATGCATAAATTAATGTAAAAGGTAAATTTCGACTGTTCTCTCTTTTCAACACCGTGTATGTCTTTTAACTCAACTTGCTTGTCAATCAAATTCTACCGACAGTAAAAAACAAATTGACATAGTTCGTAAATAAAACGGCAGTTTCTTTTTACCCTCGTTCACATTTCTCAAATCACATTGCTCGTTAGTCGAATTCTTTCAACAGTCAAAAAATCGCAAGAGAAAATTTTCGTTTACGCTGCACTTTTAACACTTTCTTAATATCTATGTAATATACGTCTCTTCTATATACCTATTTCTGTAATATGTCTCTTTGTAGCATATTTTGGGGTCGCCATGATACCCATATTCCGTCGAACTTTTCAATGGATATACATTTACTCATGAGAAGTAAACGGAAGCTTTGTAAAGTAAAAGGATTAAATAAAAAACGTTATTCCAATGAAGGCAATTCACAGGAATTTGAGGAGGCTCTTCTTATGAATAAATGCCCATTTCTGTTCATTTTCACATAAGTAATTATATAAACGAACAATGTTCAAAAGCAATCACAAAAAAATTATATAACAAGCCAGTACACGGCGACGACTTTCTCGGCCGGATTCTGCAAAAATCTTCTGATTAAGAAACGTTTTTTTCTGTTTATTTTCTCAACAGTGATGACAAAATAAGTTTTCTCAATAGTGATGTTTTGTCCACTGATCAATGATTTCCGCCGGCCAAATATACCCTCTGCCCTAGGCGACTGAAGTTACAGATGCTCTGGATAAAAAATCATGCTGGGTTACTAGCGATTCTTTTCAGTTCAAATGATGTTTGTCACTTGCGCGTCAGCTGCTGAATCTGTGGCCGCCATCTCAATCAGTCTTGGTGCTGAGCAGCAGGACGACTTTCCTGCGCTCCATGCGTCTGCCCTACGATAACAATGTAAGATATCTGTGTCAGCTGTCTGGGTAGAGACCATAATTTGTATTATGGTAGCTTGAAGCCTAAAGCATTTTGATTTTATGAGTCGCTTCAAAATTTACGGCTGTGCTTGAAATGTCAACCCTTTGAAGTCTGAAACTTTTATCCTCTCTGGAGGTCAAAGATGTTTGGAATGAAGCTATTTGAACTCTGAAATGCGTTTGAAGATCTGTTAACAAGAGGCATTTCCTGTGAATGAAGGTACTTGCTCATTTTGAGTTTAAAAATTGTTACTCTTGAGAATGGTTTAGCGAACGAGACATTGCTTTCCGATGTTGAAACAAAATGCACCCAAATTGTATTTGAGAAATTAAGTTGGACTTTCACAAAATAATGCATGAAGGAAATCGTCATGAGAAAGTTTAGCTTTGATTATTATAAAATTAAAAAATATTTTGAAAAATAAAAAAATAGTGCTTTTCAGCAATTTACTCAATCTAAAATATCGTATTTTGAAAACTGCTCATTGCCCTGCAACTTGTTATTTATTCGAACTTCCTGCTCTAATGGTAAAATTTGTTTAAAATGCTGTGTTTTTCATGAAATTTAAACTCAGGCTGACTCGACACTTTAAACGCCGTGGGGGAATATCAGGTTCACCCCTTCCCTGGCCGGGACGAGTTACCTTGCTTTCATATGTTTTTTTAGGCGGTGACAAATGAACTTTTCCAAAGCCCACAGTATAACAAGCACAGCCACACGCAAGTCAATACGTCATTTTAAAGCTATTCTTCTTTGTCAAAGAGCTTAGCTTTAAAAATACTGTACAGAAAATAGGAAATTTGTCTATATATGAAGATTATCCTCAAAAACAGTCGCCAGGAGACGAGCCAATTTTAAATTAACAAGGTTTGACTATAGTTTCAATGAAAAGGTTTCAGATAATTGTAGGATTGCACTTTTTTCAAGGGGGTTTGGATCGAGGGAAGTTAAAGTCCCTGCAAATTTGAAGCATCAAGTTCCAATTTAAAACTGTGATAATAAGGCGCTTACTTCTTCGTTAAGGTTATTAACGTTTATCCATTGTGTTTGTTGTAACTAATGAGAAGCAAAATATTGTAAGACGGGCTGATCTGACTAAAAACTTCAGAGTGTACTTACACGTAGACAACAAAACGGGAGATAAGTAAGAAGACCACAAGTTAAACTATTTCAAAACAATGTAGTTTTAAAAAATATGTTGTTTTAAAAACTATGCTCTCAAGTTTTGGCATTTTATTGTAAATGGATAAATGGTGTTATGTGGGTCAGGTGGTGTTCGTTAGCCCTAGCTGCAGCCACCTACCTCAACACTGCATCAATCGCCTCAACTCCAAAAACTCTTGTAAGGCGAGAAATTCAAGCTCTCCAGATCTCTTACTCTGGGATTCGTACACCGTGAACTCGGCAACCCACATCGCTCGGACGAACTTGGCGCGATGGGTGAGGCTGTGACGCATGAGGCTTTTGATCTGACGTTCGTTATCATGAAATAAGAATATGAGTATGAACATTTAGCCGACGTTCGACGATTATGGATCTTCAATTCGTGAAATCCAACCTGAGAAATGGAAGAAATGCAGAGGAATGGCGTGGCTTAGATTCGTTTCGCTTTGGAATCGTTGGGCAGAGTAATATTAGAATGTAAACACTGGCGCATGGAAATTGTTTCTTAGAGTAAGGTGACAACTTCAATTATGAAAATGATTCCTCGATTTAAGTGTGTAAACTTGCTGAGTCATCGCTTAGGTCAATTAGTGAAAGTAGATTAGATAATGTCAGTTCACGCCTCTCTATACACAAAAATGCTTCTAGAGTTTGAGATGAACTGTTCAATAACATTTGTTTTTCATCTCAATTTCTTAGATGTGTGTTCCGGAAGACACGCTGGACATAATTCTAAAGACATCGTAAATTTGACCGTGCACTTACCGCGTAGCTCAGGGGAGTACGAAAACTGCAGTACTTAAGCTGGAGCTCATAATTTGCGTTGTTTGTACTCCTGATGCAGAGCTCCTGTGAACCAACTTCATGATGTGCCTCTTGGGTATCCTCGAATAAGTCTGTTTGAGCTTGCTTTTAACCTTAATGAAAATGAAATATTACTCTACAGAGAGTAACTCGACTGCGTTAAACATGTTTCTGGGATCTTGTTGAGTTTATCAGGAACACAAGAGCTTTTTTCATCCCAAGCGTTCCTTACAGCTAGCCTAAACTCTGCTGCTTCCGACATTAAAGGTCAAAAAATTATCCGTATCAATCAGAGTTCTAGTAAATACGGGCGCCTTTCAGGAAGTAATATGAATACGCATTAATTGATTACACTTATTATACTTGACAATGATGTAGAGTGAAAATCAATCAAAGGTTTCATAAAAATGGGCCATAAAGCTTGATGACCAAGAGCTGGTAGCCACCATCATGCTGGTTATGTGGGGGGTGGTAATTTAGAAACACATGAGAACTTAGTTTCCTCAGTTATAGAACCATATCGTATCGATGTACAGTAAAAAATAAATTTGATCCTTGATAGACGTCGCACTGTCATCAAGTAAGCAAGTGGGCACGGGTACAAAACGCTTACTTCTGTAAATCTAATCTCGCGTGGCGCCTCAAAACTTCATCAAATCTAATTGATTTTCACTCATTTAGATGCAATTTACAGGCCTGAAATAATTTGAATGTTTTCTTATAGACGAGTAACAATAAACATGCCTTATTTTTCAGTCTAATGAGAAGGGGTGGATGGAAAATTTGAGAAATAGGTCGCGTCTCAGGATGGATTTGCTCGGCGCACGGCTCAATTGCGCCACTCGGCAGGTAAACAAATATATTTGGTGACTGGTGTGACTCGATGAATAGGGAATTTAAAAGCAGTTTTCATTACCTTTGTTTTAAATCAATACCCCTAGGTGGATACGCCTATTGTATTTCTAAAAAGAGTTCCAGGGATATAGTTTGGCTTTCCCATTGTTGAAATATGATGATTTTTTAAAATTCTGTTTCAGACCATCTCTTTTTGGTTCTTTGGTGTCCTTTTTTCAGCGCTTAATAATTTTTCTTTAGCTTTCACCTTCTTGACAAAACCTTCACCTTCTGTTCACCTTTGTTGTTTCTATGCGCAAGGCGTGAGGACTCACTTCATGCGTAGATCTCCGTTCCTTTTGTTTTGGGACCTTCCTCGTCCCTCTCTTGGGAAGATCTTTGTTAAGTTTGGAAGGTTAAACCTAGTGTACAACTCAATGAGCTTCCAGAAAAAATTTAAATACGAGTATCACGCATCTCAAAGAAACCCCAAATCCTTAAGGACTCCGACCTTAAACATCCGAATTGGACTTTTTAATGCCGATGTGAAAATCTTACTGACTAGTGCACACGTGCTGGTTGGCATTTTTCGGAAGAATTTCATCCCTTCTTTCTTGAGTTAAATTCTCTCGTGCAACTCGATGTTGTCCAGCGTTATGCCGAAGAATTTCCTCGCTTTTTCCATGTGATAAGCTCTCTCTAGCTACTCAGTGTTGCTTTGCATTATCCCGTAGAATTTCCAAACGCCGTTCAGGGTTAATTTAGCTCTAGCTTCTCGTTGGCGAGGAGCATTGAGGCAATTTCGCGTTGTCTTGCCATTTCGCGTTGTTCATCCGATCGTCTTCGGCGTTTTTCTTGCTGTCGAAATTTTGCTACTGATCTCTTACAGTTGGACACATTTCTATCCATGGTGGCCTCTTTTGTCGGAATTTTATTCTGAAATGTCGTCTATTATCTCTTCACAGCTTCTCAAGAAAATAACAATTTCAAAAACGATAACTCAAGTTCCAAAATCTTGGGCTTTATACTAAGTGGTAGCCAGGTTACTGGTCAAACGAATTTAAAACATTTTTTACATTATAAATTAAAAAATCAAAGAAACATGATGAATTACAACAGAGAAAGCTCCAAAGAAAATTTCTATTTGTGAAAATACGCCGACTGCACATTCTGGATACCATAATCCAAGTGAAAGGGAATTGACTCGCCACAAAAATTAATGCAATAGAATAATTTATTGCATTTCGTAAGCTTTATCCTTGCTGCCATCAAAGCTATCGGTTAGAAGAAGGGGTCACACGGACGGATGGACGCGGCCACTTTTATAATAGTGAATAATGAATAATAGTGATTTGATTTTGGCTCCTCACTCAGTTCCGCTCCCATAAATATTCGATTGAAATGTAGGTGAAAATTGATTTGAATGATGTGACGGAAAATATTCCAGAGAAGTAATCACTATCACAATTATAAAAGGAGCCGCGCCCGTCCGTCTGTGTGTCACACTCACAAGCCTGCAGTGTGAGATGAGCTTATCTGTGATACAAGCTTCATCAACTCCACAATTTTCGGTGGAGTTGGACCCAGCAGATTGGGAGTCGGAATGAATATCACGGGTATTGGTAGGTTAGATTAGGTTGTATAGAATATCATCAGTTGAGAGTGAGGAAATTCTTGGAAAGGTATAAGATAGCATAGAAAATCGTAGGAAAGCCATGTTAAAGCTCAGTTGGTCTGCCACTTTATCACGCTGTCAAGGAAGCTTAACAACAATTTTTGATAGGAGTTTCACCAGTGCACAAGATTATGAGTATTTTAATCGCGGGTTCTGTTAAGTTGGATATATTTATTTTGGATATATTTTTTTAGGGAATTATCAATTCCAGTCATTTATGACGGATCGCGTACACTGAAAAAAACCTACAACTTGACTTTCTCGCAGTGCCAGCAGCGTAACATCATATCCCCCCCCCCCTCCCTTTAAAAAAAACAGGGATGTACTAGTCACTATTATAAAAGGAGTCGCGTCCGTCCGTGTGACCCCTCTTGATTATGGTATCCAGAATACGCAATCGGCTATAAATAAAAGTTTTCTATGGAGTTTTCTCTGTTGAAATTCATAATGTAGCTTTGATATTTTTAATTAATAATGTGAAAAGAAAAGTTTTAAATTCGTTTGATCAGTAACCTGGCTACCACTTAGCACAAGGCCCAAGATTTTTGAACTTTAGTTATTGTTGTCGAAATTGGGATATACTTGAAGGTTCAAAGAAAAAATAGACGACATTTCAGAATAAAATTCCGGCAAAAGAGACCACCATGGGTAGAAACGTACCCAACAGTAAGAGAGAAGCATTAAGAAAAACGCCGAAGGCTATCGGACGAACAACGCGAAAATGCAAGACGAAGCAATGCTGCTCGCCAATGAGAAGCTAGAGCTAACTTGACCCTTGAACGGCATTTGGCAATTCTACGGAATTGTTTGACGGGCCGTTCGCACTAGTACAAATAAAATGTGTATCATGTATTGGGTTAGCAAAAATAAGCTCTTCCGTTTTTTGAACGTCATCTTTTCGACCTTCTAAATATCGTTTTATGTTCTTATTCTCTAAATCCTGTATGCGGTATAACGAGCATGTTTACGTCAGTGTGCAATAAGCCTCCAAGTAGAGAAGTAATGACATTTTTGCTTACTTTCGAGCTCATGAAATGAAGGCCCAAGTAGAGCACTATCAATATCTAATGCTTTTTTACTTCAGAAAGGAAAGAAAACAACATTTACTCACACAGATATTTGTCAAGTGTATGGGTAGTTTCTATTGCTCTGCTTCCTTTTTTACAATGAAAAGTATTAGATATCAGAAGTGCTCTGCTTGGTCCACCCTTTCAAAGGCTCGAATGCAAACAAAAATATTGGTGCTTCTCTACTTAGAGGTTTAATCGTATTAAACCCCAACGTACGCACTCTCGCTGCACCGAATACAGGATTTAGAGAATAAGAACATAAAACGATATTTAGAAAGTCGGAAAGATGGCATTCAAAAAACAAACGAACTTTTTGGCCAATCCAATATGTTGGGAATTCTATTTTTGAGCATGATTATGAGATAAGCATGTCGTTGACGTAGGGCTTAGAACGACAGCAGAGAATCGTGGCGGATTTTAGAGCTGCAATGCTGCTCGGAGGGATCTTGATTATATATATATATATTATCAGGCTCTGAAGACCCGAACGCTGCCTTCCTCTTTCGCTTGTGTTTGTTCGTCTAGTGTTCTGTGACACTCTGCATTCCAGTGATCCGATCAATATCTTGGCTTTTCATGTACAACCAGGCCTAGTTTTAAGTGTTAGTATATCCTTGGCATGAGTTGGCACTTAGAGTTTTGCAGCTTATCCCACTTGCTAGCTACTAGGGTGTCTTACGAGATTTACCAATGATTTGTTCAGAGTTTGCAAAAATTTTTATCTTACGAGAAACATTTGGACTAACTGCTTTTTAAAAAAATCCTTAATATTGTTGTAACACTAGTTGTTTGAACCCCGATTTTACCCACTTTTAACAAGTAAACGTTCAACACGTTACAGAATGCAAGAGTGTCTTCAACTTTTCGAAACATAGTCGTTTAAATTTTTTACCAAATATTTACCAAGGAATATTGGGAATTTCTAAACACAAAACTATCGTTTAAACTTGACAAACCGCTAGCTTCTGTTGCAATAAATATTTGTTTTTATTTTTCTAGGTTTTTGCAGGAATTGACAATTTGATCGCATTTATGAAATTAATCTTGAAAATATTAAAATTAAAATTTAAATCAAAAAGATCACAGCACGTCCATTTGGGGCATATACGTTTTCTCAGTTCATGCATAACTCAAACGAAAATTTTCTACTTCAAATCTCGACTGTTACTCGGACTACAACCTCACACAAATTTTTGCCCCTGTATAGCTCCAGTGAAGTACAAAATATGAAGTCCAATTTGCCCATTGGACTGTGCTACATTGAAATTAAAAAGCAGACTAAGTTTCAGGTACGATCTTCATGCGTTCTTTGATTTGGTTCTAAAATTGTTCATTTGTTACAGCAAGTGCCGGCAACGTACATCAGGAAAGCTGAGGACGGCAGCAACCACGTGGTGGGTTGGGTGCCGGATTTGATGGAACTTGTTCAGCAACGCCTGAATTTCTCGTAAGTTTGAGCATGTACGTTTTAGTTTACATGGTCTTAGTTAAAAGAGATTAAGTGTTCAAACTGAACAGAGACGAGCTAAATAATAGATCACAATTATCCGCCCATATATATCCCTACTACTGGCAGCTAATGTCATAAATTCCCAGTGACAAAATTTTACCAAGTCTCTCTACACTTGCAGGTGCACTTCACACTTGCAGGTGCACTTCACACTTGCAGGTGCACTTCACACTTGCAGGTGCACTTCACACTTGCAGGTGTACTTCACAATTGCAGATGCACTTCACACTTGCACGTGCACTTCACACTTGCAGGTGCACTTCACACTTGCAGGTGCACTTCACACTTGCAGGTGCACTTCACACTTACAGGTGCACTTCACACTTGTAGGTGCACTTCACACTTGCAGGTGCACTTCACACTTGCAGGTGTACTTCACACTTGCAGGTGCACTTCACACTTGCAGGTGCACTTCACACTTGCAGGTGTACTTCACACTTGCAGGTGCACTTCACACTTGCAGGTGCACTTCACACTTGCAGGTGCATTTCACACTTGCAGGTGCACTTCACACTTGCAGGTGCACTTCACACTTGCAGGTGCACTTCACACTTGCAGGTGCACTTCACACTTGCAGGTGCACTTCACACTTGCAGGTGCACTTCACACTTGCAGGTGCACTTCACACTTGCAGGTGCACTTCACACGTGCAGGTGCACTTCACACTTGCAGGTGCACTTCACACTTGCAGGTGCACTTCACACTTGCAGGTGCACTTCACACTTGCAGGTGCATTTCACACTTGCAGGTGCACTTCACACTCGCAGGTGCACTTTACATTTGCAGGTGTACTTCACACTTGCAGGTGCGCTTCACACTTGCAGGTGTACTTCATACTTGCAGGTGTTCGGTGTACAAGCTGTCAATGAGCCGATGGGGGACGAAAGCACCTGACGGGTCGTGGACCGGCGTCATGGGAGAGCTGGTCTCCGGTAGAGCGGACATGGGTATGGGGGCGATGGACATCACTGAAGGGAGAAGCGAAGTCGTTGATTTTCTACTGCCGCTAGAAGTGAACTCGTGAGAAAATTCACTTCTTGTTCTCAAATGCATTCGTTTGAGAATATTTTTTGTTTAGCATTTATGTTCTCAAATATTTTCACTCTTATTATTGAGCTAACGTTCTATGAAAGTGTACAGCTGTAACTCCTTTCATGTATTACTTACTGCTTCTATGTATGTCAGAACTGTGCGTAAAAAATAGGTTGATTTCGGTGTAACTTGAGTCCTGGGAAAACAAATGGACATATATCGCACCGAAAATTCAGCCAAAGAAAAACGTTTCAGACTTCACATGCGCCTATCTTGAGTGCTGTGAAAATTGAACTACAAAATGTAACTTTTTGTACCGCTAAAAGAGAGATTTTTCTTCGGAATTGAAAAGTATTAAAAATGAACTCATGGGAATCCCGAAACGTTCTATGTTTTAGGACGTTCATGGTAGAACAGATCTCACTTTTTACCTTCCTCTTCATTCCATGTGCCCCTCATTTTTATAATCATCCTACTAACAGGTATGTCTTCTTCATCAAGTCCGGGTCGAGGTTCGGCTCGCCGTGGTCACGTTACACAGAGGAGTTCAGCTCGGGAGTGTGGGTGGGGCTGGCTGCGTTGCTGGCCGGCGGGTGTCTGCTGCTCAGGTTCATGGTTGCCACGGCGCCTTCTGAAGCTCAAACCTGGACTTTGGGCGACGCCTGCTTCGCGTTCGTAGAAATTCTGCTTGGCCGAGGGAAGTTCAGCTTGCGATGTTGTTTTTGTGGAAGCTCTGTGACTTCTTAAAAAGCTATATCTGTTCGAAGCTATATCTGTTTTGATTCGAAGGCAAATTCAGCTCCATCAGATTATCTCGTCTAGATGTGTCGGAGCTCTGTTACTCACGATTTACGAGCGCTTGATAGAGTTCTTGCTCTTTCATCAACACCTTTAAAGTTTCTGCGGTATAAATAAATTATTTCATTGCAGTTTCTATGCGCTCAAATTTTATCAGCGTTCGTTTTAATCTAAATTTCATGAGCAAACTTGCTGGTTTTAATTAGGTAGTTAACCAGTTCTTTAAAATTAAAGGATCTAACTAAGTCTTCGAATTAATTCGTGATGCTGAGCTTATTTTATACGAGGTCATGTTTTCATAACAAACTCATCTCATGGAGTTATTCCAATTTCAAAATTCATTGGAAGAAATATTCGCTGAGGAAGGATATACTGATGTACGCAAAAGTTTAATTTAAACTAACTAATTTTTATGTTCCGATAACTTCATGACATAGGATATAGTGTTGGTGACAAATTTAGGATACGTTACCAAATTTTTTGTCGTTGCAACTTTTCCACAAAAAGTATTAATAAAGTTAGGTGCTTGGTCGCGAAAATTACCGACCTGAATTCTTCGGTTACATCACCATCGTTACAACCACCGTCATTAGGCTGACGCTGGTATTAGGTTGTTACCGACATCATAATGAGAAGGAGTGCTACTGGACAGTTACGTCAAAGACTAACGCAACATCACAGCTGGCAAAAATACTTCGCGATTTAACGAGATATTTGCGACAAGAAAAACAGTATACTGACGCTCCTATTTAAAAGAGTACTTCCATTTTGGGCAATATAAGACTGAATTTAGCACAGCATCAAAGTTTTCAAAAATGCAACAAGATTTAGCGTGTTAACTTCGACAAGAAATGCAGGAAACTGACGCTTCTTTCGAAAAGATCGAGAACGGCCACAGAAGGCAACACTGTGTGCAAGGGAGCAGTGAAGGACTCGTCTCCTTGCTTTTGATGATGATTTTATCGACACCCTTCAACAGTATTATTATTAGTGGGTAATATAGGGTTGAGCTGGACGCAGCATCAAAGTTAGCAATAACGCTACGAGATGTAGCGTATAATCTTGAATATGCCATCAGGAGTGAGCAAAACCCCAGTGAGCTGCAGCGGTCGCTTGGCGCTGGCCACACTACTCGTGTTCGGAGTGCTGGCCACCACCCACTACTCTGCCTTCCTGCACGCTAAGCTCTTCGCCGTCCGGCTCAAGCTCCCCCTCTCGGATATTGCATCAGTGGTACGCGACGGATCTTTCGTCGTCGGAGTCAGGAGAGGAAGCTTGCTTGAGACAGAGCTAAAGGTCACTTTAAAGCAACGCGCCTTCTTGATCGTTTGTCTTTGTCTCTAAATTAATAACAGGTCTGAACATGGTTTCTTGATCGTTTGTGTTTGTCCCTAAATTATTAACAGGTCTGAACAGGGTTTCTTGATCGTTTGTCTTTGTCCCTAAATTATTAACAGGTCTGAACAGGGTTTCTTGATCGTTTGTCTTTGTCCCTAAATTATTAACAGGTCTGAACAGGGTTTCTTGATCGTTTGTCTTTGTCCCTAAATTATTAACAGGTCTGAACAGGGTTTCTTGATCGTTTGTCTTTGTCACTAAATTATTAACAGGTCTGAACAGGGTTTCTTGATCGTTTGTCTTTGTCCCTAAATTATTAACAGGTCTGAACAGGGTTTCTTGATCGTTTGTCTTTGTCCCTAAATTATTAACAGGTCTGAACAGGATTTCTTGATCGTTTGTCTTTGTCCCTAAATTATTAACAGGTCTGAACAGGGTTTCTTGATCGTTTGTCTTTGTCCCTAAATTATTAACAGGTCTGAACAGGGTTTCTTGATCGTTTGTCTTTGTCCCTAAATTATTAACAGGTCTGAACAGGGTTTCTTGATCGCTTGTCTTTGTCCCTAAATTATTAACAGGTCTGAACAGGGTTTCTTGATCGTTTGTCTTTGTCCCTAAATTATTAACAGGTCTGAACAGGGTTTCTTGATCGTTTGTCTTTGTCCCTAAATTATTAACAGGTCAGAACAGGGTTTCTTGATCGTTTGTCTTTGTCCCTAAATTTGTCTGCGTGTTTGGGGTGTTGCTTTCATGTTATTTTGTGAAATAAAAAACTCTCCGAGGAAGGAAATGGTTGAGATGGTTGGGATGTTTGTGCATGACATAGAAAATTGTTTTTGAACTGCTCGGCGTATGTGGAAAGTTAGAAGGAAAAGTGTTTTTAACATCAAGGGTTAAGAAATTATAAATTTGAAGAAACTTTTAATTTCACTTTTCTTAAAAAATATAAATGGTATTGGATCTTCAATATCGGAAATTATATTCATTGAGCGTCAATGGTAACACGTTTTTAAAATCAGATAGGCCGAGAGAGATAAGAATTAATCGGAAATATACAGGGTGGTCCATAAGTCTCTAACCATTTCAAAAATCGATACTATGGAAAATTTGAAGCACAAAGAGTTTGTAATGATTTCAAATGACAGTTGAAATTAATAATTTAGCGAAGTGTTGTAAATAATCTACCAACCATCATAACCTATTGCTCTCTTGAGTCACAAATTTCGTTCCTTAAAATGTCGCACTGCACAAAAGAGCAATGGGTAAAAATTGCAGAACTTTACTTCCTCTGTGATGGAGGAGTTATATCTGTGCAAAGAAATTACGAAAATATTTTTGGTTGATAAAGAATGAAGTCAAGATAAGGACAACCTAAAAGTCATGGTCTCTAAATTCAAAGAACCCGTTTCAACGACAGACAAACAACGCTGGGGCAGACCACACGAACCGTTCGAAATACTGCCACGATTCGACTAGGTTCGAAGAGTGTTTCTTCGCAGCCTACAACTTTGACACAACGTTCAACACAACTGGAAATGCATTGAACTGTAATGTGTTCTCAAAAATTATTTAACGAATCATTTCAATAAAATTCGACTGATCCAAAAGTTACAGCTAAAGTATTATGAAAATCGTAAAAGTTTTGCTCGTACAGTTCACATATCCGATTATTGCTTACAATAATGATTTCACATCGAACATAATCATGTCTGGTGAAACTCATTGCTCCATTCCTTGATAGGGAATTGATAAGCAAAATTTCAGATTCTAAGAAAAATTTTGCAGCATCCATTTAATCCAGCCAACGTTAGAGCATTGTTTACTTTCACATTTTCATAAGCCCTTGATTTGTTTTTATTTGAAGATGTTTGTGGTGTTGCAGCGAATGTTGATAAAAACCTACTTAGGCTGATGATTTGGGAATACTTACTTCCTGAGGGGGGAAAAATAACTTTAAATAACATGTGATTCCAAGATGCACTTCATACAGAAAGATTAGATTATTAGTTAGTTTAAATATCCCTGTCTGCAAAAAATGAGATCCAAAGAGAGGAAGAAGTAAGGCACCATTTAAAAAGAAGTTATGGACATCGTACACCTATTTTGGGATAAATTTTTGCTCTAAATTGAAGCTATACATGTGCTGAATATCAACAATAAATTTTACAGGCGTGCACGCAATAGAACGCTCACTATTGGAAATAGAATGGTGGTAGGGGAGATGTTTTTATGAAAAAAGTTTTTACTTGAACAAACATTTTTACTTTATGAAAAACTAAACTTCTGAAACTTTTGTAACCACAAAAACAAAAATGAACAGAAAAAATTATTTACTAACAAACTAAATGTTTGTAATAATGTCATTTTGTTTTTTTTGCTTTCGTGGAAACCAAAAATTTCCTTCACGCCAAATTTTGCTCCTCCCACAATTTTTGGTGTAGAGAATCGAGATAATGTTTTTTTGAAAGAAGAATAATAGGGATACGCTACAGCTCTGAGGTAGCAATTTGAAATTTTTAAACTAGGTAAAAAACGGCAGGCCGTCAGAGTTAAAAAAATCGATTCTTTGGAAATTTTTCAAAATTGTTTTTTTTTTAATTCATAATATCTCAAAAAAAAAAATTAGTTATAAAAATTCTTACCTCAGCGGTGTGGCCAAAGAGTTTGTGTTTCAAATGACCCTTTTTTCATGTCTATGGGTTGAAATTTGTGGTAGGAGTAGGGTTTTCCGTACCCTCCCCCATTCTTCCTTTTTTTTTGCCGTTACTCATTTTCTATAAAACAAATCGAAAATTTTCTAAGGGGTGATCCCTATTTTTTCACACGTTTTGCCAGTCTATTAAAGTTCATTAGCATTGGTTCACAGATAAAAAAAGTGTAAAAGGCGTACTGTCTCCTCACGGAAACGCGGAATTTATGCAGTAAAGGCACAGTAAGTTGAGAAAGAAGTTCATGAAACAAAGAAGGAAGGATAGGGAGGAAGGAAAGAAGGAAGTAGTAAGTGCTGAAAAACAGGACAGCAGTAAACCGAAAAAATGGTCCTTAATACAACAAAAACATTTTATTTTAACAAAAAGAATCCCTACCTAACTCTCAACTCGGGTCCTCACATTTTCCCCCTCGGAGTGCTAATTCCTATAGATACAATAGTTGTATCCCCCTGAGGGGGTTCATACAGAGAGAGACAATGACTGAGGTAAAACTAATTTCTTCACACTGAATAATTTTATGTTATTTTGGCGTGTCGTGGCCTCCCAGAACTCCAGATTTAAATACTTGTGATTTTTTGAAAGTTGACGACAATAAACCTTACACGAATTTAAACGCAACATCTTTCAGGAAGTTATCAGTATATCTCTAGAGGTCTTGCATAACGCAATGAATAACACTAAAAAAAGAGCTCGTGTTTTCCAGATTAATAATCGTGGTCATCTAATAGATGTTTAATTTCTTATTTAACTCGTAAATTAAATTCCGAGCTCACTCTAAACGTTTCAAATTTTCCCGACCTCTACGTGTTTCATTAGGACTTAATATTGATTTTTGTTTGAACAGGGTGAGTTTCTTCAAAGTCATACTGTATTACGAGTAAAAAATATACCAGAGCGCATCCCGTGGCTAGCTCAAATGGTGTACTGTTTTTTAAATTAGTTTTACTGAGAGGATGTGTACTTGAAAGTTGAAGTTTACATTTCAATTGAGATGGGAGAATTGTATTGTACGTATGTTAAGGATTCAGCAAATTCAGAAACAGTAATTTTTATCCTTAAGTAAGACAAAATACAATAGTTAGGCGACTGTATATTTTTTTAGCCTGTGTGTGTATGTCGGCAACGTTCGGTTGCTACGGTTATAAAATGCAATGGCACGGACGATGTTTCTTTATGTTAAATATTTAACTGTATACCATACACCAATGGTTCATGCTGTGATCGTTCTACAGCATGCAAGGGTAAGTAAATGGGTCCAAAGTGCATTAACACTTCAGTGTCTGCCGTCCCTGTACAGATGGTTGTGTGTGTTTACCTTACGACTACTGTTGAACTATTTTGAGACAAGTGAACAGATGTTTCGCATAAACAGGTGTTGATTTTGCATTTATTGATGTTTGTGTTTAACTTTTCAATATGTGGCTGTTGGGCTAGTTCCAAAATGCAACAGTCAACTAAGCAGCTGTTTTGCATCTGCACTTGAGTGTTTGTTTTCCATTTGGAGATGGTCGTGTTAAACTTATCAACGTGTGGCGATTGGGTTATTTACAGCATGCCAGCATTCAAGTCTGAAGCTGTTTGCCAATATCTGAGCAGCTCAGCGAGGACACGCTCGTCAGGAGGCTGTACACGGAATTTATTCGCCCTAAAGGACTCGTTGCGACTGATCAGGAAGGGCTGGATAGGGTAAGTTCAAAGTAGAACAATTGTTGCAATCGCTGTAGAATAGTTAACTCGTGTAATTGCTCAATAACTCCAATATAAGGGTAAGATACTTCTTACTACGATTTAGGGCTGAAAGCAACAGTTATTCGTCTATTTTTAAACTCATTGCAAATTTGTAATGAACTGCTTTAGAGCTTAGGCCGCCAAGTGAATTTCAACAAGAAGTTGGTTTCCGCACACCCAAGACTTGACGTAGATTCGTGTGTGCTTGTGGGGCTCTGGCACCCGACTGTTCAACCATGGTGGCAAAACGAGCATTTTTTGTGCAAAATTTTGAAAATTTGGAGGTTTTTAAATGACTAATTGGGATTTGCCAGCTCTAGAGACTTGTCAGATACTAGGAAATTTTATGATGTAATTTATTTCTCAGAAGACCTAAATTGCATGGATAATTAGACCAGAACATAAGCTTAATTTAACTGTCCGGTCCTCAACAGCACTTAGGGTGGTTGTTAATGCTTAGAATTAATTTAGTTCAAAAGAGAAAAGTTGGAGATTACCGTGGAACACTTTTCGCACTATTTTCATGAAGAAGTACGTTAAACGTTGGCATTGGAATTGATACCCTAATTTTATACTCGCAATTAAATCTTATCTGATACTTCCAGAGTAGGAATACGCCTAGGAGAGATAATTCACTCACAGTCACGGAGCATCACGCTCGGTAAATCACTTACAAGCCATACAAATAAAAAAAACATACTATTACTCAATAACTATTATTATTACATGCAGTGTGTCCCACAAAAAATCCAAACCGAGTATTTACTTTCCCGTATCAGTAATATCATCATAAGAATACCATATGCATTTAATTTCTAGCAAAATTACGATGATATTACTGATACGGGTATTCTTATCATGGTATTATTGATACGGGTATTCCTATGATGGTATTATTGATACGGGTATTCCTATGATGGTATTATTGATACGGGTATTCCTATGATGGTATTATTGATACGGGTTTAAAAACTCTGTTCGGGTTTTTGTGGGACACACTCTATAATTATTATATATACTGGTGTCTTAGTCGCTCAAATCCAGGCGCTGAAAGAAAGTTCTTTGTATATTATATGATTAAACAAAGTAGTGTCTTTGTTGCTCCAATCCAGGTGTTGAAAGAAAAGTTCTTAGTATACTATATAATTACACAAACCGGTGTCTTTGTTGCTCCAATCCAGGTGCTGAAAGAGAAGTTTTTAGTATACTATATAATTACACGAACCGGTGTCTTTGTTGCTCCAATCCAGGTGCTGAAAGAGAAGTTTTTAGTATACTATATAATTACACGAACCGGTGTCTTTGTTGCTCCAATCCAGGTGTTGAAAGAAAAGTTCTTAGTATACTATATAATTACACAAACCGGTGTCTTTGTTGCTCCAATCCAGGTGCTGAAAGAGAAGTTTTTAGTATACTATATAATTACACGAACCGGTGTCTTTGTTGCTCCAATCCAGGTGTTGAAAGAAAAGTTCTTAGTATACTATATAATTACACAAACCGGTGTCTTTGTTGCTCCAATCCAGGTGCTGAAAGAGAAGTTTTTAGTATACTATATAATTACACAAACCGGGGTCTTTGTTGCTCCAATCCAGGTGCTGAAAGAGAAGTTTATCTTGCTCGCGGACAAGCGCATGATCACCTTCTTGACTCGCGACTTCCCGTGCCGGTTCACCACGCTCCCCTCCAGAGTGTTCTCTTTCAAGGCAGGCCTCGCGCTGCCCAAGGGTTCTCCGCTCAAAAACGTCTTCAACAGCGTGTGAGTGCTAGAACATGACAGCTATATCAGCGTGTGAGTGTCAAAACACAACAGCTATATAAGACTGTGGAACCTCAATATGTTTTCGATTGATGCCAAAAACGAAAATGGTTCGGGACTCATTCATTTTTCTGAAAGAAACTCGCAAAAGCGCAATTCATATCACTTATCCATGATAATTGTGCTCTAGCACTATTCTACTTAAGGTGGCATTGCTTATTATCAAAGGATCTTTAATTTAGAATATTTTGAAAACCAATGTACTTTTAAACCAATGTTCCTTTAAACCTTTGTGGAATTTTTTTTCTGTTTTCAGCCAATGATATTTCTAGAATGGTACTTTCCCGCAGGTTTCCCATTTTGAGCGTAACGTTGTTGCAATGTCTAAAGCAAATTTCTTTTGAATTTGCTTTAAAATTGTTATAATTTACAGATTGCTGAAAATAGAGGTAACTGGACTGCTGAAGCGTTTCCAGAAGAAGTGGGAGTTGCGTCCAGCAGAGTGCCAAGACGATGTCATGACTACAACCTTCGAGCAGACACAGTCAGCATTCCTTTTTTACAGCATCGCGTGCGGAGCCGCTCTTCTTATCATGGTCATGGAAAGAAAATTTACATACAGCAATAAGCATGCGGTGAAAGCTAAACGAATGAAGTTCAAACAGAGTTCAAAAATAAGGAGAGCTGAAGATCACAGAATTAACCTTAAAACACAGAGACGGGTTTCGGTCGATTGGTCCGAACTTCTTCGTTAGGGTTCTTTTTCTTCGTTGGTTTTGTGAGCGAACTCTTAGACTTTTGTACATAGTATTGCGCTGCCTTTTTGCCCCGCGATTAGTAAGTTCCCATTCAGTTTAGTTAGTTAGCTTGTCCATACTTGAACTTTAATGCCATAGTCTTCTCATGTGAGTCACCGGCTTCAATTTCTGCTTTGTTCGGTTGCAGGCCTTAGCAGCACCAAGCCCTTTAGTCAGGTAGTACAATTTTGTTTACTCTTTGGCACAGTTTACTTCATTTCTGAGTTTCGCAATTCATAACCTTGCAATAGATACAAATTTTGGGGTCACATAGAATTTGTTTTATTTGTCTTTGTCGCTACTAAATCCCGTTGTTTTTGGTGAATGTTTATCCTCAATTATTCATAATATTTATTAAAGTTAGATTATCCCTGGTTGTCAAGTGTTTCAGGCCCAATTAGGCATTATGAACAAAGGGTTAGATGTTGCCCTGACGACGGATAGATAGATCTTTAATGTTGACCTAATTAACACTTTGACTGGGACGTGCGCCACCGGTGGTACACGGAAGGAATTTTCACAATGCTGCTGATCGACCAATAGTCAGAAATACAATTTTCATTAATACTTAATCAAGGCTAAATGAAGGCACGATCCAGTTTTTGTTTGGTATTTTCAAAATAGTTTACCACAATTGACTTTAAATTTGAGTTTGGCATTGAACTTAATATTTAGTAGTCGCAGTCAAAGTGTTGATAGTTTAGCGTAAGTCAGGAGTTTTAATATTTTTAGGAGCAATTTAAAGTCACCCTTGTAATTTTGTGTCATTGTGTAGCTTCACTCAAGAAGAAATGAGAGGAAGTAAGGAGTGTTGTTTTTCCTGTAGTTCTGTGTTATTAATATATTTTATTTGCAGCAACGTTTATATTGACCAAAAAATGGGTAAACATTGACTAACGGTTTGTGACAGTACACAGCCAGCTTCATGGTGTGTTTTCAAGGGCAAACAGAGTAAGAATATGAATAGCTGTCTGTTAAATAATGAAGCCAAAATTTAAATCGCTAAGAATTGCATTTGTTAAAGTTTTTGACAAGTCTTTTAGGGAATTAAAAAAATTATTTTTATTTCAACTTCATCAAGGTGAAATAAGCCCCTCAGTTCTTCTCGAGCAAGGAAATACACATTTCGCTGTTTAGGAGTATTCATAGACTCCGTTTTCCTTTATATTTTATGCTTGGAGAAATATATTCCTGTTGTGTTGATATCAGTAAATACACTGGCAACTTGATAGAAATGCCTAAATTTAACTCATAAACTATTCTTTTCGTAGCCGTTAGGAATGTTATATGACGGAGACGTTTTTTTAAAGTAAATGATGTTTCAAATACGATTTCAAATTTTAACTGCACAGAAGTAGAAAATCGGAGCTGATTCAGTGCTTTCGTTACCAATTAAGTAGTGCCAATTAAAAGCAAAACAAAAAGAAAACATCGTTAAATGAAAAAAATAGTCGAAGAATTTTGATAACTTTGTTCTGGGAAGCAAACTGTAGAAAAACGTTTACATGGTCTCTGCTGAAGCACGTTTCTGTTAAAAATCGGTCGATATTATTTGAACGACGTTAGTGAGTGTTTGTTCACTTGCTTGTTCTCAGGTTTCTTATAACGCGCAGCATGTAAATCTCTTCACACTAACCCAATACTCTGAATGCATTGTGCGACACGATATATTTAGTTATGGCAATGAATGTCGCCCGTATATTGAAGTAATAAATAATCTGTTAACGAATCAAAGGGTTAATACTGAAAATAAGCATGTGTGTGATATACTGTACTATAAATGAACTTCTTATTAATGACACAAACAATGCTTGCATGTGAAAGCACAACGGCACATGTTCATATATCATTTTGTGAGCAAATTCCCATGTCCTTAGGCGATAGATGTGTACCTTTAAAGCTTTTTAAGTCTCCAAGACAATGTTAGTAGCCAGCAAGTGTGCTCGTATTTCACACTGCGTAGAGTGTTTACAAGCTATATCATTTTCATAGTTGCACAGTAATCTCTAGAGCTATTTGTTGCAAATAACAATGCTGGTTTTAATGGCGTACCATTTCCGCTCTGTCTATAAACTATATCATTTTCATAGTTGCACAGTAATCTCTAGAGCTATTTGTTGCAAATAACAATGCCGGTTTTAATGGCGTACCATTTCTGCTCTGGCTATAAACTGTATCATTTTCATAGTTGCACAGTAATCTCTAGAGCTATTTGTAGCGTACGATAATGCTGGCTTTAAGGGCGTACCATTTCTGCTCTGTGCTTCACTATTCAATGACACAATGCGTGTCGGTACCCTCAAATTACATCACCTTAACACGGTGATCACGATGTGAGCCGCCGGTGTACACGGAGGGAATTTTTGTTGTGCTGCTGACCGACCAGTATAGTCACAAACTCAAATTTCATAAATACTTGTAAATACATAAATACTACTAAAACATAAATTTCATAAATAGAAGGCACGATCCAGTTAATATTCGCTATTATCGAAATTGCTTACAACTCACTCTAAATTTGAGTTATGTGTTAAACATCAGTTTAACCATTCGCAGTCAACGAGTTAATAAATGAAATAAATCCCCATCTGCTGGAAGATCTAGGTCAATTCAGTCTTACCAAGCGTTAACGTTTAATTAATAAGCGAAATTTGATGCAGATCTCGCTGATGAAATTCTTGGCTATTGCTAGTGAGGTACAAACTAAAAGGTTAAATGTGGCAATCCTATTCCCTGCAATTGCAAGTGCACTTGCACATTCAAGAAGAAATTAAATGCAGTGCCTTCAACACTTATATTCAAAGCCTTCGAGAAACGTTCTTGATTCACCATGACTAATTGAAATTATAGTTCTCTCTGATATATGAGAGCAATGAATGTAGAGATGCCACCTCAAACGTTTATTCATTAGCATATTCCAGTATGTATGGAGATATGTTTTCTCGGCAGCACAAACTGAACCCTCTCATTAGTGTTAATTAAGCTCAATAGGAAAATTTTGCCTTATACTCGTAGTTAGTTACACACGCATGCCATGTATTTTGAATTCATAGGTATATAATTTACTACATTCCTTTTCCTAGGGATGGGAAAAATTTAAGAATTTCCATTTCCAGGGTGAATGTTGAATCGAGGTTCAACTGTCGTTTTTCCACGTTAATTGTGATGGGTTAAACTGAAGTTCCATGTTCAACTCAAATTGAACTCAATTTCGGAATTTGAATTCAACCGGAAAAAGTTAATAATAATGTGCTTTTATTTGATTTCCATCAAATACATGGAACAATTGAGGTTGTCATCCATTGAGGGTACCCACATTGCGGTAATTTCCTCAATGACCTCTAGTGGGTCATCTTCATTGTGAGAATTTTTTCCTGTGACCACCGATGGGCACCCAATTAGTCAACATGTTAACTTATGTTGAGTGAACCGCGCATGAGCTTTCTTCCCTAATTTTGAAAGCAGCCGTTTGTGATTAGATGTTTTATTAATTTTAATTAGGTGTTCTTTTTCTTAGATATTTTACATAAGGGTTTTTACTAGTCCTTTTCACTTAGGGATTCTTTTACTTTGCAACCATTCAAGGAGATACAACTATTGTATCTATGGGAATTAGCACTCCCAGGGGTAAAATGTGAGGGCTCGAGCTGAGAGGTAGGTAGGTTTTTCTTTTTGTTTAACTATAAATATATATTTTTTTATGCCAAGGACGACCTTTTTCGTTTCACTGTTGTCCTGTTTCTCAGCACCTGCTACTTCCTTCTTCAACTTTGATCGTGCTTCATAATCGTCTTTCTTAACTTACTGTTTCTATGCCCTTTCCACATTCTGCGTTCCCTTAACTCCATACTAAATGATGCCTTCCTCTCTTTGAATCGCCTTTGTGGCTGATAGGGAGGCTTAAACCAAGTAATAATCATTTCTTATCTCTTTTACTTAGGAGTTCTTTTACTTAGTTGTTCTCTTATTCAAGTATTCTTTTACGTTGGTGTTATTTTACTTGGAGTGCTTTTCCTCCAGTGGATGGAGAGGATGACTGAACCGGTACGAGGTAATCTTTATTGGTCTAAATGCCAGGGATGATCGATAAATTTGGGATCTAAAGGTATAATTATAATAATAATTGATGAGAAAGCAGCCGCCAAGATTCCTCGAATTCGTTTTCATTGAAAAAATGCTTTTAAATTTCGATTAAGCGCATCACGGAAAAAATACATTACGGACTGTATCCAAAAAATAAAAAATTATTCAAGATTTTCCTAGCAAGGCAATATTCCTTTAATTAGATTGCTGTTTCAGGCATCTGTAAAAATATTACTTCTGTCGTTATAATTTTATACCGTACCTACATCGTTTTATTTTATCCTATTTAAAATTTATAAATACAAGTTTACTCGGAAACTGATTTCGTGCATTCAAAGTCGTTGACAATGTTAATTGATATATTCAAGTTTCCCATTATAAAGAAAAAAGAATCACTTGCATTTAGAGGATTTCATTCTTGTTCTAGCAAACCACAACTCAGCACTTGGTTTTAAAAACACTTTCAGTGAGTTTCTAGAGTAAATATTCATTCACGATATTTTAAATTCAGTTTGAAAAATCTTACAAAGACTTTTAGTCCAACAGATAATTTTCTTGCGTTACTTCTCGCAACATTCACTGAACAGCAAAATTATGTGGCCAAAGTCATGCGTTTCTTTGTCCAGATCGCAGCCAGGCGATCAATGGCAAGATAACAACCACCTGAACATCGTTGCTTTCTTTTGTGTTGAAGTTTGACTTGTGCGATTATCTACCTCATGAATAACCTCCCACTTCTGACACTTCGCGTCATCTACCACTGGTCGCAAACTATATCATGAGACGCAAATTTTTTGTTGCTGATGTTGATGTATTTTGGGAGATTATGATTTATTAGAGAAGGTACCCGCATGTTTCCGTGAATTTTTTTGAATTTGTGCGAAATGTTCCTGTATTTGAACAAATTTCCTGGATCAACTGGCAATGATAGAATGTCTATCATTGCAGTAACGGCATTTGCGTGTATGGGATAAAAAATCAGAAGAGAAATGTTGAGCCCCTCAGGGGAATACAACTTATGTCACTATGGGAATTAGCGCTCCCAGGGGGACTATGTGAGGGCCCGAGCTGAAGGTTAGGTAGGCTTCCTTTTTTTTAAATATAATAGGTTTTTGTTTTGTGACGGACCATCTTTTATCAGTTCACTGCTGCCCTGTTTTTTCAGCACCTACTACTTTCTTCTTCAACTTTGATCTTGTTTCATGAACTTCTTTCTCATCTTACTGTTTCTATGCCCCTTCTGCATAGATTTCGCGTTATCTTAACTCCATACTAAATGGTGCCTTCTTTCTTCCTCTCTTTGGATCTCATTTGTTGAGGATAGGGAGGCTTAAACTAACTAATAATCTAATCAGAGAAATGTTGAGGTAAGACGACCAAACAACTCTTGCCGATTGAAGGCCCGAATTTCAAGGCTCCTTCATTTGGTATTTTTCAATAATCTGACACTTCTCGGTAAAGACAAACGAGGGCGCTCCAATAATGTCTTCGTTATAATATAAGATTACAAAGATGATGACACAAGATAACATATAACACACAACACAGTTTCAAATTATTGAGTTCTTGGTAAAGATTGATCTTAAACAAACGATATATTCTTAGTACGAAAAAATAATCAAAGTTCAGAACAAAATAGCTTTGAGTTGTCCACATTTATCGGCAAATATTCATTCAATAATTACACAGGTTGGTTGTATGACAAATCTAAGCGTACAAGATGAGGAACGAAAATAATATTTTTCATAACAGTGCTACCTAAAGGAATTCCTATAATCACAGTTCAACAAAGTGGTATGCGAAGCGAAGCTCACGAGCGTAGATGCTTACGCTACGATCTTGTTCTGCATTTTCGCATACACGAGTGCAGGATGGCGCGTACACCGATTATGTATTAATATCAATATGAGTATTTTCTTGTGTTGTATTTTTTCATTCATTTGTTTATAATTAGGTGCTTTGCTAAGGGAGACCTTATTGCTGAACGTCTCGAACACGATGAGTGGGTAAACACTGAGAAATTAATCACGGGGCACAACATTCTGCATCAACATTAAAGCATTTCACATGGACAAATATTTTATCCGAAAGAATTAGCCGCGGCACGTTCGCATTGAGGGACTGGAAACCATCGTTTTCTTAACCAAAATTAATGTCCATCGTGACGTTCCGTCACTGAAAGCTTAGCATGCAAACGCTGAAGGCTCTAGGGATTTAAATATTAAGAAGCCTTCTTTCTCCATCCGGGCTGGGCATTTATAGCATGCATATTTGAGAGCATTTTGTCTTCATCATTCGCCTGAGCAAGCTCAGCTGTCCGTCTAGGAATGTTGCTATGAACCTTGAGTTTAAGTTCCGCCATCTATTATTAAAAGCCCACACAAAGGTAAAACGTAAAAAAATTTGAAAACGAGCGTTTTGTACACTGAGGTAGCATAATTCAATGTCTCGATATCTAGTATATTCAAGCTCGCTGTCCGTCAACTATGACCAGTTCAGAGCCTTTGTTTCGACTTACGGAGCAAGCTTAAAATTTCAAGCGAAAGATCGTGGTCAGTGCTGAGGTCCCTGTCAAATAGACTGGTTTCACGACACCAACACGGCAACGAAGTAGATTTGGACTTGCGAACCGGCTTCAAAATGCGAAAAATTACGTTTTTCCGTTGGATCGAAGCAGTCGCAACTATTATTGTATTTAAAATCGTTGCCTGTGAAATAAATAATGAGAGTATGAATACCGTAGGAGCTATAACGTTTAGAGATATTGAAACACTAAAGAATTTCGTTGAAGACTATTCTGAATTTCGAGTCCAGAAACGCCTTGAAGTTTTCGCTGAATTTTCTCTATCAGGTGAGTTATCATATCGGAAATTTGAACACAGACGCAGTTTAACCTGAGCAAATATTTCCATAACTAAAATTTAATAGGAGATCATGAGCTTTTTTTGAACAATAAATGCGAGGATTCTTTGGATGTTTTCCAGATAAGCCCCGCCAGTAATGAAACACAAAAGTTCACCCTCTTGTAACTTTCGAAGACAGCTTTCTTTTGCCCTTCCTCCAAAAGACACTGAAGAAGAAAAATAAAATGTGAATTGTAAAGCACATGATAGAACCGAAATAGAATTTTAAAATCATTTTTTCATAATGCAGTACCCGTAAAACTTAAAATGAAGAAGTTCGTTTCATGCTTTTTCCTCTTCATCAGAACAGTACGTAGTCTAGTCACTTTCTATAAATTCATTTTGTCACCGAATTCTTCCTTTCAGAATAAAAATAATTTTTCTCTACTTTTCCTTTTCATCAGAACATCAGGTAGTTCTTTTCGTCAAAATTAATTTTATCATCAAATAACACCTTTTATAATCTAAATAGGAAAAACGTATACTCTTTGATCTTTCCTCTTCATCGGAACAGTAGGTAGTCGTTTTCATTACAATTCATTGTATCACAGAATTACACCCCTAGAAACGAAATAAAAATATTTTATTCCCTACACCATCTCCTTAATCAGAACAGTAGGTAATCGTTTTCGTTAGAATTCATTTTACCACCAAATATCACCTTTAAAAACGAAATAAAAATATTTTATTCCCTACACCATCTCCTTAATCGGAACAGTAGGTAATCGTTTGCGTTAGAATTCATTTTACCACCAAATATCACCTTTAAAAACGAAATAAAAATATTTTATTCCCTACGCCATCTACTTCATCGGAACAGTGAGTAATCGTTTTGTTGAAATTTATTTTACCCCCAAATATCACTTCTAAGAATCAAAATACAAAAATCCTTTCCTTCCCTCGTAGACCGGCGGTGGCTGCAGCTGCTGAGACAGCGCTCATCTTTAGTGTCGGTGAAGCCTTTAGTCCCCGGGTTGGTACTGGGGGAACTTGCCCTAGAGTTGGTACGCAAGGCTGGTCCCTTACCCCCTCTGCTGGTACTTGTGTACCCTTCTCCTCGGCTGCTGTTACAGGTTGGATTTTGCTATATTTCTAATAGGTCGATTCTTAAGGAATTTCAAGCGTAATATAAAAATGAGAACCTATGCGAAAATGAGTATTTGTATTATTTTTCATGGCAAACGTTCCAGAATAGTATAATGCCATCTTCAGTACATTAAAAATTTCGAAAGGGAACAGTGAAAATTTTCATTATTCCTTTTAACAAGTTTTATTCCACTCAAAGTAGAATTATAATACTACGAGACGTTTTTAAGAAAGCAACAGAAATGTTCAATTTCACTTTGGTTCTCCTTTTTATCTCAGGTTGGAGTTTGGATTCACACGTGACGTTTTGTCACACAACGATTTTTCTGCACTGTTTCGTTCTGTCTGGACTTCTAAATGAAGTGAAGCATTATTTCTGGAGATGAAAGTTCATCGATTTCCTAAGTAGTAAATTGGCGCAGATCAAAATTTAGGATGCACGTGTTTTGTTGAATGAGGTCGAAAAATACACGAGTACCACGAACAATACATTTATACATGTATAGAGAAGGCAAATATTTGATAATCGAAGGTGCAAGCGCTGTCAAAAAAAATATGAATTTTACGGTACGTTTGCAAATGCTCGCTCTGATTTTGATGAAGGAATTTAAAAAAATATTTTATTTCATTAAATGACAATAATATAAATTTTTACTGAATTATTCTTGAACGAGACAATTGATTACAACGGCAAATCGAAATAGGGACGGAATAATTGAAAAAAAATCACTGCTTCAATTCCTTATAGCTTGAAACCCTCGAAAGACCAATCTTCAAGAGGTTATCAGTGCTGGTTCTGCTGCGCCGCTCGACTCTACCGCAGCTCTCCCTTCCAATTGATAATCTGGTGAGTCAAAATGTGTGTCTCCGTGTCCTAACTTGAGCATGACAATCCTAAGTTCAACTTTATTTACCCTGAGCGTCAATCTTCGGATGTCTTTTTTCAGACTTAATTCATCATTAATAGTACATCAACTGTAAAATTTTAATTTTCTGCGTCAGCACAACTGTGCAAACAGCAAACCCGGGTCTCGCCTAAATTAAGGATCGCATGCTACAGAATACGAGCATCCGTTCTTCACAGTAAACTCGGCTCTCCGCCTTTGAGCTACGTGTTTTTATCAATGGGGCGACACTGAGCTGAACATTTCTGAGTTGCAATTGACGTTTAAATTGAACACCAGGTTACATTCGCTATGGCCAGCCACAGCGAAGACGGTGATGTGGAGTCCATGAGCCTAGCGGAGCAGTACACCGCGGCTATGGGGCATCCGAGCGTAACTTTCACTGTAGGAACTTGGGTGAGCCTGAGAAGATCATAATGTTGTGCTTGAAAATTCACATTAACATTCTCTTACTAAAGCAAAATCATGATCGAGAAATTGAACTGTGCTGATTATGGCCCTATATCTTTTAGCTTTTTACCAAAGACTCGCACATGTTGAGTGTTGTCATGCTATGGTGTAATGAATAATGTTGAGCATATTTCATTACAGAGTCAGTCCACGGGGGTCGTAGCGTCGCTGCATTACAAAAATGGTTGGCGGCAAAACTTACAAGGAGTTACGCTGAGTTGTGTGTTCGTCGTACGTATTTTTCTGACTCAAATTTTACTCGAAATTATCTGACATGCAATTGGGGTCGAAAATATTGATAACTTTGTCCCTTATGTCGTCTAGCAATAATTTTAATTACTATATACACTGATATTTTTCCTCTTATGCCTGGAGAGAAATGTGTTCCGATTTTCTGGAGACGAATTCATCGCCTACAAATAAAAGATTGTGTAAATAAAAATAGTTTCTAGTGGTGTTTGAAAGTTCACCGAGTGGTACAGGAAACTGAAAATGTTGAACAGAGTAGATATGTATTTCATTGTACTAGAGATAAAGGATCGTTATTGATGTCTTGTTAAAAAGAAAAATTGGAACAGAAATCCATTTTTTAATCGACTCTAAATTCCCTGAACAGTTAAACTTTCCCTTCAAAAATGGTTCAAATTCAATTTGAAATATTAATTTATTCTGCAATTTAAGGGGAAAAAATTTTCAACACTCAGGTTAAGCAAATAGCTTTCCAATTGATTGAAAAGTTCTCGCACAGCGAATAGTTCAATATTCTGAAAAATCAGAAGCCTCCTTTAAATTATTTTCAATATTGTTGATTCTTTTTTTTTGCAGAGCCAGGAAGCTGCTGGAGAGGCTGACGCATGGAGCTACCATATTACCGAGACCCTTGCACATTACCTAAATTTTACGTACGTTCCAAAATTTTAAATTGTCTAACTTCTTCACTCATGTTACCTTTATTATGATCACATTTAGGTGAGTGAAATAGATATCAGGGTATCGCCGACGTAAGCTTGAGGTGATAGGCATGCCAAATGCCCGGTTATGTGAAAAGACAAATCTTCAAATCGCTGACTTATAAATCATTCTGTCCCCAAACTTTGAGTTGTCCAATTTTCACAAAAAGAATTTTACATTTTACAAAGTTTTTTGCAGTTTTCCCATTTGATTGAATTGAACAACATAAAAAATAATGACGTTGTAAAAATAAGGAAGTAATTGTTGTAATTGTGTTTTTAGGGGATTTTTTCATTGTTAATTGAGAGATCAGCTCGAAATTTGTAAGGAAATCCACTTATTTCTTGTAATTACAATTTAGAGCTAAATACTGGTGCGTGATGCCAAATCCAGCGTTTATTTATAATATATTACTGTACATTTCTAGAAAATCTCATACGTAAGAAAAGATTTACGTTATATGAGAAATACTTGATGTTAGCCATTTCTGGCTTCAAGCACCTCTCATCCAATTTAAACAATTTAAACAATTTATTTATCACAGGTGATACAGATGTAGAATGTTTCTTGAGTCTAGTACAATGGTCAAATTTTAGTATAGCCACCTGTGGGCCCGAATAAGTTCAGCGATTTCTAGGGCATCCTAACATCAACGTTGTTCTAAGGTGTATAATAATGTTTGACATTTGACTGATCAATGAATAATTTAACTTAATATTAGATGCTTCATTTTACAATATAGTTTATATGGACTAGATTTAACAGTATATTCGATAAACGATATAAAAGCAGACTGAAGATCGGCGATATTAACCATGGCACATTACATTACTAGGATTATATTACATGTAGGAAACAAGGTTTGACTTTGTGATCTTATACGACTAGTATTCTGATAGGATGTGAGACTCAAGATTTCTTTTGAATACCTTGTAAGAATTACTTTCACGGATCTCCGCAGGTATTGAGTTCCAAGTTTTAGTTCCAACGAATAGGATACTGTGTTGCGACCGGGTCGTTGAATAATAAGGAAGCATGAATTTACTCCCATTTCGGGTTAAATGGTCGTGATGACCAGTTTGCGCAGTTAATAATTGTTTTAGGCTATTGTCGCCATCATTTGTTAATGTTTTGTAAATGAAATTACAGATGGAGATTTTGTAGAGATCCGAAAGTTTAAGTATTTGTAAATTTTTCAATGAATCATGTATATTGGTTTTGTTTTTTTTCAGTTCCGTGTCATGCTTCTATTCCGTATTGCAAGTATGGTGAAATGAGCGTTCGGTAGAGCATTTGTAAGGCTGTTTCAGGCATGAGATTTTTAACTTTATGTAGGATTCCGATGGATTTTGATAATTCAGAACTAATATGAGCGATGTGCTCTTTGAAGGTCAGATGTTTATCTATTAAGATGCCCAGGAACTTACATGAGTTGGTTTCTTTGATTTCACCTTCGCCAATTTGAATGCGTGTGAGAGATATATGTTTTTCGTATGAGAATGTAATAAATTTTGTGGGAGGGAGGGTGAAGCAATTAGAAATAAATATGGTACAAATGAACTGATCAATCATGTTTTTGTTTCAAATCGCCACGAACAATTATAAAAGAGTAGCAAAAACTGTGAAAAAATATAGTTTAATTAACTGGAACACTCGAATTTTTGTTCACAAATTTCCGGTGCAACGACGAGGAAAGTGGGAACGGAGAGTAAAGACCTCATGATGTATCGCATGACTAATGTCAATGAACGGAACACTCATATATTTGTAAACATACATTGGGCACAATTGCAAAGGTAGTAAAAATTATATGAGATGAACATGGCTCAAGTAAATAAAGCATTCTTATGTTTGTCCTCAAACACTGGGTGCAATTACAAAGGAAGTAAAAATCACATGAAATAAATATGAAGCAAGCAAATATAGCCCTCTAATTTTGTTCGCAATAGGTGCAATTACAGAGAAAGTGAAGATGGAGAATACGGATCCCAGCACGACGACGGCTCATGGACAGGCATGGTCGGAGAGTTGGTCTCGAGCAAGGCCGACGTTGCTCTCTCCCTAGACAACACCGTGGCTCGCTCTCAAGTTCTTCACTTCCTCGTGGCCAACGAATTGATCGGGTAAGTTCAGACTTTTAACACGTTGACCACGTATTGGCCCATACGTGTACCATTAGGTAATTTGCTTATTTACGCAACGGTATCAATTCATGACATTTCAATTACTGCACTACTTTCATTTAAAATAGACTATAACGCACATATTAAAATATTAACGAGTTAATTTGTTTTTCATGGTTCTTAGGAAGAATAAAAAAGTAATCGAATACTAAAAACAGTTTTTCAGTTCTGGTACGTCTAAACTAACTAAACAAAACGTATCAACTGTGCAAACGTCGTCAGTGTGTTAATTTATGGCTCTTCGGAACGAAATGAGCGATTAGATGTCTATAATTAGGGTATTGGTTTCGGTGGGGTTTCTACGAACGAAATTACTTGGTTAGTTTGATCTTCTTATTTTCTCCTTCTTCCTGGCAAACGAAACGGTTTGGCAACTATATTGTAATTAGAATGAAGATTGTTAAATGCAAGTGAAAATCCTGAGTTATAAATTTAAAAAATAAAAAAGTTTAGGTGTTCTGAAGAAGCATGTGTTTCTAACCCCAACAATCTTACTACATAGAATTAAGTCCTCGTAGTTCGCTTGTGCAACCATCATTGCTTTAAAATTTCGCTTCTCGTAAACATTTCATAAACTGGAACGTATTTGTATAACGAATAGAAATGGAATGTTTTAATAATACACATATATAATAATAATACACAAATTACTGTGATAGTCTAATAATTGAATGATGGCAACAAAGATTAAAGGTGAATACTAAGAACGATATCGTACCACTCAATTGTTTCTTTGGAAACTGTTTGCACAGACTTTGTGTGGTTTCTATCATTATTCCACGTTTTGGAAATCTGCCCTCCGATTTTGTATTTCTTCCGTAAATAGTTCGATTCAAAAATTGAAAGTAAACTTCAAATTGAAAAGAGTAAGAATTGATAATTAGTTGACGTATCCATTTCAAGACACTGTTTGTGAGGCACAAAACTTACGTGAAAAATTGCTTCCTTCTGGCTAACGATGCTAAGCTTACGAAAGAAAGAATGAAAGAAAAACAGTTTATTTTCTATATAGATGGTACAGAAGTACCATCATTGATTTTTAAAATATCTAAAGCTAATACACTTAGATGATACATACACACGAGTATTGTAATACCCATGTCACTTGTCGAAAAGAAATGATTGAGGGTACGAGTACGAAAGAGCAATATTTACGCACGAGATCATCTAACTGGATTCCACGTAAACAAATCATATTATTGCAGGACTGTGATGGTGATGAAGAGAACTACGTATGCAGATACAAGTTGGTCCCGCTACACGAATGAATTTTCAAGTATAGTTTGGTGGACCTTGTTGGTCTCTGCGGTGGCCATGTCGTTGGTGCACTTCTGGGTCGCCAGGACAAGCCCTTTTGAACGCCAGAGGCTGACGATTACGGAGTCCCTATTGGAAGTTATCGCGGCCTTCGGATCGCAGGGTGAGTAGTGTCTTTAATGATTCAAGCGTCGGTACACGTTCTGTCAGAGACAAAGGTGAAATTTTGGCTCCGTGGCTTCCTGAAACTGAGAATTTTAGTGCTAGACTATTATTCATGCTCTTGAACGGTTCAGAATAAAACTCCCGGATGTCGAAACTGTGTACAGTTTATTGGCTAAAATCTCAAGAAACACCTCCAGGAGGCATTATTCCAGTATGTTGGCTGAATAAATCGTCTCAAGAGACATCTCTAGCCATCATCCCGGTGTGTTGGCTGAATAACACGTCACAAGAGACATCTCTAGCCATCATCCCGGTGTGTTAGCTGAATAACACGTCACAAGAGACATCTCTAGCCATCATCCCAGTGTTTTGGCTGAATAACACGTCACAAGAGACATCTATAGGCAACATTCCAGTAGGTTGGCTGAATGACAAGTTTCGAGAGACATAACTCGGTATTATTCCAAGAGTATAATAATTTTCAGTTAATTTCTATGAATCACGTTAGCGCTCAAAGCCACTACCTAGTCTTACCCAAGCATTCACGTGTAAATGGTGTCGTATCACAATCATTCAACGGATTAAAATTAACCGCGCCGTATGCCAAGCTTAATTGGGTTACCCCTGGCTTGTATGCCCGCAGTGGCACGTGAATGACTTGACTCTTAATGAATACGTTTTCTATTGTTATTTCCAGTCTTTCGATAGCTTGAAATTTAAAACATTATCTCAAACACACGTAAAAATATTTGGATTTGCATATGAAAATATTTGGATATGCGTGTGATAATATTTGGGTCTTCTTGTAAAAATTTTTGGGTATGATTTAAAAAATATTTAGGTATATATTTGAAAATCTTCGGATACAATTGTAGAATTATTTGGAAATGCATTTGAAAAGATTTCGAAACACTTGTAAAAATATTTAGATACGCATATAAAAATACATGGAGACTCATTTGAAAAACATCCGTCTCGAAATTTCCACGTTTTTTATGCACTCACAATATGACACGCACGAAAAAATATTTCCTGCCGATGATTTGATTTTGTTTTTCGCGCTCTCTCGACACAACGCCTAATTGCACCACAGGCAGCGCTCGGGTGTACAACAGCACCGCCTGCCGGACGACGCAACTGGTGATCTCCGCGTCCACCTTGCTCGTTGTGGCCCACTACAGCAGCTGGCTCTCTGCCATGTTGACCGTCCGGACAACCTCGTACCCCTTCGATGGCTTCCAGTCTGTGCTGGACGATGGCACTTACGCATTAGGGGTTGTCGAGGGGTGGTCCACCGAGACGGAAATTCAGGTGAGAACTTTAATATCATCAAACTTACACATTTTTAAGCTGCCTGACGTATTTTATAGGCCTTCCCTTCAAGTAGCTCGACATTGGTTCTGTTAAACTCTGATGAATGTTGCACTCAATCAAAGGTGAGAAACGTCGAATTAACTAAAGCAAAAATTGAAACAAAGACAGCATCTAAGACAACACAACACCTGAGTAGTCTCTGAACGGATACAGCACACGATCGCTTTGTTCAATGCAGTTAGCGGGATCTTCAAACAATAGAGCGTTGGTGCTATTACTGCCAGTAGGAGAATTTGATTGAAGAAAATTAGAATTCTCAAGCGATGTGAATGAAATCTGTTTTTTATTAAAATATTTTCGTTTCGCTCATTTAATTTTTGTGTTAGTGTTCCAAAGATCGGCTGCTGCAGAGGGTGTGGACGGAGTTGGTCCAGGATAAGGGACTAGTTCATTCCGTCGAAGAGGGCCTGCAGAGGGTGAGTGGAGCCACTACCACCATTTTACCTCAAATCATGCAATGTCTCTTGAAGTGTATATCAAATTTCTAGTGTCGATTGGTATGTTTCAATTTATCCCATGTTATTTTGCACATGGTGAATGGAGTCACCATCACCATTTTACCGTGAAAACCTTGAAGTGTACGTAAAATTTCTGTAGTTGATTTTAGTGCATGTTTATCAGCACATTAACGTCACCATCGTATTCTGCAGTGATGGTCTAATGAATGAGCTATAAAAAACGTTTGGTTCTATCTCTGATAAATTGATCTTAAAGAACCTCTCAGCGCAGACATTATTTTTCTAAGAAAATGTGACTATTCTATTTACTATCCTCAAAGCACTGTCCAAAAATTTTCCCTGTTTTTTCTCCAAACAATTATATACTATCCAATTGTTCTACATCAAAAGTTGTCTCTAGCAGTCCTAAGTAAATTAACAAGTGCTAAACTTTTCCATATTAATAAGGGCAGCCTCATAACAAAGGTATTGTCCATCATTGGTGATGTACACACTGTTCGAGTTTCCGCAGAAGACACCGATATCCTCGTTACTCTGTTTCCAACAACAACTGGATACTTCTTTTCGTGCAGGCATTAGACGAAAAGATTATTTTCCTCGTACACAAAGAAGTGTTTCTTCTCGACCAAAAATTTGACAAGACTCGATTCACGATCCTACCTGGAGTATACTTTCCATCCCCGTCGGGGTACGCTGTGGCCAAAGATTCTCCGTACACTGATACCTTTAATAAGGGGTGAGTCTCGGTCGTTGACTTCAGTTCATAAACAAACTTCATTTTAACAATTATTTACTCCACGTAATTTCTAAGTTTTTCTTCTGAGTTGCAATCGTTAGATTACGTTTCTTATTCAAATTTGTCAATACTAAGCGGTAATTTTCTCTTTTTTACTGGCAAGAGTTCATCGCGGGTCGCCACTGAATGTTGTTTTGTGTTTTCAACCACTTAGCAATGATTTATAATGAGCCTTTTACTATTTTGCCAATGGGAATTAATTTTCTACATTTTTCGTTAATTATGAATTTTCTAAGATGTGTGTTACTGTTGATCATTCGTCACGGGTCTTTAGTGGGCAACTTATTCCACATTTTACCTATCAAGTCTCATCTTCAAAATCTCCTCAGAAATAAATTTTACCATTAAAATTTACCTGTTTACGTTCGTGTTAAAGCCTCACTCTAAATTATTGCTTCAGGTTGCTAAGGCTCAGGATGAACGGCGTTCATAAAAAATTGCTGGCAAGCCGAACAAAACCACGTTTTGGAGTGAGCAGCGTGGAGTCCGTCGGTGCCATCACTCTGGAGCAAACCATGCCACTTTTTTTCCTGCTCGCAATAGCGTGCGCCTCGAGTCTTTTCTTATTATTCCTTGAAATTTTAGTAAATCAGTGCATAACGGAACAGAGTATTGTTTTTGGGTACAAAACATGATCACGTAATCAATGTTGGAATCTTCAAGATACCTGAACCATTAAATCGCGTTAGCAGCTAAGGCGGGTCGTGTACATTTGCTACAGTGTTGAAGCACCCTTTATTTCCATTCTATCTCACCGGCTACTTTTAATAAAGTCAGTTATACATTTCATTCAATCTAAATATTTGAAATTTTACTATCCTGAAGAGTAACTACGTAGATATCGCTTATTTCTTGAAAACAAGTACAAAAATCATTCTATTCTAGGGAACTGCTCTATTCTTGGCACCACGGTATTCGTCTATTGTAAGCATTCCGAGTCAGAAGCTGCTCACGAGACGACAGAACTCAATCACCAATTCAGTACTGACCTTAGAGTGGAAGTGTAAAAGGGATGTCATTTTTTTCCAATGAATGTTGTGAAAGTGTGAAGTGGTGCGTCTTTTTTCTGTGAGTGTTATGCTGAAAAATAATGCCAAATTGAAATTATTCAATACCTTGCAGGGCAAAATTAGGTGATCATGAGGCTTTCGATGTGTTGTAGTCTTTCTAGGTCCTCTATCTCATGCAAAATATAAGTTGTTCAATTGTGGCTGAAAATGATTTCTGTCAGTGCTTGTGAAATTTAGCAGCCAGCTAAAATTTTTTGGCTTTCCCTCTTCAAAAGAATACCGTTAAAAAATGTGTTCTTCAGCAACTAGCGGCCAAATACTTCTATTTGGAATACGTGAGTGAACACATTTCTTTGTACAGTAATTTTTAAAATTTGTGTGCTAAATTTTACTTGAATTCCTTGTTTTCAGACAATGATTAAAAATTATGCTTTTGCAGCAGCACCGTCGCTAATTTTGGTCGTCAGTTGTAACTGATGAAGGAACAATTTTTATTCGGTTGCGAAGCATGAATTTGTTGGCTCCCGGAATATATTATCTTGTTTCAAATCAATGCTATGAAACCTTCTACAAAGTCCCTAGCTTGAATTTAAATATGTCAACACTTCAATTTCATCACGCACCGTGTATGGTTCAAGGTCAACTGCCCCAGCCTGCGTCATGCACTGTTATTGGTTAATGCGAAGATTTTCACCAATTGTGAAAACTAAGAACTGCCCGATTTATTGAGGACAACAAATAATGATAATTATGGCTATGATAATGTTGTCATGATGGCTATGATAATAAACAAATAGTGGTAATGGCTATGATTGCCAACGTAGTGGAGCAAAAGAAATTCTCTAATTGCTGGACTTGAAAACCTTCGCCCTTCACAGACAGAATTAGTCCTTAATTTTGCATTCAGTGCTGTTGGGAAAGTTTAAACTAACTCATCTAATCTTTTTGCATTCAGAGATATTAGGGCGACTTAGACAAACTCATCTAACTTTGCCTGCAGAATAAGAATTGAACGAACTTATCTAAGCTAAACTAATTTGAAACAGTTCTAATCTAAACAAATTTTGAACTGCACAGTTTTTACAATTACTGTATCCTGAAGCACAGCATTACTCTCGTATTCATAGAAGCGGTTACAGTGTTTTCTCATGGTTTTCACTGCACGCTAATTCGTTGACCAGTTGACATGTTAACTGCGGCGGGTTAAACTCAAGTTCAATATTCAACTCAAATTAAAAGTACTTTTAGAGATCAATTTTGGAAATAACGAACATTAAATAGATCGTGCCTTCATTTAACGAACGTTTAATGGATCGTGCCTTCATTTAACGAACGTTAAATGGATCGTGCCTTCATTTAACGAACGTTTAATGGATCGTGCCTTCATTTAACGAACGTTTAATGGATCGTGCCTTCATTTAACGAACGTTAAATGGATCGTGCCTTCATTTAACGAACGTTAAATGGCTCGTGCCTTCATTTAACGAACGTTTAATGGCTCGTGCCTTTATTTAACGAACGTTTAATGGATCGTGCCTTCATTTAACGAACGTTTAATGGATCGTGCCTTCATTTAACGAACGTTTAATGGATCGTGCCTTCATTTAACGAACGTTAAATGGATCGTGCCTTCATTTAACGAACGTTTAATGGATCGTGCCTTCATTTAACGAACGTTAAATGGATCGTGCCTTCATTTAACGAACGTTAAATGGCTCGTGCCTTCATTTAACGAACGTTTAATGGCTCGTGCCTTCATTTAACGAACGTTTAATGGCTCGTGCCTTCATTTAACGAACGTTTAATGGCTCGTGCCTTCATTTAACGAACGTTTAATGGATCGTGCCTTCATTTAACGAACGTTTAATGGATCGTGCCTTCATTTAACGAACGTTAAATGGATCGTGCCTTCATTTAACGAACGTTAAATGGATCGTGCCTTCATTTAACGAACGTTAAATGGATCGTGCCTTCATTTAACGAACGTTAAATGGATCTTGCCTTCATTTAACGAACGTTAAATGGATCGTGCCTTCATTTAACGAACGTTAAATGGATCGTGCCTTCATTTAACGAACGTTAATGGATCGTGCCTTCATTTAACGATCGTTAAATGGATCGCGCCTTCATTTAACGAACGTTAAATAGATCGTGCCTTCATTTAACGAACGTTAAATGGATTGTGCCTTCATTTAACGAACGTTTAAATGGATCGTGCCTTCATTTAACGAACGTTTAATGGATCGTGCCTTCATTTAACGAACGTTAAATGGATGGTGCCTTCATTTAACGAACGTTAAATGGATGGTGCCTTCATTTAACGAACGTTAAATGGATCGTGCCTTCATTGAACGAACGTTAAATGGATCGTGCCTTCATTGAACGAACGTTAAATAGAACGTGGCTTTATTTAGCTTTCACTAGGTATACATAAAAATGGAGTTTGTGCTTGCTGCCTACACAACAGCATATTGAAAATCCCCTCAGTGACCACCGGTGGATCTCGCTTCAGTTAATGAGTTATCGTGTCTGCCTAATTAGGATTCAGTTTTAGGATGTTCATGAAGTATCATGAAATGTTCATGAAGTATCCATTAAGAATGAATGTTGAAATAAATCAATAATCAATGACTTCTCAAAAATGCCCAGTTCTTCTTATTCCGATCGCTTTTAGTGCCTTCGTAAAAAATCCTCGTTGAACTAAAACTAAGTTGAACCTTAGTCGCAACTCATTGAGTCATTTCGTCTAATTACTGGACTATAAAATTTTCCTACTTCCGTGCACGAAACTCTTGAATTTCAAGGTAGCCAATTGGAAAGCATTAATTAGCAACTAAAAAAAATAAGGTTTCTGGTCGGGAATATGGGACAAAAAACTTACCTGCACAGGGTGCGCACAATAGCATCTAATGGATCCAGCTGTAAAACAAACACCGAGTGCTTACGGGTAAATTTTTCACTGACACCGAAAACAAGTCACTGCGTGGAAAAATGGTGAGGATCGCCATTACTTTAGAGTGCTTCCATCGAGTATTGAATGAAGTAATTTTATATTTCCAATGGGGCGATTATTGGGAAATATCACTCGTGTGGTGAAATAGAGAACCAGTGTTATTATGTGCATTATTTATTACAAACTTTACGGAACATTTAAAACTTCATTTTTAGTAATGAAACAGGGATAATAGTCAGAAGCCGGAAAGGAAGTAATTTTAAAATGTCAAACCTCACCACACGGTATCTAATCTAGAAAATGAAATGAATTTATAATGTACATTTTTAATCATAGGTAAAAAGAAGAAAATAGGTGTCTTGGTGACTGTATGAATGCCTATTGTCGATCATTGTTTCCTAAAATAAGACTTTCAGCGTATGTATGTTTCCTGTAGAGCTTAGTTGCATGAAATTTTTAGCTATAACATTTTTACTGCACGTTTTAATTTCTTGAAATTTTCAACATACCTCTTCCGTAGAGTAAAATTACAGAGCAGGATTAAAGAATTTGACAGCTAACTCTGAAAATTAGGATAAAACAGGCTGAATTTGAAGAGTTAAGACTTTCTTTACCTTGATCTTGAATCCCATGAAGTGCTCGCTTTCAAGTCTACTTGGTCTTCAGACTTACAGCTTTGACTGCGACGTGAGCTATATTTGGATTTGGTCACTGCGGGAGATTTCATGATGCGGCTGACTAACCAGTAGTCACACAATTTAAGAAAAACCTAATCAAAACTAAATGAAAACATGATCCGGCTAATATTTGATAATTTCAGCACCTCCATTACAATTGACTTCACATATGACTTGAATATTACACTTCAGTTTTCCGCTCCGCAGTCAGAGTGTTGACGCGCTGACTACATTTGAGTGGTTGCTACGGATGGTTAAGTTTAAACAATTAAACAATTTAAACAATTTATTTACCACAGGTGATACAGAGGTAGAATGTTTCTTAAGTCTAGTACAATGGTCAAATTTGAGTATAGCTACCTGTGGGCCCGAACAAGTTCAGCGACTTGTAGGGCATCCTAGTTAGGCTACATGTAGCAGAATTGAAAACTCCACTTCACTGCTCGAATTCATTTTTAACCTTTCTGACACGTTTCTCGCGATGTGGTCCACCGGTTTTCACGGATGAAATTTTCATAATGTTACTGACCGATCAATAGTCTCAAAATCAATTTTTATAGATACTAAATCAAAGCAAAATGAGCGCACGATCGAGATGTTCGCTATTAAGAAAATTATTTGTTAAAATTAACTTTGAATTTGAGTTGAATATTGAATTTCACTTTAACCATAGCCATTGCGGTCAGCGTATTAAGGAGCGTGAAAAATGTGTTAGGTCGAGCACACTTGGTTTCGTGCGCTAAAATCTATTCCAAAAAAGGTAGTGAAATAATAGTGATGTTGTTCATTTATTCCGGTATTGAGAAATTTATTTAGTGGCACACATACATCCGAATAAGAAGTCAAAGTGTTTACTCTGTAACTGCACCTCTGCAGTTTACAGTTACGTCATGCTTTCTCTAGTTTCAACTCGTCTATGCTAAATGGAGCACTTGAATACATCTGTGAAGGCACAGGTTTCTAATATAATGTAATTAGGGGATTATTTGTGGTCCAGAATGTAGGTAATCAATTCTAAACGTGGTCCTGAACGTTGTTCCCAGTTCTCAATGTAGTACAAAGTTCGCGCATTTCACATTGACGACAAATGTAGAATTAACCTGTACATGGTACAGGTTAGGATAGTTCGTTTTCTATACATGCAGTACGATGCCATTGAAGTGAAGCCGATACTTGTGTAAAGGTCAACGTTCTGCAACCGTACTGTCTGCCGTTTGCGCTATGAAATTTACAAAGTAGTAAAGTCAAGTACTATTTGTATCTTGTTTTGCTTGCAACGATCTTTTCGATTCTTGTCTTTTTTTATGAAGTGAGATCGTCTTCCTTGACTGCTTAAGTCCATTGAGGTAGAATTATTATATATTTTAAGCTGTCGTAACGGTACAGCTTTAAGCAAACGTTTATCTGTCAATTCAATTCCCATGCATGGTATTTTTTGGCCATAATCAAGCTTGAATTTTCTAGAATACAATTTGAACATAATGCACACGATAACTATTCAAAGTTTTCAGTCAGAAGCAGAATGTTAAAATTCCATGCAAAAATATTAAAACTTTATTTTTGTCCCTATAAACAGTAAGTAGCGTAAGCGAGTCGACCGAAGAAATTCCGCTGTTGGTTGTACAGGTACAACAAGGTACATCAACTTTTTTGAAAAAAATTGACCTCTGCTGTACACTGGTTTTACTTGCGTAAACTATATCGTTTTTGGTCCTAGCTTAAAGTCATTCGAATTTTACCATTATCAGATGCCGGCTGAGATTTTAAAGTGATTTAGGTTAAACATTTTCGTTTTAGGTTGAACATTTTAGATTTTCTCTGCCCTAAACGGCTGAGATATTTTTAGTATCAGGATTGACTAATTTACGTGGGGTTGTACACGATGACATAATTAGGAAAATTTCCCTTCTTTAATAGTCTGTTATCTAACCGCACGTTAAGGGTTGGTTTCGAATTCAAGCCAAAACTTCGTACAAACGTTGGTTAAATGAAGAAAGCATGCAAATTGTTTTCTTTCATCATAGCTAACGGGCGATAATTTTGCGAGTGAACCGAAAGCAAGAATAAAACATGAGATGTTTTTTGGCTAAGTAGGTGTTTACCGGCGCTCGATTATTTCGTTACACAATTTTGAAGGTGTAAGTAAAAGATTTTTAGGATGGAAGTTATAAACACTCGAAACACTGATAAAATATATTTGGAAATATTTTAACGTAAGTCAATTTCTGGGCATGCAGATGCTTGCTTAATGTCATATAAGAAATTGAACACTAGTAAAATTGATTTTCAGTTCGAAAAATGTTTTTCGATACGAACAAAGGATGTTTTGGTGCAAAGTTTCAATCTTGATAAATGAGTGATCGAAAAAAATCACCAGCAAGCCGCATTGGGATTAGGAGATGAAAAAGTTGTAAGATATGCATCATGAATCATGCCACGCGTTTATCAACCGGAATTCACGGAAAATTGATATTAAATAGTTAGTGTCAAAAATATGATGCAGTGAATGCCCCTGATCTCCTTAGAATTTTCTACGTAGCTCAGGACCCTTGCCAGAAAGGGCAATTAGTTCAATATGATGTTTTTCCCCCATAAATGAAAGCAAAGAACAACTCGGTGCCGGAGATACCGTCTGTTCCCGAGGTGTCAAAGGTGTTTGCCTGGTGCGGTCGATTTCATAGACATTCTTTCTTAGAACTCAATGGTTCTTGGCTATTCTGAGCCTGAAGAGTCGACTGAGAGTGCACTTGATCTCTGGTACGATATGAATAACATAGGACTCTCCTCATTTATAAAGACATGTGTAAATTAGAAAATCTCGTCTGCTTCGTAAGATCGGCTATTCGGAACGTGAATTCGACGTTTTCAGCTGAACATACATGTATGTTTATATATAAGAGAATGTATATTCTCTTGTATGTTTTTCTCATCCAAGCTCGGAGGTGTGTAACGTGAGCCTGTTAAAATTGACCGGTTAGTGCGTTTGTGAGTCATATTCTCGATAAAGGAAGCGAATCAGGAAATGCTTCATACAGTCCTCGGTAGAACAAGAGTTTCGCTCACCAAAGGAGAATTTTCATCAATCAATTGCCCCTTTCTAAACGTCCTCTTCAAATTTTAAAGCATTATTCTATATACTTAAATGAATAAAATGACTATGACTAGAAACATAAATGACCATCAAACACTTTTTTTTTAAAGAAGAACTGATACTTTTGGGTCCTATTTTAGAACTCCAAAAGTTTGAATCTCTATCATCCAATTTTCCATCTGTATCATTTCGTTCAATGAAAATTCATCCACACCTCTCAGAATTATGTCACAAACGGTATATTTTGGAGCAGTGTGCTATGTTAGAGCAAAAATGTGATCAATCGTATTTAAAGTTAACATCGGGGGGCGGTACGATTTTCATATTCTCATATTCACACGAAGTCACACTAGTGACACAAAAATCTTGTTACACTCTCAACGCAGTAACCACGTGTGCTCTAAATGATTTTTGGGAAGCAATTGATATTTTGCTGTTGGGTCAAAAGAAAACATTAGATATTGATACGGTGTTACAGGACGTAGAATAGCATTCTTAAATATAAGTTGCTGCTGAGTTTTTGCTTTCTGAGGCATCTCTAGTCTCTTAATTTGTGTTATTTTCAGTTTATTTTGTTATTGAATTTTGAATTGGTTAAATTCGGTTTAAAAATGAGACCCCTTGCATGGATATTTTCATTCAACATTTCAGAGCGCACCGCAACTAGGATTCTTACAAAATAAACCAAATAAGTAATAGGAAAAAATTAATGTTTTTGTCTAGACGTTACAGCGTGTAGGCAGTTTCAATGAATCTTAGCCAAATTTTACGACGAAAACTTGGTTATATACTTGCTCACTTGTTTTTTAAATTTAGTTATTGTAGCCAAATTTTATGTTTTTTCTTAATTAAGAAAAGCAACGAAGCCATCACGTGAGGTTGGAGGTATTTTATAGCTTAATCAAGAATCACGGTGATGTGATGACGTAAAATTTGATATTTTCAGTTACAAAAGAGAGAGACAAAGCGGTTGCCCGAAATTTGAAATACTAATCATTTCGAGGTTTCTCTGTTGAATAGAACTGATATCTGTTCAATTGAACCATTTATGAAAACAAACAAAAAAATCCATGTTCCTAATCTTCAACCAGTCTTAGCTTTGCGAAAATGGTATATCTAAAAACAAAATGAACCAATTTAGTTTCATTTTAGAAACTAATTTTTTTTTCCGTTGGACTCTCAATAACTTTTTTTTCTTGTAATCAAACATTAACAAATTAGGGGATTATGGTCCCAAGTAAAACTACCTCATCTGTCTAAAGAACGAGAATTACTTTCTATGTACCTGACGTAATCGCAATTCGAGGGAGCAAAGTTACAGGAGAGACCGCAAGCCCCGTACTGCTACCTCACCGAGGCAAAACATCAGAGCTGCCACCAGGCCGCAGACGAGCAGAAAGAAGGCAGACATCGTTTGTTCTAAATTAATTGGAATTCCATCGGCGCTGAAACACTGAAATGCTTCCTGCCTCCGTTGGCTCTCCAGCCTGTCCAGCAAACCGGTGTTCAGCGACTGCAAGATCCTGTGACGAGTTTTTCACAGTGAGGGTCGGTTGTGTTTGGTGAGGGTCGGTTGTGTTTGGTCAGGGTCAGTTGTGTTTGGTGAGGGTCGGTTGTGTTTGGTGAGGGTCGGTTGTGTTTGGTGCGGGTCGGTTGTGTTTGGTGAGGGTCGGTTGTGTTTGGTGAGGGTCGGTTGTGTTTGGTGAGGGTCGGTTGTGTTTGGTGAGGGTCGGTTGTGTTTGGTGAGGGTCGGTTGTGTTTGGTGAGGGTCGGTTGTGTTTGGTGAGGGTCGGTTGTGTTTGGTGAGGGTCGGTTGTGTTTGGTGAGGGTCGGTTGTGTTTGGTGAGGGTTAGGCTTGGTGAGGGTTGTGTTTAAGGAGGCTTGAATTCAGTGAGGCACAACACATAGGCGAGGGATGTACGTTAAATTACTGAGTAAGAAACATGCAATCTCAAATTAAGACTATGTGATGTGCAGTGCAATGATTTACGCATTCCTAACATGGCCTAGAATATCAGAATAAATCCTTCTTTGAAGGCACAAACACTCCAGTGTACTTCGTGAGCAAAGGAGTGCATGTCGGTATTTAAAGTTTAAGTGTTAAGATAATTGAATTATTAAAACGGGTATTATTTTATACTTATACCAATATTTTCCTTGAAAAATCGTGACAAAATCAGTGTGGCAGAAAAATGTTTGGGAATTTCTACCTGAGGCTGGAAGCATAATTTTTTTTTAGCAAGTAAAAATTCCAGAATTATTTTGTAATAATTTACCTCTTATCAGCAGATTTTACCATCAAATACTGTGTACCGAGATTGTAAATTTAATAGAAACGAAAAAAATGGTATTTCAAATGAATTCTAGAATTGCTTATTTTAAATAACCTTTTCTGAAAGGTTTGCTAAAATATTGTAGGGCTACAGTATTGAAATTCAGAATGACGATGACAAAATTCAGGTTTGCTTGAAATTTGATAACTTCACTTGAATGTTTTTCAAACAGTACGAGTGTTGCTTAAAATGCAGAAAATGTTGCTCTTAGATTCCAGTAGTTATAAACGATTATTGCTTAAAACGCTGCAAGTATTGCTTAAAATGAACTAAATGTTGCTTTTAGATTTCACTTGTAACCAACGAGTTAACCAGACGTTGTACTTACACTCTGTCGAACACTTTCTTGAGAGGAGAATATTTTTGGACCGCAAATCCAGCCTTGCAGGAGAATAGCTGCATGGGCAGCGTGACGAACTGGCAGCGCTTGTGCTTTGTGAAGCCCTCGAAAGATCCCGCGCTCACCACTGCTATGATTTTTTCTGTCTCTATCTGAGGGGTGAAATGGTGTGAATATAAGATTAATTTTACGCAGCGAAAATTGATACAACTCGGTTGAATAACTATTCCTGTGTCTGGGAGAAAAGCAGTGTAGAACTATAACACCTAATTTTTTTTAACAAATGTAGCGCATTTCTTTAATATTGTGAACCAGAGTTCACTTTGTGAAGCGATTTGTAGATGTATTATTTTGAAAAAAAATTATTTACGCAAACCAAAAAAATTTTCGAGAAAATTATATGCCTATAAAACACAATTTGGGAATAAAAATTGAAAACGCTGGTTGTAAAAATGGAGATAAAGTTTCCGTACGCATTAATATAAACTATTTATGTGCATTGTTTTAGTAAAAATCGAGTAACTGGATGCGACGAAGAGGTCAAATATAAGCTTACGACTGGTACGATATTAGAAAAGTTTGACATTTTGCTGCTATTTGGCGTTTCATGTCTGTGAGAACGAAGCAGAACGGCAAAAGTTGTTAATGAAGCATAAGGCGCTCTGGCAGTAACCCTTCCACAAGAACGAAGACAAACTTTGTAAGATACATTCTTGCCTCAAATTCTTCCTGGTTCATTCCATTCGATCAGCCATTTTAAGAACGCAAAAGCACCGCGCCACACAACAGAGTAACGCAGCGGTGAACCGCGACTGACTCGGAAGAATTGGACTAACACTTCCACTCTGGAGCTAGAGCTGCACGCGTCTTTGTCATCACGAGTGATAGTGTCAGAAAATTTAAACTTGTGAATCTGAAACTGCTTTGGACAGGAATAGTAGCACTAAACTCAGGTACTTGTCATCTGTAGGTAGCACGTGTGTAGAAAGTAAAAATGATGCATTAAGTAAAGTAGTTCGCAATGATACGTAAAAATGAGTTCAAATAAAGTAGCAAAAAGCCCTTAGAGCACAAGTTACGACTGAATGTACTCATAGAATGATAAAAATTGCTTGCAGAATTTTCTTTTGTGCAAGAAAGGAACGTATAATATTTCATGCTAGTTTTCTTAATTTTTAAATATCGCAGGGACGGTTGGAATTAAGAGATTGTTACGTTCATCTTTCGTACCATTATAGTAAAAGTAGGTACATCTCATTTTGGGATGTAGTTTGTTCCTGAGTACGTCCAGATTTTTGTTTGAGCAACAATTTCGAAACGCTTTTTCTTTAGTGTTCTCACCCATCCTAATTACCATCGTTTCTAATTGCTAGCTTTCCGAAGATGTATGCAAGCCTTTTGTCTTTCTACTCACAATGACTTCCTATTTTCCAGACTGCTTTTCACGTCAGTTTAAAGCTCTTTCTTTTCTTTCCATACCCATCCTCTCAATCTGTTAAACTCGCCTCTTTTCTAATATTCTATCCTTCAAATTTGCAACAATAGAGGTTTCTTAAATCTACTGACTTCCTGCCCTTACGTCTCACTAAACAACTGACGATTTGTAAGCTCTCGTCCCCTACTCACCGACATGGAACTTTTGCGTCTTATTAATGAATAAATTCATATTTTCTTTCATTTCCAATCATCGGACTCGAAAACTTTTCGTCTTACTAATCAACTAACTTATGAGCTCTTTCATTCCCAACCCACCGACTCGAAACCTTTTCGTTTTACTGATCAACTGATTCATAAGTTCTTTCATTCCCAACCAAGCTACTAAAAAGCTTTTCGTCTTACTAATCAACTAACTTATAAGCTCTTTCATTCCCAACCCACCGACTCGAAACCTTTTCGTTTTACTGATCAACTGATTAATAAGTTCTTTCATTCCCAACCAAGCTACTAAAAAGCTTTTCGTCTTACTAACACATGACAAGAAGCGTTTTTGTTTCTTACTTTTCTCACGAGGGTTTGCCACGAAGAAAATATTCCGTTCGGCACCACCATCTCTTGATACAAGCGTCGCACGACGGGGTCTTTTGTCTCCTGCAAATGAGTGACCAAAGCAATTACGGCTCGCCGAGGTTGGGGAACACGCCAATCAGAGACGGGAGGAATATGGAAAAGTGTAGTGTTTCAATTTTTAAAGAAATTCAGCGTGGATTTGTGAGGTGGAGTTAATCGAGTGAAAAGGTATCTAAAGATGATCATTCGTGTGTGTGTCACCTGACGTTCGGTCGAAAAATGTTTATTTGTTCTATTAACTCAAATAATACGTCTAATGCGATCGGTAGAATGAATTTTAACTCTAAGACATCATAATACAAAACTCATTACAGTAAACATGGTACCGTTTGTTAAAATCTCGTCTTAAAACATGATTACGTTGGTGACAGAAAATCCACCTGAATCAAGTACGCTCGGTGGGATACTTTCCTTGTCATATTTAAGATGACAAAAGAATTAAAGTTTAACATCCCACCCCTGAATTTACGTGTCAGAACTACTTACAAACATTCATCCGAATACACATACAATGACGTGGCAAAACTAATTGAAAACATGCATCAGAATACTCGTACATACTGTACATTGACTTGGCAGAACTACTTGAAAATATTCATCAGAATACACATACTTATATTGACGTGGCAGACCTACTTGCACACATTCGTCAGAATATACACACACATTGACGAAGCAGAACCACGTATATACAACGCAAACGTACCAGAAACTCTGCATGTGAAGAGGACCCATGCGACACTCCTACAAGGTACGATCCGTCGTCGAGAATTTCCTGGAAGCTGCTAAAGGGCGCCGGCAGCCGAACATCCGAGAGCTTTGAGTACAGAAACGCGGTGTAGTGAGCGTGGGTCAGAACGGCGAGCAACACGACGGTGAGGGATGCCGTCCGGCCGCTGATACTCGTAGGCAGGCGGCTGCAACCTTTAATTATTAAGGTCAATCATGTTAGAATCACGAGTGTCTTCTCGATCCTTGGGCCAAAAATAGGCAGCCAATCTCAACTTTTGGAAATAGAAGCATGTGTACAGGAATAGATTGTATTTTACTTACCATCGGGATACATAGTTGCCTCACCTTGCGCCAATAACATCGCAGTGACGTTTGTCGAAGTGTCACCTAAGGTCCAGGTTCTCGGCTCAGCAGGGGAACATCGCACGACGACGTGGGTCAAAGTCGCCGCTACCGCGATGACGCCAGCAAGGATCGCCCAAACCTGAGGGCTGAACTCTTCGGTGTACCGGGTCCAGGGAGACTTGAATTGCGATCCAGCCTTCATGTGCAGGCCAAGCCTGCGTGGATGAAAATTTTGAATTGAGGTTCACGAGTTATTTAATGAGAAAAAATATTGATTCAATTGCATAGGTGATTTTTTTTATATTAAAATGAGTGTGTCAACGACAGGAGTTGGGGGAAGTCGCGTAACTCAGTATGTGTGTTGCATTAGTGTAGTTTATAGTGCACACCTAGACCTAGTACACGGTAGAGTGTTTTGCTTCTGTGCCTGGGGCTTGGAACCTCCCAGAGCTTGGTGTTTTTTCCTGCTGGGAAAGCAAGAGCAGGCAACAATTCTACAATTCTAGTCTCTGCCCAGGGGTTTGGAATGGAGACATACCACCTCGAGTATAGATAACTCAGAAGTCACTTATAACGTTTTAATAGTCACCTAATACTGAAAATGTTATGCGTTAAATTGACTGGAATTACTACTTTTTATCATCTAGCTTAGAGACCATCTAGTTCATAAGCCACTATAAGTCATCGCAAATGAAAGACAAGTTTTATTAAACGTTTTTGATAGACAGGTGAGCGATAATTACATGTTCATGAGCGAGAAAACATTCATGAGCGTCTAAAATTGTATTTTTTGACTTGGTTTATTTTGTCAGCTCAATTTCATAGGAAGTTCGGTTTTTCTCGTGTTATGTTTTCACTGTTCCTATAATGTTGTCTGGTTGACTTCATTTTAGGTTAGGAGACATGAAATGAAGTTCTCATACGATTTTCAAGAACTAATGTGCTCAGTTAGGGATTTACCAGACCTAATGTGCTGATGGAGTGGTATTTTGTTTGTGATTAATGAGCTCAGACTTGCATGAAGGTAGAGAGATCAACTGAAACCTTTCAAATTTGATGAAATGTAAAACTTCTAAATGATCTTAATTTTTGATGCATCCAGATTACTACAGCCAAGCTTCTTAACGCCCACAATGTTCCGGCCTTGTGCCATGACTGTAGTTTTGGTTGCGTATTCCGGTCGAAAAGTCGGTGATATCCTCCCACACTGCCAAGAAAAAGCCTGGTATTTATTCTGCCGTAATATTCGTAGTGAAATATCCAGCTCCTTGCATACACACGACTCGTGATTACAAGCGGCATCGTCTCACCTGTTTTCTGAGAGTGAGATGAGGAAGTCAACCACACGTCCGCGCGAGAGGATGTGGTCCAGAGTCCCGACGATGAGATCTGCCTTGCCGGCCAAGATCTCCCCCACCATGCCGGTCCAAGATCCGTCGGCCCTCCTGACGCCCCACTCATTGTCAGGAGCCAGATACCAGTCACAGCTGAGAAATATTAATGATGTTAACACGTTTTCTACGAAGAGACCCACCGGTGGGAGCTGAGAGATTTCCATAATGCTGCTGACCGACCCGCGGTCACCAACTCGATTTTTATAAATGAAAATAAAAATAGAAATTTACATTTTCATCAAAATATGAATATTCTCATGGAAGTAAAATGAAGGCACCGTCTATTCAATGTTCGTTATTTTGTAACATTGATTCCTAAATTGAATTTTAATTTGAGTTAGACATTGAACTTCAGTTTAACTCGCCGCAATTAATGCGTTAAGCAAGATCAAGGCGGACCATGCATCGGAATTTCTTCGGCTAAGAAAGTTCCAAATAAAGCCAATGCACAATAGCACCAGAGGCAAGCGGTAGATGGATCCACTTGACGTTATAACCATGTTTTAGGGTAACTCTAGGGAATTTTAGTCTTCTTAGTGCACCGATTTTCTTGGGAAGAGTTCATTTGTTAAACTGCAACATTTAATCAAAAGCTAGAAGCGTGCGTCTATTTTGTGGGTTAGAGTAGACGCACGTCCATTCTATTCTATGTGTCTCTTCACTGGGTTAGAAAAGGTGTTGACGAATAGAGTACAGGTAACAGGTCGCCTTTCTTAGCTCTGCTCTCTGCAACACATCACAAATTTGAAACATAGCATATTTACTTCTCTCTATTATTGGCTACAACCTGGACGTTTTTGTTGAGATTTTTCAGAAGGAGAACTCCTGGTTTACCTTATTCATTCTGATATGTTTTGGATTGAATATTATGTTTTAATATTCAAATTCTTCATGATCATGTCATTCATAATGGATCCACAATGAATTCATCCGTGTCAGATGAGACTGCAAATTCTTTCAAATACAAAGACAGGTAAGTTTTTTATTTAAAAATAATAAGCATTTATAAACTAAAAATGATAGCACAGCATTTCCTTCCTTGTCATCAATATTTTTTTAGAAAAACTTCAGCGGCAGAGAAATTAGACAGATTTTGGAAGATCTTTTAGCAATTTTCGAAAGAAACTTTGAAACGAATTTGAAAATAATTTACAACATTTTTTCCATAGCAATATTAAATTGTAACCTATTGCACTGTGTATCTTAGTATTCATGCAAACTCCCTACACATGTTAGGGACAATATTAGTCCGTTTTGTTAGGGCACACAATTCACATTCAATGTAAAAAATGAGAAACAGACCAACTTTGAAATTTAGTTGACGTCATTAAACGAAGTCAAAAACTCACGTAAAATTCAAGCGCTGCTCGAGAATGTGAACAAAGTCGACGAGCCAGCCTGTGAAATGCGGGCGCCGGTCTGGGCCGGAGGTTACATACAGCGAGTGGTGGTCCTGTGACAACAGCTCGTATTATTCCTGGGCGACTATTGATAGTATTCACCTCTAGTATCATTCCTAGGTACATTCCTGGTAACATTCCTATCACTTGTTCCCATTGCTGGTATCATTCCTAGGTACATTCCTGGTAACATTCCTATCACTTGTTACCATTGCTGGTATCATTCCTAGGTAACTATTACTTATAACCATCGCTGGTATCATTCCTTGGTAACTATTACTTGAAACCATCACTGGCGTCGTTTCTAGGAGACTGTTATTTATAACCATCGCTGGTATCATTCCTAGGTGACGACACATCTGCTTGTAACCATCGCTGGTATCATTCCTGGGTAACACTATTGCTTATAACTACCGTTGGCGTCGTTCTTAGGTGACTGTTATTGATAACCACCGCTAATATCATTCTACGTTATTGTTTCTTATAACCATAACTGGTATCATTCTTTGGTGACAACACTATTGCTTATAACCACCGCTGGTATCATTCCTAGGTAGCTATTACTTATAACTCTCGCTGGTATCATTCCTATAGGTAACTTCACCATTGCTTTAGTGAAAAAGCCTCAGAATTACTAGATTTTTTGCGTCATTCAACCTAGTTTAATGTTTTTTTTTTTTGGTGTTTTTTCCTGAATTTTTTAAATAAGAATCACTATCTGTAAGTGGTCAAATGAGATGTAAATCGAAGTGGAATATTTTCTTGTACTGTTAATTCTGAGCATTGATATGTTCACTGTATTCATACCTCCAGCGTATAAATAAGAGATTCTAATTTCTGTTCTCGTAATTGTTTTCCCTTCCTCATTTGTTCTAAGTAAAAATCTCTAAAATATTGCGTAGTTTACTGCTGCTTTCAGCAGCTAAGTTTGTTTTGCGAACTAAAATGAATAAAAGATCCCATGCATGCGATTACGTGCTTCAGAAACATTCTCATGAGAAACTTACAGATGTCTTATTATGTGCACTGAATAAAGCGCCTCTTGAATTTAATTTCGTTTACCAAAACCATTCTTAGAAAAATCTGACCTATGTCTTTTTGTCTGAAAAATGCCATTAATATTTCATTTTCAGCATCGAGTACATTCTCAGATAAAACTTAACGGTATCCTACTATATAAAATTGATAAAATACCCGTTGCGTGAGATTTCGAGCATCACGAACATTCTCTCATAAAACTTACGGCATTACACACACACGAGAGCGTCGCACCGAGCAAATCGGATCGCTGCTCCACGAGGTCCGTCGGCAGCCTCGGAAGAGCTGCTCCTGGACTCTGGCACAGGAGATATAAAACTAAATAATATTGTCTGAAATAATTAACTGATTCTCCAAAGGAGGTCTTACTTCGTTGGTCTTGCATATTTACTTGGAAAGATAAATTTCCAACATATGGGACGGAATAAGTGACATCAACGTTCATTGTCTATGATCAAAGAACTAAGGGTTGAGACTAAATATTTTCTGAAATAATTAACTGATTCTCCTATAGGGGTTTTACTCCATACACTTGCAAACTTAGGAAGATTAAACTCTGATATAGGAAACGGAATGTTCATTGTCGCTGATCATAGAACTGGGGGTTAAAACTAAATGATATTTTCTGAAATAATCAACTGATTCTCCAACGTAGGTTTTTACTCCATAAACTTGCAAACTTACTAGGAAAGATAAAACTGAAGTGAAAAAACAGAATTCTTTTGACCGCAGTTCAAGATTGCAATCTTAAACTGATCTCACAAGGATTCGTTTTTTCAATTCAGCTTTTATTTCAGTTATTATCGTCAGGTTATTCGCAGTTGCACTTGCACGCTTCTCACGCATGATTTGACTTCTAGGAACTAGTTTGGAATGAGGTAATTATACAGTTCATTCATGTGCACTTTTTTACGTTTAATTCTAATTTTTACTCCCTAATTCGAAAGCAAAATATTAGAAGCAGTGCGAAGTACTTTTTCTATGATGGATGATGATTCATTTTATGTAAATGTTACTTCTTTAATGACCAAGTAAACTATTTGCGCACACTCCAAAAAACTTATAGAAGTATCAAAAGTTATTGTTCACCTGTAAATTAAACTAATTTACCGCCGGGTGCAAAGTTTTGAAGCTTAACTTTCGACCATACTAAAGTTACTAGCAAGATGCATGGATCTTACCCAGGGTTCATCGAACGAAATGCGCGCTGGTGTCTCGTCATTGACGCAGTACGTTTGCCAGACCCTGAAGTCACAATCAGAGTCTCGCCCTAAATGAGGCTTATTTGTAGAGTGACGCTTCTGGGGCTGGACCGCAGCGAGAAGCGGCTCTTGGCGAGAAGCACCGCAAGCTTTCTGGGAGGAAGCGTCCAAGAAAAGTACCTGAAATTCAGAAGAAATTCCCAAAAATGCGTGCTTCGTGATGATATCTTTCATGGCCTTCTTGAAGAAAAACCTCATGAATCGCAATTAACTGAATGAGTTGTAATTTATTGGAAATTTCATAAAAAGAATTCCTAATATTGGAACTTATATTTTCACTAGCTGGTGGTATCGAGAAGCCAAGGCTAAGGAATTGGGTGATGAAACGTTTCAAGTTTATATTCTAAAGGCGTTATGTATTGGTGTTATATATGTTCTATTTTATAATTGATAATAGGAATAATTCACAACCGTTCCTTAATATTTCCCTTTTTAAATTCAAATGAAAACGCACGCGACACGCTCTACCACCCCTGGATTAGAGAGATTGTACGTCACAGAGTTCATCCCCCCTTTCCTATTACTGATCATTATGATGTACCATTTTTAGAAACAGTCAGGAACCTCTTGTAGGTTAAGCTGGATAAGACTGCAGCAGAGATAGACCCACAGGGTGATCAGGTAGGGATATCTATGCCATGGAAGTGTTGAGCAGAACCTGACGCACACATCAGGACGGGGTATCTATACATCACAGACGGCTAGATAAGGCAGGTGCATATAGACTTTCCTGCTACATAGACGCACTGATGAGGCAGGAAAGACTATAAAACTACATAACTTACTCACAGATTAGGCAGGAAAGACTAAAGAATTACATTATGCACGAAATGATAAGGCTGAAAGACTATCATTTAAGCACGGATAAGGCAGGAAAGACTTAAAAAACTACATTATCCAGGAAATGATAAGACTGAAAGACTATCATTTACGCACGAATAAGTCACAAAAGACGACAGACTAGAAGACTACATCATATCATGTACGCACGCAAAAGGCAGGAAACTTCATCATGGACGCACGAATAAGGCAGAGAAGGCCTCAGTACATCACAGAAGCACAAATAAGGCTGTTGACGCTTCATCAATAACGCACATAAATGCCGGGAACGACAACGTTATGGACGCACATACTATAAGGCAGAGGAGACTGCATCACAAACAAATATTAGGCAAAGGAGGCTGCATCACCGAAAAATATTAGGCAAGGGAGGTTACATCACAGACAAATATTAGGCAAGGGAGGCTGCATCACAGACCAATATTAGGCAATGGAGGCTGCATCACAGACAAATATTAGGCAATGAAGGCTGCATCACAGACAAATATTAGGCAAGGGAGGTTGCATCACAAACAAATATCAGGCAAAGTAGGTTGCTTAACAGACAAATATTAAGCAAGAGAGGCTGCATCACAGACAAATTAGGCAAGGGAGGCTGCATCACAGATAAATATTATGATTGGGAGGCTGCATCACAGACGCACAAATAAGGCAGGGGAAGCTGGATCACTGACGTTATTATCGAGTGGCAGTCTGATGGACCTGAGGTTGATGGGAAGGCAGTTCACAACGAGTGTAGGCTGCGCTGCAGGAGACTGGCGTAAGATCTGTAAATAAAATTGCATAATAAATTCCTGACTCGCATTGCTGGGTCATTGTGTTTGCCTCTACCGTTCTGGAACGGCTTCTCAAATTTTAGCTGCGCAGAAATGAAAGCTATTTAACCCGTGGATGCACGATATTATTCCAAACAAACTCACACTGTAGGGTCAATTTGACCCCAACCTTTTTGTTAAAGTAGCAAAGCTCATATAGGTTAACGTTCCAGGCATTTGGGAAAAGTCACAAAGCCATGTTCAAATATCTATATTATAAAAGGAACCGCGTCCGTACGTCCGTCCGTCCGAGTGTCACACCCCCCAGCCTGCAGTGTGAGATGAGCGTATCTGTGATACAAGCTTCATCAACTCCACAATTTTCGGTGCCGTAACCCAGCAGATTGCGAGTCGGAATGTATATCACGTGTTTTGGTAGGTTAGATTAGGTTGTATAGAATATCAGCGGTTGAGACTTGGGGAAAGTATTGGAAAGCCATAGAATAGCATGGGAAATCATGGGAAAGCCATGTTGAAGCTCAGTTGGTCCTATATCTAATTCTGTCATTTTTTTGACGGGCCGTGTGCACTCGTATGGATAAAACCTCCAGTTATTTGAGTTTAAAATTAAATTAGAGTCATTTTGACCCCATCGTGCATCCACGGGTTAACTACTGAAGAATGAAGGCAACCTAAGATTGAGGAAGTATTTGTCTCATACTTGAAAGCCTAATCTGCGGTATATAAGATTCTATGAAAGGGATGTTTGGTTTTAACTACATATGAGCTGGTATGTTCGTACCAGTACTACATTTACAGTTTTTTCGACTCATATCTCATCCGGGAAAGCAGTTATTGTATACGTGGAAATTAGCACTCCCAGGAAGAAGATGTGAGGTCCTAAATAGAAAATTGAAAACGGCCTTCATTTTGTTGAAATAAAATAGTTTTCTATTTTATGGGGATCATCTTTTTCAGTTCACTTCTGTCTTGTTTTCCATTCCCTGTTAATTTCTTCTCCAGCTTTTATTTTTCACAAATTCATCTATCGTACTTTTTCTATGCGAAAGACATCCGGTGTGGGGCATGCGCGTCAATTTCAAGTCCTTCGAATTCGATGCTGAATAATGCTTCATTTTTATTGAAAACACATTTAATGCAATTAGGAATGTTTAAATTAAACACTAGCCTAATGTAAACTAACATGGATCTATTACTGAGCGACACATGCTTTTTTCTACCTCTTTGCCTACAGCGAATTGTGCTTAAATTACTCGATCGAATAGACAATGCCGCATAGTCCACATACCTCAAGTAACGCCGCTGGAGAGCACTCAAGGATGATTAGGAGAAGATCACGAAACCGCAAATTTTTCAATACGTTGTTTGATGTCTTCTTTGACGTACAATTTAATGTAGTATTTACTGAGTATTTTGATGTATATTTTGTTGAGTTACTCGATGCAACTCTTGAAATGTAGTCTGGTGCATTCATTGAAGTGTTGTTTGATTTGCTTGCTTGACTAAGCATCTGTAAAAGGAACAGGTCCCTCGACGGCGGCGGTTTTGTAAATGTCGTAGGAGGCAGGAAGCGCGTTGACCAGCGGCTGGCGAGGAACTTGTGCAGCTTCTTGCTGCCCGCTGAAATTCGTGGGAAAAATGCGGCTTACATGTTTACGTTGTGGTAACAAAGAGTGTGATGCACTGTTATCAAGGCTTCATAACTGATGTGGTAACTTTTCGCAGTTATAACCGCATAAAAATATATGAGGCACTTTTCTGAAGGCTCTTAAGCTCATACTATAACTTTTGCACTTATTGCCGCGTGAATCATTAATTTAGTTATGGTATTTTGTTTTCTTGAGTGTGTTCATCCACGCTGCAGACAGCGTAAAGTACACCGCGAATGGCGGTAAAAAATTTTTTAGAAAGTCGAAAAGGGTAAATAGACTTACACACCGGAGACTGTTTTCTATTGACGCAATATTCTTGAATTTTTAATAGCTTTAGTTTGGTCGTTTAATGTTCACTCATCGTATTTCAATCTTGATTTACCTATAAATTATGACCTATAATCTACGCAACTTCAAAGGCTCCAAAGAGTTGGAAAATAATTGTTGATGGTTCATTTCAAAGTACACTGTTGAATAGATTTCAAAACAAATCTTGTTAAGACTAATAGTAGCGTATATTGATTGTAGGTTCTTCATATACGCGCAGCGTTGTAAACTATTTTCCTTCATCCTTGTACATGTAAAGACTTGGTATGAGAGGAATTGTGTTTGAAAGGAAATAACGTGTCAAATTAATCCAGCAAGTAAGTTATACTTGGACTACAGCAAAACTTGCAGCGTTGGAGAATAATTCGCGTATTAAAATTTGAAATAAAGAGCGAGAAAATGAAAGTATCAAATTGCTGATATGAATGTGAAAGCTTAACGGAATTTAAAAAAAAGTTTTCAATATTGTTGGTTTCAATTATCTTATATTAACGCAAATTTCAATAATCACACGTGTGAAAATGCAAACACAACTTAAATGTATTTTTGAAATACAAATCGTGCTGTAGTTCACCGCTCGAAACTGACCCATGACATGAAAATACAGTAATGAAGTGATAATTAATTCTGTGCTAAACGATAATGAATGATACCTCAGAGCAAGTCATGCACCGCTCGCCAGCAGAAGCTCACCGAAAATGAATCCGCGAAATATCTTAAAAAAAAAAAACACTTACCCATGTTAGATGAGTCGACGTATATCGTGATGCTTTGGAACCGCTTCTGGTGCCAGTAGTCAGTCAGAAAATTTTGCACTGCAGCAATACATTTGCCCCCGGAGGCGACTTGTGTGAGTGCAACATTGCCACCCAACATCCACGCTATGGCTAAAGTGGCAAGCAATGCTGAACGCATCATCTCCTTTTCTGTGATGGATGAAACGAAAATACCGAATGTGATGACGAATGTGAATGTATTTGGAAGATGTTGTTGGTGATTAAAACTCAGCAAAAGTAAATTCGGGATTTGGTTTCCGGTACTCTATTTTTGGTGTTACGAGCTGAATTATGATTGCCGCGGGGTCAAAGGTTGGTGCCAAATTATTAGTGTCTTAGGGTTTGACTGGATTGATGTTAGCAGCACTCCAAATTTTGAGTTGTGAAATACTGTACAGTTGAATATATGACTGCGTGGATTAAAAACCCTTTAGACGGAATGGGGCTTATATGGTCGCATAAAAAAAAATCGCATGAAAACAAGTGGTCATTGGTATTCTCCGAAAAATTATTCCTAGAAGAGCATCAAACACCAAACGTCTTCGCCGATCGCTCGTGTATTCACAAATGCGCCATCTAAGCATAAGGAACGCTTTGTGTGCTCTATATTTCCTACATCATTAATCTTATTTTGTGCTGAGTTTATCTTAAAAGCATTTATCTTTTGTGTTTCACCTGATGGCTGTAAGACGTCATTTTTCAGATGCCCAATGTCGTCTCAACATCAAACACCGTAAATAACGACATGAGAAATTCTTTGTTAATTTACCGGTCGTTCAAACGAGCAAACATTTGCTCCCAAAAGGACGGTCAGACCAAACAACAAATTAGTTTGTATTAAGAAAATTGCAGGCAATGAAAGAAAAGGTAAACTTGAATTCCATTGCGGTAAATTTTCGTGTCATGTTTCCGCCCTTTCAAGGGACTAAAGTCCTAAATAGCGACCAATAATTGATGTGAACAGACAATTCATATTTCGCGTCACCATGTTTTTTTATAGCAATTATCTCCGTTTTTTAACTCTTGGAACAATTGTGTAAGTGCAGCTTGTCGATGCGTCGGATGCAATGCCAAGTGTGTATCCTTTGTTGAGGTCATGTCATATGAAAGTTACGTCAGTATCCTCAGCCTCATGTGAAAAAATTTTAATAAGATTCATAATTTATGCATGAACTTAGGCTCGACTTGCAACGTAAGAGATATGTGTTTGATCGCGCTTAACTAACGTATACCTTGTATATACGCCATGAAATTGCATGCAGATGTTGTCTTTCGCATGGAACATTCCCTTATTTCACACGTCATTTTGAGGTTTAGTTGATAGTCGGTCTTATTTCCAATGTAAAATATATAAATGTTCAATTTTGCTTAAATTACGCATGCCATGTTTAAATACGTCATGGAATTACATGCAGATGTCTTTTTTAACATAGAACATTGCACATGTTGCTTTGGGGTTTTATTGACAATCGGTATTAGAAAGGTGCCGGTATATTTAGGGTATCTTTGTTGTTCTCACGCTCTCATGTTCATGAGAGTTCGCGCTCTAACTTCGTCTGTACACAGGCATCAACAATCTAGTCGGTTTTTCTTAGGATAGAACTGGTCCCCTTTGGACCTGACTTCTGCCAAAGGTATACGGCTGTACGCGTCACGTCAAGAGAGCTGGGTGGCTGAGAGCTTCATTTGCCACGACATTTCAAGTCAATGTATATTCATATTTTAAGCTAAGGACTTTTTGATATCCTTCTATGGAGTAATTGTAGTAAATCCCCTCAGAGGAATAAAACTATTGTATCTATGGAAACTAGCGCTCCCAGGTTAAAAATATGAGGTCCAAATTTTTCAAATTGTCCAAAAATTTTTTTCAAATTTTTGTTGAAATAAAATGTGTTTTTCGTTTTTCTATGGTCAGTCTTGTTTTGGTTCACTGCTGTTCTGTTTTTCAGCACTCCTTACTTTATTCTTCAACTTTTATCTTGTTTCATAGCTTTTCTCTTCCACTGCCAGCTTCTATGCGCACCTGACCATGTGCGGTAGCACACCTTGTGCACAGATTCCTCACTAACTTAACGCCATCGTAAATGGTACCTTCATACATCCTCTTTTTGGAACACCATTGTTGCGGTTAAGGAGGCTTAAATCAATATGTAATCTAATCTAATCTAATCTATAGAGTAAATTATGCTTATTTAATCCATAGGAATCTTAGGTTAGTGTTTGTTCGAAGAATTCAGAGTTGAGCTTTCGTGTTCCTAAAAAGTTACCTGTAGCGGACTAAATAGTGAACTTTTTTACCTTGTTCCACAATTCTACCAGGCAGTCACGCTGGAAACGTCGCAGGTCGTTTCTATCTAAATTGGACCTTGCAGTGAAAAGGGCTTTTATCACGTCAGCTACTCTTGAGCAGGATTGTAGCCGAAACCTGTCTCTTTAATAAATTGCGTAGTGGGTTGGGATTGTGTTTGAGCTCATGAGGGCTCGTACGCCAATTGACAAAGATCCCCTCCCCGTTTTAAAAAAAATCAAAAATTCCTCTTGCACTGGCGAATTAAATTTGAAATGTAAAACGAGTATTGCTTCTGGTGACTCCAGAACGAATGCGGAATGTTTTTGCATTCTAGAGTAACTTTTTTCTGAATTTTAGCATTAATTTGAATGTTCGCATTCACATTTTCCTGTTAGAATCCAAAAGAACGACAAATTCCAGAGAAAACAGCTGCCGATCGCAATGTACAAATCTTAGACAATTTACAGCATTAAATTTTTTTTAGTGTCAGTGTTTGGTTTAGATAAGTGAAATTTCTTGACACGATTACGTGTATATTCATTACAAGGTTTGCATTATGCACACTTGATATGAAGAGGTCATGTAGAATACATGGTCCTGTTTTCAATTTCTTTCCATTAACTTTACTATTTTAAAGTTGAGCATATCGTGTGAACAAGGTAAATACATTCATCAATGTCAGCTGGGAGGTGGTATTTGAAAAGAAAGACAAGTCGCTGTCCTGTATATCAAGTTACCGACGTCATTGTTCGGCAACGTTAGCACTTAGAAAACATTAATTCATATAAATCGATTACGCCAAGTTTTGAATGATTCAGAAGAAAGCTCTTACATGCAATTGTAGAATTTTCACAGAGAACTTTGCACAAAACGATAGTAAAAGTTTTTTGAATGATTTTATACGACTATGATACACGATTATGTCGCAACTCTTTGATTTGTATGTAGATACCTGTAACAATTCTTCTCATGAGGATGCACTTGTTGTGTCTATGGGAATCAGTGCTCCCGATAGGAAGGTGTGAGGCCCCAAGCTGATGATTATGTAGGTCTTCCTCATGTTACTATAGAATTGTTTTTAAGTTATTGGAGCACTATTGCCAGTTGTTTTTTAATTGAAAATGATAGTAAAGATAATTGATTTAAAAATCATTCTAATACTACGTGAACAGCCGAAACGTTCACGTATTAAAATAATTTTTGAATCAGCTATCTTTACTATCATTTTCATTTTAGAATTGTTTTGTTATATTATGGATTAGCTTATTCCGGTCACAGCTGTACATTTTCTACACTTATTACTTTGTTCTTAAACTTTAATTTGATTAATAACATATTTTTCTATCTCGCTGATGCTACACACAAGGTGTGGACACTCAACTTCTGCGTAGGTTATCCTAGTTTACCTAATTTCATACCAAAAAGTGCTTTCCTTCTTCCTCTCTTCGAAACGCCTTCGTAATGGCTAGGGAGGTTTGAACCGCTTATTAAACTAATTTTTTCGTACAATTCAGTATCGATTGAGCTCGTTTATAGAATTAGTTTAGGCGTAACGTGTAGCAGATGCTTTTTAATTCCCAAAATCAAAACATTTCTTTTTAAAATGAACAAAATAAGGTTAGTTCATTCGCAAGTATAATGATTACTTACAACACATTTTCTACCTAATCAAAGTCCCGCACGCACCTTCTACTACTCGACCTCAGTGTTGGGCCTGTGAAATTATAATCAACTAGTGCACACGTGCTGGTCGGCATTAATCTGAAGAATTTCATCCCTTCTTTCTTGAGTTAAATTCGTTTGGGCAAGTCGATGCTGTTCGGCATTAGTCTGTAGAATTTCATTCCTTCTTTCTTGAGTTGAATTCTCTCGTGCCACTCGAAGTCTTCCAGCGATATGCCGATGAATTTTCTCGCTTCTTTCATGTGTTAAGCTCTCTCTAGCTACTCGGTGTTGCTCTGCATTATTCCGTAGAATTTCCAAGCGCCGTTCAACGGTCAATTTAGCTCTAGCTTCTCGTTGGCGAGCAGCATTGACTTCGTCTTGCCATTTCGCGTTGTTCATCCGATCGTCTTCGGCGTTTTTCTTGCTGTCGAAGTCTTGCTACTTCTCCCTTGCGGTTGGACACATTTCTATCCATGGTGGCCTCTTTTGCTGGAATTTTATTCTGAAATGTCGTCTATTATCTCTTCGGAGCTTTTCAAGAAAATCACAATTTTCAAAAACGATGACTCAAGTTACAAAATATTGGGCTTTATACTAAGAGGTAGCCAGGTTACTGGTCAAACGAATTTGAAACATTGTTTTTTGTATTATCAATTAAAAATATCAAAACAGCATGATGAATTTCAGCAGAAAAGGCTCAAAAGAAAATTTCTATTTGTAAAAATATGCCGATTGCGTATTCTGGATACCGTAATAATCCAAGTGAAAGGGAATTGAATCGCCGCAGAAAAATATTGCAATAGAATAATTTATTGAATTTCTTAAGCTTTATCCTTGTTGCTAACAAAGCTATCGATTAGAAGAGTGGGTCACACGGACGGACGGACGGACGGGGCTACTTTTATAATAGTGATACTCATTTGTTTGTACATACACTCAGTTCGTTTACAATAATTGCTCCTAATTTAAATATTTTCATGTTTGACGGTACGAGTGAGGCTAAGTATGACAGTATCCTATATATCGTAGCGTATTGCTGTAGTCACGGTAGAGGAAACAAGGTAGGTTCACACCAGTCTTTTTTCGTTGACGGTGTGGTTTTGTTGACATCACGGCAACGAACCAATAGCGGCGCTCGTATTGCACTCTGGTAGCACTGCTACCCCGAAACCTGGCTCCACTATTGGCTTAACGACATGGCGTTTTGGTGACGTCGTAAAGTTTGCTTGAAATGAAGCCTTTCTTTTGGCTAGCCGAACAAGAGGAGGTGCATTTTTTCCCATAGAAATGACCCTACCTTGTTTCCTCTACCGTGGCTGTAGTTTACCCGTGACATTTAACGCACTCGCACACGAGGGCAATCAAAGCCGCCGTGGCCCCACAGATGAGAAGAAAGAAAGCTGACATCGTTTGCTCCAAATTAATGGGAATACCGTCAACGTTGTCGCAATTCGGGAGCCGCAGTTTCCACCGCAGTTGATAGCTGCTCACAACTCCAGTGTTGATCGCCTTGAGGATCCTGCACAGTAACAACTGTCTTAAGTTTCCATCAAAACAGAGTCTAGATCTCTGTCTTAGACCTGCACTTGCTTCGCAATTTCACGAAACCGATGTTCATGCAACAATTTCTGGGAGAGCTCACATAAACTCTGAGTGGGTTTAAAGTTTAAACATTGACTGTGAGGCGGTAATTGTGATTGTAATATTTTCCGAAGCTTCTAATTTTATTCCTGAATTTGTGTTTTCAGAAAAAAACCAACTACGAAGAAAATAATTTTTCGTGTTTTCATTTTATAATTAGATGTTTAAACGCCTTAATTATGGAGAATTCCACCACCATCAAGTATAGAAAGAATAGGCGAAAGTGGATCAAGAAAAATCAGCTGTCTTCATAATGTTTGAGCAAAAATAAGTTTGCACTGAACTTGCCGCTTAACTAAGGTAATAAAAATAACTTATCAGGAAACATCGTGAACCGTAATATCAGAAAGTTTAAAAGGGCAAGTGAAGCCGTTTCTGAGGTCGATATTTGATCGTATCAGCGAGCACCAGTTCTGTGAGATTGATTGTTCTCTGTAAATACGTACAACATGTACAACATATGTACATTATATGTACAACATATGTACAACATATGTACAACATATGTACAACATATGTACAACATATGTACAACATATGTACAACATATGTACAACATATGTACAACATATGTACAACATATGTACAACATATGTACAACATGTGTACAACATGTGTACAACATGTGTACAACATATGTACAACATATGTACAACATATGTACAACATATGTACAACATATGTACAACATATGTACAACATATGTACAACATATGTACAACATGTGTACAACATGTGTACAACATGTGTACAACATATGTACAACATATGTACGACATATGTACAACATATGTACAACATGTGTACAACATGTGTACAACATATGTACAACATGTGTACAACATATGTACAACATGTGTACAACATATGTACAACATATGTACAACATATGTACAACATATGTACAACATATGTACAACATGTGTACAACATGTGTACAACATGTGTACAACATGTGTACAACATGTGTACAACATATGTACAACATATGTACAACATATGTACAACATATGTACAACATGTGTACAACATGTGTACAACATATGTACAACATGTGTACAACATGTGTACAACATATGTACAACATGTGTACAACATATGTACAACATATGTACAACATATGTACAACATATGTACAACATATGTACAACATATGTACAACATGTGTACAACATGTGTACAACATGTGTACAACATGTGTACAACATGTGTACAACATATGTACAACATATGTACAACATATGTACAACATATGTACAACATATGTACAACATATGTACAACATGTGTACAACATGTGTACAACATGTGTACAACATATGTACAACATATGTACGACATATGTACAACATGTGTACAACATGTGTACAACATATGTACAACATATGTACAACATGTGTACAACATGTGTACAACATGTGTACAACATGTGTACAACATGTGTACAACATATGTACGACATATGTACAACATTTGTACAACATGTGTACAACATGTGTACAACATGTGTACAACATATGTACAACATGTGTACAACATATGTACAACATGTGTACAACATATGTACAACATATGTACAACATATGTACAACATATGTACAACATGTGTACAACATGTGTACAACATGTGTACAACATGTGTACAACATATGTACAACATATGTACAACATATGTACAACATATGTACAACATATGGGCAACATATGTACAACATGTGTACAACATATGTACCACATATGTACAACATATGTACAACATATGTACAACATATGTACAACATATGTACAACATATGTACAACATATGTACAACATATGGAAGGCAAATATGCAGAGTGTCCTAACCCACAAATCAGAGGTCAAAACTAATAAGTGGATTTGTGATAATTTCACCTCAAAGCGGCGTAGATGTCTTTCAGGCAGAGTGGCCTAGTTCCTAGTTCAGTTCCTAGTTAGTGACTTGGCTAGGAAAAGCCAGTTTGGCAACCCTGCGATGAACACCACGCCTTCAACTCGAGGGTCCTAAAATTCTGTGTTTTGTGGGTTAGGACACTCTGCATATCTACCCTCCATATGTATAACATAAGTACAACATATGTACAACATTTGTACAACATACGAGTATATGTTGCATAACTGAGCTCCCAGCACAATGCACCAGACAATATTAGCGGTGTGATGTCAAAAGTGTGAGATCGAACCTTACACTTCAATTTCTCTTATATTTTTCCAGATAAACGGTAATTTTTAGTAGTACAAGGGAACATACATCGATTGAATGACTCTCGTGCGTTCGAAAATTTTTACTTTATGCAGAAGTTTGTTCATCAGCAAACGCTCTCAGGCCAAAATTAAAGTCAAAGTAAAGCTGATATTAGGTTGAAGTGAAGACAAATAAGCTCAGGGCTACTCACCCATAGTATATGCGAGAGGTTTGTAAGGTAAACTAGGAGCTTTTCACCGCGGGAAACCAGCGGAGAGTTTCAATAACTTTGCACTTACGCGACATCAAATATTTTCTTTAAGGGTGACCCATTCTTCACAGCGAAGCCATTCTGGAACGAGAAAAATTTGATGGGGAGCTTGATGAATCGACATGGCGTCTTAATGCTGAGCCGTAACATCGGTATTTCGTTCAGCATAGCCATGAAGTTTTCTTTCTGCATCTGAAATGAGCACACGAGGGCGAAATTAAAATCACTTTCGATTGAATTCTGTGACCGGGGATTCATAAAAAAATAATTGCAAAAATTGTGCGGATTCTGTCGTGAAAAATTCGTCAAAGCCATTTTGAAAAAAACGAGCTGACATTTAGAGAACATATTATTAAGGTTCAATTTCACAACGTTGAGACACGAGTTTTATGCGAGAGTCTTTCAAAATATTTTTTCAGAGCCTTTCAAAATATCTTTTGAGAGCCTTTCAAAATAAGACGCTTTGTCTAGTAGCCTTTTAAAACGGAAACTTCAAGAGCAACATTAACCAATCTAGTAGAAAAGACTCAAAATAAATATAATCAAGGTAAAAAATGAAATCAGTAAATTATTAGATATCGATTTAAGGTATATTCTAATGACCACAGCAGCAATGACTCACGTCTTGAACGGGATTCACCGCTTTATCAGAGTTAGATAGCAACCCTAACGCCTATTAGCTCTTTATGCCCATATAGAACTGCTGACTAGTTTGTGGAACGTGCGTAACTCAACTATTGCAAAACTTAATCAAAACAATTTAAAAATACCCATTCTGGATAGTTTGAAATTACCATTTCGTTTCATTCAGGCATCAACTATAATACTACGAACAAGACTACAGGTTAAGGGCAGTAAGGAAGGGAGGAGCTGGCCAAAAGATGGAATAACCATCTCGTGTAAATATCATTTCAAGTCCACCATGAGCTCCTGATATACCCCAATACGCACAGTTGAGCATGCAGGCATGAGATAAATAGCAACACCTATTTCAAGATGTGTTGGAAATCGCAGGTGAGATGAGGCTGCTGCACATGCTGGTACAGTTTGTCCCCTTGTGGCGGCGAAAGGGAAGGTACCAGCTGAGCATTTTCCGATTGCTTCCTATGTAAACATTTTCTTTCCTGTAAAGCCATATCTATGGGAATTAGCGCTCCCAGGGGGAAATTGTGAGGGTCCGAGCTGAAAGTTTGATAGGCCTTCTTTTTATTGAAATAAAATGTTTTTCTTATGTTGAAGATCATTTTTTTCGGTTCATTGCTGTCCTGTTTTTCAGCACCTACTACTTTCTTCTTTAACTTTTATCTTGTTTCATAATCTTTTTCCTCACCTTACCGTTTCTATGCCCTTTCTGCATAGATTCCCCGTTCCCTTAACTCCATACTAAAGGGTGCCTTCCTCTCTTTGGATCGCATTCGTTGTGGATAGGGAGGCTTAAGCTAACTTGTAAACGGAAAAATAATAAACTAAACTCCTGTAAAGCTTCGTAATGCCCAATCTGTCCGAAGTGTAAAGAAATGTAGTTATGGAGAGCTTGCCTTGGTAGTATACGTCTGTGTCTAGTACAGCCTTACCTCTGTAGATGTTTCAGAAGCCACAGTGTTAATAGGGAGTTGACTGAAAGGGACACATGAGTGTTGAAAAGCAGAGTCACCCAAAAAACGTGAGATCACAGTACTGCAGTTAACTTTTGAAATGAATACCCATCTTCTGAATCCCACATTCACCAGATGTTCAACGAGTGATGCTTGCTGATGCTAGCATAAAGAGGAAACGGCAGTATTGCTACGTCCTCCAAACTTGGACACGATAACGATAGAAACAGGTGATCTGTTTGACGGGCTCCTTGAAAAGATAATCTCCTCGCCGCAGTTCGCAAAAATTTCTAGAAAGTGTGTACAGCTCTTAAAATGTACACTGCCACAGTTCGCGAAAGCCTTACTAGAAACGATTGAAATAGATTCAAGATAGATTCAAAGGAAATTCAAATACGAAGATGAACAGTTACGACTCCATGCGTCTTTTTGAATCTCTGATAATCTAGTTTTCTCTAAATAACATTCGTTTGAATGCTAGGATAATTCCAGAATTTATTATGTTTCCAGAATCCCCTCAGGGGGATACAGGTATTGTATCTATGGGAATTAGCGCTCCCAGGGGGACTATGTGAGGGCCTGAGCTAAAGGTTAGGTAGGCTTCTTTTTGTTGAAATAGAATAGGTTTTTGTTTTGTTACGGACCATCTTTTTTCGGTTTACTGCTGTCCTGTTTTTCAGCACCTACTACTTCCTTCTTCAACTTTTTCTTGTTTCATGAACTTCTTTCTTAGCTTCCTGTTTCTGTGCACCTTGTGCAAAGATTCCGCGTTCCCTCAACTCCATACTAAATGGTGCCTTCCTCCTTCCTCTCTTAGAACATCTTTGTCGTGCAATTAAGGGAGGCTAAAACTTTCTTATATAATAATAATAATAATAATATGTTTCCAGAATGAGATGAGCCAGCCACAAAATGATGCAAATTACCATCTGTACACCTAGTTGACACTATCGCGGGACCAAAACGCACCCTACTTTTTGCTTCATCAACGTCCTTCATTAGTCCTCGAGGTGCTGTAAGTTCCTTGTACATGCGCTGCAGCAAAGGGTCTTTGGAAGCCTGGGGAATAAAAAAATTGAGTTCATGCATCGGGGAAAAGGTTATAGTCATTCAATAAATGGGATATTTTGCCTCGCTGTTTCAATTAACTTGAAGAACTATATTCACTAAATCTACATCTTTTGCTTCTATAGTAAAATAGTTCTTAAACAATATGCAGGGATCGATGTTCGCAACGGGAAACGGAAAATTTCTTTCATGTTGGATGAGACGCATTGACTTTAGTTGATTATTAGTGTTCGAAGGGTGTGAGGGGTGCATGAAAGTGGGCTGCTATTCTTCAACGTGAGAGAATGCGAAGGTGAGATGCACGAAAGCGCTTACTACGTATCAGTTCTCAAAGTATGCTTTAATGACGTAGAGCAGCAGAGTTTAGTTGTAGTTTAGACAGCACAATTTGAAAACAGGAAAAAAGTTCCCTAGAATTTGCTAAATGATGCGAGCAATGCTACACTTGCTCCACAATTTTACAGAACTTCAACTCGAGAGAACCATTGAGTTCACTGGAGTATGATGATTAACGAGTTGAACTTTTCGGCAAATCATATTGCTGGTAGACTAAAGATGTAATAATGATTCTAAACGACCCGACGAAACTCCGATTATGCTTCGGAGATGGAACTCCGAATTTAGAATCCGATCATGCTAACGAACTCAGAACTTCGATATATTTCCATGAAGGAATCATGGCCAGTCACCAACATGTACGCAATGTGTTCTGACCAGGACCTTCATTTCATCGTGAACCGAAGTGCCTGCCTTCACTCCAACTGTGTACGATCCATCGTCCAGAATATCGGTGATGCTCCGGAACGGCATCGTGTAGCGAAGGTCGGTGAGTTTAGCGTACAGGAACGCTGAGTAATGAGCTTGTGCCAGTACGGACATCATCAGGAACGCCAGTAACAGCGTCCTCGAACTCAAATTTATTGGTACTCGGCTGCAGCCTGCAAGGAAATTCCACATCATGATTTACAAAGGACAAAATGACGAGTTATGTCCAATGTGTCATCATTCTGCATTTAGCTAAACGTAGATTTACGTTACGTTCAGTCTTGACAATGAAAAGTTTTGTGGTACCTTGAGACGCAAACAACCCGCTAAGGGATATGAAGGCTTCCCCTAGGCCCCAGACGACGGTCTCGCGAGGAGACAATCGCATGACGAGGACGAGTGCCAGGATGGAGAACAGGATGCACGCCACCAAAACTGTCCAGGTGATCACACTGAACTCTTCAGTGTACCTCGTCCATGGGGACCCGAACGGCGACCCTGCCTTCATGAATAGGCTTGCCCTGCTCAAAAATTTGGTTAGGATTATGGTGTTTTTAAAAATGTGAAATTATAGACGCTAAAAGTATTTATATTTTGATCCCATCTCATCGTTGAACGTGGATTGCAATTATTTCATCAAAGTTTTTGATAAATTTCGTTAAATTTTTCCGAAACATGTGGTTGACATGGTGGCATTAGGGTGTGATCGTTTGTCTTTCTCTGCCTGGAAGAAGAAACAGGAAGAAGGTGCTGAAAATTCACACGTCATTGAAGTTTTGGAAACACGAGTTACGAGTACTTTGAATGTGTTTAGTGTTCTTATCTTATTCTTCAGCAACGTTGGTGTCTGCGAGTATTTCATTGTGGAAGGAGTGACTAAAGTTTGGGCGCGACGAATTTTGATTTGATGATAAATCTACGAAGAATTATTTCCATTCGTGTACGATTTTGTAGGAGTTCGTTGGTTAAGTTTCGAGTTTGACGAACTATTTAATTTGCTGTCCATATTAATCTAGCAAGGATGCAGCAAGCACCAAACTCGTTTTGCTTGCCGGATCAAACTCGTCTACATGCAATTTTAACTAAACAAATTCATTCTACATATGCTCAAGTGTAAAGAAAAATATTTCAAATTTTTGGAATTAGGACTTCACGCTAACAACACAGGGTGCGCCATAGTTTCATTCCACTCGTCACTCAAAGTCCATCATACTGCTGTACAACTGTTCTGTAATTGACAGGATGAATTAACAACGCATCATTCAGGAACGAAAAACATACATGGCGAAAGGCACCACAAAACCGCAAGGTAAATCGACATGATAGTACCGAAAATTAGTTAGAGGTATCAGAAAGTCGAGCACATGGCTGCGCTCGTGCGTGAGTGATATGGAGGTGGCGATCATGTCAGCTCTGCCGGCCAGCAGCTCGCCTATCATGCCCGACCACGACCCGTCGCGCTGCTTTGTCCCCCACAGGCGGTCTGGGGACAGTTTCCACTTGCAACTGTCGAAAGGCAACAACGCCATGTTAACGAAAAAACGAGATGTTAGGAAATGGAAGCAACTTTTAAGACACTTAAGAAAAATAGTGAGAATAATTAAATTTATATTAAATGATGACGTTCAAAACTATTTTCACTGGAGGTAGATTAAAAGTGCAACTGTCAAAATGAAACAAACGAGACTCTGTAAAATGGAAGCATCAAAAGTCGAGATCTTCGAAAACTGCAGGCTAAAGTTAAATTTGCATAAAATTATGAAGTGAAGAACTATTTTTACGGAAGGTAGATCCTTAGTTCCAGTACAATTGTTTAGCTACGATTGCAATCGATGATGAAAATCAGTTCAGATCAATCGGGACACAATGACATCAGAGGGGCTTAAACATTTTTTTTTTTTGTTTGGGTATTTAAACAGATGGTGAATGGTAGCCCTAAACTGAAAATGATGTCTGTTTTCGTTCGGAGGAAATTTTCCGTTCAGAGGAAATTTGACTCAAATTTGAATTTGAAATTTGATTTCCGTTCAGAGGAAAATGCAAGTGAAGGTTAAAGATTCATTTGATGCTTGTAAAAACTTTCCAAATTTGTTGCCACATTAAGCGACTCGGCTCATGGATGTTCATAAGTGTGAACCAGCTCAGCAGTGCAAATCTTTATAATTACGGAGAATAAAACTCAAAAAATACTATTTTAAATTGTTTTCCACGAAGTACAACACCAGACTCAAGGAAAATATTTGAAATAGTATCCATGGAAGCATCAAGTTTTACAATGGTACATGTACTCATGAAATGTAAAAATCAAACCATTTGATGTGTATTATGCTCAGAAAATGACTGCAGTAATGTCGAAAATATCACAGCTTACCAGTAAATTTTTAATATAATTTTCCAAACCTGCACGACGATAACTCAGTTCCATCTCACAAACTGAAACTTCAACAAATTAGCTTTCACTGCACCTTGAAATTTCGAGCCGATATGGTTTTTTTTAAAGTGTTCATAGATTGAAACATCCGTTAACCCACCCATCAAAATAATATTTCTAATGTTTGGTGATAAACATATACATCGGGCGATGACAATTAAGTCTGTTTACCATTTCACAATAAGTTAAGTTTAATTAGTATAAGACTAATACGCATGCATTTATTTTTTTCGGAGCTCACGGAAAATTTAAACCATCCTTGAAAATAGGTATTTTTGCTCACGAAAAGTTCATATCTTCTTGAAAATGATCAATTAAATCAGGAATCCATCCTTTGAAGCGCGGTGTGCCGTCTGCAGGCATTTCTACGATGACAGAATGCGAGTCCTGGCGGAAAGGAACAGACTGTCAACATCTGTGATGGATCTTATAATTATTTCTGTATAGGTAGTTCTTACTTCATGTCTAATTATTTCAGTACAGGCAGTTCGCATTTTATTTTCATAATTATTTTAATACAGATGCTTCTCATTTTACGATTATAATTATTTTAATACACGTTGTTCTTATACTATTGCTATATCTACTTTATTAAAGGTAGTTCTTATTCCATTTACATAATTACTTTAATACAGGAAGTTCTCCTTTCATTCGCAACGAATATAGGCACAATTTGTGTCCGCGCACAACTCACGAATGCCTTGAAAATTGTCGGTAAAATTTAAAGGGTTCAAAATTCAAATATATTGCTATGCTTTACATAGAAATGTGCAATGGAAGAAGGTATTTGGGACAAAACATAATTCTGTATTTTTATTTCTCTTATGGCATCGTTGAAGCGTAATTGGATCTATTATATTGATAAAAGTGAAATCTATACCACCAAATAAAAATTTTGCGGTTTATTTTGAGTGAAAGAGTTTCGTCCACTTTTATTAAACTACGTTACTCCGGAGAGTTATGAAAGACCCGTGGCTGCGACTACGGCAGCAAGAGATTCTTTCATCTTACCGGAAAGACTGCAACATGTCGAGTGCATTAGGAAGCATCGCCAAAGCTTGGAAGGAAGATTCATCTATAAAGATTGTTTGGTCGTGGAAGACAGTACGAAAAAAGTTGTTTCAAAAAATGTTCGCATATCAAATTGGTTGCACTACGTGAATTTTATTCTAAATTCCTTTAACTTCATGCGATGATTGAAACAGAGTTAGAGGATATTCGCCAAGATAAACAATCACATAGAGTCGCCAAGTCAGCGGATCAAATTTTACAGTCTGTAGGACGGCTACGGCAAATTTTTAGAATTTCGGCTCCTGAGCAACTACGAGATTACCGGCTCTGCGACACAGGACAAGGTTGTCCCCAGCAGGTCTGAGCGTTGCTCCATCAGGCCTTGTAGAGCAGAGGTCAGAACTGCTCCTGGTTGCTGAATCGAAATTTAATACACATTTAATTTATTATCTTCAACTAGAAATACGTACGTTTCTTTTCACCGTGGTTAAAAATATTGATTCTAATTATCAATGCAAAATTCCACAACGCACATATGATTGAAGAAGTTTGACTCAGTTACCATTATGCCAATCTTTTTATGATACCTTCCTTGATGCCTGTTTAAAAACATATTAGTCGAGTGATTCTGGATAGATAGGATTTGTTTCTTATCAGGAAACAGAAAACACACGCATTCAGAGAGCAAATGATGAAACGCCAGCAATGAATCAACAATAACTGTTCTTGAAAAATGTAATATCAGAATATTCTCGGGCACGCCTGTGGCTCCGCAAATGCTCCTTTTTAGCGGTGACTTTGAATCCCTTTGGCTCAGAATTTCTAGCTCAATGACTGATGTTACAAAAAATCCCAGTCGGCATTAGAGCAAATTTGCGCAGAGAAGTCTGCATAGCACAGAACAGCGTAGTAAGTTAGCGCGAGACCAGATCGTTGCAGTATCTTGACAAGCTGTCGAGGCTGCCATGGGGCTGCGCAAAACTGCCCCGCTGGCTGCAGAACATCTGTACCAGAGGCAGGCAGCCACTCCTCATCAGGTGTAAATTTTCCTCACAGTTGCTGCCAGTTACCTCAAATATGCAATGATTGTCGGTGGCCTGTCACGATCAACGTGGTGCTGTTTAATGAGGGGTGGTGCTGAGAGGCTGTGTCCAGTCTAGCCTAGCTTGAAATATTCTGGCTTCTAGCGAACGCTACGGTGCAAATTGGCACAAGCATAATTTTTAGCAATGATTTTTAATACAGAATAAAGTTTTTGTCGAAGATGTTATAATTGGACCCGAACATCTTAAGTAAGTTTTAATTGAAAGATTGCGATGAACAGCATTGTTCGCAGACTGTAGAATGGAAAAGAAATTTGATTAATTCGACTATAACTCGAGTTTCTGGGACTGTTTTCCGTCGAAACGCTCTGAAAAATGACAGTAGCTGTACTAATTATGGGTAGCTAATATTAAACAGCTTCCGTCCATTGGTTCAATTCATCCCCGTCCGTGTACGTACGATACAGTCGTCTGACGTCATCACTTGCTCCATTCGTGTATGTATATGCATAGAACAAACCATTTCATTAATTATCAATGTTTGTGTTATTTATCCAGTATGTTTCGGCTCTCTGAACCATATTGATATGGAGTGAGTATGACTAGATAAAGGAATTTAATAATTTTCATGGTGGTAATGAATCGTTTGAACGAAACTTTCGACCACACTTTCAATAGCTCATCGCAAAGTGACGAAACCCGTTACCCAACAATGCGAAAGTGTCCTTTTTCGAGCCATTTGACGACGATTTTACGTTAAATTCTTATCGATGGCGGTACATATTTGGCTCTTCACACGTTGAGGTTAAATCTAACAAAGTTCTGTTTACGAGTGAAGCAAAAATTTTCTAGGATTATTTTCAGAGACGAAGTAACTTTGTTCATCATGCTGTGGTAACCTTCGTCAGCATCGTCCGACATGCACCAACTCACCCAGCGCCCGTAGCCAATTGAAGCTGACTGAGACTCTTCGTTGACGGAATAAGTTTGCCAAAGATCAAATCCAAGTTTCCTCTCTGTTTCACCGGTGTCATTGTTCGAATTGAGGGCGGAAGGAAGAACTGCGTTCCCGAAGTTAGCTTCAGCGAAGAGGACCTGGAATATAACTGAATTTTTCTGCTGCTTGAAAGTCCCCATGAAAAACTTAATTTTGATTTATCAGATTGTATGCATATAATTCGATGGTTCTCAAAGTTCACTTTCGAAATTAACACAGTTAAAAAATTTTGATAAGAAGCAAATATTTTGCTCACAATTCAATGAAATGATTGATTTAGAAGTTGTTCTTGTAGCTTTAACTGAAGGAGGTTTATACGAAAGCGTAAATAACGCGACATCGCGTCATACTTAGTCATCTGTTACCTTACGAATTAAAAGTATGAACTAGGTATAGTAACCTTAAATTGTGCAAACAGAAACGAGATAATTCAATTATAAAAAATTCCAGTTTGTTGCACGATATATCCATTGCGAGCACAGGCTATACTTTATTCAAGAAGAATTGACGTCATTGTAACTTGCGTTATTGTGAAGCGGAAGACGGATCGTCCGAAGTCCGGTCGGAGAGAAACTCAATACAAGAGTTGGCTGCGAAGCTGGCAACTCTCGTAAGACCTACGGAAATAGGGCTTATTTTGAGTATAAATGGACTGATGCGTAATTATACGAAGAATTCTCCCTCCCTTGAGATAAAAACAGTAAAAAATTAGCTGCATATAATTTCAAAAAAATATTTTCTTTGTTGTAAATTTAGTTCATCGGAGGTTCAAATAACTATTATTGAGAACATGAAAAGCTCCATAAATCTTTGATAGTTTTTACTTTCCTCGAAACGATCACTGGCTTCTAAAGACGGGCATTACATTGACGATGTTTCAAAAGAAATATCAAATACTCATTACATCTGATAGCCGTGTCTCAACGCGATGAAGAATGAAGACCACCAGATCTCTGCGATGAACTGCCTCGGCCCAGCCAGCAGAGCGTGGGGCGACTGTGGTGCTGTTACTTCCTTTCCAACGACGGCGTTCAGCGTTAGGTAGCAAAATGAAACTTGTCATCCATCGACTTGTGAAAAATTTTTGGAGTTGTCGATCTGAAACATAATTTATCGATAAATAATTACAGAAGCTTGATGACATTGTAATGAATATTTTTTTCTAAATAAGCTTTTTCTTTGAAAAATTCTAAGTTTCTCGAATTGCTAAAACACTTTAATTATTTACCATTATTTTTAGACCTGTGTTCTAAATATTAAAACTTTTACTGCAAGCGTAAAATGTAGAAGAAGAAAAAGCGACTTTTCGGTTCATATAGACTACATTGTGAAAAAATGTGAACAGGTTTTCGTTCTCGGCCTTTGGGTCTGCAACGTAACTTCCTCAAAGAGTACAAAGGGCCGAGGCTTCTTATTTCTGTTATTCTTACCACGACGCAATGTTATTGTTTTCAATATCACAATTTAAGTCATTAACAGTGGCGCAGCCAGCCGAAAATTTCAAGGGTGTTAGGGGAGGTGGCTATGATCCACGGCATGTAATTCCGGGGGGCAGACATTAATTATTAGCATTTTTTTATTCTTTAATTTAAAAAGGCGACTGAATCTTGCCCCCAGTTCACCATTTTGGAGTGGGGGAGCAATGGCCCCCGTGGCCCCCCCTTTCTGCGCTACTGATCACTGACGTACCTATACGTAAAAAATCGTGAAAAAAATGATCTTGCAGTTATACCCGAGTCTGAAATCCTCCGCAGCTTAATTAAAATACTCACTTGAATGTTCCTCATGAGTTACCAGTAACACCCTGTTGAATTTTATCACTTGTTCATACTCAGGTAGAAATGCTCCCAATATTCTTAAGGTTGCACGAGCATCAACGCTTGCTGTCACTCCAGTAAATGTTCGAAATTTCTCTGGAGTGAGCTGGGCTAACGCGATGGTGAACATTACAGCCGACGAAAATTTCAGCTGATTCATTTTTCTACAACTTGGCCAGCTCGATAAAATTAATATTTGTGTTTATTTAAAATCAGTGAATCTTTTCATTTATGTTGATGTTCTTACGAGTCTTTAAGATTCAAGTATTACTAAATTTGAAAAAAATTCATTCGTATCTGAGTTTTCAATTTACTGACCCGCACTCCCTGAACTGACACGAGCCAATGAAAGAGTCACTTCTGCTAACCCGAAATCTTCACGCAAGCTAGTTCGCGTGAGACCATTCGTCAAAATCTGCTCTCATTTATTCTGCTTCCATTAAGTCTACAAATGAATGTGGAGGTTTTTTTTGTGTTCCTCATTGATTGTGTGATTAAACCCGGGGATGCTGTTAGAGGAGTTGAAAAGAATTTCAAACTTTTATGGGGAATGTTTTTCTTAATCATAAGATCCCAACGCTCAGTTATAATTTTCGGGACAGTTTCTGAAAGCAAATCTTTCTCTTTCCCTGGTCGTAGAATTTAAAAAATAAAGTCATTCCGAACATGGGACGGTACGAAAAGAAACTAAAAGAATGTAGCGTTTTTATCGCGAACATTGAACGGAAGCTTAAACTTCAGTTCTCAAAATTTCTACAAAAATTCAGATGGACGTGATATTTTCAGTTATTTTGGGAATATTATTTGCTTTGGTGTCGAAATGGGCTACTGGTAGCCTGTGGCAACCTGTCTGGAGGTTGAAAAATTAATGTAATGCAAGGAGAAAAATTTACTGAGCTTAAGTTCCTGACTTCTAATGTTTCAGGCTTGCTGAACGAAGATTTGAAAAGTGCAAATTAGCAGACGGAAAAAAGGTTTTAATTTCTCGGATTTTTTAGTACATCTGCAGCTCAACGATGACATTTTTTCTCACGCTCATTTATAATGTATAGGAATAATTTGGATTGTATTTCATTGCTTTCGTTCCCCTTTGTAATCAAAAATAATGTTAATAATTACCGTCAGCTTGTATTTTGAGAGTACGAGTATATCAAATTCAAGCCTCATTTTTAAACATCGAATAGATGATTGAAACATTGCTAGCATTGTCAGGTTTGAAATTTCAGGGCTTAAATGCACGTAAAATAAAGCTGGGGTATTTTGTCGTGTGGCTCTTTATTCGAAAGTAAGAAATGATTTCTATTTCTGATCGAGTAATTACGTTTCTAGGTATGAGGGCAATTTTTTTTGGCTGAGAAATAATAATTTTTGTGGAGTGATTTGTTCGAAAAATTTTTAAGAGCAAGTCGGTTGGGGTGAAATACGTTTAAAATTTCCATGTTCGCAAAAAGATCAACACTGGATTCTTTATCGTGCAAAGTGGAGGTACTCCTAAAAGTTTATTTTGAGACGTGAATTATTTATCAACTTTACTTTTATCAGTTGGAATTAGCTGGTATATTAATACTTTGACCGCATTTGATAACACTGAAGTTCAATATTCAACTGAAATATGTTAATTATGGAGAACAATTATTAAAAAGTAAATGTTAACAGGGCTATGCTTTCACTTGGCTTTAATTACGTATACATGAAGATTAGGTTAGTGACTACTGGCCGGTCAGCAGCATAATAAAATTTCAATCGTGGCCACCGGGGGCGCACGTTGCGATCTAAGTGTTGAAATCCCTAGCGCCTTGCTAGCACTAACACATTTTGGTTACCAAGGCAACCACATCTATCATTCCTATAACCTCTATTTCTTTCTTGAGTATTATTACCCCTCAGAGGGATACAACTATCGTATCTTTGGGAATTAGCGCTCCCAGGGGGAAAATGTGTGGGCCCCAGCTAAAGGTTAGGTAGGCTTTCTTTTTGTTAAAATAGATTAAGTTTTTGTTTGTTTACAGGCCATCTTTTTTCGGTTCACTGCGTCCTGTTTTTTCAGCACCTACTACTTTCTTCTTCAACTTTGATCTTGTATCATGACCTTCTTTCTCATCTTACTGTTTCTACGCCCTTCCTGCATAGATTCCACGTTCCCTTAACTCCATGCTAAATGGTGCCTTTTTCCTTTCTCTTTTTGGATCTCATTTGTTTAGGCTAGGGAGGCTTAAGCTAACTAATAATCTAATTTGAATAATATCTCTGAAAGCTTTTTGCTATGTGAATATCTGTCATTTATATTTTTACTGCAGTCATTCCAGGCTTCAATGTCATGCCGAATAAACAGATGGACTAGTGAGTTGCATAGAATTTTTAGTTCCTATTTAGAGAGCTTGTGCTAGACGGTGTTTAACACTTTTTATCACAGTTTGAACACTTTTCAGCTTAAGATGGATCCGATTTTTGAAAGTTAAATTTATAATTTTTCTGAAAGTTTGAGGCGGTGTCTTTTATTTTTTTTTATCACGTATTCTATTGCTTGGGCTAAGAAACGCATTCTGTCAATGGTTTGTGAGGTAGGATTCGAACAATTTTTCAGTAAAGATGTTCATACCTCAAACAAAGGCTTAGTTTAGCATAAGTACGTCATGAGATACACAATAAAATGCTTATCAAAAAAATATAGCAGAGCTGAAAAATATTGATTCATTGTTTTTTCACTTGAAAATTTTTAATACACGGAGACAAGTTACTACGGTGCGTAGTGAGTATTCCATAATTGAGGAAAAACTAAATAGAGAGCCTGTTATTTCATAATTTATTTAAAAATAAATAATGAAAATTTCATAATTTAGACAGAAACTACGCTAAGAGTTCAAATCTCGTGCCGTACTAGGATAACTGCAGAAACATGATATTATTTAATTAAGATCAATTTTAAAAGCTAGAAAACATGAGATAGAACCTAGATAATATTCATCATGCGACAATGACTTTCACAATTTGGTTGCGGGGCGCATATGTTACATTGAGGTTCGTCAAAAGTTTTGAAGCACCTCGTTGAGGACTTGAGCATTTTCTGTTCTGTTAAGAGAATTTGGGAATTTTCTATTCTATTCATATTATTCATTTTAATTTTATTATTATTCCATTCTATTCAGAGCATTTGAGAATTTTCCATTCTATTCATTTTTATTCATTTTAATTTTTGATTCTATTTAGAGTATTTAAGAATTTTCTATTGTATTTGTTTTCATTCATTTCAATTTTCAATTTTATTCTATTCTAATTAGAGCATTTCGTACTGCGCGTCCTCTACAGGGGGATACAACTATTGTATCGGTGGGAACCAGCGCCTCCGAGGACTAAATGAGTAGTCCATAGTTGTTAGTGTGTTAACCGTTCTTCTTATTGAAATAAAATGTAAGTTTTGTTCATAAAGAAAATTTTTTCAAGTTAACTGATGTAATATTTCCAGCACATCTAGCTTACCTCTTCAACTTAACCTTGTTTCATAGCCTTCCATCATTAAATCGTGTTTCTATGCGACTGCAAGGGATCTTGCGTGAGAACACACCTCGTACATAGAATCCGCGTTCCTTAACACATTTCCGGCGAACACCGGTGGTCACTTAGGTGCTTTTCATAGTGCTGCTGACCCACCTACAGTCACCAACTCATTTTTTATAAATATTTAATGAAAGCTTAATAAAAGCCCGATCCAGTTAATGTTTGCTATTTTCAAAGTTGATTACAACATTTGACTTTAAAGTTAAATTGAGTATTGAACTTCAGTTTAACCCATCGTAGTTAACGTGTTAAGTGTTTCCACGAATGGTTCCTTTATACTTCGTCGCTTTGGAACGTCTTTATTGAGTTTAAGATGGGTTTAGATTAAATTGAATTTATTTTCATGTCAAGTGAAAGTACCTTCATTTTGAATAGAAACTTGTGTTTCTCTTTAGCACTTTGGTTGCGATAGGGTAACCTAAAGTTTAAACTTCAAAACAAGCTCAAAATCTTAGTAGAAAGTTCACAAATCATTGGTGGAAGGCAATTTGAAAGTAGAAAAGATCAATTGGATTGACTCTTCGTTTAACTTTAATTATTTATAAAAATTGGGATTATGCCTACTGGTCGGTCAGCAGCATTATGAAAATTTTGCCCGTGTACACCGGCGGCGCTGTCGCGACCAACGTGTAATTTTTAAAGTCTGCTATAAATGAAGTTCTCTTCATACGTCGATTCAGTTAAATCATGTAAAAATTCGCGAAAGATCATTTTGAACCTGGCGCTGAATGTGAATGTGACGCTGACACATCACGTATACGAGCCAGTGCGTTTTAGAGGAATCGAGGAGTCGGCTTCTTGACGTAATTTCTGTTTGTGGCCGATCGACCCAAAAACTGAGAAACATCTTGCGAAGATTTCAGACGATCCATTTTAATCGTCGAGGAACATGTCTCGAATAGTGAATATTTCTAGCTTAGATATTGGACATTCGTTTTGAAAGTTTTTCAGCATCTGTTAAATCGAATAAAGTCATATAATATTTGATTGAGAAACATCCATCATTTTGTCAGCCGTTCTGATTTTTATTGACCGTTCGCTAGAGAGCACTTCTAATGATTTAATCTTTTCCAAAAATTAGGAATGAATAAAAAATCTTTCAGGGTTAGATTTATTCTTTAAACTTTTTCTAGTAAACCGTAATTATTCATCTAATGTTCACGACACTGGTGGGGCTTTGACTCACACTTTGACCGCAACGTGCGCCACTGGTGACCACGGAGGGAATTTTTGTAACGCTGCAGAAATTGCTTATTTCGATTGGTTTAAAATTTCAGTTGCATATCAATTTTTTGCGAATTATGTTCCAGGGGCTAGTGAAGTGCTGACCAAATATTTTTGTTCCCAACTTGAGTAGTTTCTGGAAACAATTAGTAATTATTTTGAAAATGCGTATATTTCTGTCCTTCGAACTCTGACTAGAAGTATGATTCGTTCGTAAGAAGGCGGACTTTCTTTTCATCCACTCATTTCGGGCTCAACGGCAACAAACTTTCATATATGTGGTGATAGAGTTGAGTAACCTGTCAAAAACTGCTTGAATGAACATGAAAGTGTCACTTCATTTCATTCCTTTTTTATTCCCTCTGAACTTCTGGTGCAAATATGTATAAACTTTCATATAGTATTTCGCAAATCGTCCATGAAAAGCCACGCATTCGCACAAGAAGGCAAGGAAAGCCGTCATGGCGCCAGCGACGAGAAGAAAGAAAGCTGACATCGTTTGCTCCAAGTTAATAGGAATTGCTTCAACGTTGTCGCAATTTGGGGGCCGCAGTTTCCACCGCTGTTGATAGTTGCGCACAACCCCAGTGTTGATCGCCTTCAGGATCCTGCACAAGAGGAAAACACAGTAAATTTGTACAAAAATAATCAGTTTCGTGCGTATGATTTGCACTCCTTGAATTGAGACAGTTGCTTCTTGTATTAGTTTGTACCGTCTTGCGAAATTCGAACTCAAGTCTCGTTAATTCAGACTGGTTTCGTAAGCACGAAGATTCAATTTAGCACCAGATTAGCAAAGCAACGTTGACGCGACGGGGCATCACGGGACCAACGCTTTTTTGAGGACCAACGCGAACAACACTTTCCTTAAAAATTATGAAAATGCAATTTGATGGAGGTTGGGTAAAAAATAGTTTAATGCACAAATTACTATTGGTAAAACGTTAGTTCAATATTCAACTCAAATTTGAAATCAATTGTATCAAGCAATTTTGAAAGTAGCAAACTTTTATAGAATCGTGGCTTCATTTAGCTTTTATGAAGTACTAGTGCACACGTGCTGGTCGGCATTAATATGAAGAATTTCATCCCTTCTCTCTTGAGTTAAATTCGCTTGTGCAAGTCGATGTTGTCCAGCGCAATGCCGAAGAATTTCCTCGCTTCTTTCATGTGTTAAGCTCTCTCTAGCTACTCGGTGCTGCTCTGCAGTATTCCGAAGAATTTCCAAACGCCGGTCAAGTGTCAATTTAGCTCTAGCGTCTTGTTTGCGAGCAGCATTGCTTCGTCTTGCCATTTCTCGTTGTTCATCCGATCGTCTTCGACGTTTTTCTTGCTGTCGAAGTCTTGCTATTTCTCCCTTGCGGTTGGGCACGTTTCTATCCATGGTGGCCTCTTTGCTGGAATTTTATTCTGAAATATCATCTATTATCTCTTCGAAGCCTTTCAAGAAAATCACAATTTCGAAAACAATAACTCAAGTTCCAAAATCTTGGGCTTTATACTAAGTGGTAGCCAGGTTACTGGTCAAACGAATTAAAAACATTTCTTTTTGCATAATAAATTAAAAATATCAAAGCGACATTATTAATTTCAACAGAGAAAGCTCCATAGAAAATTTCTATTTATTTCTAAAAATACGCCGATTGCGTATTGAGGATACCATAATCAAAAGGGGGTGGTCACACGGACGGACGGAAGGACGGAGGGACGGACGGACGCGGCTCCTTTTATAATAGTGATTTATGAAAATTTAGTTTGCTACTACTGATCGGTCTACAGTATAATGAAAATTCCATCATTGTAAACCAGCAGCTCACGTCGCAGTCATAGTTTTATAAAACATCAATTATTACGTTTTCAGTCATAGAAGATGTCATTTAAAAAAACTTCGATATCAGGCTGCCACGATACGTTGCAGAACGTAGAAAACCCTTCAACTTTGTATGATGGAAAATATACGAGTAAATGTGAATTCTTTGGATTATATTGACTAATCCTGGTGCTAAGTCTTTTCACGTCTATCGAGCAGCATCAAATGGCCGCCTGAATTGTTTTTTTTTTTGAAGCTAAAGATATGTGCACATTGATAGGATCCATATCTATCCCTTTTCAGTATATTCTTGTGAAGAACGATTTAAATTATTGTTAAATTACTGAAAACTGAAGCATTAAATATCCAATTTATCCTTCAGGTGACATGAGAAATTTCCGTTGACATACCGAACATCTCAATTACTGTTCATTTTCTGGGAAATTCAATGTCACTTACGCTGTATTGAACACTCTCGTCAGATGGGACCTCTTATTTACCGCGAAGCCATTCTGGAAGGAGAACACTTTGATGGGAAGCGTGATGAATCCACATGGATTGTTGATGGTGAGTCGAGCCATTGAATGGTCGCTCAATACGGCCAAGAATTTTTCATCTTCGATCTGAAAGAATATATGCTGGCGAGTTTCTCACAAAAACTTTTTATTTGCATAACCGGAATCCTTCTAAGCAGTAAAATTTTCAAATCCCCTCAACAAGGTTTTGAGTTCTTGTGAAACTGGAAAAACAGCCAGTAGTTTTCGCTGTGATAGGAAAAAGAACGCAAAAGCAACGATACAGTGTTAAGGCAATTGAGTCGCACTTTTGATATGTACCATTTCAATTTTGATTGCCATGCACAGCACTTTTAAAAATTGCAATTATATCATGAAAAATGAGACTCCAAGTAGTCGCGGGGAAAAAATAATAGAGAAGGATAGGATGCAAGTAAATGGGAAGGGATAGAATGAAATGGAAAAAAGGATGGAATGTGAAAGAATAAAATAAGATAGACTTAAATAAAATGGGATGGGATTACGTTTAAAATATAGTATGATGAAGCAGAAGAAGCGAGATGAGGTACAGCAGTTGTGCCTCTTAACACAACTGCGATGGGCTGAACTGAAATTCAATATTCAGCTCATATAAAGTCAAAACTAGTTTTATAAATACCGAACATTAGTGGGGCACATAAAATACCCTTAATTTTAAAACACTTGAAAATTTCGAACGAACCATCGATGGGTCGTTTCGCAGCAGGAAAATTTTAAGACCGACCTATTGGTGGGTCGTAACGCAGGCAACATGTTAAGTCTCTTGCTATCTTGTCGACAACATTGCATTACTGTTGGATGCAATTTTTTAATTTTACTGCATAAAAATTAGTGCGTGAACTGAAGTCATGATTTTAAGAGTATTTCCCCCGGATAAGTTTAGGCGTGGTCCATAGGAGTAAATTGGAATTTTTTGGACTTTAAAACTTTCCCTCCCCTCGTTGCTGCGTGTTTTTTTGTGTACAGATAGTGATTTTTAATATGGGTCCTCGAAGGATGTTAACAAACTTCCAAATTTTTTATTATCTTTAAAAGTGTGGTACTGATAAAATTCTGAGAAGTGCTGTATTCATTTTCATCACGTGTTAGACACAATATTGCCACGTACCACTTTCCTAAGTGCAGACAAGAGTCAGCGCGATAATGCAGTCTGTTCATTATGGCACGAGTGAGATCTAGTCCAATTCCTTGGGCTAACACCTCTATGGATGCCTTGAGTTTGTGTTTTCATTTGGATGCAAAAAGACGAGTTTACCGTAAGAAGTCCACAAATCCACCCCAATGCAAGGCAATAATCAAGGTAAAATCTTTTGAATTGGACCAGATCTTGGGTGTAATCGCGCCTATTCTTGTCTGGACTCAGGAGGGCAGCACATGAAGAGAAACTTTTTTTCAAAAAGTAATCAAAGTAAAACTAGTATTTCTTAGAACTACATGGCTGCTCAGTTTTCAAAATCTCGTCTATATTTCGGGAGTCATTGGTAATAGTTAGGGGAATCCAGATTCAGGAATCCCAAAACAATCCCAAAAAGCGCAATACGAATAGGCGGTCATTGGCTATATTTGCTTCAGAGTAACAACGCCATCAGCAAAGATTCCTTACCGCCATTGTATTGGATCATTCTTCTCATTAGTATTACGATACCTTGAGGAAAACTGTAGCGCACGATCTGAACAATTTTTGGCGTTTGACTGTTCTTCCGGTGATTAATATCGTAGGGTCTCAGATTGTTTGCATGTTTTTAGGAAAAATTTATATTAATTAACAACTTTAGTTCAACCTCCATCAGGCAGTGAAAGCATGTTCGTTTTAATTTTATCTTGTGAGATTTAAATAATGGCGTGCAGAAGTCTATAATTCAATTTCATTCGTAGCTTCATTTTTAGAGGTGCTGATTTTATGTATTCTGGAGTTCGTTGCCTTTAACTAAAATAATTTCAGTTTTGCATAAAAACGGAAATAATATTTTCCGATTTTTACACCTTGCTTATTGAAAATATTTCAAACATAAATACATTGAAATAATCTGCTAGCATCAGCATTAACAGCTATGAAATCGCTTATCTAAAATGCACTGTTGGAAACAGCGACATGAATCATTGACAATTGATAGCTTACGCTGTTGCCAAAATTCTTGTTCTTAGAAATACAGAAGCAGCAGCAAAAATGAGGACTCGAGACATTCAAAATAACCTCAACGCTAGACCCTGCCCGACTTTTCGTAGTCGTCAGTCGCTCATCGAAAACCATTCCGTGGAAAGGCCACGTCTTTCCATGACATCTCGTTGGATCTCGTGGCAGGGAGTAACGTGAGAGCCCCTACCTCACTAATATAGCGACTCGTGAACGTGCCCTGACGTCACCAGAACAGAACGCACCCTTTGTATCGCTTCTTTTTTAGTGTAAAAGAACCCATGGGGCAGCGTCCGCTCCTTGTACAAGCGTTGCAGCAAAGGATTTTTGGTTGTCTGTGGGAAAAACGAGAAAAGTAGCTGATTCCGTTGATTTACAGTATTGCAGTGATGCAAAAAACTGATCATATTAGACGCTGAAATTTAATAGGAGGCTGGTTGATATGGTTATAATATAATCTAAATAGTGGGTCTGACTTGTTCCTTTCGAGAAGGAAAGTATGAAACGATTCTCTGGCTTCATGTACATTTAAATTTGAAAGAACCAAGATCACATTAGGTTATGTGGATACTGGTATCCCATAGCGAGTCAAAAAATTAGAATAAGAGACCACGTTTACGTCGCAGGGCAAATGAATAAAATATGAATCGAATTGAACGAGTACACATCACGGTAGAGGAAATCCTGGTACACGCTGACTAGGTAAAAGTGACATTTAAGTGATGGTAAGTTTCATATAAGTTATATAAGATAACGAAAATACAAATTATTCTGGATCTTAATATATAAGGTATATGTAATGGTGTGAATTTAGAAAAAGTGGTACCTAGAATGAAGGCAGATCAGGATATTAATCTAAAATTGTTCGCAGTTCCATAAATTTATCAGGGGATAGAACATGAAAGGTCGCTGGCTGTGGTCAGATTTGGCATTTTGGTAGCCAGGCTAACAACATTCGTTTTGAAAGATTTTCTTTTAATTTTGAATATTTTTGTCTTCCATTATCCAAAGTTAGCTTCGTTATGCTCCGCAGTTTCATAAAGAGTTCAACCATCCTTCAGGGCAAGTGCTTAAATCAATCACATACAACCTTATTTAATGAACGATTATAGAAGAATGTCATGTTTTCAGAGTTTAAATTTTGAGAATCATCTTAAATTGACTAAAGAGATGCGCTTCAACATCAACTGAAAGGAGAGGCTCATATTTTTAAATCATCGTTCTTGCTGTCCATTAAGCTGTGTTTTAACAACAAACGCAAGTTATTGTGTTCAAGCCTTGAAAAAAAAATATTAGGATTTCTTCACCGAACAGTCAACCAACATATGGTGAAAACACAGCTATTTGCCACAACTGTGAAGAGGCACTATGGTTCAGCATTCGGAGTTCGGAACTAATTCGTTTCTTTTATCCCAGTTCACAGCCTTACTATTACGCCCTGTCATCTAGAATTTTGGCTGCCTTAAGCGGAAACTCTACTTTGACTGTTGAAATAATGAATGCCTAGCCGAAAAATTTAGCCTGGAATGTGCCGTAGTAAGTCTCAACTCGAGTACGATAGAAGTTATGTGGCAAATGACTACGACTCAGTCAATAAAGAGAGTTTTGTGGCCGTGAAAAGCGCAGTTAACCGTTATTTTTCAATTGCAATCATTGGCAGAGACTTTCTAAAATTTAGGAAATCTAATTGCGAAAAGCAGAAAGATGAAGTAGTTTCATTTAAAATGAAACTCATGTTTTAGCCTTTATTGCTTCCCATCGTTGATTATAGTTAGGAGCACGCAATTCCTGCAATGTTTTCCTGTGCGAGTAATTACTCTGGCAAAATACAAAAACATTCTTTAAAAAGCTGTCTCCTTAGCTAATTTTTATGGAATGCAGCTAGCTAATGTTCAGTAACAATTTTGAATTTTAGCATCTTATTCTAAAAGTATCCAACACCACATGAAATTACATTTTCGATAACCTCATACGATCAAAACCTTTCAATTTAAAAAAATATATATTAGGAACAAGTGATGATCAAGACCTGAATTTCATCCTCCATGGCAGTGCCCGCCATGACGCCAACCGTGTGCGATCCATCGTCCAGAATATCGGTGATGCTCCGGAACGGCATCGTGTAGCGAAGGTCGGTGAGTTTAGCGTACAGGAACGCTGAGTAATGAGCTTGTGCCAGCACGGACATCATCATGAACGCCAGTAACAGCGTCCTCGAACTCGCGTTCACTGGAAATCTGGTGCAACCTGTAGAAAAAGTAGGAATCAAATTTCACCTTAAAAAAGCAGCAACTTTTATCTATTAAATGATCAAAGCCCAATGTTTTGATTTCAATGTGGATTCACTTCACGGTCGGTAATGACCTAGAGAATCCAAGTGACATGGTACCTTGAGACGCAAACAACCCGCCCAGGGATATGAAGGCTTCCCCTAGGCCCCAGACGACGGTCTCGCGAGGAGACAACCGCATGACGAGGACGAGCGCCAGGATGGAGATCAGGATGCACGCCACCAAAACTGTCCAGGCGATCACACTGAACTCTTCAGTGTACCTCGTCCAGGGTGACCCGAACGGCGATCCTGCCTTCATGTGTAGGCTTACTCTGCTCAATTTTGACTTTGAATTAGTTTTCTATAATAGAAACTTTTTGACACTGCATATTTTTCAATTATAGAAAACGTACCACGTTAATGTGATTTTGAAGACACTAGTTATGGTAGGTGATCCGACAGGCGTATGTCATGATTTTCACACAGTGGTTTATTTATTAAGTCAATTTAAGTATGATGATGTTTTTTCCAAAAACTGTTCAAATACGCTCGATTTTGAAGACGATATAGCAATAAGAGAAAAAGAAATAAAATTAGTGTGAGCATATTTGATGCAACCGAGTTCTATCAAGATATTGATCCATGGAATAATAAAACAACGTACTTCAAGCATTACTTAGGGAACATAAGACTAGCGGCATCCTTTGAATTGAGCATCCACATAAAAACACAAACAAATAAATATATAATTGAATAAATTGATAAATTCGAAAAAAAGAAAATATTAATTTTTTGGGATAATTAGAGCGAACATGATTCCTTCAATTACTTAAAAAGTTGACTTTATTTCCGCAACTATGATGAGCGAGTAGAAAGAGTTCGTGGTTTGTAACTATCATACAGATAGGAAAATGATAATGGTAATAAAATTAAAATAATATATTTCGTGATCTCAGTGCTGATACATCTATTGGGGCAGGCAGTATTTTAGTCAAATTGAAGAACGGTATTATTGCCTCAAAAGCCTTCAGTTACTAATTCTGGTAAGTTAAAAATACTCCGAAGGTACAAATTTTACTGCATGAAGCTATGTGTTGTGTTTCTCTACGCCAATAAAGCCCAAGTACAGGAATGCATTCACTTATTTTTCAAAATTTTTTTCAGAGTAGTACTGAAGAAGACGCATTCACTGAGCGTCATATTTCATGTTCCCTGACTATTTCACTGTAAAACAAGTGTGAGAACATTTCTCGCCTATAATTTCTCGTTCTTGAGAATTCACATTCAATGCAAACACAAATAAAAAGAAACGTTCTTTTTAAAAAGACTATGGGATAACGCTTAAAACTTTCCCCATAAGAACTACCGAACGTCGGCAAGGGGAATGAGGAAGTCGAGGACACTGCTGCGATCATGTGTGAATGACATGGCTGTTGTGATTATATCAGCTCTGCCGGCCATCAGCTCTCCGATCATGCCTGACCACGATCCGTTGGGCTGCATAGTACCCCACTGTCGGTCTGGTGGCAGTCTCCACGCGCAACTGTCGAAAAGATACGTTAGCAAGTGCTGGCTAGAATCAGTGTAAGTAGATCCTGGGTAAATGTGCATTCGTTGAGGTGCCGATTAACATTCAAAAGCTTGGGTTAAATTGAAAACAGTGACGTTGAGAAAGGTGAAAAATACGTCCCGAAAACGTGTGGAAATGTCTATATGGTTAAAAAAATTCTGAAAAATAACAGGAAATTATTATTTATCAAATGGAAGTGCCGTCTGTTTTCATTGAAAATTTTTGCCGAAATTTCAAAATGAAATAGAAACTCGAAGACTGTTTTTTTCCAAATCTCAATGAGTCAGTTTCCAGTTGATGCGGCAAGTTCAAATCAGCAAAGAGATATGAATATAATTATCCGTGCAGCTCAAATCCAGAAACTATTGTTCGAAACTGTTCTTTTCATGATGTTCAGAGTAAGTTTTCCAGAAAACTAGCAGGTTTTGGAAACAAGGAATTTCAAAATGATTCAAGACAAGTGCAGGCAAAATGCATGAACTATGAAGTTAATAGTTTAGTACACGATTATTATAAAATTACAGGTCTTTGTTTTTTAAAGAATACACTATTTCATTGGGGGATAAACACGTCATTCACTTACTCTTCAAAGGCTGCGAAACTACGAATGAGTTTTCTCTGCACATAGAAATCAGTAAACGCAATTCTTCTCAAAAGTCCTGAAGTATGTATATCCTCTGTGCTCACTTTAGCGATGGTGAACTTGCGTTCGGTAATAAAATGTACTGAGCCTAAAATCATTCACCTAATATGAGTGTAGAGAGCAAGTAGAATTACTCCGTTAACTTTATTTATCTAAGTTCGCGAGAGTTCAGGAATTTCTGGTGAGATTAAAATTAATGCTCACGTGAAGTTCAAATCCTGTTGTAAATGTTCAATCAGATCCGGAACCCATCCAGTGAAGCGAGGAGTGCCGTCTGAACGAGTTTCTAAGATCACAGAATAAGTGTCCTGATGGAAAAGAGCAAAGAGTCAACATCGTTTCTGTAACCTATAATTCCTTGAATAATCCTTCAACATTCATACGCATGTCGATTTCACGTAGCCCTACTCAAGATTAACATGTTCTCGCTACATAAAGTTGTGTATAAATATTAGAGCAAGTTTACGCGAGAAAACTCAAAGTTCGTCAAATCCAATGCAGAATTACCGGCTCTGCGACGCAGGACAAGGTTGTCCCCAGCAGGTCTGAGCGTTGTTCCATCAGGCCTCGCAGAGCTGGGGTTAGAGCAGCTCCTGGTTGCTGCATCGAAATTCAATAAAGCATCTCATGTAATGTCTATAAATGAAATAATTTTCTTTTAGCGGTATTGAACTTGCAGTGTGGGCAAAATAACGTTGATTTGAACGCCACATTACACATTTCTAAGCCACGCAGAATTACGAAAATTGGACTACATAAACAATTGTATAAAAAGGTTTATAACATCTAAAACTCACCAATATTTAATACAAAAAATGTATGGGAACATCTATAATAAATTGGTGACAAAAATTTACAACACATTTCCAGAAAAACAAACATTAACACTTCGTTGCATAGCCTTTGTTATTAATCATGGCTTCGAGGCGCTTAGAGTAGTTCATTGCCAGCCTTTTACAAGTTGTGGGTGTAATTTCGATCCATTCTTTAATGCAAATTTATTTTAGTTGCATGATGTTATTGGGACATCTCTTCTGAATCTTTAATCTCTATTCCCTCCACAAGCTTTCGATCGGATTTATGCCCGGGGTTAACTACGCCATCCTAAAATGTTCATCTTCTTCGTCCTCAGCCATTCCTTGGTTTCGTTTGCAGTTTGCTTCGGATCATTGCCTTGTTGGAAGGTCCATCCACGTTTCAATTTTAACAAATGATCTGAAGGCAGGAGTTGCTCCTCCAATATTTCATATTTCCTGCCATTCATGAGTCCTTCAAAGATGTGAAGTATACCTACACCAGATGAGTTTAAACATCACCCCGCCATGATTGAGCCACCCCTAAACTCTAATGTGACTGGTGTACTTGGTTTATGTTTTTTGTTTTGTTATCTCCAAAGATGGTTTGTGCTGTTTCTCCCTAGTAGTTTGATTTTGGTTTCATTTGACCACAGTACTGAGTTTCAAAGCACCACTGGCCTGTTCAAATGGTCGTTGGTATACTGCAGCTTGACCTCGACGTGACGTTTCTGGAGAGGAGTGTCCTACGAGGAGTGCGGGAGTGTGGACCTTCACGGAGTAGTGCCCTGCATTTTCACTTACGTATAATGGATTCTCACCGAGGTTATAGGAACACACAGTGTGCACGTATCTTCAGATATCCCAAACCTTCTTTATGGAGCTCCACAATACGTTCGCGAAGGTATTGGCTGATGTCTTTATTCATATCCAAGCGTACAACCTTTCAGAACGACATCTGCTGTACCTATGGCACGTTATATTGGAGATGATTGCTGAAAAAAGTTCGGATGCCAAATAATAGACTGTATTAGAACATTCTAGAATTATCCTACAATAATTTTAGTGTATAACATAAGAAAAAGTTAGGTGTTATCAACTCTTGTTCAAGTATTTATTTTACCTGTTCATTTATGTTTTTGATTAAATATACGTGGATTTTAGGTTTATTTCTATACTATTGTTCATATGTAGTCCAATTTTCGTAATTGTACATTTTTTGAAACATGGAATCTGGTGATTTATTCAACGTGTTGTATTATTTTGTCTCCACTAAAACTATGTAAAATATCAAATGAGCAGTGACATAAACATGTGTAATTCTTTTCATGCCGCCTATCTCGGTGAAAACATAGAACCGTATCCTTCATTGACGCTAGATTCAAACGATTTATATTTCATAATAGTGGGCAGTGAACCTGCTCAGTCAAAGATATAAATGATCAAGCAATTTTTATGACTCGAACTACGTTCTTCATAAATTTAAAAATTGACAAAATGTAGGGTGATTATATTTCGCTAACGGAGCGTTTCATCGAGCACTTTGCGGCTAGCTGATCGTGAATTTTGGTCTTATCACCAGAGTATGATGAAGCTGAATGCCACGTCAGGTGCAGCTGCCCAGAAACATTGGCCGATGCTCTAAATTCAGTGGGTATTTACAGTGGGCCGACGGTGAAAACGTTTTGGGTCTACACACCGTTGCCGGCTAACGTTACTGCAAAACCAGCAACGATACCGATAAAAATTTTGATTAAGGTATATTTTCAACTTAAATTGATTTGTCTACAAATGGTACCTACTCTTACTATAAATCTGCTGCGTTCCTCAGGCAAATTCAATTTTAGTTAAAGGATTTCAGCCACGTGCAACCATGGTGATCTGTCCGAATGGAAAGAAGCTCTCGTAGATTGAGTGATTCGCTAGAATTTCTGTGACTGTGAATACATTCACGAGAATAGCGGTAGAAAATTGAATGGCAACAAAATCTATTTAGTGTTCGTTTTACAAATAACTTGGTCATCTGGCCTCATCATGTTTGTGTGCATGAAAAGCGGTTTAATTCACCATCAATGCACGCGCGTTTCTTACGATATCTTAAAATTACTTTCCTGGAGTAATAAATATGTTTAATAAGATTTAGTCCATTGTATCTCATCCCAATAATTTCAAGTGCTGATTGACCATCGTTTCAAGATTACAGGGAAAAATATTTTGATCGGCAGCACTCGTGTGTTTTTCCTCTCAATGGAATACAAATATTGTATCTAGAAGAATTAGCACTCTCAGCAGGACAATGTGAGGGAGGACAAAAAGAAGGCCTTCTTTTTGGTTGAAATGAAATGGTTTTGTTATGTTAAAGCACCTACTACTTTCTTCTTCAACTTTAATCCCGTTTCATGATCTTTTTTCTCAACTTACTGTTTCCATGCCCTGTCTGCATAAATTCTGTTTTTCCTTAACTCCATACTGAATGGGGTTTTCTTTTCTTATTGTTGCGGAGAGGGAGGCTTAAAATAACTAATAATTTAACCTAATCCAGTGTGTTTTTCTCTAATGTAATTTGAGGGCTTTGGTTATATTTTCCATTTGTCGCACTAAATTTTACTGGTTTATTTCTATTTGTGGGCACCCAAAAATTTGCTCGTTTAAAATCTTTGCTTTAAAATTTTGGGTTTTATTTGAGGTACGAGTAATGGGTTTGTAGTTCAGTGTGCTTTAGAGTTGAGAAAATTAAGACTTTAAACTGAATCTATTCCACTGGAAAAGGAGACATAAAATGTGCTGTGTATTACAGTCAAGCTATGTGAATGCGTTTTTTGTAGCTTAAAATGTTTCCTTGAACTCTTTGGGATGATCTTGTGATTATAGCTATTCATAATATTCATAATATTTTTTGGATTAATATGCTGGCCAAATTGTTGATGTTGCTATGAAAATTGGGAGACATCATGTTCTCATAGTGTTTGTTGTTCGAAAAAATTATGTGGCCGAAGAATTTTATTATATTTTCAATAATTCAGCTTTGAGTGAACAAACTTGTTCATTCATGAATGTGGAACGAAGCCATTCTATGAAAATTTTTGACGATGATTGCACTACTCACAACAAACGAATGTTCTACAATTTTAAATATTTCTTTGAAGTGTGAGAGCGTAATCTGGCCTTGTATTTATTTTAGAGTGAGACTGATATTTTTTTCATGTCATTTCCACTGAAAGAGCAACTTGGTTCGTTGTGGAGTATCAATTATTCTACTCACCCAGCGCCCGTAGTCGATAGCAATTGACAGGGACTCTTCATTGACAGAGTATGTTTGCCAAAGTTTAAATTCAAACTTCCTCTCGTCTTCGTTGGTTTCTTCGGCAGAATTCGGGGCTGAACTAGGAATATTGTCGGTGAAAGTAACTCCTGCGAAAAGAACCTAAAGAAAAAAAGCGATTTTGTTTTATTAGAGAACATTTTTCGATTTTCACGGTATACCAGCGTGAGGTTTTTTGCAAACCAAATTTCACGAGCTAACAAACTTTTGTAGAACTGATAATCACAGAAACCTTAAAATTGTCGTTTTTATTGAAAAAAATTATCCTTCGTAAATCATTCGCATGCTTCAATCTAATATACACATAAGATTACACGTAGCCATGCCAAAAACTTGAATGACGATATCGAATCAAAGTTTGGTTCTTGGTACGAAATGACTGTAAGAAAGTGAGATTTGAAATGCAATAAGCATAGAGGAAAAATTTTAAGTTTCAAAATCTGAATAATATTTTAAGGTTTGAAATCGTGCTCCGAATGTCAATAGAGATATGCAAAAATTATTTTTAAACATTTATGGAATTTACATGGAAGTGCTCTCAGAGGGTTACGACTACGGTACAGTATGTATGACAATAAGCGCTCCAAGGGGAAAAATGTGAGGTCTTGAGTTCAGTTAGGACAAAATGTTTTTTTTGTTTTGGGGAGGAATTGTTTTTACTGGGTAGTGCTGTCCTCTTTTCAGCACCTCAGACTTTATTTCTTACCTTTCATCGAGACCTTCCTCATTAATTTTCTGTCTTTTTTCATCACGTGATCCTAAGCAAAAACACATCTTGTGCATAGATTACGCATTCATTTGACTCCAAACTTACTGGTGCCTTCATCCTTCCTCTCGTTGAACACATTTGTTGTAAGGGAGACTAAAACTAATCTTAAATAATTCTATCAATCATAGCATGAAAGTGTCTGGAAATTTAACCACGTTACGTTGGGTATCTGGTGAATCAAGTGTGATGTACTTTTTTAGATTCTGATAATTTCATTTCAACTTGCATTGTTGTGGAGCGGAAGGCGGGCCGGCCCAAATTCAGTCGTAGCAAAGTTCAGCACAAGCGTGGGCTGAGAAGGCGGCAGCGCCAGTAAAATCTGAAAAATTCAAGATTTTTCGTTGCTAGAATAATTGATAAAAAATCGCGTTGAGTACGTTAGAAAAATTCTCGAACATATCGGGTTGAAATAATGAATTTATTTCAGTTGTACATGTGATCTACTTTTATATTATGATACAGATTAATCCTGTGGGTAAAAGAAGTTTTGTAAATTGAGGTGTCAAACTGTCACAATTATAATATACTTTAACTCAGAGATACAGGTATTGCATCTATGAAAAATAGAACTCCTAGGGTGAAAATATGAGGTTCCATGTTAAGCCTTAGGTATTTTTTCTAACAAAATTGGTATTTTGCCTCGCTATACATCTTCTTTCTTTCCTTCACTTCAACTCTTTTAACTGTCTGTTCACACTTCGATCGTTTTTGCATTACCTTTCTTCTCAACTCACTGTTTTTTGCTAAGGACCTTGCGTGGAAGTACACCTTATACATTGTTTCTGCGTTCCTTTGACTCCACACTTAATGGTGCCTTACCTTCTCTCCCTCTAGCTGCCAGGCAGATATCATTTTCCACCGACAAAAGGCCACACTCTGAACCGAAAAAAGGTAGAGGTCCAACTTAGAACTTTCGTTTTTGGCATAACTTTCGAGGTCTGGCTGAGTCGAGGAATGTAAAGTTTTGATCCTGAGGTGATGGTACTGAAAGAATGTCAAGTCCGACCAGGTTGGGTCTAGAAAGGTAAAGTTCGGATCCTGAGGTGATTGTGCCTAGCGCCCTCGTGCGCCAAGCACGGGTTATTTTTGGGTGGATCACTCTGGCGTTGCTAGGAAACCCTCAGGCCCGGAAAGCCCATCCAAGGCCTCCATCCAATCAGAGCAAGGGGCGTGTCAGAAAATGATCGCTATATAACGTGGAACGCTATGCAGTGGGCACGCTTGGGCGGGTGGGCACTACCACGCTTGTTTGTAATAGAAAGGGATCAGCCGGGGTCGGCCGCCCACTGGGTTTTGCACGTTTCGAGGCGTTTTGGAAACTTATTTGCCCCTACGTGAGTTTTGAACATTTAACCAAAGCCAATGGACTTTGGAAACGAAGAAAGGATCACTCAATTCCATCCAAATTCCATCGCAAAAGCCGAAAAAAGATATCGGTTTGAAGGGATTCCTGGGTAAGATCGCCCAAAATGGCAATACCGATGGTAACACTCTTAAAAGTGACATCATAAATTAAAGTTCCGGCCAAGATCACACCTCAAACTCCGCACAAGTGAACACATGCTCCACCCAATGGCTTTTGGACTTAGCCTTGCAATCCTCAGTACCGAACTTGGCTTATCTCGACCCGACCTGGTCGGACTCGCCATTCTTTGGCCTGCATCACATCAGGACCTGAACTTGGCCTTTCTCTACCCAACCTGGTCGGACTTTGCATTCCTAGAGCTGCACCACCTCATGATTCGAACTTGGCATAGCTCGACCTGACCTGGTCGGTCGTGCCATTCTTTGGCTATCGGTGGTGTCTTTCCTACAAAAAAACCGCATGTAGCATAGAGCCCTCAAGGTAGCACAGAATCCCGGGCTGTGTAGCATGGAGTCCCTAAATGTAGCACACAGTCCTGGTAGCATAGAGCCCGTAGCATGGAAGCCTAAAGGTAGCACGGAATCCAATTTTACGTAGCACAGAGCCCTGGCAGATGGCTCTCTCTCTCTCTCTCCCTCTCTCTCTCTCTCTCTCTTTGGAACACCTGTATAGTGGTTAAGGAGGCTCAACTTCCCTGAAAATCTAACCAAATAATTAGATAGCTTTAAATTTGTTCTAAATTGTCGTTTAGCATAAAAATTGAATCTGCCTACAGTTCATCAGAAATGTATTCAAATGTTCAGTTTCAGTTACCCTCTGTAACCGAGAATGCACTGTACGTAGAACGAAGACCAGCAGATCACTGCGCTGCACTTCCTCGGCCCAGTCAGCAGAGTATGGGGCGACTGTGGTGGCGTTACTGACTCTCGGACGGTCGCCTTCCTCGTTAGGTAGGAAAATGAAACTCGTCATCCATCGACTTACGATCAGTTTTTGAAGTCTTCTACCTGAAATATAAGTAAACTTAATGATCGGTGCACAGAAATGACCAAATTCTCTCATTTTTTCGAATTTTATTCCTTGTTTTGTAATCAATCCGATTTGTTTAGATCTTTTTACCAACGACATTTAGTACAAACTATGAATTGTATTTATTTAAAAAATTCTGAAAATAATTTATATCAAGAATGAGTCGAAAATTTTACTCAAATTCAAATGGGTTCAGAGAATGTTGGAAATTATTCATTTGTTTCTTATTGGCCTAGATTATGAAGTCTCTGCACCAGCATCAAATGCATAAGCCTAGTTTTCTTCATTATACTCTTTCAAGATAAATCCTATTTATTATATATAAGATCTTTATAAAAAGTGTCAAATAGTACCTTGAGAACATGTATTAAAATAAAATATACGAAATCATTTTTTTAGTTTCAAACAGCTTAAATTTCAATCTGAATGATCTATCTTATTTAAATTGGGAATGTATTTTAACGCTTGACGCACTTACTTGAATGTTCTTCTTCTGTCACCAGCAACACCCTGTTAAATTTAACCACTCGTTCGTACTCATCGAGGAATGCTTGCAACATTTTAGCCGTAGTGCTGCTATTCAGACTTGTGCTCGCTACAGCTGATGGCTCAAAGCTCTTCACAGTACCTTGAACGAGCGCAATAGTGTACCATACCACCGTGGCAAGTTTCATGTTATTTATTTTGCAGCCAAGTCCCTTCAGCCGAACAAGTGTTCTAGGGCAATCAAATCTATAATAGAGTTTGTGCCCATATTTCAGAGTTTGCTATTCATTAAATTTGTATAGTCTCTGCCGTGGAAAAATTTTCAATCCATCAAAAAGCTTCCCTTTGTGCTCCATCAAATGAATTTGGGTTTATTTAATAGGACAGGATTCACTGACTTACTATGTGCCACACGAACAAGGCACTTCTGCAAGCCCGCACCGTTCATGCCAACTAGTTAGCATTATTCTATTTTTCTAACTTTGTGTTTATAGATTCCGTGTTTATTTCGTGAGCATAACAGCAAAAGCATTTTTGTCTCCTTTGCTTCCATAATTTTTCACTGAGATATTGTTAGCGGAGTAAAAGCGACAGTTAAATTTTCACATACGCAGAGAATTGGCATCCCTGACCACCAAACCTGAACTACCTTTCTTAATTCCTTAAACATTTCTTCAATGTACATCTAGAGTGCAATACTTGATGGGGGCATTAAGTGTATTCTACAGACACTTGGACTATATGACAGAATAGCTGATAAGTAGCTCTTCTAAGTACATCTTGGGTGCAATATTTGATAGTTGCAATATTAATATTTTAAAGGCATTTGAAGTACACAACAGCATAATACAAAAAGTAATGTGAAGATCGTCTCGTTTGTGACATGGAATGTTCTTACAATAAAGAGGCAGGTGAAAAAGTAATGTCTTACGAAATATTTTAAATAACCAATGGGGTTCGAACGCACCTTTCATTAATCAAGTTGCACATTTATGCATTGCCTATGTTAGCAATTACTTCGAAATTGGTTGCACTAACGAAGAAACAATGAAAAATCTTTAGTGATCGATTTGCGCTAAATGTTGAGGCTTCGTCATGTAAAAGCTTAATAGTTTATTTATTGAACTCAACATTATTACTTCAAGAGAGTTGGGTTTTTGTAGCGTTGTATATAAGAACTCAAATGAACAGAAAGACATGCGAAGAAATGTGACTGGAAATTTCTTTCCCCATCCGAGCTCCCAGATTTCGCAAAATGTTAAATACACTACGTTCTGAAGCGTTTGCGATCCACTTTTGAACGGAAAAGAGATTTTTTTATGACACTGTTTTGAAGTAAAAAACAGTAAAATAAAATAAAAATGATATTTGTCCGCGCTGTTTGCGCAGGCCATCGCCAAGCGGCTTAAAGTCTGTCGGATGACCGTCCGAAAAATTGTTGACAGGTCGAGGGTTGGGACTTAACGGATCGACTTCGTCGAGGTGGCCTATGGGAATGTTGGGAAATATATGAAAATGCTTAGATTGAAATAAGGTTGGATTAAACAAATGACTTCTCTGTAGCAGCGTTATTCACGGTCGTTAAGAGTAACAGAAGGAATGGGGCATGCGCTTGGAAAGACTCCCTACTCAGTTTTTGCTCTCAAGAAGCTGTCGACGTTCCCACGATTTAGAAGATCATAAAAATCATACTTCTGAAGCCTTATGCAAGATAGTCGTTGAAATTCAAAAAGCAAACTCTTCTCAGTAGATTTTTTCAGCAAGATTTGCAAATAATTCCAGAACTTAAGGGGGACCAAGAATCAGACTTCGTTCATCCTCCCAATTATTTGAAAATGTAAGCCTCGAGGTACCGAAAAAAAAATCAACAAGCTCTACCCGCATCAACGAATGATTTTTTCCCATAGTAATCCATTGAAACTGTACCCCAGCATTTCTCTTCATGATCATCATTATTCTTAGGTAATGTACGATTCTTTAGTTAGTGCGTTCTGTTTCCCGATTAACTGTTCTTTCCAGAAAGCTACTCGGCTTAGGGAAACATACTCGTATCTAATACTGATCATTGAGTTTTCCGAGACTGACTTTTGTCCAAGGAGTGCGCGAGAGAATGTCGTTTTTTCCAGGTGCGCACAAGAGAAGCTAGAGAAAAACGCGAGGGAATGTTCAGTGCAGTCTTAAGTGAAACCACGAATACAAGAACTGGCAAACAATAGCCAGTAATTGTTCAGATATTTCAGGAGCTCGAACCCCAATGGCTGTATAAAAGTTTGTTTTTAATGAGGGACATTTGTGGCCAGGATATATTCAACGGAAGTTAAAAGGGTTTCACACTTGACTATTCCTATGGCGTGTGTCTGTTCTTGTGGTTTATGGTGTATCCCACTCATTTCTAGAACGTCATATCTATACCATTTACAAGTTGATTTGCTCCAAATGAATTTTGATTTGCTCCTCGTGAAAATAGAATTGCTCCAAATGAATTTTGATTTGCACCTCGTGAAAATAGAATTGCTCCAAGTGAATTTTGATTTGCTCCTCGTGAAAATAGAATTGCTCCAGTTGAAATTTGATTTGATCCAAATGAAAATAGAATTGCTCCAAGTGAATTTTAATTTGATCCTCGTGAAAATAGAATTGCTCCAAGTGACATTTGATTTGCTCCTTGTTAATTTGCTATCGATCCAAATAATTTTTAGTTTGTTATAGGTACAATATCAAAATTACGTAATTTGTTCAGCTTGTGCATTTAAAATATATATAATACTACATATTACCCTAACCACAGGGTTGAACCTTGGTTTGAACCTTTCTTGATTGCCAAATCTGTGCTGACATGGTTAATTAATATTAATTAGTAAATATTTAAATTTTAGTTAACATTAAATTATAATTAATGACCTTTAAATCAATTTCGCAAAAATCCTATTTCATTGATTACTTCTTTAATTATTTACCCTATCAGTAAAAGGCATATAAGGAAAGGAACTTTCAATAGTGTGCAGGGTATTGGGATCATATGTTCAACCGGTAACCAACGACGAACATCCAGTAGCTGTATTACCCAAGGGTTTATTTCCTACCGACGATCATCCGGTAGATGACAACCTATCAAATAAACCATTACTATTATTATCCTCATTAAACATGTTTAGGTCACAATCCCTAGCGGAATTGGACACTAAATTGAAAGAAAGCGTTTGAAAATTAAAAAAAATAGCAAATATATACTTTCTGATAACTCGGGTACAAATGCATTTTGATGAAGAAGTACAGTAATGTTATTGAAAGAATAATACTGCTGAAACGTCATAACTAAACATCACAAAATGAAATGTAAAGCATATATTACAACGTTTGCACAAGTTTTGATAATTATTTCCTCATTAACATATTTCTATTATTATCAATATTATTATTATTATATAAGGAAGTTGTAGCCTCCCTTAACCACGACAAAGATGTTCTAAGAGAGGAAAGAGGAAGGCACCATTTAGTATGGAGTTGAGGGAACGCGGAATCTATGCACAAGGTGCACAGAAACAGTAAGCAAGGAAAGAAGTTCATGAAACAAAAAAAAGTTGAAGAAGAAAGTAGTAGGTGCTGAAAAACAGGACAGCAGTGAACCGAAAAAAGATGGTCCGTAACAAAACAAAAACCTATTTTATTACAACAAAAAGGAAGCCTACCTAACCTTTAGCTCGGGCCCTCACATGGTTCCCCTGAGAGTGCTAATTCCCATAGATACAATAGTTGTATCCCCCTGAGGGGACATATTTCTATATATATTCTCCTTGATCAACGTCAGGATCTTGTTGTACTTTGCTGCGAAGTAGTGAGAGAGTAATCGAAGCATTTTCTTCTATGGCTGTTGTCAGTGTCCTCAATATTTCGTGACATTTCTTATATTATTTCTTCCTTTCTTCTTAGATTTGACTTGCTTATTTTACATCCACTTGTATGCGGTCTTAACATTTATTCCAAGTGCGTTTGCATCTTTCTTCCAGTCCTCTTCATTATTGAAAGCTTTTATTATTCTCTGTCTGTCTCGCGCACTTGTTTTATTATACTTCATCTTGAAGGTTTTGGTTTCTGAAAGATGAAGATGTTTGGAGTTGAGGTGGACACTTATTGCTGATGACGTTAGCATGTCTACACAAGGTGCGACGTGATGTGCAGCAGTGTGCAACGTGACAGTATCTCTGTGATGCTTCTTTAATCAAAATGTCTGAGGTACGACTCCTCTGTCTAATGGTTTGATAATGAGTAATGGTTATTACAACGAAAATTATATTCTGTATTTTTTTGTAAATTGTACGCAGCAAAAACTCTGTATCTTTGTACGCATCATTGGAATAAAATCACTATACAAAGAAAAAATAAATTTCGCTAAGATTCTTCCAGATAACATTATAAAGCCAGTAAAATACTTGTGTAATGATTTAAAATTGAAAAAGAGCAAATCAAATTTCACTCGGAGCAAATCTATTTTCGTTAGGATCAAATCAAATTTCACTTGGAGCAATTCTATTTTCACGAAGAGCAAATCAAAATTCATTTAGAGCAATTCAACTTGTATATGGTATAGTACGGATGGAGCGAATTAATTTTTATAATGGATTGCTGCAAGAAAGCTTGAACCCGCCTCACATCGTTGAAAAATTGCTAAGGAAGAGACAAGTTCCTCAGAATGTGGAAATACAAATTGAATCATGCCTGCTTTGAATTCAGTTACGTGAAATTAGATTAAACCTTTGCATCTATAGAGGTAGTAAATGAGGAATCGAAACATTTATTTTTAATATTTTTGTTATAGAGTCTCCCAATTTCATCCTTCTCTACCTAATACATGCACTCGACGATAACGAATGAAGGAATGTTGTAGCTGTTTCATACGTTCCTAGGCATTATTTTTCGGTTTAATAATTTTCAACTTAATCCATTTAACTTAAATTAGTTGATACACTATGTCATTCATATTTCAGTGAGATGCTGAAAAAGAAACTTTTTTTCGTCAAGGATCTTGCAAAAACCAGCCGCCAAGTACTACGTGAAGGTTGCATCAAAATGTTGGCGGCTCTGATGCGATGGGCAGACAAATTTTTGGTTCCTTTTTGGTAATTTCTCGAACGGGTTAACGGTTCGAAACTCTTGTATGGGACGTGTTTTGTTTCTTTCACAAACATTCGCTTTAATAACTTTGGCATGGACAGCTGAAACATACTTTATGCTAAAGTGGGAGTTCTTATCCAGATACTGCAAGTTGCCTGCTGTGTCACGTACACATGAAATGGAGTCAACGGATGGACATTGAAAACTTATTTTTCAGGGGAGGGGAGGATGACATTTAGATGAGAGCGATGGAAAAACACACTCTATCACACGTGAATTGAAAACTACATTGAGAGTTACTATTTGTTGACTTGATTAAATGTTTGGAAAATTCTTTCTGAGACTATTGATGGGAATGATTTGTTTGGCTCAATTTAGATTTGATTTGAAAAACATTGAAAAGCAAATAGGTTTCAGAAGAGTCACGTTTACGTTAAAATGTCTTCAAACGCTTTCTTTTGTTGAACAGCTGGAGTTATAATATTTTTCACGTCGGTTTTCCTTTAGGCCAACTCAATTATGTTGTACAAGGCAAATTGTTGGGTCTGATAGAGTTCTAGTGCTCTAGCTGGGATTAAGGGGACCGTACATCTTTTGGACTTTTTTCTTTATTTACGAACCAATGCTAATCAACTTTGACAGACTGATAAAACGTACGAAAAAAATAGGGGTTACCCAATGAAAAATTTTTTATTTGCTTCATAGAAAATGAGTTACGGCAAAGGAAACCGAATATAAGAGAGGTCGGCAAACTTTACTCGTACTACAAATTTCAGTCTATAGACATGAAACAAATGTCAATTGAAAGAAAAACACTTGGGCCACAGCCCCGAGGAAGGAATGTTTGAAATTCATTTTGGTTTTAGAGAAATTTTGAATGAAAAAGCCAATTTTGAAAAATTGCAAAAAATCTCGATTTTTTCCCTTCTGACGGCCTCCTGTTTTTTACCTAATTCGAAAAATTCAAATTCCTACCTTGGGGCTGTGGCTCTATTATTTTCTTTTAAAAAACATTATCTCGACTCTCTACACTGAAAATTGTAGGAGAAGCAGCATTTCGCGTGAGGAAAGTTTTAGGTTTCCGCAAAAGCGAAAAACAAAATGACATTTCCACAATAAAACATTTTGTTTCTAAAAAAAAGTATGTTGTTGTTTTGTGTTTATGATTGAGAACGTTTTAAAGGATTTGTTATTCAACAAGTAAAAAAGTTTTGTTCAAAAAAATTTTTCACAACACAAACAGCTCCCCCTCACCGTCAGTCCAACCCCTCATAGTGAGCGTTCTATTGCGTGCACGCCTGTGAAATTTGTTGTGGATGTTCAGCTCATGTATAGCTTCAATTTAAAGCAAATCTTTGTTTTACTTACATTTAGCCAAAAAAGGTGTACGGTGTCTTTAAAAAAGCAACAGCTCAGCGTCCTTTTACTCGATTGACCGAAAAGTTTTTTTTTTCATAATTTTTAGAAGGACTTCAAAGTTGAACACGCATCAAAAATCCCTTCATTTAGTATCATTTTATCGTGTAAGATATCTCCCAATAAAACGTGGAATAACTCAACTTCGTAAAAGATTTCAACAACTAAGGTTTTCTACACATCCTCTTCAGACTACGATTCCACGCTCACTGAGCGGACTGAAGATTCTACGTGGTAGTTATAAAGGTCAAGTCTTACTCAAGAATTTGCAGCGCAGCAATGACTGCCGTCGCACGCGTTTCCCTCAAACGCTGCGCCGTGACCCGCTCAGCGCACATTTTCAAAGAATTCTTTGTACTAGAATATCATTAAGGCACGAATTCATGAACCAAACCTTTTTCATGCGCTGAGTTACGCATCACCTTTCCCTTTTTCAAGCTCCTAGTAATGCTAGTACATACTCGTCACGAATATGAGATCGGTGTTGCTTGACCGCTATTTTGTGCTTCTGAAAATGATCTTACTGATGAGGATTAATGAGAAGAGCTTACTGATTAATTCATGAGGATTAATGATAAGAGCTTACAGATTTATTCATGAGGATTAATGATAAGAGCTTACAGATTAATTCATGAGGTTTTTTGATAAGAGCTATCTGATTAATTCATGAGGATTAATGATAAGATCTTATTGATTCATTAATGAGGATTTATGAAGAGAAGATCTTATTGATTAATTAATGAGGCTTTATGATGAGAAGATCTAATTCATGAGGATTAATAATGAGAAAAGGTCACTAATGAATTCATGAGGATTAATGATTAGAAAATCTTACTGATTAATTCATGAGGATTAATGATAAGAGTTTACTGATGAATTCATGAGGGAAGGAGTATGGAAGTCCAATGCAAGTAGAATTTCTCAAACCCCTCAGGGGGATACAGCTATTGTATCTATGGTAATTAGCGCTCCCAGGGGGAAAATGTGTAGTTGAAAGTTAGATAAGCCTTCTTTTTTGTTGAAATATAATAGGTTTTTGTTTTGTTACAGACTTTTTTCGGTTCAATGCTGTCCTGTTTTTCAGCGCCCACTACTTTCATCTTCAACTTTTTTCTTGCTTCGTGAACTTCTTTCTTAGCTTACTGCTTCTGCGCTTTGTGCATAGATTCCACGTTCCCTTAACTCCATACTAAATTGAGCCTTCCTTCTTCCTCTCATTGAATACCTTTGTCGTGATAAAGGGAGGCTGAAACTTGTTTATAATCAAATCAATCAAACAGTTTCTCACAAGTACACATAATATTCTATACGCTTTTATAACTTTAATTCATTGGTAATGTTACTCCTACAAAATTTCTGCGAAATTGAGAGGCTCTTCGGCGTAGAATATTATTAACAATTTTATTGTACTTATTTCGAAATTAAATAAAGCTAGTGCTTAGGAGTGCGTTCTCACTCTCAACGCAGCATTAATAATTGTCCCAGTGTGAGAGCCTGAACTGAGAAAACCATCTTCTTTTTGTTGAAATAAAATGTTTTTTGTTAGGTTGAGGACAATCTTTTTTCAGTTCACTACTGTCCTGTTTTTTCAGTAACTAGTAGTTTCATCTTCAACGTTTATCTTGTTTCATGAACTTCTTTCTCAAGTTATTGTTTTTATGCCCCTTCTGCGTAGATTCCTCATTCCCTTATCTTCAAACTAAATGGTGCCTTCCTCCTTACTCTTTTCGAAACGCTCTCATTTTTTTAGCAGTTAGGGAGGTTAAAACTGGCATATATATACAGTATGCCGTACAAAAACCCGAACCTAGCATTCATTTCCCCGTATCAGTAATATCATCAAAAAAATACCATGAGCATTTAAGGTAATTTAGAAAGGCAATTTTGCTAGAAATTAAGTTCTCATGGTATTTTTATGAAGGTATTACTGATACGGGAAACTAAATACGCGGATCGGGTTTTTGTGGGACATACAGTATAATCTGACTGCATTTATTTTGGAATACACTTTTTTGTATTGGTTGTAACCGCATCCGGTAACTTTTTGTCATGGAATGCAAGAATATATTGCCTCTATTTTCGGATTCGGCTGGAGAACTTATAGTAAACGGACAATAAATTTTTATTTTAAGCAATTATTTTCGAGCAGTTGTAAGCCAATCAGTAAAAGAAAAACAGATTTTTAGGTGGGTCTAAAAAGGCTTTTTTAAGATTTGATGTAATATTTGTTTTTGAGCTTGAATCAAAATGTTTAAACATTCACTGGAATATATAGGAGTTCAATATTGCAACCCCCTTCTTAGGCTTCCGTCAAGTTCCCGCTAAATCGCAGTTATAAATCTGCGACGAATATGCGTATAGGAATAAGAAAAACGACGATCCATTATGAAAACTAACCTTGCAAGTAAGCCCGTTACCTATTCACAGTAAAATAAAACTATCATATTTCTCCAAAACACCGAGTGAGTCACAAGCTCAATTTTTATAAATGCTTAATGAGAACTAAATGAACGCACTACCCAGTTTATGTTCACTATTCTCGAAATTTCTTGTAACATTAAATTCCAAATTTGAGTCAAATATTGACATCAATTAAACCCATTGTGGTCTACGTGTTGTGTTTCGAGTAGTTCTACTTTCTAAATATCTTTTGAAATACATATTTAGTGGTAGTTTCTTAAGACATAGGAAAGGTCTATTTCAAGAGAGGATTTTGTGTGTTGTCTGGAATACTTCGTTCAGTTTTACTCATTACGCAAAACTGCTGGTGTGAGGAAGTCAGTAACCAATACTAAAGTTTTATTATTTTTTTGTGCTCGGAGCACTTTTTGGTGCTAGAGAGCACGTTGCAAATAAGTGATAACTTTCCATTTGAAAATTTGAGCTACATCAACGAGTTTTTTCAGACTGCGCTCTCCGGCCAAAATCACACGGCTTTTTAAAACGAAGTGTGATGATAGTGATATCACGCAAGCTCGAGGCCACTCACCTGTTCTTGGAAGAGGTTGCAATCTTTACCAGGATCTGTTCAGTTGGAGTTTACTGACGGAGTGCTTCAATAACATTACACTAGCGGGATATTAAATATTTCCTTCAACACTGATCCCTTCCGGGCTGCGAAGCTATTTTCAAATGAGGAAAGTTTGATGGCATGCTTGATGGGCCAACATAGATTGTAGATCATGTGTCCTGCCTGTGACAGCTCATTCTGCTGTCACAGCTTGAAATTTTCAATTTTTCAGCCTAAAGCGACATCGACTTGGAACTTGAATGCCCTGCAGCTCGATTTCCGTGAATATTACTTTTAAAAGAATGAAATGTAACCCTTGCAGAGGTTTTGTCTCGCGGAAGTCACTCGAGCAGCATTAGCAGCGTCGATGTAAACCATGAAAAATTGAAATGAGTTTGACTGTGAAGAGGAAAGGAATCTGCGGTATTTAAAGTAAATATCTATGTTAGTGACACTATATGATTCAGCCTTGGACGAGTTCGACCTTACAACTGGAGTTGTGACGGTAAATTTAGCATCCTTAGCTTAACTCGAACTGTAAGAGGGCCTACGACATTCGGTGCTTAGGCGGCTTAGATTCTTGTACACGCACACATGTACATGCACACTTATGTACATAAACACGCACATGTCCATACACACATACATAAACTCACATATGTACATACACACTAACATAAACCCGCACATGTGCATACACGCATTCATAAAATCACACATGTACATACACACACAAACACGCACATGTTCATACACACATACTCGTACATAAACTCACACATGTACATACGCACATAAACACGTGCATGTTCATACACACGCACATAAACACACATATAGTCATATACACACTTACATAACACGCACATTTACAAACACACTTACATGAGCACACACACGTACATACATAAATATATTAACATGTACATGTGCATGAAAACATACATAAACACGCACGTGTACACACACACACATACATACACATGTACATACAGGTATATATTTAATATTTATAAACAAACACACACAGTCACACAGGTAAAAGCACTCCTCATCATACCACACTCATACTCCTCCTCATACCACACTCATACTCCTCATCATACTCCTCACACCACACTCATACTCCTCATACCACACTCATACTCCACATCATACCACACTCATACTCCTCATCATACCACACTCATACTCCTCATCATATCACGCTCATCCTCCTCATCATACCACGCTCATACTCCTCATCATACCACACTCATACTCCTCCTCATACCACACTCATACTCCTCATCATACCACACTCATACTCCTCATCATACCACACTCATACTCCTCATCATACCACACTCATACTCCTCATCATACCACGCTCATACTCCTCATCATACCACACTCATACTCCTCATCATACCACGCTCATACTCCACATCATACCACACTCATACTCCTCATCATACCACACTCATACTCCTCATCATACCACGCTCATCCTCCTCATCATACCACACTCATACTCCTCATCATACCACACTCATACTCCTCATCATACCACACTCATACTCCTCATCATATACGTACAACCACATAGGTATATATAATTATTAATTATTAAGTGTATTTTATAGTTTCTTAGACCTTCACCTCTGGTGGAAGAACATGAAGATACTCCGTTAATTTAAGAGGGTACTTGAGGATAGAAAGGTTGAGAAGCCCTTCTGAGTCTAGCTGGTGTATTCGTTTTCACTCCTAGCTACCAATATTTCTTCGCTGTGAGCTGTGATCATTTTAATTTCTTCGATATGGTTTATTGCCGTTCAAATCCTCTCTCCGTTTAGAAGGTAATATTTTGACCCACTAATAACAGAAATATTCTCAGAAAACCACAAGAAACTTGGTCCATTGCCTCCAGCTTCTTATCCCAAACTACTTAGTCCCAGTTCCTAATTCTGAGTATAAACCGGAACAAAAAGACACGAGGAAGTGTGTAACCCTCTTTTACTTCTTCAAAATGTCCTGCCTCTTCCTTTCATCTTCAACACAAAAGTTTTCTAATTTCCAATTTTAGGAACCTATGCAGTCAGTTCAACTCAACCAATTCTTCTACTGCAACTCAATTCGTTCTAGCCCATTGCTAGATGTTTAATTTCCTTTACATCGACTAACCCAAGCTCGCATTTAAGTCTCAACTACAATGTTTCCTCTAAAGTGTTCAACTTAATGAATCAATTTAGTATTGCTTGAAATTGATCTTATGCCTTTTCTGGAGCGTACTCTTCGAATGCGGCTTATTCAAGGTAATATGTACTGTAAACTTGAACATCAGATCAACCCAACCCATTAGATTAGAATAGAATACGAGTATTTATAAGGTCAGAGTATAAGGAAGATTGCAATTGTATTCCTTCCAGCAGCGATTTCATGTAATACTTACGAAATTTTTCAAATTATGCGGGCACACAAATAAAAGCAATAATTGGCATCTATTATATCAATGGTCATGGTAACAACCTTGATGATCACTTGTAAATAAATCCCTCTTTTTTCTCAAATTCATCTTCGTGGTCATCCATTTCTCTTATGCTTTATTGACGCGTATTTTTGCTTTCAAACTGTACAAAACTATTGTAACATCCATTCACTCCTTGCTGACTGAAATTCTTTAACCTCGTTTCTTTTCCATTAAACTGTGGACTTGAGAGCTTCGTCACACAAGTGAATCACAGCATCGTTTCTAAGCAATGATATTTAACGATGATGATGACTTGATATCCTAAGAAAAACAGTGTCCTAGTTTAAACAGCAACTACCATTCATAGCTTTATTGTTTACTTTTTGAGTTTAAACGTATTTAACCAATTACAATGCCAGGATAGGTTTCAATAATTCTGTTTGTAAAATTAAAATCTCGAAATATTCATTTTTAAAACATTAAGGGCAAAAACCAAAGAATTCCACATTGGTAAAATTTTATGAGGTCAATACGAAAACGAATGTTTCGTGCCTTGACCCATCATGAGCTATAAATCTGCAAATTTAAACAGAGAATTTGATATTTAGACTTGGTAATTGCTCACATTATATATAACTAGAGATGCTTAGACAGCGGTAATTACGAAGAGATTGAGAAAACTTATGAGCTGAACAAAAGTAAATGAGTAAACAAGTTGGCATTTCATTTATTTTCAAGTTTTCTTTTGTTCAGCTTATGGGCTTGTGAAGTATCTTCGCAATTACCGTTGTGGAAGCATCTCTCGTTTTATATAATGTGTGCAATTACCGTGTCTAAACATAAAACTCTTAGTTTATATTCGAAGGTTTGCAACAGATGATGCACATGGGTCAAGGCCTGAAACGTTCGTTTTAGTTCGATTAGTTGTATTGATAATATACAATTTTAACAATGTGGACTTCTTTGGTTTTTGTTCTTAACTTTTATTGAAGCACCTTCCTAAACAAAATTTACTCTCTTCATTGATTTTTATAAATAATTTCAAGCTATATTTTTTTCTCAGAGTCAATAAACAAAGCGCACGGACTTCTACATAAGTACATATAAACTAAATTATTTCTCACTAACCCTTTAGGATGGCAGAATTAATGCTCCTAATATCTACACAGACATCACAACCGTATCTTATATCCTAATTGTTTGTGAAGAGAGTTGACATCGTGTTACTGACTGCAGAGTTGTCTGGATCATTCACAAGACTGAAAATCGCTGGCAGTTGTCTGACAGAAGTAATGCATGCAGTGACTGATGCTTTAATCATGTGTGCCTGGTCGTTTAGGTGTGTCTAGTCTCCCATGTTTAATTTTATTAAGTCCATCAGGGGGATACAACTATTGTATCTATGGGAATTATCGCTCCCAGGGGGACAATGTGAGGACCCGAGCTAAAGGTTAGGTAGATTTTTTTTCTGTTAAAATAGAATAGGTTTTTGTTATGTGACGGACCACCTTTTTTCGGTTCACTGCTGTCCTGTTTTTTCAGCACGTACTACTGTCTTCTTCAACTTTGATCTTGTTTCATGAACTTCTTTCTTATCTTACTGTTTCTATGCCCTTTCTGCATAGATTCCCTATTCTCTTATCTCCATACTAAATGGTGACTTCCTCCTTCCTCTCTTCGACACGCACTTTTTTTGTAGCGGTTATTGAGGCTTAAACTAACTTACAATCTTGCAATCTTCAATCTTAATTTTATTAGGAGATAAATAACGATAGAATTTGAAACCAGATCATTCAGAAGTAACAATCGGATTTTCTGAAGTTGGAACAATGGAAAGATGAACATAATCGTGTCTGAGTGAGGCTGAACTTTAATCAGGGAAAAATAGGCCATCTTTTTTAACGAATTGATGTAACAGTTAACGTGAAAAAACTCTTAATCATTGTCATAAAATTGATAACAGCCAAAAATATGGTGTATTTCACTTGTGTATGACTTCAGGCCATCGTCTTTCTCTAGAAAGAGTAGAATAAAGACAAGCAAAGCATCTCGATTAAACCTTCTTTCCCTAACCAGCTAGCACAGCGTGAGGCGGCTGTGGTGGAGTTATCAACTCTCAGACATTCAAGTTGTCGATCTGAAGCATAAGTTGTAGGTAAGTTGTTGCTCAAACTTGACATGCACTGGAATATTTATGTCAAATTTCTTCTTCATTGCCTTAAGTGCTTTTTGCAATGCTAATATTCTCACATCACGAGGGAATATTTCAAGCTGCAGACACTAGTTGTATAATATTTTTTATATGTAAACCATATTGAGGAAAATGATATTTCATCCTTGAATAAGATGAGCTATTATGAAAACATCATCAAATTCGTAAAATATTTGTTTAATTATCGTGTTCTCTTCAAAGTGAAAATTCGGATATTTATGGCAATCATCATCCTTATTTTTAAGATTGATCATTATCACTCAATGTATCATTGCAATGGTCACATATGTATATTAGTATGTATTAGAAATTACGAGGAAAAATAAAGCGCAAAATATTGCTATTGTAATGAGTTCAGCGACCCCTCAGGGGGATACAACTATTGTATCTATGGGAATTAGCGCTCCCAGGGGAAAATGTGTGACGGCCCGACCTAAAGGTTAGGTAGGCTTCCTTTTTGTTGAAATAGAATAGGTTTTTGTTTTTGTTACGGGCCATCTTTTTTCTGTTCACTGCTGTCCTGTTTTTCAGCACCTAATACTTTCTTCTTCAACTTTTTCTAGTTTCATGCACTTCTTTCTTAGCTTACTGCTTCTGTGCCCCATGCGCAGATTCCGCGTTACCTCAACTCCATACTGAATGGTGCCTTCCCTGTAATATTTGATCACTCATTTACGTACAGCAAAAAATGATGCACTAGAAAAATAACGCACAAAATGATACCATGGACGAATAAAAATTTCAGTTTTTCATTTTCCTACAAACCAAACAATAACTGCAACAATGCCCTTTCGTTTCTGTTTCAATGTTCAAAATTCATGAAATCTTCCGAGTCTTCTTAATTTTGAGCTCTTCAAATAACTTGCATTCAAGCCGTAGTTTCTTGATTAACCGAACTGACATGATGTTTTACGAACCAATGAAGCAGCCACTTCTGTAGGCCGGCAGTTTTCATGCAATATAGTTCGGGTGAGCTCGTTCATCAAACTCGAATCTTATTAATTCTGTTTGCATTGGGTATACAAAAAAAATAATTACATGGCTTGTGTGTTCTCCAGTAATTGGATAATTTATCGCTGAATTACTGTTAACGAGGTTGAAACAAACGTCAAACCTTCCAAAGGTACAGGAATGAGCTATTTCAATACCAGACCTCAACGCTCTTTTCATATTTTGAGGACAATGTTTGTACACGAATGTTACTCGACTCAAGGTCACAGTGATCGAATTCTAAATGGGGATGGTCTTGGTATCACACAGGGGCGCACAAATAAGATATCAAATGATTCCACTTTTCTATATTGTAATATTGTAGTGGCACGAAGGTTACTAGCGCTTTGACAACACAGGCGAACCGCAATGAATTTTTACGGTTCTATGATTTGATCCTACGGATGCCACGTCATTGTTACTATGGCTCTCGCGTGAGATTTTTTTTGTCGTCGTTTATCGTCGTGACCTTTTCATTCGTCACTTTATTTTATTGTATTTCATTAATCAAAGTTGGATAAGTCTTGTCAACGTCCACGTCATAATTAATAATAGATAGTAGTGCTGCCACCATAGTAGAGGAACTGGAAGCCGTGATAATATTTCGTTGATTGAGTATTGACGTTAATTTAACCAATTAGGTTTGGTAGCGCAACCTTCATAGAGGTAGCGCAAGGTAGTGTCTGCCTTTACATGATGATTTCAAACAGTCTTGAGACGGATTAATTCCTCGAACAAGCGGTTGCGTTTGAGTCTAGCACATTGAATCATACTCGTAATAAGAACATCGACTCTCGATTATTGAAGTGGCAGTCTAATTGACATTAAGCTGTTGAATAATGATGTAAATACTAATCATACCAGAACCATCCCGATGTCGACGTTGGGGAACCCCTTTGGCTGGACGACGCCCTTGTTCCTTCGTGAGCTCTCGGAGTGGTCTCGAAGTCGATGTGAAGAAGCTAATATGAATATCCGTCAGCGCGAATATCGACAATCTTCAGAGCTGTTTGATCAATACAAACAAGCGGAGCGTCTTCCATTGAATGATTGTTTCTCATACGTCGTGATCAGAACCACGAAAAATTCTGAAGGAAATTTGGCTCGTGATATACGTTATCGAAGAGCTAGCAACCTTAGTACTACTACTGAAATTCTGAAAGTCAGCGGAATATAGACTGGTGTAAAATGAATGTTCCGCTTGTTCCAAATTATGTTCGATAGAGGTTAGGAGTACTGTCATCAATGACTTTTTAAAAATATGTATTTACACGAAAAAAATTATTTTCCTGAAAAACTCAGCAGGGCATGAAAGCTACATGTAAGCATGCTAAAATAATTTGTTGATGTACTCCGCAATTTAGATACCGTACGCAGAAGTCAAAGTTGTATCAATTATTGTACGAAATTATTTGAATTTGTCAGCATTTTTATTCTCATTCAAAATCCCGGAAACAATTTTTCTTCCTAAGATATAATAAAATATTAGGCTTCGTTAAAATTTATGAAAACCGAGGCAGAACATTTTCACATTTCTGATTTTTATAATTTGCGGCATTTATGCCATGTTAACGGATATCTGCTGACATTTTGCAAGAGTCTAAATTTGAAGAAGATAATTTGGTATCACTTCAATGTCTGTGAACTGGAGAAGTACGAGTATAAGTGGCTTAGAAACGAATCCTTGAGTGACTTTTTGTGTTTCACGCTTATTTTGTAGCTCTGAATTCAAATTTCCAACCACTTCCACATCTACTGATTACTGTTAGATAATCGGAATTCTCATCATTCGTGAAGACCTCTTACCCTGCAGTGTCATAGTTTGAAAAAAATTTCGTTTTGAGTTTGAAACTAAGAAAGTTTCCTACGTGATTGTAATAGTTTATTAATAATTACTCTTTAAAAAATACACAGAACCGAAAAAACAAGTGAAGAAAGCAGTTCACTGTGTGAGAGAACGCACATCAAACTTCTCGCTGTGGACTGCAGTTGTTCGTTTGCGAATGACCTTAGTAATGAGAAAAGAAAGAAAAGGAAGAAATGAGCTTTCACTTTTTGAATGATCGATATTTATTTACTTTGATCATGTGCAAAAACGGTGCTGCTATAGCGTGAAAACTACCGCCATATATCGCCTACCCAGGTGGAGTTTGAGATGCACAAATTGTTTATCGCTAAATTAAATGTTTGGAAAAAGTAACATCTATTATAGTATCCTAACCTTACGCTAAAGTACTAGCTAGAGCAGGGGTCTCCAAACTCCCCCGTCGTAGGGCCATCCTGATTGCTCCAGTAAGTTCTAAGGGCCAAAACCGTTAAAATTTTAATGCCATTATCAATAATTTCTAAAGTAGTTGCCGAGTACGCGGTCAGATTTAACTGTCACGGACCGGATTGATCACACTGGCGGGCCGGATTTGGCCCGCAGGCCGTAGTTTTTAGACCCCTGAGCTAGAGGTAGATCTCATGCTAGAGTGCGGTAGGCCTCACGCGATAGCAGCCCCGCAAAACAACTCGATGACTTATGAGGAGAAACATACTCTCTCGTTGAAATTATTGGTACCTATATGCGAACATAAATTTTTTAGCACCTAAGTCAATTTCAAAGGCAATAGTTCATAAAACATAAGCAGGCTCAAAAATGTTTTTGTCAACTCGAACAGATGCAAGCCATTCCCATGTACATTACCCAAACAAAAATTGATCAGGGATGTACAGTTGAAATCGTCTCCAGAATTTAAGTTAGCAGTCGGCATAATATGAATAAAAATGCCATTACTCTTTTCATCACAATTTAATTAACTTTTTCAGCTCCATGTATCTCTTCATTTTTTCGAATTAGGGCTTATAAGCTTCGACACAATGAACGGGATCTATTTATTTACAGAGAGACGCTATTTTTTCTGGGATTTTTTTTCTGGATTTTGATTTTTTCTGGGTTTCGCCTTTGGAAACTAGCGTTGAAAAATTTCAATCATTTGTGGACTGAATAATTGCACGGAGAAATTTAAGGAAAATGCTAATTTCTTACCCAAAAGACGAATAAAAATCATTCTGAAATGGAATCAGCGCGACTTTATTTCTATGTGCTCAGCCTAAACATCAATTTTATAGATACTATTTGTTAGTCGAATAATATTTGACGCTATAGATCGACGGTATCTAATAAACAATCGCTTCAATCGATTGAAAATCTTCATTACATAATTTAGTCATTTCTTCATTAAAATCTTTAGTGACAAATTACTGAGAACTTTCATTTTGAAACACATGTTGTACTCTTCCCATGACTTTTGATGCACTCAAAAACGAAGAAAATAAGGGCTGTTGTTGCACCACAGACGAGAAGAAAGAAAGCTGACATCGTTTGCTCCAAATTAATGGGAATTCCATCGACGTTGTTGCAATTCGGGGGCCGCAGTTTCTGTCGCAGTCGATAGTTGTTCAAGACTCCAGTATTCATCGCCCTCAGGATCCTGCACACACGCACAAACACAAACATACCCACAAATTACGGTAACCTTGTTTCATGGCTAGTTCTATGCCTTAAACCGCCGTCGCACGAGAACCAAATGATAAAGTTTAGAAATTCCCCATCGTTACATGCAGACTCGTATTGTTCTGCTAATCCAGCGCTATGGGACGGTAAGATTTTAGCCATGGGCTACGGAATATTTTTGGCAGCGGTTTCGCCATAATTTGGCAACAGAAATTCGGTAGGCTTGATTCGGTGTGAACGCATTTAGCTGCATAAGAAATTTTTTTATCATGCGTATTAAAATTATGGGAAACGCGCAGAATTTGTTTTTATTGTCCAGCATCTGCCGGTAGATGTTATTTTCTTCATCGCTGTGGTGTCGGGTAGTTGAGATGTTGGTCCGTCATTTTTACTGCGCGTATAAATTCTGGCAATGATTTTCTAACTATGGGTTAATAGGCGTTGATTTAATTGTTTTGAAGAGATTATGAAGAGTAATTTTTATATACGGTTCATAATGAATTAGTTATTTACCATTCTTTAATTAAATGAACTCAATGATCCCGAACCTTTCTGAAATCAGACAGTGTGTGACGGCGCTCTCCATTATTCCGTCAAGCTACCGTATGAATTTGGTAACGATACACTACGTACGTTACCCAATGACCCTAATTCACATGTTCTGCTGTTTAGGAGGGTCTTCATTTATTATTGAGAACCCCGAATGTTACAGAAAAGGACGGTTATGATGGGCCACATTGTGTACGAAGTGCTCAATGTAAATATCAGTACTTTATAACTTGCTGCATGTAAATATCAGTACTTTATAACTTGCTGCATGTAAATATCAGTACTTTATAACTTGCTGCATGTAAATATCAGTGCTTTATAACTTGCTGCATGTTAATATCAGTACTTTATAACTTGCTGCATGTTAATATCAGTACTTTATAACTTGTGCATGTAAATATCAGTGCTTTATAACTTGCTGCATGCAAATACCAGTACTATTCATAGCTCAGTGCATAAAATACCAGTAATATTTTTCACTGCAAGGCAGTGCTGAACTACCTATATAATAGTAACAAAAATGAGACTTGGCTAGGGTTATTTTCTAGGTAGGAACCCATTTATTGGGGGCGTCGAGTGTCCGCTTATTCAAATAGTTGAATGGCAAAACTATGCTCAGATATTCTTCTAACAACGTTCGTTGCATAATTTTTTCGTAAACGAATGAAACCAAAGACATTTTTTATGATTTCTTTCACTCAAGGCCGTCAGAGATAACAAAAATCGCGTGTCAAATAAGTGATCTCTTTGCTCTTGAATTTTCTGATCAAGCTCGGGTAATCATTCTATGGCCAACGATCTCAGGCCAAGCTTAATCTAGTTGCGTTTTCACAACGGAATTTAGTCTAAAAAGATGTTCGCTTTGCTTAAATCGTAGATTCACTAAAAATTTAAAAGCGAAGAAACTACTAATATATTTAGTTGTTTTGTACAAAAAATCGAAAATGTTTCGGAGACCAGCTCCATTATCAGTTCTGTAATATACACAGCATGATCATTAAAATGGAAGCGAAATTTAGTATTATTAAGGAGTAAAATCCCAAGGCGATTGTTTGACAAGCCTAGAAACTGCAGCAAAATCTTTTAACCACAATTATCCAACGGAGAATATCAATAACTTTGCACTTACGCGATTTCGAATATTTTCTTTAGCGGAGACCCCTTCTGCACTGCGAAGCTATTCCTGAATGAGAAAAGTCTGATGGGGAGCTTGATGAATCGACACGGCGTGTTGATACTGAGCCGCAGCATTGGTATTTCATTGAGCACAGCCAAGTATTTCTCGTTTTGCATCTGAAATCAGATGAAATGCGAAGTTAAAACAACACTTATTTAAACCTCCTCGGATAGAAATTGATGCAAAATGAGAACTATTTGCAGCGAAGGTTCTTATTTCGTAGAATTCCCGCTAAGTAAAATTAAACACTTCAATAGAAGACATTGGAACTTGCATTAGATTTAGTTGCAGAAAGAAAGGGTGTCAGCAGTATTTCAAATGTACTTATAAAATATTTAGTTGCAGAAAGAAAGGGTGTCAGTAATATTTCTAATGTACTTATAAAATAAGGCTCTAATGAATGACTCAAATCTTCCCGAGATTCAGCGCACTATACCAACGTTATGCTACTACAGTTTCAAACTTAAACTTGGACGGCGATTGGTTTTTTGTTACGCTTAGAATCTCTTCAACGTGTGCATACATCAGGAGGTCACCCCCATGAGTTTCTCGCCTGCGTACCGAACTGGTCTGGTCATTTTACCCAGGAGATGTGTCCTGGTCATTTCACGCTAAAAATCAAGACGAGGAGACCACTGCAAGAACCAGGTTGTCATAAACAAATTTGGTTCAGGTCATTCCAATCTGTTCAAGGTATCTGACTGTTTATGAGTTAATACCTTTTGTTCCATACACGCGCTAAAATAAAAATGCTGGGTGTATTCTGGGTATACAGTTTGGGAAAATTCTCGACCCCCGTGAATTCCTGTTTAAAAAAACAGTCAGCCTGGATCAAATCCTCAGGAAGCTGGAAACATTTTTACATTTCTGTGAGTCCTGAGCTTTGTGTGCAGAATTTTCTCATGCATATGCTTTCGTAATTGTTCACACCCATCGTTGTGGGGAAGCAGGTTTTCCAACAAATTTGTTTTAGCATTTTCATGCACTCAATTCCTACATTCTCAACCACTTGCAATACGGTAATCACCACATAGTCTTATTTTTCCAACAAACCGATTTCTACCTCTTCGCTGTGTCATCACACCCCCGTCCATGCTATCTATCACCTCAGCATGCGTTCGGTTTCTTCACTTCTTTGCTAATCAAATTCGTGTATTTATTACTCCCAGTCAATCCTTTGTACGTGCCTTTTCTCTCATTTTTCTCGGCACACTTCTCTTTCTCTCACAAACATTCATCGCTATGTTTTCACACTTCGTCTGCCCGTTACTGTCATTCAATGCACATATTATCCATTTCAAAATGCTAATTTTTAAACTCTGTGTAGAGCAATGGTGAAGAAGACATTAAAGTTGTGAACTCACTGTTCGTTTTTTCTCACTAACATAACCTTAGTAAAAATACTAGTTTCGTCAAAAACGCCTACTGATGTATTTTTGAGTGTTAGTCTGGATGAGTGGGCATGCATGTCATTGTGTGTGTGTGTCTAATTTGTTCATTAATGAAAGTAAATCTGTTTGGGCATTTATAGACATGAGTATTTTATTATTTCTTTCAATTTCTGACAATGACTCTTTATTCCAGAACAAAAAATTGAATTGTAAAATTCTGCAACGCTTGTACATAAAAATCTCATTTGCCCATTTAGTTATTGTCATCACAAAACAAGGATCATGAGTATTTTTATTTGACTTATCTACAGAATATATTTCATTTACTTTAATATTTCTTTCACCCTATATTTGCCCACCAAGCAACACCATGCACTTGACCATTCAACACCTCTCACTTTAACTGTTTACTTGTGTCTTATTCTTTTTCCTTTTCAGCTTCGTTTCTTCGCTATTCACTCCTTGAAACAACCTCAGCTTCATATCTTTCGTTTTTTCTTCCATCGTGTATTTCGCGTAAGCCTTGCGCTTCCAACATGCGAAAATGATCTACATCTCGCTCTTTCTGAGCTCTATAAAACCATTGCAATATATTTCAGTAGATACAACACACTCTTGCTGAGCTCACTAGAATCAATGGAGTAGATTTAAATAAGTACAACACACTCTTGCTGAGCTCACTAGAAACAAGTTTTTCAGGCACACAAAACTCCCGAAGTGATGGCAAAACAACCTTCATGGAATAACTGTACAATATAATAGAAAAATTTGTAGCTAATGAGAATTTCTGGGTAGGAATTCATTCTCCTGAAGGTTCCTCTAGAGCCTTTAATTTTTCATTAAAATTAGAGGAAATTGATGGGAAGTATTTCTTTTGTTTTTCCGTGTTCGCGCGAAACTTTTTTTCTTATGAATGTTCATTAATTATAACTTGTTGTATCGTTGAGTTGAATCCAACATCTTACTTATTTTTGTAACTTGCTTACTCTAAGGTGCCCAAAAGCGTCCTCGAAAGTTGAGAGAGAGGCTTGGTCATATTTTCTAATAAATTATAACCCTCTAGACTTTGAGGAGCTGCTATTTTCTCCCGCAAGCCCTTTCATCGCCCGGCTCTTGAAAAACGGCTAAATTTTAGGCTGAATTTTAGTCTAATTTTTCTCCCTCGATATCAACTGAGAGTTGTATTAAGAAAATAGTTCAAGAAATGGTTTTCACTTCTCTGTAACATACATGACATTACCAGCGTATTTATCACAATTGTGTGAGCATTTTTTCTATATTTCCGAATGAAAATTTTGCTTTTTAGAGGTGGAAGTTGAGCGAGAAAACACGCGTCTATGCTGGACATGGTCTGGGGTGATGTTGGATTATATTTTATGAATTAATTTCGACATAAACTAATCAGCAAACAAATAAAATGTTAGGAAAATAACCCCGTTTAGGTTAAAAATAAACTTGTTAGACGAGTTTCACGAACTTCGTGCATCAAAATAATTAGAAATCAGTAATGAATTTCAGTGCCATATGGCTTTCCAAAACCATAAAATGCAGCTTAATCAATGCTTTAAATTCCGAAAAAAATCTTTTCATTTGTACTACCTAATTAGTCAAGTTAATTTTATACTGCTTTAATTGCCCCGAAATGGAAACGCTGACCGTCTTAGCGGGCACTAGAGTTACGTTAATTCATTTGCAATGTATGTTAATTATTCTATTTTTCAATCTATTATACGTTATATTTATTTATATTTCATCATTGATATATCACAATTTTACCTAACATTATACATATTCATACATCACACAACATAACATTATACATAGAACCATTTAACATATCATTTCATTATTTCAATGTTATGTTTCATTATTGAAACATAACAATGGTATATTCCAATGCATGTTAATTATTCTGTAATATAAGTATGCCAATTATTTATTTGCAATAATATTATTCACGCAGATGCAAAGTTTCGTTCAAAGTAGTCCAGAAAATAAAAGAGGGATGAGGAATAGTGAGAAATGATTTTAATTTTCAAGCTGTGAGTTCTTAGAAAATTTTAGGTAAAAGTGATAATCATAACCATAAGCTATAAATTTCATTGTATAGATTCAATAAATAAATCACTTTACGCTATAAAGTTCATTGTATAGATTCAATAAATAAATCACTTTACGCTATAAAGTTCATTGTATAGATTCAATAAATAAATCACTTTACGCTATAAAGTTCATTGTATAGATTTAATAAATAAATCACTTTACGCTATAAAGTTCATTGTCTAGATTCAGTAAATAAATCACTTTACGCTATAAAGTTCATTGTATAGATTTAATAAATAAATCACTTTACGCTATAAAGTTCATTGTCTAGATTCAGTAAATAAATCACTTTACGCTATAAAGTTCATTGTCTAGATTCAGTAAATAAATCACTTTACGCTATAAAGTTCATTGTATAGATTTAATAAATAAATCACTTTACGCTATAAAGTTCATTGTATAGATTTAATAAATAAATCACTTTACGCTATAAAGTTCATTGTATAGATTCAATAAATAAATCACTTTACGCTATAAAGTTCATTGTATAGATTCAATAAATAAATCACTTAACATCAGTCTGTTCAGCTCATGAAACTTAGAAATCAACCAACTATGTTGATTGTTGTTGAAATAAATTATTAAATAATTAAATTATTAATTATTTAATAATAATTATTAATTATTATTAAATTATTCGTTGTAATACTTATAATATGCTTTAAATCCCAATGCTACCAAGAATCCTCAGGGCGCTCCATTGAGTGCATACTTCGCAGCTCACAAACTACCTATCTAATAGTCTTTTATAATTCATCTTGAAATTCTTTAACTTTATTTCACTATTCAATCGGCATCAGAAGAGTCGCTTTTCTTTCTCATGGCAATTTTCAAATCCTCGGCGTAAATTTTTGACGCAGGAACCAAATTCGTCTAAATTCTTCGATCGTTCGAGATTTTATTCTGTTGTTAAGCCCACCTTCTAATGACGCTAATTAACTTTTAAAAATCCTACGATCGTACTTTCGTCTAAATTCATCGATCGTTCGAGATTTTATTCTGTTGTTAAGCCCACCATATTCATAATGACGGTAATTAAAAATCCCACGATCGCGGTCTGTAGACCAAAACGCACCCGAGTTTGTGCTTCAGACGTGTCGTTCATCAGCCCTCGGGGTGCTATGAGCTCCTTGTACATGCGCTGCAACAAAGGGTTTTTGGAAACCTGCGGGAAAAATGAGTTGAAATTTAAACATCGATGAGAAGAAGCAAAACCGATCACTGAAAGAAGTTTTTGCACGTGTGTGTTGTCAGTGGCCTTCAAAATTAGTGTCAGGATATTCTAAAGAATTGGCTTTTCACACAAATGTTTTCAATGCTCATGGTTCATTGTATCTCGCGGTGGAAGCGTAAAATATTTTTATTGTTAGCAGCGAAGCATAGAATCTTGACGAAAAACCGATAACCCATGACTGGTAGGTGAAACTACGAATACATTGTAGTTTAAAAACCACTGTAATTGAATTTGCTGTCGCCATCAACGCTGACAAGCGCAGTTTGGTTCGCGCACCGCAGATTAGCGCAGTAACGTTCGCGTCAGAGCATCTTGGATGGTGGTGTAGACTGCCGTTCGGCTTTGTAAAACTACTCTCTTTCCACTTCTTGCGGGACATATAAGCCAAAAGCACCTACAGCTGTAGAATGCGCAATTTTGCGCATCTGCTGCACTGCCTGCCACATGAATGATGCGCTGATGGGCGGCAGACTGCCTTGTCTTGTTTCAATTACACGAAGTACGTGTAGGTGCTATGTGTGAAAGCGCGTAACGAGCAACACACGAAATGAGTTTTGAGGACATTGTAGGCTTTGGTCGGCGATAAGGGGACACAAGAGTTCAGTCATAACAGTTTGGAGTTGGAACAGACTCTCAACAAAAGTTTGCTTCGTCGATTGGACGGTGCTTTGCTAGCTGCAAAGTTTTACGGAACATTAGCGAACTTCAGATTTGATCGAAAGGGCGTTGATTTGCCTATTGAACATCAATAGGAACACTATTGGCTGATGATGAACTATAATTGGAAATATGATTATACATTAAAGAGACCTAACAGAGAGAATAATTTTAATTATGACGATGATATCCAACATAGGTGTTTAACATAACTCCATGCAGAAAGCAACAGTATCCACTATGTGCGGAGCATTCAGATTAGGACCTGTATTTCCTCGTGAACCGAAGTGCCTGCTTTCAACCCAACCGTGTACGATCCATCGTCAAGAATATCGCTGATGCTCCGGAATGGCATCGTGTAGCGAAGGTCGGTGAGTTTAGCGTACAGGAACGCTGAGTAATGAGCTTGTGCCAGCACGGACATCATCAGGAACGTCAGTAACAGCGTCCTCGAACTCACATTTATTGGGACTCGGCTGCAACCTGCGAGAAAAATCCACATTATAACATATCAAGGACAAAATCATCATTAATATCATCATTCTTCAGTTACCCAATAGTAGATTTAATGTATAATGTCATACATTAACCTAAAAAGTTGAGTTATACGGCACCTTGAGACGCAAACATTCCGCCCAGGGATATGAAGGCTTCCCCTAGGCCCCAGACGACGGTCTCGCGAGGAGACAACCGCATGACGAGGACGAGCGCCAGGATGGAGATCAGGATGCACGCCACCAAAACTGTCCAGGCGATCACACTGAACTCTTCAGTGTACCTCGTCCAGGGTGACCCGAACGGCGACCCTGCCTTCATGAACAGGCTTGCCCTGCTCAAAAATTTAAATCCTATGACTTGAAACACAAAATTAAACGTTTAAATTAAATTTCACTGGAACATATTTGACATCTGAAATGATTATCTCAAAGTGCCATCTATCATTATGCAAATTTTCTAAAGATAATAGGTTATGGTTAAGTTAAATGACAGGTTATGCTTTTAATGCTCATTCAAAGCCGCTAGAATATAAATTTAAACAGAAACTCATTGAAAGCAGGGAAAGTAAGTAGTCACAAAATATGGAGGTACGTTTGTATGAACCATACGAAAATAAGGACGCTATCTATGGCAAGTTCAGGATTTTATGCGATATTTTTCGTTGTGAATCGGAAGTGAAATAGGCTCTTCCTATTATGATCACATTGTGAATTCAGTTTATTTCATACGGTTCGCCTCATTTGCGCAGCAAACTTAATGGAAATATCATGGAGAAGAAATGAAAAATATAATTTCTACATTCAGACATTAGATTCAGTTTCAATAAACTGGTACCTAAGCACTTAACGAAGTACTAAATTCAAATTCAATAAACTCATTACTAATGAAATTCACTAATGCATAATAATAATAATGTAGAAATTTAACGAGAAGTATTAATGGTCTTGAAAATAAATACCGAGAAATATAAAAATTCGTCGTAAAAACTACCAAAAGGTAGAGAGCGGGATAAGAAAGTACCAAAAGGTAGAGAGCGGGATAAGAAAGTACCAAAAGGTAGAGAGCGGGATGAGGAAGTCGATGACGTGGCTCCGCTCCAGCGTAATGTCCAGTGTGGTGACCACGAGGTCGGCTCGACCGGCCATCAGCTCACCCACCATGCCGGTCCACGACCCGTTGGGGCGCATCGCCCCCCACTGCCGGTCTGGGGGGAGGTTCCACTCACAGCTGGCGTGAGAACCATCAATTGGAGAAGAAAGAAAGCAATGATTTATTGCAGAAGAAAGAAAGAAATGATCAATTGGACAAGAAAGAAAGTAACGATCAATTGGAGCAGAAAGGAAGTAACGATCAATTGGAACAGAAAGAAAGTAACGATCAATTGGAACAGAAAGAAAGTAACGATCAATTGGAACAGAAAGGTAGTAACGATCAATTGGAGCAGAAAGAAAGTAACGATCAATTGGAGCAGAAAGAAAGTAACGATCAATTGGAACAGAAAGAAAGTAACGATCAATTGGAGCAGAAAGGAAGTAACGATCAATTGGAGCAGAAAGGAAGTAACGATTAATTGAAACAGAAAGGAAGTAACGATTAATTGAAACAGAAAGGAAGTAACGATCAATTGAAACAGAAAGGAAGTAACGATCAATTGGAGCAGAAAGAAAGTAACGATCAATTGGAACAGAAATAAAGTAACGATCAATTGGAGCAGAAAGAAAGTAACGATCAATTGGAGAAGAAAGAAATGATTAATTGAAATGTAAAGAAACTAACGATCGGTTGGAACAGAATTGAAAGTAACGATCAATTGAAACAGAAAGTGAAACACAAAGTATAACAAAAAGGTTATTGATATGGCATTGGGGAGGAACATGAATTAAATTTTTTCGTTGGGAATAAGAATGCTCGATCATTGTTGTTTGTGAAAGGAGCGCTAGATGCTCATGTCAAACCGCATAACTTCCCTTAGTAGCGTGTTTGATTGATTCTAATGTTATTCGAATCTTGAATATTTTTTAATATCTGCAAGAGGATTTTAAAGAGGGGTTCACCGATTTGCTTGGCACTTGGGCAACTTTTATACACCGAACCGTATTACCTCATTGGAACGGCTTAACGTTAATATGCTCACTGGTTGTTTTGTTGTGTTTATTTGCGTGAGGCATCGAAAAGTTAGCGTTCGTTGATGCAAGAGATTTATAGTTGTACCTGCTTTATAGTTCTACGTGAGTGCTAAAGGGTACAACTGTCCGGTTCCAAAGCAGCACCATTTCAGGTACGCTGAAGTTTTCCCAAGAAAAGAGGGATTTCAAAAAAATGTTAAACCTTTTCAATGATTCAAATTCGATGATGCTAAGTTGAGACGAATTATACATGCAAACGTACGTGAAGTTTAGATCGTTTTGAAGGTGCTCTAGGAGATCGGGCATCCATCCGGTGAAGTGCGGAGTGCCGTCTGAACTCGTTTCCAAGCTCACAGCGAAGGCATCCTGCCGGAGTTCAGCAGACAGTGAACATCAGTGGGATAATACGTAAAATAATTACTAAGCTGAATTCATGGCTACTCCTATATAATATGCAAGAAAAGTCTGACTTCAATGAGACTAATGTCTCCTCGAGTGAGAGAGGCCTTGAGAATCATATGGTGTCAAGCGTAATGTATAGCAACATCGAGTTATGTATGCAACTGTCATCTCCAATCTTTCCTATGTCTGGAGAGTAAGTCGCACGTGCAGAAAGATATGACAAAAGTAGCCAAATAAATGTATTAGTTGCTGAGATACACGGGCCTCAAATTCGCCGAACTTTCAAGCAATTTTCTGCCGATTTTAAAAAGCGTCACGTGGTGCAATTGCAGAGGCCTTGCCTTAATTCACGTGTATGAAATAGATATTTACCGGCTGCGAGACGCAAGACAAGGTTGTTCCCAGCAGGTCTGAGCGATGTTCCACAAGCGCTCGCAGATTAGGAGACAAAGTAACTCCTGGACGCTGTGTGAAAACACAGTTGATTAGCTACGATTAACTTCACAGCCATTCGTAGCCTCCCAAATCATCTTTATTAAGCTGTTAAAATAAAATTAGTGTGGTACTTATTTTTCTATGTTTCTGGAATTACAGTAATGAAAAATTGGCGGAGGCGGCCGCAGCTACTCCGACCTGAGCACTCTCGGTTCTGCACACCAGACACCGGCCGAAGTGGATCTTGCAATCACACTTATTCATTTCTGAAACGGTCATTCATTTCTGACATTTCTAATTTCAATACGAACATAGTTCGCAGTTGGACTTATTCTTGACGGCGTACAGCAACTGTTCTCACGATAAAACCGTGGCCTTTGCGCCATCTGAAACTTTACCTATTATAGAAGGTAGTTCCGTTTGTCACACCGCATTGATGGAGCTGCGAACTATTGTGGCTGGCTAAATTCCTCATCCTCCGCCTCCCCGGCACTACTCAACTCATCTCGTCTTCTCGCCTCAGGACACAGGACTGCTGTGCGATGGAACGACATTGTTTTAGTCAGAGCCACTAATTTTCTAGTCTGTCGAGCAGCCAGTGTCAGTCTCGTCACCTTCAAATGAATAGGAGAGAAGGGCTTCAAACTAACTTTGTTACTGAATTTCGCGGTCTGCTAGACGGCCACCGTACTTAATTACTCACTTGCGTGGACCGCTAGACGGCCACCGTACTTAATTACTCACTTGCGTGGACCGCTAGACGGCCACCGTACTTAATTAATTGGCCAATTGTATTCATGTCAAGCGATCAAGTTTTTTTTAATTTACGCTATGCTATACGTAACGCGCACGATTTCCGCCTCTAACATTTTTGGTTTCCTCTCCGGCACTGGGGCTTCTAGGGCGCTGATGGGGGCAGGCCAGAACTCGTACACCCCCAATTAGCGTATCCTAATTAGCCCTTATCCTCATTTAGCTCATTATTCCTTTATTATCATTTAGATCATTATTCCCTTTCCCTCAAGTAGCTCGTTATTCCTCTTTCCTAAATTAGATCACACTTCCCTTATTCTCTATTAGATCACTCTTCCATTATTCTCAATTAGCTCATTAGTCCTCTTATCCTCAATTAGCTCATTATTCCCTTTTCCTCAATTGGATCATTATTCCCTTATCCTCAATTAGCTCACTAGTCCCCTTATCCTCAAACCCAACCGCGAAAACGCGGCGAACTCGTTATATAAGTCTTCAACTTACCCAGTGCCCGTAGCTAATGGAAGCTGACAGGGACTTTTCATTGACGGAGTAAGTTTGCCAAAGATTAAATCCAAGTTCCCTCTCGTCTTCGTTGGTTTCATTGCTCGAGTGGAGGATCGAACTAGCGACACTGCCGGTAGAGCTTACATCCGCGAAGAGAACCTGATGGAAAGAAGATATTCATGTTTCATTCAAAAATTTTCATTTGGATCTTACTTCAAGACTTATCAGATCAGAGCATTTTGAAGTTTAACATCCAAAACTTTCACTAAAAAGCTTACCACCCATTTTGGCTCAGTTTCCAAAGATCCGGCACAAGCATTTGCATATATTGTTCAATTTTTATCGGTTAAGTACAGTTAGAGCTCATAACTTCGCATTTCTAGAGAACGCAGAATTTCTGAATTTGTCCTTACCCACCAATGCTTGATGCCCTACATTGTTGTTTCTATTTCTCTCTCAAATGTGTCGCATCAAAGTTAACATAGTGAATATATGCCATGAATAATATTCATCTTTACTTCATTAAACAAATTTTCTAGCCTTGATGTGGGAGCCACCGTGCCATCTATGGAAATATCAACTCATTTTACTGGTTTCTTCTAATAAATTGCCATGAAACTCATAAAAGATAGCCTGTAAAGCTGGCAGGCTATTGAGATACGTTCAATGTTTGCGACCAACATTCTAATCATTCGAAGGTCGGGCTTTCTTGCCCCCGCAATTGCAAGTGTAATACGAAATTTAAAAGTTGCACCGCCGCGTGAAAAATTTCACCAGGACGGTATTTAACCTAATCACATGAATTTGGTTCACGAAATTTCATACCCGGTCTTGGTCGAAACTTTTAACCGATGAATTTCTCGTGGCACTTATCTCGATTTTTTTAAAGTTGCCCAGGCTATTTTCATTTTTGAAACTGGCGACTACTTAGATAGCTAAATATTAAAATGTTGGCTAATATCAACCTTACGTATTTAAACAAATTATCTGAAAGCATTTACACGGACGACTGTCATGTTTAACAGCGACAAAAAAACGTACTAAGCTAATACCTGTTTGGGTTTAGACGCAATTCTCATCGTTCCAACAATTTTCAGTATAGTAATTGACGTTTTAGCATATTTTCATCTTAAAATTTTGAGCATATGTTTTTTTAGATCTGCTTAAAACCTATAACAATGAATAAAAGTAGTTTACTTTCTAAACTGGCTCATTATGGAGTGACAAAGGTAGCGAACAATCTAATTAATTGCTACCTAATGTCCACGAAACAGTATGCTACTCGTAACTGGCTTCAAGTCATATGCGTTACATATTGCGCGCGCGTCAAGGTTCAGAGCCGCGTCTGCTTCTTTTTAACTTTTTCGTTCATGATGCGAATGCAGTTCGTGGTGATGCAAAAATTACTAGAAGACGATGCAGTGATATATGGGAATTCATTCAGTATTGATGAAGCAGTACGAAAAATGGGGTACAGTTCATTTTCTGTTAAATCAGAAATAATTACTGAACAAAATTATTTCGCACACAGTCACGACTCAGTTAGTGTTATTCTTTTTAAATACTTCATACTTCCTCAATCCCAGGAACAATTCTTAGCGGAAGTATTTCAGAGAGAGAGTTCATCATTTTAATTCCTTAAGAGTAATACTCGATCACAATATTACTTAAACAGATCACATTAGCCATGTGTGTGGAAAAATCTTGCGGTGCGTTCTATGCTTTCGCAAATTTGTTCTATTCAGACGTTTTTAAATCTACCATGCCCCTGGAAACCTGCACATTATTTAGTCAGTTGAGATCTAGGGAGAAGCACCCTACTACCCAATCTATTTTTTTCGCCGTCTGCATGCATGTATTTTGCCGCCCCAGTAATTAAATCGCTTAGGTGGCGAAAAACAAGCATGCTCCAGCGAAAAAGTAAGACTGGGTATCGGGTAAAAAAATCGAAACTATTCTTAATAAAATTATGATCATTATTTTGCGCTTTGAACCTCAATACTACAAGGATATTCATTTTGTCAAATCTATGTAGGTGTCTTCAAGTGCCACCGTTTAAGCGAATATACCAATATTTTTTACTTAGGAGGTTTCTTCAAAACGCTCTACATAAGCAGTCCACATATATGTGACACTTTATGAAAGACAATTCCGTGAGATTCCAAACTCGAAATCATGTCTCTCATATTCCATGAGTTCGACTGGAAACTGAAAAACAAAATTCAACATTTCAAGGCATTCCTATCTACAAATAGTTGCCTCCTGACCTAAAAAACGCTCTGAATCCCAATTCTTTCAGGAAAATGTTTAAGAAATACATACTTCATAATATGTTGCATGTTCGGTTAATGTTTTGATTTGTGTTATTTTGACTAATTACATCCAGTTTTCGTTCTTCATATTTAGGGAATTTATTTCTTTATTCATGATATGAATTATTTCATGTTTAAATTATATCACCACTCGCTGTATCAGGGTTTAATCAGAGCGAGCATGATACCAATTATAAATACATAGTGCAAGGCATTGCTCAATAACGTGAACTTCAGTATGCACTACGAAGTACTAGTACTAACAGATAGGTAAGGGGATTATACATGTATTGTGTGTGTAGCGTATATACATTAAGTTTTAGTCATTGATATTTTCATGAAATTATTCTTAATGTTTGTTACTTTTAGCGAGCGGTAGAATTTTGTATCATTTTAATTTTGAAATTGAACTTCTAAACGTGATATTTTATTGACCTGTTAATGAACGTGTCATGAATTTTATTTACGAAAATTAGAATTGTTTGCAGTGGCTTGATGAAAACAATACAATTACTGATGCTGGAGCCATTGGAAACGGGGAAATTGGTCACCAATGATTCAAATTATTTAGCTATTAATGTCATTTTAACTCACATTATTGTTAAGTGGTAAGCGGATCGCCCTCAATTTTTCAGCAGAGAAGTTCATCACAAGCGTCGGCTGAGCAGGCAGCAGCTTGCGTAGAATCTGTGAAAAATTGATCGTTCTATTAACACGTTAACTGTGGCGGGTTAAACTGAAGCTCAATATTCAATTTAAATTAGAGTTAGTTTTAGAGATAAATTTTGGTAATAATCAATGGCAAATATATCGTGCCTTCATTTAGTTTACATTGAGTATTTATAAAAATTGAGTTTGTGACTGCTGGCTAGTCGGAAGCATTATAAAACTCCCTTCAGTGACCACCGGTGGGTCATTTCGCACGAAACGTGTTAAGGAAAAGAAACGTCTGGGAAATTCCTATTTTTTTCATCTTCATAATAAGAGTTAAAGATCACTTGCATTTTCCATTTTACCTCAAGTAACCGTGTTTCGGCGCAGCATAGAATAAAAACAAGATCACTCCGATGAACTCCCTTGGCCCAGTCAGCAGAGTATGGGGCGACTGTGGTGGCGTTACTGACTCTCGGACGGTCGCCTTCCTCGTTAGGTAGGGGAATGAAACTTGTCAGCCATCGACTTGTGAACCATTTATGAAGTCTTCTACCTGTAATTTTAGTCGTCAGTTGATAACTACATAATTTTTGGAATAACCTTGAATGTTTTTTCGAGTTATGTTGCCGTATTTCGAATCTTTCGAAGTCTCGTGAGTGGCATTAATCGGTTCATCATATGCAGTTATCTGAAGACGCGAATACTGATTGAAATAATTCCCATGGAATTTGTGAATTTTGAAACAACAGTAGACAGTTCTGATCCAAATTGGTGAGCGATCATAAGGAAATTGTAAAGAGTTATTCGTTGAAATCTTTAGGTTCTCCTAAAAATGACGAAGACAAAATAACAAAACTTTATAATCATTGCTAATTTCCCCACTGTTATTTTTCGTTATTTCAACATGAATATCGCAGTGTTAGAGTACAGCTGTACAACACAAATTATAAATCGAAATTCTCGCAATGGAAACAGCCTAACTCCGGGAAAGCTGTTCCACGGCTGGAAGCACTTACTAGAATGATCCTCTGGGGTCACCAGCAACACCCTGGTGAATTTAACGACTCGCTCATATTCTACGAAAAATACTCGTAATAGTTTTGCAGAATTGCCAGCTTTAAGACTCGTGGTCGCTCCAGCAACTGATCCGAATTTATCTGGAGTGAGTTGAATGAGTACGATCATATACAATACCTGCGGCAAGAATTTTAGCTTCATCATTTTGCTACAGTCAACTTAATCTTGTTCGGTTGTCGAATTCATCAGTGATCTTTCATTAATGTTCATAATTCAAGAAATTTTGTAAGTCTTTGAAATACAGGAATTTCAAATTTTTATTAACTTTCATCCGCTCGGCAGTTATTCGATTACCCGAACTGCACTCGTTGGCGCTCCACGAGACAATGAAGGAAGCTGCTTCTGCAAGCCCGGAATCTTTTTGCAGGTTATTTTGTGTGAGCTCATTGATCAAATCCGGGGCATATTAATTTCATTTCCATTAGGTATACAAAAGCATGAACAACACGCTCTTTGTCTCGCTCATTGATTGTGCTATTTGTCGTGGACACGTGCTAATTGACTTCATTTTAAATGTGCCACTTGCTCATGGTAAAGAAATGTCGATCGGTTTGTTGTTTGCATTGCTATTAATTAGATAAAATATCGGCTTGTGGTACTGTGAATTATTGCACTTGGCCAAGTCACTTAACAAAGCTTTGTGTCGCGTCCTACGCTCACATGTACGGAATAATTACAACCCATTTAGCAGTACTTTTAATTTCTTAACAAGCAATCTTTTTCTTATCGTGCTTCATAAGATGCAGTGCATTCTCAAGTCTGCACAGACTTGTGCCAAGTGCAATTTTATTGCTCTGAGATTTGATAGTTAAATTACGTTGTTATGGTAGTGAAGTGGATAGCGTTAGTTTTGTTGTCTCTTCTGGGTACCTTACGCACTTTGCAGGTTAAAATATCCAAGTTTGAGAGTTTCAGATGATATTTGAGCTATCAGCATTTGTAAACGCTGCAGAGTACCTGATGTTTACTGATTAAATAATTTGAGAAAAGCTTATGCTTGATTATTATGACCAAAAAATCAGGTAGCGTAGGCAAATCCACTTGGAAAAACTAACGCTGGCAGCCTTATGGCCACGGAGATGTAAATTTTTCAGAAATTGTTCTAGTCGCGGATCCTATGTCCCGTCAAACTACGAGGCCTGTCGAAAAAGTATCCGACCTTTGGCCAGAAAAAATACTTCAACAACCTGACGGGGTTGGGACCCTAATCCCCTTCAAAGTAGGCTCCTTGTGCTTCCACACACTTAGCCCACCGATCCTTCCACTGCCGGAAACACCTCTGGAAGTCTTCTTTTGGAATGGTGTTCAGCTCTGTCGTCGCGTTCCGCATTATCTCTTCTCTACTCTCAAAACGGGATCCTTTCAGTGGTGTCTTCAATTTTGGAAACAACCAGAAGTCGCAAGGAGCCAGGTCTGGAGAGTAGGGAGGTTGGCGAACGGTCGTAATTCCATGTTTGGCCAAGAAATTGCGGATCAAATGGGATGAATGTGCGGGCGCGTTGTCGTGATGCAAGTGCCAGTTGTTCGCAGTCCACATGTCTGGTCTTTTGCGCCGAACTGCATCACGAAGTCGCCGGAGAACATCCTGATAGTACTCCTTTGTCACTGTTTGTCCTTCCGGTGCGTATTCGTGATGCACAATTCCACGGACATCAAAGAAAACAGTCAGCATCGAAGGAGTCAAACAGGCAATGCGACGATGGAGCTGAACACCATTCTAAAAAAAAACTACCAGAGGTGTTTCCAGCAGTGGAAGGATCGGTGGGCTAAGTGTGTGCAAGCACAAGGGGCATACTTTGAAGGGGATTAGGGTCCCAACTCCGACAGGTATTCGAAATATTTTTTCTGGCCAAAGGTCGGATACTTTTTAGACAGGCCTCGTATGCTCCGATATCGCCTCCTGTTGTCTCTCATTCCATGTGCTGAGCTGGAACGAGTGAATGAGTTTTAACTCATACCCAGTGATTTTTGAACATGGTGTTAAGTGAAAATTTAAGGTTTTTTAAGCATGTAATTCAGTTGAAATTTTAAAGTTTTTAGCATGATATTAAGTGAAAAGTTTAAGCTTTTTTAAACATGATATTGTATTGAGTGAACGTTTTAAGATTTTTAAGTCTATTTTTAAGTTTAAATTTTAAGCTTTTAAGCATGATTTTAAATGGAAATTTGAAGCTTTTTAAACATGATATTAAGTGCAAATTTTGAGTTTTAAGCATGATATTAACTGAAAATTTACGCAGTTAAGCACACTTTGTTCGCGCCCACATTAGGCAATAATAGAAAATGTTTCCATTAAACCCACATAATTTGAAGTACTCCACCAAAATATGTTCTAAATGCCAAGATGATGTTGAAACAGTGCACTCAAATGCTTCCGAAAATATTAGCAATTCACATAAGCCAAAGCACTCCCAGATCAAATTAACATTTTTTTGACGTGGACCAAAAAGTGCAGCTGAGCTCAAAGATGAAATGGCTTGTAAAGGGTGCGCCAGAGAAACTTACTTATTTGAAAGGTCAATAAAAGCAAAAGTACTGCAGTTATTGTTTTATTGTCTTTTTTATTTGAGAATACAATATCCCAATTTTGTTTTACACTGTTTTGAAAATGACATCGGCTAAATGGCGACCCCCATTGCGCATACACTGATTAAGTCGATTTTTGAAGTGCGTGTCCACTCTTTGCAGCATATCAATCGGTATGTTGGCAATGGCATCGCGAATGTTGTTTTTGAGGTGAGCTATTGTCCGTGGTCGATCGACATAAACCAGCGATTTCAAATAACCCCATAAAAAGAAATTGCGTGGAGCCAAATCTCAAAGTTTGAACGGTGATGGGATTCCATGTGATGGATAGTTTACTTCAAAAATCGACTTAATCAGTGTATGCGCAATGGGGGTCGCCATTTAGCCGATGTCATTTTCAAAACAGTGAAAACAAAATTGGGATATTGTATTCTCAAATAAAAAAGACAATAAAACAATAACTGCAGTACTTTTGCTTTTATTGACCTTTCAAATAAGTAAGTTTCTCTGGCGCACCCTGTACTAGTTCTTACGTGAAGCAATCATTGAATTCCATTGCCCACAGTATCCTGCTACTTGATCAAGTAGGGAAAATTACTACTCGATCAAAATAAGCGCCTCTTAGTATAGAAATGACAGTCAGTCAACCACTGCATCCTATCGATTAAAATTGTTCTATGATCTAGCTTCTGTCTCCTCGTCATCTATTCGTTCGATCATTCAATGTGTTCGTTTTATTGTAATCTCTGTACTGATCCTTGTCATCTATTCGTTTTATTGTCAATGTATTGGTTTTATTGTAATCTCTGTACTGATCCTTGTCATCTATTCGTTTTATTGTCAATGTATTGGTTTTATTGTAATCTCTGTACTGATCCTTGTCATCTATTCGTTTTATTGTCAATGTATTGGTTTTATTGTAATCTCTGTACTGATCCTTGTCATCTATTCGTTTTATTATCAAAGTATTCGTTTTATTGTAATCTCTGTACTGATCCTTGTCATCTATTCGTTTTATTATCAAAGTATTCGTTTTATTGTAATCTCTGTACTGATCCTTGTCATCTATTCGTTTTATTGTCAATGTATTGGTTTTATTGTAATCTCTGTACTGATCCTTGTCATCTATTCGTTTTATTGTCAATGTATTGGTTTTATTGTAATCTCTGTACTGATCCTTGTCATCTATTCGTTTTATTGTCAATGTATTGGTTTTATTGTAATCTCTGTACTGATCCTTGTCATCTATTCGTTTTATTGTCAATGTATTGGTTTTATTGTAATCTCTGTACTGATCCTTGTCATCTATTCGTTTTATTATCAAAGTATTCGTTTTATTGTAATCTCTGTACTGATCCTTGTCATCTATTCGTTTTATTATCAAAGTATTCGTTTTATTGTAATCTCTGTACTGATCCTTATCATCTATTCGTTTTACAATCAATTTTTTCGTTTTATTGTAATCTCTGTACTGATCCATGTCATCTTTTCGTTTTATTATCAATGTTATTCAAAAAGCATGAAGTGGGGGCAAAATAATACAACACGCTGATTAAATCGCTAGATTCCGCATTTCTAGACCACGTACGATTACGAAAATTGGAAAATGCATATGCAAAAAAAATATAAAACGGTTAATAATAGATCTAAAATCCACAAATATTTACTAGAAGAAAATAGATAGGAACGTGCATAATAAATATGAGAACAAAATTTTACAATACCCGACTTTTTTATTGATATTATACATTAAAATTGTAGTAGGATAACTCCAGAATGTTTCAATACATTCTACTATTTGACAACCGAACTTTCGTCAGAATTCATCTCCAATAATGCGTCATTGGTACAGCAGCTGTCGTTCTGAAAGGTGTAAGCATGGGTAAGAACAAGGACATCAGCTGAACGTATCGAACGTATCGTGGCGCTCCATAATGAATAGTTTGAGATATCAGAAGATATGTGCACAACTGTGTGTTCCTACAGCCTCTGTTGGAACCACAATACGTAAGTGGAAATACCGGAGTACGAATCTCAGAAAGCCTCGAACTGGCCGTCCACGGAAGATTAACGACCGTACTGCTCAAAAAAATGGTCTGAACAGTAGTGCAGAGGCCTCAAACTACTCGTGAAGAATTGTAGGATGATCTCAAGGCATCTAAGATCGAAGCCAGCAAACATACGATCAGCAGGGCACTGCGCCGTGAGGTCTTCGCTCTCGCACCCCTCAAAGGACATCTCTTCTCCAGAAGCCTCACGTCAAGGCCAGGCTGAAGTATGCCAACGACCATTTAAACAAGCCAGCAGCGTTTTGGAACTCAATACTGTGGTCAGATGAAACCAAAATCTAACTATTTAGGAGAAGCAGCAAAATCCATGCTTGGAGGCAACAAAATGAAGAGAACATACCAAAGTGCACCATTCCCACTATTATGTCTGGAGGTGGTTCAATTATCAATAAATCATGGAGGTGGTGAAGTAGCAGGTAAACTTCATACCATTGAAGGAACTAAGAACGGTAAGAAATATCGTGGAATATTGGAAAAGCAACTCCTACCTTCAGCTCGTTTGTTGAAATTGAAACGTCGATGGACCTTCCAACAAGACAACGATCCAAAGCATACTTCAAACGAGACCAAGGAATGGTTGAGGATGAAAAAGATAAACACTTTAGAATGGCCGAGTCAATCTCCGGACATGAATCCAATTGAAAACTTGTGGAGGGAATGGAAATTAAAGGTTCAGAAGAGAGGTCCTAGTAACATCACTGAACTCTAAGAAATTTGCATTGAAGAATGGAATAAGATTACACCCAAAACTTGTAAAAGGCTGGTAGTGAACTAATCTAGACATCTCGAAGACATAATTAATAATAACGGCTATGCGACGCAGTATTAATGTATGTCTTCAAATGTGTTGTAAACTTTTGTTCACGTATTTATTATACATGTTCCTATATATTTTTTCTATTAAATATTTGTGGGTTTTAAATATATTATTAGCCCCTATTTTACTATTGTGTATGTATATATATATCGGCTGCTGTGTAATTCGATGCACATATTCTAACCATATACAGAAAAACGCTAAATTAAACGATTTTCATGAGTGACAAAAATCACAAAACTCTTTCGTTTTCGAGTAATGATACGCTGAAATAATTTTAGATTCCAGTAGGAATAGGCTAAAGCGCGCGCCAACAGCCCACTTAAAAAGTTAAATTTTACCCGTTGGCTACAGGGTAAGCCTATTCCTACGGGAATCTAAAATTATTTCAAGTCGTCATTTCTCGAAAAAGGAGCTTTAAGGTTTTTATCACTTATGAACATCGTTTTATTTAGCGTTTTTCTGTATACGGTTAAAATGCCTGCAACGAATTACACAACACCCTCTATTTATATAGTCCAATATCCGTAATTGTACGTGGTCTAGAAATGTGGAATCTGGCGATTTAATAAACGTGTTGTATTATTTTGCCTCCACTGTAGTTTTGAACGTCTTAATGGATGGATAGTCCTTTTGATGTACGCATATTTGTGCTTAAATTGAAGAAGTTAATTATTCGGTAGTACGTATTCTTGAAGGCTCGTCAACCTGTGTGTTCATATAAGAACAAGTATGCATGCGCTTTTTTACATGCTTCATTGATGTTATTTGAGTTCATCTACTAGTTTCCGCCATAGCGAATCTGATGATTTTTCTTCCAGTCTTTGTTTCCCCACTTTTGAGTACCGCGGCAACATAATCGTTAATATCTTAACAAAATGCAAAATGAGTCGAAAAGTAGCAATAAGCGAACTACTATGGGTGATACATTCTATGTAACACCCTTGGTGACTACGACCCGTCCGACTCACTTTCGAGGCTCTAATGTTATTTTTAGTTTTGTCATACATTTAAAATGCTGTGAAAATAAAAGTAACTTTCATAATCGAATAGAGTGTTAAAGCTAGACTCCACTCGAGGTTAACGAAGCAAAAAAAATCTTATAATTCATAGAATGCTAAATAGAAAGAAGTGATCATTTCAGAACGGCTCCCCTGACCAACTTATGGTTTTCCATTTTGTAGTTCGTGAGAAAATGGCCAACGAGATAGTAACACACTAGAAAAAGCTACCTTGATGTATACATGCAAAATCAATTTAAAATATCACTCCTGGAGATGCAGTAAAGACAGCTAACATCAGCTCCTGCAGTCGAGAAAAGTTTAAAAAGAAGAACCTAACGGAATAGGATTGTGGCAACGGTGCACACTGATATTCGTGCATTAAAAGTGTTCAACGTGCTGCTGTTCCTTTGTCATCAGTCAAAAGTACCGAGTTCATCAAGTTGTGAGTCGGCCCTTTTCTATACAGAAACATCCTTGAAACTGAGAATCGTCCTTACTAATATTTGCCGGTCATTTTAAAAGGGGAAGGATTTAGGAGGGTGGCCTGAAGTTTTTGGGCTCCGAGGGGTAGAATAAACGAAGTAATATAAAATGTTAGGCTATGCAAAGATGCACATCGATTCCATCGTTCGAATCGACTTGTAATGACTATATTTTATTTCTTTTGATGGTTATATTTTGTCTCTTCAAAGCGACTAAGCGACGAGCCGTTTCGCTTCTGCAACAATGGTGCAGAGACGAGCATCTGGCCTTCATGTCCTTATTGGATTGTTTGTGTATTGTTTTCACTAAATCTAAACGCTCTACGTTATTTTTGTTCATTATTCTTGAGAGAAAATTTTGATCTTCTCATGGTTGCAATATTGAAACTCTAGAGCAGGGATCTCCAAACTTGCTAGACTTAGGGCCACACTGATTACTCAAGTAATTTCCAAGGGCCAAAAAAATTTTAATTTCCCTGCCATTACCTATAATTCTTAGAGTAGTTGCCGTGTACGCGGTCGGATTAACTGCCGCGGGCCGGATTGATCGCCGCGGGCCGGATTGATCACACTGGTGGGCCAGATTTGGCCCGCGGGCAGTAGTTTGAAAGAAAAGAAAACACACGTAGTTCGGGGAAAGGAGAGAAAAAAATGTGTCTGTAATGCCCTGATGTGGTTGTTGAAAACTAGAGGGCGACCGATTTCCTTGTAGGCAAAGACAAATTAATTGTAAACTTCCTAAAACTTTTAGGTGGAAGTGAACACTAGAGAAAAAATAATGAACAAGAATTTAAGTATTCAAACAATTTATTTTTCATTTGCGATACATCGGTGAAACCTGTAGTCAGAACTATTATTTGTATAATACCCAGGTCTGAATAAATGCAACTACTTGTGGATTTGAATAACATAATCGACTTCTCAGTCATGCTATGGAAGCATTATTCTAATGAGTACAATTTCACTCCACCCAAACGTCCTTAATTTTCACAACATAGACTGATTGCGTTATGAATAAACATGAAAAAGCATACAATTATGTTAAATTATCAAATTTTATCAATGATAAATCATCAATCTTTATGTTGATGACTTTTGGTAGAACTCCTTTTCTTGACCAGACTTAGGATTAGTTTATTTCTGAACAGTTGTTCAATTATTTTCAATCATCCAGCAGAGAAGAGATAGTTGTCCTCAAATTTAGCTTCTTTAATCCCTATGTAAGAAATAACATCCAAAATTTTTGTAGTGCGATAGGTCCTAAAAGATGTCGGTGGACACTGAAATCCGAGCTCGAATTCTAATGAATGAAAAACAGCATTCAGTTCGAATTTTAGAAAATTTAGGAGTGTGAACTTACTTCGCTTTCGATGTAGTCTATTGTGATGGTCAGTTGTAGCTGATATTTCGAGTAATTGTTCATAACCTTCGTAAAGTTCCTTATTCAAAGTTCTATGCATGAAATTTGAGAGTTTGCCCTGTGTGGTGATATATTATTCATTTTTTATCACTGTTCGAGCATGAAGTAACACATTCTTCAAACAGATGTGAGCTTTATGCTTTGTAACCATTTTTGAATTAAGTAATACTTCATTATACTGAGGCAAAACAGATCCAGCGTTCAGCTAGGTGATGTATTGGCTATGGGGAATCAAGTGATTCTCAATGGATAAACCAAGCCCTATTGTATTGATGAAGAGCAAAATTTCAACTGAATGCCAAAAATGTTATAATTATTGAGCAATATTTGCATAGTACCTAATAACCGACAATGTTTTTTGGAAGAACTACCAAGGAAGGAACAAAGTGTATACTAAAGTCTACAAAATGATTGTGTGAACTTATATTACTTATTTATTAATAATTAACTTATCTGAAACAACTGCGATGATTTAAAATTTAAAATGTACAGGTGGATACTCAAGTTAATGTTTTTCTTTCAACAAACTTGCACATGGTCAGCTCTATAGCTTTTTTCACACTTTGCCAGTCAGTTTTTTCTTGTTCGCTATTCGTTGAGACGATTAGGTCGTGAAAACATAACTTGGTTAGGTCAGGTCAGGTCAGGTTATATAGGATAAGGTTAACATGTTAGGTTATGTTAACATTACTACGTTCAAACTTTTTGCTTCACTTTGCTTTTTGAATAATTCCTCATTTACTTAAATTTGTCCAGTATTTTGACAGTTAATTATATTGAATTTTTTTTAATATTCCATGGGTGGAGATATCATAATTACGTCTGATAAGTAGGAGAAGAATTCTAAAGCCCTATTCCATCGAAAAAATAATTTTGTATATAGTCTCGGGTCAGTAAGAAAGTGTGAATTTATTTTTACTTGGGCGAGTAATAATAGGGTCAGATTGAGCGTTAATTTGAAGATGAGAGGCAATTTTTTATCCTCAACACGTTAAGTGCGGCGGGTTAAACTGAAGTTCAATATCAAGGTCAAATTTAGAGTCAATTGTAGTAAGAAATTTTGAAAATAGCAAACATTGACTGGATCATGCCTTCATTTAACTTTCATTTAATATTTATAAAAATTGAGTCAGTGACTGCTGGTCGGCCAGCAGCATTATGAAAATCACCTAAATGACCACCGGTGGGTCACGCCGCACTTAACTTGTTAAAAGTATTTTGTGCTCGAAGAGAGCAAGTTAATCAGATGAATCCCAATATCGCTTACGTTCAACAGCAAGAGCAAGTACAATTTTACTATTTTTATATTCAATTCAGGCTTGTGGTACTATCACATTTCATACACTCGAAAACAAGACTAATCAAAGCCGCCGTGGCCCCACAGACGAGAAGAAAAAAAGCCGACATTGTTTGCTCCAAATTAATAGGAATTGCTTCAACGTTGTCACAATTTGGGAGCCGCAGTTCCCACCGCTGTTGATAGTTGCTCACAACTCCAGAGTCGATCGCCTTCAGGATTCTGCCCAGGTATAAACAGCTGTAAACTTGTACAAAAACTTTTACCAGGACCAGTCATGTTCCTTTTGCACCCAGGTGTCGGAAATGGGTACCGGTTTTACGGGGGAAGCGTCATGGTGTCCTATATATAGGGTTAGTTATAAGACATTTGAAAAACCAATGCTAAGATCATATGTATCAGGCTTGATTGGAAATAAAGCATCCCAAAGATGTCGATGTTAACCTTTAACCTAACCTAACCAGTTCCCAGTCTTTGGACCTGCACCAACGTACATCGAATTTTTCTGATACCTATAAAGCCCCCAGTCAAAATGCTTAATTCATGTGACCTACCTGCTACCGAATTATCTGCCAGTACTACCACCAAATTATCCACAGCTACTGCCGTGATTACTGTTGAACTTTCAGAAGCCTCGTCCAACGTCGTCCTAAATCGGTGGCTGGCTGAGTCACTTCTTCGGAAGCGCAATCCAGCAACCTCGACCTAATACAGCGATCGAGATTGCGTTCCTTGCATAACAGGATTAGGTTACCGACACCAACACCGGCGTCAAATGAAGAAAATGCCCTATGATCAGAATTTACATCTACCTCCGGGTTGGCGCTGGAGCTTGAAGTATAAAATTCTGGATCCCCTTGCTCCCATTCAACGAACGGGTCTTGGCAAAAAATTATGCTACAGCGAAGATATAAATAATTTAAATAACCACTTCCAATTACTTTGTGTATATTTTGCATATGTTGAGATTTCTAAGAAACTTACATTATGTAAGAAGAGGCATTTTAAATTTGAGTTGCCTCCCCAATACGTTACTATTGTAAGATTGTTTAATAACAATATTCAGATTTAGGCCGAAAAATTTTCCTTATTGTGCATACTGGGAATTTGGACGGTATCATTATCGGAAGAAGGGTCATGCACGAAGATAGGTTACTCTTTTCTTACCTTTGCTAATTTTTAGCATAAGTTGAACTTCTATTTGGCAATTAATTCATCGATATTCTACGGAGCGAATAATTAGCCATTAACAATTGTAGCCGTTTTTTTAGCAACAACTTGGGTCTTTCAATGACGTCAAAAGGCTGGCACTCATGCAATCAAATGACCAATAATCTACGCATGCACTGCAGATATTCGGAAATGTATTCAGAGTTCGTTAAGCTACAGGATGTGATTCGTTATCACTGTATTAACGACAGTGGTTGATTTTGGATGCGTCAGTGAGATTTTAGTGGATGAAACTTCATTCAGCACCTTTCATCTTCTAAATTCTTACGCAATATTTTATTTTGTTTCAAGTGCTGGTATGAAAACTTGGTTATTTTCTGAAGACGCACTTGAGCTCAATTTAACTGTATTCAAAAGTAGCGCATTCAAGAAAACAAGTTCAACTAATGGCAGCCTTACCACAATTGCTGGTCTTTACTCTAATATTATTTAACTGATCGACAGAATGCCTGCGCATTTAATGTAAATCTCATTTCGTTAAGAGCCATAGGTGGCACACGGAGGTAATTTTCATAATGCTGCTGACCGACCAAAAATCACAAACTCAATTTTCATAAATACTTAATTCAAACAAGATGAAAGCCCGATCCAGATAATGTTTACTATTTTCAACATTGTTTACTACAATTGACTTTAAATTTGAGTTGCATATTAAACTTCAGTTTCACCGGCCGCAGTCAGAGTGTTAAGAAATCACTACTTCCCAATGAAGGTTCAGTGCTCATGCTCATTCTCACTCACTATGTAACACATGATTGGTAATGATGAGTGACTTTATGATATGTGCACAGCTCAGTAACGCAGGAGTTAGAATATTTCGGATATTTTTTAAAATTTTGTTGTCCTGGAATTACTCTCTTTTTCATACATTTAAGCAATATTTGATTGATTTGGAATAATTCGAGTTTTTCATACATAAACCAATATTTGATTGATTTGGAATAACTTGATTTCTTCACACATTTAACTAAAATTTTGCTTTGTTTTGACTAATAATGAACTAAGGAATAAACCAATTTGATAAAATTTTATTGACTTGGAATGACTTGAAGCTCATACATTTAACTATTGTGATATTTAGCATAGAAGCTCTACTTTCTTGTTAACATTAAATCTTCAGTTATTACAAGAGTTAATAAGCCGTAACTCACTCTATGTCGATTATAGGATCACCGCGTTACTGGGAGGCATTTCTTTTAAGTGAGTAGAAAGAAATGCAAATGAATGGATCTTTGAACAATTCAAAAAATACTTCTCTATTTTAAAGCTTATTGTACGAGGGCTTCCGATTAGTCAAAAACGCTAATTTAACTTTTTTATTCGTTCACTTTCTCCCGATGTCAAGCTATTTAATTTCTTAAGGAGGAGCATGCGGATCAACATTGCTAAAAACTATAGCATTTATAAAATAGCTCTGGTCTAGTAAAGCTAGTATAGAACATAACGCAAGTGATTTGAGTCAGTGTGCATGCTCCCACACCATTCTGCCATCTAGAAACTGTAAAAAACATGAAAATGCAATGTCCTTTTTTGTGACGCGTTACTGAGGTCCTGAACAAATAATTATAGAAAAATTGACAATTAATTAATAATTTTCTGGAGGTACAGAAAAATTAAAAACAGAAAAATGAACAATTAATTAATAATGGACCTGAAGTACAGAACAACTAATAATAAATTGCTCGTCGACAGAAGTTAAACTACAGATGTCGAGACGCAAAACTATGGTGCGTACTGTACATTTCGAGAAAAAATAAATTCAAAATTGTAGTTTCATTTTATTACTTCTGGCTACTTCCAAAACTAACCAATGCTCGTATATGAATTAAGCAATTGCGGTAGGCTAATTTTTGTGTTTGAGTAGCACTAGTCGTGTTCTAGCATAAGCCTAGTAAACAGAGGTTGTTTGACTGCCACACAAAGTTTTTTATCGTTATTTCTTGCACTTCTCAAACTAGCTGCGTCTAAGTAGCCCTCATCAATCACGCGGCCACGGTACATGTGGTAAATTAAGGCAATAAGCACAAGTTTATTCATCAGCCCAATCTTTCGGGCTGCCGTTTCTTGCAAACACGACATTAACCAAAACTAAAACATGGACTCTGAGGGCTACTCGTTCACTGATCTGACTTATTACAACTCGCACTCTGAGCTTTGCTCTTAGTGTTGATCATCTGAGAATTTAAACGGCTTCACTTACGCTTTATCAAATATTTTCTTCAATGGGGACCCCTTCAGAACCGCGAAGCCATTTTGAAAGGAGAAAATTCTCATGGGAAGCTTGATGAATCGACATGGTTTGTTGATGGTGAGTCGAGCCATTGAATGGTCACTTAGCACGGCCAAATACTTTTCTTCTTCCATCTGAAAGACAAAGATTAGTGTAATATTTGGATTTACCCAACACGAGTCAAATCCAATAGTAATGAAATTCAAGGCTCAAATCAGTAGATTCTGAGTGAATGTAAAACTTGAATCGCTGTATTCACCTTCAATGTGAACGCAGCAACTGACGTGGAACCGCGCGGGATGTGACAAGTAGCTCATTACCTGAGTTCTTATGACTGTGAGTCTATAACAGCTGCGACACATTCCAGTGACAGCGATTACATTGAGTCTGAGGCCACCGAAACGTGAGGATCAAATTGTGGAGCTTAATTTGATGCTCCAGACTTCACTCAAAGTCGCACTCGAGTGCCGCGAGAAGCAATTCCATAAAATTGGCGGCTTTGAATTATTTCACTTGCTCGACTCTTTGAAGGGAGTTTATTGAGAATATTGCCGTCCTGGGCTCAAAATCAGTGCGCCAGCTCTGGCATGACAAATGATCGACGAATACAAGAAGAAAATGGAACACCCATGCACTGACAGAATCATTGCTACTTGTGCAAATGTTGACCTGGTTTGTAATTCAAACTTCACAGAGCTGCCGTGAAATTTAAAGAAGTATTTAACGTCGTTAGTATTCCAGTTGAAATTAGGTCTTCCGTTCATCGCAAGAAGAATATCTTTACTTTCTGTCAAAACTAAATGAAACCGATCATTTTTGAAGCATTCTTGCATCTACGTAGAAGTTATTGTATTATTTGATTTCCAGCCGCGTCACATGATGAGGCCGCTCTGGGTCGTCGTAGCATCTAAAGAAACTTATCTAAAATTGTGAACTATTTTTTACCCACTAGAAATTTAAGTTCTTACGCTAGTGAAATTCAAGTGATTGTTGTTACCAAAGCCCTATTTTTACAGTATGACTCAGCGTGAATTAAAATTAAAATTCGCTTTAAAATCGTAGTTTAGATTTAAAAAAACTGCATTTAGGTATGGAAATATTCAAACACTGAATTGCAGTTCCGTAAAAAAGAGAGCATAAACAGATTTGTATATCTCAAAATTCTTTAAGAGATACTTTCTGTAGAAAATTTGTGTGAAAAATTCCCAAGAAAATAATCTTTTTATTCGTCTACTTGATTTGTTCTACTTGATAAAAAGAATTGCAAGTTAAAATACGATTGATTTTAAACATATTCACAGCATACTGTACAGTGTATTGGATACTAGACAGTGTATGACAAAATTCTACCAGGCCATGCAATAGGAAATATTTTTTCGGTTAGAAGCGAGTAAAACTGGGAACTTCATAAAGAAAAGCTGAACGTAGAATTTCATTCATGCAGAACTAGATTTAGTACATATTTCTGAGATTCGGCCTGCACAAAAAACTAGGAGCCCGCTCTCAAAAAAAAAAAAATCAGGTAGAAGCGAGTAAAACTGAGCGCTCTCATTTGCAAAGCAAGAAACTACCCGAGTTCTCGGAATCACATACGCCTTATAGAAAAAATAACCCTAAATTTTTTCTATCATTCCAGGTTGTCACATTGGAACTCATGGGCGAGAGTGTCTCATAATGTCCCAAATTAAGAGTGTCGTGTACGTGTGCAGACCAGGGCGCACCCTTTCCAGTGCTTCTTTATTGTCGTAAAAGAGTCCATGCGGCAGCGTTCGCTCCTTGTACAGACGTTGCAGCAGAGGATCTTTCGTTACCTGAGGGAGAAACGAGAAAAATCGCTTGATGCTTTGCTGAACTGTCTCAGTGTTCGAAATGGATTGTGGTCACCCTCTTGCAGTGGAATTCGGAATGCTGCCTCTTATTTTTTGTAATGTATTATTAATGTTTAGAACTGCTTTCTTTTAGGGATGAAACAATTACGTAACTCTCGGGCTTCGTGTAAAATCAGTATTTGAATGAGTATAAAATGGTTGTTTGTATGCATTTTTTTGTTTTGTAATAGTAATGATTAGAACTCCTTTGTTTCAGGAATGATACAATGATCCGACTCTCTGGCTTTGTGGAAAATCAGTATTTAAATGAGTATACAATTGTTGTATGTTAGCATTTTATAAAATAATAGTTTCGAAGATAAACACACTATTGAGCCTTGATGTGCTATTAATCCATATTTACATTTTGTAGATTCCTCTTAGGCTCCTTTTTTCTATGTTGCTTATACCTTACGTTGGCGTGTAATTATTGTGTTATTTTGACCTATTATAGTTTGCTACTAATTAATTTTAGCGAGCATTGACTTAGTTTAGGATCTACAACAGCATTTGTATTTTATCTGATTAATACACATGAATTATGAATTTATTTTAACTCTTTTTATTCTCTTTTATTTCCCTATTGAACTATTTGTCACTGCAATTGATTGATTTTTCTGTAAGTACATGCTTCTACAGAAAATAGTTCATGTTATTGTCGCACAGAATAAAAACATTTCGCTCAGCTCAAGAAATATGACAGCCGAACAATTTCGAAATATTTTGTTATGCTTAACATTGAGGACATCGCAATTCTTCACTTTCTGCAAGGTGTAAAAATATGTCTATATATATGACAGAGTACTGCAATGTATAAAAAGACAGCCTGCGTTCATACCTAATTTTAACTTAAACCAAATTTATTTATTTATTTAAAAACTCCTAAAAGGAAGACGTGTCAAAATGATTCGCCTGCAGGTAAAATTAAGTTCTCTTCTCAAGTAAGTTATCCAAACGAAATCATTCTGATTATTTTGCTTAGAAAACATACGGTAGAAATTATACTCGGTACCTCCATTTCACCCTGGATGGAAGTGCCTGACCAAATTCCGAACGTGTAAGATCCATCGTCCAGAATATCAGTGATGCTCCGGAACGGCATCGTGTAGCGAAGGTCGGTGAGTTTAGCGTACAGGAACGCTGAGTAATGAGCTTGTGCTAGCACGGACATCATCAGGAACGTCAGTAACAGCGTCCTGGAGCTCGCGTTTACCGGAAATCGGGTGCAACCTGTAGAAAAACTACGCATGAAATTTCAGCCAAAAACAATTTTTCTGTGCTGAATACTCTTAGCCCAAAGTTTTGATCTCAAATGGAGATTTACTCAAAGGTCAGTAATAACCTACAGAAGCCAAATGACATGGTACCTTGAGACGCAAACAACCCGCTAAGGGATATGAAGGCTTCCCCTAGGCCCCAGACGACGGTCTCACGAGGGGACAACCGCATGACGAGGACGAGTGCCAGGATGGAGATCAGGATGCACGCCACCAAAACTGTCCAGGCGATCACACTGAACTCTTCAGTGTACCTCGTCCATGGGGACCCGAACGGGGACCCTGCCTTCATGTACACGTTCGCCCTGCTCAAATTTTGGGATGTAGAATAATTTCAACTCACTGAAGCTGGGGATTTTGTAACTATGAATGACCTGAGTGCTTGCGAAATGACATTTTTTGGTTCAAGTTTTTAAGGTTTTAATTGAATTTTTCGAATGTGCTTGGCTTGTGCGACGTGTCTAATTAAAGTAATCAAACTGGTATCGTAACGTTTGACCTGGAATCATTTTAAAAGCGAGATTTAGGTAATGGGACACTCATTCAGTGCAAGTTTAAGTTTGCTAGAGCCAGATAAATGACCAAAGCAATTTTTTCTAAAGCAGTTGTTTGCTAACCGTTCTCAAAATCAGAGATATCACTTTCAAGCAACAGTTTATGAGCTATCACGTTTTGCTTCAGACTTTTTCTGTGTGCAACAAAAACTTCCGCAAAACTCCCGGAGGTATACCGTCAAGAACCCAGGCGTTTTGATGCTTTAACACATTTTCGAAGGAAGAAAGTCGATTGAGGATTATTCACGAAGCTTAAGACTATCATTAATAACTGAAATATATTTCCCCAGAACTTTATAACTTACGTATTCAGTTTGTTGGTTGATGATCGGAAAAATCGAGGAAAAATTGTATTTGACGTGCACCAATGTTCACCGTTAGCTTCAAAAGTACATTAATATTTTCCAGGGAAGCAGTATTGAATTTTGTCTTCAAATTAGGAATATTAGTGAATGTGCAAACTCTGCGTGATACGTTTGAAAGAAAAGTGTCTGTTTCCTATACGAGTGAATATGTATTGCAAAATAACTATGGAAAAATGCGTAATATGAAAAAAAAAATTATGAACCTAATTAAAGCACCGGATACCTTTACTGAAATGTTCTTGAGAAATATTTTTAAAAAATTTCAACATCATAGAAGCTAGGTTTTTCAAATTTAATGGAATTCTTCTTTGAATTGAACGTGCCGAAAAATCTGCAGCTGAGAAAGCAAAGCATACGTTTGCTACTCAGCAGGAAAATGGATACGGTTTATTTCAACTCATAACTGCCACCGCTGGAACACAAGAAAAACTCGAATATTTTATTTGTCTTTCCAAAAAACTCCTATATATGCTTGGAAATAGAAAACTAACTATCATATACCTAGGGAGTAGCCATTCCTCACCATATTATCAAAAAGACAAAACCTTCAGGCTCTGAAAAATAAAAAAATAATCAAATAACTGCAAGAACTTTGACTTCTCAACGCACCACAAGATAGTGATGGGAATGAGGTAATCCATAACGCGGCTGCGCTCATGCGTGAGTGACATGGTGGTGGTGATCATGTCAGCTCTGCCGGTCATCAGCTCTCCTATCATGCCGGACCACGACCCGTTGGGTAGAAATGTCCCCCACTGGCGGTCTGCGGGCTGTCTCCACTTGCACCTGTCAACAGATGCATTAGAAAATGCTGGCTAGAGGTATTATAAATAGGTACGGTGGAAATGTGCTATTGTTCTGACGGCGATGGTTATTAATTATGAAAAGTTTGAGTTAAATAGTTTCCTCTTGCAACTGTCGAAAGATGCATTAGAAAGTGTTGGGTAGAAGTAATATAAATAAATTCTGCGTAAATGTACTACCGTTCTGACGGCGATGGTTATTAATTATGAAAAGTTTGGGTTAAATAGCTTCCTCTTAGAACTGTCGGAAGGGAAGAGAGATATAGAAAAATCAGGCACAAAAGCGGGTCAAGAAGGGGAATGAGACGCTAAGAAAGGAAGTCATAGGGGTTGGACCTAAAGGAAAGTAATTTTAATCAGGTGATTTTTTGGTAGAATATGTGCGCTTTAATGATTCTACTGACGTCAGAGAGAGAAATAAAATCTTCCTTGAGCGTAGCAAAGCATATTCTTTTAGAATAATTATTCGAAATCTTTTTTAAATCAATTTTGTTAAGCTGAACCCATCAATGAAATGCTACTTGTTTCGTTGGTAAAATATGTAAAAAATCGAAGTGAAAATCAACTGTGGTTTCAAAATTTAATTGATGCGTAAAACTGCTCAAGTTCCTCTTACATACATTCTACGAAACAGCCTTGTAAGATGCGTGCCGAAGGCTTTAGCAAAATTTTTAGAAGTGATAACAAGGAACAAATTCTAGACTAGAGCGTGCTGAGACAAAATAATTCTAATTAGGTAAATGATTTATAACATTACTAGTAAATTAAAACGACATTGAAATGAAAATTTACTTCATCCCTGCTAATTACCGTACTTTTTTCTCAACAATAAAGAATGGTCGCACGTTCCTCATCAGGAAACTGAAAAGTGTAAAAAAAACTCTCTTTTCTGCTAGGAATGTTATGACGCAACGCATCGTCTGTGGTGAGAAATCTAAACGACTATTGAAGCCATTTTATTTTCTCACTAAAACTAATGACGAAGATTTGCATGGAAATTTATTGCATTCGAAATATCTTAGATTCGTCATACTCATCAAGCAATTTATTATCAATCTCACGTGAAGTTCATCTCTTCTTGTAGATGTTCAATCAAATCGGGGACCCATCCAAAAAAGTTCGGTGTGCCGTCTGGACGAATTTCTAAGTTCACAGAATGAAAGTCCTGTCGAAGGGAAGCACACTTTCAATATCGGTACTGAAACTTGTGATTGTTTTATTAGTGTCTTACCTATTTTATTTATGCGTCCATTTTCAATGGTGTGCTTAAGATTATTCTAAGATTATTAAATTCAGGACACAACATAGGACATGATAAGTGTGAACCAATGAAACTACGAAAGATTAGCTTCAAAATACTGGATTCAATATTCATGATCAATACATACGAGTATGTGCGAGATTTTGAGTGATCAATAAAAGAGAGTTGAACTCTGCGTGAGGAACTGCAAGGTTACCGGCTTGGAGACGCAGGACAAGGTTGTCCCCAGCAGATCTGAGCGTTCTTCCATCAGGCTTTGCAGAGAAGGAGTCAAAGCAGATCCTAGTTGCTGTGTTGAAATTCATAATAGCTTATAATTTGAAACCACACACATGCTTGTCGCTGCTTATAGTATTGGGAAATAATTTGATGAAACGATATATGTGCAGTGACGCTTACAACCTGCACCATCTGCTCGTAAAAGTTCGACTCGAATACAACCTCATGTAGTATTCTCATGCTGCCGACCCTAAGAAGTTGAGTTCTGCTTTGAAAATTTGAAGTTAAACGGCATTACCCTAGCGATAGCAGTCCCGCCTACGATTTGCATTCGTATTGACTGACAGCAAGCATACGAACTTAACGCTGAAAGAATTAAGCACGAGTTTTGACCCATTCGTCGCAATTAGTTCTTGAATAAATCAAAGGATTGAACATTGTCTTGGATTTGCCTTCAGCGCCGCCCCTGCAGAGCAGCCGTTGTTGGTTCCGACTTGCATTGAATTCATTGAATTCAATGCAAGGTTGCAAGGTTGCATGGAATTCTCGCAACCTGATAATGCAGAGCAAACGCAACTGGTGGGAGAAGTGGTATGGAGACTTGTGGTTTATTGCGCGATGTGGACGAAAACTTAATCGATACATTAATCGTAAACATTAATACGTGTAATCGATCGATGTTGAGGGTGCTACGCATAAAATTGAAACCTGTTATTTAAAAAAAATCATAATGCAAAAAATTGAGTTATTTGTGTACAGCTTCTATTCTTGGAAAGGAGAGTGCACCAATGATACCGCCCTAAAATAATGCAATGAATTAATGAGCTACTATACTTCAATTCTTGAGTTCGGAATTTTACGCACCCCCCCCCCCCCCTCCCCCTCCTGTACCTATAGAACTTTGACACTCTTGCTGTCGTTTGCTCGTTGGCTTGTGTGCTTGCTTGTTTGTTGGATGTGTTCTTTCTTGTTTGTTTGGTCCTTAACATGCATGCTTGTTTGGTTACCTGCGTGCTTGTTTGCCTGCTTGTGTACGTGCTGGCTCGTTTGTACGTGTGTTTGCTTACTTGTTTGCTTGTTCGCATGCATGCTTGCATGCATGTGTTTGTGAGCAAGCTTGCTTGATTTGTTGTATGCTTGTGTTTTCGCTGCTTCCTTGATTGTTACCTTTCCCGTTCTGTTAAAAAAAATAGCCCACATTCAGCACCCTGCTTCTGATAATAACATCAAGCAAAATTTTAAATTCACACACTGTGTGTTCCGTCTTCGATCTGTAACTAAATATTTATTTTTGAAGAATATTTTCCAGAGTGTCGTTACACAAGCAACCTATATAACTGAGCAACTGGGTCACGGGTGCTGAAAAATTAAATAAAAATTACGAAATTAGTTACTTCGACATAGTAACGTGAAGAAATCAGGGTACTGGACTACATTTTCCGATCTATTTCAACTATATTTATTACATTGGAGAAAACCTTTTATTACCCTGTAAAATTTCGCCTCAAAGTTGAAAAAAAAATTTTAAATTCATCAGAAACATACACGGAAGTTTTATTAAGCCATTTTATAAGGATGCTCGTACGTACGCTTAAAAAACATGGTTACATTATTTCCTAAAACCTGACGAATTTTCATTCATTCAATTACATTTATACTCAAGTTATAATCATAAATAAGGGTTATCTCATTTACGCTCAATTAATAAGCTAAGGTGAGGGAGAAATTTCATTGAATTATACATCAGTTTCTTAGTTCATTTAATTTCTTCAGCACCGTCCAATATACACCACCTCACCCAGCGCCCGTAGCCAATTGATGCTAACTGAGACTCTTCGTTGACTGAGTAAGTCTGCCAAAGATCAAATCCAAGTTCCCTCTCGTCTTCGTTGGTTTCATTGTCAGAATCGGAAGCAGGAGTAGGAACACTGCTGAGTAAATGAACTTCTGCAAAGAGAACCTGGAACAGTAGAAATTTTTATGTTCACTTGAAATTCTGTCGAAACAATTAAGCTTTCTAGAACTTTTGTGGTATTTTGACGCGTATCGAATTTTATACATGCAGCTAACATCACACAAGATGAAAAAATGTGTTCAATTTTTTTCGTAAATGGTTCAAATGAAAGTTTTGTAGAAGATGAGTTGTTTCAATCAAATAGATTGACTCATTTCTAAGACTTACACGGCACAAAATTTAGTGACATAACGTAAGTGAGCAAGTTTCAATCGTCATAAATAATGAATGTAATGCGGTCATGTAATTAAGAATGAATAGTTAGTCAAGATTAGAAATGTTTTTGCAGCTAGTGCTGGACACGAAAGGGATCTTCTATTTAACATATTTGCTAGATGAACCTTTGCCAATTTACAGGAATATTTTTGGAAAGCAAGTAATAACGAGTTGAGTCTCTCACAGGTATGCGTGGTGTGCTCTAATCTGCTTTAAATAGGGTCATTCAACTTACATTGTTCCAGAGGGGCAATCGGATCGGACGAAGTTCAGTTGGAGAAAAATTCAACACAAGTGTTGGTTGAAAATGCGGCAACTGACGTAGAATCTGCAAAAATCGAAGATTTTTGTGAGTACTGTGGGAACGGAGAAAATGTTGAAAGAATGCTTACTACTGTTGGATGTTTTTAAATTTTGATTGAATATTTATATGTTCCATACAACTTTCATAAGGAATTCCTCCGGGTTTTTCCAACAACTTCTGTTTATCCAACAAATGTTTACGACAGGACACTAATCGATTTTCATATCCTTGTTGCTTGTAGTATGGTAGCGAAATGAAAATAGACAACTTTTCTGTTGTATATTGACGCTCATGTGGTATTTATGGAGGTTCCGGCTGCAGAGATTTATGAGTCTCGCTCGCTCGGCACGGTCACATGTATAGATAGAGATTCCGGCGGAACAGACGATGCACGCCTGGTATTTACGAGCGCCGGATAGGTCGGAAGCGCCCGCACTGCCGGGCGGAAGCTCATTGTTCGAACTAGACTTAAGAGCAAGCTGTGTGAACTAGAGATCAGTACAATACCCGTAGTCCTGGTGTTCGTTTTGCTATCCTCTTCTTGCCTGGTTTACGGCTAGGCAAATCGATCTTCAAGTTCTGTACAGAAAACCTTATATCTTGCTGAAATTCCAAGATACTACATTTTCCTTTATGTAATTTCCGTCGTAAATGAGTATTTAACGAGTTATAGTGGTATGCTAATATTCGTCTTCCATGGCTCGAATTTGTTCAAATAATCGATTTTCCATTTTTTGTTGCTTGATAAATGGTAATAAGATCGAAATATACAACTTTTCATCTATGCGCTTCCGCCTAAAATGAGTATTTAGTGAGTATTTAATGAGTTATAGGAATATAAAACTACAAATAATTAAAATGCCGTGAGTGACGTCATGGCTGCCCTCATGTCTACTTATCATTCGCATAATCGAATTATTTTAGAACAATCGGTAAATTTATAGAATAGAATGATGAATCAATTGCATTTTCAGGTTAGAACAATTGTTTAAATAAGATTACCTAAGCTAACCTACCCAACCTTACGTAAAGTTCATTCCAGCCATGACAACCGGAAATTAAAATACCGCTATAACTCGTTAAATACTGATTTACGATGAAGAGTGCAAAGAAGAAAAATTATTCATTTCGATCTCATTACTACTATAGAAGCAACAGAAGTTGGAAATCGATTATTGTCCGGTGGTAAACAAAAACCCAACTTCTTCTGAGAAGTTAAAATGCGGAGCAATAAATTAAAAACTGTTTCTATTTTTCTAAAATGGGTCAGTCATGCACTCCTGAAAAACCAAGTTGCAGTAATGATTTTCAAATGAATTGTCGCGCTATGTTGCGTAATTATTACCTCAAGCAATCGTGTATCTGCGACAAGTAAAATGAAGACCACCAGATCTCTGCCATGAACTTCCTCGGCCCAGTCAGCAGAGTATGGGGCGACTGTGGTGGCGTTACAGACTCTCGGACGGTCGCCTTCCTCGTTAGGTATGGGAATGAAGCTCGTCATCCATCGACTTGTGATCAGTTTTTGAAGTCTTCTACCTGAAATATTAACCATTTATTGAGATACGTGGACATCGACAACCATCCGTTCTAGTGTGTATACTGCATTTTTAATCGTTTTTTATGTAGAACAGAATTTGCCAAATCGCAAAGCAAGTTTAGTTGACTCGAAGTATTTTAGCACGTTGACTACGTAAAGGGACAAATGTGTACCGCTTAGTAAATTGCTTTTTTTATGCACCAATATTAATAGCATTTAAAGTTTTTCATTCTCTTAGACTACTGCGTGAAAGTTAAAATGTTGTCGGGCGATTTCATTTTTCCCGTTTTTCTTATCCTTCTTTTTCCCGCTTCTTTTATCCTTCTTTTTCACGCTTCTTTTATCCTTCTTTTTCACGCTTCTTTTATCCTTCTTTTTCCCGCTTCTTTTATCCTTCTTTTTCACGCTTCTTTTATCCTTCTTTTTCCCGCTTCTTTTATCCTTCTTTTTCACGCTTCTTTTATCCTTCTTTTTCACGCTTCTTTTATCCTTCTTTTTCCCGCTTCTTTTATCCTTGTTTTCCCGCTTTTTAACATAGGATAAAAATGTAATCGAACAACAAAAACGGCTTTTATTTTCTACTGCTTCCAGCATCCGTCAACCGACCGCAGCAACCACCCAAACGAAGATGACGAGCTTAAAAAGTTTTGCTGATTCTTATATCAGAAATAAAATAAGAAAATTAGAAAAAAATATATTATTTTTAAATATGAAATACAGATTACTCGAATTATTCCGTGGGTTTTTTTCCAATACCGCCTATGATATTATTTCAACTTACAAACAAACACAAAGGACGTAAGTTTCTCAAAAGTATATTTTTACTTTTTTGCGCATTACTACCGCTATTACAATGTTCGATCACCAAAAATGAATTAATCGAGGGTACTTATTTTAAAAATGCCCTTTTTCTCACTGCTGCTTACGTACTTACCTAGTCGTCCTTCATGCGTCACAAGCAACACCCTGTCAAAATTGACAACGTGTTCATATTGAGTAATGAAAGCTTCCAACATTTTTGCAATCGTGCTATGGTTTAAACTTGCGCTCGCTGCAGCAGCCGGTGGAAAGCACTTCAAGTTGAATTGCACAGTAGCGATGATGCCTAATACCATGAGCAAAGATTGAAACCGCGTCATTTTGCACTTAACTTGATCAAAATAGGAACATTCAAATCATAACGGTGGGCTTGAAACATTTCATTCGAATCTGGAATCTAGAGTCGAAACAGCGCTGAAACGCTAAGATGTCTTCATTAGTTTCTGAGTTAAGAGGATACTTCCTGCCGTGGAGAAAATCGTCCACCAACTAAACTTCCTCGGGGAAGTGCAAAGGACAAATGACAGCCCCAATTCTGTAAGCCCGCACCGTCTTCATGCAAGTCAGTTGGGGCTTGCTTATCCATCAGACCTGACACTCTTTGCATGCCATTTCCAACTGCATCGCAAAAGCATGAACCACAAATTCATTTGCCGATTCCATTGATCTGGTAATCTATCAGAGAATCCTTTCGCTTACACGACGTCTTGTGATGTTTCGGTTCCGTTGTTCATATTTCATGGAAACGAATTAGCCCATTGAACGAACGCATAAAAAGACGTGTAATAAATTTCAGACAGACTGTCAGTTTTGCCTGTAACTTGTATTTTCACTTATATCGTAGGATCACTATTTGAATTCTATCTGTAGGTTTCATACTTCCCGTGCAATTCACTGTCACTGCATCCATAGGTAGGTGCTCATTCTCACACACACATCAGAAATAAAAAAATTAGTTTATTCTTGGTAAAAGGTAAAAGCCTTCGAAACTTGTTACAAAAGGAAGAAACTGGGTTAGGTCCTGCTTTAGAGTTGACTAACAATCTGAAAATATTAAAATGGTTGCAGAAGTTTGTTGTAAGATGGAACGATCCACTGGCAAGTCAATGCAACATTTAACACGGGTGTTTTGGCGGCTATTTGTAGAGGAACAATCTTTTTAGACGTGATCATATGAGTCCTAATAACAAATCTTTTGGCAAAAATTACTTCAGTAGACTTGGTCTTGGAGCTTTCAAGAAATGGAGTGCTTGCAACTTGATGTTCATTTCTTACAAACATTAAGATCACACTGATAGATTTGATCCCCTCTGCGTTGTATGCTCGTATGCTCATGGTATACGAGTATATAGCTGAAGAAGTCAATGAAATAATATCGAATGCTACCTTCGCATGTCCCATGTCCAAAGAGTACCATTGATACAGAGCAGCAAACCTCATGGTACAAGTCTCGCTGTGTGTTGAGTACCAACAATGGCCTTTCATTTTCAGTAAGCCTACGAACCTGGAGAACGTTAACTAGTTTCAACTGCAAGTTACTAAGAAATAAGATTGTTATGCAAGCAAACGATTCGACTCCGTAAGGTAATTATTGCGATGTGAATCGTCCAATTAACCCCTGTCAGCCTCAGTCTCACAAGTCATTATAATGTAGACTGTTCGCTCTTGCTTTGATGATGCAGTATATTGTAAATAGCAAAAACAATAAATCAATAGATTTCACGTAAATGATAATCTTCAGAGGAAAAATCAACGAAGGTATCCCGCTCCTCTCGACGGCAAGAAACGGAAACAACTCCTGGACTTGGAAACAACTCCTTCCCAGTCGCAAAAGAGCTCGAATGCCTTCTCTAAGTGCACATTTAAGTTCACGTTGGCCTTCGGCAATTCGCTTTGATAAGCTGCAGTGCCTTGACAATCGAAGCCTAGACTCAGCAAGGCCAAACTCAGCGTAAGTGAAGCCATCCACCAGCCTCTGGGAGCCTAAAGTGGCTCAATGAACATCGCTGCGCCGCGAATGCCTACTATAACTTCAAGCTTGAGAGATCAACTTCCGTAACCTTGTCATCCAACTTCAGGAAACTCATTTAACTTTGCTATATACAATTATCTCAGTCTGGGTGCCATAAGAACGATAGAACAATTGCCTGCGATTCAGTTCCGGAGAGAGAAAGAATTTGATGAATAACTTGGGAACTGTCTGGCGTTCAATGAGGATCGTAATATGCATTAATTTCAATTCCATTTGTGAACTCTTTTTAGGAATGCGTTTGAATGCGAAATTGCTTGGACGAGTGAAAATGTGATGCTAGTAAATTATATCTTTGAAGATAAAATTACGCCTAGGATCTGATTTTTGTTGGGTGAATTATTCATTTGATTACTGGTGCGAGTGCTCTAAAGGTTGTGATTATTTCCAAGGTCTGTCACTCAATATTTGCTTAGCCTGAACATCTAAGGGTTTGGGCTCGAATGGTGCAGTGCTCAAACTTGAAATTTAGTAAAAGCTTCAAACTATTTTATAAATTTGGGACCTCTAGTATCGTGTAATTAATTCTTCGCAAAAAATGCAGTTGTGATCCCTAATTCGCTCTAATGAAAATTTATGCTTGCATGTTTACTTGACAATACTCGTATATGCTTGCATGTTTACTTGACAATACTCGTATATGCTTCATGTTTGCTTGACAATACTCGTATATGCTTGCATGTTTACTTGACAATACTCGTATATGCTTGCATGTTTACTTGACAATACTCGTATATGCTTGCATGTTTACTTGACAATACTCGTATATGCTTCATGTTTGCTTGACAATACTCGTATATGCTTGCATGTTTACTTGACAATACTCGTATATGCTTGCATGTTTACTTGACAATACTCGTATATGCTTCATATTTACTTGACAATACTCGTATATGCTTGCATGTTTACTTGACAATACTCGTATATGCTTGCATGTTTACTTGACAATACTCGTATATGCTTCATATTTACTTGACAATACTCGTATATGCTTCATATTTACTTGACAATACTCGTATATGCTTGCATGTTTACTTGACAATACTCGTATATGCTTCATGTTTGCTTGACAATACTCGTATATGCTTGCATGTTTACTTGACAATACTCGTATATGCTTCATGTTTACTTGACAATACTCGTATATGCTTGCATATTTGCTTGACAATACTCGTATATGCTTGCATGTTTACTTGACAATACTCGTATATGCTTCATGTTTACTTGACAATACTCGTATATGCTTCATGTTTACTTGACAATACTCGTATATGCTTGCATGTTTGCTTGACAATACTCGTATATGCTTGCATGTTTACCACAGAAAAAAAAAAAACACTCCATTGATTTTCGGAAGATGAAACGCCAAGCCCATGTCGGCGTACTCATTTCTACATATCGAAGGTGTAAATTGATTTATCCTTTCCCTTCCGTCGCTAAAGGTACCCCGCACTATATATCACACTTTTTGGGTGTTTAATTTTTTCAATGAGTCACTGCAAATCGTCGCTAGATTCAAAGTGGCATCGCCCTTTCAAACGTAAAACTCTTTCTTGCAAATCTAAATTTGTTTTCGGCGCTGAACATCATTTGCCATTGCTACGCTGTTCATGTTTTCGAATCCTTGCAAAAGTAAAGTCGTTTCTTTATCGTAGCCTCGCTGAACAAAGTCTTATTGGCGGCACCTCGTACTAATTAAGTTAATGTTTCCTATTCCTCCTCAAGGCGATGTTTAACCCATCTCTTAGCGGCGTTTTTAAGGAAAACAGAATTTTTGTCTATGAGGCCGACTGCTGCTGTGGCTGGGTCTGATGTTTTTTTTCTCGTTTTAGAGTTTTCTGACTGCGAATCGGTGCTGCCATGGAGTGAGGTCTACCACACTATAGCATGAGATCTACCTCTATAGCTATACTATGGCTTGATGTTAGGTTACTAATGGATATTACCCATCTCCATACATTCAATTCAGCGATAAGCACCTAATTTGTACATCTCAAACTGCACCTGGGTAGGCGATAGATTGCGGCAGACCTCACGCTGTGGTAGCACCTGCGTAAATTGATCTCTTCTTCAGAGCCTCAGTTTCCTTCTTGATTTAACTGAACGCCACCACGCCGGATGTTTTCTTCAGGTTGTAAATGACCGTCTTTGTAATCTGCAGTAACACATGTCACTGATATGCCTTGTGATAATAATGCGAGGGCTCGGTCATTTCCAGGTGCACTGAGTACTGACCCTTCAAATACGACGGATATGACTTTGAAGTTTGAGAGAAAGTGTAAAATGAAGCACTGCAGAGCAGCGTGCGGGTAATCCCGTCTCATATATCCTGCTCAAGCAACTCACGGAAATTTAATGGACTTAGAAAAGTGAAGGGGGAAGTGTTTTAGTTCACTGTCATTACGAGTGCCCACAATTTTTCCATGATGAGAAGGTAAATTTAGTCATAAAGTTATAAACTATTCTTGTAAAAATGTGCAACTTTATTTTTACAGACGCAGTAGATGCTTGTTGGTTCTGTTTTGAGATCATACATATGTTTGTGTTTTTGCAGGATTTGACAGATGCTGCTTATCAACGGAGGACTAATTGTTTCTTTATTTTATACTTACCAATGATCAAGTACAACAAATCATACAAGACTCAGTTTGAAATAATGGGGTTTCAAAATTCTTCAACGACCTTACGGATGCTTACGCAGACTTACTTCTGAAATAGAAATCCAGTTTTTTACGATCGCCAACCAAAACTACCGCGGGGGAATCCAAAACTGGCCCGTGTGTCTGGCAAGCCTGCTTTTACACTGACTGCAAGCGACAATTGGGCTCTATCATTAAAAAAAATACAAATAAAGGTATGCAAAATGCGTCCGAAAGTAAGACGTGGGAGGAGAGAGAGGGTAATGGAATGACTTAGTTCATTTTACCTAATTCAATACGGTCTTTCCAGCAACTTTTAAGCGTTGGGAGACGAGCATCTGAATTCGCACAAATTTTACTCTGTTAAACTGATTTATTTAGCTGTGGACTGAATATTTCAGTTGTTTAGCAAGCGAGTAAATTGAGTTGGCATGAGTTCAATTTCGCATTCCCTGGAAAAATTGTTAGGTTTGAACACGCTCAGTGGGGAAATTCGTTTTAAAAATTTTGAGAAATGAACCGTCGAAACAAAAGTTCAGTGATGTGGTTCTCTAAGACAGAAAAAGGGCACAGTAAGAAAGCTTTCTCTTCAAGCGTTTATTTCTTTTATATTTCACGAAACAAGTTACAAACACTGTAAACGAATAAATGCACTTCTAGATTTAAATGCAACTATGATATACGCAATGAAATTTGGTAGCATTGCAGCTCTCGTAGAAGTTTACCAGAAATAATTCAGAGTTTATGATCTGAAACAAGGAATTAAAATTTTCTCATGCGTGACAGATGTGGGTGGTATTCGTTTTTCGCAAAAATAAAGATAAATTTTCGAATGAGCTGAAACTGTACAACTGGATGAGCTAAATCAACAGTGCTTACAGTTCCAATGAAGATTTGTCTAACGGCAGAACCGCAAACCGTGTTGTCGATTTAATAGAACAATACGTAAAAATTTAGCTTTCTGAAAAATGTCAACGTAAACCGCGATCACACGTCAACGTAGAACGTGATGTGCGGGTAAAAACTTGAGCGCCAACAACGCAGTCTTTGTCGATGGGACATAATTGAAGAAAAAATGAGTGGTCTTTCAACTAAGAAATGGTAACGACAATCCAAAAATTTCATTTTGATGACATGTAATTCCAATTGCAAACAGGGAAGCGAATAAAGTACGATCTGAATTCGCTTTGTTTTGTAAATTTACGCAAATTCACGCGCAAATTATTTACGAAGCTCACTGATCATTCTCCACGTTTTATTGAAACGAGACGACTCAAATAATAATCAAATAGAAAAGATTTCACCATTTTTTTCTCGCTCTTCGTGTACTTTCTCATTTCCCACTATAATGGATGACTTGGAAAGGGTACATTTGGGAGTGGCTGCAGCCAAAATAGGTTCGTAATTCTAACTCGAAGAGAAGGTATATAAATGAAGCACCATTTGGATACGCTTCCGTGTTAGTTTTTACTCAACGTGGTTTTATTTTAATAGGTTGATGGCAATGCGATTGGAAAAAACCTTTTTGGAATGTTCGGAGAGACTTTAAATGCCGACGGAATTATTCTGGTTTTTCTGACGTGAGTCGTAGCGTGGTCATCAAATTTATGCTCTACGGGACGATTTTGATTCTCTGTGTTGATGTGTTTGCTGCTCAGCAAACGTGTGGCTTTATAAGTCTTATGCAAGTTATCTAGATGTTTGCGTTTGCTTAGGTAGGGATTCACTCTTCAAATACCGCTGTCGTAACTGACACTTCTAGCATACAACTATCGGCTGAGGACAAAACGACAAAAAATGGGCAGATCTTTTGTTGTGTGATAATTTTCAATCCCAGCTACTGCGGCTGCTCTCGTGGTGTATGAAAATCAGCATTTATGTAGTAGTGATATTAAAAATCTGTTAATCAATTCGTTCCAAAATTAACCTTCTAAGAAGCATTGAAAGTTACATCACAAACTCTTGGTATTTCGGTGTGTAAACTTGCAGCTCAGAGATAAAGTATGTGAGGTTAAGGACCTCAGAAATCTAGTAAAACTGCAAGAAATAAGGACAAAACAATTACGTGTACTTGAACTCGGTCCGTGGATCTTGGTCGAACCAAAACAGAGAGAAGGACAGTTGCTTTTGATGTTATATGTAGGCAATGAAAACTGTTTCTATTTGAGGGCACGCAAATTCTAAGTAAACGGAAGAATTTTCTTGGCAAGCCTAGCAAACTTTAACGAGGATAAACAACGTCACAGACGCCCGTAAAAGTTCTCGCAGTTTTGAAGTCGTACGCCGAAATGGCAGAAGTTACGGTGATGCTTTGTTGTCATTTATTTATATCACTTCTGAAGTTGTAACTTCCAGGCCGTTAATCCTCAGTCACCTCTACAGTGTCTCGGGCGACATTTTCATGCAACTTCGATCTATTTCCATCACCTGTTTGTTTGTTGGTGTGTTTCAATAGTTATCAGCAATGTGGAATTGCCCTTCAATCCGATCAAAGATAAACACGAAAATTAAAAAATTCGCTAAAGTTCATTTCCTAATGAAGTTTGTATAATTTTAAAGGTCCTATAATTTACGTTAAGGAATTGATTCACTCTGAAGATTCCTCTCTTTGCATTTAGACACCTATGTTGTTTGTACCGGCTTGAAAGTTATCGAGCCATGCTTAGGAGGTAAACTTTCTTGTGCTAATTAGACTTTGCCATGAGTCAGACAAGTTTCTTTATTTTCCGTGTAATAAATATCAATGTGCGAAATTCAAAGTTGTTACTACATTCTTTCATAATGCATTTCTGTGATTTCAATAAGAGGTCGTAGCTGCCTGGAAGCGTCTGTCGTAGGCTATAGAATAAAATAAATTGAATAAAAATGTAATGTTTGTACACTCTGGGTCCGTGACGAGACGAAATTTTCACGGTCAACGGTTACGGAAGCGACCTAAATGGACTGGCAATGCATATCAACACAGGCGCACTAGTAGTAATGAAATCAATGAACTGTAGTTCTTACAAGTAAAAAGGAATATTTTGCGTCGTAGCAATGGAAGAAAATATTGTAGAAATTTAGGTCTGATGCATAGGTAAATATTGAGGTTGCGCTAAATAATGCTAGGTGCTTCGAAATATTTCTCGTTTGGAAAAGTCAAGAATAATTTATGCATGCTTTCTTTGATGACTCACTTTTAGCTTCATCACAAATAAGGCTCGATTACAACCAAAATGGGCATCCTTCAGAGTTATTATTTTCCAACTTTTTACTGCATTATAGTCCATTGCTGTCCCGATCGCGCCATGTTTCACTTCGTTACAACTCAACGCTACTCATCTTTTCTCGTCATAGTTAACCTCTACTCCATCAGAAACGAGAGGGTTTGATGCTCATATTCGGAAATTAGCGACAAAAGTATTTGCCCGTCAATTATGAGTCGGATTTATAAGAAGCTCGATCTATTTATCTGAAATATGGTTTCGAAATGAAGCGAGTTAACTCTTTTTGCCCGACGGGATTTTTTCAGAATAAAGGTATCCCTCAAGCATAGGAAAATAATCTTTTCTTTCATAGTTAGTATGGCAACACTATAAATGAAACCAGAGCAGAAGAATCCTTCAAAGAAGAAACTTGAATGAAAAATTATCGCAAAATGAAACTGAAGTGAAAAAATCAATTGTAAATGAAACGTTTTCCCCTATTAACAAGCGGTGAAGGAGAGGTTAAACCTCTAGCAAATAACTGCAGCCAAATTCTTTAAACCATATTATGAAGATTACCAGCCGTAAGTTTTATTCACTCTTGCGGTTTGCACGATAGCGAGCACCAAAAATTACTCCTTTGAAATCATCGAGAAATCATAAGTACTTTCGTTGCAAGTGTTTATTATGCAAAGAGAATTACTTATGCAAAGAGAATTATGAAAGCATCTAGCACCCTTAAATATTAGTGATGAAATCTTCAAGGATTTTGGGATCTAGTTAGACCATCCGCAACATTTTAGCTAATAAACTATGCAACTTTTTCAAGTTGAGGTGTATAAGTTGTGATGCTGCAAATGCGATTGCTGGGTCCTAGCTAACATGGCGCAGCCTGCATGGTAGAACTATTAAGATCTTTACGCCCTGGCGTGACGAATTCGTCCCGCAATAAATACAAGCTTCTCATATACCAAAGTGCCAGAAAATCTAGCAAACGAATGTGACCACTTAGGTATATGTTCTCTCCAAGCAGAGTTCATGCAGTGTTGCGTCAGTTTTGCGTGCGATACTTAAGTTATTAATACTTTGACTGCAACTTGCGCCACCGGTTGCCTCGGATCGAGATTTTCATTATGTTGCTGACCTACCAGTAGCCACTAACTCAATTTTCGCAAATCATAAAAAATAAAAAATAATGAAGGCATCTACGGATGCTTTAAATACGCAAATACATAGTCAAAGCTTAACGAATGCACGATCCAGTTAATGTGCGATCTTTTTAGAATTGCTAACTACAATTGACTTTGAATTGAGTTTAATATTGTACTTTAGTACAACCAATTGAGATCAAAGTGCTAAACAAACTTGATGTTTGTGCGACGTGTGGTCCACAATACTCTTACAGGCCCTGCAAAGAATTTACGGCGCGTCAATCGTCCCCCTCCCGTTGTTACCACAGAGCTGATTTCGTCTCAAGTTCTAGTCTACAAATTTTGCTTCTCATTTCAGCGAAACCTACTCGTATTTTGTTATCAGCGAGGCGTTGTTTTTTTTTGCATTAGTTAAATGCAAAATATCGTCATGAATTTATTTTACAGAAAAACAGTTCATCAAAGAACGTGCGGCTGATGGAGACGAAGGTATGGATGGAATCTAAATTTTGGGTGAAAAAAGTGACAACTTTTTTTTTCTCCATTTACAATCTGCATAAATATATGGGGACATTTGAAAGTAAACCTATGTAGACGCCATACATACATACATTCCATGCTCTCGTCATTGAAGTTCATCTTCAATGCATTTCATTACTTTGTCTTCCAACACGACGGAATCAAAACGCTTCGTAGACACAGCAACTGCTTTTTAATTTCTGTGGGGATGAACCACGTAGTCTCGATGAAACGATTTCCAATGCTGATGATGTGGGAAAGCGAATCTAAGGCCGTTGTGTCGTCCGAAGCAGCGCCTTTTATATATTCTCTCCCACTTCAACGAGCCTGGAAGGCTTGAGAGGGCTTTGAGATCACCAAGAGTGTCTATGGTTCGACTCTGAAGTCCAGGGAACTACAGAATCGTAGGTATACGTGGGCTAAAACTTCTACTATTCAGTTAGAATAGCTAAAAATTGACACTTAATTCCGAAACAAAGTTGATTTTAAGCAGGTTTAAGTTTTTCATGCTATCCTAGCTATAACTCAGAGGATAAAGCCAAAGATTACATCCGTCAGCCATGGGTTGAAAGACCTGTTGCCACGACCTCCGCCCTTCAGTACTTAAGCTTTCAAAAGCTTCGTGAGCTGATGTGACACGGATGTCTTCTCTTGCTTGTGTCAGGAATGGAATGTTCTGACTGCTGCATGTAGTGCGGACAACTCTGCACACGGCGGAGAAATAAAATGTAAGTTGAAAAACAAACTCTCGATAACCTGAACAAACTCTCGATAATCTGAACAAACTCAGAGGGAGCAGCTAAATAAACTAGGCCCTGGAGGATGACCTACGAATGTCGACTTATCCATAATTGGAACTTAGTATTTCTTTGGAGGAAAGATATGATTACTTGACAAAGAATTTAACTTGACTCGTTGGCCTTAACAAAATGTCTCGGTCCCCTCGGCTTTTGCAGCTTCGCATTTATGGGAATTAGCACTCCCAGGGGGAAATGTGTGATTCCTAGCTGAGAAATAGGTAAACCTTCTCTTCTGGTGGACTAGAACAAGAATAGCTTGTTTGTTTTGTAAAGGACCATCTTTTTCGGTTCACTGATGTCCGGATTTTTAGCACTTATTACTATCTTCAACTTTTATCTTATTTCACAAATTTTCTTCGTAACATTTTGTTTATATGCGCAGGGATTTCGTGTGTGAGCACATCTTGCGCATAAATTCTACGTTCCCCAAATTCCATACTAAACGATGCATTCATTCTTCCTTCCTTTGGAAACACCTTTATTGTGGTTAGAGAGGCATAAATGAGCTCATAATTTAATGAGTAACAACTTAGTGTGAGAGTAAACTAGGCTTTTCAAAATTTATTTTGAATTTCTTAATCTTCTGCTAATGATTACAATTGTTGCTTCTATGAGGGCTAGCATTCCCACGCGGAAGATGTGAGGTCCCAAAATGAAAATGAAGTAGATTGTAGAAAATGCGTAGATTTCTCGTTCCCTTAATTAATTCAATGCAAAATGGCGCCTCCTCCTTTGCTCTTGGGGACTACTTTATTGCGGTTGGGAAAGCCTCACGGTGACTTGAAGCATTAGTAAATTTATGAGGTTAAAGTTAACATTTATTGCCAAATTGTATTCAGCATTTTAGGAATTGCTTTAAGCCTTTTTTCCCGAAATGATCGATATGCGTTTGGTAACGAAGTCTGTTCAGTGTTATAAAAATTTTATTAACTATAAACTCTTTGAGCTCTAAATTCAAATTTTATTCCCTGCTATATAAACTCGATAAACTCTAGACTCTATCAACTCTAAATAGGAACTTTATTCCCTGTTATATAAGCTTTATAAACTCTAAACTCTATCAACTCTAAATAGGAACTTTATTCCCTGTTATATAAGCTTTATAAACTCTAGACGGCTTAAGTCTTAAGTTATAATATCGATTATAACTATAATTTGATGCTGATTCCGAATATGCAATTTGTTTTGACCGCTCTCGATTTTTTCGATTTTTTTATTTTTTTTTGGAAAGGCGGCTAGCAACAACTGAGGTGGTGCCCAAAGAATGCCATGTCCGTACAGGTTGGGTGGAACCCGGCCCTATCCGGAACTTAGGTCTTCAAGGCACGGTCTAACCATGTTGGGTCGAGAATGGCAGAGTTCGGATCATGAGGTGGTGCAGGCCAAAGTATGCCAAGTCCGACCAGGTTGGGTCGAGAATGACAGAGTTCGGATCATGAGGTGGTGCAAGCCAAAGTATGCCAAGTCCGACCAGGTTGGGTCGAGAATGGCAGAGTTCGGATCATGAGGTGGTGCAGGCCAAAAAAAACATTAAAAATGTATAAAAATTTAAAATTCAAGAAAATCACAAAAAATCGAAAAAATCGAGAGCGGTCAAACCAAATTGCAGATTCGGAATCAGCATCAAATTCCAGTTATAATCAATATTTTCATTCTCGCTGAGCGGCTTCGCCGCTCAGCGAGACTTGTTCCCTCTAGACTCTATCAACTCTAAATAGGAACTTTATTCCCTGTTATATAAGCTTTATAAACTCTAGACTCTATCAACTCTAAATAGGAACTTTATTCCCTGTTATATAAGCTTTAAAGACTCTAGACTCTATCAACTCTAAATAGGAACTTTATTCCCTGTTATATAAGCTTTATAAACTCTAGACTCTATCAACTCTAAATAGGAACTTTATTCCCTGTTATATAAGCTTTATAAACTCTAGACTCTATCAACTCTTAAGAGGAACTTTATTCCCTGTTATATAAGCTTTATAAACTCTAGACTCTATCAACTCTTAAGAGGAACTTTATTCCCTGTTATATAAGCTTTATAAACTCTAGACTCTATCAACTCTAAATAGGAACTTTATTCCCTGTTATATAAGCTTTATAAACTCTAGACTCTATCAACTCTTAAGAGGAACTTTATTCCCTGTTATATAAGCTTTATAAACTCTAGACTCTATCAACTCTAAATAGGAACTTTATTCCCTGTTATATAAGCTTTATAAACTCTAGACTCTATCAACTCTTAAGAGGAACTTTATTCCCTGTTATATAAGCTTTATAAACTCTAGACTCTATCAACTCTAAATAGGAACTTTATTCCCTGTTAAATAAGCTTTATAAACTCTAGACTCTATCAACTCTAAATAGGAACTTTATTCCCTGTTATATAAGCTTTATAAACTCTAGACTCTATCAACTCTAAATAGGAACTTTATTCCCTGTTATATAAGCTTTATAAACTCTAGACTCTATCAACTCTTAAGAGGAACTTCATTCCCTGTTATATAAGCTTTATAAACTCTAGACTCTATAAGCTTGAGTTCAAACCCCATTCCGTGTTCTATTCCCAATAATTTCTCTTTGCCATATTTCTTATACTGTTGGAATAACAGCATAATGCTAAAATTAGTATTGAATTTTTAGTACTAGTATAATGGTATCAAATCCGTACGAAATTCATACGTCTGCGATTACATCAAAGAATAAATGTAAGAAGTTCACGCTAAGTAACCGCATTCATTGAAGGAAATTAAACATTTCGAAAGGCGAAGAAATTTTTTTCCCAAATAGTCGCCGTCTTCTCAGCTTCTGGCATTTGAAGGCTCAGTATTAGGGAAACATTCAATCCGGAATTTTTCAAATACCAGTGCCAAAGAAGTGCAAACTTCTTCATCAGTGTCCAAAAAGCGCGAATTCCTCGAATGCAACTGCCGTTTGTGTGTTTCTTCAATTATATAAGTTAAATTCTTATTTGAAAACCATGAGCCCTGGGGTTTTAAGCCGTATTTTTTTGGTTATACGTTCTCTTCTTGCTTTTCAACTGCTATTAACTCTATACCTTCATAGCCTTGATGATGCTGTAATTTAGCAGAGCTAAGAGAGTATTTGTTTATGTATTTTAAATGCCATCATTCATGCTATATCCTTCATATTTTTAATTTTGACTTCGCTATGTTAAATGTGGCCCCTTCACGTCTACTATAATCGAAAAGATTTATGAATTGTTTAACTGTTATTTTAAAAAAATTATTCGTCTCAGAATTAAAGACTCAAAAGGATTTAGCAAGTACGTACGGTATTGTCAAACTATAATTTATTTTTCTTGAATAATACACTTCTCGCTTTAATTTTTGGTACTAACCGAATAAACATTACTTAAATGTATAAGGCAATCTAGGATCGACTAATACAAAAAGATAGAAAAAAACTACATCACATATGTGAAACACTTCTCCTGACATTTATCATTTTTTCCTACGATGCTACCCATGGATACTCGAGGCAGAAATTTTAACACAGGTAACTGCCTCTACAGCAACATCTTTTCAGGAGCGAAGCGTTGGCAGTAACTCAGAAGCATGATCTTACGTGAAGCAAAAGCGAGATTTCCCTCATATTTACAGAGCTCCAGGGCGTCGCCCACCATTGTACGTACGGAAGGGCAGGAAAAGAACGGTATTTCTCAAGTGGCTGTCGCGTGCAATAAGGCAACGCAGGGCGCGATGTGTTGAGCGTTTCAACTTATCAGGTCATGAGCGGAAATGGCAGAAGTTCAAGTGACGACGTACGAATATTTGTTTAGATCATTCCAAAAGTTTGCTCCTTTAAGCCATGAATTCAGAATGGGCACCGAGAAAAGAAACCGTCTCTGGGATAGCAGTCGGCCTCTTTTATCCTTTTTTGTTTTAATAAATGCAAGCTGGGCATTGTTCTCGGAACAACGGCTTGCTTATAAATGAACGGAATGAATGGCGTGGATTGCAAGGAAGTTTCAATGAGCTTAAGATGCTGGTTGTATTTTTCAGGGCAGAATGTTGTTGTTTTGAAGTCGCTATTTAGCTAAAACACTATTGAACCAGAATATTGGGATCTGCTGGGAAGCAATATAAGTACTAACGAATGCAATTAAGTCCAGTTAAAATATATTTATTTTGTATTGGGCTGAAATAAAGCGTAGTAAAATAATATAATATGATATATTCTGCCTTTATATTTGACTTAAATATAGCGGAGCAAAAATGCTCTGAATATAAACAGAGATCACTGTACGCACGCAAATACTATAGGTGCATGCAACACAACGTCTGAGTCTGAGCAAAGAAAATTGTAAATGGCCCTGATCGATGCAGGTCGTATGTTCACACGTTGGTCGCGATGTGCGCGCAGGTGTACACGGAGGGGATTTTCATACTGCTGCTGACCGACCAGTAGTCACAAATTCAATTTTTATAAATTCTTATTCAAAGCCAAGTGAAGGCGCGATCCAGTTAACGTTTGCTATTTTCAAAATTGCTCACTACAATTGACTTCAAATTTAAATTGAATATTTAACTTCAGTTCAAAACAGTTAAAACAGTTTATCCCATCGCAGTACACGTGTTAAGTAATTATCACTACGTTTCTACAATTTTATAGAAGTTGAACAGCAGAGATTCTTGTTAAAGCGTACATTCACGTTAGGTAAAATCTATCAAAGTGTCACGCGTTTCCTCTCATGGAATTTTTGCTGCCAGAACCAAACCTAATCATTTCCAGCAATCATTTTAGAAATCATTTCCAGCAATCACTTTCAGCAATCGCGTCGTTAACTATTCATGCAATTGCCAAAGAAAATCTTTTCACCGAACTGACACGATTTTCCCGACCTTCAGATGTGCGTTCGATGATTAAGATTAAAAAATTCGCAGTGGTAATCTACGTATAGTTATTGATTAAAGGGAAAAGTACCGTTGAAGTCATCAGGTGATATAGAAATGCCGATGAAGGCAGCAATCAAGGAAACTAATTTGTGCAGGAGAGTCAGCGAGCTTGGAGGGGTGGGGAAAGTGTGTATGGCATATCACGTTGCAAAGAGCTAAAAATATTGGCTTAGTGTGTACATTGCAGAAAATACCCACGTAAATCATCGTTTACTGTCAGAAAATCATCTGAAGAAGTTTAATGCTGCATCAAAGCATCAATTCAGATCATGCTCAGTACTAGACGGCGAGAAATGGCCGTTAAGTGTGCCAAGATCACAGACGTGAGCCTCGTATTAGCCTCTAAGTTCACTCGAAAAGTACCTCAAGCCTTTGACTGACTCCATCATCCAGGTGAAAGTTAACAAATGCGCACAAAGAACATAAACGAAACGTTTCCTGAGTTCAGATGCGTTAAGCGCCTTCAAATATACACTTGGGCCTCAACGTTGTCTTTTGAAGGCATAAAGTCTGGTGTCCATCGACCGCGTAGCGCCTGAAACGAGCCTTGTCGAGTTTTTAATGCCGACCATAAGCCCCCGCTCGCCTCTTATATCCTGGCGCGACGGCTTACTCAAAATAAAACAAACTATAAAGCTCCGTCGAGTGTATACGTGCGAGTCGTAGGAGACGTATGGGCCGAAACGCCATGGTTTCTAGTTAGACAAACGTGGGGTACGACTGAAACTTTCTCAAGTCGTTGACGCGCTGCGATATTTCGTAGCCTATTTACAGCTTTGCTTCATTGACACGCTGCGCTAATTCGTAGCCTATTTAAAGAGTGCGCTTCAATGCGCAGATCAAACTCGTCATCGCAGAGTGCAAGCATTACTACGAGGTGTAATTAAATTATCTGAACGAAGCGTAATTAGACAAATTTACGACGATGAGAAAAATAAATTCTACAAAATTAACTTATTTTATTTTACCAGATTCGCCTGGCCGTATTACAAGGAATTCTTCATGCACAGTTTCAAAGCAAAACACAGCGGCAAGTTTGAAGGGAGAATACGTTATCAAAGTATCCTTGCTTGAGTCTTCTCTTGGAGTATGAGCAATGTTACTTATTCATCTCAACAGACATATCATGCAGGTACCGGGCGCTGATATCTTGTCATTCATTGCACCATGAGTCCTTCATCATACATTTAATCCTTCATGTGAATTCTTTACTCCTTTACATTGGTTCTTTAGTCTATCATATTAATTCTTTAGTCCTTCATATTGATTTTTACTACATCAGTTTATTCTTTACTTCATCATGTTGTTTGGTACTTTCGTTGCAACAATCACACGCAACATCACTTCCAACATGAATTGCAAAATGACTTCCAACATCCCTTCCAACGTCCATTCCAACATATATTCCTAAATCCATTCCTACATACATTCCTAAATCCATTCCAACATCCATTCCAACATCCCTTCCTACATCCCTTCCAAACATCCCTTCCAACATCCCTTCCTACATCCCTTCCAACATCCCTTCCAACATCCCTTCCAACATCCCTTCCAACATCCCTTCCAACATCCCTTCCAACATACCTTCCAACATACCTTCCAACATCCATTCCAGTATCATTTACAACATCCCTTCAAACACCACTTCCAACATCCCTTCCAACATCCCTTCCAACATCCCTTCCAACATCCCTTCCAACATTCATTCCAGTATCATTTACAACATCCCTTCAAACACCACTTCCAACATCCCCTCCAACATCCCTTCCAACATCCCTTCCAACATCCCTTCCAACATCCCTTCCAACATCCCTTCCAACATCCCTTCCAACATCCCTTCCAACACCACTTCCAACATCCCCTCCAACATCCCTTCCAACATCCCTTCCAACATCCCTTCCAACATCCCTTCCAACATCCTTTCCAACATCCCTTCCAACATCCCTTCCAACATCCCTTCCAACATCCCTTCCAACATCCCTTCCAACATCCCTTCCAGTATCATTTACAACATCCCTTCAAACACCACTTCCAACATCCCTTCCAACATCCCTTCCAACATCCTTTCCAACATCCCTTCCAACATCCCTTCAAACATCCCTTCCAACATCCCTTCCAACATCCCTTCCAACATCCCAGTATCATTTACAACATCCCTTCAAACACCACTTCCAACATAACTTCCAGTATGACTTGCAAAGTCCAACATCCTTCACACACAATTGAGGAGCAATGTATATACGATGTCGTCTAAAGACGACGTTGGCGGGACTGATGAATATCCAATAATTAGTGCTGAAGTCTGGCTCGTAAGTCCAAAAAATGGCATGTTATTTTTCGCAGACTTCGTCGTAGACTTGTGACAAACTATCAATTATAATCTATGATAAACTATGAAGTTCTATGAATGGTACATCAAACATCTTAAGCAGAGGTGCTGTTTTTTCTGAACAAAAAACATATATCCGAGAGTTTCTTGCTGTCCGAAGTGATCAATTCCTCCCTGCTGCACAACGGTGCGCAGTGTGGTACGTAGAGCAGTTGTGTCTACAGAGACGGTGCGCAGTGTGGTGTGTTGTGCAGTTGTGTCTACAGAGACGGTGTACAGTGTAGTATGTGGTGCACTTGTGCAAGCATAAGGTACAGTGTACAGTGCACACAACCTCTTGTGCAATTGTCAGCCTAGGGTACGGTGCACAAAGGGGTATGTGGAGCAGTTGTATCTTAATTTTTTATCTTCTTCAATAATTCGGTCATTGATGGAGGCCCGAATAGCATGAGAGTACGAGTATAATAGCTTCACAATGTGATTTAAATATTTGCTCTGTTCAGTGTAGAGAACTTATCTTCACGCATACGATAAATACTCCAGATACAAATATAACTAATGTCAATAATTCAGGTAAATGTTCGTGGATTGCTAAGATAAACTGTTCAAATTTATTCTCCACGCTCAAGCGTGCAGAATAAATCTGAACAATTTACTTGCGCTAACATCTGGGACGTGGGTGGCAGGACGTGACGTCACGGAGAAAAACTGGTGAGGAATTTCTGAAGTATTTTTTTACAGTACAACCGGCTCCAATCAGCGCAGTTCTGATGATAGGTGAATAGTTTCTTGTCGTCAGGCCGCCTTTAATGCTAGAAAAACATGGCTAAAAATAATCATGAAAGCTGCGACCTTGCATGGCGCTTTAAAATCATTAGTTAATTAAAGTTATAATTCAGTTCAAATATCATTGAGGAAAAAATAGACCGGTGTGCTAGTCATGCATTCATAAAAAGGTGTTCAAAAAATGCTGTTAAAGGCCAGAAGGAAAGCTGTCATAATAAAATAATGCGTACAAAACACAAGGCAGTGGTTCAAACGCCAAGAAGGTATCCCCCCAAAAATAGGAAAAAGCAGACGAAAAAATGCCAGTAAGTTTGCCAAAATTGGTAAGGATTTTCGGGGGGAAAAATTTCAAAGATACGATGAAATTCTATTATAATTTGCGTAACACCTTCGTGTGATTCGACTACATTTATGCATTATTTTTGTAGTACATGTAATCAATTTGTTTACCGCCAATCAAATATTTGTTTATGCTGCGCAAAACCGTAAAAACAATTTATTTTCATGGCTCAGGAAAAGCGGATTTAATTAGCAATTGCTCTGAAAGTGTCATCTTTGAAGATTCCTATCATGCTCTGTTTTACTACATTGTATTAAAGTTTTTTGATTTGAATACATGACAAAAGTTTTTATATGAAGGCTTACTTAGGTTCCAGCCATGGTTAATTCAAATTACAAACGTCTTATATTGTGTTTTGTTTACGTCATGAATTTTTTATCCACTCGGTTTACTATTTCGTATCATGATACAACGTCAACAATAGACTAATTATTTTATAGAGGGTCTGTAGTGAGAAAGCGGGTCTGTGGTGATAAAGCGGGTCTGTGGTGATAAAGCGGGTCTGTGGTGATAAAGCGGGTCTGTGGTGATAAAGCGGGTCTGTGGTGACAAAGCGGGTCTATAGTGATAAAGCGGGTCTGTAGTGAGAAAGCGGGTCTGTGGTGATAAAGCGGGTCTGTGGTGATAAAGCGGGTCTGTAGTGATAAAGCGGGTCTGTGGTGATAAAGCGGGTCTGTGGTGATAAAGCGGGTCTGTGGTGATAAAGCGGGTCTGTGGTGATAAAGCGGGCCTGTGGTGATAAAGCGGGTCTGTGGTGATAAAGCGGGTCTGTGGTGATAAAGCGGGTCTGTGGTGATAACGCGGGTCTGTGGTGATAAAGCGGGTCTGTGGTGATAAAGCGGGTCTGTGGTGATAAAGCAGGTCTGTGGTGATAAAGCGGGTCTGTGGTGATAAAGCGGGTCTGTAGTGATAAAGCGGGTCTGTGGTGATAAAGCGGGTCTGTGGTGATAAAGCGGGTCTGTGTTGAAAAAGCGGGTCTGTGGTGATAAAGCGGGTCTGTGGTGATAAAGCGGGTCTGTGGTGATAAAGCGGGTCTGTGGTGATGCGTATTTGTCAGCAATCCAAAGCGAGACATCGGAAATCTTGTTTCGAATGGGTGAGGCATAAAAAATTCTGTACTGATCACTCTAGCACCGCCCTAAAGCGAAAATAAAAATTGAAGTAAACTGACAGGGTGAGAACTGTAATAAAGTCTTGGCTAGTGCTACTATTTACATTGTAGTTATATACGAGCGGTCTTAGCGTTTATCGTCATCCTTAAATTATGCGGATTTGGACTTAACGTTTTTATTGACAATTTTTTAATGTTCCCTGATATCTAAATCATTTCTTCGAACGTAAGACGATTTGGAAACTGAAAAACCATTATTAACTTCCCTGGAAGATAAATTCAATAGCGACTACTTGGGATTTCTGAAATTTCATTTTGCTCTGACAGGCGTTTTGTAGTGAAGTTTTACAGTATTAACAAAAACTAAGGAAAGCGTTTTCCATTATGCGTAATATTTTATTCGGGTTCTTGTCGACCTGTTCGGAACTTGTTGATTATATAACGTGCGGCAGGAAATTGAATGTAATGCGTTGAATTGATTATGTGCCGGCTGTGACGAGGTGTAGGTAGCGAACATCGAGGGATCCCTTTGATCACTCTGGATCGTAATGCGTTAATCAAACAAAACCATGTAGTCTATCAAGGGAATCATTCAAGGGAAAGAGCTCTTTCAGCTTCAACTGATTTTTCAACACAGTATGATTTTATTTTAAAACAAACAATTTGGGCGACTAAAAACGGAAGTGTTAAAGTACTTGAATACAAAACATATTCATAACTAGCTAGGAAAACTAGCTGATACTCTGTGCTTCATTTAGTTCAAATTCATCACGTGCTAACGTAGGAAGAAATTCATTCGAGAATTTTTTTATTTAAACACCGTCAATCGTTAAAAATTCATTATCTCTGTAGTCTATAAAAACGACGTTTTGATGTACGAGCATCATCTTCAAGCTGAAAATATACAGATTTTTTTTACACATCGAAATTTTAATTTTTCATGCATTTTAACGACTGGCTGTGTTTCAATAAGGAAATCTTGAGTGAATTTCTTCTAACTTCAACACCTTCACCGCGCATTGGGTCATATGTGTCCCAACAGGTAAATTGTTCATTCAAGTACCGGTGAAAACGGATAGTAATTTCATCTATTTTGCGACCTTTTTAAAAAAATAATTGTTAGCACGCGAGGTGATATATCGTCCAATTATATTTGGCTAATCGTTTTATAATAATGATTAATTATATTATCTAATTACCGTCTAATTATATTGTTTAGGATAAATGAAAATGTATTCGAACAGTTAAATCGATTTTCCCATTTTCCTCCTTACAACTTAACCAAACCAACCGTTCACAACCACGGAAACGCGATGAACGTATTAACTCTTGATGGACTAGGAACTATTTAGTAATGTTGAAAAGTTGTAAAAGAAATTATCTCATACTTTGTCGTCCCGCAGATGAAACAATGAGCTGTTAACAGACTTATTGAACTAAACAGACTTGTTTTTAAATTTGCCATTTTGAAATAGTTTATTTTTTCTTTGTACCTTTTCAGAGTTCTTACCACTGATGAAAACCTGTGGCTGAAACGTTTGAAATTAGGTTTTACTTGAATCTAAACCTCAATTTATTATAAGGTTGAAGTAGCTTATCTTGCTCTTTCATTTTTACTAAACAAACTTTAAAAATATTGGACGGCTTTCGTTTACCACACTCTCATGTCGCAGGTAAGTCACTGATATTTCAGAGAGCCGTCGCAACTGTGTGGAGTTTAAGGTTGGTTTTGGTGCAGCGGGCGGGCAAACATCGCTGTTTGCAGAGCGGTGAGAGCTGCTGCAGCACCCGTGCCGCCGGACTCCCCAGGGCAACCGAAAATACTAACCCTGAGCAGGGCTGTCAGACTGTTTTTTCTTGCTAATGTTCGCCTGTTTGACCATTATCGAATAGAATTAGGTCTTACAAATCATATTTGAGAGTTGGAGCGTGTTCACAAAAATTCAATATCAGTGCTGTTTGACTGTTTGCCAATGTTCGACTGTTTGGCCATTATCGAATAGAATTAGGTCTTAGAGATCATTTTCGAAAATTGGAGCATGTTCACAAAAATTACAAAAAAAAACAGGGGCTTCAGACTTTTTTCTGGCTAATGTGTTCTAGTTTAACTATCATCAAATACAATTTGGCCTTAGAGATCCAATTGGAGAATTAGAACACGTACATAAGAAAATTAGCGATCCAGTTGAAGGATATTCATCGAAAAGAAGTTCTATTTGCTAACCTTGACAGTGCCTAGTAGCATCAGAGGTCTGTCAAGCGTAATTTTGCACCAGTCGTCTTTGCATAATGACTTATTGATTCAGTTGGAAATATTGTCATCACCTAAAGCGACCAGCTTACTCTCATAATGACATAGAATATATCGCTTCAAAGTGTAGCGAAGCTCATAAGTTATGAAAAAAATTTGGTACATACACTCATGATACAGGTAGCTGATTTAGAGCACCGATTCTACTGGCTTATGCAAGAGCTAAGAAACGTTTGCTTGTTCTATTGTTTTTTCATCATACTTGCAAAATAGTTGCATGTGTGACTGTGTTAGGAAAGTTGATTGGGTGAAACTGTGAAGCTATTTCTTAAAACACTTTGTCAGCACTTCATTCGTGCCATGCTTCGAAACCATGGGAATATTTTAAAAACATGACCGTGCGCAATCTTACCTAATAATACCCCAGGTGTCTTCTTTCATTGATATGTTTTTTGGTGTCCGCTTCTTCCATCTCTTTCTCACGCTCATGGGGATGCTTAATAACCGTATCTGTAATTCGAGTTTCAGTGCACAACTACTGGTGTCCATTAAAAAAAGTTGCCGATTTAAAAATAATGTAGTTTATAGAATATTAGTGTTAAAAAGCTGAAATAGATTTCGTTGAAAAGAGCAAAATTAAAAATTGTATTTTATTAAGGATTCAACATTCTACATGACCACCACCACCACACTCAATACACCGCAATACGAACAAAAAAAAATTGCTATCACATTCTGTAAAGTATTACCATTAATGGACGCAATCACTTCTCCCAAACACTAGAACTGCGTCATAATTGCTATGGACCACGGTAGAGGAAACAAGGTAGAGTCATTTCTATGAAGGGAAATACACCTCCTCTTGTTTGGCTAGCCTATAGAACGGCTTTATTTCAAACAAACTTAATGGCGTCTCCATTGCGACATGTTAGGCAAATAGTGGTGCAAGATTTAGGGTTAGCAGTGTGGTCAGATGCAATACGAGCGCTGCTATTGGTTCGTTGCCGTGACGTCAGCATTGCCACACTGTCTTCGAAATAAAGACTAGTTAGATCCTACCTTGTATTTTCTACCGTGTTATGGACGCAATGAATAGAAGGCAGTACTCGTGTTCCATATCTTGCTTGAGATCGGTAAATTGTAGTGATCACGGATCCGTGTTTAATAATATCTTTTACTATAAATTTTCGGTGTTTGACGGGTAATTGTGCCATTCATGGGGCTAAAATATCACAAATGAAGTGAAGTTCTAAAGTTGTATTTATACTATAACATCGTATGTATTACACAAAAAAATTAAATCTTGCTCTTTTGAGTGAACCTATTTCAGCTTTCTGGCACTAATACAGAGTTTACAAACTACAGCGTTTTCAAGTCGGCCACTTTTTTAGCGGATACCCTGTGCACGAATATTTTTATTCCGGGTACTATTAGGATTTCTATATTTATTTGCCATCCAGATCTGAAAAATTTATTCAAGGAAAACATCGAATCCCGTCATTTTTGACGAGCCGTGTCCACTAGTTGTTGATGCCGTGCGTTGCACGATAGCAATGAAGTATTGAAAATCTCAGAACATTATGTTTCGAAAGCGGAGGTAATATAATGCTGAATGAGAAAACATAATTTTATTACTCAGAGTCGAATCAAAAAGCGTTTTATTCTTACTGAAATCATTAAGTTAACTTGGTCAATTGTGAGCATGAAAGGAAGTACAAATGAATTTTCTCCTTCATCAGCTAGTATATATCTGAGCTATTAGACTGTTTAAAATTTAATAATAAAAGGCTTTAATTTAATGGAAAAAGTAGAGTAGCGAGCGAAAATACGGTCCATTTAATTTATTTCTTCATTTCAGACTAGCGCAATATAGAGGTCAAATACCCAAGCATCCTCTGGTGAATAACGTTTTAGAATATTCGAAGTCGAAATGCCGTTATGTTTTTCGAAATGTTACAGAAAATACAATTCGCTCGATCAAAAACATTTAAGAAACTTTAAATCGACGTAGGAGTCTTTTCAACGTCTCCAGTCGAGTTTGTGATGCAGTGATTTATTCTTCATGATTTGTTTTAAATTTTTTAGCCTACATATCGCTTGGCAAGGATGAGCTCGTAGTTCAAAAAAAAAATGTCAGTATTTCACTTGCAAGATTGTGCTCTTCTAACTTTAAATTGACTCTTTGAATAGGCAAGCATGAAGGTTTTGCATAAAATATGAAAGAAATTTAAGTGACTCATCACTTTTCTAACGTTCTTAAAGCTCGGCAGCGAGGAAATCAGCTCTGAATTTGCGCGACCTCTGTAAAATGCTGCTGCTTCTTCGTACCTTTGTGGTGATCATGTCACGGGATTTCCTAATAAAATGAAAAGATGAAAATTAATTACTTTGAAATTTCTCTGTCATGAAAGGTCGGAGGAACTTTATATAGCTGGATCACGTCGGAAGGCGCGGAGCTTTATATAGCTGTATCCCGTCGGAAGGCGCGGAGCTTTATATAGCTGTATCCCGTCGGAAGGCGCGGAGCTTTATATAGCTGTATCCCGTCGGAAGGCGCGGAGCTTTATATAGCTGTATCCCGTCGGAACGCGCGGAGCTTTATATAGCTGTATCCCGTCGGAAGGCGCGGAGCTTTATATAGCTGTATCCCGTCGGAAGGCGCGGAGCTTTATATAGCTGTATCCCGTCGGAAGGCGCGGAGCTTTATATAGCTGTATCCCGTCGGAAGGCGCGGAGCTTTATATAGCTGTATCCCGTCAGAAGGCGCGGAGCTTTATATAGCTGTATCCCGTCGGAAGGCGCGGAGCTTTATATAGCTGTATCCCGTCGGAAGGCGCGGAGCTTTATATAGCTGGATCACGGCGGAAGGCGCGGAGCTTCATATAGCTGTATCCCGTCGGAACGCGCGGAGCTTTATATAGCTGTATCCCGTCGGAAGGCGTGGAGCTTTATATAGCTGTATCCCGTCGGAAGGCGCGGAGCTTTATATAGCTGTATCCCGTCGGAAGGCGCGGAGCTTTATATAGCTGTATCCCGTCGGAAGGCGCGGAGCTTTATATAGCTGTATCCCGTCGGAAGGCGCGGAGCTTTATATAGCTGTATCCCGTCGGAAGGCGCGGAGCTTTATATAGCTGGATCACGTCGGAAGGCGCGGAGCTTTATATAGCTGTATCCCGTCGGAACGCGCGGAGCTTTATATAGCTGTATCCCGTCGGAAGGCGCGGAGCTTTATATAGCTGTATCCCGTCGGAAGGCGCGGAGCTTTATATAGCTGTATCCCGTCGGAAGGCGCGGAGCTTTATATAGCTGTATCCCGTCGGAAGGCGCGGAGCTTTATATGGCTGGATCACGTCGGAACGCGCGGACCTTTATATAGCTGGATCACGTCGGAAGGCGCGGAGCTTTATATAGCTGTATCCCGTCGGAAGGCGCGGAGCTTTATATAGCTGGATCACGTCGGAACGCGCGGAGCTTTATATAGCTGTATCCCGTCGGAAGGCGCGGAGCTTTATATAGCTGTATCCCGTCGGAAGGCGCGGAGCTTTATATAGCTGTATCCCGTCGGAAGGCGCGGAACTTTATATAGCTGTATCCCGTCGGAAGGCGCGGAGCTTTATATAGCTGTATCCCGTCGGAAGGCGCGGAGCTTTATATAGCTGTATCCCGTCGGAAGGCGCGGAGCTTTATATAGCTGTATCCCGTCGGAACGCGCGGAGCTTTATATAGCTGTATCCCGTCGGAAGGCGCAGAGCTTTATATAGCTGGATCCCGTCGGAAGGCGCGGAGCTTTATATAGCTGTATCCCGTCGGAAGGCGCGGAGCTTTATATAGCTGTATCCCGTCGGAAGGCGCGGAGCTTTATATAGCTGGATCACGTCGGAAGGCGCGGAGCTTTATATAGCTGTATCCCGTCGGAAGGCGCGGAGCTTTATATAGCTGTATCCCGTCGGAAGGCGCGGAGCTTTATATAGCTGTATCCCGTCGGAACGCGCGGAGCTTTATACAGCTGTATCCCGTCGGAAGGCGCGGAGCTTTATATAGCTGTATCCCGTCGGAAGGCGCGGAGCTTTATATAGCTGTATCCCGTCGGAAGGCGCGGAGCTTTATATAGCTGTATCCCGTCGGAAGGCGCGGAGCTTTATATAGCTGTATCCCGTCGGAAGGCGCGGAGCTTTATATAGCTGTATCCCGTCGGAAGGCGCGGAGCTTTATATAGCTGTATCCCGTCGGAAGGCGCGGAGCTTTATATAGCTGGATCACGTCGGAAGGCGCGGAGCTTCATATAGCTGTATCCCGTCGGAACGCGCGGAGCTTTATATAGCTGTATCCCGTCGGAAGGCGTGGAGCTTTATTTAGCTGTATCCCGTCGGAAGGCGCGGAGCTTTATATAGCTGTATCCCGTCGGAAGGCGCGGAGCTTTATATAGCTGTATCCCGTCGGAAGGCGCGGAGCTTTATATAGCTGTATCCCGTCGGAAGGCGCGGAGCTTTATATAGCTGTATCCCGTCGGAAGGCGCGGAGCTTTATATAGCTGGATCACGTCGGAAGGCGCGGAGCTTTATATAGCTGTATCCCGTCGGAACGCGCGGAGCTTTATATAGCTGTATCCCGTCGGAAGGCGCGGAGCTTTATATAGCTGTATCCCGTCGGAAGGCGCGGAGCTTTATATAGCTGTATCCCGTCGGAAGGCGCGGAGCTTTATATAGCTGTATCCCGTCGGAAGGCGCGGAGCTTTATATAGCTGGATCACGTCGGAACGCGCGGACCTTTATATAGCTGGATCACGTCGGAAGGCGCGGAGCTTTATATAGCTGTATCCCGTCGGAAGGCGCGGAGCTTTATATAGCTGGATCACGTCGGAACGCGCGGAGCTTTATATAGCTGTATCCCGTCGGAAGGCGCGGAGCTTTATATAGCTGTATCCCGTCGGAAGGCGCGGAGCTTTATATAGCTGTATCCCGTCGGAAGGCGCGGAACTTTATATAGCTGTATCCCGTCGGAAGGCGCGGAGCTTTATATAGCTGTATCCCGTCGGAAGGCGCGGAGCTTTATATAGCTGTATCCCGTCGGAAGGCGCGGAGCTTTATATAGCTGTATCCCGTCGGAACGCGCGGAGCTTTATATAGCTGTATCCCGTCGGAAGGCGCAGAGCTTTATATAGCTGGATCCCGTCGGAAGGCGCGGAGCTTTATATAGCTGTATCCCGTCGGAAGGCGCGGAGCTTTATATAGCTGTATCCCGTCGGAAGGCGCGGAGCTTTATATAGCTGGATCACGTCGGAAGGCGCGGAGCTTTATATAGCTGTATCCCGTCGGAAGGCGCGGAGCTTTATATAGCTGTATCCCGTCGGAAGGCGCGGAGCTTTATATAGCTGTATCCCGTCGGAAGGCGCGGAGCTTTATATAGCTGTATCCCGTCGGAAGGCGCGGAGCTTTATATAGCTGTATCCCGTCGGAAGGCGCGGAGCTTTATATAGCTGTATCCCGTCGGAAGGCGCGGAGCTTTATATAGCTGTATCCCGTCGGAAGGCGCGGAACTTTATATAGCTGTATCCCGTCGGAAGGCGCGGAGCTTTATATAGCTGTATCCCGTCGGAAGGCGCGGAGCTTTATATAGCTGTATCCCGTCGGAAGGCGCGGAGCTTTATATAGCTGGATCACGTCGGAAGGCGCGGAGCTTCATATAGCTGTATCCCGTCGGAACGCGCGGAGCTTTATATAGCTGTATCCCGTCGGAAGGCGCGGAGCTTTATATAGCTGTATCCCGTCGGAAGGCGCGGAGCTTTATATAGCTGTATCCCGTCGGAAGGCGCGGAGCTTTATATAGCTGTATCCCGTCGGAAGGCGCGGAGCTTTATGTAGCTGGATCCCGTCGGAAGGCGCGGAGCTTTATATAGCTGTATCCCGTCGGAAGGCGCGGAGCTTTATATAGCTGGATCACGTCGGAACGCGCGGAACTTTATATAGCTGGATCACGTCGGAAGGCGCGGAGCTTTATATAGCTGGATCCCGTCGGAAGGCGCGGAGCTTTATATAGCTGGATCACGTCGGAACGCGCGGAACTTTATATAGCTGGATCACGTCGGAAGGCGCGGAGCTTTATATAGCTGTATCCCGTCGGAACGCGCGGAGCTTTATATAGCTGGATCACGTCGGAACGCGCGGAACTTTATACAGCTGGATCACGTCGGAACGCGCGGAACTTTATATAGCTGGATCACGTCGGAACGCGCGGAACTTTATATAGCTGGATCACGTCGGAAGGCGCGGAGCTTTATATAGCTGGATCCCGTCGGAAGGCGCGGAGCTTTATATAGCTGGATCACGTCGGAACGCGCGGAACTTTATATAGCTGGATCCCGTCGGAAGGCGCGGAGCTTTATATAGCTGTATCCCGTCGGAAGGCGCGGAGCTTTATATAGCTGGATCACGTCGGAACGCGCGGAACTTTATATAGCTGGATCACGTCGGAAGGCGCGGAACTTTATATAGCTGGATCACGTCGGAAGGCGCGGAGCTTTATATAGCTGGATCCCGTCGGAAGGCGCGGAGCTTTATATAGCTGGATCACGTCGGAACGCGCGGAACTTTATATAGCTGGATCACGTCGGAAGGCGCGGAGCTTTATATAGCTGGATCACGTCGGAACGCGCGGAACTTTATATAGCTGGATCACGTCGGAAGGTGCGGAACTTTATATAGCTGGATCACGTCGGAAGGCGCGGAGCTTTATATAGCTGGATCCCGTCGGAAGGCGCGGAGCTTTATATAGCTGGATCACGTCGGAACGCGCGGAACTTTATAAAGCTGGATCACGTCGGAACGCGCGGAACTTTATATAGCTGGATCACGTCGGAACGCGCGGAACTTTATACAGCTGGATCACGTCGGAACGCGCGGAACTTTATATAGCTGGATCACGTCGGAACGCGCGGAACTTTATACAGCTGGATCACGTCGGAACGCGCGGAACTTTATATAGCTGGATCACGTCGGAAGGCGTGGAACTTTATATAGCTGTATCACGTCGGAAGGCGCGGAGCTTTATATAGCTGGATCCCGTCGGAAGGCGCGGAGCTTTATATAGCTGGATCACGTCGGAACGCGCGGAACTTTATATAGCTGGATCACGTCGGAAGGCGCGGAGCTTTATATAGCTGGATCACGTCGGAACGCGCGGAACTTTATATAGCTGGATCACGTCGGAAGGTGCGGAACTTTATATAGCTGGATCACGTCGGAAGGCGCGGAGCTTTATATAGCTGGATCCCGTCGGAAGGCGCGGAGCTTTATATAGCTGGATCAAGTCGGAACGCGCGAAACTTTATATAGCTGGATCACGTCGGAACGCGCGGAACTTTATATAGCTGGATCACGTCGGAACGCGCGGAACTTTATACAGCTGGATCACGTCGGAACGCGCGGAGCTTTATATAGCTGGATCACGTCGGAACGCGCGGAACTTTATATAGCTGGATCACGTCGGAACGCGCGGAACTTTATATAGCTGGATCACGTCGGAACGCGCGGAACTTTATACAGCTGGATCACGTCGGAACGCGCGGAGCTTTATATAGCTGGATCACGTCGGAACGCGCGGAACTTTATATAGCTGGATCACGTCGGAACGCGCGGAACTTTATATAGCTGGATCACGTCGGAAGGCGTGAATAACTCGGCTGTAGCTATTAGTATACAAAATATGTACTCTATTCGTTTTCTTTTTAACCAAAGTGTTGAATTCTATTCACTTAATATGCGTAAAAGATGCCGAGCGTAAATTATTAAGCGGTTGATCCAATTGTGGCCTTGAGAGAAATAGGAATTTTGTTTGAGGCGAGCTTCGAAGTTAACCGCTTAAGCATTTTTCGTCTGATCTTAAGATTACATTCTCAATTGTCATTAATATTTAACAAAAATCGATGCGATTTTTTAGCGCCAAATGCTGGATAAAGAGAGAGTACATCATCACTCGCTATTCATGCGATGATGAGTATTATTATCTGAGATTACAATAAAGAGTTTCAATCAAACTGAATCAAAATGACTAATTCCCTTCACTAGATCAGTAGTAAAAGGGACGCTATAAATAATCTTGGAAAGAGAATTCAAATTCTTAATTTTGAAATTCTGTCTGAAATTCGGAAATTGAGTGGCTTACCAAAGGCGGTCATGGATAGGAAAGTTTGTAATATCTATCAGAAAAATAATATCTGAGACTTTCACTCTGATAGGCCTACAGTATCTGAAAAATAATATCTGAGACTTTCACTCTGATATCCCTTGTCATCATACATTCAATGTAATTTCAACTATTCAATGGATGAATTATTAAATGCAATGCGGAAGTGCTTTTAAAATATGAACGGTTATGGATTAATTCTTTTTAAAGATGAACCACCGTCGTCGCGAGTCACAATACCGTGAATGCGATACACGAGTGTTCAGCGCAGAAATCTCGACTTTATTTCTGTCTCTTGATGAATCCTGCATGTGTGAAGCGGAAAGAAAACTGAAATGTTCATGCTCAAAACTGGAAACAAACATAGGATGTTGCATGCCAATCAAGTTAATAACTTTCGTGCTCAAAACTGGGTATATCTCCGGTAGAGTTGGATCCCATTTCATTACACCATGGAATTGTTTGGTGAGATATATCGAGATTTTGCCCTCGGGAAGAACCGCCAGCTTTGTTCTGTTGGGCTCGGACGAACGTCCTTTTAGTCGAACAGGGAGAGCGGTAACGAACGTGCCTACTGAAAGACAGACGAGAAAAATAAACGGTGCTGCCGTGGCGTGAGGTTTAACGCCCTATATCGCAGAGCGAGGTGCAGTTTTAAGTATACAAATTAAGTGTTTATCGTTTAATTAAATGTATGTGGTAACCTAACCTCACGCTAATTAACCTAACAACTACTATTAGTAACCTAACCTCACGCTATGCTATTAGCAAGAGGTAGATCTCATGCTATATTGTGGTAGATCTCACACTATAGCAGCACCGTAGCACCCTAGTGACTTACTCGTTCATTCATGCGATAAATTTTCTGCCTAAAAATATCGAAGCGTTTTTGAGAATAAAATTTAAGAGGTTTTGGCACTAGAAAGAAATTAACTTTCTTTTGAACTTGAACGGTAGAGTTTAGTTAGCCACAAAATTTGAGCGAGAACAATATTTTCTCTCCCGTTTTCTACGATAGATCTAGGAGTCCTAGTAGGCGTTACTCTTGCTGCCGTGCGTTACGACGCTGCCGGCATTAAAATTGTTATTCCTCATCACTTTCTTTGATTTTCGTGTGCAAATTTTATTGCAAAATGTAATAATTCGTCGAACTATTCAAGCATGGTACAAATAACCCCTATATTTTATATTTATAACTAAATAACAGCAGTTCACACTAAAGGAAACAGAAGCAACCAAAGATAATCGTGGGGGAGATTGCCTTCTTGAGTGAAACGACTCCTTCTCTCCACCAGCCATGCTGTCCTGTGATGATAAACTCAGAATGTCCCATGTCTAGCAGCACGTCTCGACTTCATTGATGGTTAAAGGGCAAATGATACCTTTACTAAACCGAAGCTGTTTAGAAGCACAGGAGCACAGTTCAGAGCCGAGTCTTGCAGTTTGAGAAAGATACAGTTTGAGAAAAATGTAGTTCATGAACCAAATTTTTTGTTAAAGAATGATTAAAGCACAAATGATTGCAGAGTCTTTACTAAACCGAAGCTGTTGAGAATCACAGAAGCACAGTTCAGAGTTAAGACTTGCAGTTTGAGAAAGATGCAGTTTATGAACCAAAATTTTTTATTAAAGAAAAACAACATCCGTTTTATTTCGAAACACAGCACGCTTATGCCATGCGTGCATGTGTTTTTAGAATGTTTGTAGGGAATGACACAAAAACATTCAGCTTCTTAAATATTTTTCAGTGAAGTTGGTCAAAGTCAATAGTTTGTATTTAAAGTGCATCCACTTCACCACGCTGGATAAATATTCAACTCCTGCCGAAGATGGAGTGCCGTGGGGTATTCGTCGATGCTCAAGTACAGCGATAAGGTCAATGAGTGACTTTAAAGAAAATTTTAAAATCCAATGTGTTGAAATACACTTCATGTATAAACTTTTTTGGAAATAAACAGTTTTCATTGTGTCTTTTTCTTTGCTTTTGTTTCTTTTCTTTCTTTTTGAGCGAGTTTCTTCGCACTGGCATTTTCGATTGCATATCTCGTGAATTACGAATTTCTTATTTAGGTAATGACATTATGAGTTGTGAGATTTATTTACAGGTAGGGAAATATGTACCACCGGGCTGAAAGATAAGCCTTCCATTTGTTGAAATAGAACAGTTATTTGTTTCATTACGGACCGTTTTTTTCACATCATTGCTTTCTTATTTGTCTCCTCCTACAAGTATTAATCTCAAAATTTTATATCATTGCACTAACCTCTTACATTCTTGCCAATTCTATGAACAGGAATCTTGCCTTGGAACACATTAGCGCACAGGTTCCTTCTTTCCTTAAGTCAACACCACATAGTGTCTTCCTCTTTCATCTCTTGGGACCACATTTCATTGCGTGTAGAATGGCTCACACACTCGTATAATACAAACAATTTACTCTAATGAATGTTGCCTACGTTCGTAATGGTGTTTTTTTCCCAGCTTACAGAGTGGTCAGGTCGACGAATACTCAATACACCGCTAAATCGTTTTGGTTTTTCAATATTTACTCCCATTTGTTCTATGCTCTCAGGGAGGCCTTTGTCTGATCTCGTTCCTTTTCATTTAATTCTTGTATCCTGCTTTGGGTCCCACGTCTTCGTCTCCGTCCAAGCCTAGCTGTGCTTCGCATGGTATAAACGGCGTCCATATATGAACTGACAGACAAGACAGATATGAACTTACAGACAAGACAGATATGAACTTACAGACAAGACAGATATGAACTTACAGACAAGACAGATATGAACTTACAGACAAGACAGATATGAACTTACAGACAAGACAGATATGAACTTACAGACAAGACAGATATGAACTTACAGACAAGACAGATATGAACTTACAGACAAGGCAGATATGAACTTACAGACAAGACAGATATGAACTTACAGACAAGACAGATATGAACTTACAGACAAGACAGATATGAACTTACAGACAAGACAGATATGAACTTACAGACAAGACAGATATGAACTTACAGACAAGACAGATATGAACTTACAGACAAGGCAGATTTGAACTTATAGACAAAACAGATATGAACTTACAGACAAGACAGATATGAACTTACAGACAAGACAGATATGAACTTACAGACAAGACAGATATGAACTGACAGACAAGACAGATATGAACTTACAGACAAGACAGATATGAACTTACAGACAAGACAGATATGAACTTACAGACAAGACAGATATGAACTTACAGACAAGACAGATATGAACTTACAGACAAGACAGATATGAACTTACAGACAAGACAGATATGAACTTACAGACAAGACAGATATGAACTTACAGACAAGACAGATATGAACTTACAGACAAGACAGATATGAACTTACAGACAAGACAGATATGAACTTACAGACAAGACAGATATGAACTTACAGACAAGGCAGATATGAACTTACAGACAACAGATATGAACTTACAGACAAGACAGATATGAACTTACAGACAAGACAGATATGAACTTACAGACAAGACAGATATGAACTTACAGACAAGACAGATATGAACTTACAGACAAGACAGATATGAACTTACAGACAAGACAGATATGAACTTACAGACAAGGCAGATATGAACTTACAGACAAAACAGATATGAACTTACAGACAAGACAGATATGAACTTACAGACAAGACAGATATGAACTTACAGACAAGACAGATATGAACTTACAGACAAGACAGATATGAACTGACAGACAAGACAGATATGAACTGACAGACAAGACAGATATGAACTTACAGACAAGACAGATATGAACTTACAGACAAGACAGATATGAACTTACAGACAAGACAGATATGAACTTACAGACAAGACAGATATGAACTTACAGACAAGACAGATATGAACTTACAGACAAGACAGATATGAACTTACAGACAAGACAGATATGAACTTACAGACAAGACAGATATGAACTTACAGACAAGACAGATATGAACTTACAGACAAGGCAGATATGAACTTACAGACAAGACAGATATGAACTTACAGACAAGACAGATATGAACTTACAGACAAGACAGATATGAACTGACAGACAAGACAGATATGAACTTACAGACAAGACAGATATGAACTAACAGACAAGACAGATATGAGCTTACAGACAAGTCAGATATGAACTTACAGACAAGACAGATATGAACTTACAGACAAGACAGATATGAACTTACAGACAAGACAGATATGAACTTACAGACAAGGCAGATATGAACTTACAGACAAGACAGATATGAACTTACAGACAAGGCAGATATGAACTTACAGACAAGACAGATTTGAACTCACAGAAAATACTAAAATGAGCTTACATACAAAACGAGTATGAACTTACATACAAAACGAGTATGAACTTACAGGCAATACGAAAATGAACTTAAAGACAAGACGAATATGAACATACACACAAATACGAACCGACAAAAAAGACATGTATGAACTTACAGACAATAAAAATTTGAACGTATGCAGACAAAATGAACTCACAGACACGGCACCGCCTCAGTAACATCTTTGTCCCTTTAACGCAATGAATACCTCACATTTTGAACGCGTCTGATCCAAAGCAAATTAATGCTAACATCGTTATTTCTATGTCTTACGTTTGGTAGATGTAGTAAGTAAATTTATAGAAATTTGTAAATTTTATGTTTCATGAGGCATACCGTTAAAAAAACTTTCAATATCAGCATGATTCAGTTAAGAAAGAGAAATTTACTAACTGATTATCGGTTGAAAAACATGTATTTGTATCATATAAGGTGCATATTATACTGACAAAAAAAACACGTAGATGCTATCGAACGTCAAAGAAATGATTTCGCGACGTTCATTCTGGCACAATTATCGTTGTACCATAGCTACGATATGTAAAATGTCGCCGTCTAATGCAACTCAGGGATGGTATTGCGATCGTTGTATCATTGCCACGATTTGTAAAATGTCGCGGTCAAATGCAACTCAGGGATGGCAATACAAACTTTATACCATATCTAGGATTTGCAAAATGTCGCGGTCAAATGCAACTCAGGGAGCTATATGTGTGTCCAAAAAGAGGCTGATTGCACACAAGTCCCCTCGTTAAGTTATTAATCAATTGTGTAGTTTTGTCTTAACTTCAAGAAAAACGAAAGCACGGTTTCTCATGTCATTGCAGGAGATGAAAAAAATTGAACACTTTGGCGTTTTGTGAACTTGCAGGTGAATATGCTTGGAGTAATAGCACATCGAATTTCCTCAGAGTTACTCATTTCTTAAAATTTAAAAATTTAAAGCGGTTTAAAATGTTACTTGAAAAGCCTTTCAAATCATTTATTCCTCCGCATATTCAATTGAATTAATGATAGAGATTAATAATTTCCATCATACATTCTTTACAGAATTCAACAATGCGTGACTGAGTTCTAAAAACACTACACAATGCTAAAATAGCACATCATTATACATAATACAGCTATTTGACTTCACGTTTTACTTAACACAGCGCAGTAGAAGTGCGATGAATTACGCGTGGTAAATCGCGGGATTTTCTGCGGGCTTCAGAAGTGCATAAGGATCTGGCGAGGGATGATCTCTTCGCAGAGTTTCATCGAACAGTTCAAATAAAATAAGGAAGGTTTTAAAAATAAATACGAACTCAATTTGCGTGATTCGAGATGTGTAAGACTTAGTTTAGAAAGAATTGTAAAAATAAATACGAATTTAATTTGCGTGATGCCAAATGAGGACTTAGTTAAGAAAGAACTTTGAAAGGAAATACGAATCCAATTTGCGTGATGGAAATTGTTTCGGACTTAGTAAAGAGAATTTTTTTAATGAACTCGAATTCCATTGGCGTAGTACCAAATGTGTAGAGGATTTTGGTCGCTGGCTGGCGCGTGGTCACACCCACTCAAGGAATTTAGACTTGCAAGTATTGGAAATTTATTTCAATCCTCTCAAATGTTTGAAGATAATTTAAATTTATTTCAATCCTCTCAAATGTTTGAAGATAATTTAAATTTATTTCAATCCTCTCAAATGTTTGAAGATAATTCAAATTTATTTCAATCCTCTCAAATGTTTGAAGATAATTTAAATTTATTTCAATCCTCTCAAATGTTTAAAGATAATTTAAATTTATTTCAATCCTCTCAAATGTTTGAAGATAATTTAAATTTATTTCAATCCTCTCAAATGTTTGAAGATAATTCAAATTTATTTCAATCCTCTCAAATGTTTGAAGATAATTTAAATTTATTTCAATCCTCTCAAATGTTTGAAGATAATTCAAATTTATTTCAATCCTCTCAAATGCTAGAAGACAATGCGGAGGGGTTTCAAGGTTAGCACCGCCAGTAAACATGTGCAGCGAAGGGTTGAATATCGCCACTTTAACTTGCCTCTGACAGGATTAGTTGACTCTCCTCTGACAGTGTCAATTGACTTGCCACTGACAGCATTAGTTGACTCTCCTCTGACAGTGTCAATTGACTTGCCACTGACAGCGGCTTGACTTACCACGTCACGTGGCTCTCCACTGACAGCGGCACTCGACTCACAGCCCCTGAATAAGAAATAGGCCAGGAGTAGCAGAGCGCGGCTGTGCTGCTCAGGAAGACCGATCGCGGTTCCTGCCCAGATATCGCTTCCGTAAAAAAGAAAGTGCTCGGTTACTGGAGGCGCCTTCCTGTTCAGTGAGCGTCCTGCCCCTTCTTTTCCTTGTTAATAGATGATAGGAAGTCATTGATAATCAGGAAAAGTACATTGATGATTGAATTTTTAATTAAATGAAACATTTGGTCACTTGTTTATTCAAAATTCTGACCGAACCTAATGAAATGTTACATTTGGTCGCTTCTTTATTAATTCAAAATTCGAACAGAATCTAATGTTAAGACTACCGACTCTTCGATGCTGTAGAAAGCTCGAATTCTAAGTATGGGATGACCTGGTAGCATTTATCGGAATAGAGTTCAGCGAGGAGTACGGCAGGGATATTTGTTTGCTATCTCTCTTGAAACAAATTTTGGTGTCCTGCATTTCCCGTTGAAGCGAAATAGTTCAATTTTTCTTCCATGTCCTTTTGTCAGAAAATATTTACCTGTCGAGTCGGATGACATCCTGGGAAAGTTTATGCGTAACAGGACACGCAAATTGACATACGTCATTAAGGACAGCGTAATTAATTCAAACCTATGTTTCTCAAATACATACATATATAGTTGTCTCATAAATGATCAATGTAAGCGAAAAGAAAACGCTGGCTACTGATGATATTCAAAACAATTTGACATAGGCTCTGTAAGTCTTTGAACACCTTGCATCTTTATCTACTAAAATGCGTTATATACAGCACTACAATATTATATAATATTGTAGTGCTTAACTACAATAACGTCATCACATATTTATATTATTAAACAAAATAGTACATAACTGAGAACATTCATTCATTGAAGATGCTTATACGACCAGTCATTCAATTAGTTTCTCACCTGTTATCTTGTTTCCTGAACTTCCTTCCATACTTGCGCTTGTATACGCAGACAAACTTATGAAGGAAGAAGCCTAGTGCACAGATTTCTCGCCCGATTTTCTTCAATGCTTTTAGTACCTTAATTGTACCTGTTTTTATCATGATTTACAGTCTTTGAACGGTGCTTGGGAACATCAAAAGCCTAAAAGATTGATTCAACTTGTAGCTGGTCCAATTCGTTCCCCTCAGGGGATGCAGATTTGCCGTGAGGGCTTTCATCGAGTCGATCCTGTTCCATATGTAAAAGGCTTTCATTATCAAGGGCTTGGCCGTGTTCTTGATGCAGTCCGTGAATTTCCGTAGAGTGGATCGTGTGTAGGGTAGTTGTTGCACTGTAGCGACTATCTCCTCCTCAACACCCGCTGCAAGCTCTTTATTGGCGACAGCATTTGAACTTCCTTAAACATATTGACTGCGACGGATTAAACTGAATTTTAATTTTCAACTCGAACTTAAAGTCAAAAGTGGTTAGCAAATTTATAAAAACCAGACATTAACTGGGTCCCTTAAACGCCATATATTTAAAAAAAATTCTTCGAATTTTTCAAATGACCCATCGATGGGGCGTTTAGTAGCAAGAAAAACCTAAGCACGACCCACTGGTGTGTCATATCACAAGGTATGTGTTGAGGTAGAAAATGCATCCAGGCATCGCGTAAGTTTGTAATCGTTACATGCCTTGTGAGTGTTTTAGATTGTATCTTTTGTGTTGTATTGCTTCCAAAACTCTTGTGAAGGCATTGCATTTTTCCTTTTGTGGCATTTGGAATGCCCATTGAAGTTTCTTCGCGTGTTTTAAATTCTGCGATAACACCTTTCGTAGGTTGGAGTATAGAAGCGGCATCGTAAAGTAAGATGGGAACTTTCGCGTTCTCACTGAGTTCGTTCAGAGAAGCATAGTGTCCCAGAGCACTGTTAAAAACAACTTATTCCTCAAAACTTTAGTTCCTATCCTTACAATATTGCTCGGTTATTGGGCAGAGGTTTTGAAACCAATCAGTCTTCGAAAATTTTCTTCGTAACCCAAGTTTTTATTTATTTACATACCACACAACGGGAGAATGTTTCATGCTGCATGTCTCGATGTCTTTGGGTCGTCACACCCATAAATAAGCATATGTTTTAGCTCCTAATCTCCCGCAGGATTGCAGTCAAGTGAAAAAGAAAAACGACTGCTTTTTTTCGGAAGCCGGCATGGAATTTCCCGGTTTTTTACAAGGAAAGTTTTCAATAGCATTCGTCATCAGAATAAACCCGGTTTGTAAATATTAAACTTCCGTTTGTCTGTAACCTCCTTCAGTAACTTATTGTACGCCGCATCTTTCTCAGCACTCGCCCATTCTCCCGTGCTTTCAGCATCAGGAAGTCCAAAGATCTTAAATCGTACAAAGCATCTATTAATGGCCTAAAACTCTTCATTGTTTTTGGCCGCTTCTTTCATAGCATGGAAGAGTGATAATGCTTTATTTTTAATCTTGCTGATGTCGATCAGCATTCATTTAGCTAAAATGTTCAGTCCATTCAGGGAATAATTCTTCCATTCTAGTCATAGTTACATTCCTATTCGTTCTTGATAGAGACGTACTCGCTGGAGCCTCTCCTTGTGTTTTTTAATTTAACTTCATGCTTAGAAATACTACGCATAGTTGGCAGAGGTATTTTATGTATATGAGCAATTCTATTTAGGCTTTTAGTAGTACTACTTGAAGGCACGGGACTACGGGGCAGCCAGGAAATTGTTCACTTGTCTCGTTTCTGTTTTTTTTATTCCATTCTTTGCTATTATAAATGTCTTGCTTATATGTTACCTTTTTACCTTATGTAATGGCTGTTCTTTTTTCTATAATGACATGCATTACCTTGATTAACTTCCGTGTTAATGATGCACAATACAACTTGATGACGAGCAAGACTAAACGTGAGCATAGAATTCCTTTCCAGCTCTGTATACTTGCGTGGTAAGTAACCGGTGCTTCGTTGCCTTTGCTTCATGATGCCATTTGGTTAGAGGAATGTGAAAAATTAATCGAGAAGAAATTATTACTGTTTTCTAAATTTATACCTATAACAAAAAAAAATACGTTCTTTTTTCATGAAACATTTATTCCTGCATGTAAGTACACAAGCACATGTCATGAGTCATTCTTAACTCATTTCATCGTACAGAAGACCAATCAGAGAACATTAACCGTTATTTCAAAGTTTTACGTAACGTATGGAATTTTGCGTAGCGAACTTATATATGTAGAATTTTTATTACTAGTTCATACTTGTGAGATCTTTCCTGAAACATCTATTTCTAGCATGATACCGTGTCCATGAAAAGGTGCTTAACAATTTTCTTCGATAAAGTTATTTTATTTTGATCGAGGAATTTAATCCTACGTCAAGAGGGGCTTCAGCATCACAATATTTACCATGTCGAACGTATTTCATGTTATTTCAAGTTATTATGATCAGGATTTCCCTTAATTTAATACATCTATTTTTTCGCAAGGAAAACTGAGCACATTTTATAGTTCTAACGTGTATTTATCAAGACGATATTCAAATTTTCGATCCCATGGAAACTAAATTCAAATCTATGCTCGTCAAGGTAAAATACAAATTTTCAATCCTAAAGAGACTGATTTGAATTTAACATTTAAGATTTTATTTATAGCTCAAATTGAACACTTGGCTGGACACGGAAGTTCAGTTACAACTTAACGCATCAGCTGCGCTCGATTGTGGCTATCACACGGAATAAGCGATCCTTCGTTATCGCTTCGTTGGTACTTCATGCCTCAATTCTCGATTTGAGAGTCCAGAATGTCGAGTTGAGAGCCGAGAATGTCGAGTTGAGAATCGAGAATGTCGAGTTGAGAGCCAAGAATGTCGAGTTGAGAATCGAGAATGTCGAGTTGAGAACCGAGAATGTCGAGTTGGGAACCGAGAATGTCGAGTTGGGAACCGAGAATGTCGAGTTGAGAGCCGAGAATGTCGAGTTGAGAACCGAGAATGTCGAGTTGGGAACCGAGAATGTCGAGTTGAGAGCCGAGAATGTCGAGTTGAGAACCGAGAATGTCGAGTTGGGAACCGAGAATGTCGAGTTGAGAGCCGAGAATGTCGAGTTGAGAGCCGAGAATGTCGAGTTGAGAACCGAGAATGTCGAGTTGAGAACCGAGAATGTCGAGTTGAGAACCGAGAATGTCGAGTTGAGAGCCGAGAATGTCGAGTTGAGAACCGAGAATGTCGAGTTGAGAACCGAGAATGTCGAGTTGAGAACCGAGAATGTCGAGTTGAGAGCCGAGAATGTCGAGTTGAGAGCCGAGAATGTCGAGTTGAGAGCCGAGAATGTCGAGTTGAGAGCCGAGAATGTCGAGTTGAGAACCGAGAATGTCGAGTTGAGAACCGAGAATGTCGAGTTGAGAGCCGAGAATGTCGAGTTGAGAACCGAGAATGTCGAGTTGAGAGCCGAGAATGTCGAGTTGAGAACCGAGAATGTCGAGTTGAGAACCGAGAATGTCGAGTTGAGAACCGAGAATGTCGAGTTGAGAACCGAGAATGTCGAGTTGAGAGCCGAGAATGTCGAGTTGAGAGCCGAGAATGTCGAGTTGAGAACCGAGAATGTCGAGTTGAGAGCCGAGAATGTCGAGTTGAGAACCGAGAATGTCGAGTTGAGAACCGAGAATGTCGAGTTGAGAACCGAGAATGTCGAGTTGAGAGCCGAGAATGTCGAGTTGAGAGCCGAGAATGTCGAGTTGAGAGCCGAGAATGTCGAGTTGAGAGCCGAGAATGTCGAGTTGAGAGCCGAGAATGTCGAGTTGAGAGCCGAGAATGTCGAGTTGAGAGCCGAGAATGTCGAGTTGAGAGCCGAGAATGTCGAGTTGAGAACCGAGAATGTCGAGTTGAGAACCGAGAATGTCGAGTTGAGAGCCGAGAATGTCGAGTTGAGAACCGAGAATGTCGAGTTGAGAACCGAGAATGTCGAGTTGAGAACCGAGAATGTCGAGTTGAGAACCGAGAATGTCGAGTTGAGAGCCGAGAATGTCGAGTTGAGAACCGAGAATGTCGAGTTGAGAGCCGAGAATGTCGAGTTGAGAGCCGAGAATGTCGAGTTGAGAGCCGAGAATGTCGAGTTGAGAGCCGAGAATGTCGAGTTGAGAGCCGAGAATGTCGAGTTGAGAGCCGAGAATGTCGAGTTGAGAGCCGAGAATGTCGAGTTGAGAACCGAGAATGTCGAGTTGAGAACCGAGAATGTCGAGTTGAGAGCCGAGAATGTCGAGTTGAGAGCCGAGAATGTCGAGTTGAGAGCCGAGAATGTCGAGTTGAGAACCGAGAATGTCGAGTTGAGAACCGAGAATGTCGAGTTGAGAACCGAGAATGTCGAGTTGAGAGCCGAGAATGTCGAGTTGAGAGCCGAGAATGTCGAGTTGAGAGCCGAGAATGTCGAGTTGAGAGCCGAGAATGTCGAGTTGAGAGCCGAGAATGTCGAGTTGAGAGCCGAGAATGTCGAGTTGAGAGCCGAGAATGTCGAGTTGAGAGCCGAGAATGTCGAGTTGAGAGCCGAGAATGTCGAGTTGAGAGCCGAGAATGTCGAGTTGAGAACCGAGAATGTCGAGTTGAGAACCGAGAATGTCGAGTTGAGAACCGAGAATGTCGAGTTGAGAACCGAGAATGTCGAGTTGAGAGCCGAGAATGTCGAGTTGAGAGCCGAGAATGTCGAGTTGAGAGCCGAGAATGTCGAGTTGAGAACCGAGAATGTCGAGTTGAGAACCGAGAATGTCGAGTTGAGAGCCGAGAATGTCGAGTTGAGAACCGAGAATGTCGAGTTGAGAGCCGAGAATGTCGAGTTGAGAACCGAGAATGTCGAGTTGAGAGCCGAGAATGTCGAGTTGAGAGCCGAGAATGTCGAGTTGAGAACCGAGAATGTCGAGTTGAGAACCGAGAATGTCGAGTTGAGAACCGAGAATGTCGAGTTGAGAACCGAGAATGTCGAGTTGAGAGCCGAGAATGTCGAGTTGAGAGCCGAGAATGTCGAGTTGAGAGCCGAGAATGTCGAGTTGAGAACCGAGAATGTCGAGTTGAGAACCGAGAATGTCGAGTTGAGAACCGAGAATGTCGAGTTGAGAGCCGAGAATGTCGAGTTGAGAGCCGAGAATGTCGAGTTGAGAGCCGAGAATGTCGAGTTGAGAACCGAGAATGTCGAGTTGAGAGCCGAGAATGTCGAGTTGAGAGCCGAGAATGTCGAGTTGAGAGCCGAGAATGTCGAGTTGAGAACCGAGAATGTCGAGTTGAGAGCCGAGAATGTCGAGTTGAGAGCCGAGAATGTCGAGTTGAGAGCCGAGAATGTCGAGTTGAGAGCCGAGAATGTCGAGTTGAGAGCCGAGAATGTCGAGTTGAGAGCCGAGAATGTCGAGTTGAGAACCGAGAATGTCGAGTTGAGAGCCGAGAATGTCGAGTTGAGAGCCGAGAATGTCGAGTTGAGAGCCGAGAATGTCGAGTTGAGAGCCGAGAATGTCGAGTTGAGAGCCGAGAATGTCGAGTTGAGAGCCGAGAATGTCGAGTTGAGAGCCGAGAATGTCGAGTTGAGAGCCGAGAATGTCGAGTTGAGAACCGAGAATGTCGAGTTGAGAGCCGAGAATGTCGAGTTGAGAGCCGAGAATGTCGAGTTGAGAGCCGAGAATGTCGAGTTGAGAGCCGAGAATGTCGAGTTGAGAGCCGAGAATGTCGAGTTGAGAGCCGAGAATGTCGAGTTGAGAGCCGAGAATGTCGAGTTGAGAGCCGAGAATGTCGAGTTGAGAGCCGAGAATGTCGAGTTGAGAACCGAGAATGTCGAGTTGAGAGCCGAGAATGTCGAGTTGAGAACCGAGAATGTCGAGTTGAGAGCCGAGAATGTCGAGTTGAGAGCCGAGAATGTCGAGTTGAGAGCCGAGAATGTCGAGTTGAGAACCGAGAATGTCGAGTTGAGAGCCGAGAATGTCGAGTTGAGAGCCGAGAATGTCGAGTTGAGAGCCGAGAATGTCGAGTTGAGAGCCGAGAATGTCGAGTTGAGAGCCGAGAATGTCGAGTTGAGAGCCGAGAATGTCGAGTTGAGAGCCGAGAATGTCGAGTTGAGAGCCGAGAATGTCGAGTTGAGAGCCGAGAATGTCGAGTTGAGAACCGAGAATGTCGAGTTGAGAGCCGAGAATGTCGAGTTGAGAACCGAGAATGTCGAGTTGAGAGCCGAGAATGTCGAGTTGAGAACCGAGAATGTCGAGTTGAGAGCCGAGAATGTCGAGTTGAGAGCCGAGAATGTCGAGTTGAGAGCCGAGAATGTCGAGTTGAGAGCCGAGAATGTCGAGTTGAGAGCCGAGAATGTCGAGTTGAGAACCGAGAATGTCGAGTTGAGAGCCGGAGTGGAGAAGAATTACGAACATGTTACACTGCCGCACGACCTTCCTACCTGGCGAACTCAAGTGCTTTTAGGAGTATAATTATATTAATTCTTCGCCGTACACCAAGCATATTTCTTTGAAAAATGAAAGTTCATGAATTCAACTATTTGGTTCAGTTTTTTATTTGATTAGATTGAGGAGCTCCGATGAACTTTGATGGGAAATAATGTAATTTCACGCCTAATTTATGAATCATATTCGTATTTCTAGTGATCGTGTGAAGAGATGCTAATAGAACTTAAGAGTAAAAGTCAATTACGCTTCTACCCAGTCAGTCCATTAAAGTTGCAATAATACGCTTAGTTCTGAAAATTTAGATTAATTTCTCTATAAATTAGTCTTTTCATCAAGTGCTTAGTTGTTATTTCGTAAATTAGTCTTTATTTCTATGTTGATGCGTATACGAATAGCACACCATGAATAGAAGCCAACGTGTTTTTGAATCTGGAAGGTAGTAGTGTAGTTTGAAGGCTCCATATTGATGGAACGATATCTCAAATTTTAGTCTCTAAGACCTTGCTGTAGTGTTGAGATGGAAGCTTTAACCCACAGATTACGAGGTCCCGAGTTGAAGGTTAGGAAGGCCTTCTTTTGTTGGAATAGAATTTTTCTCTTCTTACGGGCGATTTTTTCGGTTCACTGTTGTTCTGTTTTTCCCCCCTCTATTACTCTTTACTTCAACTTTTGTCATGTTTCCTATTCTTCCTTCCTTACTTGACGTTTCTAGTGCATAGGTTTCTCGTTTCATTTACTTCATACGAAATGAGGCATTCACCCTTCCTCTCTTTAGAATGCCTTTGTTGTGGTTAAGGAGACTCACACGAACTTAAAATCGAATCGAATCTAACCACCAAATTTCTAAAAGCCGGTGGTTGTTTAACCCAAGTCCACCTCAGAGTCAGCATGATACTCCTTTTCTATTTTCTCTAACGTTTCGATTATTATTATGCTGGAAGATATGTGCGAAACAATTTTGAGTAAGAGATTTCTAGAAGATTATTTTTCAGTGAAGTTTCATAGTTTTCAGCTAGTATGAACTATCGTTACTATAGCCTCAATGTCCACACACTCAATCAGCGTACACGCCCCTACACATATTCGAATTTTTATGACATTCTATAAAGAGCATCGACGTAGAAAAGGTAAAACAAAATACAACAACAAAATTACATAAATACTTGTGAAATCATTCAAAAGCGCAATTTAGTGAACATTTAAAATTGTTTGCGAAATTTCGTCAACATTTTCTTCCCAGGCACTTATCACGATCCACGTATTCGTGCTACGGTGCAGGTTTGAGAGCGAAGCAAATAGTGATAAAGCCAACGCAAGTTCCGTCGCCTTATTGTCGGCACCCGCTGCTGAATGCGGTCTGTCAAATGGACCTTCAAAATTACGGCGACAAATCGCCGCTTCGAGCGCGCTTCGTTGCTGCCGGTGAGAGGTTGTTGGAAATGATAAACGCTACATTGGATCAGGTATTTATTAAAGTTTTTAAATAACGAGTAACATTACAGTATATTGAATTATATTGAATATTATTTTTCGATGTCGGTCAATACAAAAAAGGTCGAAATGGATTCGCAAAGACGTCATTTTTAATTATTCTGATTTACTACAAATCAACTTTAACGTAAGTTGATCATCATTTAAACTTATTGAGAACTGCCATTCCAGTAACGGGTACTTAAAATAAAAAAAAACGTTACCAGAGAAAAATAATCGAAAAATTCCAACGTTATGGGAAGCGTCTTGATTGCTTTTAAAATGCCGCACTCTCTACACTGGTGACCTGATAGCCGGATAATGGCAGCTAATTTATACCCTGGGGAAAAATAATTTTATGAATTTTTCAATGTCATTCTGTGAATTATTAATGTAAAGAAAACTGTAGAGGTGGGTAGTGAAGCCTGCATTGAAGTACACTTCTGAGATGTAGAAAATTTCAAAGAAATAATAATGATACGTGCTATACATTTACTACTTAATTTGAAAATTTTCTTTTTGGAGTGGATACTCTCAGGTGCTGAAGAATTTACAAACCTGATAGAATAATATATGTTTCGCACAATTGAAGGCGAATCAATGAAGCATAGCTGGTGCTACTATAGCGTGAGGTCTACCGCCATATATCGCCTACCCAGGTGCAGTTTGAGATGTACAGATAAGTGTTTATTGCTAAATTAAATGTCTGGCAGTAAGTAATATCTATTAGTTACCTAACCTCACGCTAAAGTTCTAGCTAGAGGTAGATCTCATGCTGAAGTGTGGTAGACCTCACACTATGGTACTAGCTAGAGGTAGATCTCATGCTATAGTGTGGTAGACCTCACACTATATCAGCACCCCTCACACTATAGTACTAGTTAGAGGTAGATCTCATGCTGTAGTGTAGTAGACCTCACACTATAGCAGCACCCCTCACACTATAGTACTAGTTAGAGGTAGATCTCATGCTGTAGTGTGGTAGACCTCACACTGTAGCAGCACCCCTCACACTATAGTACTAGTTAGAGGTAGATCTCATGCTGTAGTGTGGTAGACCTCACACTATAGCAGCACCCCTCACACTATAGTACTAGTTAGAGGTAGATCTCATGCTGTAGTGTGGTAGACCTCACACTGTAGCAGCACCCCTCACACTATAGTACTAGCTAGAGGTAGATCTCATGCTATATGGAGTGGTACACCTCACGTTATAGCAGCACCGCATTGCTCTAGCCGGCATTTTTGAAGGCCCGGGTACGGTCATTTCTCACCACGTCCGCCTGCTTGTACAGGAACATTAACGAGGTGATAACATTTCCCAGCGACCCACATCCGAAGGCCACGCTGCAGGCACGCACGTGATCAAGCAAACAAGCACGCTCATAAATAACGAAAAATCACAAATAAATAAAGGGGAAATTAGTAATTAGTAACGAAAAAATCACCTGTAAAAAGCAAGGAAATACCCAATAAAGGGAAAGAAAATCATTTATAACTACCGAGTAAATTGCTAATAACCAACGAAACAATTACATATGAATGGCCGGAAAATCACTAATAAATAACGAGAAAATCAATAATGAAGAAATAAGAAAAACGCTAATAAATAGCAAGAAAACCTCACGTAAAAAAATGACGTCTCTCGCTGTTCTCCTCAGGGGGAGAGCTGGTGTATCTACTGGAATTAGGACACCCCGAAAGAAGGTGTGAGGTCACGAGCTGTAGGTCAGGTAGGCCTTCTGTTTTTGAGCAAAATAAGCTTTTTGCTTTGTTACGGACCATTTTTTTCCGTTCACTGCAGTCCTTTCCTTCGACACCTCTGACTTTCTTCTTGACATTTATCTCGTTTCATGAACTTCTTTCCCAACTTACTTTTCCAATGCGCAGGGGGATTTTGTGTGGGAACACACCTTGTGTATCGATTCTCCGCTCCCTCGAGTCCATACTTATTGGCCTCTTCCTTCTTCCTCACTTTGGAACCCCTTTGTGCGTTAGAGTGGCTTCAATTAACATATCTAATCAAATTTTTTATTTTCTGACCATAACATATTTAGGCTAAAATTTTTTTGTTTGAAAACCCAGGTCTTCTTTCCCTCTCGCTGTTTTTGTCACTTCTCTCCTAAACTCAGCAGTTTTCTTCAGTTAACTTCATTAATTATTGATGCTCCTGTGATCCAGCTTTTGTTTTATAGAGAATTAGTGGACACGCTTTGTCAGAAACGACTTGGAAAGAAAATTATAGAAAGCTTCAAAAGTATAGTAAGCAGGTATATAAATTTTATAAGAAATTAAGTACAGGAAGAAAAGTTAAAGCTAAAGTTCCTAACTTGAAAAGAACCAACCGATTACTTACGAAGGAAACACCTATCGCTTTAGGAGGGATCCCTTATTACCTACGAAGGAACCACCTAGCATTAGAGTGAAGGAACCACCGAACACTGAAGCGGAAGAACCACGTAGTACTAGTGGAGGAAGCAATTTGTACTATCGACGGAACCCCCGAGTACTATCGACGGAACCACCTAGTACACCTGGTACCATCGAAGGTACCACCTAGTACTAGCGACAGAACCACCTAGTATTGTTGACGGAACCGTGAAGTACTATCGACGGAACAACCTATAATAGTAGCGACGGAGCCATCTTACACTAACGAAGCAACCACGCACCTAAGACATTTTAAGCTCACCTGCAACACCAGTTGTCTCTACCAGCTGCAGCAAAGAGAAGCTCGCTCTGCATCTCAGCATCCAGAAATTCTGCCCCAGGAACATTCAAACGTTGCATTCGAATAATAAGAAAGCCCAGAATTTCCGGCTTCCACGCGACTGACGACTGGCAGTCGATATTGAAATGTTCAGTTTATATCTTAGTGCCGTTTTGTTCCTGGCGCAAAATGTGTCAAGCGCGAGGCTTCATTTCAGCTGATCTGCAGCGGCATTCGCGAGCTGAAGGGAAGAAAAAAGGGAACTTGTGCCAAAATGAGGTGGTGTGTAGCTCATGAGATATTCCCTATCTGCGAGAACATTATAACATAGGCTAGTAAGTATACAAATGTATCTCATTGAAATGCTTAGGGAATTTCATATTGTCATGAGTAAATTGTTACGGGAGTTTACGACGTCAACATTACGGGAGCTGAGTGATGCCAAACTTGCGTGAATTTTTTAACAATAGACTTACTGTCGAGTAAATTGATCTCCTTTAAGCGGTTGAAAAAAAAATACTTAGCTGGATATCCACCAGCAAAACATCTGTAGCGATTGAAGTTGTTTTCAGCATTGTCCTCTCGAAACAATGCGATCAAAGCGACAGAGTTTGGTTTCATAAAGTGTCAAAAGAGTGCCTCAAAATGCACGTGTTTCATTTCTTGTTGCGCTATGAATGGACAAGCATCCGGAACAAGCATCCACGTGCGAGGGATGTGATTTTTTTCCCATTCTCCGTACCACGTTCATAAGGTCCGTTAACCGATTCCGTACTGAATGTTATACCAAGCGAGTTAGACTACTATGACCTATTGGGCAAGGCAGCTTGTTTTTAATATTTTCTGTGAAATGAGTTTTTGTAACAGTTCATATCCATGATACCGAGTGTGGAAGTTTAATATTCTGCCCTGTTGCTAACAGAACGGCTGAGGAATTTTGCCCTGTGTTATACTGAAAAGTCGAACATGGCAGGTACAACCAACTAAACTATAAAGCACAACATTGAGATTGATAGCGTTTTATAAGCATTTAGTATACTCCTAGATTATCTAGATTATTATTTCAGGCATTGCTTCTACCCTGAAATCCCAACGACCTGAAAATACTTCCAGAATGAAGGCTATCGAACACGGTAAAAATAGAAGCCTTCGTTCTAGCAGTGAAAGCATTTACATGAAAACCCTGAGGGGATTACTACTGTGGTATCTATATGAAAGTTAGCATTCCTGAGGGAAATCTGACGTCCCGAGCTGAGAGTAAGGTAGACTTTCTTTTTGTTTAAATGAAATGTTTTTTCTTGTTTTGTTGAGGGCTACAATTTTTCGGCTCACTGCTGTCCTGTTTTTCAGCACCTATGACGTTCTTTTTAACTTAATCTTATTTCTTACCTTTCCTTCTCAACTTACTGTTTCTATGTGCAGGGGATCCTTTGGGATAACACACCTTGAGCATAGATTCTGCGTTTCTTTAAATCTATATTAAACGATGTCTCCATCCTTCCTCTCTTAGAAAATTTTCGTTGTGGTACGAGAGACTGAAACTAATTTATAATCAAAGAATCAGGCATTTGCCTGAATAAATTGTATCGTATAAGAAGAATAACGACAAACGAAGCGAAACTGTGTGATAATTATGATAATTTGCCAGCGAGCGGTCATTACATATTTCAAGTCGAACCTATATTTATCTACGCTAATTATAAATGATTGTTGGTAATGTTAAATTTGAATGGACTGCGAATTCATGTAAACATACGTACTTCATTTCTACGTAATTGCTTCTGTTCAATGCGTGAACAAAAGCATACGTCGATTGATAGGACATGGTTTTGACCTACCACCTTCCTGGTTGATGGGACCTGGATGTCTACCACCTACCTGGTTGATGGGACCTGGATGTCTAACACCAACCTGGTTGATGGGACCTGGATGTCTACCACCTACCTGGTTGATGGGACCTGGATGTCTAACACCAACCTGGTTGATGGGACCTGGATGTCTACCACCTACCTGGTTGATGGGACCTGGATGTCTAACACCAACCTGGTTGATGGGACCTGGATGTCTACCACCTACCTGGTTGATGGGACCTGGATGTCTAACACCAACCTGGTTGATGGGACCTGGATGTCTACCACCTACCTGGTTGATGGGACCTGGATGCCTACTACTAACTTGATTGATGGGACCTGGATGCCTACCCCCTACCTGGTTGATGGGGCCTGGATGTCTACCACTAACTTGATTGATTGAACCTGGAAGCCAACCATGAACCTGAAAGTATTGCATCTCTCATTCATTCATGCAACGTCAATAAAATAAATTGTCACTTTGCATAGAGACATGGGTGATCAATACACCTATCAATAGCTTACCAATATCTCACAGTGTAAGTGGTGTACAGACTGGCAGCCAAAGCGATCACCGGAGCTTCACAAACCTTACGTCGAGGCGCTGATGCATTTATCGTGAAAATAATTGAACATTTGTAATATACTGAACGCAAAGAAAAAGTTTTGTGACATACTGAACGATCACTGCAGAGAAAAACTTTCATACCTCAATAAGACACGAGTTATGAATAATTCTGGAAGCTCCCTCGTACAGCGTTTAGTCAGGCTGCTTGCATTCCTAATTTTGGTGTGATGCTTTTTTGTGAAATGCACTTTTGTAACAGATCGGTTACACGATGCCGTGTGAGGGGATAGAAATTTTTGCTTCATAATTATTTTGCTTCTTTGTTATTTTTGCTTCATTGTTATTCTTGCTTCATAGTTATTTTTCCTCCATTATTATTTTTGCTTCATTGTTATTTTTGCTTCATTGTTATTTTAGCTTCAGAGTTATTTTTGCTTCATTGTTATTTTTGCTTCATTGTTATTTTAGCTTCATAGTTATTTTTGCTTCATTGGTATTTTTGCTTCGTTGTTATTTTGCGTCATTGTTATTTTTGCTTCATTGTTATTCTTGCTTCATAGTTATTTTTCCTTCATTATTATTTTTGCTTCATTGTTATTTTTGCTTCATTGTTATTTTTGCTTCATTATTATTCTTGCTTCATAGTTATTTTTCCTTCATTATTATTCTTGCTTCATTGTTATTTTTGCTGCATTGTTATTTGTGCTTCATTGGTATTTTTGCTTCATTGTTATTTTGCTTCATTGTTATTTTTGCTTCATTGTTATTTTTGCTTCATTTTTATTTTTGTTATCACTGACACTTAATGCAGAGTGTGGACAGTACAAAGCAAGCGAGTGAGCACGCAGGTAAGGAAGCAAACAAACACGATTATCAGATGTTTATATGAATGTGGACATTGGATTATATCTATTAATGGCGCTGTCAGTTTAAAAGCAACAAAGAACTTAGAATTAATTTGCGATTGAGGCGATTTATCGCAGAGGAAAGAAGTAGAAAATTGAAAATGGGTAAATAAAATTTCTGAATAAAGCGAGTGCAACTTTCACTATTCAAATGAATGAATTACACAAGTTAGGGCAAAATACTCTGTTATCAAACTGAAGGAGATAAGGAATGATCATGAAACGTGTTAGGAAATTTAAATATAGAACAATTATAAAAATGGATGTATACCTCGCACATCATGAATACAGTACCTGCTATTTTGTAAAGAACGAAAACAACATCACTGAATAGTTCATTACTCAAGCATAATTGAAGGAATTATGCGGAAACTTCCTGAAATGTTAATGAACTCTTCATCTACAACTACTTTAGCTACAGAGTTACTCGGTTAACAATAATTTTTTATAAATTTAAATTTGGAAAAAGAAAATGTTCAGTAATCCCATCGCCAAAAAATAAAGGAATAATTCAAAAGTTACTTTATTTAGCTCGCATAAATCCGTAACACTAAATACACTTGGAAGGTATAGACTATACTCGTAAATTTTAAATTTTTTATGATGGCTAAAATGGACCGTTTTGTGACAGCGTCATCAATTGCTCCCAAGTTCTTAAAAAAACAAAGGATTTTATGTCACAGGTGCTTAACGGTTACCAAATGTAAGATTGGATGTTAAAGTGCCAGAAGCAAGCCTCTCGTTGAAAAAATATAAACGAAATAGCCCGACTTGATTTTGTCGCTTTGGGCTGACGCTCAATCTGACAGAGTTCACTGCAATATCGAATCGAAGTTCAGCGATTTTGGTTCTAAGGATAAAATATATGTACGACGAACAGGTGACAGATTATCAACACTATGCGGTAAAGAACACTAAAGTTTGCAGTAGGGAGTGTGATGGTGTGAGGACCAATTTCTTCAATAGGAGTAGCCTTATAATCCGCTAGCATGGAAAAATTAATGAATTTAAACAATTTAAACAATTTATTTACCACAGGTGAAACCGAGGTATAATGTTTCTTAAGTCTAGTACAATGGTCAAATTTGAGTATAGCTACCTGTGGGCCCGAATAGGCTATACTGAATAGGCTGTACTCAAGCCCGAATATGAAGGAGTTTAATTACAGCTTTTTCAGCATTTCAGCGAATAACTCCTCATGTCAACGCTCCATTTTCATGCAAGACGACGCAACTTGCCATACGACAAGGAAAATTATTCCTCTACCCAAAGAGAAAGGGTTTACATTGATGGACTGGAAAGCTTAGTGTCCCATTCCTCATCAAAATGTATGGAAGGTTACTTGAGAGAGAGAGAGTTCAGAGTAAAATCCTTAGAATTAAGATCATTAGTGGGATTTACTGAAAGAAAAATGGGAGGGGATAACTTCTGGGTTATGCACGGAATTATAATCAATGATACGTGGGCGACGGTGCAGTAAAGTGATGGAAAATAAACGGATGATTACTAAATTGTAAAAAAATGCTAAATTTTATAATAAATTGACATTTTCATACGCTTTCTTACCTTTTTACGCCATGGAGTAATTCGCCAAAGTTTTCCCAAATTGAAATATTGCGTCGAAATTGTTGTAAGCCTCGTAATTATCTACTAAATTATATAGATATAGATATTATATTATAAATATTGAGTATATAGGTTATTGATTAAATACAATAGATATTATGTCAGTAGGTTTTATTGATATTATATTAAGGATATTATAAATATACGTTGAAGATATTGTTATCTATATTTCTTGAAAGTTTCCCCATATTTCGTTGTATGATGATATAGCATGAAACTAGTTATTTATACATGAAACTGCTATTGTTGTTAGCTTTTCATATATCACGGCCGCTATTGTATATAACTCATCTTATTTAATACCGGAATGTATAGCAAAACTAATTTTCAACGTTAACAGTATATGATGTGTCACACAAACATATTTTTCGGTTAAAACATGTCCATACACATAAATTATGCGTACACACTCAAACGAGCAAAATATGACATACATGAAGTATAAATGAATGTGTATGTATATAAAGTGGCGTAATAAATGATGATCTGAACTTATCATTGAACATGGTTTCAACTTGAGCACTGCATAAAGAAATAACGTGAATTTTAAGTGAAATTAACCACGGAAATTTTTGAAGTTTTTAAATCCGACGAAAATAAACGCTATATTAATGATTAGCAGCAGTGTCGTATTTTTTCACGTCACAAACGAAGCGAAGTTAACGTTGATGTAAGGTGTACGTTGTTAAATATGTTGAAACATATGTAATATCCAGTAAAAATGGGTGTTGAAATATTTTGTATTTAATATTTCATTGAATATTTATACGCAAACAGGGTAAAAGTATGCTCAATATTTTGTTGCGCATATATAATATGAATTCAATTATATTTTGTTGCACATATATAATATGAATACAATTCTATATTGTTTCAATATATAATATGAATTCAATTATATTTTGTTGCACATATATAATATGAATACAATTCTATATTGTTTCAATATATAATATGAATTCAATTATATTTTGTTGCACATATATAATATGAATACAATTATATATTGTTTCAATATATAATATGAATACAATTATATTTTGTTGCACAGATATAATATGAATACAATTATATATTGTTTCAATATATAATATGAATACAATTATATTTTGTTGCACAGATATAATATGAATACAATTATATATTGTTTCAATATATAATATGAATACAATTATATTTTGTTGCACAGATATAATATGAATACAATTATATATTGTTGCACATATATAATATGAATACAATTATATTTTGTTGCATATATATATAATATGAATACAATTAATTATATTAAATGAATTGCTATAATTTACGATGCATGTATACATCGTAAAACATCGGTGAAAAAGTGCATTCAATATATTAATGAATAGGTTGAATTTAATAGATCTTACATCATTGAAGTTGACGGAAGAATTGGACGGTTTAGTCCTGATGGTTCAGCTGGTGATTTGCTCGAAATTCGCGCATTATTGAAAGGTAAAATGAAAATTATTAAGTGAAATTTCACAATTTTTCACTCTTCACTGTCTGAAAATTCACAATTTTTCACAATTCACTGTCTGAAAATTCACAATTTTTCACAATTCACTGTCTGAAAATTCAAAATTTTTCACAATTCACTGTCTGAAAATTCAAAATTTTTCACAATTCACTGTCTGAAAATTCACAATTTTTCACAATTCACTGTCTGAAAATTCACAATTTTTCACAATTCACTGTCTGAAAATTCAAAATTTTTCACAATTCACTGTCTGAAAATTCACAATTTCATTGTGACACACTGAAATGGAAATTGTGCGTTAATTAGAGAAGTTTCCCACAAAAATGTTTTCTAGGAAATTCCTCTCTAATTTACCTATTTAGGAGATAAAAAGGGATGAGTTATGATTATACTGCAATTTTTTCCGGTAAACGGATCAATTCGTGAAAGAAATTAGTGGATTAAATATTTTTCATCAACCTCATCTATCGGTTGAAGTTGTAAACTTTTGTCAAGACATGGAAAATGTAGTAAATATTTGATTAAAATGAATGGTACTTTATTGACATAAAAATCATTGCGGACACTAAACTTCCGCGCAGACGCATGCCCATGTAACAGTGATGTCAATGTCATTCATTAATTTTTGTCGGTGTTGACGAAAAATAAATACACAGTTTCCCGGTCACTTATTTCTCAGCAGTTGTGGCTGAAATTTTTCCGCGCATGAACTTGTAGAAACACTTAATTTTGAATCTTAATTATAAAGAGCTAAGTGCAGGAGACAAAGTTGTCCTCTAAAACTCGGAATCAGGAATGCCGTCATTCCCGGCAAGTCCACCCTGGCCCATCGAATCCGCGCTGGTCAGTCAGAGACTCAGAGTCAGTGTATGCTCAGACGTATTGGAGTGAGGCTGTCGTTGGGGCGCTCCGGTGCAAGTCCAGTGAAACGCATCGAGAGTCGATTCCTTAAGTTTTAGAACGCCTTTCTCGTTCGCGGTGCCTTTAACTGGTGACACTACGCGCACGTTGTGATGACCCTGTGAAGGAGGAAGTGCTATTCTATGTATGTGAAACAGTGAATCAATTCTCACTAAGGGAAAAAAGCGAGTTGCAAGCAGCCTGTCTTGATTATACGCGCCAAGTGCGGGAATTACTGGCTGTCAAAAGTGGTAGTAGCAGGAGAAATGTCTCGGTGTGAATGTTCAGTAATTTAGTCGGAAAACATCATTCGTTGTTACGCATCTTTATGCTACATTTAAGGGAATTACTTTAGCGCTTTTACGATGAAAATTTCTCGAGACGCTTTAATTTTGTAAAATCGCACAAGATTTCAAGTAGACTAAATTATGTGAAATGGCCTCTAATATTACGCACATCTGATGCGTATGTGTCGCTGCACACTGCGCCGGAAGAAGAAGAAGAAGAAATAATCGATAGAGAAGAGTGTCCTGTGACGAGCCTTCATTGAGAAGCATGACCTCTCTCTCTGCCCCTCGCAGTTGTTATTGATTTCTTTTTTGTCCGCGGTGTCAGCAACACCAGCGCTGATCGTGTGATGATTATGCGGCCCGTAATTCTTGCTAATCCGAGCCTGGGCTTAGACAATTAGTTGAAATCGAAGGACTTTTTCTTCTTAGGATGACTTTTTTGGGCGGTTAGAGCTAAGCAAAGCGGTCCTTCAGTTAGGCTTAGGTAATTAGTAGAAGTCGAAGGCCTTATTTTAACGGTCCTTAGGTAATTAGTAGAAATCGAAGGCCTTAGGTTAACGGTTATTAGGTAATTAGTTGAAATTGAAGGCCTTTCCTCTTTTGCGACAACTACCTTGAGATAGAGCGAAATAGCACGGTCCCTTCGCGTAGGTAATTAAATGGAACAGAATGCCCTTTTCTCTGGAATGACTCCTTTGCGTTGGAGCGAAACAAGACGGTGCTTTAGTTCTGCTTGGTAATTAGTTGAAACTTAATGTTTCTTCTTTTTTCGGTGACTACCTGATGTTAGAACGAAGCAAGGCGGTCCTTTAGTTAGGTTTAGGTAATTAGAAGTCGAAGGCCTTGAGCAACGGTCCTTAGGAAATTAGTTGAAACTGAATGCCTTTTTCTCTTTTGCGATAACCACTTGGCGTTAGAGCAAGGTAACGCGATCCTTAACACTTTGACTGCGACTACTGAATATTAAGTTCAATGTCAAACTCAAATTTGAAGTCAATCGTAGTAAAATATTTGGAAAATACCAAACATGCACTGGATCGTGCCTTCATTTAGCTTTGATTAAAGTATTTATGAAAATTGAGGGTAAATCTGGAGGATATGACAGTTGTCGATTTTCCACTTTTTGGTGCCTGAACCTAATTAATTGAATCAAAATAAACAAGTTTTCTTCTATGCACTTTTCGTCTCAAATGAGTATTTTAAGATTTATAGCGGTAAGTTTAGTTTCGTCATTGATGACGAATGCGCTCGAATAAACAGCTACTCATCGATTTTTGAATTTTTGTTGCTTGAAACATGGTAATAACATCGAAATAAACAACTTTTCTTCTATACACTTTTTTCGTCAAATGAGTATTTAACGAGGTATAGCGGTAGGTTTGGTTTCGTCTTTCAAGACAGAGCGCTGGAAGCGAGACGCCATTGCAGTATTGCCATACAACTCGATCAAAGAATTTCTTTCCGCTTCAAAGACTGGAGTTGCGGTAAGTCATTTACCGCTATAACTAATAAAATACTCACTTGAGACGAAAAGTGCATAGAAGAAAACTTGTTTATTTTGGTGTCATTAACCATGTTTAGGCATTACAATTTGCAAAATCGACAACTGTCATGTCCTTCAGATTTACCAAATTGAGTTTGCGACTACTGGTCGGTCAGCAGCATTGTGAAAATTACCTCCGTGTACCACCGGTGGCGCTCGTCGCAGTCTAAGTGTTAAGTTGCTTGGGCTGGGTGTATGTACGGATTTGTTGAGTAGTAAACCTCTGGTAGAGCTGAATTGACACGTTAAACGCGTCTAATACCATATGTGATTAACTTCACGTAGTGGGTTCTGCAATCGGGGAGTCAAAATTTTTCGAGAGACCAAGATTCAGGTAATTTTATGAAGTGTTTTAGAATGCATGCTTTTTATAGCGTAGTTTTCAGTTCACTAATGCTGTTGTTGAGTTGAACGTTCCGTCAGGTAACGGCACTGCCTTTAGCAAACGTTGGTTGAGGTCACAACCTCAATTTTTGAAGGTTACGAAGTTGAAGTAAATATCTGATTCTAAACTGTCCACTGGTTCACTTTCGATTAAACAATGCTATTATTGAGTTGAACGTCCCGCCAGGTTACGGCAATGCCTTTACTGAACGTTGTTTGAGGTCACAATCTCTACGTTTCATGACGTACTATGTCGATGTAAATTCGAGTATCAGATTCTAACATGTTCACTGGTTCATTTTCAGGAAGTGCAGTCGCGCTCACGATGCGCTGGTCTCCAGTTTCGCGGTGTTACCATAACTGTTAAGTGACGGAAAATGCCTGCTCGTTTGCCCTTGATAGGCACTACGCTGTTCTAGCATCATTGACAAAACTTTCCCCGAAATAGAGAGTCATTTTGCAATTATCTCCGGTTTAGCTTTGTGAATTTACGATCTCAAACAAAATTGTCCCCTGTGCTGTTCTCTGAATTTACGTTCCACGAAGTTCGTGAGTGTCTGCAAGTTGATATTGCATTATTTTTTTTCGTGGTGCTGTGAGAAAAGTTTCCTATTTGATTGTGGCGATTTATCCGTTGTTATCGATCGCTAATCATTTATACAGCGAGTTACTGTGTAAATTTTTAAAACAATTATTACGTACCCATTCATTTTTCACAGTCATATTGACCCGTGCTTGACGAAAGTGTTATAACCACTAAGTGAGAATCAATTACTCACCGAGTGTCTCGCGTACTGAATTTGTACATCTTTTGATTGCAGTGAATGCAAGATGTTCTTTCAGGTATGGTGTAGTTGACTGAAGTGTCGAGTGATTACCCTGTGCATTGAGTGATTTAAAACGCAAACATTGGTGAGAAAGTCGGCGGTGCGGATATGAAAGAGCCAAGTTCTCGCCGCCACCTCGGCCTCCTCGCCCTGCTGATGTTGCTGAGCGTCGTCTCGGTGCCGCCGGTGTGCGCCTACACTTACGGTAGGTGGTTGTGTGCTCGTAGTCAAGCGGCTTATTGTAGGGGGTTGTGTGCTTATGGTAGGTGGTTGTGTGCTTATGGTAGGGGGTTGTGTTTATGGTCATGCACTTATGGTAGGTGGTCAAACGCTTTTGGTCTTGCACATATGATAGGTGGTCATCAATTTAAGGTCAAGGTAGGTGGTTATACACTAGGTGATTATGCCTCCTAAAGCTAGCTTTTCAGACAATTCACGTCGTCTCAGCCGCACAGCTGGCGGCGTAAGATCTTGTGAGGACTTGGGGTTGCGTGCAACGCAGAGTTGCTAAGTAGATATGAAAGAGCGTGCAATCTCAGCTTTGGCGCTAAAACGACTTTGTTTGAAAATTTACTCCAGATCGCTCAGCCTTTGTTTTAAATGAACCCGAAAATATGGAGTTGGCCTTCTATTTTAGTTCGCTCACTCTTCATTCCAATCGATATCTCAAAATTGTGAGTTATTTTTTGGCGGAGAAATTTTTTGAGGTTGTTTTCTATTAAGTTATTCTGTAATTAACGAATGCTTGAAGGTAGACTAACGAGCCTTGGCCAAAAAGTTCAAATGAAATGTTTCTTTCAGTTTCTCTTCAATGACTTTCAATGACTAACCCAAACCTACTGAGTGACTCCTCGAAACCTAACAATTCTTTCGAAACCAATCTGCTAATTGTCACCTGTTTCTAACCTTAGCTATGCATCGCTTACCGGGTCATCCCTTTCGATCGAAGTATGTAGGCGAGTAGAATTTTTGATTCGTCTTCAGTTATGGTGTGTTCTTGCGAAAATGTGTACATTTGTCTTGCGAAAACGTAGTGTGCATCAAAATATTTCATGAAGATACATAGAGTTTGGAACAGCAACTTCATGGGGAATGTTGGAAGCTGTGACGTTTAGTGGGTAATATTTCATCGTCGATCATTGCATTCGCTGACTAAATTTGATGCTGATTTTATGTAGAATTCGTTACCGAGGAACAACTCCGGCGGCGGATTAAATCCAGCGGCATTTTGTTCTTCTGCTCTGGTATGCGGGGCTTGATTTCTTCGTCGGAGTTGCTCCGTTGTTAGATTTTTAGATTTTTCCTTCGAGTTTTCAACCAGTATTGGTCACAACAGTTTTCGTTTCAAGTTTCAAATTACTTCGCTGAACGTTCAACAGAGCAACCACAAATAAGAAGAATTTTTTTTTATTATGGTGTTTTTCTCCATCACGCGCTTATTCTGCATGAGCTGAGAAATCTGTAATAGAGGTATTATGTTTACCGCATCCAATATTGCATTACCTATGTAAACTTCTACTCTTTATTAGCATTCTATTTGCGTATTCGAATTCCAAATAATTTTGATTGTGACTGTAAAAAAGCGACTTTCGAAAATTCTTGTTATTTAGCATTGTAAATCTCAAACGTAGGCGTGACTTAAATGATATACCGCGATCAGCTTCTGACAATACAGAAGTGATGGTGACTTTTGTGCAAGGAAAAGAAACTAACAAACCATTTACATCATCCGCGGCAGGTTTAACCTGACTGATCCAATTAACCAATGTAGGCTGTCCCTAGCAGATAAATGTTCTGTACTAGGCTGAGAAGAATTACTTTGCACTATCCTGTTCAAATCGTCAAGATTTTTTATTCGAGTTATCTGTAAGGCTTGATTGATTCTTTCCTTCAGTTATTGTTTTTAACACGTTAACCGCCGCGTGTGCCACCGGTGGTTCAACGAGGGAATTTTCATATTGCTGCACACCGACCTGCAGTCAGAAATTAATCCTTTATAATACTTAATCAGAGCTGTCGACCGTAACTTTTTAATCTTTTAAACTTAATCGACCGTAACTTTTTCCACGTCAAATTTTTCGACATCTTTTGGGGCCCCTCAATTCACAGTTGTTCATTGTAAAATTGTGAGCAAGAATTATTTTTTTGACCGTTTGAAGTTATGGCTGATATTTTCGCCTGTATAAAACAGTTTACTAGACATTCAACACCTGCGCCTGGTCAACCTAATTTTTAAACATTATGTATAGTTAAGTCAGTATCTGCTCCGTGTTAAATCATCTAACAGAGATGGTCGAATTAGGTCTATTGAGTCTGGTGTGCTCAGTGCAAGTCCACGAAATGTAACAACGACCGAAAATCTCAACTTTGTGTGTTCGCAACTGGGCATTGTATGATCAGAAGCGTGCTCACCTGGAGGCACTGGTGCCCAAGATTACATCAACTACGCGCTGTATTTTTTCCTAATTATTGGTGTGGCTTTGGCATTCCGTATTGGCGAGTGTAGATTCCTCGGCCTCGTAAGGCTGTTTGTATTCATGTATCAGGGCAGAAGAATCTTGCGTATCACAGGATCGGGTGTTTTTTGCAAGGGTTACAAAGCTGAGCGTGATAGCTTTCGTTGTCGAGAGCGCGCATCGTACTGCTTTGAGATAGCAATAACCGTCTCTTCGTTGCGTGACACTATTATCCTAATCTCTAAGAGCCGCGATTCAACCTCGTTTACGAGCCTTTCCTTGATTGGGCACCATTACGGCGCTTCATGGCTATCGCAACTTTTGTGTATGGATATCGTCTTTTTTCTCTAGCGCCTGCCTTTGGTCGTGCGTAAAAGAGGATGACTTAATCTCTTGTACAACCGTCGATCATGTGCATGGTTCTTCTTCCCTTATAACCGTACGTCACATGCAAGAGAGAACGTGAGTCTTTCTCTCTTTCAAGCGTCGCTCAAGTGAAAAAAACATGACTGTTTCTCCCTACAGCCGTCGGTCATGTGCAAGAGAAGACGGTTCTTTCTCCCGCATTGCTGTTCGTATGGTTAAGACTTCTTGCTTGCATTCTTTGCCATCAGCAGTAAGGAATCTTGAGCTTTTACCTGACGTCTCCTCCTCTCTCTGGACCGGTCCCATGATTCTTGTGCCTTGAGCGAAGCGACCGTCTTGCTCAGGTCAAAGGTGGCCTTCTGCTACACGTCTCGGCTCGATGGTATGGAAAAACTTTTACGGTCGGTTGCAGTAAGGACGCTCGGCCAGTAGCTGAAAGGCTGTGGCGATGAACTCCAAGGAAAAAGGTCGATGTCTCTGAAGCTCTCCTCAAGTGGGCAGGTCTCTCTTCAATTGAGCGGGCTGTATTTATTATTGAATTTACGCGTTGCCGCAGTCTTCATAGCTTATCATGTAGGCGTAGGTTGCAGCATTCGCTCGCCGTGTCTGGCCACATTTTATTAGCTGATTTTTAAGGTTCATTTATTCAAAGGTTTCTGTAAGAGTCAACTGCTTTACATGAACATAAGGAATTTCTTAATAAACTGTCCTACCAGGGGCGATTACTGACCAAAATCACTGACCCCGCCACAGGCGACTGAACAAATGCAATCGCCTCAGCTTGGCAAGTAGAATTCTCTTGCGCTGGAATGTTCAGGGCTAGCAGCTTCTGCGCATGCGCTGCGGTGAACCTCTGCTGAAGTTCATACTAAGTGCATGCTAGGCAAGCTAGTTTTGGGGGAAGTTCCGCTGCAGTGTTCAAACCAAATCTAAAACAGCCCATAGAAGATCAATTTTATTGTCAATATAATTGCCAATAATGAATGTTGACAATTTAATTGATCGTCTGTGGGCTTGATTCACGACCGTCAATGAATTGACTTAGTGGGCAACAAAAAATTTCATCAATATATCGAGTCAATGATATTGACAATTAAATTGATCGTCTATGGGCCGCTTAAGGGATGTCTTTCGGTGCAGCAGCTCACGGTGACACGTTGCTTGCGGTACGACCCATCGGTGGGTCGCGCTCAAGTTCTTCCTGCTGCAGAACGACCCATCCATGGGTCGTTTGAAAAATTTTAACAATATTTTAAAATTAATGATATTTAATGGAATCAGTTAACGTTTGGTGTTTATAAATTTGCCACCAACTTTTGACTTTAAATTTGAGTTCAATATTGAAATTCAGTTTAATCCATTGCAGTCAACTTATTAACACTTAATTAACCCTTAACTCGAGTGTCTGTACGCTTATGTCTCCACACCTTCGTGGTGATGGTCTCGTCAGGCGTCAGTGTTTTGAATAACGGAAAATGTTTTTTTCATATTCCAGTTATTCACTTTCGCTGCTTTCTTTGAAGGTTATGTCTGTGGCAACCAGGGGAAAAAAGTGAAGTCCCGAGCTGAAAGTTAGGTCGGCTTTCTTTTCGTTGAATTTTTTTAGCTTTGTTAATGACCATCTTTTCTCGGTTCACCGCTGTCCTTGTTTTCAGCATCTCTGATTTTGTTCTTCAACTTTATCTTATTTTTTAACCATCCTTCTCAACTTACTGTTTCTAAGCGCAGAGGATCCTGTGTGGAACACACCTCGCCCACAGATACCGCGTACCTTAACATATTTCCTGCGTAGTGACCCACCAGTGGTCACTTATGTGATTTTCATAGTGCTACCGACCCACCTGCAGTCACCAACTCATTTTTTACAAGAACTTGATGAAAGCTTAACACTTTAACCTCAATTGGTTAAACTTAAGTTTAATGTTCAACACAGATTTAAAATAAATTGTAGTACGCAATTCAAAAAATAGCAAACAGTAACTAGATCATGCTTTCATTTAGCTTCAGTAAAGAATTTTTCAAAATTAAATTTTTGACTACTGGTTGGCTAGTAGCGTAATGAAAATCATCTCCGTGGCCACCGGTGGTGCACGTTGCGGTCAAAGTGTTAATAAAAGCTCGATCCAGTTAATGTTGGTTTGCTATTTTCAAAGTTGATTACCACAATTGCTTTTGAATTTGAATTGAATACTGAACTTCAGTTTAACCCATCGCAGTTAACGTGTTAGTTCCATACTAAATGGTGCCCCTATCCTTGCTCCCTTTGAACATCTTTGTTGACGTAAGGGAGGCTGAAACTAACTTATTACAATCAATCAATTTCTTGAGATACCAACTAATTATTTCTTATAGAAAGGGCGTGCATTATTTTCTAATTGAATAACTATTTTAATCTTACGTTTTAGTTTGTAGCTCACACAGTGAGTTCTTCAAATTTGAAGAAGCTTTGCTATTTTCTCCTCAGGGGGATACAACTATTGTGTCTATGGGAATTAGCGCTCCCAGGGGGACTATGTAAGGGCCTGAGCTGAAAGTTAGGTAGGCTTTTTATTTTGTTAAAATAGAATAGGTTTTTGTTTTGTTACGGACCATCTTTTTTCGGTTCACTTCTGTCCTGTTTTTCAGCACCTACTACTTTGTTCTTCAGCTTTTTCTTGTTTCATGAACTTCTTTCTTAGCTTTCTGTTTCTGTGCCCTTTCTGCATAGATTCCGCGTTTCCTTAACTCCAAACTAAATGGTGCCTTCTTCCTTCCTCTCTTTGGATAGCCTTTGTTGCGGGTAGGGAGGCTTAAACTAACTAATAATCTAATCTAATCTTTGCTATTTTAATCAGTTACACTCAGATCTTGCTTTGTCTGCCGCTCCAGTCAATCATAATTGCGAAATCTGAAAGCAGTGGATCAAAAATTAGCAAACACAACCCTGGGCATTTACCCTTGTGTATTCAACAAGTATTCGTGAAATTCTGCGGTAAATCCTGTGTTTCTGTAACTTTCATCCCCGTTCAATTTCTTTGATAGTGATTGGACCATTTTTGGCATAATTGATCCTGAATAAACGAGGGTATTCCGCTGGTCTGGCTGCGACGGCTTTCATGAGTCGACAGTCGTCTCTTGTTTACTTTAGGCAAAGCTCAGTGAATTCGGTCATTGGGAGATGTTTGTTTTCAATTTATTTTGAATTAGTATTAACGTCGTTGAAATGTTGTGTTTCCATTGGGATTTTGTCGGCTCTGCAGAGGGGGATCGGAGATAGATCTGTACAATACATGGTGGGTTCTAATCGGCACACAGAGTTATTTATGTTTCGATCGATGGTTCCGCTAGGTTTTGATCTGAGCGACTCATTCCTCTCGTTCCGCGCGGTTGGTTCATTTCTATCGAACTGTACGAGTAGAAAAGGCTTCATGAGAAGGGGAATTAATTATCGTCATCGATTCGCTTAGAATTAGACTTACGTGTCTACGGAAAAAAGACAACACTGTATTTGTGATCTGGATACGCGTCAGTTCTCTATCATGCATGTATGTATTTTTAAACTGTATCAATACGTAGACATGTTAAAATGTCATGTTTCTATGGGTACTATGTGAGTGATTTGTCATCAGTCATCACTGCTCCTAATGTTTCAGTAGCAGTGTTGCGAGCAAATCATGAAATATTTGCTAACCGTCAATGAGCTTTGTCTAAAAAAATCAGATTGTTTTATACACATGAACTTCCTATGTCTTCTGTGAAAATATTGTCTTAGATCATGAGCGATTAATTCTGTTTCCATGACAACTGTTGATGCTCGTTATATATTCTCGTACTGGGTTCTTAATTTTCAGCTTCAATTCGACCTCTGTGTTTTTTGGACCGTTTTTACTTTAAATTGTGCTTTAAATTCAGTCCATCTTAAGTCTGTGGCTTGTGAACGAGAAATAATTTACCTCGCACAAATTTATATCTATTATTTCAGTTGGACGATTAAGCTATGTAAGAAATTTGAGACCGATAGTGAGTTAACAGCTCTGTAAGCTCAATTTATTTCAGTCCTTTCTTTTGACTCGTGTGATGATTTTTTTGAATTTCTTTCGATGCTCGCGCGCGTTACAGCTAGAGTCTGCAGCGTGCGCTGGTGTTGCATGGTGAAAGGCTTCTCCATAACTTTACCGCGTCGCTCCATATTTATAAGGAACTATTCGCTGAGTATGTCTAGTATGTGTGTGAAATTGCAGATAATAGCTTTTTCATCACGAGTTTTGTTTGACTCATTACCTTAGTAGCGAGCTTAATTGCGTTTGAAGGATCTTTAAAAGTTATTTGAAAAACTGTATGCCATAATTCGCCTGGAGACAAAGGTGGAATAATTAATTTCTTTCTGACTATCACTGAATTTTAATTTTTATATTTGTTTGATTTATTTAAGTTCTTTATTAATGATCCGTTGACGTTAAATCCGTTTGTCTGCATCAAGTATTTAAATGGGAAACGTCAGTTTAGCCTTGGTACTCCATGCACAAATATAACGAAAAATTCCTATTATCTCATCTAGTAGATAATAAGGGTTTAAATGTAGGATTTTAGTGAATGTAAGTGTGGGATTCAATCATAAATACATTTTTATAAAATTATTCCCCTTATATCACATATTTACACCATGTGATGCAAGTAGGGTTGCAAATTCATTTACCTCTATGAAGACAAATTTATTCTGAAACTACGTATTGAGCTTTAACATACATTGAACCTTTCAGCGGTTCCTGTGAAGTTTCATGGTCAGAAACAGGAACAAATTTATTTTGAAACCATGTATTGAGCTTTACCATACATTAAACCTTTCAGTGGCTCCTGTGAAGTTTCATGGTCAGAAACAGAAACAAATTTATTTTGAAACCATGTATTGAGCTTTAACATACATTAAACCTATCAGTAGTTTCTGTGAAGTTTGATGGTCAGAAACGTGAAGTTCTTGCACTCGTGACAGAGCATCCAAGGCCCCTGGTATTGCAGGTACGCTTCCTTTATCCAGGTGTGTTGCAGGACTCAGGTGCCAGTGTGCTGGATGTGGCAAGCTGCAAATTTGTTGGCTTGGGCGCGCCTTCTTCCTTGCCTTTCTGACCTGCGAGGGAAGACCATCTACTCTGATCAACGTCTGTAACCATCAGCTCTGTTTCCGTCCGTCCCTTGCTCAACTTCTTCCTCCGCAGATCTTCATCGGCCGATACGCTTGTTCATCCAGTGTTCATTTTGAGTCGCCGATGAATGTGCCCTTCTAAATCTTGATCTTCAAAATCCAACTATCGACGTATTTCTTGCGATCCTGAGACTTGCTTGCAGGATGGTCTTTCTATAACCCCAATGTTTGGCTTCAGGATAAAAGCTAACCTCAAAACCGGGGAAAATACCAACTACTAGTCGTTCTTTTTCATTCCCCTGCATGGAACCAACAGTTGTGATGCTCATTTTATTCGACAGGAATAAGTAAGATCAATATTAGAATGACTTAGCGCACGTACAATAAGATAAATTTTCACTTCCTAGCAAAAATTTCAGAAATCGAAACTTAGAAATTGAAACACAGACACTGAAACTTAGTGCCGCCCTCCAAATGCAAACGATCCTCTTATACATATTATTGTTTATTGTTTATTAACTTGTGCTTCTCCCTAAATCCTGTGTCGACAACTATCATGTGTATTACGCTAACCATGAATGAATAGCAATTAAGGATCTAAATCATATGTTCCAACACTTAACATGGGTGTTACGATAACCATGTATAAATAGCAATTAAGGGTTTCTATGTTAAGGTATTTGAATGCATTTTTCGCTTTCATTTTCAAAACTTGTGCGTACTAATGAAAGTGTTTTTCAAATGAGCGTCGCGAGGATTGTGCTCTCTTAGTTCAAAATCAGATTAGGCAAGGAAAGGAACTCAATTTTGTTGTACTTTTCTATCAATCATTTTGTTTCAACATTCTACACGGGTATTACGATACCAATGTGTTATAATCATTTAAGGATGTTAATGTTAAGGGGTTTTAAAAACCAATGTATCGACCTTTCATGTTTGTACTTTATTGGAAATAAAATGTTTTTCTTTTCTTTCTTTTTTTTTCTTTTTCTTATAATTAGTATGAAAATACTGTATAAAATCAAGGTTATTAAATTCTGCAAATGAATCGTGTTTCTTCAAATAATTGTTGGGAAATGGGTAAAATTTTGGTTGATGAACCTGCCAATTTACTGGAACGTGTCCATATTGACTCGAGGGGGAAAAAGTTGTGGAAATTCAACTAACGCTAGCTGGTGATGGCTAGGTAGTTTGAATGTTAAAAATCGATTTTAATCAAATTTTCTTGGTTATTGGCGAAGGCAACATTTTCTTGGTAATTTTTGCGAACTACAGCTGGGAGCGTCTTTCCAGAGTCATTTATGAGTTTAGCCTTTCAGTTTGAATCTTTTTCCGAACTCATTTTACGATAAATTGTGGGCACTCGTTGCTGGAATCGCCAGCGACATTCGCTGGCAAGCTCGGGGACTCTCGTTTATTCAATTTCAAACCAATATATTTGTTGACTTACAGGGTGGACCAAAAATGTACTCGCTCTTTTACTGTCGAGTACTCAGGAACTTTGTTTTGATGGAGGTGTTCAATAGCAATGATTAACGTCTAATGAGTTAAATAGAAGGAAAGAACATCAGATTTAAGAAAATTCAATTTCATAAAATAACACTTAGTTGACATGAAAAAAAAAAATTGAGTAATAATCGACAGTTAAAGGATGAGTACATTTTCATGGCCATTCTGTATTTTACGTTGAATATTTTCTAACGGATATTATACTGTAATATCACCGTAGAAAAAATTAGGTGTTTAGAATTCGAAGTGATTAACGAGCTACCTCTTACGTCATTTCGCTTGTACATGCTGTAAAATAATTAGTATGATTGACTCGGTCTTTTATTGGTCCCATTTTACTTCTCAAATATTGGTATTCAAGAAACCTGTTCAAGTCCGATAATTTTATCGTGCACAACATTTTTTTCGAATAAAATTATACGGACATCCTGAACCATGTTATTTTTTCAGCTACTTGTACGAGCTACGAATTATCTGTGCGTTTTTCTCGCTGAATTTTTAAAGAACCATAAAGTTCAGAATCTCAGAGCGTCGATTGTCGCGTGTAGAACCGTCCGGTACAACTGTTAAATCTAATGCCATAATTTAAATTCCCAATCTTCTGCTGTATTTCGCTGAATTTGAAATTAGCATTGGTGATTGATCCGGCTTTAGTTTGAAGTGGCGATAGCTGGATGTTGTTGCTCGTTCATTTACCGTTCCGCCTCGTAGGAATAGCATAGAGTGTCCGCATGATGCTCTCGGAATAGGACAGATAACCAAGAGACAATCAGTTGCCGCTGCGTCCGCTCGGGAGGACCGAACCTTTTATCTTCGGTGATTGGCCGAGAAATTGCGATGCCGAGGCCTGCAGCCTCAGACTCAGCTCTTCCTATTGAAATTACGCGGCGTCCTTTGCTCAGCTCCAATTTGCCCACATGATTGTCGGCAGCTCTACAAGTTCAATAGCTTCTGACTGCAATTGCGGCTAGGAATTCTTTAACCCACACATCTCATAGAAAGCCAACAGTCGTACGGATGCATTAAATTGATCCTGTATCTCCAGTTCTGATTTATTTTTTGAACATTAGATGCTCAAACAATCGTCGTTCAGCACATGGAATTAACAAATATTGAGTTTGTTTTTATACGAGTTCTGTAGTCCACTTTGTCAGGAATTAATAAACACGAGTATGATTGGACTTGAAAAATTTAGTGCCTGATTATCTGAGTGAAAGACATTGCGTGACTCCGGCTGTTCGAGGTGAGACTCGAACGTTGGAATGAAGGGCTTCTCTAAATAATTCAGGGTATTATTTAAACAAAAGCGTTACTTGAGGGGACTATCCTGCAACATGTCTTGCAAGGGTGTAGCGATACCGCTGGACTACTACGGCATGACTGAAAATTGGCTTCGATGCGACGGAAAATCGTTGCTTTATTCAAATAACTGTACAACGACGCCTTCATGGGTGACAATTCCTGCCACGATGTCCCTTCGTTTTTTGCTGTGCTAAAGCAATCTTCATGAACAGCAGTTGTTGAAATGAGAACAGTTTATGTTGATTACTTTACTAAGCTGGCCTTTAATACAAGTGACGACTTCGAAATCTTCATGATGAACGTCTTCTTTACACTGATTGCTTTGTAATTTGCCTTGGCGGGTAATTTTTGTAACCCATCGTAGAAGGAACCTCTGTTGCTGCAATGTAATAGTTTTGTGAGATTGCGACGTCTCTACGTGAAATTGAAAATTAATGATACTATTCAAATAAATATACGATTCTAAAGCTTGATATGAGCAAACAACACACCTGGTCTATTTATGTCGGTGTAGTCATTTTTTGGACGTGAGTTATGCGCAAGCTCTCAAGTTTTCGCTTGAACTTAGAAAAACGGTCTAATTGTAGCCTTTGATAGATTGAAAAAAAAAAGACTTCATGAGTTATATAACCAGGCTTGAAAATGCCCTTCGTGCTGTACTTTCTTAGATTCTACAAATTTTTTTCATCCATCTGAACGAAAAAATGTGATGACTGGTCAAATCTACTCGTATTTATTTCAGTCATTGAAAAATAAGAATACATAACCATGTGCGCACCTGCTAATAGAACAAACTTTTACTACAAACTTTTTAGAACAAACTTTTACCACAGCGTTTTTAATTCGGCCCATCAAGAGTAACTCAAATTTGAGGAGCTGTGGTTGAGAAATAGACGGCGAAAGCACCTCGTGATTTCGGCTGTTCCCACGCGACGTTCTTTTTGGAAGCCTTCATTCCCTGCGCGTGTTGCGGTGGCCTTACATCATGCCTCTGCCTGCTTATGACCTGCCGGCGGCCTGATCAAAATTCTGTCGTAGCGTGATACATCGTGATAAAGCACCGAAATGACTCTATAACTCGTTGTTTATGACATGAACTCTTGGCCGGACTGCAACTCAGATTGCACACCACCCCTTCTTGATGAATGTTCAGACCATTCGTTTTGTATTGTTTTTCCCATCGGGAGGATTCATGTCTTCCGGACCGTGTGTGATTTGAACAATGTTTTCGTTCTGTACGCCCGTTTTTTACCATGATTTTTCGTTTCATGTTCTTCATCCAGTTTTATGTGCATTTAATTTATTATTTGGTTGTGAAGATTTGTTCGCGAGATTCATTTATTCAGTTTATTTTAGAATACGGATTTCCTAAACGTTTTTGCGTTTAATTAGTGAAAAAGTTTGTAGTGTACGTCAGAATTATGCATGTGTGCCATCTAACACACTCTTGTTGCATACAGAGAATATATTTTCCATGTGTTTTTTCAATCAATTGTTTCAATTGATGGCATGGGCACTACGATTCCCATGTGCGTATATCAAATAAGAATTGATATGCTAAGAATACATCTGCAGCAACATGAACGTCTAAAAAAACAATTTTTGGGAACTCTTGAGAGATTTCTTGACCTCAGCCAGGAAGTTGTGCGGTTTCTTCTCATTTACAATCAGTGTGCAAAAATAATTTACAGGCTAAATTGACATTTCTTAAGAATAATTGCACTAATTTTATTTCATTTACAGTTCATTTAAATTAATGTTCTTTATTTACAACTTTATTAATTTACTCGGTTGGGAGCTGAATTTTTGGTTCCTCACTTCTCCATCTATCGGGGGGTATTCGCTGCACTCGATAATGAACATTTTGCACCTTACTCTCGTTCTTCTGTGGCTCACGCTCCTTTTGATTCTTTAATTTCCATCAATGTTGTTTTAGAGTTTTGTATGCTAGCAGGAATGTACATATGTTTTGCCATACGTATCCTCGTTATTTCTTACGTTTGGGACCGTGATAAACATATAATGCAGAATGAGCAAAACTATTGTTTGACGCTCTTATGCCTTTACTTTTGCGGTGAACTTCCCTGGGTTTTAGAATGTCGCTCTTTTTAACCCTTGACTTTCATTCTTTTTATTAAGGCTTGCATTGGGTACAACTAATATCTTATATGAACATTTTGCATACCTGTTCAATCTCATAGCTTCACTCATTCATTTCGTGTCACTTTCAGAAGCTTTTTTCCACTTTTTAAACACCTCAAGCAGTTCCCTTTATAATGGGTCAATTTTTTGAGTATATAACTCTGAACGAGCGGCTGCAACACTCACTCCTTCATTTAGTATCCCTGGTATAAAACTACACTTCCAACTGAGATGATTTTACTCTCAGCCATGTTCTCGTAAACCCTTTGTTTTCCGTTGCTCATTTCCACGAGAAGATGTGGTCGAGCTAAACAAAGAGGACAGGGGTCGAGTGTGGCAGTGTTGGGCTTCTCCCGCGCGCACAGCGAAGGTCGGCAATACTTCGAGTGAGCGCAGCATCGCCTATCCTCATGCAAGATTGCCCCTTTTAGGTGAAATCTTAAATTTAGCATATTATGAGGTGAAGTTTGTTTTGAAAATGTCCCAACATCTGCTTGGCAAACCTTGCCAGGGGCCAAGTGAATTTAGAGACTATATTACATTTTTATCAATCAGCAGTATTGCCAAATGTTTAATGATTTTTAATCTTAATATTGAATTTAAGATATTCATATTTAAGATTGAATTTGGTTTGTAAAAACGCCAAAATTTAGAATTATGGTGTGAGAAGGCAAAGCTGACGACCCTATCCTTATGTGTCATGTGTCGCCGGTGTCCGGTTGCTCGAGTTGGGATGTAATTCTGAGAATAAGGGAAGGCTTGTTTCGGTTTCCGTCTCGTGTTATTCCTTAATGGATCTGATGATGCGTCACGCATGCTCTCTTAAGGGCATGCTTTTGCTTTTCGCTTTTTTTATCCTTTGGAAGTGATGATCTTCAATCTGTTGTTGGAAGCTGCGCGTTCACATTAGGTTTATGGTACAATGGAGAGGCACTTCTGTACTTAGTAGTAGAGAGGTCAGGACGGTGTGTGCTCTTACTGGCTTCACTTCAGAGGCTGATGGCACTTGAACTTTTGCTCGGAATGAGAACCAACAAATCTCCACGTAATTAGTTTTTTCATAGAGCGACGAGTAACTCGTCCAAAACATATTTCTAAAACAGCTGAGTTTACACACCGGTTCAGAGTCTGTGTAAATTTTCAGCATATTCACGATTAGAAATTTTGTGGAAAAGTAAAATTAATCTGAAAATGAAAAGCTTCCTTTGATGAAAGTTTCTAGGAAGAGTTTGATTGCATGAAGGAAGCTCCACGTGCAGCATATGCCAAATTCCTGAGACCCGTTGAGATTTCTGAGGAAAAATTCTAAAGAAATTTATCATATTTAATGGGAAAATGTTTCGGAGTTCAACTCCATGATAATGGAGCTGGATTCCGAAACATTTTTCCATTAAATCAGATTAATTTCCTTGGATTTTTCATAGTTTTCAAGTTCCTCACAAACTTGCGATTCAAGCAAACGACTGACCCGTTATGATATATTCGTTGAGATTTACCGTACTGAAAGTAATCAAGAGTTAGATCTCGATTGAAAATGAACCGAATCGTTCTTGCTTTGCTTCTGCAATCTTATCTTCTTTCTTGATAGAGACCTTGAAGAAAATTGTTTCAATGACATGGTAAGCTGGAAATGATTTATTGTAGTAGACCCAATAATTGACTGTCATACGAAGGACGAATTTCAAGCCTTGCAGCGGTAACTCCCAGTGGTACTTTGCGTTCCCTCATGCAAACTCCCAAGTTTCAGGTCTCGTCAGTCGTTCCCAGCATGACATTTTATTCAGTAAACATCATACCTTTGTCAGTCGTACCCTTTCAAACTGTTGCCCAATTCAGGTGTGGTCCCCTGAGCTTGCGTTAAGAACTGTATTTTTGTCTTGGCTCTTAGTCTGTGGCCCCTTTTACGCACACCCTGGTTTTTTCTATTGTGCCCTCTTCCTCCTCTGCCATTTTCTGTTATCGGTCTTAATTTTACTTTCGCACTCTTTACTCTGGGATTTACCCTGGCTTTTTCTCCCGGCTTATTCACCCTGGCTTTTTCCCCCGGCTTATTCACCCTGGCTTTTTCCCCCGGCTTATTCAACCTGGCTTTCTATGTTGGCGTTTTTTGTCCTGGTGTTTTATCCAGGCTTTTCTATCTGGTTTTTGTACCCTTGGTTTTTTACCCTAGCCTTTTATAACGTGGCGTTACCACACCGGCTTATATTTTTTATCTGGTTTAGTTTTACCCTGTAATTTTTTACCCTAGCTCTTTCTGCCGTCACTTGGTGACGTTTCCTGCCCGACGTGATGGACGCTCGCGTAGGTCCGCTGCCTACAAAACATGTCACCGGCCGGCGGCTGATAGGCGATGTCTTCGTCTTCGAGACAGGCCATTTTTATTTTATACTAGACCACCTATGACCTCACGCTGCTTGTACTTCTAATGTTCGGAAAATGTTCTCCGTAAAATAGACATTTGCATCGGATCGTATCTAAAGTACAGCTAAAAAGAATTTAGAATTTTGCTAATTTTTTACCAAAAGCTGGGTGGCTCAATTTTGCCCTATAGTATTAGAGAAAGAACGCGAACTGTGACATCCGTGCAATCGAGCAAGCATACCAAAAATATTGCCAATATTTTGCAAGTCCATAGGATCATTGATGGATTTATCTAATAAAGTATTTGAGGTTTTGCGCATTTCTTTTTTTTCTCCGTCCCTTTCGTTTTCATCAGCGAGGTCTGCGGAAGGATAAATGTTCTGTCCGTTGGTTCTAACGCATAAGCTTCTGTGGATAATACTCCTGGGAATTGGCGTACAGAATGGGTTTGACACGTTGGATTGCTCAGCGTGTCGGCAAGATTCGTCTAGGTTATAGAGCTTATTTGTTCCTTGGAATTTTCACTCACGACACACACACATATTACTTCGAAAGTTTGATGCTGTTGAGTTTTTCTCCTTCACAAAGATGGCAAGGCCCGGTTTTTTGGAGGGAAACGTCTTGATTAAAGTTTCTAGTTCCTACGAATTCCCATGTTTTTAACATGCTTATTTTAAATTCTTTAGAGGGTTATTGAAGCGGGGTTCAAATCGATGAATTTGACTCCGTCTAAGAAGCACGTCCGCTCGTGACGGAAAAGAAGTAGGCGTGTCCGGAGAACTTCATGGTTTCTTAAACGTTCGTCGTTGCGTGATGCACTCTCGGTCACTGAGGGGATTATCATGATGGGGCTACACTACTGATGGTCACAAACTCAAATTTCATGAACATTCAAGAAATAGAAATGAAGGTACAGCCCATTTAATGTCCTCATTTCTAAATTTGAAATCCAAACAAACTTTAACTTCAGTTAAATATTGAGACTCAGTTGAACATGCGTCAGTTTAAGGGTTAATGTTATTCTGAGCCCCCTGATTCCAAAAATACATAATATCTTGGTTACATTTACAACGTCATCCCTGTGATTCGTAAAAATAATGCATGTATTGACGTTGGACTCCGACTGACGTGATTGCGAGACGTTTTTGTTCTACGTCCTACTTCAAAATGCAGAAGTGCTGACTGTGCAGTCGGAGACGAGGATGAAGTTTGCCTCAATTTTATTGATCTGGTGATTGCGGCAGCAGATGAAGCCTCCATCTTGCCTTCTTGATATTGTGTCCCATGGTATGCAACCAGATTTTTATTGCTAACTTATATTTTGTCTTACATTTTCTTGTGCCATGAATAGATGAGCGTTTTGAATGTGCCTTGGTTAAGGGGAAAGTAGTTTTGGAATAGCTAATTACATACTCGTTTGCAATATAATGGGATTCTAGCTATCAAAACTTATTGAGTCCCATCTCTCGGTGTCTTGGATACTTTACGTAGAGAATAGTAAGTTTGAGACTTATTTTCATGACCACTTAATTTTATGTATTTAAATTATACATCCCTTGAATTTTTCATATTTCTTATATGACTCACGTAGATACCGACTCACTATGCTGACAGTTAAATTTGTTTTATTTCATGACGTAGTATTTTGTTAGTCCCATCTGCTGACGCATGCACAGGGCACCATTGAAGAAGCGGAAACAATGAACCTTTGTGTGATAGAAATGGTCCGGCCTAGACGTCGCTGGCGTTCGTGTGGTGAAAGAAAAAATTTTCGCGAATGAAATCATTTTACTCTGTTCGAGAAGGCACAATCATGAAACCTTCAACGGGTTGACATCTGGGTTTACTATTGCAAAAGTACAGTACAGTTATTACATGTACAAATGAGGGAAAAACAGCAGTCAAAATTCCGTGGAATATATCTGAAATGCCAAAAGAAGAAAAGAAAATGAGCGATGTGAAGCGGAAGAAGATACGCTCAGACTGGAGGCTGTGGACTACAAGATTGTCTTCTTTCTGACCAAAATTCTCAAATGTTGTCTTCTAAGTCAAATTTAACCATAAAAATTCTTTAGTATTTCTTAACCCTGCGGGAATGCAAGATGCTGAATGAGACCATGGCCTAACAAGCGTTTATGAAGAAATGCAAAGCTTGATAAACTTCGACACAAAAAAGGCAAACGTTAAAAAAGGCGAACGTGTTGAGACAAGGGAGCGGATACGCTCGCCGTCATTTCTTTCTTCCAGCTGAGCAGCTCACTTTCGCCGCGTCTGAGATAGCGGCCTGTTCTTATCGCGAGTTGAACTGCTGCGTTCCATCAGAAGGATCACGTGGCCGCTCCTACAGCTCGCCTGCCCCTCGGTCTTAACGCTCCGCTAGGATTTCTTTCCCTCTGTTGTTTCCCTCTTCTCTCCCTCTGTTGCTCTCCTTTCTCTCTTCCTTCGGTTGCTTTCATCTTATCGCCTCCATCCCTCACCCTGCACTCTGGCTCACCACGCTTCGCAATTTACTTCGTCTCGCCGTCTCGCGTTGTCTCGTCTCACCGTCTCGCGTTGTCTCGTCTCACCGTCTCGCGTTGTCTCGTCTCACCGTCTCGCGTTGTCTCGTCTCACCGTCTCGCGTTGTCTCGTCTCACCGTCTCGCGTTGTCTCGTCTCACCGTCTCGCGTTGTCTCGTCTCACCGTCTCGCGTTGTCTCGTCTCACCGTCTCGCGTTGTCTCGTCTCACCGTCTCGCGTCACCGTCTCGCGTTGTCTCGTCTCACCGTCTCGCGTTGTCTCGTTTCACCGTCTCGCGTTGTATCGTCTCACCGTCTCGCGTTGTCTCGTCTCACCGTCTCGCGTTGTCTCGTCTCACCGTCTCGCGTTGTCTCGTCTCACCGTCTCGCGTTGTCTCGTCTCACCGTCTCGCGTTGTCTCGTCTCACCGTCTCTCGTTGTCTCGTCTCACCGTCTCGCGTTGTCTCGTCTCACCGTCTCGCGTTGTTTCGTCTCACCGTCTCGCGTTGTTTCGTCTCACCGTCTCGCGTTGGCTCGTCTCACCGTCTCGCGTTGGCTCGTCTCACCGTCTCGCGTTGGCTCGTCTCACCGTCTCGCGTTGGCTCGTCTCACCGTCTCGCGTTGGCTCGTCTCACCGTCTCGCGTTGGCTCGTCTCACCGTCTCGAGTTGGCTCGTCTCCCGCTTGTTTTAAATTCATCTCACCGCAAACGTTTTGAATTTCTTATTTTTACGCTGAAGCTGGTTCCGTTATTGCATTTGCATAATTGTCACTTTGTTGAAAAGAATGAATTTTGCCTTAGATTTGTATTTTTACCGATACATTGCGTGCAGGCGCTTTGCTGCCGTTTCTTTGCATGCTATGTCTCGGTTTGTTAGCGTTCTCCATCTTTATTGCGCTTTTTTTTCCTCAGCGCGAATTCTTTGTATACCCTGCGGTGCTTACATTTTATTATTCTTATTAGTCTTATTTGTTTTTTTGAAGTTTGTGTAAATTTCCAGGTTGTTGCTGCAGAACAGTTGTCTTTTTTACTTTTTTTTTTCTCGCACCGTTTTTCAAGTCAGCCGTGGCTTGACAACACTCAGCCTTTTTCAAGTCAATCGTTTGGTAACACTTTGACTGCGACGTGCGCCACCGGTAGTACACGGAGGTAATTTTCACGATGCTGCTGACCGACCAGCAGTCGCTCACCAAATTTTCTTCAACACTTAATGAAAGCTAAACGAGGGCACGATCCAATTCATGTTTGTTATTTTCAAAATACTTCACTTCGATTAACTTTAAATTTAAGTTTGGCATTGAACTTAATATTGAGTAGTCGCAGTGAAAGCGTCATGTCAGTCGTTTTCAAGTCGGCTATAACTGCCACCGCACTCAGTCGATTCGCTGCTCCCTCGCTTGTTGAACTCTATAACTGGAGCTGCATTTCCTGTTCTCCTATTGCATTTCCTTTCCTCCTATTGCATTTCCTTTCGTTTGTATTGCTTTCTTCTGTTGCGGCTACTTCGGGTTTCAAGAAGTTCCTTCTTTTTCATTGCAGTTACGTAATTTCTCGTACATTATCCGTCGCGTTTATTTCACCTCTTCTTTTTAGAATATTTTATTGCTGATCAAATCTTTCACAAGCATTACTTTTTCAAGAATTATTCAACTCTTCGTTCCTAACTAAGATATATTTTCACTTTCTGCAAACTCAGTGGTTCTCTTATGCGCTGCTGAGGTAGGCAGGTTTTCAAGTATCGTAGTTGAGAAGCGCTGCATTCTGTGAGCTGCTGTTTTTACGTCCTCTGCTTCCTTCAAGGCTAAGTTGACAGCGCTCTTGTGACACGGCCTTCCCTGCCTGCGCTCTTGTGACACGGCCTTCCCTCTCTGCGCTCTTGTGACACGGCCTTCCCTGCCTGCGCTCTTGTGACACGGCCTTCCCTCTCTGCGCTCATGTGACACGGCCTTCCCTCTCTGCGCTCATGTGACACGGCCTTCCCTCTCTGCGCTCTTGTGACACGGCCTTCCCTACCTGCGCTCTTGTGACACGGCCTTCCCTACCTGCGCTCTTGTGACACGGCCTTCCCTCTCTGCGCTCATGTGACACGGCCTTCCCTCTCTGCGCTCTTGTGACACGACCTTCCCTCTCTGCGCTCTTGTGACACGGCCTTCCCTCTCTGCGCTCTTGTGACACGACCTTCCCTCTCTGCGCTCTTGTGACACGACCTTCCCTCTCTGCGCTCTTGTGACACGGCCTTCCCTCTCTGCGCTCTTGTGACACGGCCTTCCCTCTCTGCGCTCTTGTGACACGGCCTTCCCTCTCTGCGCTCTTGTGACACGGCCTTCCCTCTCTGCGCTCTTGTGACACGGCCTTCCCTCTCTGCGCTCTTGTGACACGGCCTTCCCTCTCTGCGCTCTTGTGACACGGCCTTCCCTCTCTGCGCTCTTGAAGTTATCTCTTTGTCGATCACTTTGAAGTCTCCTCACACGCTCTAGGCCTAACGCTTTCTCGACGTTGGGCTTTGGTAGCTAGCGTCCGCTTTATCGAACAAGCTCGATTTCTGGAACCTTGCGCAACTAAATCATTTTTCAGAGGCGACGGCGTGCCTTGTGATGGCCTTGGATCGTCAACCCACTCGAGTAAGTGACCTCCTTCCGTCACCTCATGCTGCCGGCAAAAGCCCTGCTGAATTTTCACTCAAGATTTCTTAGGAATTTGCTTAAAGGCGTGCGGAATCATTTTCAATTTGGGCTCCTCAAGTCAGGTGATATTTTAATTTGGTTGAGTTTGAATCTTATTATCTCGTTGGGGTAAATTGCAGCTATGTTGTGCGACCGATGTTCGTTGAAATTTGTGTATTTTGAATAAATTTTCAACGCATATATCTTGGAAAAATTATGCTCGAAAGTATTATGCGTCAAATTTAGCAGAAGTCCAGAAACTCCGTTTATTCTTTTTTCTTTTTTACTCGTGCAGCCGCAGCTAGGCTTCGTTAATTATGTCAGCAGCCATAGCATATTTTAGTCGTGCGCACTGAGATGAGAAGCGTGGCCTGACTATGCCATCTTGCTGGCTTTGCTACTCTCTTTGAGAGAAAAATCATTCGTTTCCACTAGAGTAACACACTCGCGGTTTTTATCGTATTTTCAAAATACATTTGTTTGTTTTCATTAGTACCGTATCATGAAATGCGTTGTGTGTTTATATATTTGATGAAAGTCTGTTGCACATGGTTTTGTCTGGTTTTACGTGTACTTTTCAAGAAGATTTTTCGATTTTTAATGCGAATCTTCGTGTGTCGCCTGCATATAATGTCCCTCGGTATCTTTTACTCCTAAAAATGTTTCAAATTATCTTCCGGATTTTCACTCCATAAATTTTCTTCCAACCCGAGCGCTAACCGGAAATTGAAATTCTGTTGACCACAAACTTGGAAAAGTTTTTTTGTCTTAAGTTATTTGCGTGCTGCATAGAGCGGCTTCCGGAAAGTAGGTAACAAAAATTATAAACTAAAAGGGAGTAAATAGATTTTCAAGACAATAGTTTTAAACTACCCTGATTCTTTTCCATGATTTTTTGCGAGGTCCTTCCCGGTTTTTTAACTGTTTTTAGTAAGTTTTTAAAGATATATAAGTCACTCTATGAACAACTCGAAGTGCTTCAGTCACAGCCAACTAAGTGGTACAGTCGATCCTCCAGTTACGCGACGCCATTTATTGCGACCCGCAACCAACAAAATAACTCTTAGTGATAACTTGAACGAAGCATCGTGTACTTTGAACAACTGGGCCTTGTTTTCATGCGTACAGCAGAGGTTCGCGTATGGTGATGCGTAAGAACTTTACGATCGACTCAATAGCGCCAGCACGCCCGGCGTAGCGCGCACTATCAGCACCCTGCAGCCGTTGCCCCTCTTGCATCCTCGCTTTTGATTTCCTCTTTAATCCTGGCGAGCTGCGTTTCCCGCTGCTCTCCCCTTCGTTATCGGCTCTCAGCAACTCCTCGCGTTATTAGCAGCTCTTCTCTTGGGTTTGCCACGACCTCCCGACCCATTCATCGTGAAGTTTTGCTACCGAATGTCGAGCTCATCTTCGAGTGCTTCCTTGATTGAAGGCGATGAAAAAGTCCCGCTGCAACCCATCGGGGCGAGCCCCTACGTAAATAAATTCTAAAAGAGATGCTTTCTACGAGCAGGTTTCAATGCCAGAGCGCAGCGATGAGGGATAGCTTCGTAAATAATTATAATCGCCGTTTGATACGCATGGGTAATCGTGAATTCTGGTGTGGGTTTCGTGTGGGTTTCTGGAGGTGAAGTTGTTGCATCTGATGCTTTTCGGCTGAATTCTGGTGTGGGTTTCCGGATGAGAAATTGTTGCATTTGATGCTTTTCTTCTGGTAGGTGCTACATTCTGGTTTGGATTTCCGGATGTGAAATTGTTGCATTTGATGCTTTTCTTCTGGTAGGTGCTACATTCTGGTTTGGATTTCCGGATGTGAAATTGTTGCATTTGAAGCTTTTCTACATGGTAGGTGCTACATTCTGGTTAGGATTTCCGGATGTGAAATTGTTGCATTTGATGCTTTTCTTCTGGTAGGTGCTACATTCTGGTTTGGATTTCCGGATGTGAAATTGTTGCATTTGATGCTTTTCTTCTGGTAGGTGCTACATTCTGGTTTGGATTTCCGGATGTGAAATTGTTGTATTTGATGCTTTTCTACTGGTAGGTGCTACATTCTGGTTAGGATTTCCGGATGTGAAATTGTTGCACCTCAGGATTTTCTAATGGGTGGGTGCTGAATGATTCAAAATGCAGTTTTTTCAGGGTTCTATTTTCTGCAAGTTGGTTGTTCTGTGCAAAATCTGCATGGACTCGAGTAAGATGGCTAAAAAATATACAATAGCAAATGTTAATGTTCCCCGAGCGTTCAATTTCAATATGTATATTTAGCGGAAGGAAATGGAACAGTTTGTTTAAAAATTTGTTGCTTTGCTTTGTGTTCAATCAGGGACATGGCAAACGTTAACAAGAGACGTTACCGATGATTATATGAGAGAGGCACTTAAATCTTCGATCTGACGTCCGAGTTGATGACTTATACTCATTTTGATGAATCACATTTCCGTCGAGTTTAACTCCAAATTTCATGCGAGTTGTCGAAAGCTGACCATTTTCCGGTGATGTAAGGAACTGCAAGGTCTAGTATTTTGTTTAATATTTAATCATTAAATCTGAACATAGATATTGATAAATCCGACTAGAACAATGTGTTCTACAATTTGTAAAGTTAATATTTGTATTTCATCACGTCATTTTGTTCCGACATCACGACAATGAACCAAATAATACTCTCATTCCTGAATTTATCTTTTGTCTCTCAACGTTTCGTACGTAATACGTAATTTTAATTTCGTTTCATGCCTATTTTTCAAATTCTGGCTAAGCAAATTTAAATTCATCAAAGCTCACATAAATTATTCGGTGTTTTATATTCGCTGTATTTATTACTCTAGTTTCTGTGTCTGGCATACAGCTTATTTTTTTCTTTATAATTTCAATTTTTCGAGAATGATCACGTTCGTCAAATTCAATTTAAATCAGTGATGATACCAGCAACCGTGTGGCACTGATACCAACACCAGTAACAGTGTTTGTAACACTGTGCGGGAGAGAAGAGTTAGTATCACTGGTACCGTATTTGTGTTGTTACTTTGGTCATGAGAGAAGATTAAGAAACTGACACTGTACATACAATTGTAGTGGACAGGAGAGAAGGAATAAATATCACTGGTACCGTTCTTTTAGCACTGGACAGAAGGGGAGATTAGTACCATTGATACCGTACGTGTAACAGTAAACAGAGGAAAGATTTATCTCACTGATACCGCATTTGTAACCCTGGCGATGATAGAAGAGTTAATATCATTGATACCGTACATGACACAGTGGACACAGGAAGTTGTTTCGTGACCGAATCCATGCAGGTCAGACTATGGTCTTGGGTGTGGATTGCCTGCCGCTCCGACCTTGCAGGAGTCCGCTCAAATTCTCTTTGAAGTCTTTTCTTAGACGCATTGCGGCCCTTAATACTCGGTGCGCTGACAAATGACTCGTGTTTTGCCGCTCCTGGTTGGCCATAATAGCTCCAAATTGTTTGTCTTCTCATTGATCGTGGTGCACGCGTGTGAGTTCATTTTTAACTACAAGGCAAACTTACTCAGCAATAGAAAGATATCTACTCTCAATTGAATGCTTATCAATAGCGTGTGATGTTTGTGGACTCAATTCTTTGCCGAGTTCCTTTTAGAAATGGCGCAAAAACAAGTGTCTCGAATCCCTGCATTCTTCGGATTTTATATTGAGATATGAAATGCAGTTTCATGTGGAGCACAAGGCTGTGCTTCGTTTTATGCACGCCCACTCGACGAAGCGCCAGGCTGCGGAAATTCTCAGTTTGTGCACGAATGAATGGCATTGTTTCAGGTCAGTTCTGCGCAGTCAATGATTCATAAAGCTTTTGAAGGCCTTTCGAGTCTTCATTTGAACAATTCAGCCCAAATAAAGAAACTGCACTCGTGTATGAATTCATCAGGGACAAAGTCGCACACATGCGATCTGTGTCCGAGCATGAGATGTTAGGCGTTAATTCTGCCACGATTCTTTTCTTTCTTAATTACCATATACTAGCTTTTCAATCGCATAGGCAGTCACTTCCGTAGCTGGAAATAGTGGGGCTGCATCTTGTCACGATATTACTGCAGGTGGCGATGTTCTAAACCAACTCGTCGCTGGGGATGATTTGCCAATTATGCCTTTCATGTGGCCGTGGCTTGCGCTGCTGCTCTTCTCTGATGTCATTAGAAGTAGATGTGATGGTGCAACCGTGCTTGTGTGGACGTGATCGTGCAACCGTGCTGGTGTGGACGTGATGGTGCAACCGTGCTGGTGTAGACGTGATGGTGCAACCGTGCTGGTGTGGACGTGATGGTGCAACCGTGCTGGTGTGGACGTGATGGTACAACCGTGCAGGTGTGGACGTGATGGTGCAACCGTGCTGGTGTGGACGTGATGGTGCAACCGTGCTGGTGTAGACGTGATGGTGCAACCGTGCTGGTGTGGACGTGATGGTGCAACCGTGCTGGTGTGGACGTGATGGTACAACCGTGCAGGTGTGGACGTGATGGTGCAACCGTGCTGGTGTGGAAGTGATGGTGCAACCGTGCTGGTGTGGACGTGATGGTGCAACCGTGCTGGTGTAGACGTGATGGTGCAACCGTGCTGGTGTGGACGTAATGGTGCAACCGTGCTGGTGTGGACGTGATGGTGCAATCGTGCAGGTGTGGACGTGATGGTGCAACCGTGCTGGTGTGGATGTGATGGTGCAACAGTGTTGGTGTGGTTTGATGGTGTAGATGTGATGGTGCAACCGTGTTGGTGTGGTTTGATGGTGTAGATGTGATGGTGCAACCGTGTTGGTGTGGTTTGATGATGTAGATGTTATGGTGCAACCGTGTTGGTGTGGTTTGATGATGTAGATGTTATGGTGCAACCGTGTTGGTGTGGTTTGATGGTGTAGATGTGATGGTGCAACCGTGTTGGTGTGGTTTGATGATGTAGATGTTATGGTGCAACCGTGTTGGTGTGGTTTGATGATGTAGATGTGATGGTGCAACCATTTTGGTGTGGTTTGATGGTGTAGATGTGATGGTGTAACCGTGTTGGTGTGGTTTGATGGTGTAGATGTGATGGTGCAACCGTGTTGGTGTGGTTTGATGGTGTAGATGTGATGGTGCAATCGTGTTGGTGTGGTTTGATGGTGTAGATGTGATGGTGCAACCGTGTTGGTGTGGTTTGATGATGTAGATGTTATGGTGCAACCGTGTTGGTGTGGTTTGATGGTGTAGATGTGATGGTGCAACCGTGTTGGTGTGGTTTGATGGTGTAGATGTGATGGTGCAACCGTGTTGGTGTGGTTTGATGATGTAGATGTTATGGTGCAACCGTGTTGGTGTGGTTTGATGGTGTAGATGTTATGATGCAACCGTGTTGGTGTGATTTGATGGTGTAGATGTGATGGTGCAACCGTGTTGGTGTGGTTTGATGGTGTAGATGTTATGGTGCAACCATTTTGGTGTGGTTTGATGGTGTAGATGTGATGGTGCAACCGTGTTGGTGTGGTTTGATGGTGTAGATGTGATGGTGCAACCATTTTGGTGTGGTTTGATGGTGTAGATGTGATGGTGCAACCGTGTTGGTGTGGTTTGATGGTGTAGATGTGATGGTGCAACCGTGTTGGTGTGGTTTGATGGTGTAGATGTGATGGTGAAACCATTTTGGTGTGAATGTGATGGCGCAACCGTGCTCGTATTTTTGTGATTGTTCAAACTTAATTGCGTTAAAAACTAATTCAATCAGCTTGCTTGACAGCTCACTGGTTCAGACGTTGTTTGACAAATATTTTGCTGCTAAACAATTTTGTGGTTTCTTCACCTATGATACAATCTTGCGATACTTTCACGTACAAAATCTTCGTTGCACTATATAAGCTATTGTCATCCTCGAAATTTCATTTTCCAACGGCTCATTGCGTTCACTTCTATCTGTTCGTTTCTACAAACTTACGTTTTTTCTCTTTGGCGTTAGCTTCACGTTTATTTCCACCCTCCCATGACCGTGTCAGAATGTTCCTTCTTAAAGACCCTCTCAGAAGACGTAAGTTTGGGTCTCGATGTCGGCTTCCTTGTGAACTGCTCTCCTGGGTCCATTAGTTATCATAACAGTCATGGAAACCCGTCCTGCGTTACAGAAGCTCCCTTGTCGTATGGGAAAGGGCGATTTAGTCTCATTCCTTCCGTTATTTTTTTTGTTCGCCTTCTTTGGAGTACTGTCTGAGTCACCGTTGTGGAATTCGGTATTTTTGAGTACTGTCTGAGTCACCGTTGTGGAAGTCGGTATTTTTGAGTACAGTCTGAGTCACCGTTGTAGAATTCGGTATTTTTGAGTACCACCTGACTCACCGTTGTGGAAGTCTGTATTTTTGAGCCAATGTTCGCTGGACCTTGATGTGGTGCTCTGTTATGTGATTATGAAACTTTTCGCGTGAAATGCGAGTGTGTGGAATTACTTGCACGCTCTCCGTGGAAGTTCTGATGTACCACCTGAGTAGTGGGCGTTTATTCTTCGGTACCGTGGATTGAGCTAGTATATATGTCGTTAGCTGTGCACGGTTTGTTTTGTTTTTGTTTCAATTCAGTACCTTTTTGTTTCAATTCGGGATCTTTTTTCGTAAGTTCCAGCTAGGCTGATGCGCCAGATTAATTAATTAGGGATGTGTTAATCGAAAAAAGGAGGGAACGGAGAAAAATATAATTTCTATAAGCGCTTAGCAATTTTACTCGCGCTACAACTTCTAACGAAGGACGAAAAATTCTGTTCGCCTTGTTCCGACTGATATTACTTTGGTAGCGTATTACTAACTCTTTTACTGATTTTCGTGCGTACCAACTTTGTTCCCGCTGTGTAATATTTTAAGGGTAGTGCATGTCAGAAGTTCTGAAGGTGTTGCTTGATGGACACGGCCGTCACGGATGAGAAACAAGTTAACGAAGTGAACATTTTTGTACGTTTGTTGTTATTGTCGAGGTTACTTACTGTGAATCTATACTATAGTATGTGGACGTTCATTGTTCGATCTTTATAAAATTAAACGATGCTACTCTACGTTTGGTAAATATCTTCGTTAAGTTTATTTGTTAGAAAATGTCCAGCGAAAATTGTTGCCATTTCCGTGCAAAAGTTTGGGCGATTTCAGGATCTGTTTTTTTTAGGTTCAATGTAAGCGCCGTGAAAGAAATATGCATGAACTGTATTTACTATCTCTATGAAGTTTGTGTATAAGCTAGCGCTGAATATATTTGTTGATTACAAGTAGTCCTTATATTCTACCAAAATGAAAAAAATTCATTCATGGCTAAACAATGTAAACCCTATGTTTTATTAGATTTTCAGCGTTAATTGGCTCTGTTTCATTACAAGGCAACACAATTTTTTTATTAACGCAACGAATTATTTTCTTTTACATTGACAGAGCGCGAGGTGTAAGAATTTATATTTTCCTGTGCCTACACGTTTATTAGCAGCACGGGATTGACGGTAACGGTATAATTTAACTTGGACTTAATTTCCGAGTGGCTGTTGGCGCGAGATTCGTCCGTGTCCGGGAAATTTTCCAATCATTTCCAGCTTCGCGGAACAAAAACGCGAGCTTCTTTCTTTTGCTCGGAGCTTGGTAAGGTTTCCTCCTCCTCCTCAGCTCAGTGAGATTGTCATCAACTTAATCCGCTTAGAGGGACCCGCCCCTCTCTATTTGTTCTTGCTCGAGAACTTCCATAATTAAAGTACATCGCATCCACGTTTATTGAGTGCTCTTCTGCGGTGGCAGACGGAATACTTCCTCAACTTCACGAGCTTTCTATATTTTTCTGGACGCTTCTGCACGACCTTCATATTCTAATGTTCTGTGTAATTAAAATTTCCCTTGGCGAGTCGTATTTTACGTTGGTATTCTGGGCGTAAAGAATTGACGGTTATTCTGTGGTGTAAAGAATTGACGTGTATTGCGTTATCAATGGGTTGTTTTGTAAGAAGATTTCTGAATTAATACGGAGCTTGAAAATCTTTGTATTGTAGGTTTCACAGCGGCACAATTTATTGAAACACGCTTCCGTAAAGTTCATATCGTCGAATATCAATACATTCGCATTTGAAGGTAACTAAGTGTTGATTGCATTTCAACAAGTTCGTAGAGATGCATTTAATTTGATATATATTCTTAAACGAACAAAATATAGTAAATGCTGTCGGATGAGGATTAGTATCAAATGGACATTTATTTCTTCGTGTTTTCATAACATTTTATTTAATGCTGACAAACATGAAAATTTTCTTTCTTCTTCGATATGTATGTCAACAATGTAAATTTCATGATTGCCTCCCGCAACTTTTCTCTGCAGTTGCTGTCGTATGGAAATAAACACAGTGCGTCACGAGAGCGCTTGTTGCTTCACCCAATTTGTGAAGGTACATTTTTACTCCGCTGCGCTGTAAATTCTCGTTTTGAGCTCGCCTTCCATTCTGCTGTTGCTTCCTGAATTTGTTTTTCTGGTGCCGCTGTCGTCAAGCTTGGTTACTCGAGATTCTTGCTTGTCAAGAAGTATCTGAGATGTCTGCAAGTGTCTAGGAAGAACACAAAGCGGTTCCCTCTGTTCTCTAACTCGACGACGCAACTTCCTGAGTGTTAGAGGGGACCGTCCGTGTACCTTCCGAGGAGTTTGGCTTCCAACCATCACGTACCGGAATGCTCCCTTTGTTTACTACTACCTCGGCCTGGCTAATAATGTGCTATTATGCTGAGCCGCAGAGGTGTTGTGTTTGTTTCATATTACGGAAGCGCTGCGATTGTGTTTCATTGGGTGTAGTTTGTAACCGTTGAAACGATGAAATGGATTTCGCTTCTTAGTTTAAATTCGTTAAATTGTGGGACCTGTATTCAGCTTGGGAAAAAGATTGATATCAGCTGAGAAAATGATTGATATCAGCTGAGAAAATGATTGATATCGCTTCTCATTTTAAATTATTCAGATTGTTAAATTCTGGATTTAGCCTGGGGAAATTATCTTTCGACGGTGCAAAATGGAAAGTTTGTGCGCCCTGGTATAGTTTTCGATGGAAAATATTAGCATGTTTTTCCCTGAAGGTGAAGGAAAGTTACAGTCATGATACAAAAAAATTCAAAGAATTGTTTTTAGAGAACAGAAACCGCGAAGGTCTGTGAGTCTGATGTGGGTTCATTGACGTCAAGCGAAAGTATGTCACGTAACGAATCATGGGTGCTGTGGTGTTAGAGGGCAATTTTTTATTGGTAATGTAGTCTAACTTTTCCACCATAGCATCTATAATAACAGCCGCCCAACTGTAGCTTCTGCTTTGGGCGACTAAAATCTCAGATTCTTTAGTGAAAGAGTTTAATTCCAAATAACAATTGGAATTACTTGTTAGCTCGTTTGAGCCATTATTTTATTGTATTTTCCCAATTACCGTTATCCTTCAAAAGTGAAACGACGTAATAAATTGATGTATCTAGCCTCTTGTAATGCTTGGTTATAAATGAAAAATAGTGCTCGTGATGCTTCGACGGGGAAGAGCAGAGGGTGGAGACCGTGTTGATTTAGCGCAGGCATTCTCAACCTTTCCTCCATCATTGACCTCGGCTTTATGTGTTAACACATTTCCTGCGAAGTGACCCACCGGTGGTCACTTAGGTGATTTTCATAATGCTACTCTTTTTTCAATTAAAACTTAATGAAAGCTAAATGAAAGTCCGATCCAGTTATTGTTTGCTATTTTCAAAGTTGATTACCACAATTGACTTTAAATTTGAATTGAATGTTGAACTTCAGTTTAACCCATCGCAGTTAATGTGTTAAATACATAAGACCGAAATTTATCTCAGCCAGGGGTAAATTTACCCCTGGCTGAGAACTTTTATTTGGAGGAATGTTTTTCTGCTTGATGCTTGGCGGTGAGTGGGCGGGAGGAGCGGGGAGAGCTGCGGAAGAAAGCACTCACGCAATATACGAACCTGGGAAGCTAGAATATTGTTACGTGAGTGTTGGGTGCACATAACTATTTCTTATTCGTCTTTCTTCGTTTTCCCTCCTCACTTGTTGATTTTATGCTCAGGGTGTTTTGTGTGGGAGCACATCATGTGCATCGATTCCCCGTTACCAACAGTATATGCTTAATAATCCCTTCTTTTCACTTCGTATTGAGGTCGCCTTTGTTCAGGCTAGGGAATCAGGATCTAATATTAATATAGTACTGATATTATTACTAATAAGATTATTTGTACTTATATTAATATAGTACTAGTATTATTATTACTAATAATATTATTAATGCTAATAAAATATAGAACTAACATTATTATAGTACTAAAAACGTGGGTTCAGTTTTGATTATGAAATTTGGAATAAATGTCAGCTCTTCTTCATTGTTGGCACGCGAGTCTCTTGATTTTATTGCCGCCCTCTTCTCTGTCTTGTTTTGTACTTTTCTCGATTTTCGTGGACTGCAAACAAAGTTGTTATCCATTTGTAGTTGATTAGAAAATAAAGTTCTACGCTAGAACTGATTCAATAATATTTGTTTGTGCTTGACATTATCGGTCACATTTTGCGTTAGAATTTGTGTGCTAGGTATCTTCATTTCTATTTGCTACGTTTAGTATACGAACATCCCTGTCGTGCATAAAATTTTGAAAGCAGCCTAGAGGTAGCAATTGAATGTAATAGCTTTTAGCTCTCCGATTTTTGTTTTTTATTGCTTACTTATCCGCTTAGAGCGTGTGATGTCTACTTAACTACACTGTGACGTCAAAGCTTGAAGGGAGCATTTTATTTTCTGCGTTGATTTTTGCCTCAATTTAATTTTTGCGCATTAATCTATCACAGGTGACTTCAGTTTTATCCTAGAATAATACGTTATGACCTTTCCCTATCTTCAATGTGACTACTTTTGCCTTATTCTTCACTGACTACTTCCTATATATTTGTGTGCGTCAGAATTTCTTGCGTGGCGTATGAGTAACGGCAACATTAGCTTTCGTAGCCCATTGTGCTCCATTGTAATGTTAATCAGACCGACGACAAAGCGTCTCCAGAGCCTCGTCATGTCTAGAGAGCCTAGGCTTTCGAATAGAATAGGACAGAACATTAGGGTAATAATCGTAAAGATTCGAATTGGATTACGACCTTAAAGGCTAATGCTTTAGAAGCATAATCGCTTGCAAATCATCGCGGTTTGACCCTTATGCAACTACGGGTAGGATGAGTCTCGGGAATTCTGTTATACCTCACAGGAAGTGGAAAGGTCTCAACTGTTTTCGTTAAATCGTTATTTTACGTACGAAGGAATGAGTTGCTAAATAATTCGGGTATTGGTAAACACGGGTGGATGTACTGAAGTATTGGCATTTTCGTGCGGGTGAAAATCCCTACCAGAAAGTAGGATCATTGTTCGCAGGAAAGAATGTTTAAATAATTGTGATCTTGGTATATCCGTTCAAAATATACATTTACGAAGTAAAATTAAGGTTTGCAGAGAAGAACATACAAAAAATTGAAAATTATTGTTCGTAGGGAAGATACAGAAAAAAAAAGATTAGTATATTGAATTATAGGTGAGCATATAAAATAATTGGGATCATGGTTCATAGAAAAGAATGTTCACAATAGTTAGAATTATGATTCGTGGAGAGAATACATAAAATAGTAAGTATTTTTATTCATAAAGGAGAATGTACAAAATGATTGGGATCATGGTTCATGGGAGAGCATGTAAAAATTAGTTGTTAATGTGATTGTAGGGAGAATTTTTAAAATATTTGGCATCATCGTTCGTAGGGAGAATATGCAAAATAGTTCGTAATGTGATTCGCACGGAAATGTACTATATAAATATTACTTTTATGGTTTGTCTTGATGAATACACCGAACTGAACAGTGATGAAAACATAAGTTCATGGCTTAGGTATGTTCTGACTAGGTGCTCAGCGATATCAGGGACGACGTAAGCTAACGTAAGTAGGTAGCGCAAGTAGGGCATGCGACGCACGGTGAAGTGTTGAACAATGGAAGGAAGTGTTCCATGTGCGTGTAAGGACTTCATACATTTCTGGTGAATGGCTGGCTCCATACTCGTTCAAGGAATTCTGAATGTCCACTTACTATACCGTAATTGGTGCCAAAGGACGTGTAAAATTGTTCTTTGAAGTTATTTGACGATTATTTCAGAGTCTATCTATAGCACTCGACTTTGTTTGAGCCGCCGTTTGAAATTAATGCTTCGGTCTCGTGCTTGGCATTTGTAAGCATTTTCTCTCTTCGTAAAGCTGTACTATGAACGGATTTATTTGCGTAGGTGAAAATGATGAAATTTGCTTTGATTTTGGAATTCGTGCCGTACTTTGGGCGCTCTATAAATTAGTGTCCTGATTGTGGTGATTGATTATTTTTGTGTTCGTCGGTATAGAAATTGTAATTTTGTGTGTAAAGATGGGTTATTTTTGTGTTTGTCGCTATAGAAATTGTAATTTTGTGTGTAAAGATGGGGTATTTTTGTGTTTGTCGGTATAGAAATTGTTATTTTGTGTGTAAAGATGGGTTATTTTTGTGTTTGTCGGTATAGAAATTGTAATTTTGTGTGTAAAATGGGGTACTTTTGTGTTTGTCGGTATAGAAATTGTTATTTTGTGTGTAAAGATGGGTTATTTTTGTGTTTGTCGCTATAGAAATTGTAATTTTGTGTGTAAAGATGGGGTATTTTTGTGTTTGTCGGTATAGAAATTGTTATTTTGTGTGTAAAGATGGGGTATTTTTGTGTTTGTCACTATACAAATTGTAATTTTGTGTGTAAAGATGGGGTATTTTTGTGTTTGTCGGTATAGAAATTGTTATTTTGTGTGTAAAGATGGGGTATTTTTGTGTTTGTCACTATACAAATTGTAATTTTGTGTGTAAAGATGGGTTATTTTTGTTTGTCGGTATAAAAATTGTAATTTTGTGTGTAAAGATGGGTTATTTTTGTGTTTGTCGGTATCGAAATTGTTATTTTGTGTGTAAAGATGGGTTATTTTTGTGTTTGTCGCTATAGAAATTGTTTTTTTGGGTTTAAAGATGTTTTTTTTTGTGTTTGTCGGTATAGAAATTGTTATTTTGTGTTTAAAGATGGGTTATTTTTGTATTTGTCGGTATAGAAATTATCTTGTGTGTAAAGATGGGTTATTTTTGTGTTTGTCGGTATAAAAATTGTTATCTTGAGCGTATTGATGGGTGATTGTTTCGTTTGTTAATGTAGCAATTGTTGCCCTGAGCGTGGTTCTGGGTTATTGTTGTGTTTTTGATATATAGTCGTCTCGAATGTGGTGCTGCGTTTTCGCTTTGTACGTCGGTACAAAATTACAGCCTCTGTGACTTCGCATGTTCTTTGGAGCGGTATTGGAGCTGTTAGAAATTAATGTTGTTTGCTCGGTCAGAAGTCAATTTAGTGCCTTAACTTGCATGACGAACTACGCTCACGATTTAAATTTACACACTTAGAAATACGATGAAGTGTTTATTGGAACGCACAAGCAGTGTCGTTACAGCTCTCTGAAGTTCAGGCATTTTAACTATCGTTAGTTCTTCTATGAATGTGTTTTTGTTTCGACTGATACAATTTTATATTCCAGTCCATACGAAAGTTTGTTCTAAGTAAAACTCTTCTTATCTTTTCTCACATAACTGTGAAGACATTCCAATGTCAGGGCCCGAGCTGAGAGTAGGTAGGCCTTCTTTTTTGTTGAAATATAATGTTTTTGTTATGTTAAGGACCACCTTTTTTCGGTTCACTGCTGTCCTGATCTTCAGCAGCTACTACTTTCCTCTTCAACTTTGGTCTTGTTTCATGATCTTCTTTCACAACTTACTGTTTCTATGCCTTTCTGCGTAGATTCCGCATTTCCTTAACTCCATACTAAATGGTGCCTTTCTCCTTCCTCTCTTTGGATCGCATTTGTTGCTGGGTAGGGAGGCTAAAACTAACGATTAATCTATTCTGTGAAGACATTCGATAAAAACAGGCACATTTTATCTGCCGGTGATTGGGGAAATTATTGGGGAACGTTTTCGTTTTTTACCTGTCAGAATTATTGAGATACACTGCCGCGAACTACGACTGGATATTCGCAGCGGAGCAAAATCTTCATCTCAAAATGATTATTAACAAAATGTGTGAGGTCCCGAGCTGAGAGGTAGGTAGGCCATCTTTTTGTTGAAATGAAGTATGCGTTCTGTTTTGTTGAGGGCCATCTTTTTTCGGGTAGGTTTCATCCTTTTTTCAGTACCTCTGACTTTCATCTTCAACTTTTATCTTGTTTTATAGCCTTCCTTCTTAACTTACTGCTTGTATGCGCAGGGGATCTTGAGCGGAAACACACCTTGTGCATAGATTCCACGCTCTTTTAACGCAATTTTAAATGGCACCTTCATCCTTTCTATCTTTGGAACGCCTTTGTTGCGGTTACTGAGTCTCAAACTAACATTGAATCTAATCTTGTTGCTTCGAGCTAAAGTGATGATATCTCGAGCAAGCGACAACTTACGCGCTCTGTCCCGTAGACCTGATCAACATCAGGTTCATATAATACCGAGCAAGGACAGAACAAGGCGTTCTTTTTCAATGAAGATGGTTTAAAGGAGCGAGAAAAGAGTGAATGAGAAAAATGGCCCTGAATTAGTTTGAGAAATTGATATTTTCTGTTTGTGCTGTTTCTCCTACCAAAGGGATTCAATTGTTGTATTTATGTGAATTTGGTTATAGGAAATTGAGTGCCCTTTTGGTTGTGAGTTGTGAATCAAAATAAAATTCAATTTTTTATTGAATCTCATTTCTTGTTAACCCAAGTCTACTAAAATGGTCCACTCCAGGTCATCTGGAAATGGAAATTACCAGGTCACGAGCTGTTGGTTTGCTAGGCTGTCCATTTGTTGAAACAAATGTTTCAGTTCAACACGTGGTGAAATACGAAGATAATCACTTATCATCTTTACTAAAAGAACACCCAATTGTTGAAATTCTAAATCTATCAATCTCTAATGGCAACGTTTCGATGTTAATCTTCAGAATGAGTTTTTGAAACAGAATGAGTTTTTTGTAGCGGATCATTTTTCTCGGTTGACTGCTGTCCTTTTTTCAGCACCTTTGATTTTATTCTACTTATATCTTGTTTCATGAACTTTTTTCATAATTTACTGTTTCTATGCACAGGTTATCGAATGTGGAAACGCAAATTGTGCACAGGTTCTTTGGCTTCCTAACTCTGAACTAAATGGGGCCTTTCTTATTCTTCTCTTTGGAATACCTTTGTTGTGGTTAAGGAGGCTTAAACTAGCTTATAATCTAATGAAATCTGTTGTGGTTAGGGAGGCTTGAAAGAACTTATCTAGCCCAATCTTTTAGCATCAAAGCTATGCGAATGCGCAACACACACACACACAAAAATTGCTTATGTAAACAGTATTCTTTTTCGTTCACTTTGAGCTGTTTTCCAAGCGCAGGTCGTGTTCGTTTGGCGTTGGTCGGAACGCCTGAAATTCTCGCCATGTTCCGCTCTGCAATGTTGGCTGGTCAGATTATCGCTATCGTGACAGGATTTTTCTTCTTCTGTCGCTACTGTCGCTGTATTTTTGCTCTCAGTCAACTGCACCTGGCTGTCGCAAATTTTTTCTTCTGTCGCTTGGTTTCATTCTTTCTCACTTCTTTTTATTTTGGCGGTAATTAAATATAGCAGATACAGCTCAGTGTTTTACCTGATCTTTTCAACGGCGTTTAGCCGCGTTTCTGGTTGAAATGATTTGAGTATTAAGCGTTACGTATCTATCAATAAGAAAATTTTCACCGACCTTTGCTCTTTTTCATGATCATTTTCATAATCGAACGCACATTCATATTCAGGAAACGTCATTTGAGTCGATACTTCCACTGATTTGACTAGAAACCATCTTCAACACGTGCGGCAGAATGATTTTGTAAGATAAAACGATCGGAGGTTCCTGGGTTTCGCTAAGAATTTTGTCGATCACGCCACGCGATCAGGACGCAGTGAAGAATTTTGCAGACGCCCGCAGCCACAATGTTGTCTCCCAGAAACTTGGAGTGGCGACTGTAAAATTAAATTCGGCAGAACCTTGTCCTGCTGATTGGCGAGGCTGGTTGCCCCCTCGCTGGGCCTGGCCCAATTTATTGCCGTCTCAAAAAAAAAACGTCGCATGCAACCAATAGGAAAATGATATTTTTGTCTTCAGTATTGCTTGGAACCGATAGGAAACTGGTATTTTTGTCTTCAGTATTGCTTGGAACCGATTGGAAACTGAAACTTCTGTCTTCAGTGTTGCATGCAGCGAATATGAAGCGGATATTTCTGTCTTCAGTGTTGCATGAAGCGAATACGAAACGGATATTTCTATCTTCACTGTTGCAGCCAATAGGAAACTGAAGCCACTAAGTGCACAACTTAGACTGTGAATTTCTCTTTGTGAAAATTGCGTGTCAAGCATTACATACCTGCCATTTTCTGGTAGTTTGCGGGTAATTTCTTACTTATTTTATTTCAGTTCTATATTGAATCACAGGTCAATTTGAAAAGGAAAATTGACATAAATCTACTCTGAGTAAATTGAGATGCCCACGCGTCAATTGCAGGGCACTACACGTTAAAACGTAGTTTATGGACTAGGAGAATATTAGCTTTAACATGCTTAACAAATTTTGAGTGCTCCAGATGATCTGCTACCAGAATTAGCGTATTTTTTTATTATCGTAACCGAATTAGAAACTCGCGAGCAAATTTTTTTTCTATGTTAGGCAGCTCACATTTATACCTCGTGCTTAAGCGTCACCATGAGAACCTTTGCTCGGCAGCTCACATTTACGACTCGAGTTTAAGCACCACCTTTGCTCGGCAGCTCACATTTACGACTCGAGTTTAAGCACCATCTTTGCTCGGCAGCTCACATTTACGACTCGAGTTTAAGCACCACCTTTGCTCGGCAGCTCACATTTACAACTCGAGTTTAAGCACCACCTTTGCTCGGCAGCTCACATTTACGACTCGAGTTTAAGCACCACCTTTGCTCGGCAGCTCACATTTACGACTCGAGTTTAAGCACCACCTTTGCTCGGCAGCTCACATTTACGACTCGAGTTTAAGCACCACCTTTGCTCGGCAGCTCACATTTACAACTCGAGTTTAAGCACCACCTTTGCTCGGCAGCTCACATTTACAACTCGAGTTTAAGCACCACCTTTGCTCGGCAGCTCACATTTACAACTCGAGTTTAAGCACCACCTTTGCTCGGCAGCTCACATTTACAACTCGAGTTTAAGCACCACCTTTGCTCGGCAGCTCACATTTACAACTCGAGTTTAAGCACCACCTTTGCTCGGCAGCTCACATTTACAACTCGAGTTTAAGCACCACCTTTGCTCGGCAGCTCACATTTACGACTCGAGTTTAAGCACCACCTTTGCTCGGCAGCTCACATTTACGACTCGAATTTAAGCACCACCTTTGCTCGGCAGCTCACATTTACGACTCGAGTTTAAGCACCACCTTTGCTCGGTAGCTCACATTTACAACTCGAGTTTAAGCACCACCTTTGCTCGGCAGCTCACATTTACAACTCGAGTTTAAGCACCACCTTTTCTCGGCAGCTCACATTTACAACTCGAGTTTAAGCACCACCTTTGCTCGGCAGCTCACATTTACAACTCGAGTTTAAGCACCACCTTTACTCGGCAGCTCACATTTACAGCTCGAGTTTAAGCACCACCTTTGCTCGGCAGCTCACATTTACAACTCGAGTTTAAGCACCACCTTTGCTCGGCAGCTCACATTTACAACTCGAGTTTAAGCACCACCTTTGCTCGGCAGCTCACATTTACAACTCGAGTTTAAGCACCACCTTTGCTCGGCAGCTCATCGCATGCACAACTCATCGCAAGTCGGGCGAAGCAGCTCCGTCCATAAGTTTGTATTGAACTAAAGTCTACCAGCGCCAGCCTCGCACCTCTGTGATCAAATTGAGTCAGGGAAGTCGTGCTGATCCCGACCTATTGGATTTCTATCCTGCCGCTGAGACGCTAACCTTGCAATATTTGCTGTTGCTTCAACAATTTTGATCCTCGACCCGTTCTTGCTTCTTTGTATTGTCCCATACATCAATGGAACCCATTTTGATGTTTGTGCGTTGAAAGTTTCGCTGTTTTGTTACATATTCAATGGAACCTATTTTGATGTTTGTTTGTGCTTTGAAAGTTTCGGTGTTTTTGTTACATACTCAATGGAACCTATTTAGATGTTTGTTTGTGCGTTGAAAGTTTCGGTGTTTTTGTTACATACTCAATGGAACCTATTTTGATGTTTGTTTGTGCGTTGAAAGTTTCGGTGTTTTTGTTACACACTCAATGGAACCTATTTAGATGTTTGTTTGTGCGTTGAAAGTTTCGGTGTTTTTGTTACTCAATGGAACCTATTTAGATGTTTGTTTGTGCGTTGAAAGTTTCGGTGTTTTTGTTACATACTCAATGGAACCTATTTAGATGTTTGTTTGTGCGTTGAAAGTTTTGGTGTTTTTGTTACATACTCAATGGAACCTATTTTGATGTTTGTTTGTGCGTTGAAAGTTTCGGTGTTTTTGTTACATACTCAATGGAACCTATTTTGATGTTTGTTTGTGCGTTGAAAGTTTCGGTGTTTTTGTTACACACTCAATGGAACCTATTTAGATGTTTGTTTGTGCGTTGAAAGTTTCGGTGTTTTTGTTACTCAATGGAACCTATTTAGATGCTTTGTTTGTGCGTTGAAAGTTTCGGTGTTTTTGCTACATACTCAATGGAACCTATTTAGATGTTTGTTTGTGCGTTGAAAGTTTCGGTGTTTTTGTTACATACTCAATGGAACCTATTTTGATGTTTGTTTGTGCGTTGAAAGTTTCGGTGTTTTTGTTACATACTCAATGGAACCTATTTTGATGTTTGTTTGTGCGTTGAAAGTTTCGGTGTTTTTGTTACATACTCAATGGAACCTATTTTGATGTTTGTTTGTGCTTTGAAAGTTTCGGTGTTTTTGTTACATACTCAATGGAACCTATTTAGATGTTTGTTTGTGCGTTGAAAGTTTCGGTGTTTTTGTTTCTCAATGGAACCTATTTAGATGTTTGTTTGTGCGTTGAAAGTTTCGGTGTTTTTGTTACATACTCAATGGAACCTATTTAGATGTTTGTTTGTGCGTTGAAAGTTTCGGTGTTTTTGTTACATACTCAATGGAACCTATTTAGATGTTTGTTTGTGCGTTGAAAGTTTCGGTGTTTTTGTTACATACTCAATGGAACCTATTTAGATGTTTGTTTGTGCGTTGAAAGTTTCGGTGTTTTTGTTTCTCAATGGAACCTATTTAGATGTTTGTTTGTGCGTTGAAAGTTTCGGTGTTTTTGTTACATACTCAATGGAACCTATTTAGATGTTTGTTTGTGCGTTGAAAGTTTCGGTGTTTTTGTTTCTCAATGGAACCTATTTAGATGTTTGTTTGTGCGTTGAAAGTTTCGGTGTTTTTGTTACATACTCAATGGAACCTATTTAGATGTTTGTTTGTGCGTTGAAAGTTTCGGTGTTTTTGTTTCTCAATGGAACCTATTTAGATGTTTGTTTGTGCGTTGAAAGTTTCGGTGTTTTTGTTACATACTCAATGGAACCTATTTAGATGTTTGTTTGTGCGTTGAAAGTTTCGGTGTTTTTGTTACATACTCAATGGAACCTATTTAGATGTTTGTTTGTGCGTTGAAAGTTTCGGTGTTTTTGTTACATACTCAATGGAACCTATTTAGATGTTTGTTTGTGCGTTGAAAGTTTCGGTGTTTTTGTTACATACTCAATGGAACCTATTTAGATGTTTGTTTGTGCGTTGAAAGTTTCGGTGTTTTTGTTACACAAATGAATTGTTTATCAGGTTAGGGCAAGAGTAATTTCCGTTTCGAAAACTTCGGGTGGAAATGAATAAGCCAATAACTATGGAAATATTTGTACGTTGACATACTCTCCATTGGTTTCAATGACCTCAATTCCACTTTTCAACACGCTTACAAATGACTCGCTTGTAAAATTCTGTAGGTTGTGAATCAAAATAAAAATTGCATTCTTTTTCCTTCTCTTTCTTATTTCCCTTAATCCTCTGAAATGGTCCTGTACTCCTCAGAAGAAATGGAAATCAGAAGCAGGTTCTGTGGGTCACGTCTTACTGTCCTGCAATTTCCCAGAGGCAACAGTAGGGTTCTCGGACACAAGAATGTCCAACTGATCGGGGTCAAGCGTTCATGGACGACCTTTCTTGGGCTCATCTTTCATAGTAAAATCCCCACTTCGAAAATGAGAAAATTATCTCCTGCAACTTCTTTCATTCAGTACATCATCCATATAAGTATTCTGAATGGATTTGAAAACGAGAAAATCATCTCCTGCAACTTCTTTCATTCAGTACATCATCCATATAAGTATTCTGAATGGATTTGAAAATGAGAAAATCATCTCCTGCAACTTCTTTCATTCAGTACATCATCCATATAAGTATTCTGAATGGATTTGAAAATGAGAAAACCATCTGCAACTTCTTTCATTCAGTACATCATCCATATAAGTATTCTGAATGGATTTGAAAATGAGAAAATCATCTTCAACTTCTTTCATTCAGTACATCATCCATATAAGTGTTCTGAATGGATTTGAAAATGAGAAAACCATCTGCAACTTCTTTCATTCAGTACATCATCCATATAAGTGTTCTGAAAGGATTTTACTGCCTCACTTGCATTAACTCCTTTGAGAAACTCACACAGTTGAAACATTTCTCGTATTCTACAAATGGGACAAACATGGATGCTAATATTTATAAAAATATGAACATAATAGAGATAATCTGAAAGTAAGTCTAAAGTTTGGTAACGGGAATACATTTTCACTTATGTAAAATAATTAAGAAATCTAATATTAAACATCCGTTCTAAAATCGAACATAACTTTTACACCAACCTGATGTTTTGATATATGCACAAATGTTTGACGGTCTTGGTGTTTTTGTGTCATGTAATTTAATGGAACCTATTTTGATGTTAGTTTGTGCCTTGGCAGTTTGAGTTAATGCCTCGTAAATCAACGGAACCTATTTTGATGTTAGTTTGTGCCATGGCAGTTTGAGTTAACGCCTCGTAAATCAACGGAACCTATTTTGATGTTAGTTTGTGTCATGGCAGTTTGAGTTAATGCCTCGTAAATCAACGGAACCTATTTTGATGTTAGTTTGTGCCATGGCAGTTTGAGTTAACGCCTCGTAAATCAACGGAACCTATTTTGATGTTAGTTTGTGCCTTGGCAGTTTGAGTTAATGCCTCGTAAATCAACGGAACCTATTTTGATGTTAGTTTGTGCCATGGCAGTTTGAGTTAACGCCTCGTAAATCAACGGAACCTATTTTGATGTTAGTTTGTGTCATGGCAGTTTGAGTTAATGCCTCGTAAATCAACGGAACCTATTTTGATGTTAGTTTGTGCCATGGCAGTTTGAGTTAACGCCTCGTAAATCAACGGAACCTATTTTGATGTTAGTTTGTGCCATGGCAGTTTGAGTTAATGCCTCGTAAATCAACGGAACCTATTTTGATGTTAGTTTGTGCCATGGCAGTTTGAGTTAACGCCTCGTAAATCAACGGAACTTATTTTGATGTTAGTTTGTGCCATGGCAGTTTGAGTTAACGCCTCGTAAATCAACGGAACCTATTTTGAAACATTTGTGCTTTGGTAGTAAGTCTCGGTGTTTTTCATCATGTGTAAATCTATGGTACTTTTCGAATATGTAAACAAAGCTCTGTAAAGGCATTTGAAACTCGCTTTGTTTTGCTATCTGTCTTGCATCTTTAGTATAATAAGTTTCACACCTTGGGAATTACTACTGGTTTTTCTTTACTTATTATTTGAGATATGCTGATTCTTGAGTAATACCGGATGCTTTTGTGACGAAATGATTATAAAGGTCTTGTAAACTGGCTTCGCTTTCTGCTGGTTTGCTGAAACTAGAGGGCATGAAGAAGAAAGGTACGTCCTTCAAGGCGCCCGGGGACGGGATTAACACTGCAACTGCAACGTGCACCACCGGTGTCCAAGGAGGGGATTTTCATAATGCTACTGACCGACCAGTAGTAGCAAACTCAATTTCATAAATAATTAAAGACATATAAAGGTACGATCCTGTTAATGTTTGCTTTTTTCAAAATTGCTTAATACAATTTATTTTAAATTGGAGTTGATTTTTGAACTTCAGTTCAACATTTTGCGGTCAATGCGTCGAAGAAATACGTCGGCGTGGCGGTACAGCTGCTAAGTTCATCGGAGTTGACGTAGAAAATCTTTATTTGATAGCTGTACCACTACAAAGAAAGTAAATTATTCAAAAATTTTGCTCAAATCAAGTGTTTTTAATTGTAAGACAGTGTAAATGAAGGCGGAGAAGAGTGGGAGGTTTCTTCTTCTGCTGAACTGTTTCCCATGAGCGTTTCCTCTCTGTTACTTTTTTAGGTAGTATCAAGAATTTAACGACTTGTTTAAAATTCATATTTTTTCTGGCAAATAGGAAATTTTGGCGGATTCGAAAAGCGATTGAAGTCCGAAACTAGCTCAGTGACACATTTTTTCTGCTTTTGTGTCGTTTTTATGACTTGAATTTGGCGACATCGATATTTCTAGGCCAGATTGTGCAATTTGAGCTTAGGTCAGCTAACGGTGAATGAATTTTTTGATGCCAAAATTTCCGTCCTGAAGAAAGAAAGATTAAATCCTCAACTGCGACGGATCCTTGAAATCCCGCTGCGGCGACGCGGTCTTTTGAGTTATGGACGTCAATGTTGGTGGACGCAACCAAAGCCAGCTTTGTGGTGAACTTCCGCCAAAGAACCTCGAAAACTTGAATTACATTAGGTTAAACGAGTTAGTTTAAGAGTCCATGAGTTAGAACGCCTCCAACAAAGGCGTTCGCGCAGAGAGGATGGAAGAAGGCACCATTTAGTATGAACTTGAAGGAACGGGGAATCTATACACAAGGTTCATAAAACGTGCAAGGTGAGAAAGAAGTTTATGAAACAATGTGATTTGAAAAAGAAAGTCGTAGGTTCATAAAAACAGAACTGCAGTGAACTTAAAAGATGGTCCGTAACAAAAGAATAACCTATTCTATTACAACGAAAAAAGGACGGCCTAACCCTTAGCTCGGGTCGGGACGTCACATTTTCCCCCTAAGAGCACTAATTCCCATAAATACAATAGCTGTATCCTCCTATTGGGAGAACTAACCGAAGCCATGATATTCATTTAAAAAAATATTTTTTACTCATTCTCAAACGACAAAGTTTGCGTAATGATTCCTGCATAGTTACTTACCCACAGTCCATTTTTGGTAGAAGAGTTTCCCGAGATCACGAGGGCGGGTTTCAGAGTGTGGAGCGATCCTGCATCGGTGCGCAGTTGGCTATATTTGCATGTTCCATCAACGCTGGTGTTTTAGCGACTTGTTTGGGCGCCGGCGTGGTAATGCGCCTCGACTGAAAGCTGATTTTCGCTCTCCCACAGCTACTGTCCTTGCCGAGAGCTCTGTCATTTACAGAGTGTGTTCTCGTACAAACATCCTCATTTAGATACGAGCAGACCATACTCAGTATTGCACATCTGGGCGTGTACTGAAGCGAGTGAAACTTTACGGTAATTTGAAGTTATGAAGGTCGTGTTGAGTTTGCGGATATGTGGTAAAAATTGGCCACTTGGGGACTTGTTCGTTGGGTTATATGCCCGCCGGTGAGCAAATCCAAAGTAAGTCACCCACTGGGTGACTTACTCATTGGAGTGACTTGACCTCTGGAAGACTTGCCCTCTGGAAGACTTACCCACTGGAGTGACTTGCTCTCGTGGGGACTTGCCCACTGCGGACTAACCGAATATGGGACTTTTCCTTGGTTCATGAGAGCTTTTCATGAATGCTTCTATATTGGCATCCTAATGCTACATCATCATTTTCTCATCAAGCGTCAGCTTATTAGCTTGTGAATTGCCGAATTTTATGTGTTTGTCTTCCCACTCATTCATTTGATGTGCAACGCCATTTAAATTCTGCGAGTATCATATCGTATGCTTTTTTGGCGTCTTAGGCGAGTTTTGTGATTGTTCTTTTTGCGGACCGATTGCTACAAGCCGTTTTATGTTCATTTTACAGGTGTCTTGTAATTTTGTGTCTTACATTTGGTTGTTGGAGCGCTCTTTTCTGTCCTCTTTCAGAGGGAACTCCCGGTGTGGTGTTAAGTGTTTTGTGAGCTCGGTAGTTTTGCTGTTTTATAAATACTTTCAATGAGTCCGAAGCTCACTAATTTTAAAGTAATTGCAGATAATGCAGCTAGTTGTTCTAATCGTTCTAAGGTCTGAGGGCTGTGGGTTGGAGAAACTCTTCAATTCTGAACTGTTATAATTTTCACGTTTCTTTCGCCAATTTTGCGGCTTGGTCACCGTTTTGACTCTGTTCCCTTCAGTTCGTATCGCTTTAATTCAGTAAAAGGACACAGTGATATTACTGCTCAGCATCACGTTCTGTCGCGTTGCGCTGCGCCGTAATGGCATCAGCGATTTATGCGAGTTTTTATGGTGGAATAGCTAGTGCTCGAGTGCGGGATGGCCTTCATATTTTGAAGGGCTCGTTCATTGTTTCAGTTTTGCATTGTTGCGCTTTCGCAGGATTGGTGTCGAGCAACGCCATAAATTTCTCTTTATTTAGATTGCGCTTTCATAGCGCTTCGTCGGTGTCATTTGAAGCGCCAGTTTGCGCTCGTAGCTCCGCTTCACACTTGAGTAAATATTCCGTGGAAAGTCCTCTATTGCGCGACTTTTCGCTCGCCGCCGCCCAAATCGCTGCCTTGTTTGCCTCCGCTGTTTGCTTCTCCGTCCACTTTTGAAACGATGCGCAACAAGTCTAATTTGATGTCATTTTTACCGAAGTTTTATGGACTCGGTTACTTTCTGCACTCGAAAAAGAAATGTTTGCGTTCAATTAATTAGCTGTTTATTTGGAGCGCTTGTTTTGGTGCAGATTTAGCGATCATCTGTTTTCGTCTCGGTTGCTCTGTCCCAAGTTTTGACTTGAAATGTTTGCGTTTTCTGGCTTCTGATGCCGAACACTTTTCGAAGGTGTGGGAACACTCGTGTTTTGTGCCGAAGTAAAAATACACTTTCGCCTGGGAATTGCTAACAAGCATTTGTTTGGGAGGATTTTTGTTATATTTCGAATTGTTGAAATTTTTTTAGAAGTAATACGAACCCAGTTTGGACTGAAAATGATGAGGATTGAATGTAATTATTTTCCAGGAATGTTAAAAAGCACATGTTTTATGTGAGAGCATTTTTTCAGTACAACTTGCCCTTCACTCTTCTCTAACCACGTTAGTACTTACTGGGAACCAATGCGTCTCAGTTATTCTTATTTACCCCACACTGTGATGCGTGAGTTAACTGGCATTCAAATTATTTTGTATAGTGGGGCTTGTGGTAACTGACATGCAATTTACAATAGGTGAGTGATAGCTGAGAACAATTTACACTACACAATGGGATGAGTGATAACTGACGACCAATTTACCTTGCTCAATGGGGTGAGTGATAACTGTCAACTAATTTACCCTAAATTATTGGGTGAGTGATAACAAAACCATTACCAAAAATTGACTCGAGCATCATCAGCAATGCCATTTTCTACGCCATGAAACGTACCTTATTTTTGCATTTTAGGGTTTTATAATTTGAATTTAGCTTCGTCGCAAATAACGGGCAAGTGTTCTGCGCGTTGGTTATATTTTGTCCACACAATTTACTGAACAAGACTAGCTTAATTTAATTCCTCTGTTTTTGATGCATTAATGAAAAAGTTGAGTGTAGTTCAGTTGAGATGTACGCTTTAAAATGAACGAAATGTTATCACTGCTGATGAATTTTATTGTTGAAATTAATTTTCAAATTTACGGGCAATTGAAATTCATCTTTGCGAGTAAAATTTTTCTGCAAGCCCTAACTTTAGTAACCTGATTTTGTTCTTCTTTTCCCCAAGGAGATCCCATTGTTCACTGAAAAGAAACTTATGGAAGCCCTCGGGAAAAGTCACTGATGTACAAAATTGGGAGCCAGCTTTGATGCATCAAAACCTGGTGGTACGCATCTAAACAGTTCGTTATCAAAATCTTGGCATTCCCCTGAAAGGATTTGGTTTGCGATGGCTCAAAACTTGGCCAATTAGGAACTTTCTTGTGCAGTGGATCCGTTTTTTATGCACGCGTAGATGCATTGAGCCGTCACAATTTGATGTCCTGCACCGGTATACTGCGGAGCGGCAGATGAACGTCCCTGTTCAAAGGCTTATCGAAACGAAGAATTTCCTAGCTCTAAGGCAATTAAATAATAGTCAAGGGACAACGTACCGCATACTGTGATATTTAGAAAGTGAAATGTGGTGTTCGGGTTTGTTGGCCTTTTTTCAGATTACTCAACACATGTTGTGTTTCGAAAGGTTAGGTTATCTTCAGAGTATATTTAGTCCAAAGGCATCCCTCTCACGGGGCTTGAGTTTGGTAATAAGTTAAGGTTAATTAGATTCGCCTATCTTATGTTGTGGAAACTGGCACCTTCAGAGGAGAGACTCGTATGTTTCTTCAATAATAGATAAGCTTTCGGGACTTCTATCTTATATGCCCACTTTGAATCTTTTATTTTTCATATCTTTTCGCTGTCTCTTTTCTATGTTTTCTTTCTGTTCTTTCTTAACTTGCTGTTTTGGTGCGCAGGGGTTCGGTGCGCTATATTAAATTGTTTCATCTGTTCGCTGTATTGAAGATCACCGTTTTTGTTGTGAGGGAGTCTTAAACTGACTAATTTATACTGAAATTCATAATAATAAGTACCTAGGACACATTGGTTGGAGAGAGGGGAACCCTGATCCTGCCTCTTCCTCAGCCAACAGGCTCAAAGACGTTGAGAAAACCTCGGGGTCGGATGTACATGTTTCAGTTGTAATCTTTTATTTTTTACCCCCAGATGTTGCTGGGGTTTCAAGAAACAGATTTCATGAGCACAGAGTATCGTCGGTTGTTTTATAATCTTCTTCTTGGTTTATGTGCGGGTGTATCGTCGGTTGTTTTATCTTTTTCTTGGTTCATGTGTCCGTCGCCTTGGGATGTTTGAGTAGCAAATTTTGCCATTCCAGTAGTAAGATGCAAGGGTAAAACAAGTTACGGTCGATCATACCAGGTGGTCTGACAAAATAACACCTCAAAATAGGTAGGTATCATTGAGGCGCATACAAAATCCGAGCCAATTTATTCTTTCAAGTTTCTTGAACAGAAACCTGACGTAAAGATTAATTTTTCATTTGCCTATAGAATTCTGTTTGACCTGGTAAATTTGGTGCATTAATTAGAGGTTTCCCAACAATTTTATTCTGAAAATTCTCTACAACACTCCTTGAATGGCAGGCAAGTTTTACCTAGTCGAGGTGTTTACCATTCACGAGGTGGGAGAATCAGTTTTTTTGCAGCACGTTTCACTATCTGGTGTAAAACTTATTGATTTTTAGATGATCTCAATGTGACTCAGCATTCTTGTGTTCAGGAACTCGCAATTAGGGCATAGTTTTCCTTAATTGTGCTTGATTTTTGACGTTTCTGTTGTTGGTTTCTCAGCTACACAGCTTATTATGAACTCATGTCTGTTATTTGAGCTTTCATTTCCTTACACAAAATTGAAATTTTCAGACTCTGTAAATAGCATGACAAAAAATGCTGTGGGTGTAAGGGAAGCCTAGGTACTAAATTCCCAGGATTCACGTGAAGGCTGGATGGAAAATTTCCACAGGTGCTCAAAAGCTAATGGCAAAATTTTCGGAATCCAAGCCTGGGTTGCATTTCTTTAGAAGAAATGTAGACTGAGGGTTAAAATTTTCAGGAGGTGAGTAAAGCTGCTCAGAAAGAACTGCTGTCATGTTTTAAAGAGCTTATGTCTTTCTCCTTTAACTTTTATCTAATTTGTTAACCTTCCTTCCCAATTTACTGAGTCTATGCACACGGGATTCTGCTCATAAACGCACCATGTGCATAGATTCCGCGTTTCCTTAACTCCATACCAAAGGGTGCTTTAATCCTTCTTCGCTTTGAACCTCTTTATTGTGATAAGGGAGGCTGAAACCAACTTATATTCAATCAATCAGGTGCTCAAAGCTTGTTAGAAAATTGAAAAAAAGCGGGAAGCTAGAAGGAAAAATTTACGAAAAAATACAAACCTTGGGTAGAAATTTCAAAAAACTACAGCATTGTTTGGATGAACAATTTTCAGGAGGGTAAAGCAGTGCTGATTGGATAATTTTAAAATTAGCTGATAGAATGAATGGGAAATTTACACAAGAAGCACCAATGCTGTCTGAAAAATTTATTTGAAAGGATGGTTGAGAAATTTTCAGAATGTGTACAAAACTAGGTGGAAAATTCCAGAAGGTACACGAAATCTTTGGTAAAAATTCTAGAGGGTACATGAAATCTGTTGTAAAAATTCCAGAGGGTACATGAAATCTGTTGTAAAAATTCCAGAGGGTACATGAAATCTGTTGTAAAAATTCCAGAGGGTACATGAAATCTGTTGTAAAAATTCCAGAGGGTACATGAAATCCGTTGTAAAAATTCCAGAAGGTACACGAAATCTGTTGTAAAAATTCCAGAGGGTACATGAAAACTGTTGTAAAAATTCCAGAAGGTACACGAAATGCTCTTCCTGCCCTCCTAGGTCCTGGAGGGGCACTGGTGGTTGATCCTGTAGAGAAAGCGCAGCTTCTCACCGCTCAATTTGACAGTAAGCAGTGTAGGGAGAATTTTGTATTGCCTCCCACATGCTACCCAAGACCCTTGTGTTGTTCGCTGGCGTTTAGGTCTGGTCAGGTTAGACGTTTACTCTCTGAACTTGATGTGGGTGGTGGGGTCGACCCGTTGGGTGTGTTTCCGCTGTTTTTCAGGGAGACGGCTGAGGTGCTAGCTCCCAAACTTAGTGTCATTTTTAGGTCACTGATTAGGTCTGGTCAATTTCCGAGTTGCTGGAGATCAGCCAATGTGACGGCTGTCCCTAAGGGTCCTCCTTCTCCACTGGTGGAGAATTATCGTCCCATTTCTATCACCCCAGTCCTAGCAAAAGTGTTCGAGCGGCTAATTGTGGGTCGACTGTCGCGATATTGTGAGAGTATGGGGTTCCTCCCTGCAGCTCAATTTGCTTACAGACGTGGCTTAGGCTGTACAGACGCGCTATTATCCTTGTCCCACTTGCTTCAGACTGCTTTGGATGCGGGTCGTGAGGCTGTTGTTGTACAGTTGGATTTCAGTGCGGCCTTCGATCGAGTTAGCCACGTAGGTGTTTTGCACAGGTTGGCACTCGCAGGGGTTGGTGGCAAGTTGTTGTCGATATGTGAAGAGTTTTTAGCTGGACGAAGGCAGAGAGTGGTGGTTGACGGAGTGGCGAGTGACTGGTGTGAGGTTGTTTCAGGTGTGCCCCAGGGCAGTGTACTTGGTCCTCTCTTGTTTGTTTTGTACACCAGTGAGATGTTTGATCTTGTGCGAAGTAATTTTATTGCTTATGCTGATGACTCGTCACTGGTCGCCGTTGTGCCCGGTCCCATGTTGCGTCCAGCGGTGGTGGAAGACATGAATGCTGATTTGTTACGCATCAACGAATGGTGCTTGAGGTGGAATATGATACTCAATCCTAGTAAGTCAAAGGCGCTCATAGTGAGTAGATCCAGGACCAGTGAGCCCCCGTTCGGTGAGCTAGTCATAGGTCGGGGAGTTATTGAGGTTTACTCTGAACTTGATTTCCTGGGTGTGCGGTTTGATGGGAGGCTCACATTTGAGGCTCATGTGCGGAGGGTAGTCTCACAGGTCTCCAAAAGGCTGGGGATCCTGAGGGTAATTGGTGGAATTTATCAGGACCCTCAGTTGGTGCGGAGAGGCTTCTGTGCCTTTCTTCTTCCTCTGCTTGAGTATTGTTCGCCTGTTTGGGGCTCTGCGGCTGATTGCCACTTGCGTCTCTTGGATCGCATTGTAAGATCTGCATCTGCGCTATGTCCGGGTTTGGTGCTGCCGTCTCTGGCGCACAGAAGGCTAGTTGCCCAACTTTGCGTTTTTTATAAGCTATTCAACAATAGAAGGCACTGGTTGTTCCATATGCTTCCCCCACGGGCCGAGCGGATTCGGGCTACCCGTGCTGCTGCTGCTGCTCATAGTTTTGAGCTGAGGGAAGTTAGATGTAGGTCTTCGCAGTATAGGCGTTGCTTTGTCCCTTGTTCCGTTGCCCGCTGGAACTCCCTTCCCTCTGCCGTGTTTGATTCGGGTTCGTTGGGTGGTTTCAAGGGTGCTGTCAACTCCTGGTTGTTGCGTGGTTGATTTCTCCTTCTCCTTCTCCTGCTTTCTTCCTTTAGTTTTCTCTTTGTTCTTTGATTTTGTCTCACTGTTCGTGGAGTTGATGCTGGCGGGGTTTCCTATGTGAAATCTATGGATCCACGATCCGTCCCGTTGGGGTTGCTTTGCTTGATTTAATAATAATAATAATAATAATAATAATCTGTGGTAAAAATTCCAGAGGGTACATGAAATCTGTTGTAAAAATTCCAGAAGGTACACGAAATCTGTGGTAAAAATTACAGAAGGTACATGAAATCTGTTGTAAAAATTCCAGAGGGTACATGAAATCTGTTGTAAAAATTCCAGAAGGTACACGAAATCTGTGGTAAAAATTCCAGAAGGTACATGAAATCTGTTGTAAAAATTCCAGAGGGTACACGAAATCTGTTGTAAAAATTCCAGAGGGTACACGAAATCTGTTTTAAGAATTCCAAATGGCACACGAAACCTGAAAAACTCCAAAACTCCACGGCACGCCAACGCTCGTTGAATTCTACCTGGAAGTCATTTATTTTTCTGGCCAAGGTCTACATTTCAACCCAAGGTCTGCGTTTCAACCCGAGATCCGCGTTTCAACCCGAGATCCACGTTTCAACCCGAGATCCGCGTTTCAACCCGAGGTCCGCGTTTCAAGCTGAGGTCCGCGTTTCAACCCGAGGTCCGCGTTTCAACCCGAGGTCCGCGTTTCAACCCGAGGTCCGCGTTTCAACCCGAGGTCCGCGTTTTAACCCGAGGTCCGCGTTTCAACCCGAGGTCCGCGTTTCAACCCGAGGTCCGCGTTTCAACCCGAGGTCCGCGTTTCAACCCGAGGTCCGCGTTTCAACCCGAGGTCCGCGTTTCAACCCGAGGTCCGCGTTTCAACCCGAGGTCCGCGTTTCAACTGAAGGTCCGCGGGAGGTACCGGGCTCAAATGACCGCCCTTGGATATAATAGGAGGCTGCGGACCCTCCCGCCTCGGTGGGACATGCATACTTGCCTCTATTTTGGAGCGCCATTATCGTGTTAGTTGCCTCTCTGCACAATGCCATGCCCTCGCAAAATAAGGAGGCGTGGTCTATCCGTCTCCTTGTACCTGCCGCTCTTACTTCACGCTCTGTCAATTTGGTCGTGCAGGCCTCCTTCGTTTTTAGGATTGAGCTCGCTCTGTCGATGCGTTTGCGTTGTTAGCATGTTTTGTGGAGGGTATTGGTGTTGTGTAAGTAGAAAACGTTTTTTGTCCAATGCAGTTCAGGAATGTGTTTGGTAAAGCTCGTTGCAACCATGTGTTGAGCAGTCTTGGTGTTATACAAGTACAAAAGGCGTTATATTTTAGTGTAGTTCAGAAATATATATCGTAAAGCTCGTTGTAACTATGTACTGAGGAGAGTCTTGGTGATATGTAAGTAGAAAACACATTTTATCGGCAAATAGAGTTCAGAAAAATGTGTGGTAAAGCTCGTTGTAAGCAGGAATGGCCCATAACATTGTGGGTTTTCCTAGACGAGTTTGGCAAAAGCCGCCGTCGTCGCATGGATAGAAAAGAACAGAAACGCCAGAATGAGGCGATGCATTACTGAGGCTGGAAGTGTACACCGCACAAGGCAGGTAATTGTTCGGCAAACAAGCATTACGTTCATTGTTGCAAGCCTTATTGATTCCCGCATGAGCATTCATGACGCCCTTAGTAATTTGTGGTTGTCGTCGCTCCAACACTTTTTGACCTGCCTTTTTTCTCGGCGAACTCGTCAGGTTCGAGGGTCTTGAACGTATTAAGCTATGAAAATATCATCAGGGTAAGTTCTTTCTTGTCCTTTGTCTTGGACGCCAAGTCGATGATTTTATCATTGACGGTCAATGAAGCATGAATACAAATACAAGGTGCTAGGAGGTCTAATTTTCCCGCGTTATATCTACGGTTCGTTTAATACGTGTAGTTGATGCTCGTTATATCACTTCATGCTCCTACGGCAACTTCTTTCATTTGATTGATTTAAAATGCAACTTGAGTGCTCGCTAATCTTATCCTGAAAACTTCATTGTCATGTTCGATAGCTTAAAGTTACTGGAATTGCGTGGTGTGTATAAGATTTCGTTGAGGGCAGTAGAAAGTTATTTTGTCAGTCGGCGTTCCGCTGTGTGATTTCGTCATGTCTTAGCACTTTGACTACGACGTGAGCCATATTTGGTCACTGGGGTATTTTCATTTTACTGCTGACCAACCAGAAGTCACAGACTCAATTTGAAAAAATACTTCATCACAACTAATTAAAAACACGATCCAGTTAATCTTTGATGTTTTCAACATTGCTCACAACACTTGACTCGAAATTTGAAATGAATATTAAACTTCAGTTTTAGTTACCGCCGTCAAAGTGATTAACTTAGGTACCTGAAAATTATTGCTTCAATTTAGAGATTTTATGCACAAGTATATTCTGTGTTTCCGATATCTAATAAAAAATAGACAACCGTACGAATTACAACGCCTAACCCAGCCATTTTAATCCAGAAACAAAGTCGTCAGCAGTTCCACGGTTCTGTGATGCCCATCAGTTTCCTGCGAGCAGTTTTCCCTTGGTTGCGTGCTCGATTCGTCTGGCAAACTAGTGAGAACCTTGGAGTTTTTCTCGAGAAAATTTGATCAATTTTAAACTTTTAAAATAGTGGAATTTCATTCACACGCCGGAAATAACTAAGTCTGCCTGTGAACCTCGAGGGACGATACTGAATGACTGCTGTTCAGTGGCAAAAATAGTATAAACGGCAATTTACATCAAATTTATGGAAGAGTCGCATTTAACATCGAGGTTTTGAACATTTCACTGCTGAGAATTTGATGTGCAACTTGCGTGCGTAAGAAGAGTTGTACAACATTTATTTTTGTTCCTCTTGATATGTTGTTGCTCGGCTCAAATTACTTGAACCCATTCTAATAAGTGGAATGAACCTACGCTCCGTTTATTTGGGCCGCAATTAGGTGCACGCAAACTCCGCAGGCGTTGCTTTAACTTGGCGATTCTTAATCTTTGTTACTCGGTAATGGGGGATTAAAGCATTTATATCTAGCGTGGCTGGAGCTGCACACGCTGCAGGATCGTGCGTATTACAATGATAATCTCCAATTTTTGAGTGCATTAATATGCCATTATTTCCCCCTCGTTATTCGTGACCTCCCAGGATGCCAACCGTCGACTAGCCACGCGTGTTGTGATGTTAGGTCTTCGTTTCGCTTATCAAACAAGTCGCCGTTTGATGGCTCAGCTTAGTAAAATATGGCGAAATAATCGCGTGAGGTCCGAAGCAAACAAGCGTGTCGCCGCCCTTCCCCTGCCATCTTTTCAATGTCAAGTTCTCAACTGCCCGAACTTGGCGTTTGCGCTTTCCTTCCGTTAGGGCAATTCAACCACCCTAGGATTTAAATATAGCATAGTGGTTCTTTTATTAAAGAGCGCGCTCTTTCTCGATATTGATTTTCAATTCTGCTTTTTGTTACAGTCAAGTAAACATGTTTCGTGCAGGTGTTCAATGATTCTTACCAAGGCCTAAAATAGCAATGCACTGCTGTGCTGACGCCAATGCTAAATTCATGGACTCGATGCGGTAAAACTCGTCTTGATTTAAACTAGATCGCTTGTTGAGCTTTGGCTTGAATAGTGAATGTACTTCTCTGAAGTGTGCCATCAGCAGTGAGAGCCATGAATCTTTCTATTTTCCTTCGTATCTAAACACTCGTGCTCTTTTATCTGTCCATGCTTTGTGCTGCGCGCAAATTTTTCACTTTAATTGGATTTGACGAAAGAGCTGTTGACTTTTACGATCGAATTATACCATAAAAGTGAACTCTTTGAAGTTTGTGTTTCGAAGTCAAGAGCTGCAGCGAGCGATTCGCGATGCGAACCGTGAGATGTTTTTGCACTGCCCGATCATCAACTACAAATGTTCAGCTTTAACTCAGCACTTAATGTCTTGTCAGTAAGCTCTGTTTTATTGTTGTTTCAAGAAGAACTGCGGGGCTGTTGGTATAAGCGCGCTTTTATTCTGAACTTCAATTTTCAAATTCATAGCTTCCGATGAGAATCGCAGCAGTCTGCGTCGGTTTGAAATAGATTATTACTTTCATACGATTTCAGATTATGCTCTTTTCGTGAAAAAAAAAAATTATTTCCTAGTCTCCTAAGTTACCCAATTGAAAATTATCACCCTTTTCAGGTAGTAAATTAGTCGTAAAAGGTCAAAACCGGCACAAAAGGGCCATAATCACGTCTTCAAACCGACTCCTACCTATACTTGGTCTATTAGGGCTTGAAAAGGGCCCTTCATTCAAATGGCCTTTTATAGGTCAAGTCAATGGCTGTTTTCGGGCTCATTCGGGTCGTTTAAAGTCGTTTTCAAGCCTTTTTCGACAACCTCTAGCCTCGTTCAAGTAGTAGAGAAGCCCAAAATGGCCGTTGCCTTAGCCGTTTCGATGCCCAGAAATAGCCGTTCAACAGGGCTTAAAATAAGTGACATTTGCACTGAAAAGGGCTAATTTACTGCTTGAAAACGACTATCTCTTGGCTTATAACTGCCTGAAAACGCTCTGTAAAAGGCTTAGAATTTCAATTGGGTACAGAGCACGCAGTTGTACGTGGAACAATTTTTTTTTCAGCGATTTGATCCGCATTCATTTATTTCCACAATGCCATTTCTCTAAATTATTTTTGTTTACGAATGTGGTTAATCGCAGATTGTTTCTTGCAAAAATTTATGTTTTTCGAACATAAACATTTCCTTAAAATTTTATATTTCTTTTATTCTTGAATCTGCTACGTTTTTCCTTTGCATTCATTTTTATATTTTCCTATTTATTATTTGTGTTTTCTTTACTTTAAATTCCGATCCTATTTTGATTAATTTTTTTATCTAAATCCCACAAGTTGCGTAGGATAGGCAGTAGGCTTAGGTTGATCAGGTTTGCCTATCCTATGTTATTTGGACAAGTCCCCGCTGAGAGATACTGTTGGGTTATCTGTAGGTAGGCCTTCGGGACTTTCATCTTTCGAACCTATTTTGCTTCTTCATTCACTGCTCACACGTTCTTCATTGCACCTTTTGTGTTTTTTCTTCCTCTTCATTTCCAACTTGCTGTTTCGATGAGGTGGGTATCTTCACACCTTAAACATAGATTCTCCGTTTCCTACAGTACATACTAAATGGTCCCTTCACCTAGCTCTCTTGATATCACCTCTGGCGGGGCTGAGTAGCAGTAAAATGACAAACTTAAAATAATAATTCATTTCTAAACACTCACGTTCTAAACATTATAACCTCTGAACGTTTTGGATTATGAACATCTCCTTTGTTCCAATATTAATCATGAGCGTTTGGGTGGATTGTTGCATTAAGCACAGCCGCATTTTCGGCATAGCGAGCGTATTATAAGTCCTCGTTTTATGCGTGCTCTCATTCACCCGCTGTCCAGCGCGGGCTCTGTGCGGGCTCTGTGCGGGCTGCAGAAATCCGTGGCCTGACGCTGCTTGCGTTGCGGCGCAGCCTTGCTTTGTGCTCAGCTGACGTCTTTCATTTCATTTTGTGTAGCCTGCGCAGGCTCATCCGTCAAGGAAGGCCGTTTGTGTCACTCGACGCTACGCCCTCTGCCCCTCAACGACTTAAACACCGACCTCGGCAGCCGCTCTCCACAGCCTCCCTTTGTTGTGCCTCGCGCCGGCCCCGCGCTGCGCTGTACTGCCGCCCGGTCTCGCATTGCCATTTTTTGGCATGATTCTCATTTTTTCAATTTTACGCGAATATGAGGAGCACTCAACATCTGGTAATTCTGCAGGGTTGCCAGATGCTGCGTGCTTTATATGGTGAAATTATTTTTGGAAAAAGGATGTTGTGTACTCTTTATGGTTGAATTATTTTGAAAGGGTTCACGTTTTGGTCAGAAGAGAGTACTAAAGATCTGGCAGTTTTACTGGGTTGTCGGATGTTGAATGCTATTTGTGGTGAAATCATTTTTGAAAAAGTTCTTAAATTTTAACCAGAAAGCGCACTCAACATCTAACAGTTCTGAAAAGCTGCCAGATGTTGAGTGCTCTTTCTGGTAAAATTTTATTTGAAAAAGCAAAATTTTTATTGTGAAAATAAGTTGTATCTATGGGAATTAGCGCTCCCAGGGGGACTATGTAAGGGCCTGAGCTCAACGTTAGGTAGGCTTTCTTTTTTGTTGAAATAAAATAGGTTTTGTTTTGTTACGGACCAACTTTTTTCGGTTCACTGCTGTCCAGTTTTTCAGCACCTTCTACTTTCTTCTTCAACTTTTTCTTCTTTCATGAACTTCTTTCTTAGCTTCCTGTTTCTGTGCCCTTTCTGCATAGATTCCACGTTTCTTTAACTCCATACTAAATGGTGCCTTCTTCCTTCTTCTCTTTGGATAGCCTTTGTTGCGGATAGGGAGGCTTAAACTAACTAATAATCTAATCTAATCTTGTGAAAATAAGACAGAACGGCGTTCAACTCGCGTTTGCCTGTTGCCCTCTCATCAGAGTGTTTTCTGTTTGTGCTTCCTTCAGCTTTGTTGCTGTGGAAAGTCGTGATTCCTCCGGCAAGTCACGTGAATGTACAGTATGCATACTACACGTATACGTTTAGAGCAGGGGTCTCCAAACAAAGGCCCGCGGGCTAGATCTGGCTGGCCACATAATTTCATCCGGCCCGCCAAACTATCTAATCCCTTTTTTGTGGACTTGAAAAAATAATCATCGTACGACAGGCATCACTGAATTAGATTTTTTTTCATATTTTATTCCTTCGGCCCTCATGGATGAGGGAAATACACAATGGGGCCCTTACATTGGCCCTTACATTCCTTGTATGAATCCTCATCGCGAATATATTCTTCTCAGTTCTACTCGGTGGCTCACCTGGGCAAACATGCTGACACGAGAGAGCTAAATCTTACATTCACTTCGAGGCAAGTCTTCACTTTCTACTTATCGGTTTAAGTACAGTTGAAAATAATTTATGACGGACTTGGGAAATAATGAGCTGCAAACTATTTCTCCGACGGTTTGTCTTTACTCTCAATTGAAACAGTTTCGCTTGCAGTTCTGCTTCATTCCTCTCGGATGAATTGATTTCGCTTGACTGCTTTCGATTGAAATAATTTCATTTAACTCCTCTCGCATGAATTTAATTGGTTTAACTCTTGTCGGATGAATTGATTTCGTTTAATTTCTCTCAGATGAAAAGATTTCGTTTAATTCCTGTCGGAGGAATTAACAGATTTTCTTGGTTTGAACTTTTGTGTTAATTTCATATTCACTATTCAAGACGTGAATTTGTTTGTTTTTATTCTTCAACAAAGAGATAGTGAAACTTTTTATACGAATCTAAAATTTGCAAACTCTTGCTTAGAGCTGTAAATAGTGATGCCTAAAGCTGTATTTGCTCACAAAATACATAGAGTAAACGACTTTATGTGTTGAAATTTTATATCATTTTTTTAAGATGTTGATTGGTTAAATACTTGTTACAGCAATATATTTTGCAAAAGTGCGCTGTTTACACTTCGTTGTAAAAAAGATAGGAATAATCATTCAAGAAGGCAGTACGTTCGAATGTGATTTATGCGCCTTTTTTGTTCATTTAGAACGAAAAAAGTCGTTCGACTTGGTGGGATGAATTCAACTCACTAAAGGAGCCTTTGTACAAAACAAAAAAGTCCAAACCTTATCATGCGGAACTCGAAGCAGTGCAGATTTTTTTTTTGGATTAGGACTCTTCCCTACGCGAGCTGGGAGTTGCTCTGTTAGGCATGCGTGCAATAATAAGCCCGTTATCCACCTATCGGAAAAGCTCAGAAGTTCCTTGACGCAAAAGCCCTGCGGGGCGGTTGTGTCGTGATCGCTCCTCGCTGAGCTCAAAAGTTCGACCGAAAACCAGCAACAAGCTCGAAAGAACTCGCAATTTATATTCCCATGGAGTGAAGTTCGTGTCCAAGTTCCGCTTGGGAAGCCTGAAAGTCACCTTCCATAAGTCACGGCAAACTCTGCAGCCAAGAAGCCCAAGGATCGGCAGAAGCCATTGGCAGTAAACACACCGAAGTGCCAAGGCGTAAATATTTACTTCTGGTCTTTGACAAGTGATATTTCTTGTGAGCTGTCGGTAGCTCCGTGGTGGCTTTTGCATGTCTGTTTGCGTGTGAACTCCACTCGAGAATTATTCTAACGCAACTTTGGTGCATTTTATCCGTGAGTTTGAGAAGTGCAGGTTGTATCGTGCATAGCCACTGAGATCAAAATGATCTTCACGTCTTTACTTCACGTACAAATATCATTGAGCTCTTAGGTGTATTTTGGAAAGCTCGCTTCGAATGTTTGACGTTGCTTGTAGTTGAGGTAAGCACTCCATGGCTCAAGTTGTGATATTACTGTTTTTATGTTTTTGTTAAAATCATGGGACTCCAGTACATTTCTATAATTTTTCGAAATAAGTTAAAATCATAAAGATGTTATCACATATCAATCATTTTTTAACTCACGAGTCAAGTTGAGTATTGTGCTGAAACCTTGATTGCAGACGGTAATTTCGAAACGAAATAAGTGTGTCGTAGCAAGAAATTGGTTTCAGCGGAGTGTTGAGAATCATGTCGCTTTGTGTCATTGGTGACCCTCAGATTTGAGTAACAGTATGAAAATAATGTACATCACACACTATGTTACCCATATTCCTTTTCTCATTATCAAACCATGAAATAATAATAAATCTCGCAATAACGTAATTCAGCTATAAATTTAAACGAAAACAGAAATTATCCATATATTTTCGTTATTGTTTAACTTTTAACCAATATAAGTTAAATACAGAAAATAAATGTATAGGAAATAATGCAGAAGATTAGCAAACCAAACTCCTCGACAACTAAAGTTAACATGCTCACTTCTTTGTCATGTGATCCACCTGCGGTCAGTGAGGGATTTCCATCGGGTGACCCGTCGGTATAGTCACCAACGAAACTTTTAGATGTAAAGGATTACAGTCAAACGAAAGCGAGTTCCAATTCATCTTTCGTTCATTTCTATATTGAAACTCCTAAGGGGATACAACTATCGACTCTGTGGAAATTAACGCTCTCAGGGGGAATATAATGAAATTAGCATCACCAGGGGAAAATGTGAGATATCAAGCTTAAAGCTGGGTCTTCTTTTAGCTGAATAAAATGTTTTCTTGTTTTGTTAAGGCTCATCTGTTTTCGGTTCGCTGCTGTCCTATTTTTCAGGACCTCTGGTTCTTCGACTTTTATCTTGTTTTTTAACCTTCCTTCCAAACTTACCGTTTCTATGCGTGCGGGATCCTGTGTGGGAACACCTCTTGTACATAGATTCCACGTCCTCAGTACTCTATGCTAGATGGTGCTTTCATCCTTCTCCTTGAACATTTTTGTTGTGGTAAGGAAGGCTGAAACTAACTTGAAATCAATCATTTCGACATTGAAAGTTTAAACTTAGTTTAACTGGAGTTCAATATCTAAGTTCAGTTCGACCAACCACAGTTCACGTGTTGAACAATAAGTTCTCACTGTTCCTGAATGAAAAATTCATCCAACATATTTCCGAAGTAACAAGCACAAACTTTTGCATGCACAATTCTCTCTGGTGTTCCAGCTGAGCAAATACATATTTGGAGTGTTCATTCAATTTCACAGGATCTATATTGAATCGCAAGGGTAATTTGTTGGGGCTGTGAGGCCGCATAACACGTGTAACACAAGGTTCATTGAGTTGTTTTTGGAGCCCGCCTCACTTGTTACAGCAAACGAAGCGCGTCTGGTGCGCATGAAGGCTCGTCTTGTCTTGCCGGCGGAGCACATGCTCTATCCTGCCGCTGCGGACCGCTTTTGGATGGACAATTATGCGTAGCTAATTGGAGGGTGTACGATTCCTAATCTGTCCTGACGAGTGTGTGTAGGATCCCTTGTCTGTCCTGTGTGTGAGTAGGATTCCTTAACTGCCCTCTTTGTGTGAGTATAATTCTTAATATGTTCTCAGGAATGTGTAAAAGATTCCCTATATGTTCTCAGGAATGTGGATGAGATTTCTCATTTGTCCTCGGGAATGTAGGTAGAATTTCTTTCTTGTCCTCTGTGTGTGAGTAGGATTCCTTAGGCCTTCGGCGATGTGGGTAGGAATACTTTTCTATTCTCGTTGTGTGAGTAGGATTCCTTATCCGTTCTCCGGAGGTCGATAGGACTCCTTGTCTGCCCTCAGAAGCGTGGATAAGATTCCTGATCTTTCATGGATCTGTGTAGAATTCTTTCTTCGTGAATGTGGTCAGGATTTTGCACCTGCCCTCAGATTCGTTGTCTACCTTCGGAGATGAGGGTAGGATTCTTTATCTGGCTTCAATGTGCACCTGATTTCGTACCTGTTTTCGAGGGTGCATGTAGGTTTCTTAGTGTGTTGTAGAGGTTATGTATGACCTGTTATTAAGTGAATACGTCAGTCAACTTTGGGAAAGCTTTTTTTCAGCATCATATTCAATGAATTTAAGTTGTATGAAGAGATATATCTATTTATTTTTATTTTGCACGAGTATCTACCTTTATCTTGACCTTTTTAAGTATTTGAGCACTTTGCTGTTTTTAGCGCCTATTTTACGCCTATTCTAAATTCTGTCTTGCTTTGCATCTCAAAATCTAATACTGTAGTTTCTTGTGGTAGAATTTAATGGAATTATAACTTCAATTTTGTTATTAGATTGATTCAACTGTCGCCGAAATATTTATCAAGGCTTTTGTCACAGGGTCTTGCGAAGATTTCTGGGAGACACGACAATTATGTTCACTTTTTTGACTTGTTTAAATTTGCATTTTGTACCACAAACCAGCGTTGACGGGTTCGAAAGGGCCACCAAGATTTATTTACCACAAGCCTGTAACTTGCTACCAGTAAGACAATTTTGTTATTAAAGTTCCGAGATTCTCAGTATAACTCTTCCCGCTCAGTGGACGTATATACTGCATGCCAGATTCTTCATGGATCGAACCATCACCGGTCAGGAAATTTTCAGCTTTATCGCGGAAGATAGATTCGCCGCGCGTAATATCCGTTACACATTCTCTATTATGCTGCGTTCCAGGCAAGTTCTTTATTTTGTGGCGTTCATTTCCTTCCTCAAATATAGCTCCAATCGCTCGGCTTTCGCTACAGCAAGTTCCATTTTACACGTTGTTTTCTGTGCAGTATTTCATTTATTCCTCTAAAAATTAAATGAACAGTCTTCATCAGTTAAATTTGTCTCTGCAGTGAATCCTTTCAAAACGCTTTATTTATTCGGGATAATACATGCACTCCAATTATAAACTCATTTTTATCTCAACGCTTGAATCTGATTATTGTTCCATAGTAGGATTACCTGAGGCTGGAAGTGCAGGCTTAAGTTGTTTAATTTCATTCGCTGTTAATGAAAGATGAGCTCTCGGTTTGTTGTCAAGTCGCTTGAGTTTAATGAAAGTTGAATGCGCAAATGGTTGTAGCAAGGCCGAATTTGGGTGCGTTGTTCATTGTTAATTGTATTTCATGGCTAGAGTTCGTGCGTGAACGTCTGAGTGGTGCGTTTAATTTCATTACGGAGGTGCCCGCTTAAGTTATCTTGTTTGCCCTGCATTAGCGCGCAGCCATAATTTGCTTAACTCGATGCTTTTCTGGATTACATTTGCATGCTTCTAGCTGTGGCCGAGGAGTTCGTTCGTATCTAGGTGTTAATTGTTATTGCGTTCGGTGCTGAACACATTTCAATCTAAATAGAACGATGGTCTCGTACGACATCATTAACCTGTTGTCCTATTCTCTCTGGATTTCACTACAAGGCTCATCGTTATTCCTCGACATCATTGACCTGTTATACTAGCTCTATTCTCTTTGGATTTCAATACAAGGTTTAACATATTTTGACATCATTAACCTGTTATACTAGCTCTATTCTCTTTGGATTTCAATACAAGGTTTAACATATTTTGACATCATTAACCTGTTATGCTAGTCCTGTTCTCTTTAGATTTCTGTACCAGGTTTATCGGATTTTGCATAAGTGAGAAACATTTACCATACCAATAGGTCACAATGTTCACGACATCATTAACTTGTTACACATGTCCTATTCTTTTTTGGTTTGATGGTCACTATGTTCACGACATCCTTAACTTGTTATACACTTGTTAATCTCTTCGGATTTCAGTGCAAGTTTTATCGTACTTCACATAAGTGAGAAACATTTCCCATACCAATAGGCCACGGTGTTCACCGTTTTGTGTGCGTGTTTATTGTGTCTCGGCTAGTATTGTTACGCTCGACGAAATGCTTTTTTCTCATCAAGACCGCGGGCGTCAGCCTCGTCCGGGTGGTCCCAAGCGACCCACCGCGGCGATCGTTGGATTGAGATTAGTTGTGTAAACTTACCACGGGTCTTGCTTGTGTTATCCGCCAGCTTTCTGCTTTACGCCTGCATGCTGGTGCGACAGTGTTTATTTCTCTCTCATCTCTTGGTTGTTTTGTGGTCGGTATCCGCCAGCTCTCCGCGGCATCATTCCGTCATCGCACCTGTACCGCGTGAGAGACGAGACTGAGCTCACCCGTTACGTCTCCAGTGGTTTGAACTCCAAGTAAATCTCCTCAAATTGCACGTTAGCTAAGCGTCAAATTGTGCTGTTAAAGTTCCTCAAATTGCAGCATCACAGCTCCTCAAACTGCACTATTACATCTCCTCAAACTGCGCTATTACATCTCCTCAAACTGCACTATTACATATCCTCAAACTGCGCTATTACAGCTCCTCAAACTGCACTATTACATCTCCTCAAACTGCACTATTACATCTCCTCAAACTGCGCTATTACATCTCCTCAAACTGCACTATTACATCTCCTCAAACTGCGCTATTACAGCTCCTCAAACTGCACTATTACAGCTCCTCAAACTGCACTATTACAGCTCCTCAAACTGCACTATTACAGCTCCTCAAACTGCACTATTACAGCTCCTCAAACTGCACTATTACATCTCCTCAAACTGCACTATTACGGCTCCTCAAACTGCACTATTACAGCTCCTCAAACTGCGCTATTACAGCTCCTCAAACTGCACTATTACAGCTCCTCAAACTGCACTATTACAGCTCATCAAACTGCACTATTACAGCTCCTCAAACTGCACTATTACATCTCCTCAAACTGCACTATTACAGCTCCTTAAACCACTATTACATCTCCTCAAACTGCACTATTACAGCTCCTCAAACTGCACTATTACAGCTCCTCAAACTGCACTATTACAGCTCCTCAAACTGCACTATTACAGCTCCTCAAACTGTACTATTACAGCTCCTCAAACTGCACTATTACAGCTCCTCAAACTGCACTATTACAGCTCCTCAAACTGCACTATTACAGCTCCTCAAACCACTATTACATCTCCTCAAACTGCACTATTACAGCTCCTCAAACCACTATTACATCTCCTCAAACTGCACTATTACAGCTCCTCAAACTGCACTATTACAGCTCCTCAAACTGCACTATTACAGCTCCTCAAACTGCACTATTACAGCTCCTCAAACTGCACTATTACAGCTCCTCAAACTGCACTATTACATCTCCTCAAACTGCACTATTACGGCTCCTCAAACTGCACTATTACAGCTCCTCAAACTGCACTATTACAGCTCCTCAAACTGCACTATTACAGCTCCTCAAACTGCACTATTACAGCTCCTCAAACTGCACTATTACAGCTCCTCAAACTGCACTATTACATCTCCTCAAACTGCACTATTACGGCTCCTCAAACTGCACTATTACGGCTCCTCAAACTGCGCTATTACAGCTCCTCAAACTGCACTATTACAGCTCCTCAAACTGCACTATTACAGCTCCTCAAACTGCACTATTACAGCTCCTCAAACTGTACTATTACAGCTCCTCAAACTGCACTATTACAGCTCCTCAAACTGCACTATTACAGCTCCTCAAACTGCACTATTACAGCTCCTCAAACTGCACTATTACAGCTCCTCAAACTACACTATTACATCTCCTTTAACTGCACTATTACGGCTCCTCAAACTGCACTATTACGGCTCCTCAAACTGCACTATTACAGCTCCTCAAACTGCACTATTACAGCTCCCCAAACTGCACTATTACAGCTCTCCAAACTGCACTATTACAGCTCTCCAAACTGCACTATTACAGCTCCCCAAACTGCACTATTACAGTTCCCCAAACTGCACTATTACAGCACCTCAAACTGCACTGTTACAGCTCTCCAAACGGCACTATTACAGCTCCCCAAACTGCACTATTACAGCTCTCCAAACTGCACTATTTCAGCTCCTGAAACTGCACTATTACAGCTCTCCAAACTGCACTATTACAGCTCCCCAAACTGCACTATTACAGTTCCCCAAACTGCACTATTACAGCTCTCCAAACCGCCTTATTACAGCTCTCCAAACTGCACTATTACAGCTCCCCAAACTGCACTATTACAGCTCCCCAAACTGCACTATTACAGCTCCCCAAACTGCACTATTACAGCTCCCCAAACTGCACTATTACAGCTCTCCAAACTGCACTATTACAGCTCTCCAAACTGCACTATTACAGCTCTCCAAACTGCACTATTACAGCTCTCCAAACTGCACTATTACAGCTCTCCAAACTGCACTATTACAGCTCTCCAAACTGCACTATTACAGCTCTCCAAACTGCACTATTACAGCTCTCCAAACTGCACTATTACAGCTCTCCAAACTGCACTATTACAGCTCTCCAAACTGCACTATTACAGCTCTCCAAACTGCACTATTACAGCTCTCCAAACTGCACTATTACAGCTCTCCAAACTGCACTATTACAGCTCTCCAAACTGCACTATTACAGCTCTCCAAACTGCACTATTACAGCTCTCCAAACTGCACTATTACAGCTCTCCAAACTGCACTATTACAGCTCTCCAAACTGCACTATTACAGTTCCCCAAACTGCACTATTACAGTTCCCCAAACTGCACTATTACAGCTCCTCAAACTGCACAATTACAGCTCCTCAAACTCCACAATTACAGCTCCTCAAACTGCACTATTACAGCTCCCCAAACTGCACTATTACAGCTCTCCAAACTGCACTATTACAGCTCTCCAAACTGCACTATTACAGCTCTCCAAACTGCACTATTACAGCTCTCCAAACTGCACTACTACAGCTCTCCAAACTGCACTATTACAGCTCTCCAAACTGCACTATTACAGCTCTCCAAACTGCACTATTACAGCTCTCCAAACTGCACTATTACAGCTCTCCAAACTGCACTATTACAGCTCTCCAAACTTCACAATTACAGCTCTCCAAACTTCACTATTACAGCTCTCCAAACTTCACTATTACAGCTCCCCCAACTGCACTATTACAGCTCCCCCAACTGCACTATTACAGCTCCCCAAACTGCACTATTACAGCTCTCCAAACTGCACTATTACAGCTCTCCAAACTGCACTATTACAGCTCTCCAAACTGCACTATTACAGCTCTCCAAACTGCACTATTACAGCTCTCCAAACTGCGCTATTACAGCTCCCCAAACTGCACTATTCCAGCTCCCCAAACTGCACTATTACAGCTTCCCAAACTGCACTATTACAGCTCTCCAAACTGCACTATTACAGCTCTCCAAACTGCACTATTACAGCTCTCCAAACTGCACTATTACAGCTCTCCAAACTGCACTATTACACCTCTCCAAACTGCACTATTACAGCTCTCCCAACTGCACTATTACAGCTCTCCCAACTGTACTATTACAGCTTTCCAAACTGCACTATTACAGCTCTCCAAACTGCACTATTACAGCTCCCCAAACTGCACTATTACAGCTCCCCAAACTGCACTATTACAGCTCCCCAAACTGCACTATTACAGCTCCCCAAACTGCACTATTACAGCTCCCCAAACTGCACTATTACAGCTCCCCAAATTGCACTATTACAGCTCCCCAAACTGCACTATTACAGCTCTCCAAACTGCACTATTACAGCTCTCCAAACTGCACTGTTACAGCTCTCCAAACTGCACTATTACAGCTCTCCAAACTGCACTATTACAGCTCTCCAAACTGCACTGTTACAGCTCTCCAAAATGCACTGTTACAGCTCTCCAAACTGCACTGTTACAGCTCTCCAAACTGCACTATTACAGCTCTCCAAACTGCACTATTACAGCTCTCCAAACTGCACTATTACAGCGCTCCAAACTGCACTATTACAGCGCTCCAAACTGCACTATTACAGCGCTCCAAACTGCACTATTACAGCGCTCCAAACTGCACTATTACAGCGCTCCAAACTGCACTATTACAGCTCCCCAAACTGCACTATCACAGCTCCTCGAATCGCAGAGAAGAGAAAACCTAGGTATTATTCTTTTATTTCGTAATTTATTTTTAATGACATCTAAAAAATCAAATGCTACTAACGAGTATGGCATGAATTCATTCATTGATGACTGCAATACCTAATGGAAATGAAAAAAATTTGGAAAGTATCATTAGTATCCGGTACACAGTAACTTTAGTCCACTTTTCGACCTTTCGAAGTGCGTTTTGCAACATCGTAGCCGTAGCATTTATAATTTAGTTGACCAATTTCTTGGAGTTTTCTTTCATTAGGTCTCCAGTTGAACGCTACAAATATTTGGAACGATTTCTGTGCCGATTTACATACTTTTCATACAGGCATAATGCTATTCATCAAGACTAGCGTTGGTGTAAGTTTTACGTCGTCTATTAGCCACTTATTACATACTGGTGCCAATATTTGCATAGGCACAGTGGAGTTACAATAATATGCGCAAACTTGATGTATTCATTGAGTACTTTGTAAAAACAGTATTTTCTCGCTAAATTGCAAGCATTATCCAAAGAATGTTGTGCTAGAGCTACACAGTATTGCGCAATACATAGGAATTGTTCTATTATGTGCTACTCGCCATCTTTAAAAGTTTAATTTAATTGGTGTAGCCCGAATTACCGAGGCAATTCCCTGGCTTTGACTCGGTAATATCCGCCACAACTGCAGAACTTGTGATTTTTTGCTTGCGGTTAGCGAAGTTTGGCAGCCATTCATGCGATGCTCGTGGATTGCCAGCGGCCTCTAAAGCGCCTTAGGTTATTTCATTGTAGGACCTCGAGAGACGCTTTCCATGTCGTCGCAATGCGTATTAGCGAGATTTTTTATTAAGTGCGTGTGTTTGAATTTCTCGTCTTGATTTAAACTGTCGTAGTACATAAAAATGGCAACTTGCTAATGGTGACGACTGGTATATTGTACAGATATTATGTACTACTTGCATAATCGTCGTCTTATTGTGTAATACAGACGATTTATTTTGAAGAATAAAGATCTGGAGCTCCATTGTACTCTTGCATGGGTAGTTCGAAAAACAGGTTCCTACATCTAAATTATATTGTGCTGCAAGTCGGGTTCAGTCCATCAAATTTCGCATCTAAACCAGTTTAAGCTTGTCTCCAAGTGCCACAATTTGCAGCGGAGAAATACAAGTACTATGCGCAATGATCGAAGGTCTGCCGCTGAAAAAAAAACAAATCCAAGTGACACTTAAAACGTAATGGCTCTTTACCGCTACATTTTAGTCTCTTTATCCCACCGCAGAATTGATCTTATTATTGCCATTTCATGAATATGACTGTCAAGACACTTCACCGTGAATGCAATATATATCAGAAAAGAGTGATTAAATCATCATAGAGAAGTAATTTAAAATTTCACAGTACGTTCAACAATTTTCAAACACTGACTTGTGACTTCCGAAAACAGACACACTCAACGAAGCAACCCTGAAGTAAACAAGCCAAGTACTCGCTTGTGGGTCCTAATTCTCGGCGCCAGCACCACAGAAGCGATCAAGTGTCAAGGAGCATTGGTTACATTAGAGTGCAACTTCAGTAGCATTCACGCCATCGTAATGCCTCTAGCTGAGGATGCATCAGCCTGCTATTCAGAGGCTCTACCCGACGACTCATCTTCTCTAATGAGCAGAACGAAGCAGTGTCGCAGCTCCTCAAATCTTTCCTAACATGCAATATCGATAGCATGGTTGTATGCAAGCGAGGTGCAGTTTTGTGAAAGTTGCAGCGCTCTTGACTCCGCCTTTTTGTGTAGTTTAAATTTGGTAATGCTGGTTGTACCTTTGAAAATAAATGTACCTTGCTCGTGTGGCCGTCTTTCTTCCTCAAAGTTATTGAAGTAACTGGTGATCTGTTTATTAATTCGATAAATTGAATATATGAAAGTGGATATGTCTTCGTGATGTTTCGTTCAATAAGCTAGCAATTTTTCAAAGTGCACTAAATTTACATATGAAAACGGTGAGTCTTTTTATGAAATACTCAATGGTGAAAAACGAATCATTTAAGTGGTACGAGGTGAAATCTAAGCCACGGACCCCAAATGGGCTCCGTAGTTTTTAGGCACCAATGGCAAGAGTACGATATCTTACTCTCTGCGCTGCCGAAAAGTGACGGTTTTTATAGCCAAACCTGACCACCTTAAGTCTTTGTTTCTCTTCAACCTCATAGGTTGCTGTAGCAGAAGTTGTGGGCGAGGGCAGGTTTTACCTTCGCCGTGCAGCTCGAGTATTGTGACAGTCTTGTCTTTGCAGAAAAACTTTTTGCAGCCAAACTTAGGAACCTGTTTTGTGTCTGCCTTAAAAGTTGAGATAAAGATCCTGTGATCTCATTTATTTTGCTACATACCATCGCATTAGTTTTCTCGGGAGCTGCATCAAGTTTGCAGTACATTCGGCAACGATCAACTAGAATAATGTTGCTTGTTTTCGGTGGGACTCTATTGAGAGGAAGCGATAAATCTCAGCCTGCATTCTTCAGAGCGCAATAATCCAGAGACTTTTCTTTCTGCCCGCGCAATCCGAGAAGTTTTCTATTTCACAGTGAAATGCAAATGTCCAGTTTATGTGATTCATCTTTTAAACACGAGATGCTTTACGATGCGATATCACGGTAATTCTCACTCATGTGCAGTACTCGTTGAAATAATTACACCAGACGAATCGCGGTTCCCTCTTCTAATGAATAGGAGCAAAATTTATTGAGTGCAAAAATGGGCGAAATTTATAACCTGGTTCTTTTCCAAGACCGATCTTGTATAAATCGTCATTTATAATGATGCCCGTTAGGATGCCGGCGGTGTTTCATGCATTGCTGTTTCCGCTGGTTTGAAATTCGTTTCCGCTGGTTTGAAATTCGTTTCCGCCAGTTCGGCTGTGGTTTATTTTTGAAATGGGCGCGCATTTCGTGTCTTTTTTAACCCTTGTCCCGCTTCGGCGTCGTTTAATGGAGGAAACAGTTCAATTCAGATGATATTTTATCGCTTTTTTAATGCTGGACTCGTTGTCAGCTGAGGAGGGCTTTGAATCAACGTATAAACTTGGATGCTGTTTTCGATGCTTTGTTTTGAACGAGTTTCATCGTCGCACTCTGAAAACAAATTAAATGAAAGCTAGTCAGCCCCGGCTTGCGGGGCAAGGGAAGTCTATTCCACTACTTAAGTGAGCGTATGTTGCAGCGCCCAGTTGGTTTAGGATAAAAACACCACGCTATCATTGCTCATCAGTTGTGATCAGTATTTTCATGTATGCGATTCCTGCTGAACATGTGCGACTCAACATGAAGAAATGTAACATGCATGGCTTTGCTTTGCGTGAAAGTGATGAATAATGACGTAAGAAAATATGTTTTAGATGAAGTTTCTTTGCGGCAAACTGAAGAATAATGACATAAATAATATATTTTTCATGAAGTTCTTTTGCGTGAAAGTGTAGAATACTGACGGAAGAAAACGTGTTTCAGATGAAGTTTCTTTACGAGAAAGTGAAGAATAATGACGTAAGAAATACGTTTCAGATAAGTTATGTTTTGTGTATCGTCAGGAAATTTTCAGTGCTTCAAAAATCATCAAGTTCTTACACAGTCTCGTGCCTCGTTTTGCCACGTGTGTGGGGCGCGCGAGTCGCAGCTGCTCTCAGCGGCGTCTTGTCTGCCCTGCCTCTTGTGATGGATGCTGCTATTGTTGCCTACTGCTGCTATTGTTGCCTACTGCTGCTATTGTTGCCTACTGCTGCTATTGTTGCCTACTGCTGCTATTTTTGCCTACTGCGCTATTGTTGCCTGCTGCTGCTATTTTTGCCTGCTGTTGCTATTTCCCTACTTTTGATATTATTGCTCTTCTTATAAGATTCTCATTCTCGCTACTGCTGTTATTTCTACTGCAATTATTGGTACTATTCATGATATTGCCATTAAAATTGTTTTTTATGCTACTTATATCAATGCTACTATTTTTAGGTGTTGAAACTTTCCTGTCCATGTTCGTGAGTTGAATCTTCAGTTTTTTTCTCTCTGTCAACTTGTGCAAACTTTCTGTCCTCAATCTGATTCTCAATCTGATTCAGTGTTTTCAATTGTTTTCATCGGTTATCAATTGATTCACTAGCATATCATGTTGGTCGTGGTAATACAATTTTAATTCTTTTGTTAGTTTGTGAAGTGATGCACTAGCGTCTCATGTTAGTAGTAGTGATACAACTTTAATTCTTTTGTTAGGTTGTATATTGCACTAGCATTTCTTGTTGGTAGTAGTAGTACCCCTCAGGGGGATACAACTATTGTATCTATGGGAATTGGCGCTCCCAGGAGGACTATGTGAGGGCCTGAGCTAAAGGTTAGGTAGGCTTCCTTTTTGTTGTAATAAAATAAGTTTTTGTTTTGTTACGGACCATCTTTTTTCGGTTCACTGCTGTCCTGTTTTTCAGCACCTACTACTTTCTTCTTCAGCTTTTTTCTTGTTTCATGAACTTCTTTCCTAGCTTACTGTTTCTGTGCACCCTGTGCATAGATTCCGAGTTCCCTCAACTCCATACTAAAAGGTGCCTTCCTCTTTCCTCTCTTGGAACATCTTTGTCGTGGTTAAGGGAGGCTAAAACTTTCTTATATAATAATAATAATAATGGTGGTAGTAGTAGTAGTACTATTTAATTCTTTTGTTAGGTTGTGAATTGATGCACTACCGTCTCATGATGGTAGTAGTAGTACTATTTAATTCTTCTGTTGGGTTGTAAATTGATGCGCTAGCGTCTCATGTTGGTAGTAGTGGTACAACTTTAATTCTTCTGTTAGGTTATCGAGGTAAGGTGTGAGGGGTGCTTGCTTTTCTTTCAACCGTCCTTAACTGAAGCGCTTTACCTTGGCTATTGATTCAAGTCCTTTCATTTTCTCCTCAGAAATAGCAGGCGTGATTGTTGAATATGTATATATATACATCTTCATGAATACGAAGCAGAATCAGCCATGTCGCGCTACCCCTTTCATTATGCTCTTTTGCAGCTGAGTTCAGTGATACAGAGCAAGATTTATGATGTTTGAATTGCGAAACGTACGTGATAATTTTGTTATTGGCCTCTTGGTACCCACGTAATTTTGCTCCCTTGCATGCACTGAAGTGCAGAGCTACTCCATGTATATTTCCAGCGAGATCACCTAACAGTCGGGAAATTTAGATGTGAAATGATCGAGTTTTGATGACTTGACCTTTCTTTTTCGTTCGATTCCAGTCTTCACAATCTTCTTCAGTCTTTTATTTATTTTTGGTCAGTCTTTTATTTGTTTTTGCTCATCGTTGGGTAGTTTAGAAAAGTTTGAAAATGTTTTTAAAATTGATGGCATTTATAAAATCGCTAACAACTTTTGAATTTAAACTTGAGTTGTACGCTGAACTTCTGTTTAACCCATCGCAGTCAACGGGTTAAGATTCGTAAAATGAGTTATTTCTGAGAAAAAGAACTCTTGGCAAAATTCTATTGGAAATTACACGCCAAGTCGACCTTTAGCTCCCGGTGTTGAGCGGTGCATGTGGCCGGTTCAGGAGCTCGAGCAACTCGGTGTTAGGAAGTGGTGCGGTAAATCTATGCGTTTATTAAGTATGGCTTGAGATTTTTCGTGGCCCACCGAAAAAGCCTAATAAATAATCCTGTATTAAATCGCGTTCTCCGTAAGCAAAGATCTACCCGAACTATAAAGCCGTAGTGTGAACATTTGGCTGGGAGTTTCTACATCGTTTGCTTATGAGAAGAAAGAAAGCTGTTGCCGAGGCTGCCTGGCCGCGATTTATTAATCCATTAATTTTCCTAGGCTTGCTCTATTGTCAGTAATGATGGTAAAGCTTACAAAATACTGCTTACGAAAAGACAGTTATGGGTGGTGTTTCAGTTACTATATTTAGCTGCACTCTGGTTTTTATGACGCGACACATGCGCTCTGGCGGAACAGGGAAACTGATTTTCGAACGTATCAGCTCGACGATCTGCCGATCCTTTCTTGAGTGCCGTAAAGTTCGCAAACATACTAGTTTAAATAAGTTCGCGCTATTTATAGCTTTTTTAATTAAAGCGAGCTGCGTGGCTTCAATTTTATGCTATATAAGAGGAATGAAAGGCTGTGTACTCTGCGCATCTCTCATTTTCTTGATTGAGACATGAAGCTGGAGCGAGCGTGGCTTGCGAAAAGCAAGCCTTCCAAGGCTTTGTATTCTCCAGCTTGCCTTTAGAGTCCCTCAATTAATTAGCTGTAAATGACTGCACCGGAAAACTGAGTCGTAGGTCATCTTCACGTGGGTGTGGTTGGGCTAAGCTGCTCTCGTTCCGTCGTCGACGAGTCAATTAGCGAGTGCTTTTTTGTAATTTCGATGTCGGTCGAGAATTTACGAGCACTGCCATCTGCGCGCGTGGAAACGCAGACGCTGGACAGCAGCAACAGACGTCTGCTTCTCCGTGCAGGATATCGGCGAAAGCGTCTTTGTGGAGTGACGCGGTGGTTTTTAATTGATCGGTATTTCCATTTGAATTTCTGCTCGCGGCGAGAACATTTTTTTGTCTACAATGAAATCTGTTTTGTTGTGCATGATAACTGTGATTTTGTCCTGGACGAGAACTGTTATTTTTTTCCACGATGTGAAGTGTTATATTTGTTCGCGGCGACAGCTGTTATTTTTGCCTAGGATGAGAAGTGTTATTTTTGTCCACGATGAGAGGTGTTGTTTTTGTCCAGGATGAGAAGTGTCATTTATGTCCACGATGAGAGGTGTTGTTTTTGTCCAGGATGAGAAGTGTAATTTTTGTCCACGATGAGAGGTGTTGTTTTTGTCCAGGATGAGAAGTGTAATTTTTGTCCACGATCAGAATTGTTGTTTTTGTCCAGGATGAGAAGTGTCATTTTTGTCCACGATGAGAGGTGTTGTTTTTGTCCAGGATGAGAAGTGTAATTTTTGTCCACGATGAGAGGTGTTGTTTTTGTCCAGGATGAGAAGTGTAATTTTTGTCCACGATCAGAATTGTTGTTTTTGCCCAGGATGAGAAGTGTCATTTTTGTCCACGATGAGAGGTGTTCTTTTTGTCCAGGATGAGAAGTGTCATTTTTGTCCAGGATGAGAGGTGTTGTTTTTGTCCAGGATGAGAAGTGTAATTTTTGTCCAGGATGAGAAGTGTTATTTTTGTCCAGGATGAGAAGTGTTGTTTTTGTCCAGGATGAGAAGTGTTGTTTTTGTCCAGGATGAGAAGTGTTGTTTTTGTCCAGGATGAGAAGTGTTGGTTTTGTCCAGGATGAGAAGTGTTGGTTTTGTCCAGGATGAGAAGTGTTGTTTTTGTCCAGGATGAGAAGTGTTGTTTTTGTCCAGGATGAGAAGTGTTGTTTTTGTCCAGGATGAGAAGTGTTGTTTTTGTCCAGGATGAGAAGTGTTGTTTTTGTCCAGGATGAGAAGTGTTGTTTATGTCCAGGATGAGAAGTGTTGTTTTTGTCCAGGATGAGAAGTGTTGTTTTTGTCCAGGATGAGAAGTGTTGTTTTTGTCCAGGATGAGAAGTGTTGTTTTTGTCCAGGATGAGAAGTGTTGTTTTTGTCCAGGATGAGAAGTGTTGTTTTTGTCCAGGATGAGAAGTGTTGTTTTTGTCCAGGATGAGAAGTGTTGTTTATGTCCAGGATGAGAAGTATTATTTTTGTCCACGATGAGAAGTGTTGTTTCTGTTCAGGATGAGAAGTGTTGTTTTTGTCCAGGATGAGAAGTGTTGTTTTTGTCCAGGATGAGAAGTGTTGTTTTTGTCCAGGATGAGAAGTGTTGTTTTTTTCCAGGATGAGAAGTGTTGTTTTTGTCCAGGATGAGAAGTGTTGTTTTTGTCCAGGATGAGAAGTGTTGTTTATGTCCAGGATGAGAAGTGTTGTTTATGTCCAGGATGAGAAGTGTTGTTTTTGTCCAGGATGAGAAGTATTATTTTTGTCCACGATGAGAAGTATTATTTTTGTCCACGATGAGAAGTGTTGTTTCTGTTCAGGATGAGAAGTGTTGTTTCTGTTCAGGATGAGAAGTGTTGTTTCTGTTCAGGATGAGAAGTGTTGTTTCTGTTCAGGATGAGAAGTGTTATTTCTGTTCAGGATGAGAATTGTTGTTTTTGCCCAGGATGAGAAGTTTTATTTTTGTCCACGGTGAGAATTGCTGTTTTTGTCCAGGATGAGAAGTGAAATTTTTGTCCACGGTGAGAATTGCTGTTTTTGTCCAGGATGAGAAGTGTTATTTTTGTCCAGGATGAGAAGTGTTATTTTAGTCCAGAATGAGCACTGTTGTACTCGTGCACAATGAGAAGTGTTATTTTCGCCCGTATTGAGAACTATTATTTTATCCGCGTTGAGAACTATTATTTTTATCCTCCTTGAAAGCTGTTCATTTATCGTCAGTAAATAAATAAGAAGCCCGAAAAGGGCGATTACTGATTCGTGTACGAACTTTCGAAAGGTCAGTTGTTAACTAAGAATTTAAACGACGTCGATAAATAACTATGGACTTTAGAAAGGTCGAAAAAATAGTACGGGCTTTCGGAAGGTCGGTGAATAACTAAAATGACCTCAGTAACGTTAATTGAAACAATTTTAGAAAAGAGATTGTGTTGAATTATTCTTTCAATTTGAGGTTCACGGCAACTAAACATTGATAGAGCCAAAGAGCAACAAGAAGTCTGAGTTATTATTGAAGTGTTCTTATTCCTCTCATGGGTTTGCGCTTTTGGGAAGATTGTCGTACGATTTTTCTCTTTTCGGGGACATAGAATACCTGAACTACACGGGTGCTGCCGGTAGTGTCTGTCGCGAACTGAGAGTTAGGTAGGCCTTATTTTGTTGAAATAAAATGTTTTTTGGTTTGTTAAGGACCATCTTTTTTCGGTTCACTCCTGTCTTGTTTTTCTACACCTACTTTCTTCTTAAACTTACATCTCGTTTCATGAACTTCTTTCTCAACTTACTGTTTCTATGCACCTTGTTCGTAGAATTCTGCGCTCGCTTATCTCTATACTAAATGGTGTCTTTCTCCTTCCTCCCTTTGGAACGCCTTCGTCGCGGTTAGGGAGGCTTTAAACTAACATCTAATCTGTTGTGGGGGTAGATTTGGTGTAGGTAGGCATATTTTACGTTTCATCTTTCACTTTCGTGTGTCTCTCGTGGGGTAAGCCCTCGCTATGCAACGAGGGTCTCTGTATGTTATTTAATAATTGCCTTTTTCAGTAATTATTTTGTTACTTTTGTGTGGTGGTATTATTTTTTTGTTATTCTGTTTCCGTATGTTATTCTTTGTTTTCATTTTTCCGTTTCGTTTCATTGAGATCACGAAGTCTTTTTCTTGCCAGCGCTGCGGACTGTGCCTGTTGAGGCGTCCTTGTTTCGTACCCCTGCGGGCCACTTGCATTTAAACTTGGTTGAGTTAACACATTTTCTGCGAAGTGACCCACCGGTGTTCACTTAGGTGATTTTCATAGCGCTGCTAACCCACCTACAGTCACTAATTCATTTTTATTAATACTTAATGAAAGCTAAATAAATGCCCTATCCAGTCAATGTTTGCTATTTCCAAAGTTGATTACCACAGTTGACTTTAAATTTGAATTGAATACTGAACTTCAGTTTAACCCATCGCAGTTAGCGTGTTAAGTAAGTGTTTTAGAGAAAATTACTTACCCTAGCTGCAAATGAGTTTCAACGTTGAGTATGATGGTGGTTATAATCGTGAATCAGACCTACCAGTAAAGCTTATTTCGATTGGATATGCCTTTAAAAAATCATATTGTATTAGAAGCTCGTGTTTTCTAAAATTATTTATTTATAATACTTATAACAATTTACGGTCTGGTCTACATGAAGTGTCACCTCGTTTTTTTCGAAACGCCGAATGCCATTTGATTTGCTGTAGAAATTCATCCTTTGGTTTTCAAAAAAAAAGAATGTCTGTCTTCTAGTCACGCTATTTTGCCGCAGCAACAGTGCTCAGTCTAATGGCTCACACATTCAGTCCCGGAATATCTCTCTGCTTTAGCTCTTTCATTTCAAGTCACGAATTTTCGCCTCGCTGTATTCCGAGCGACGTTCGTGCGCTTCCATGTTTACAGAGTCGCCAGAAATACGACAAAACTGTTCACTTTTGTCGCTTTTCTGGTGACGTGCACCCTCCCGGCGGTGATATCGATTCAGTGTTCGATAGTCCAGCGTATTTCCATTACCCTAATTGGAGGTATTTGTGAGCTGCAGCTTCTACGTTAGCGAGCATTCGAAGACGTGCTGCTCAATTTTCTTAGGTGCGTCCTTTGCAAGTCGTAGATCGTTATTTGTACAGGTTACATGGACTGCTAAAGAACTTTCATTCTTCAGGTGCTGGCTGAGTTTTGCTGCTGAATTTAGCTTGTGTTGTCGAGTTCCAGGTAAATTCGGATTTCTTTTCCAGCTGCTGATGACTTTGTGAATAGATGTCGAGGCAGCTGGGCTGAGTTTTTTCCATTATTGAAGTGAAGTACAGCAAAACAAAGAGGAAAAATATACTCGTGCTGTTCGCGATTTACTCTGCTAATGTCGTGAAACAAGCCACGCTAAAATAGACAGCAAACCTCCCCAGTTCGTCAACGTTTTCCTGTTCTTTCATTGTAAATTTTCCAATAAATTTCATTGAGCATTTTTTGGGCCGAATTCGACTCTCATAGTTTAGCGCCTCATTAAATCATGATAGCCGTCAATTAATTGACAGGAAGTCACCGTGGTCGCCAGCTCCCGTAGTTTTAGGTTTGCTTGCCCGCATTTTTTTGCTTGACGACCGATGTCAGCGGGATGAGCCAACTGTTAATTACTGTTGAGTGAATGTGGCCAGATGTTGGTTCGTCTTGAGAGCCGTGTCGGGTTGTGCTGATGTGTACTGGGCTGTGCGTTCTTGTACTAATTTGCGGGTTGTGTGTACTAAATTGTGGGTTGTGTTGATGTGTACTGAGTTGTGGGTTCTTGTACTAATTTGCGGGTTGTATGTACTAAATTGCGGGTTGTGTTGATGTGTACTGAGTTGTGGGTTCTTGTACTAATTTGCGGGTTGTGTGTACTAAATTGCGGGTTGTGTTGATGCGTACTGAGTTGTGGGTTCTTGTACTAATTTGCGGGTTGTGTGTACTAAATTGCGGGTTGTGTTGATGCGTACTGGGTTGTGGGTTCTTGTACTAATTTGCGGGTTGTGTGTACTAAATTGCGGGTTGTGTTGATGTGTACTGAGTTGTGGGTTCTTGTACTAATTTGCGGGTTGTGTGTACTGAATTGCGGGTTGTGTTGATGCGTACTGAGTTGTGGGTTCTTGTTCTAATTCGTGGGTCGTATTGATGTGTACTGAATTGCAGGGTGTGCTCAGTATACATATACTCTAATGCCTCTCTGAGGGATACAATTTTAGTATCTGTGGGAATTGGCGCTCCCAGGGGGAGATGTGAGATTCTTAGCTTATGGTTATGTAGGCCTTACTTCCGTTGGAACAGAATGTTTTAGTTTTGTTACAGTATTTGTTTTCGGTTCAATACAGTCGTGTGTTTCAGTGCCTTCTACTTTTTTCAACCCTCATCTTGTTCCATAAACTTATTCTCTAACTTAATATTTCTATGCACAGGGGATCATAACTTGCCCTTAACATGATACAAACTTTATTATGAAGACCTCAGCTCCCTTATAAGTGCGCGGCTCAAATACGCGCATGAAAACAGAACTATTCCGATGATTTGAATTTTTTGATTTAAGAAAATAATTTCCTAACTAGTTGCGTTCCATGTTAGTTTCTTAACTCTACACTGGATGATACCTTCCTCCTCCTTTCCTTTTTTTGAAGCACTTTGGTTGTAGCTTGAACTAGCTTAAAATCTTTATAATCTAATTTAATTTAAACATATACAAATTCGCGGGTTGTGCTTAATGTTCATATATATATGTGTGTGTGTTTATATACATATATGCAAATATATGTCTGTGTATATTCATATATATATATATATATATATATATATATATAGATCTCCACACACTGACTTCCAGACTGTGTCTGATGTTCGCCGACTTGAATGTACAGTTGCGTTGCTCAGGGTGGCTGGAAATCCATCACTGCAAATTTAGGCAGCATCACTGATACGCTCCTCCTGTCAATAATAAATAACTCACAAGAATTGATGTGATTAATTTTACAAGGTTTTTGTAATTCAGTGCCCCAATTCGAGTTTTTTGTGACTTGCGTATTATGTCGTATTATCATGTATTGTGTCGTAATCTGAGTTGCGTGTTGTGCTGTGTTGTATGGTGACTTGCGTCTTGTGCTGTGTGTCGTATGCTGAATTGTGTGTCGTGCTGTGTTGTATGCTGACTGATGTGTTGTGCTGTGTGTCGAATGCTGAACTGCTTGTCGTGCTGTATGCTGAATTGCGGCCTGAACTGTATTGTACGCCGGCATAACACACATTAAACACACGCAAGCTTCCCGGAAGAAGTGCATCATCTGCGTTATCATATTTTCGGTCTGTAAGAACGTATCCTGCCGGGGTGTTTTATGCCACGAATGCGATTTTTTCGGCTCGTGTCGACAAGAGATCGACTGTAAATATATCACTCTATCCGAGTAAACAAGGCAAATGTCTCCATAACTTTTGTCCTTACGAATAAAAAAAGTCCTTCTTCATACTCGGCAGCTGCACGCAGACATCTGCTTTAATATTTTTTTCCAACGCTACTTAGACGGCCGGTGGTAATGCAGGCGTTACGACGGTGTTTCGAGTCGCAAAAATGTTGTTTGCGAATGCTTTAGTCCCTGTAACTGCCCTGCCGCTGCCCTGTACTGCGTTGAAGTCTCGTGCTTCTGTTGGTACTGTCGCTGCCGCTGTCTCGTTACTGCTCTGTCGCTGCCCCGTACTACGGTGAAGTCTCGTTCTTCCGTTGGTACTGTCGCTGCCGTGCTACTGCGCTGCCACTGCCTCGTTACTGCTCTGCCGCTGCCCCGTACTGCGTTGAAGTTTCGTGCTTCTGTTGGTACGGTCGCTGCCCCGCTACTGCGCTGCCACTGCCTCGTTACTGCTCTGCCGCTGCCCCGTACTGCGTTGAAGTCTTGTGCTTCTGTTGGTACGGTCGCTGCCCCGCTACTGCGCTGCCACTGCCTCGTTACTGCTCTGCCGCTGCCCCGTACTGCGGTGAAGTCTCGTGCTTCCGTCGGTATGCCCCTGCCCCGCTACTGCGCTGCCGCTGCCTCGTCACTGCTCTGTCGCTGCCCCGAACTACGGTGAAGTCTTGTGCTTCTGTTCCCAGGGGGACTATGTGAGGGCCCGAGCTAAAGGTTAGGTAGGCTTCCTTTTTGTTATAATAAAATAGGTTTTTGTTTTGTGACGGACCATCTTTTTTCGGTTCACTGCTGTCCTGTTTTTCAGAACCTACTACTTTCTTCTTCAACTTTTTTCTTGTTTCATGAACTTCTTTCCTGGCTTACTGTTTCTGTGCACCTTGTGCATAGATTCCGCGTTCCCTCAACTCCATACTAAATGGTGCCTTCATCTTTCCTCTCTTGGAACATCTTTGTCGTGGTTAAGGGAGGCTGAAACTTTCTTATATAATAATAATAATAATAATAATAATAATAACAATGTGCTTTTCTGTTGGTACTGTCGCTGCCGTGCTACTGCGCTGCCACTGCCTCGTTACTGCTCTGCCGCTGCCCCGTACTGCGTTGAAGTCTCGTGCTTCTGTTGGTACGGTCGCTGCCCCGCTACTGCGCTGCCACTGCCTCGTTACTGCTCTGCCGCTGCCCCGTACTACGGTAAATCTCGTGCTTCCGTCGGTATGCCCCTGCCCCGCTACTGCGCTGCCGCTGCCTCGTTACTGCTCTGTCGCTGCCCCGAACTACGGTGAAGTCTTGTGCTTCTGTTGGTACTGTCGCTGCCTCGTTCCTGTGCTGCCACTGCTTCGTTACTGCTCTGTCGCTGCCCTGTACTGCGTTGCAGTCTCGTGCATCCGTTGGTGCTGCCTGCACTTCGTCTGAGTAGCAACTGAGATGAAGCGTGTTAGTCCTTTGTGAAGTGCATTGGGTTACTCGAATTACGTAATTGTCTCTGAAAATTCAATTTTAGTGTGTTCGATAATTTTCCTGTTTAGCTTATCGAGAAGTTTCGATTAAGTTTTTTTATTTTATTTTTGTACCTGCCGAATAATTTTCATTGCGTTTTTCAGCTTAGAGTATTTATTTTAATTCAGTGCTTGTAAAAGTATTAATTTCCAAAGAATTTTTTACCGTAGTACTTTGTACATTTTCATGTAATTTTGCTCGAGTACATTTGCATATCAGCCGGTCATTTGAGATGAGGTGCCCACGTGTGCTTCTATTTAGCGTAATTGATAATTCATATTAGATTTTATGGACGTAAACACATTTCAGAGAATGCTACAAACTTGTGTGCTAGTAAAATAAAAACTGAACAAATTTCTAGTCGCAAATTAATCAGTATTTGTTAAAGCCAGCAGTGTAAACGAGTTAGAACTCGAATTTCAACCTTCTTTCTTTCCAACCGTGTTATTATTTTTAATTTACCGAAGACTTCTCTTCATTCTTTTCGAGTGTGTCAAGACCTGTTGGCCACGAGTTTCCCAGACAGACTCCATGACGCCGAGCTTCATTTTTCGAAATAGAAAGACAAGTTCTTTTCTACACGCTTAGACTGCAGGCGTCTTGTCATTCCAAGTTTTTCTTGTTGATGCGCGCAAAAAGGCGGAGGTGGAGGATGACGCCTGCCACAAAGGCCCTGAAATTGCCGTCCTTTGCACGGACCGTGAAATTAGGCTGTGTTTTCGCCACCTTTGTTTGCCAAGCGCTAAAAAAATGCTCTTCTCTCGCTTTTCTTGCAACTCCTCCCCCTTCCAAAGTTGACGCAAATGTCAGCATTTCTCGTGACTTCTCTAACATGAAATTGAATGCGACAGTTGCCCAGCTGCTGACTTAATTAACGGGTTACATTTTCCCCGAAGTTTCGTTGTTAGGGTAATTATGCTTGTAGATAAATAGAACGATGTTTGAGATGCTTTTTGGAGTAAACAGGATGCGTGTGCTAGAATCCTGCTGTAATGCTCACTTGGCATGGCGACGTTTGCCGTTTCCATGGCATCAAATGAGCCATAATTAGTCGCAGCTGGTAAAATTTATGAAAAAAATATAAGAGTATCTAAATAGTGGAGGCATGGTTACGTTTGCCTGTTCCATGGCATCAAACACGCCAAAATTTGTCAAAGCTTATAGCTTTTACAGACTGTAAAAGTTATATCAATTCAAAGTTGTATCAATTTATATCAATTCAGATTATCAATTCACTGGTATAGAATTTATGTTCTCAGTATTCAACTTGCGCTCTTCCAGGTGATCAGGTAACGCTGTCTTGTAGTGTTTCTCCAAGATACATCTTTACGCGACATTATGATTGTGTAACACTGTCGCTTAGTGGTTTCCGTAAAATATATTTTACACGACAAGGTGATTATGATCATGTAACACCATCAGTGATTTTTCCGAGATGCATTTTTACCCGAAATTCCCGTTTGGAGCTCTCTCTATAAGAGTGCGTTTGTGCAGCTGCGAAGTTTATTGTTAGCTTATCCATCGACTTTAATAATATGTTATGCACGACTCGCGAATTCAAAAACTCAGTTTTATTTACGAGGCATCTTTGGCTTGACGCGTTTTTTCTGAGCAGGCGAAGGTAAACGAACTGATAATGGCTTATGCGCTTCTCATAGGATCCGGTTTGCGAGGCGCCGCGAATTTACACACAATTTCCCATCTGGCTTGACTATGACGCTCTGATTTGCGGTGCTCTGCTCTTTGTGCTTCCCGGTTTTTATGGTTCGCCATCGTTGTGCTCGGCCACCGCAAGACACGCGCCAGCTGCCCGCACGTCTTTGATGCGAGCCCTGAAGGGGGAGTAAAAAGCTTTAATGTGAGGGCTGCTCGGTACTGTTCTCTTCCCTCCCGCAACTTCGTCACGCCACACCGTCTCAAAGTCTACTCAGTCCTGAAAAAAACAATTGAATAATTCGCTGTAGAGTTCTTGCGAGCGGAGACGGATCGGTTGTTTTTCCGAGAGCGGATGGGAGGAAGGGCTTTGTGTGGAGTTGACTGCAGGTAAGCGAGGTACTGAGCAAGTCAAGTAACCCTTCTATTACCTCCTCTAAGGAAATATATCGGACGGACGCAGGTGTGTGCTCGCAGCGTGATGGATTCGAGAGCCACGTGTTCACCATTTAAGGCATCTCGGGAGTTTCCTTTTGTTGTGTTACCTTTTGAGCATCGGCGTTGTTTCGTTACCTTTTGTCCATCGGCGTTGTTTCGTTACCTTTTGAGCATCGGCGTTGTTTGTTACCTTTTGAGCATCGGCGTTGTTTGTTACCTTTTGAGCATCGGCGTTGTTTCGTTACCTTTTGAGCATCGTTGTTGTTTCGTTACTTTTTGAACATCGTCGTTATTTCGTTACTTTTTGAACATCATCGTTGTTGCATCATGGGTTACTTTCCTATGAAATTGTCTTGCATGTAACACACTGCTGGGGGATTTTAGATACACTAGTGATATTTAACCTGACTCCGATGAAAGCTACCTGCATACAAATGGAATTTTCATACTGCTTAGAGCAGTGTCTTCGTTTTCTGGCGATGCTCTTTCTTATGAAGTTGATGCTTCACGATATCTTAAATTGTGATGAATTATGCTTTTGGTACAAATTGAGCATGCAATGTAAGATACTTCTAATTAAAAGGTCATCTCTGCATTGCGTTAGAGCTCAGATGGTTACGTAGGTCGCTCGACCGACGTATTTTAGTTGTTGGAATATTAATAAATAATTTTTATTAAAACGATTTGAAGTATTTGAAGCTTTTTTGCGGAAATACTCGTGGAATAGTTTTTTTTTGTTTTGTTACGGACCATCTTTTTTCGGTTCTCTGCGGTCCTGTTTTAGCACCTATTACTTTCTTCGCGATCTTTTATCTTGTTTCGTAAACTTATTTCTCAACTTACTTCCTATGCACCTTGTGCATAGATTCCACATTTCCGCAAGTCCATACTAAATGGTGCCTTGCTCCTTCGTCTCTTTGAAACGCCTATTTTCTGGTTAGCTAAGCTTAAACTAATTTCTAATCTAACTAAATTGTAATCTAATCTAGCCGCCCACGTGGATTTCAAAATAAACTGCTATAAAGAGCTGTAATATATCTCATCTACTTGTCGAATTTGTGCTGTGTTCTTCGAAGTGCAATAAGTGTGGATTGTTTTTCCCTCATTCTGTAGCTGTTGACAACCTGATGCAGTGCAATCAATAGCTTCATGGTAACACGAATAAAATTCATACTGTAAAAAGGGTAATCAGATAAATTGTTCATTGTAAACAGGGTAATGAGATAAATTATTCACTTTAAACAGTTCATTTACCACAAGCGACACAGAAGTAGATTGTCTCTCAAGTCTAGTACAACTTCACCTCGACGACACACGACGTTCCTTGACGCCCCGGTGCGAGTTCACGCTCGCACTGGGGAGCTCTATGAAGCCCCCAGAACGTCAAGTTGATGCTTTTTATTTAGGCATGGCAGTGGTGCTGCATGGTCGCGTTGCCTGCGCTGCTGCTCAGTAAACACGCTCTAAAGACGTGCTTCGGCTCCCGTTAGCCCTCCTATAAAACTGAGCGATGGCGGGCGGGGCATTTCCATTCAGATATTGGGCTACCCTTGATCCTTGTGACTTGGGCACCGCTCGCTGAGAGCTGGCAACACTTGAAAGAGTTGGGCTTCATGCCGTGGTGGGGACACTTGAAAGAGTTGGGCGTCATGCAGTGGTGGGGACACTTGAAAGAGTTGGGCATCATGCAGTGGTGGGGACACTTGAAAGAGTTGGGCATCATGCAGTGGTGGGGACACTTGAAAGAGTTGGGCATCATGCAGTGGTGGGGACACTTGAAAGAGTTGGGCATCATGCAGTGGTGGGGACACTTGAAAGAGTTAGGCATCATGCAGTGGTGGGGACACTTGAAAGAGTTGGGCATCATGCAGTGGTGGGGACAATTGAAAGAGTTGGGCTTCATGCCATGGTGGGGACACTTGAAAGAGTTGGGCTTCATGCAGTGGTGGGGACACTTGAAAGAGTTGGGCATCATGCAGTGGTGGGGACACTTGAAAGAGTTAGGCATCATGCAGTGGTGGGGACACTTGAAAGAGTTGGGCATCATGCAGTGGTGGGGACACTTGAAAGAGTTAGGCATCATGCAGTGGTGGCGGCACTCAGAAAAGGGCACCGTGCAGTGGTGTCGGCACTCAGAAAAGGGCACCGTGCAGTGGTGGCGGCACTCAGAAAAGGGCACCGTGCAGTGGTGGCGGCACTCAGAAAAGGGCACCGTGCAGTAGTGGCGGCACTTAGAAAAGGGCACCGTGCAGTAGTGGCGGCACTCAGAAAAGGGCACCGTGCAGTGGTGGCGGCACTCAAAAAAGGGCACCGTGCAGTAGTGGCGGCACTTAGAAAAGGGCACCGTGTAGTAGTGGCGGCACTCAGAAAAGGGCACCGTGCAGTGGTGGCGGCACTCAGAAAAGGGCACCGTGCAGTGGTGGCGGCACTCAGAAAAGGGCACCGTGCAGTGGTGGGGACATTGGAACTAGTTGGGGCATCATGCAGTGGTGGGAACATTGAAACCAGTTGGGGCATCACGTGTGGACACTGAAACCAGTTGAGGCATAATGCAGCAGTGGGGACACTGGAACCAGTTGGGGCACATTGCAGCAGTGGGGACACTGGAACCAGTTGGGGCATTATGCAGTGGTGGGGGACACTGGGAAAATGTGAGACACCGTACAGTGGCGAGGGCTTTATTCTGATCACTGAAGCTATTCCTTTTGTCTTCAATACTTCTTTTGTATCCAACTCCTTTCAATCTTACTGTTTCCATGCCATAGGCGTAAGGATACAGTTAGTGCTAGCTTCCCCATTCCCTTAATTCCTTACTGAATATTGCTTTTCCTGCTTTCTATCTGGGGGAAACCGTTGTGGTTAAACATCTTGAGCATTGTTTGTGATGACTGGTGGTTTTAATAAATTTGGTAGATATAAATTGTTGCCCGAAAGAGAAATATATATATAGATATATATATGAGAAATATATTTGTGTATATATGTAATAAAAACATATAAATAATATATATTATGTATTCATTATTTCTCTTCTTATTTTTAAATTCTTTCTTTGTTTATTTCATGCATAAGTCACCATTTTTTATTTCATGCGTACGTAACCAAAGGATGAAGTCACATCTCGCACAGCTCTGTTCCTGTCGTTGTTAGTTTTTCGTCCCACCGTTCCTGCTTGCTGATGGAAGTGGACAGCCTGAGCATGTTAACATAATGAAATGGTCCTTATAATGGTTTATTCATGTAGATTTTATTGTAGCTCAGGCCTGCCTAGCGAAACTCTTTCCCTGCTCTAATAATGGGAATTGTGTCACGTTAGCATATCTTAACGTCTCGCATTCTGCTCGGAGATTTTTCTCTTGCAGTTCGTCGATCCTTGCAACTTTTTAAATTGTCATTCGTTTCTATTCATTTTTTCTGGTGTTCTTTTCTATTAAATTTGTATTCACCAGGTGCGTGTTAGCGAGCAAAAGTGTCTCGTACTATTGAAAAAGTTATGCCTACGTGCTTCTAAACTGAAACAAAGATAATTTATTTGACGCGCCTTTCAACAATTCTGCACTCTATGAAATCAAAGCTTTTCAGTATAGCGGTAAAATTTAAAACATCATGAAATGATTCCATGTATGAATTAGCCTATGACACCACCTGCCTGTGATGTTACCAGGTGATGCCATCTGCCTGTGATGCAACGTGCCTGTGATGTTACTAGGTGATGCAACCTGCCTTTGATGCCTGTGATGTTGCCAGGTGATGCCACCTGTCAGTGATGCTCAATGCATCACACAGTGCACGCCTGACACCTAGCCGACCCTCTTTCTGGGGATGAAACGTGGGGAAAATTTTTGGCAAGGGAATGTGTTTGTATTATTATGGACTTGAACACTGGTTCTGTGATGTATGTACGTGATGAAATGCCTCGCTTATGCAGGAACAATTATTAATTAGTAATGGAATATTTCAATTATCTTGCCCTGTAACTCATGAGTTGTACGTGTGATCCCTGAAGTGCCCCCAAAAAACATTAGGTTTGTGCAGTCAATTGGATGATGAATTTATTTATGTAAAGTTATTTGATGAGGAAGATGATTTAAATATACTCCAAAAAATATTGTCAAGTAATTTCGTAGAATATACGTACGGGATGCAATCTTAAATACAAGGTAGGGATTTGTAGATAAAATTGATTTCTTAAGAAAGGATCTCGGTATTTGGCTTCCAATTTATTCTGTTCTTCCAGATTTTACGGCGCTTCTCACTGACTTTAAAAATTTGAGAACAGAAGTTGGTTCTCGAAACTTGGCGAAAACTTAGCAGGACAGTCGATCAAGACGATGGGATGGCATTTCCCCATTAGCGACAGCTAATTTTTTCTCGTGACGAAACGTTCCTAAGCGACTTGATTTGGTCTTCCTCTGCGGGACTTGAGCGAGCCTTGGCGGAGCGGGCGACTGCCTTGGAGGGAGGCGACTCCGCGGCTCTCAGAAGTTCTGTAAATCTAACCTAAAGCCGATTATAAGTTCTCATCTACCAACCGTGTGAACTTCATTTGAATGTTGGAGAAAATGTGAGGTATACCGAAGTGATTATTAGGTAGCCCGTTTTTTGTTGTAATAGCATAGGTTTGTTATCTTGTTAACGACTTTTTTTCGGTCGGCTGCTGTCTTGTTTTTCGGCATCTCTGGCGTTCTTCTTAACTTTTATCTTGTAACGTTCCTTCAACTTTCTGTTTCTAAGAGCATGTGCAGGGGATCTTGCGTAGGAACACGGCTTGTGTATAGGTTCCGCGTTCCTTTAACTCCACAATAAATGGGTCCTTCACCTTTTTTCTCGTTGGCGCACCTTTGTTTTGGTATGAGGGCTGCTACTGATCTATATTCCAATCTCTTAAAGACAACAGGATAAAATACACTTTGCGGTGCAGCCCAGCAGCATGTGTTTTTTTCGGACTAGAACTCTTTCTGTGGCTAACGATTTTCGAGTGACCGTGTTAAAGTTGGGATTGATGAAGACTTGGAGTTATCGAGGCTGGAATTCTTCAGCGTCTGGTTCGAAGTTGAGTTCGTCCACCGCGTGTTTTCAGGCAAAACTGGACGCTCGTCCGGTTATTGAAGGCCTATTCTTTTGTTTGGTTTACTTGATAAAATTTCTCTGCCTTCTTCAAAGTATAGCCCAGCGCGCCTGCAATGTGTTGATACCATCGTGGTGTGTGAAATGTGTCAGCTACAAGTTGTTATCGTCAACTCCGCGTCATTGAAGGCGTTTCGGGAACTTAGTCACTCAGAATATGGAAAACACTCGGCATGTTCACAATGGTGCTAGTCTACAAAGAGTACATTTATTCAGTAAATTTGGAATACATTTTAGAGTACGTTTAGTACATTTGTGCTAGAACGCGAGTTTGAATTATTTGCTTCTGTGTTGTTATTTTCCTTCGACGCTAAAATTGAGGGGTAGATCCTTGCGTATTAATCGAAAAGATCGATCATAAAGATAAGATGGTGTAAATTGTAATTCTTTCTGTTAATCGAAAAAATTTTGGTCATTGTGTAAATTGTAATTCTTTCTATTTCATTACTTTATTAAAAGTTCATCCTTGTGATGACAAAAAGTATACCTTGTTGGGTAGTATACACTCCGATTGTTGTCTCTATGCCACTACAAGAAAGGCAGAAAAATTGCTCTTCCCTGTTTTAAAACTCCAAATTTATTTCATTCTGACGCCGTAGGGCGAAGTCAAATGCTCACCCTATGACGCATTGCTCGCCTTTGTGTAGACAAGCAAAACTATTTTCACTCGATGATGAACGTCCGCTTTGTTATTTACTCGAACAGCATGTTTGTTTGGCGGCTGCAGGGCTCCTGCGAACCACTCCTTTTGTGCAGATTTTGCGATAGTTTTGCGGCATTCCGTCGGCGCGAGACTCGAATTTGGCAAGTTTTGAGTCTCACTTGGAGCATCTCGTGGCCTCCATAACAATAGGCGCACTTGGATACAACTCCGCTGCATTGATTTCCCATAAGACAGGATTCTGGGCCGAGGAGATGGCTTTGCGAGAGCCCCAAGCAACTTTTTACCATGCCAACTTCTTCAGAAAAGTTTTCCTTGTTCTCCTTCCTCTCGAGCCCACTCACATGAAGGTAAAACATTTCTCAAGAAAATTTTATGCGGGATTCGAAGGATGTCTACGCATCCTGCCGTGATTCAGAGCCACACATGTTAGCATTCGACGCGTCGAGGTTTCTCCGAAATTATGGGGCGCTCGTTTTATTTTGCGGTTGTCATTTCTGGTAACTTGTGTGGAATTTTCGCGCAAGGAATCACCTCGAGGGCATGGAAAGTCGAGTAAGTTGGATGCATTTCTTTTTGTGAAAAGTATTAGTCCCTGCCAGTCTGACTTGGGTGATTGAGATGACTCGGGGTGATTGTGGTGATTAGTTGATTGTGGTGATCAGTTGATTGTGGTGATTCAATGTGGTGATTGAGTGTGGTGATTGATTGACTGGGGTGATTAAGATGTAATGCATTTCCTAGGTTGAACGTAATTTGCTATAAATCAAATGAGATTATGCTAAAAATGTATTTTAGTTTAAAATGTCTCGGTTTTATTTTTCGTATGTATTTCAATGTATTTTTGATAAACAAAGAAGGACCTGTTCAGGAAGAAACAACTTTTACGTTTATTATAATTAGACCTCTCAGGGGAAGATTTGAGGTCCCGAACTCACGGTTAGGTAGGCCTTTTGTTAAAATAGAAGAGTTTTTTCATGTTTCGTCTTTATTCGGGTCACTGTTGTCTTGTTTGTACCTGTGGATATTGTTAACACACTTCGGCTATAGATAGGCCTGCTTTCTATCATTCGTGTTCACCTAACCTCAGTCAGTCCTCATCTTCGCAATTTTTTTTTTACCTTTTTCCTTTACCTTTTTCCTTTACCTTTTTCCTTTACCTTTTTCCTTTACCTTTTTCCTTTACCTTTTTCCTTTACCTTTTTCCTTTACCTTTTTCCTTTACCTTTTTTCCTCGACTTTCTATCCTCTTCATTCCTAACTTCATGTCTCAATGCGCGGGGTATCGTGTGTAGAAACAGACCTTGTACGCTAATTCCCCATTTTAGAAATATTCTAATTAGAAATGTTCAAATTCTCAATTTTATATGCACAGTCCATACTAAGTGCTCCTTTCCCATCGCTCTCTTGAGATCTCTGTTGATGTGACTAGGAAGTTTTCCTCCAATAGTGATAATAATTATAATAATAATACTAAAAATTTTCAGATGGCCTCGGCGAATTTCCTGATATTCAATGCGCTGTCGCTTAGAACTACTAATCCAGTTGACGGTCGTTGTTATTGGTTTTAATTTTTAATGTTTGCATATTTTGTTCAAATTTTACTCATTTTGTCGCGTAGTAAGCAATAACGCACCTTTGTATTAGCGAGATGCATGTTCGTCGCTATTCATTATTGAGAACTTCATTTCAATTCGCTGCCTCGTAGAACTAGTAATCCAGTTGACGTTCACTCCGTGCGTGCGCGAGGAGCCGTTTGCCCTGCGGTGGCCTAATTCAAGGCAGCAATTACTGCTCCAGCCTGGCTGCATAACTGCGCTTTGAGGATCTGCACTTGGTTGCTCTGGAATAAGACCTCTCGAGCCGCAGCTTCCGCCATAGGCTCGTACCTGACGTGAGTCTGGTATTCTATATTCCACGGTAGAGGAAACAAGGTTAAGTCATTTATATGGGGGAAATTATACCTCATCTTGTTCGGCTAGCCAATAGAACGGCTTTTTTTCAAACAACTTCATGACGTCACCATTGCAACATGTCGTTAGGCCAAGCAGTATTGCCATATGCAATATGTGCGCTGCTATTGGTTCGTGGCCATGGCGTCAGCATTGCCACTCGGTCGGTGATAAAAGACTGGTTTGACCCTACCTCGTTCCTTCTACCGTGTAATATACCTCCGTGATGAGGGTTCCCCACCATCCATTGCTGTGATCGTGATCCCGCCCACCGCGGTTAGGCAAAACGTGCCCGTGATTTAAGCTTATCTTCACTCTAAGTTAATCTTTTTATGCGCGTGTTTTTCGATTATCGTCCTGCGGCTTGTGGAAATTTTGTGTCGGGTTAGTGCAGTTAGCTAGCGCATCTCGTGAGACCAAGAAATTGTAAGTAAAACTGCGAGGGATATAATATTTTTATACTTGGTTACTGAAAAGATTGTATTTTTAATATTAATTCATGAATTCGACTGTTTTAAAATTCTGTATTTACTAAAATTTTAAGAATTTCATCTGCTGTTGTTCTGAGTCCGTTGTAGCTCATGTTATATTTTACATTGAATGAACGTGGTGATATGTTTTTTATTAGGCCTCCTATATCTAAATACATGAAAAGTGTACATCTGCTACAGATGCAAGGCAGAATGAATCCTTGTTTCCAATTAAAAGTTGGTAAGACTTGTGGGCCAAGAGCTCGTCTCCATGGGTGTCGAGTGAGGTAACCATGACTTTACAAATTTTCTGATGCACCAATTTTTAACTTCATGTGGTGTGCGCTGAGTTGGAACATTGTCGCTCTTTGTAGCTATGTAGTAGTTGATGTTATCAATGATTTGTAATACTGTAACCTTGATGATGTCAATTGTGAAAAAAACTAACTCGTCTCGAAAGATAATACAGTAATTTTTCTGTTCATGTAATTTTCTACCGAGTCCCACTTCAGAATTTTATTCTGACATAACGACCAGAAATTTCTTCAAAACTAAACTTTTTCGCGCAACTCTCAGCATTGCATCACGCCTTCAATGGGTGAGGCTTTTAGTATTGTTATACGAACGAAATGGTCTGAAATTTTGGATCGTTTGAAATGTTTGAAATTTTTGGATCGTTTGAAATGTTTGAAATTTTTGTATCGTTTGAAATCGTTTGAAAATTTTGTACACTTTGTTCACTGCGGTGAGCCAAACCAACCACAGGAGAGCATGCAATAATCGACCGCCATACAGAACCTGCTACTGTCTTCCTCGTTTGTAATTAAAGCCATAATGTAGGATAGCTACGCTCTTGCTTACGATTCCCACACCCTCCCGCTGCAGTCCTATTGCGCTTCTCCGCGACGCGTGGTCATTACTGAGGCTCTTATTGAAGACTCGTCGATTTTGGCTTGCGCGTTTATCCTGCGAGGAACATCGCTTATTGGAACGTCATCGTCCTCTTCTCTAGGTCTTCTGAAGACTTTGTTTCGGCCGCTTGTCTCGCTGAAGTCGATGGTGCAGCAGCGCTGAGCTCTGCGTACGGTTTAGATATCTCTGACCGGGAGTCAGTTTTTTCATATTCCCTTCCGTCAATTTCAGCGGTTTCTGGCAGTTTTAAGTAAAAATTAGTACTACTTACGAGGTTTCGTCACGCATTTTTTATATCTTAGAACAGTGCTGCCCTGTCAAGCTTCATTCCACTCATCCATATTCCGGGATTTTTTTCGGCGCTCAATCATTCAGTGCTGGAACCTCGATGGTTTTTGGGGTATCTTTTGACAGTGTTGCTGTTGCTGGTATTAACTTGTAATTTCTTCCTCGTATGAGCTGTAATCTGCATGTCAATTTTAATTTCGCTTCCATTGTTTTTCTTCTCGGGTTGTTATCCTAGTCCTCTGCTGTCAGACACAAATCATGCACAGGCGAAGGGTAAAATAAAATACGAAAAAACAGTTGAATCCACCGTTAGTCTTCATGCTTTGGCGCCAGTACTTTCGTTTCAACATCAGAGGATGCCAGATTTCCTTACTGAAGGTCACGTAGGCAATTCTTTGGCTAAAATTATAAAGCGTATTGTTTTGTTGAGGTCCAACTTCTTTCGATTCACTGCTGCCAATTTTTTCGCTCACAGTACTTTCATCTCCAACTTTTCTTCTGTTGCACAAATTTCTTTCAATATTTTTTCTCTGTGCAGAGTGTGAGGACGCACTTTAGGCATAGATTCCTCGTTTCTTAAAATTCATTATTACTAGATGGTGGCTTCCCCCTTCCTCTCTTGGGAATACCTCTGTTGTGGTTTGGGAGCCTTAAAATAATTACTATTTAATACTTTGCTGATAAAAAAGCAGCATTTCACAGATGCATCGTCCCATGATTGGACAGTTGTTTCAATTTTTGCTATCGCTACAGCGTTCAAGTTTGTCAAAAAGTAGTAGGAAATTCACTCAACATTTTTTATTGAAACACTGTCAATCGTTGAAAAATTTACCAACTCTGTAGTCTATAAAAAGCGACGTTTCGTTGTACAAACGTCATTTTCTGGCTGAAAATATTCCGAAAGACTTTTTTCAGTCACATTGGTAAATGCAAATCTAATACATGAAGCTGCGTCAGACGAAGTAATTATGTTGAAAATCACAGCTCTTTTATTTTCTTAGTAGGGTCCGAATGAGGCACTGGCTACCAAGCTGCTCCTCCCTCTCGAAATGACTGAGACAGCTGTGCTTGTTTTCTAATGTTCTCGTCCAACGTTTTGTAAATAATATAAGTTTTCTGGCTGAAATTTGTGATTTTTGATTCGTTGCTTTAGCACGTTGACAGAGATGGGTTAAACTTAAGTTTAATATTCTATTCAATTTTACAGGCAATTGTAGTTAGCAATTTTTAAAGTAGCAAACATTAACTGGATCGTGCCTTCATTTAGCCTGAATAAGTATTTATAAAAATTGAGTTTGTGACTACTGGTCGGTCAGCAGCGTTAAGAACATTCTCTCCTTGTACACCGGTGGGTCACATCGCGACCAACGTGTTAAAGCCATTTTGATGATAATTAAGCCAATTTTGTCGTGTCTGTAAGCGTGTTTACGAATGTCGGATGTAAGTAGCAGAGTTGAAAACGTGACCTTACTGCTCAAAATACATTTCCATCCTCTCTAAGAAGGGTGGTCTATACAATGTTTCACCTCGTACGCTAAAATCTAATTTGAAAAAGGTAGCGAAATAATTGAAATGAAACGCATTTATTACTACGTAACTGAGCAATATACCTAGTGGTACACATGTACCACTACGTAGTCAACGTTTCTAGTTAATAGAGATTAATAATAATTATTCTTATCTCTCACACGTGTAAAATTTCCTTGTGTAACAACTTCGCTAGAATTTACCATTACGTATTTCATGGTGAAATATTTTATGCAGAAGTTTCTGCGCTGTTGGGAAGTACTTTATTTTGTATTTTCTTTCTATAGTGCGAGCTTCAAAGCAGCGTTTTTAGAAATTTTAGTCCATCAGAGGCTTTAAAATTTATTTGAGCCGCTAAGTATGTAGTCTTCTTTAAAGATTATTTATGAATTATGTACGGACTTTTCCTTTGATGCTACAGTTTTTGCGGCTCCAGCGTAATTTTTAGCTTCTGCTTTTACTCGCGGAAGTGCGCACTCTTTTTATTGGGCGTTCTTCTTGTTGATTTTCAAATGCTGTAACGAAGATATTCTTCATTCACTATCTCGGCTTGTTCGCATGAACTTCTGTCTTCGAAGAATAGTTCTATCTGATAGTTTTAGGATGAAAATATTCTTCACTCAAAATCTCAGCTTGTTCGCCTTTACTTCTGTCTTCGTAGAATCTGATGGTTTTAATTCTGCAAAATTCTTCAATATTGTCCTGTGGGTCTAGACCGCATGGTTCCTTTTCACGTGCACATTAGCATTCTATCGTTGTCCAATAGAATCCACTTCGACATTTTTCCGCTGAAATTGAAGGCAGGGTATTTTCTTCGCAGGCTTTATTTTGGAATTTAGGATTTACGTTGCTCTCAGTGTATCTTTCGTCTGGATTTTTTTGTTGAATCTTCTGTGTGAAATTCTAATTGTTGAATCATCTGTCATGGATTTTAAGTTGTTGAAATTTTTGTCCGAAAATTTTTGTTGAATTTGCTGTCTAGACTTTTAGTTGTTGAAACTTCTATGTGGAATTTTAATCGTTGAATCTTCAGTCACAAATTTCTTGTTGAATCTGCTGTCAGGATTTTCTCGTTGAAATTTGTGTCCAGAATTTTTGTTAAATCTTCTGTCTTAAATTTTTATGAAATCGTCACCAACGTATCTTTTAGTCACGATTTGTTCCCAAATTTCATTTTATATTACAACATTCGATTACTTTGAGTAGGAAACTATGACGTAGTTCCTATCCTCGTCAATATAACTTTAACTTCCTCCTCGTCTAGTCGGTTGCTGCGGTAATCACAAATCTACTATACCCCCTCGGTTAAGGTCTCAAAGTGAGTTTATTCTTATTTTTCTATTTCATTTTAACGCAAGAGCTACCATGCGTGTCACTCGTTTCGCTCGACTTTAATGGACTGCCTGTGATGTTCCATTATAATGCCACAACCCCGCAAACATGCCTCAACCCTGTTTTCCTAACTTCATATTTTCACTCCCATTGATGATTACGCCTGTTGATATGATCCCACTAACATGCTTTATCTTGTTTTCCAAACTTCCTAAAGGGGATTCAACTATTGTTTCTATGGGAATTAGCGCTCCCAGGGGGACTATGTGAGGGCCCAGATAAAGGTTAGGTAGGTTTTCTTTTTGTTGAAAGAGAATAGATTTTTGTTGTGTTACGGACCATCTTTTTTCGGTTCACTGCTGTCCTGTTTTTTCAGCACCTACTACTTCCTTTTTCAACTTTGATCTTGTTTCATGAACTTCTTTCTCATCTTACTGTTTCTATGCCTTTTTTGCATAGATTCCGCGTTCCGCGTTAACTCCATACTAAATGGTGCCTCTTTCCTTCCTCTCTTTGGATCGCCTTTGTTGCGGATGGGGAGGCTTAAAATAACTAATAATCTAATCTATTCCAAACTTATGTTACATTCATTTATGTTTAAATGCATGTTGATAAGGTTCCACTAAAATACCTCAACACTTTTTTCCAAACTTTGTAATAACTTCCTTTAATGTTGAAGCATTTTGATATGATCCGACTAACATGCTTTGTCTTGTTTTCCAACCTTTCTAGTCCCTTCCATTTATGTTCGAAAGCATGTTGATATGATCCGACTAACATGCTTTGTCTTGTTTTCCAAACTCCTTCCGCCGGTCCCTTTGATGTTTAAGTAGTCTGCCGTGATCCCACCAACATCCGCGGAAGTTGGCTGTGTCCTGCCCTCATCTTCGCTCGATTAGCCAGCAAAATATTGACTGTCATCTCCGGCCTCTCAGGCCGTTGGTGCACCTCGCGATGGCCTATGGAGCGTCGCTGCATTTACCCGCTCACTGCCTGACTTGGCCGCAGACAGTTGCGCCCTTGCCTCAGAGTTGCCCGCTCTCTGCCTGACTTGGCCGCAGCCAGTTGCGCCCTTGCCTCAGAGTCGCCCGCTCTCTGCCTGATTTGGCCGCGGCCAGTTGCGCGCTTGCCTCAGAGTTGCCCGCTCTTTGCCTCACTTGGCCGCGTCCAGTTGCGCCCTTGCCTCAGAGTTGCCCGCTCTCTGCCTGACTTGGCTGCAGCCTATAACGCCCTTGCCTCAAAGTTGCCGCTCTCTGGAAGCGAGCGTAGCTCCGACATTTTACTATTTAATGACCTTGATAATGTTAACACTCTTCACGTTACCGCTCCTAACGTTACCGCCTTTCATGTTGCTGCTCTTTGTTACCACTTGTCACGTTACCGCCTTTCATGTTGCTGCTCTTTGTTTCCACTTGTCACGTTACCGCTTTTCATGTTGCTGCTCTTTGTTACCACCTGTCACGTTACTGCATTTCATGTTGCTGCTCTTTGTTACAAGTTGTCACGTTACTGCCTTTCATGTTTACGCTCTTTATGCTACTACCCTTCATGCTACCGCTCTTCATGTTACTGGCCTACTTGTTACTACCCTTCATGTCACCGCTCATCATGTTGCCGCCATTCATGATACTCATCTTCATGTTGCCGCTCTTGAAGTTACTCATCTTCAGGTTGCCGCCCTTCATGTTACTCATCTTCATGTTGCCGCCCTTCATGTTACTCATCTTCATGTTGCCGCCCTTCATGTTACTCATCTTCATGTTGCCGCCCTCCAAGTTACTTATCTTCATGTCACCTCCCTTCATGGTACCACAGGCTGCCACCCTGCATTTTACGACCATATTATTAGCCTCATGTTACTCTCGACGTATTTGATACCCAACACTGGTCCCTACATGTCATGCTTGTAATATTTGGCGCCGATTGCAGTTCCGATCGATGCCCCTTCCGCCCAAGTTGTTCTCAAACACGACTTTCTGAGCTATGAAAACTCATGAAAGTATTTCTATTAATCCTTCAAAAACTGCATTCCCGAGTGCGATTGACTTCCGTCGTAGGGATTCAAAAAGTGCTGTGAGATGTACTGAACAGTGGTATGGTTGAGCACTGCACGCTTGATGTTGTGGCTGTGAGCAAACCTCTGATGATTTTTGCCTTTTGTCCTGCTGGTCGTTCTATTAGCATTGGTGTCCTGCAGTGTAAGGTCTCTTACCTTTATTCTTATTTCGGTCTTTTTCCACAGCTTGGCTTTTCATTGTGCGCGGGCTATTTGTGATTTAAGTTGTGCTCGTTCCCTAATTACCTCTGTTCTTACCTTTATTTTCCACAGCTTTGCCGTTGATTGGGCGCGAGCTATTTATTTTCATAGTTGCGCTCGCTCATTAACCTCTGTTCATTGCGTTGATCATTGAATGAAGGAAGCAATCATGCTGAATTTTGTATGTTTTTGTTTTTTAAGTTCTTGTGATTCTCCTTTGATATTTGAGGATATTCACGTATAAAGGACGTGTGTTTCCGTTGCTTTTCCGTTAAATACGTCAAATTAAACCCAGATTCTGTCATGAGTCATTTAAAAATTCTTCGTTTAATTTTGACTGAAAGACCATGAGCGCTTAGAAAGATCTTCGATTTCAGGATCCCAACTAATGCAGCAGCATACGGTCGGAAATTCCCTAAACTACTGAATTGGAGGAAATAACATTCCATTTTAACCAGCTCTTCGAGCTATGCCATACAAGACTTGAAATCTTTCGCTCCTGAGCTCTTGAGGCAATTTGTTCCAGGAGACTACATCTTCTTGAAGTAAAAATGAGAGGAAGACAAATTGCACTCAAGAGCCCTAGGCTTTGACAGCTAAAGACACAGGCATCGATCAGGATCACATGCTGGCCATGTTGATCCGATGAAGGCAACAGCGTTCCGCTCTACTCTGCTGCAATGAAGCTGCATTACCGAGCTTGAGTGGGAGATCAGCGTGACCAAACGGCGCGTATTATGCTCCAATTAACTTGAATCCAATAGAGATACGAAATCTTACGCTGTTTTGGTGGGCCTTTGTTTGGGTCGAACATTGATGATGGGTTACGCTTCTGCAACAAGGAATTAGCGAGGCTAAGGGTGTAGGCGTTCACGTCAGCTTGGAACGTTCGAGTTCAATACGACTAATTTAAATTAAAATCTGAATTCCCAAGTCTGATTGACGTCTGATTTAGGGACTCAATTACGTTAACTGCGGATTGCGGAACATGCCTTCCAGTTTCGTCACGCTTCGTCCAGTTTCATATTAAGGAATAAGTATTGGTGAGTTAAAGGTTGTTGGCGTTCATGTCAGCTGGGATTTGGGAACGTTCGAGTTCAGTATCAAAAATTTTAAAGTGAAGGAAGAAGGGATTTGTTATCTCAGATAAGGGTCACACGCTCACGATCTGTTGAGAGGGATTTCTACTTTTGATGCCCAGAAATTGGCAATTACGTGTCGTTGAATAGTCAAAATTAAGTAATTGAATAAGACGGGAATTGGAATTTAAATTTAATTTATAGGCACTGAACTGAAGTTTCCACCCGATGACAGTTATTTTTCTCCAACATACAATGGCACTCGTGAAAGTGTTTGTAGGACTCACAACTCCGCTCAGTAGTTTGATGACCGTATAGTTCTTGTTGGTGCACATATTTTTCCAGAATTCTGTAACTTTCGCTACAAGCGACGCCTATAACCGACTAAATTGATTTTTCTTTTGCAAAACGAATTGCGATGTCAAGTAATCGCGACCTAGAATTATCTTGATGGATTTATAACGGTGTTGCCTCAGAAGGGCTTTCCGACACTGAAACCAGTGTGCGAATAAGAAAACATGACTTGAAGTTGATGAGAAAAAATTCCAGGACAGCTCAAGCTCTAAATTTCCCTTCAGTTAAAATAAAATTGATCAGAAACTGAAACCATCTACCGAAGGTGTTGTTTCCACCAGCATCAAAAATCGTCTTCACTGTCGTCGGGAATAAGTTCAAAAATCATCCTGACCGTCAGTGGGCTAGAAACCCCCATTATTAAGCAGAACAAGAGCTGACTAGAATTCCAGAGAGACATAAAATTATTTTGTGCGTAGTATTATGCATTATCAGGAAGAGTCTAGTTAATGGTCCATGTTAATGCGGCATATATACCATACTATTGATTAATCTTCATCTGAAAACAGCATGACTACAGCGCGTAAAAACATTTTATAACGGCTCCGATGTTCGTGGTAATGGAAAAATGTCAAATCATTTGACCCTGGCGCTGTGTAGCTGCCGCGCACTAAGACATTGTCTTGAAACGGAAGTGCTTTTGCTTGAGCGAGAGAATTGATGACTCAATGTAATAATCATTGTTTCTATTCAGCGCTTTCTCTAATACCTTCGCGCCATTTAGTGTTTGACAGCGCGTGACTTTGGCAGCGACCTAAAAATGGAACCTCAACTAATTCCTGTTGTCATGTGCGACTTCTTCGAGAGTGGCGATGAGATATTAGAATTGTTCAGTTGTATTCCTCCCTGAATAGAGCAACCATTTTTTTTACCGTAGGTGTCTTTTGTGAATCTTACTCCTCGTAATTTTTGCTATTTCCCCTTCTTTGTAGTCAGCCAGTCGACGCTAGCATAGCGTACGAGTTATTTTTACGTACGAATACCCTTATTGTTCCTGCTGTCTCTTCGTTCCTACACGATGTCCACGTAACTGCTTTTTTGAGCTACGATTGTAGCGTGCGGTGCCGCCATTTGAGTTCAAAGTTCACTGAACTTCTGTTGATTTAAAGTTGAGTGAACGATGAGAATAAAATTCACTTTGTGCTGCCGCAACGGATCCCTCTGCAATGAATGCGTGATGTCGACTTGAATGCTCGTTCGTTTCAAATGAGTTCCTTTGAGCGGATGCGCTTGTTGAGCTCAGTAGCCTCTCGGCATAAGCTCGAATTTATTCTTACGAGACCAGAGTACGAATGAGAAAAAAATGGTCTGAAGGTGATATGAAAAAGTTTCAGGACAGCTCAAACCTTAAATTTCCCTTCAGTTAGAATCAGAATCTGAAACCATCCACCAAAAATGTTGTGTCCAGAATGTATGCATCATGGCACTTCACCGCGAATTGGAGATGATCTATGTAAGTTTGTGTGTGGTCTAGTTGTTCATGGTTTGAACTATTATCTTCGAATAAGGGACCAATTTTACAGAGCTTATTCAATTTCACAGACTAATTCGGTATTTCTAAGTTATCAATTTTCGAGAGTGTTCCCTGCGGTGCGTCGACTCGAGGCGATTCATAAAAACGCTTCCATTTACCAATGCGAACAGTTTGAGAAAATTTTTCTTGTACGAACTAAATCCGCCCGCAGCAAACCTTTTATTCGATTTGAAAGGAAAATTTCAGCGCTTCCTTTCGTTCGTTAACATAAAACTGAACTAGAGACGAGAACTAAGGCTCACATTGTGGCTGCGCAACAAAGAGGCAATGAAAGACCTACCTAGTGGCCGTGGCCTGGACAATCCGTCGGGACCGGGAAAATATGAGGCACTCCGGCAATGCTGCGGAGGTGAACTCCCTCTAGTCGTCAATGCCGGTAGCAAGGCCGCTGCTGAATCTTCAATGCAATTCTGAAGGCACGCTTCGATAGATGACCGGACCATTTGCTCTACGGCCAGGTTTCGCCGAGAGTTGATTTTGAAAAGGTTCATGCCGTCTCGTGTTACCACTCGATGCTCGTTATGCCGCAAATGGGCTGCCTCCTGCAAAGCGAGCTCCATCGCTTTTGGTGAGCCGTTTTGCAGTTACATTTCAATGTGAGTCATCCAGGATATATTTTTTTTAAAAGGAGTTTATAAAATGGGCTGAATGAAAGTGTTTGCATCGTCCATGATCCTTTGATAGAGTTCGCACAAATTGTCGGTGCCTTTGTGAAGGTATCTCAATGGCGTAGCCTGTTTTTTGAATAGCTTTATAGTTGATCAGATAGAAGTATCTATGCGCTCTGTGTGTGTATTGTGGAGTTTTGAGAGCAGGGGCACGGCTGCATTGTATGAATTTCTAGTCCCACATTGTTGGACTTTTTCGATACCCGCGAGTATAAATATCTGGTCCTGCATTCTTTGAATTTTTTGATGTTGGGGAAGCCGATTCCGAGTTCGTTTGTTTGCTTCCGTGGCAGACCTTCACATGGCCGCTAGTGGCAGGAGTTGTGTGTCATCCATCACACCCGTCAGTCTGCTTGTCACTCCCGTCCGATAATGGTCATTTGCTCTTTGATAAATATTATAGTGGACTGAACGATTTCCAAGCTTTATGCCATGTGTTCTCTTCATTCAAGATGCCATATGTTCTTTTCATTCAGTACGGCATTCATTCTTAACTTTTTAAAATGTGTGTTTTTTTGTGGATTCAAAGATATTTTTTATTTGTATGCATTTATAATGTGTGGTATTTAGGTATATTAAGCTCATGCCGTGTTGCTCGTGTCGTTTTGGAATTCGCTCTTTAATTGTTCGTACAAACTTTTTGACTGCCTGCATATTGCGCTTGTCCAATTTTTGTTAGAATTCACAATGAAAAGTTAGGGCCTGTATTTTACTGGTGGGCGCTCTTCAATGAAATATGCAACGAGCTGTAACGTAGTGATTAAATTCATGAAGAAATAAAATGATTTTTAACCCTCTGAGTTATTTCGGTTACTTCTGTCAGAGTTTTCTTTTATTGATAAGCCCCTTTATATATGCTGGTAGTCTCTATTTCTAGTGCACTTGTTTCTCTTGGTCGGCTCCGAACTGGTTAAATTATTTGTTTGTGCTATAAACCTAACTCTATCATATCATCCTGAATTTGTCGCTTGTCCGTGTCTACCCTGGTAGAGGAAACTAGGTAGGTTCAAGCCAGTCTTTTATTGCTGACGGTGGGGTTTTGCTGACGTTACGGCAACGAACCAATAGCAGCGCTCATATTGCATCTGGCAACACTGCTACCCCTAATCTAGGTCCACTATTGGCCTAGAGACATGGCGTTTTGGTGACGTCATAAAGTTTGTTTGAAATACAGCCTTTCTATTGGCTGGCTGAACAAGAGGAGGTGTATTTTCTCCCATAGCAATAACCCTTCCTTGGTACCTCTACTGTGATGTCTACTCCAACGCTGTAAACTGGACACCTGATCGCTACATATTAATGACTGACAGTTTCTGACTATGAATCCCTTTGTATTTTCCTGAAATGGATTCGGCCGCTTTTGAAACTTTTTTATTTAAGATTGAAAGTAAAAAACGATTTACGTGCTTAATCGAATATACGGTTGATCGGTTATGAATTGTCGTCGAATGCCGTTGATTTTGACCAGGGGGAAATTGTGAGGTCCTGATCTGAGAGTTGGAAGGGCCTTCTTTTTATTGAAATGAAACATTTTTGTTGTGTAAAGAACCATCTTTTTTTCGGTTCACTGTATTTCAGTACCTCTGACTTTCTTCTTCAACTTTCATTTTGTCTCATTAACTTCCTTCTTATCTCACTGTTTCTACCGTTCGTGCATAGATTCCACGTTTCCTCAACTCCATACTAAATGGTGCCTTCATTCTTCCTCTCGTTGAACATATTTGTTGTGGTAAAGGGAGGCTGAAACTAATTTTTAATCAAGCAATCCGTTGATTTTGACAGACCGCATTTACCGTTCGGTTTTATTGTACACATTTTCATTGGGTGACGGACAGGTGCGTATTTTATTATAATTAGTATCAGCTGGATGTGTTGTCTAAAACAGCATTGAAATTCAAATGTTCTCACTGGAGGTTACAATCATTGCAACTGCGAGTATTAGGCTTCCAATGGGAAAATGTGAGGTCCCGAACTGACGGTTAGGGAGGCCTACCTTTTTTTGAAATAGAATGAGTTTTTATTTTGTTTTGTTACGGACCTTTTTTTTTCTTTGTTCCCTGCTGTCCTTTTTTTAGCAGCTGTTATTGTCCTTTAATTTTTATATTGTTTCATAAACATCCTTCAATCTGTTTCTATGAGCTGGGTGTAAGGATACACCTTGTGCATAGATACCCCATTACCTAACTCCACACTAAATGCGCCTCCCTCCTTCTTCTCATAAAAATGCATTCGTTCTCTGAACTAACTCATAATCTAATCTAATTTGAGATTCAAAGGTTTTTTAGGCGCTCTATTCAGGGTGCTTCGATAAAGCACGTCTTTGAACACCGGGATCAGATTAAAAAAAAACAGAGAAAAAACTAAGAACTCAAATAAAATGTCCAGTTTATAAGATGTGAGATGGGGCGGACAGACCGAGAAGAAAAGCGAACAAGTAAACAAATAAGGAAGCATGCAAGCAACCAAGCAAGCAAGCACGAAAGCAAGAAGGCAAGCAAACAAGCGATCGTGCAAGCATGCAAACGCAAGCAGAAAACTATTATTAATTTTATAGGGAATCACTGACACCCATGAGAAAACCATTCGAGTACGTTTGATTATTCGGGTGGTGAGGCGCGTCTCAGGCTCTAGTGAAGCACTCGCCGCAATCTGGCCTCCCGCTGACGCTATCTTCTCTGACTCGCCTCCAACAAAGACTTGCTTGTTTCAAGTGCAAGATGACGCTGTGCTTTCCCCCGGGCTCTGTTCTGCGTTTCTCTTAACCTTATCTTATTCATAACCGCTCTCTCAAGGCACCTTACTAACCTATTCAAGGGCTCACCAAACTGTTATGTGTTCTGACGTTGGAGGTCCGCCAGTTATTGGAGCAGGTCTCAAGTGTACACGTGAGGCTCATGTTTTAATAGATAAGTCTCTAAACTTGGGGTGGTGCTTTCACGTTTTCTTTGTCATGTGAGCCTTATTCGTCTTGCATGACATTTTATACTACACACAGCTGTCGTCTTGGGAATTTTAGCATTGCTATGACATGAGAAAGCTGTATTTTATTGGTCCATGCAATCCACTTGGTCGCCAAGAGAATGGGTGCTTTCGTGACCCCGATCTATTTCTTGTGACCCCGAAATTCGCAGTGTGGAGTTGGATAACAATTTTGCGGAAGCTTGTAGCAGGTGGTGCGGATTGTGGCGCAGAGGTCGCTCCTCAGTTAGTGTTATGGCGCGTTGGGCCCAGATTAGCATGATATTAAGGACGCCGGTGGCCAACTTTTGACAGGTTCACATGCAGATTGTAACTGGTGCCGCTCTTGCGTTTTGCATATGGTCAAAATACCGCTTTCAGCTGCCCCCGACCGACCTCTTCCTACTATTCTTCCCTCGGACTCTCAATTTCGTTCATGAATATGAATTTGAACGCGTCTCTGCAGAATTTACGTGCGGTTGAAGGTGCTCATATATGGTAAGGCATGCAGGATTTTCAATTAAGCCTCCCGTCATGCTGCCCGTCACTGCGCTCCGAAAACGAATTCAGCCTCTGCAATTAGTTATATAGAATACTTCCGCCTTCTTTCCAGACAATAAATCACGCTCGCTTTATCTTCACTTTCCCAGAGATAGTGTTGCTAAAGTGAGGTAATCCATCGGTGTTATTAATATGAAAGCCTTTTCATTTGGTTCTGTATCTGGTCGGTATCTGGAGGAGTTCATTAAGCCGGGAGGAGCGAGCTCGTTGAGATAAGAGGCCATGCCTCAGGACCATCCCTTGCCATGGAAGGCATCTTCCTTAATGGATTTGTATGGTGGCCTCGAGATCGTATCGAGGAGACCACTCTCTCCTTGGGTACCTACAGCGCCTACTAAAACTCGGCTAATGTGTTCCCTAACTCCTTCATTTTCGCCTCCGAACACAGCGTGTTGATGCCATGCCGTATTTGGCTCGCCACTTCTTCCGTCCTTCTGATTGTCGTGGCGATGGAGGTCCAGCTTTCGTGTTTCTAATATCAATTCTTTTTCAATTTTCTCTCTCTCTCTCTCTCGTGAAAATAGTTCATTTCGATGATGGCGCGTGCTTGATGAAAATAGAACTTTTTTTTATGTTGTGGCCGCTTCTTTAGTATCTCATTTGCTTGTGGTTAAAACAGCGTCGACGCACATCGTTATATTTTGTGTGTGATTCTTCAGCAAGCGTCATAGCACTTATTCACGAATTGGAGATGATCTAGGTAAACCTGTGTATGATTTAGATGCTTATGGTTGGAACCATTTTCTTCGAATTGCGGACTACTTACGCCGAGCGTATTTAAAGAAGTATCGGTGTTTTCTTAATTAGCGGCTGAATCTAAGTTATTGTTATACATTTTACAAGAGTGTTCCCAGCGGTGCAACGAATTAAGATGAGTCGTAAAAACGCTTCAATTTATGGATGTATACACTATACAGTTTGATAAAAATTTTCTTAGTACGAACTAAAATGTTCCAATGCACTTCAGAACTATAATCCATAGGTGGTAAAGTGAGTAGTGAAGTGCGTTTGCGTTTCTAGTTACCGTGAATAAAAACCCTTTATTCTAGTACGTCTCTTATTATTGGTTACCTTAGTAATAACTATCTCATTTATTATTGGTCACAACTAGGCATTCACATTTTCCATAAAAATGCTAGCTTTTCTAGTTTGTCAACTTTCCGTTATCAATCAATTCTTGTTTATTGTTTTAAAATTTTTAAATTTCTAAATTCTCTAATACTATGTTACACTGCTGTATAATATCATTTCACTAGAACTATCAAGGTATAAAATGCAACGTTTCAATGTTATGGACATCATCCGTATACTGAAGCAATACAAAAGCATTGCAGTTACGTTGGAGAAATGTCAAATTTATACATTTTTCTAAAGATAGGAATTTCTTGGTGTTGGTTTAATCAGGGACATCGATACTTTGAATTTTGCATCCTTGGTCAATTTTCTTCCGGTAAATCATATTGTACTTTTTTTTAGAAATTTAGCAACTAATGCATGGTCTTGTACCTGAGTTTAAACGATGTTTCGCTAAGGGTTCAAAAATTCGAAGAAAACAATTAGTGAAGCTAGTTATTTCAGTCGTTGTCTAAAAATAAGAAAAGCTTCGGAAAGCTTGAAAGAATTTTCAGCATGGAGTATTTTCGTCCAGTTTTTTCAGAAAGTCAGCTTGAAATTTAATGAAAAATCGATTTGTTCCTTTTCTCATGAGGTATTCAAATAAATTTTCATAACACGTGTGGATTGCTAAAGGTTTGTGCTGGCAATAAAATGTTCTCCAATATTTTTCCTCCATTCCAATGAAAGAACACCAAGTTTCTCGTGACCACTGAAGCCAAATTGCTGTTTTCAAGCATTTCAATCCATTCCTTTAAAACAAACTTTCATATTCTAGTTAGTTCATAGTAACTGGTATACTCATTTAATGGATAATAGTTTACACTTTTTAGACTTGAAACACAAACGTCGGTGCTTGAATTTATAGAAATTTTGCTATGTACTCCATTTGGTTGTTAATATTAGACCATTTGTAAATTTTAAACAAGTATCGATAATCTAGTTTGCTTGTTTGTGGTTAGTGGTAAATTCATTCGGTCGTTATTCGACCCTTTTTAGATTTCTATTGCGCTTGAAATTAAATTCCTTACGTCTTGTAAAAAGTGCAGGTGTCGCACTTCGTCTCCCTCTCTTCGCCAAACTTCCCGCCATCAAGAACTTGTCTCAAGCGATTAACATTTCCTATTTTATTTTAAACAACCGTTCATGATTGGTGACCAAGTTTGAAAGAGACATCTTGGCTGAGAATTATAATGAGGTCCCGGACATATTGCGCTCAAGTTCAGAATATTTAAGTTAGAGTGCCGTTTCTATGCTCCTGTCGGTGGCCTTTTCAACAGTTCTTTCTACCTAAAGATATCATATCGGCCTTGTTATGACCGAACTGATCGATTTCGCGCTAATTGTGTTACAAATGAATGCTAAATTCGAGAATTTTGGCATGAAAAAGCTAATTTAGTATATCTAGTTCGCACTCGAACATAGCGGTTTTTATTTCAAATGAATGCTAAATTTGAGAATTTCGGCATGAAAAAGTTAATATTGTAAATCTGGTTCGCACTCTAATATCGCGGTCAAAATGGTTATTTTTCGTGCGTATACCTCTGTTCATCGTGTCTTGAAGGGTATTGTAAAGGGAGTAGTTCTTAGTTATGTACCTTATTTGTTGTATCACCACGTTTTGTCTCAGCACTAATGAGTAATGACAATTATCACTGAAGACTGCATGTGGGCGAGGATTTACTTCTATATCAATTCTGTTTCAGTACTGAATTTACCGAGTGCAAATTTACTACATTTTTTGATTTGGTTAATTTGCTGACCATACTGCTTTTGTTTTCCATTGTTCCCCCTTTGTACTCCTCATTCGTCAATTTTGGCTTTAAATTGTTCAATATTGCCTCCTTGATATTTCTTCAATTAAATTTTTTTGAACACTTTTGAACGAATTCTGTCATTTGTCATCTTCATTGTTATGTTTTTTTTTCTTCCGTTAAAGTTCTGAAATTTCGTCATTTGAGTTCTTGATTTGATTTCCTTTACCTGAGTAGGTAAATCATAAATTCTTATTCCATGTATCTCATGAAAATAAATTCGGCGGATGCTGATATCTTAGGCTTGTTACTCCTTGTATTATACTTATGTATACACATTTTTCTAACAATTACTCGTTCACTTTCACCAACACTCATTCGTACATCGACTAGTCATTCAAGTTAACCATTTGTCTGTGAAGCTACCGGCACAGCTTCATGTACCAGATATTTTTCTTTATTTTGGTCGAGATTTTAATACTAGCTCTCCAGCGAGCGGTTGCGTTGCAAAGGTAACTACATCAAGGCCGGGAATATCAAAGGCCGCCTCTAATATTGCAAGCCAGAGGCTAGCTACAGACCGCGTTGCTACACAACACTTGTGCCGCTGCAGACCCGGCACAACCGACTGAATTTGCCCGACACTTCCTGATTCATTCAATGCAAGGCCTTCGTGACCCGACGCTCGGTCCACTTAAAATCCATTTTGAAGTTCATTCACTTAAGGCGTCCGGGAATTCGTCTCCGTCCTCACCGGTTAGGTGACGGTCTTTGCCTGGGGAGACTCCAGGGTATTCTTTTGATCGTGTGTGTTTCATAAGTTGTTGTCACTTAAATTTTTTGAATTTGTGAATGGAAAGTGTGTTAGTGAATATTTTCTTACGCATACGGTTCTTCTGATCGTATACATTTGATGAGTTGTTTTCATTTTAATTTTTTGTATTTGTGAATGGAAAGTGTGTTGGTGAATATTTTCATACGCATACGGTTCTTTTGATCGTTTACGTTTGACAAGTTATCTTTTAAATTCGCATCTGTGAACGAAAAATGTGTTGGTGAAAGTTCTCATACACAAACGGTTCTTTTCATTGTGTACTTTTATAAGTCCTCTTCATTGAAATTCTTCCACTCTGCGAATGAAAGTATGCATTTGTGAAAAGGTTCGCCATTTAGGGTAATTTTTTAATGGTTCAATGCATGACACAAAATTCGATGCGTGTCACTTTGTTTGTGGAGTAAATGCTAACGGCTTCATTTTCTTTTCAGGTACGTTCCTTCTTGTGTGAGGGTGGAATTCACTTGGAATTTCGTTGCAGCTCCATTCGGTGCATCTGTCCAGTGAGTAAAAAACCATCGTCTACAACCTTTCTAGAAAAACATTACCTTGAATTTTTTGAGGTGTAATCCTCGTTTCATGTTTTTTGTATCCGTTGATTCAATCTTTGATTTCTTTTCACTTTGGCTCCCAGGGGAACCATGTGTGGGCCCGAGCTAAAGGTTAGGTAGGCTTCCTTTTTGTTGTAATAAAATAGGTTTTTGTTTTGTTACGGACCATCTTTTTTCGGTTCACTGCTGTCCTGTTTTTCAGCACCTAATACTTTCTTCTTCAACTTTTTTCTTGTTTCATGAACTTCTTTCCTATCTTACTGTTTCTGTGCACCTTGTGCATAGATTCCACGTTCCCTCAACTCCATACTAAATGGTGCCTTCCTCTTTCCTCTCTTGGAACATCTTTGTCGTGGTTAAGGGAGGCTAAAACTTTCTTATATAATAATAATTCTTTTCACTTTGAAGCTTGGAAATTCATGCGCTTACTGTTTCTGCAGTTCAGAGTTTAATTTTCCATTGTACGGGACACAAAATAAACACATTAAGAGTCTTAACAAAATGCGTCTATTGGAGAAGGTTTGTCTAGTATCCAGTCGATCCTGGAACGAAGCACATCGACGTTGTAAGTTTTTACAGCTGTCAAGCGAGCGTAATCGTTGCAGTGTACGCTCAGATATCTGAGAGTATTGGAATCATTTATTCTTGCTTTGTGATGTTGACCGTGTAAACGTTATCAGAGTTTTCCTGTTTTTTGCTTCGTGGTTCTCGTTGAAATGAAACGTCACTGTGGTTGACAAATTTTCTGAGAAAATAAATACTTGCTTTCTTGTACACCCCTCGGAAAGATCGCTGTGGACGACACGTTGACGAGGGCAGGTTGGCCATGAGCCGTTATATGCATGCCCGGAGTCCTGGCCATGTCTCGGAATAATTTCCCATTGCATTGGTTCATCCTCTGGAAAGCGTCGAGTATGTAGGAGAATTCTAGATATCAATTGCCTTGCTGCATGTGTACAATTTAGAATGCTTCTCGGCGTAAGTAGCTGTTAAACTTGCGTTGACTTCTATTGATTTTAGTGATTTTAATGAGGTAAAATTTATAGACGTATTTTTTAGCTTGGTTTGTTTACGAGGCTTATGTATTTTCGGAAAGTTGTTCTTCTTACCGTGATAAAAGGTTTTATTGTATTACACGTTCGACGCTTGTATCACATTTACAATTTGATTTAGTTGGTCACTGGAATGGTTTGATTTGACATGAAGTTCACCGCCATGACATGCGCAAGTTTAAAATCCCATGAAAGTATAGAGCAGTTAAATATTTTCCCAATACGAATGTCGTTCCTTTTTTCCGAATGGTCACTTGCAGTTATGCTTTTGCGCTTCTGTTCTTGTTAGAGCGTGTTTTCTTGATAATATATTTATCTTGAATGCTCTGCTTGTAAGTCGGACTTTGTCTGATGCGATTGGTATCGAAACAGTCTTTCCGCTCTTGGTCAAGATCAAATGTCATCCTTCATTTTTACATATGGTCTAAGTAGCGTTCCAACTTAACCTCTGAAAATCAAGCATTCATGAGGATTTGGAGTGCAGTCAAGGCGTTGAACGTTTCGAAAGTATCGAAATACAAGAAATAAATTTTCTCTGTATATTTTGCCATGAAAGTATAATTTTTTCCCTAAATAATGGATGTGATTTATGGCTGAGGTTCGTCTGCTGTACAAAATTTAGTGAAGCTAAACGGGTCTTTTCACTGCCATTGCGAAGGCTGTGATGCGTATACGAGCGTGCGGTCTTGAGTCATACTCTCATAATCACTGAACATTTTCCTCATAAAGAACTATGTACAAAATAACAAAGGGGAGTGTTGATAGAACTCATTTTATTTATTCTACCCGAAATTCATTGATAGATATTGCGTATAAGTATTCGTTAATAAAACACTCTGTTCCTCTTCCTACAATTGTTAAACCGGATGTCAATTGAAAGTTTTGCACGTTTTTCATTCGGTATTTCTTACAAATGACAATATCTCAATTACACTTCATCAATCACAAGTTTCAAGATCGCGAGTGAGCCATGACGTAGTCAGTTGCAAAAACTTAGGTCAGCATGCTGGAAAAACAGTAGGACTGTCAATCACATTTTTTGCCTTAACTTTCACGTAGACATGTTGTGCATCGATCCTAAAGTGAATTGGTGTTATGCACGTTGGCAATAACTGGGTGAGTTATCGAATTTTCCTCATTTTTACTGAACAGCAACTTGTGATGACTGCAAATTTTACTGCGAGTCTCTAATCTGAGATGCTCCCCGTTTGTGTTGATCACCCTCTAATGCAATGCGTAGTGAGCACTAACGAATTGCTAATCATGTTCTTTTAAACTTGATCTCCAACATTTCTGAATAATCCAAGCGTAAAATTGCCGGCTGGCTCAACTCCAAAGAATTTTACTGTTTTTGCTTTGTTAGTCACGTTGAAATGGAACGCCACTGTCGTCGACGTATTTTCTGAGCAAATAAATAGTTGGTTTCTTGTACCCCTTTTCTGAAAGATCGCTGTGGGCGACACGTAGACGATCTTGCCGTTCAATGCGTGCCCGCAGTCATAGCTATGTCTTGGGATAAATTCCCAGAATGAATTCTGGAAGCATCGCGTCCAGGGTGAATGAAGTCTGTGCGAGAATTCTGAATGTCAGTTGCTTTTCTGCAAGTATTCATTCAAAATATTCTCAGTTTTCAGGTATAAAAGTTGGTTTGTTCTAAGAATCTTTTGGTTCAAGTCATTGTGGTGCGTAGCTCAGCGGGGAAACTCTATTGTATTATTGATTCGAAATATAACAGAAAAAATACGAGTTCATTACTTGAGTTTATTCTATAAAGTTGAGCTGGTTATTTAAGGCTGATCATTTCATTCATTTAAAAATACTAATGATCACTTCCATTTCGTAAAAATACTTCATTGACTCTAAAGTACTTGAAAAAATTCTCTGTATCGTAACTAGACTCAAAATACACGGAAATTCGTGAGAATTAGCTTAGCATGTCCTCTGAGTCGTAAATCATTCGTGTAAGAATGATCATTCAATAAATGTGCTATTCGTTTTCACAACATCCGTCAGTCTCTTCGATATTGACTCCATTGCGGCACGCAACAGCTCCGTCGGTAATTTGGTCCAATCTGTTCCAAAGACCTTTTCACGTTGTAGTTTTTGTAGAGGTGTTCTCATTTCTCGTTGAAACAGACCAGACGTAAAAGTCCATTGGGTTCAAATCAGGGCATGAAGAAGGCCATTTATCCTTGGTTACAAAGTCAGTAATATTTTCCTTGAGTTATCTCGGAGCTCGATTAGAAGAGTGAAAACTAGCCCATCGTACTTCAGATTCTAAGGAAGACGTTAGCTTTGTTTATTATCCCACGATGTCCGATACTATGCTTGGCGACAAGTTATCTTTGGCCGGTTAAATTATTGGATCATTGTTCTGGAGTACGAAACGAGCTTCAGAAAATCTTATCTTCGAATTTTTACACAGACAATGTGTTGGACGTACAGATATATTAGCAGAATTACACAAATTTGTATTCGAATTATTTGCGAATGAGTTGGATTGAGAGAACCCTGAAGCTCATACAAAGTGTGAACGAGTAACGTGGCTGTGCTGCTTGATCATTAGTTACTGCCTTGCTCAAGCTTTCTACGTGTTAGAACTATTGCTACACGGTAAAGCCTCTTGCATTTACATGAAAAAACGATCCTGTCGACTACAGGACGGGAGAGAAGAAGCCCCTCAGCATTCCGAGCGATAATTTACGATTTGATGCCTATGTTGTTATCGACTGCCGCGGGCACAGGCCCGTGTAGGGCATTCGGCCGGCACCGCAGCTCCAGGGTCGAGTTAAGTGATCGTCATCCTAGCGTACGCTCTTCCAACTGGCGCATACCGACGTCAGGTACGGTACCTTTAGGATTGGCAGGTTACGACGCGTGTGCAGGCTTTCATGAGAATCTGTTGGTTTGTTTTCTGCAAGATCCTCATTTTGGTTTGTTGTCGATGGTTTTGTTACTTGAGTGAAAATTTGCATTATGAGAATCACTTGGTTTGTATCTCTGTATGATGCTCATTATGGGTTTGTTGTTGACGGTTTTGTGACTTGAGTGAAAATTTGCGTTGTCCTGAAGACGTGTTCAAAGGAAATCTATGGAGAAGCGAAGTCAGTGTGGCTGGTGCTCGTCATTGCTGCCTCGTGTTGCGAATGCCACTCTGAACTCGCTGTAGTGCGACTGGGTGGAGTAGCCTTACCAGCAGGCTATTCCTCAAAGCATCAAATTCTCGCGATAAGCAACAGCTCCGAGCTGTACCGGCGGATAGGAAGTGTTGTATTTGCTGCGGTCTCTGGAGTTTTCTTTTTCATCGGCTGTTCTAACCACATCCACTAGCCTGGCAACTCATTGCTGCCTTACAGTTGGTACTGTAACAGTTAGTACTCGAGGTTTACATTTTACACGAACCTCAATTTATACGTATGAAAATCGGTCCTAGCTATTCAACTCTTCCGATACTTGATTCAAGTTTTGAAAGATCGCGACTAACTTTTATCCGTGTAAGGTTTGCTTGAGCTGATTTGTAGCTCGTGGACCGACTGTAGTTAATTACAGTGTGTGTGGTGGCGGCAGGGTGCCTGTTCTGAACTTGTGTTACTGGAGATTCTTCTGTCGAATTTCTGGTACTACTTTATACTCGTGGCTGTTTAAATTTCTGATCGTGCGGGCGTCTCCTCCTTTGTTCATGTATTCATGAATTCAAACCTACACGAATTATTAATCGCGACGAATGGTCGTTTTGCTTTACTGTTTTGTCGAATGTTTCTCAGATTAAGCTCAGTGTGAGCGATCGTATAGTTTTGAAGAGCCTTTTTTTTTGGGGGGGGGGGGGGGGGTATTGTTATGACGGAGGTGGGTGTAATTCTTGGTATCATGGAGGGTAAGTGATGGTCTTGATTGAAATTTTCCTGAAAATGAGGTGCAATTTCTGAAGCGGCTTACCTAGGTCATCCTTCATACATAATCCTTTGATAACGTTTTTTGAGCTAATTCAGGCGTTATGAACTGTGTTTTAAGTGTTTAACTCTTCAGTCATTGGAAAATATGGTGTTGCGTTTATACATGCTGTTGCGATCTGTAGTATTCGATCTGTAGTTGCGATCTGCATTCGACACAGACGCTCCACTAATTCTTTCCTATCACTGTCGATGGCGTCTCTGTAAAGATTTCTCTGTTATTAATTTAGGCTCAAAATCGTTCCTGCTATTGGCGCATGAAGTAACGATTCGCAATGCTATTTCCTCAGTGTTTTTTTGCGCTGTGTGTACCTCGTTTGAATCACACGAAATGCATTTGGGTTATTGGATAATGAAGCCTACCTTGTTTTCGTGTTTCGCTGATGTGTATCGCATTGTTTTTGTGGAGCGCGACATCGCTCGTAGCTGCAGGATTATGTACATTAATTTCGGTAGTGCAATAGAACTGCAAGCTTGTCGCTGCGAATCTGCCTTCGCCTTAATTAGACGTGAGTGTGTTTAGCAACTATTGACGAACATTTGGGCGTCGCTGACAGCTGCCTTAGGCTTAATTATTTCCAACTTGATTCTCTTTGTGCGCACGCCAATTGCCCCTGATTAGCAGCTCGCCATTCATCCTTTCATTTTGCTAATGAATTGCTGCAGGACTAGACATGATCCTCATTACCTCCTTCTGAAGTAATTTTGAGGCTTAAAACTTTCTAATTAGCTTCGATGAGCGCGTGGAATCAACGCTTCTGTCCGAAATTTGCTGTAGCATTTTCTTTCTTCAGGGAGAGTAATTTATTTTCGTGCTTTACTTAGTCCTTGTGGGTGCAGGCAGATACGAGTCTTATGTTCTTAGAACCTGCTGTGCATTTGTTTGCATTTTCGACTGGAAAATAAGAAGTCGAAATGGGTTTCTTTTTGTCCGCGTTTAACGAAAATCCTGCGTAACGAAGGCCAAAAAAAGTTTTCATCCTGGAACGACTGAAGGTATGAAGTTGTAGATGAAATATTACAGAAATTACCGGAAATAATAGTTTGTGAAGTACAACAGTGTAAAAAGTTTAGAAAAAAGATTTTAAGAAGCATTGAATAAAAGTAAGAGAATACTATTTCTGGTGTTCTCGAGAATGACACTGGTCCTAGATTTAAATATTTACACTCATGTTATTACAGCTTGGTTCAAAATGCATGCTGATTTCATTGTATTTTTCCTTGTCCAGCAGCTCCATATACTAATGCGCACTCGTCAAGTTCAAATAATTTCATGTTCAAAACTCAGCAATTGCGTATCCTGGGCTATGGAAACTTGTGTCCTCATGGGGAATACTGTTAGGGTATCTCAGCTTCGGGCCTTCTATTTTTCTTGACAACTTTTCTTCTTCAAAGCTCGTCCTTTTCCGCATTTCATTTTCCAGCTTTTTTTCCAATCTTCTGTTTCTGCACAGAGTATCCTGTGTGGCAACTCATCTTGTGCATAGATACTACGTTTTGCAATAGCCTGACTAAATCGTCCCTTTTCTTCGCCATTTTGTAATAGCCTTTGTTGTGGCTCAGAAATCGTGAACACATGGATGTACCTATGATAATGATAATCATTAATTGCGTGACTGCTCATTATTTTAGAATATATCTATTTTCATACGGAGGAGTGCGAGTATGACTCCACCCTCAGGATATTGTACTTCAAGAACTGAGTTTTAGTTGTGGTGTTAACGTTCGTGAGAACGTTTCTGTGAGTTTTAAGTATTTCTAAAACACAATCTGCTTTCTAAAACGCAATATTTGTGTTTATATTGTTTTATAGAACACAATATTTGTATTTGTGTTGCTTTCTAGAACACAAAGTATTTCTAGAACATAATATTGTGAGGTCGCAACTCTCACCGCGAGTGTCGTGGGCGTGCATCATGTGTTGGCTGCATCACTGAGAAATGGCTGAGTGCAGGCGTTTGGTGTAACTTCCTTCATTTCCCTCCTTTCCTTAAATCAATCTGGGTCAGTTCATTGTTTGCAGCGCACCGAACTCAACTTCAATCAACCTTTTGCCCTTCAAGTAAATTTTAAAATTCACTTCCATGAATAGCTCCAAAATATTTTATTTCGGATCGAATTTGTACCCTAATGTGGTCTTTGAAGTTCGCTGCCGAGTGCCAGTTTTTCCCTCATTCTGGAGTCGGTAGCAACTGAATGCCCGTGTCAGTTACGCTAAACAGTTTGGTTGTACAAATGTTACTGCAAACTAAAAAGTTCAGGCAATAAAAGTTAACGCGTTGACTACGGTTGCGTGGTTGCTACGCTCATAGTTACGTTGTAAATTGCAGAGTTTGAAAACCAACTTTGCTGCTCAAATACGTTTCATTTTTTGTCAGAATGAGAAAAGTGTCATAGCACGAGGGCACTTTACCCCGTAGGCTAAAATCAATTTCAAAAAGGAAGTAGAGTTATTGAGATGATCATTAATACCGGTGCAGAAATGAGCAATTTACCTAGTGGTAGACATATGTCCCAACACACAGTGAACGTGTTAAACTCCCATTTGAGCATTACGCTTCCGTAGCACGTGATGTTTGGAGGTCAGTGATGCGAAGGTTTAGTGAATTACGTTATCACGAAAATTTTGTAAATTAAGTTTTCACGTAGATTTTGTAAATTGCGTTTTATTACAGATTTAATAAATTGCGTTATCACGAAGATTTAGTAAATTGCATTATCACGAACATTTAGTACATTGCGTTACCACGAAGATTTCGTAAATTGCGTTATCACGAAGATTTAGTAAATTGCATTATCACGAACATTTAGTAAATTGCGTTACCACGAAGATTTCGTAAATTGCGTTATCACGAAGATTTAGTAAATTGCATTATCACGAAGATTTAGTAAATTGCATTATCACGAAGATTTAGTAATTGCGTTATCACCATAATTTTGTAAATTTTTTTATCACAAAGATTTAGTGAATTGCATTATTATGAAGATTTAGTAGATGGCACTAATTTTAAACCAGAAATGACCCCTGCTCTCAGTCACGTGTGTCGTAGGCAGACGCGGGAGACGTATCGAACAGCTGCGATACTCCAAATTTTGTTGAAATGTCTTGGCACGAAAATTAAAGTTGACCCTTAATTTTGCGAAAAAATGCGTGAATAGGGGATGAGGGCACCAAAAAAATTATCTAATTTCAGGGCAAGTTTTTGTCGACAAAACCTTATTGTGTCTTGATATTTCTTAATATATATTTTCCTGCGCAGATCAACTTTATTGGGGACGAAGATTCGCCGAGGGAATTTCTTGGAGAGCTCTGGAAAAAATTGGCGTGGACATTTCTGCGGAATTTGTGGAGAAATAATAAAATATTTGATCGGAATCGTTGCTGGAAATGTTCAGCAAATTGAATGAAATATGAGAATACAGAAAGCAACTTCAGCCTTGGAATTCTTGGAATTAATACGTCTTCTCTCGAAATCTTTGAGAGTTCATGAAATTCTAGAAAGTAATCATAACCGTGATGTGAGCTTTTAATATTAATTGTTAATCCTGTTTAAAAAATTACTAAAACGTGAGTTGAAAAAATGGGCATAATTATTGAACAAATTTTAATGCAAAATGCGCGAAAAATGCTAAGAAATTGCGGTAGAAGTGCCGGTATTGAGGAGTTACGTAAAATCAATCTTGAAAATTGTCGTTATCATTATTTTTAGCTGTCAGTCATATAATGGAAACCGATTATGCAGTGATTAATGTACACTTTGGAATGCTTTTTGTGAAATCTGAGCTAACGATGAAGTTAGTGTCAAGAATTTGCTCTTAGCAACTTGCACCTGGGTTTGATGAAACGCTAGAGTACATCTAGTGCAGACTCGATGCATTATTTATAATGCATGCATATTGTGCGTATTTGAAGCTTGTAAATAGGAAATGGTAGGTGTTATTGTGCGGGGAATTCAATAATGGCATTAGTCGATATATTCCGCAGATCTGGAAAAGAGAATGATTTGCGAGCGCGAATAAAGTTTTGTTTTATTGATTGTGTGTGCTGTCTCTAAGGGCATTAGAAAAGAATAAATACAGTATTTATCGCGGATCTACATTTACCCTCGCTTCGGTCCGCGTACTGCAGCATTTGTGGGCTGCTTAAACTGAGGGTTTTTTTGAACTCATTTTATTTGACCAATTAATGTGCCCAAATCGTTCACCTTAAATTTCAGCATGATTTCTTTAATTAAATGACAACTTGGTCTGTGAAACAGTCAACTGACGTCACTTAGCGAAAAATGCGCTACAAAACGTTTCAATTAATCTATTGATTTTAGGTTGCATTATGTTAATTAACATAAAGTCTCTTCAGCTCATGTGGAGTGAGTATTGACGTATTCTAGGCAGTTTACTTTTAGACTCCCAATTCCTAACGCAAGGCAAGGCAGGGGTCTATTCCCTGAAAACCCCAGAATGTATAGTTAGGGACTCCAGGAAACGAGCACCCTGTTCGAGGTATTAGGGTCTAAAAATAACCGGCTTTCAATCTCTTTATACCGAGTTGACGTCACCTAAAACAACCTTACCTAAATTTATTGATTAAATGTTTCGAAGCGCATTGTAGACGAGGCGACATCTGACGTTAGTTGGCTGTTTCATACGCTTAGTTTTATCAGTGGTCTATGACTACTTTTTTCCGGTTGGCATATTTTCTGAAATAGAAATTGTTTATTTTTTCAAAATGCTAACAATTACGGGAAATCGCTCTAACCCTTTTTGGTCATTAATTCATATGAGGAAATGGAGGCTTAAAAATAGCTCTTCATAGAACCGGCAATATACGGATCGAAGGTCCCTCATGTGCTGACTTGCAGCAAATTCGTATGTCTATATACACTCGTAGTGAAAGAGTTCATTTCTTTTTATATATTTTGCTCTCTCTACAAAGGCAGCAATCGAGCAGTAATCAATTATGAAGTTGACATTAAATGGCATTTCTGCCTCGAAGGTCGTTCTGTCTCGCTTGCATCGCCGATTTAACCTTATATTTTCTAAAATTTTGAAGATTTGTTATGGCAATACTAGTAAGAAATACGAGGAACGTGTTATTTGCCCTACAATTGCCGTAATTATTAAGCGGCTTGTGAAATTATTTTTCGACTGATAGGCTTATTTCTGACAGACATGCGATATTCTCGTTGCTTTAAATTTAGTTGTGCCAGTTGTGCTTCGGAGTATGTGGGGTCAACTCAACGAGCACCGCACGTGACAATTGCTGAGTGGTGTGGGCTCGATGATGGTTCTGAATGCGTTCTTCGTTTTTATTCTTGCTTTTTAGGGTGATAGAGCGTACGAAGGAGCTTATGACGAAGTCCAAACGTTGATCAGTTTCAAGTTTGCGACTCATGTTTAACTAGTTTCAGTACAGAATTCATTGGTTGTATCCCCTTTCATTGACCACAATTTTTTTCTAATGATAAATAAAATGAATGCATCATTTAGAACAGTGATTACACTATTTTTTTGTAATGCATTTCTCGATGTGTGTTATTAGCTCCTATTATACATACTTGATGTATAATTTATGTGTTTGACTCTACTATTTTCCCCTCAGGAGAACGCTATTATTGTATTTAAGGAAGTTACGGCTCCCAGAGAGAAGATGAGAGGTCCCGAGCTAAAGGTTGAGTAGGCAATTTTTTGTTGAAATAGAATAGGTTTTTCTTTTGTTGCCGACCGTCATTTTTAGTTCTCTGCTGTATTTATTTAGTAAAAGTTACTTGTTTTTCAACTTTTGCCCAGCTTCAAAAACTTCTTTTCTGACTTGCGGTTTCTACACGCTCGGGAACCTGTGTGAGACATCTTGTACATAAATTCCGCGTTCCCAGAACTCCATACTAAATGGTACCTTCATCCTTCATACTTTTGGAAAACCCTTGTTGAAGTTTGGCAGGCTTTAATTTACTTAAAATTTAATGTAATCTAATTAGACCTGCTGTTTGATGTACGAAGTGTAGGGACACTTCTTGTGCATAAATTTCCCATTTTCAATTTCACACTAAATGGTTTCTTTCTTCCGTTCTCATGAGATCGCCTTTTGTGGCAGCGGAGTCTTAACCAGTATAATAATATTGATTTTCCGTAACTTAGCCGTGGTTCGTCCGATCACAGTATTTATTTTAGAAATGGCCTTTCCTAACAACTTCGTTACAAAGAAGTTTTCTTGTGCAAACATTTTCCATATCGCAATTGAGAACGTTTTTTCAGACGTGTGGGCTTCATTGTTGCTTACCAGTACTGTAAATCTCTTGGTTAGAAACAGCTTTCCTGTTTTTTTTTTGCCCTCCGAGTTGTGGGGTGTCTATTGAAATCCTTTTAGTTTACTGTATGCCTTCTTTGAAGTTATTTGCAAGAATTTTCTCTGTTCATGCGGGCTAAAGTTTCAGAATGTAGAATACAGTGGGTGTGAAAGTATTTTCACTATTTCTGAAGCGCACCCTCGTTTTTATCATGATACGTGTTTTGAATGTGTTATAGTTCAGTTTTTGTACTCCTATTACTACATACTTATTATATTGTTAGTTTCTTTTCTTGGTACTTCTCTCGATTTCGAATGCTCACCATCAGTTGTATGGGAATTAATTTTCTAATTCTTTCTTGGATTTAACAGCATCTCATTGGGGGTGATCTGAGCAAACGTTTTGTTGCATCCCTTTCTCGTCATTTTGCTGTGTTCGAGTATCATAAACACGTCAGTTTGGACGAACCAGTTGTCTTCTGTTAGTAGAAAAACTAGCCTCGTGACATCTACAAACATTTCGTCGCTGTGTCGATATATCGACTTTATATCTTTTAAGACAGTAGACGTAGAAGCTGAATAACGTCGAACTTAAATCCTAGCGAGTGAAATTTAAACCTCCGATGTCCATGCTGATTGTAGTCTCTAAATATAACGGACATACGTTCAAGAACTCATCTTTACATGGTTCTTTCATTAATGACGCTCATGCAGAGCTTGAAGAACAAAAACAGAAATACAGCAAACTCAAAAACATAGTAAAACGTCGTCGTAAATTGAATACGGATTGATATTTTCTGCGAGTGGCGTGTGTGTAGCACGAGCCGGCAAGGCGCATATTCACGCCACGTCTTGGTAGCACACCTACTCTCGGCCAGGATTTAGTGACCTCAGAATAACTCGAGCAGACAACTTATTTACGAGCATCTGAAGGTAATTAGCTTACTGTGTGCGATAGAAAATCTCCCATCCCTTCTTCTTGAGTTCGTTTTCTCTTGTGGGTGAAACGCGTGAAGCAAAGCAAATGCGTCGAGCTTTGTCTTCTTTTACGAGTTTCTTAAGCCAAGACTTATTTTTTTTCATTTGTATCTTCAAGTTTCCTGATTTATGTTATTTTAGCTTCATTGCTTTCTTTTCGCGCAGTCTTCTGCTCGATAGTTGTCACATTGTTTCGAGTGAAACGTTGCTTATTTTGGTGAACATTTCAGTTTCTTCGTCTTCTATATGGATTGTTTTGCGATTTTAAACATTCTAAGTTTCGAAGCAAAGATACGAAAACCTCTTCATAAGAATATTAATAATTCAAACGTTTTTTTTTCGAAAGAAACATATTATTTCGACATCTTCCATGACAAAATAAGGCCATTTGCTTCGAATTTTGATTTTTTAATGGGACAGAATATTAGTATACAGTAGTTGCACATACTGATCTTCGAGGTGCTTCATGCGTAATTTGACGAAATCTAAAGAAATCTGAGAACCGCTTAATCGTCATTTCGTTTTTAAACTCAGACAACGCTTGGGAAGCACTTATCACAAAATTGTGATTCCGAATGTTTAGAGTTGGTGTGTTGAGAACCTTATTTTTCTAATTTCTTTTAAAATTTGTGTTTTAATGTTTTCTGAAATTCGCATTTTAACATTTCATAAAATCTGTTTTTTAATTTCTCCTAAGAATTGCTTTTTAATTTCTTCTGAGAATTATTTTATTTCTCTGAAAATTTGCACCAATACTTGAGCGGTTCCGCCCCTCAGGGGGATACAAGTATTGTATCTATGGGAATTGGCGCTCCCAGGGGGACTATGTGAGGGCCTGAGCTAAAGGTTAGGTAGGCTTCCTTTTTGTTGAAATAGAATAGGATTTTTTTTTACAGACCATCTTTTTTCGGTTCACTGCTGTCCTGTTTTTCAGCACCTACTACTTTCTTCTTCAACTTTTTCTTGTTTCATGAAATTCTTTCTTAGCTTCCTGTTTCTGTGCACCTTGTGCATAGATTCCGCGTTCCCTCAACTCCATACTAAATGGTGCCTCCCTCCTTCCTCTCTTAGAACATCTTTGTCGTGCAGTTAAGGGAGGCTAAAACTTTCTTATATAATAATAATAATAATAATAATAATAATAATAATAATAATGATAATAATAATAATAAGTGAGCGGTTCCGGGAAGTCTCTGTCCGCCGCGAAGGATATGCGTCCACGGGCCCGAGTAAGTAGCCGCAGAGCTTGAGATCAGTGGCAACATTTTCTTCAGTGCACGGTGGCTGTGGTTTTGTGGCTGTGCTGTCGTCCTGGGAGTAGTGTCTTTTTTTATGGTGTGCTGTAATGTGAACTTGGTACAGTGTTTTTAATAGTGTGCTATAATGTTAAATTCTTACGGTGTTTTTTTTTAAATTGTTTATTTCATGACTTGTACGTCGTGGAATTTCTACCGTGTTTTTTTAAATTATTTTTTCATGACTTGTATGTCGGGGAATTTCTACCGTGTTTTTTTATATTATTTTTTCATGACTTGTATGTACGTCAAGGCATACACCTAGTTTTTTGTGAAATTTTTTTTATTTACTGCTAGCTGAAGAACGTTATTCTTGGATTGTTGCTTCACTTTTTTCAAAGGACCCGTTAAACAAGAGTTTTTCCCGAAACATCGTTCTTTTTTAACGTTTACGTCCCATTTTAGGCCACAAGTTGCCTAGATTCTTGGCAATTCGTGGTGATAATTTCATTCATTGATTTATTTTTTCTCACACTTGAAATGCCAACTCTTTCAATACAAATGAAGACGAGTATTTGCCGATGTCCACGTTTGCAGCTGGCCCAATGGAGCCCAAGCGCATTATACGTAAGCGAAAAGCGATAAAAGGATATGCTAAAAACACAACATTTTCCGATGTAAAAGTGCTCATGAAAACGTAGTATTGTTTCTTCCGTTTTTTCATATTATTCATGTAATTCATTTCCCAATTCATATCAAGGATTCAGCTTGTACAACATTGAATTACCCTCTTGTTTTTTTGAGCAATCTTTAACTATTTACATGCTGAAGTTACCTTCGTTGTCTCCAGTACTAGCATTGAATTTCTCGCAGCTTTTGCAAGCGGTTGGAGCGGTACTTGGTCGTGGCAAACGAACGGCGAGTTTTGTTTCGAGGACGGTTCATTACTGTTTGCGTCTCCGAGAGACTGGATATCTTGAAGTATGGGATGACTTCCTTTGTTTATTTTAATTGAACTGAGGGATCGTCCGCTGTTCCTGCAAATGTGATACGAGGCTCCCCGTCTCCTTTTTCCCTCAGGGATTTGGATCTTGCTGCGACGAGTTACGGCTTGATTCCACGGTGACCTTTCTTTGTTTAGAATTTACATTTTGCTGAATTTATGTTGCTGATAAAAGTCATCGTGCATCTTTTTGGTTTTTGTTTTATTTCATCTGTTGGGAAATCCTCGTCCTTATTTAATTAGCATGTTTTTTTTGTAAGTCGTGGTTTTCTTGAACTCCAGATGTTCATTGTGTGAAGTGTTCTACATGTCAGTTTTTCAAGAAACGTGGGTTTTCTCCATCGCTTTATAAATTTTTATCGTCATTTTACTATTTTTAAGATAATTTTAGAGAGATTTTTTGATAGGAGTCGAGCAATGTTTTGTCGAGCTGTTTTTTTTCTCGAACATTTTCTATCCTCAGGATCATAGCGCTTCAGACGGTAAACCATTATGTACTTTTATTCAGTTTCAATTATGGTGTGCTTCAATTGGGTGTGCTGGAAAATGCTTATTTTCATTCCGTCAGGATCTTTCAGGGATAACATGCGTTATCCATCTGTATTAAATGTGTATCGCGTGCGATCGTTTCACAAGGCAATTCCGTGTTTCCTTTGTGTGAAGTGCCACCTACTTCTTTCTGTTTAAAGTAAACTTATTTATTGTACTATCTAATAAAATGTATATTTGGCTATAAGTAAGGGTACTTTTAGCACATCTGTAGTGAATACCTATATATCGATACTAATGATCAATACTATGCTAAATATCAATCGATCTATACTAACACTCTTTTGTGTTTCCCTTGTGATTTAAGAAACAATATGCGTACACAATATATTAAATACAAAAAACATATAATACAAAGTATGTAGATAATATTGTATAATGTATAAAATATACGTATTTGGTTTCAAATAACGATACTTGCATTATATACACACGTAAATGTGTACTAAACGACCTGTATCTAGACCATGTGTACAAACTTGCATCTCCCTTTCTGTGGCCGTGCACTGTAGCTCACACTATCCTTTGTCTCAAATGGACAAACATTCATTAGAATGGCATGTTTGTTTTTGTAGAACACGGCTATTGTTCACTAATTAACGTGGAGTTTATTTTGATATGGAAATGTATTGTTCATTATTGGGGAAAATATGCTGTTGTTGTTTACCTATTGTTGCATGACTTTTTTTGGGTTCTTTTCATGTACGTGCCACGAATCTTCCGAAGTTTTCGGTAAGTTTCTTCCAGAAGTCATGTGGGTACGTGGTATGCATGTAGGTACGTGTGAAAGTACCTTCCTATACTCGAATGTATGTTAGTACGTGTGAAAATACCTTCATACATATGAAGGTATGAAGGCACGTGTGAAAGTACCTTCATACACACGAAGGTATGTAGGCACGTGTGAAAATACCTTCATACACACGAAGGTATGTAGGCACGTGAGAAAAGTTTCGAGCTTCAATTTTACTGATGCGAATAAGGCAGCAATCATATTTGTGACTCTTGCCTTCTGCTGCCCTGCATACCACAGAGGTCGACTATTGATGCAAGTTAGACTGATGAGGCTCCTCACGCCCGGCCCTCACCATGGGAAGCTTTCAGGTGCCATCAAGCTTGTGCCATCAAGCTTGTGCCATCAAGCTTGTGCCATCAAGCTTGTGCCATCAAGCTTGTGCCATCAAGCTTGTGCCATCAAGCTTGTGCTATCAAGCTTGTGCCATCAAACTTGTGCCGTCAAGCGGATTAGTTGTGCTGTGTGTTACGCCATCAAGCTTGTACCATCAAGCGAGTTGGCTGTGCTCTGTGTTGCCATGTCTGCCTTGCTCCATAAATTGCAACTGTTACCGGATGAAAATATTTGTTGCATCCTGCATCACCCTTCCATCGAAGACAATTGTTGTTGGTAATATTTCAATGATTTTCAATATTCTAATATTATGATTATAGTTTGCCTTTGAAGTGTTAAATTTAACTTCAGGTCATAAACAATATCAAATAATTGTTTGAATCTGTATTAGTAATATATACTTTTCTATTTGATTTACTCTGAACTTAAATATCTATAGCATCGCCACTTTCCCGTTTTTTGAGCAGAAATGTAACCGATCATTCACAACATCGTTTTCGCGTATCACTTTACCGATATGATGGTGAGATGCTTGAAAATTTCAGTGTTGGCATCCACAAGTGAAACACAGAATCACTTTTGAGGTCCCGAGCTGAGAGTTAAGTAGGTCTTCCAAATGTTGAAATAAAAAAATGTTTTTCTTATATTAAGGCCTACCTTTTTCGGTTCACTGCTGTCTTGTTTTTGAGCACCTTCTACTTGCTTCTTCAAATTTTTCTTGTTTCATGAACTTCTTTCTCAACTTTCTGTTTCTGTGAACCTTGTGTATAAATTCCGCGGTGCCGACCTCCTAAAAGGTGCCGTCCTCCTTCCTCTCTTTGGAACATTTTTGTTGCGGTTAGGGAGGCTAAAACCAACATTTAATCAAATATGGCACGTATACAAGTGAAACGCATAATTTACTCCTCCATTAGTCGATACTAAAAGAAATCTTCCTTTGCTTGCTGCAGCTCCTTATTACGTGGCCTTTCTAGGAATGCGGAGCGTAAAAACACATCTCGCTCGCGCCGAAATATGCACGCAAAAACATGTCGAACACCAGGGAGTCATTAGACGATAGAGCTGCTACGTCCTCCTCATATTGTACGAGCCCAATAATTTTTTTGTAGCTTAACAGCAATTGGGCATGAAAGTTGCCTACTTTTTGTGGATGAGAGAGTTGGTATTTATCAATAGGCCATCATTTGTGCGGTGGGTTGTCCGTCGCCGCTTGAGTTTTAGTTTTAACTCTTCTTTGATGTTGGATGATCTGTACCCTGGTGTGAGGCCCACGTGATGACGTGTACAGCTGCATTCATCAGCCTTTCTCTATTGGAATTTTTTCTATTTTATCGTAGTTCGTAGCCTAAAAAGAACGTTTTTGGTGTGCGTTCAGTGCTCCTGTTTTCGAGTGTCGCTAACATTTAGTTCTCGTGATTTGTTGTTCGCAGCTGATCGTTTTAGGAGCTCAGGGAACCGATTCATTGTACGAAATTTAATAGTAAAACTCTTATGGATTTGCTTGAAAGAAAATAAAGTTTATTCGAGACGCAAGGCCTAATCCGTCACTATAGCCTAATTTTTTTCGGTACGTTAAAAAATTAATTTTTGTTATTTTTGTTTGAAACATTGTATTTGTTTATGTCATTGGTTTTATTTGCTTTAGTTGACCATTTGTGTGTGTTTGAATAGAGGACGTGGGATTGATAGCTCCACGACTTCCATCTGTGTACATATTTAATTGAAAGAACGTTTGAACATTTTAGTTCTTAAAATGTTAATGAGGCTAAGTATGTTAACATGTAAATAAGGCTACTTCAAGATTTGAGAAATAAGAGAAAAGCAAGGCTCTTAATTCCCTTACCATAAAATACAGGTGAAAATCCTGGTGGTTAATATCCATATCTAACTGAAAGCTTAACGAAATAAAAGGACATCTTCGTTTATTTTATTGATAGACAGCTTTCGCGAATTTATTACTGACTTCTTACTAAATACTGTCCGATGCAGCAAACCTGCTCAGGCTTATGATTGGATGTGGAAATTAAGGGGTGGGAAAACTATAGTTGAAACTTCTTAAAAATTCATATCATTGTTTTAAAATAACCCGTAATCCCTTTCGCACATGGAGGGAAGGTTCGCGTTCTCCATAATTTTCCTCGTGTCTAAACTATAAAATATTAATGGCTTCTAGCACTCGAACAAGAAAGAGCTGGTCAAGTAAAAGCTATCTTTGGTCGCCAGGCCCGCAGCGAGGCCTTGCCTCGCGCGGCCGTGGAAGTGTAGATCAATTATTCATCTATTCGTCCGACTGGCTCTCTAATCTAATATATTACTCCTGCATTTTTAAAACTCCCAACGAATGAGGAGAGATATCTTTTCGGGAAAAATTGCTATTTAATGTTCACTGTACTGTTCTTTTCAATGATTCGTGTGATTTTAATATAACTTAGGGGCATTCCAGAGCAAAATATGTAGTTTTTTTATGTGACCGCACGTTTTCGAACTTTATAAAGACTCTGTACAGTGTCACATAATGCAATGAAAAGCGGAACTTAAAGCCCATCTTTACATGGAGACAGCGTATACTTTCACTTCTGTTGCGAGTGTGCAAATCAACTTCATCACCACTTTTTTCCCAAATCTACGCCGAATAACGTTGAAGTTCACCGATGATAAATTTTTGTTGAGTTAGAGTTACGACCATAAAATGAGCGTTGTGGCTGTCAGCAAGAATGATTCGAAATGACTGCTCGTATATGGAATGCATGAGTTTGGCCAAGAGACGGCGTGTTCATTAATGCCCTGACCTCTCCGCAGCTGCACTGTACGGACACAAGACTCGCGTGACCCAAAGTGCGCTGAGACCGCGCTGCTCATCGGATAAAATTCGCTCGCAGCATGCGAATGTCGGCGCTATGAACGCGTGTGAACTTTTAAGCAAATGAATCACCTTGCGTCAAATCCTGAAATGGATGTTACGCTGGATTATTTCTTCTGGGGCATGTAATTCGCAATTTTCACCGTGATCTAAGAATTTTCGATTCGGCGATTGTTTTTCACCGTATATGTGTTTTAATTGCTGTAAAATCTGGTTTATTTTCCGTGAGGATTGCTCGGGGGGAAAGTACTATAAATACCTTTATAGCAATCGCCAAATTTCTCACTCTTTCTGTAACATCCCATGAGTCTGAAAAAAATCATAACACTGCATTTATGTTGGTTTTCATGAGACATCTGTGAGGCAGAGGTAAGCATTTCATGGTGTCTTGCGTGCGTCATATCATAGCTTTTCTACTAAGCTGCTTAACTGAGTTCTTTCTTTGTTGCAAGAGGAGAAAGTATCGAGCGTGGCAGACGTTACCACTTTTTTACTCCAGTTTGTGTTCCATTAAATGGAGATCTGGATCCAAGTGCTGACAAGAGCTCCTACTTACGGGCTGAGCGTTAATGCAGCTTCCTTGATGAGCTTTATTTGTACACATAACGAACCTTTTCAGGCGTTAGCTACTCTTTTGTTTGGACGATCGTTCAGTGGTCCTTTCTTCCCCCTGACAGCCCAAAAATTATGGCTGAATTGAGAAATAAATTCACAGAGATAAGCTGGTAATGGGAGTCAGTGTGCACGCTGACCGAATCTCAGATCAGCGAGATATGAAGCAAATGAATGCATTTCTCTGAAGACAACAAGCGGATGTCGTGGCTCGACGAGAGTTGTGTCCGAATCTTGCCTGGCGTTTTTCATTTGCATGAGCTGAAAAAAGCACTCTATATTTTAGGATTAAAATCTCGCTGAAAAGGAATGGAGTGGCGTTTTTTAAGATTCTCCGATCTGCTCATAAAGTACAATAGAAACTACGAGTGCTGCCTGTGTAGCTATCTACGTTTAAATTTTCGCTGTCCTTCCTTATCTAACACTCGGCTCATTTTTAGTTCAATTGTTCAAAGCAACTATATTCCTGCATGCATGTAGACCAATAGTACCAACGCGTTGGAAAAGACACGTTGCACATGTACTCAATTCTGAGTTGTGCAATTCGGATGTCGAGGTGTATAAACTAACTGTTTTTCTTTGAAAATGAACTGAAAGTTTGAGGAGCGCATTCGACACACAAAATTAAAAGTTCCTTTTACTTTTTCCGTTACAATAACCTCAAGCGACTGGCTACGAGTGGTTGAGATTCATGCTGAACTCTCTTTACTGTCGCCCATTATATGTTTGAACAACTCGTCGTGCGTCATTTGAAAGAAGCTTATGGTGTCTATAATTACGGGTTTACTCATAGGAGTCACTCGATGACAGCCTGGTTTTACTTCGCTATTCTAATGTTATACTATAACTCTGCGCTGCTCCAACAGAATAGAGTTTGATGTTATTAAACAGGATTACTTAGAATTTGATAGGATTTGATGTTGTTAGATAGGATTTGTTAGGATTTGATATGATTCGATATCATTCTTGATCAAATCCCTTCTAATTATATTGCTGTTAAACGAATTTTACCTGTATTCACTTCCTATTCTTGACCCTGAACACCAAGGGATGTGCTTTATACATTGTTATACATTTTTTGAATGAATTTTCTTGGTTCTTTTTTTGACTGGTTAATAAACTTGTGCGCATGATCTAACGGTAAACATGTGATTATTTCTAGCCGAATTGAACTGAAGGTTCATAAAGCTTCCGTTAATTGGCTTGTCCTGGAGGGAAACTCACAAACTACTTTCTTGAAGGTGCGTGACCTTTTTAAATTCGTTTGAAAATTGTCCATTTCTTGCGCCTGTGGGAGAAGCTCGTTGTTTCTCTCCGCGCTTTATTTAATAAACGTCAAGACATGGAAATTTGTGTTTGCCGGACGCCAACTTGGAGTTTTCGCTCAAAAGAAAATGGCAACTGTCGAGTTTTGCTTGGAGTTCTTCTGCATGCGAGATGCACATCATCCCGACCGCAGCTCGGTCCACAGCCGCCTCTCTGAATTGAGTGGTTCTGCGTGCCCTGTTGAATTTATTTGGTAACTTTTAGGCGTCAAACTTTGGAACCTGTCCCTCCGTAGCTATATTTTACTTTTAGCATTTTGACGACGCTCAAGTTAGTCTCGACGTTTGCAGACGCTGTCTGTTCTTCGCAGCGGTGGTCACTTGGGTGTCTTGCCGGACCTGGTCGTCGATAGCCTCCTGCATCTTGGATGCACGTGTCTTATTCCAAGCGTTGGATGTCTTGTGAGACACTGCTTCTGTGAGCTTTGTATCGCCTTCACATTCTTAGCAACAAAAGCTTTTAAATTCCTACTGAACACGTGCAGTTTGTTGGCTGATTTACGTAAATATTGCATGTGTACGTCATGTCAAACGCATATCAAAAGGTGTAAGGAATAACATGCTATTTGGTTGTGAAGTTTTAGTACCTTCTAAATAAGTGACCTTGGTGAAAAAAGAAAACGGGATTTTGATGTTCGCTGTGAGAGTATGTCACTTCTCATCCTGGACTTCACTTTGCAGGCTCTCTTACTGGAATAATTCAATTTGATCGTCATGCAGCTTCCATGAAATTTAGATGTAACTTAGCCGATGCTGGTCACCTGAAGTTGTTCGATCACAGCTGCGTCCGTTTTCCAGCAGCTGCTTAATTATTGCTCAGGCCATGCAGGGTTCCTAGATTGCCTTCTTTTCAGATCAAAATTGTCCAATTTTGCTTTTGTTTGAGTGGAATTTGACCATAAGGGGCACGAAGATTTCGTTACCATGCTGGGTTGCCAAATGCTCAGTGCACTTCATGGCGGAATTTCATTGTTCATATGCGAAGCAAAGTTTGAGGATATCATCAGAAGCAGCCAACTTGAAAACCATGGATCACCTCAACCCCATATATTGAAAAAAGTTTTGAAAGTGGAACTAAGAGTTCTTTCTTCCATAGTGCGGCACAAAAAATCATTTACCTTGAAAATCTGGCGCGTGTGTTATCAAGGAAACTCGTTTTGTGCTTTGAACTCATTTATACACTGAGAAAATAGTCCCTCCTTTTAGGGTGGCTGGCGTGTCATCGAGAAAATGTTCGTTGATAATTTACACCATTTTACTATAATTATTCTAATGTTATGGCATACTAATGGAACACTTAATTTAAAACAAACCCCTCAGAGGGATACAACTGTTGTATCTATGGGAATTAGCGCTCCCAGGGGGACTATGTGAGGGCCTGAGCTACAGGTTATGTAGGCTTCTTTTTGTTGTTGAAATGAATAGGTCTTTGTTTTTTTACGGACCATCTTTTTTTGGTTCACTGCAGTCCAGTTTTTCAGCACCTACAACTTTCTTCTTCAACTTTTTCTTGTTTCATGAACTTCTTTCCTAGCTTACTGTTTCAATTTCCCTCAACTCCATACTATATGGTGCCTTCGTCCTTCCTTTCTTGGAGCATCTTTGTCGTGGTTAAAGGATGCTAAATTTCCTTATAAAAAAAATTAAAACAGAAACCATTTTTGCGTTAGATGACCTGTTAGGCAATAACAGCTCCAACATCTAAATTCGGACTTCGAATGCCAGTCTTCTAAGCTCTTAAAAATAGGTTAAAGCTATAACATCGATTAATATTTCCGAATAATTACGTTTCATGTCAAGACTTAGCAATCCCAGTTTCCATAAACTGAGAGAATTCGACATGTCTCATCGGTAGAATTATCGAAAATAGTCTATCTGAGTATAGTCCCATTTCCATAAACTGAGGGAACTCAACTATGTCTCTTGGCTAGAATCATCGAAAATAGTCCCTTCTGAATGAATATTGCATGAAATGGAGATCACTGAGTTATGCTGAAGCGAGTTTGCTGCAAAAGCGCCGCTTCTGTTGTTTCTTACCTGGAGACATTTTTGCGTTCTTCTCCTGGGTTTCAATGCACCAAAGCTGGGCGGATTTGGCTCGAGGATCCCCTCGGTCACCGAGGAGGTCTTTGCAGGCGCTCATTCCTATGCATGCAGATGATCGCAGGCGGCGCGTCGCCGTTCTTCCGCCAGCTGCCGCCGCCGCCATGATTCTCATCGAAGCATAAATTTGTCGAAGCCAGCGCATCTGTGATCTAACTTTCATCGATTGTGAATCCCGAGTTGGGCGGGTATTGTTTTTCTTTTATTCTCGCCATAATTTTGTTCTGACGTTCTAAAATAGCTTCGTGGTCGTTAAGTTTTTTCTTGCGAGTGATATAGATGTTTTTTTACACTTTACGGTCCAGTGTTCATTTGATGTTGTTATATTTGTTCTTGAAATGAGCTTCGTGGTAATTTTTTTAGGCGTGTTTTAGAAGTTTATTTATATCTAATGATCCAGGGCTCAGTAGGTGACGGTGTCTTCCCTCTTGAAAACAACTTTGTGGTCATTTTTAATGCGCGTTTCCGGCATTTTTTACATTTGACGGTCCAGCGCTCATTTGATGACGCGATCTCTTCATTACCCAGAGACGAGGACTTGTGGTCAACGCACTGCCACATTTCTGAGAAACATTACGGGCATTTTTTCTATATCTGAAGCTCGCATTTTTAATATTTCTTTGCAAGTGTGATAAAGGTGGTCACTGCAAGACGTGACCTCGTGCTGTTCCGAGCCGTGTCCGGCCTCGCTCACCTGAGGGAGTCTTTTGAATTCCGAGCTTTGACATACCAGCGTCTCTTCCTCGCAGATCATCCCTGATCGTTTCATGTTTTTTTTATTTTCCGCACATTGAAGCCTTTTTTACCTGAGACCCTTGAGCAAAACTCTTGTTGACGACTCACGAGCGACGTCTGCTTGTGACGTCTTTTGTAGTCGCCCTTTGCATGCGCTGCTTCCGGTCCTGGCAGACCCAGAATTCCAAGTTGTTTTTTCTGGCGTTTCGAGCAACTCGCATTCAGAATATTCCTCGTGTGCGTCAAACGCACTTTTCTTGTTCTTATTTTGTTCGATGCCGTGCCGAGCGTAACGGTGTCACTCGTATTTAAGTTTTCTTTTGTTTTAAGTTGTGTAAATTTTTTCTAATGTTCATCCTTATTTTCCCCTCAGGGGGATACAACTATTGTATCTATGGGAATTAGCGCTCCCAGGGGAAAAATGTGAGGGCCCGAGCTGAGTTAGGTAGGCCTTCTTTTTGTTGAAATAAAATGTTTTTTGTTATGTTAAGGACCACCTTTTTTCGGTTCACTACTGTCCTGTTTTTCAGCACCTCTGACTTTCTTCTTCAACTTTTATCTTATTTCATAAACTTCTTTCCCCTCTTACTGTTTCTATGCCCTTTCTGCATAGATTCCTCATTTTCTTATCTCCATACTAAATGGTGCCTTCCTCCTTCCTCTCTTCGATACGCTCTATTTTTGTAGCGGTTAGGGAGGCTTAAACTAACTTATAATCTAATCTAATCATCCTTATTTTTCCTAATGTTTTTCCTAGTATTCAATCATAGTGAGGTCAAAAATATTTCTTTGGGCACGTCACACGTTGAATTTTTAATTCAAAGTCATTTGTGCGTTATTTGCTCTGCGAAAGATATATTTGTTCATTTCATTTGCTCATTTCATATGTTCAATTCCTCTGGAAATTCATATGTTCATTTCATATGTTCATTATCTTTGAAAATTCAATTATACAAGTGTTTTTCTGCCATCCGCGTCGCAACGGTTGCGTTCATTTTCCTGCGAACGTTTCGGTTTTTAGAAAACCGGCATTAAAAGCTTGGAATGCCTGTCTCATTGCTGCGCCGCCTCCTCGGGTGCAGCAAGCGACCCGCCAAAAAAAGACGTCGGGAAGGAGCTGCGGAAAAATGTATTTTCTCTAATTCTGCAATTTTTGTTTAGGTTTCCGTGTTTTTTCCTTGAAATTTCAGCACGAGAGTCTTTAATTTCAGCCAAACTTAATGGAAGTATTTTTTATTGCTTGCAACAAAAATATTTCATGCGAGATTAAATGGTAACATTGTATCGGTGACGAAAGTACATACTTATATATGACAATCGATTTCTTACTACGTTTTTCGTATTTCATAAAACTCTGAGAGGTAACATTCTGAAATCTAACTTCATTTCCTTCGATTTTACACTATTTGATAACTATGTTTAGATGGTGGCCTTTTTCGAGATTTTTGTTGTTAGAACCTGTATTATCTAGAGCACCTCATCTAGAGCGTTTGATATAGAGCCCTTCATCTAGTCTGCTCCGCTGAAAGCTCTACGAAGGCAGCAAATGGTTAATTTTATTCGTGTGTGCAATAAGTAACTTGTGGCGCCTCTCTCTCATTTGATACGCCGTGCAATTTTTGCAGCGTATATCCTTTATAATGAACTACTCTATAGTCTACAACTTGCGCATCTGATCTCAAATTTGTGATTACCGCCCGAGAAAATGGTTTTTATCTCATCTGAAGTCGAGCGTAAGTTCGACTTCAGCGCACGAGCATCAATCTTATTTATTAGTACCCGTACACAAGTAGTTCTTAGTTGGTCTCTAACTTGCTGATAAAGAAGGTTGAGAGAGACTCGTGTTGTGCAATCTCCATCGCATTTTCTGTGTGCTGTAATCCGCGAATTAGCGCCGGCATCGCGTACCGATCGCTCTCTCCTCACGCAGGCGCTCGAGGAAATGCGTTCTTTGCCTCTCTGGTCATGACTGGTGGAGTTGTGGGCCTTAGATTCTAGCTTCCTCTCCACCAAGAGTTCTCTAATCGACTTTCGAATACTTCATCAACAAGAATATTGCTTCACTGGGGTTATATGTGTGTATGTGTAAGTCAAATCCTCCATCAACTTCAAAATATTTCACCAGCAGGAGTATCGCTTTACTGAGGTGATATGTCACTGTGTAAGTCATTTCTTTGATCGATTTTTGAATACTTCACCAGCAAGAGTATTGCTTCACTAGGTTGATGTATTCCTATGTAAGCCAAATCTTATAAATTCGTGTTTTCAGTATTGCTATGGTACTAATCGCGATTGTATTTTCAGTATTGTTATGGTACTTACCGCGATTGTATTTTCAGTATTGTTATGGTACTAACCGCGATTGTATTTTCAGTATTGTTATGGTACTAACCGCGATTGTATTTTCAGTATTGTTATGGTACTAACTGCGATTGTATTTTCAGTATTGTTATGGTACTAACAGCGATTGTCGAAAATGAGTCTAACATTCACGTATTCGATTGGCCTATTTTATGAGCATCAAAAATGTGTCGAATGTGGTTCATGTTCAAAGTCATCTACTAGTCAAAATGAATGAATGTTTGTACCTCTGTTTTTTTACGTTAGTTTTATTTTTGTTATAGTTCGGAGTGCGATGTATGTAGGTAAGGCAACTTTGATCAGCAAGTTTAATTCTTTGAAGTCTCCCGCAGATGTTGGGATTATTTCAAGTGTCAGTGCCCAAACCATCAGATTAGTCATTCGATCTGTTTTCATTCAGTGCGCAATCCCTCAGCGGAGTACACCCGACGAAATAATAGTCTTTCTCCGCATGCTCTTGTGGCCGTGCAAACCTACTCCTTGCGACTGGCCGTGCAAACCTACTCCTCTGCCTGCCCCTTGCGGTTGTGCAAGCTGATTATCATTATTCCTCTGCGTTTCTTTCGCTTCTTCCTATCCTGGGTCGGTGGGAGGAGGATAACATAAGTGGTTTTCTCAAATACCCGTTACAGGAGATACCTGATCTATTTATTCCCCCCCGCAGTCGAAAGAAGACTTGTCAACTTTTTGATGCTGAAATACTTTGTTCTTTAATTAACCCATCTTCTGGTGTAGACGCAGATGTGGGTTGTGCTGTTTTTTGGGACTGGAAAGCTCATGCGCTTTTCAGGGGTGTTCTGAAGATATACTGGGATTTTTTGTCTTTGTACCTCGGCGCTTCATTGTCTAGAGTCCATTTCTCTTCCTTGTGGCCGAGTGGGAAAGACAGCGGTGCAGCGACTGAGTGATAGACTTCATGAGGGCAAGATTTGAGTTTCTCGTGTTAGTTTAATACGTTGACTACGTTTGCACGGTTGTTACGGTTGGCTTAGTTAGGTTAAATGTAGCAGAAATAAAAAATCGTCTTTCTGCACGATTACAGCTTCATTCTTTCTAAGTTTTAAGAAACGTGAAAAATATGTTAACTCGTTAATATTTTAACTTGTACATAATAGTCTATTTTCAATAAAGGTAGTGGAATAATTGAAATGCTGTGAATTTATATCGATGCGTAAATAAGCAATTTACCTAATGGTACACATATGAGGCAAGACGTACTTAGTCAACGTGTTAGCGATTTTGCCTGAAGAAACATCGACTAGCACGCTCTAGTCCCGCTTGTATGACTACGGAATGAATTGCTTAGAAGTGCCTCTGTTGCGGTGAGGAAGGCATACACCAGCTTATGTAATCTAAATCTTTCACAGACTGGGAATGTATTGTATGTATGGAAACTAACACTCTTCGGGTTAGGTATGCATTCATTCCGCTGAAATAGAGCAGGTATTGTTTTGTTAGGGACCATCTTTTTGGCTTCATAGCTGTTCATTTTTTTCAGCGCATGGTATATTCTTCAACTTTCATTTAGTATCATAAATTTCTTTCAATTAATCGTGTCATTTATGTGGATAGGATTTTGGGAAACACTTCATCCATTGGTTGTGCCTTGTGCATAGATGGCACATTTCTTCTTCCTTTCTCGGAAACACGTTCGTGGTTGTTTCGGAGTTAACTTAACTTTCAATCTATAATTTTCATAGCCTTCGATTCACGTTGAAAAAGTCAACAAGGAGACCCAGGAACACACCGACGGATCTGATCAATAATGCAATAATATGCTCACAGTTTTGACATTTCAAGAGCTGAACTTTTTGGGCGGTAACGTTTTTTTTCTTAATGTATCGGTCTGGGCGAGGTATCGGATCTCTCTTCAGCAGAAGATTTTTCAAGCAATGCAGCTCTCGTTGTGACCTGATCATTTGGAGCCGATACATGGCTCCATTTGAATGATCACAGTCAGCATACATCCACCTATAGTCAAATATATTTTTGAAGCCTAATAAAATACTTGAACTTCATTTTTAATATAACTTTTGTATCTATGTAAATCAGCGCTCCCGGGGAGACGATGTGCGGTCCCGAGCTAAATGTTAGGTAGGCCGTCCTTCTGTTGAAATACAAAAGGTTTTTTATTTTGTTACAGACCATCTTTTTTTTTTGCTGATTGCTGACCGGTTTTTCAGTACCTAATACTTTCTTATTCAATTTTTATCTTGTTTCATAAAGTTTTTCTCAAATTACTGTATCTATGCTCCTAGTGCTTAGGTTCCGCGTTCTCTCAAGTCTATGTTAAATAGGATCTTCCTCCTTTCTCTCTTTGGAACCCTTTTGTTGCGGTTAGGGAGGCTTGAACTAACATCTAAGCTAATAAAATAAAATACTAGAAGAAGAAGAAGAGGAGATTGCAGGAACAAATTTTTTCGGACACCACCGAAGCTTCTGTCACTCGCTCTTCATAGTTGGAACACTTGATCTCCATTGGAACGAAGTGCTTCTCTAGAGCAGGGCCGGATGAATTATTTTACACGCAATAAATATTTGGCGTTCTCATTGCTCAACTGCGCAGTCAAGTGCTTCTGTCGTTTCGCCCTCGTGAGGCCGCTGTTTGAACAGGTAGAGTACTGCGATCTTAGCGTCTGCTCGAGCGGTTTGCTGTTATGTCCATCTTGTTGTGTGATCACTGGAATGAAATGCAAAGTTGAAAACTTTCCACGTAACACCGGATGATGGGTCTCGTATATGTTCTCAGTTTTACTGCAATGTTTGAAATTGCTTTACACGTTTAGTCAGTCACTAACGTATATGAGCTCATTACTTTAAATTGACTCCTTGGTAAACCTTTATATCCCAAATGGGTCGTACGGTATTCTTTTTTTTAATAGCTTGAATATGCATTTCTTCTTAATTTTGAATATTACCGTGCTGTTCTCAAAGAAATACACCTATTGAATACATTGGAGCTAGCGCTCTCAGAGGAAATATGTGAATTCCCTAGTTAAAGGTCAGAAAGGCCTTCCTTTTGTCTAAATAGGATAGTGTTTTTGTTTTGTTACGGACAACCTTTTTTCGGTTTACTGTATCCTTGTTTTTCAGCACCTACTGCCTTGTACGGCAACTTTTATCTTGTTTCGTGAACATCTTTCTCAACGTCTTCTTTCCATGTACCTTCTGCATAGATTTCGCTATCCCATAAGTAAGTCCACACTAGATGGTGCCTTTCTCTTTCCTCTCTTTGGAACGCCTATGTTGCGGTTTTGGAAACGTAAACTTACTATCTAATCTAATCTCCTGCCTGTTTCAAAATACTATGCCTCTCTTCAACTAGTTGTCGATATCTTAACTACATGGGCAATTTTGCCTAACGTATTCTAGAAGGAAATTAAGCTTGAGTATAAACTTCTACCGGCTCATTTTGACGGTAATGTTAATCATCACATTGATTCTTTTTAAACGTATTCGTCGTAGATGACCATACCGAAACTAACGTAATCTAACCACCTGCCCGTTATAATTTTTAAATTCAACCTCGTCCTGTCTGTTCTTCCAATGTTAACCTTAACACTTTGACTGCGACGTGGACCACCGGTGGGACACGGAGGGAATATTCGTATTGCTGCTGGTTGACCTGTAGTCGGAAACTTAATTTTCATAAATTCTTAGCGAAAGCTAAATGAAGGCATGATCCAGCTAATATTTGCTATTTTCATTATTATTTACGACAAATGACTTTAAATTCAAGTTGAATATTGAACATCAATTTTACCTGCCGCAATCACAGTGTTAAATTTACTTTTTATTCACAATAGCAAGTTTACAGCTCCCAATCAATTTTTATTTTTAAATTTTAGGTCGACTTCCACTGGCAACTCTAAACGCGGGACCGCAAACAATAGCGACGTATTGGAAGCGTAATCAGTTGAATAGCGATTGGAATAGCGTAAGGACATCCTTATTATCCGAGGCAAGAATATTCTCGAATTATAAGAGCGAAAATAATGATTATCATAAACTATAAAAAATCCCACCGATTTTAATTCAATGAATATCCACTTCACATTTGGTGATAAATTATGACTAATAAGTCAGAACAACACAGGTACGTGGCAGAAGCCTGGCATCATGGTGCTGCTCTGTCAGAACTGTCATGGATGTTTCAGTATTATTGGCATCCGGAGCTCGCCGCGCGTCGTGTTCCGTGTCTTCTTTTGACAGTTGTTGAATGTGACGGTTGCTTAATTTGAGCGCTTGCCTCTAAACTGAAGGCTTTTGTAAGGAGCGAGCGCTTGTAGCGCGTGCTCTCTTCGGGTTGTTGAAGGGGTTCGTGTTGCTCTTCGGCCGGGTTGTGAAAAGGGGTTCATGCTGCTCTTCAGGTTGTGAAAGGGGTTCGTGCTGCTCTTCGGGTTGTGAAAGGGGTTCGTGCTGCTCTTCGGGTTGTGAAAGGGGTTCGTGCTGCTCTTCGGGTTGTGAAAGGGGTTCGTGCTGCTCTTCGGGTGGTGAAAGGGGTTCGGGCTGCTCTTCGGGTTGTGAAAGGGGTTCGTGCTGCTCTTTGGGTTGTGAAAGGGGTTCGTGCTGTTCTTTGGGTTGTGAAAGGGGTTCGTGCTGCTCTTCGGGTTGTGAAAGGGGTTCGTGCTGCTCTTCGGGTGGTGAAAGGGTTTATGATCTTCTCGTTTGATGATCTTCTTTCTCAACTCACTTTTTCTATGCGTATGGAGGTTTTTTTGTGGGAAAACATTTTGAGCACAGATTCCGCGTTCCCTAAAGTCCATACTAAATGATGCCATCCTCATTCCTTGCTTTGGGGCAATTAGTTCCGTTGAAGGAGGCTGCTCTTCGGGCTGTGAAAGGGGTTCGTGCTGCTCTTCGGGTTGTGAAAGGGGTTCGTGCTGCTCATCGGGTTGTGAAAGGGGTTCGTGCAGCTCTTCGGGTTGTCAAAAGGGGTTCGTGCTGCTCTTCGGGTTCCCCTGTGGGGATCCCTCTAGCAATTAAACGCATATGTGAGAAGCGAGTCAGTTATAGATTGATTGCGTATGTGTGATACGCTCGTGAGTTGAATTTGGAGAAGAATAACTCTCATTCATAGGAAAAGGTCTAACTTTTCGATGTCATTGGACACGGTTTCTCGCGTGTAATATCATATTCTGAATTTTCCATTGTCGCGTGATTATTTTCATTGCGTTCGGTATGACTTCGTCGATCAGAAAGAATTATATCGTACTTCCGCTCTTATCTATTGTTATCTACTAATCAGGGATATCAGATTGGTCTTATTCTTTCAAAATGTGCCTCTCAAAACGGCCAAATCTAGCTTATTTGGACAGAAAAGAGACCGCGCTGGCGACACTATTTCCAGCCTGGGCTCCTTGATCGGCGTTTTTCTTTTAGAAATGGTCTCCCCGGAAAGACTTTACTTGAGAATTTTCCTTGAAAAAGACCCATCAAGGAACTTTTTTTTGAATTGTCTTGCATTTGAACGCTTCAAGTGTTGTACATTTCCTCAATTTATCATCCGTGAGTTTTGCGTACTATTCAATCTTCTGTAACTCACAATTTGTGCGTAATCGAGGCATACATTCATCTGTGCTACAACACGCGACTTTTGTACGTATAAACACACGCGTAGCACAGGCCTCAACCACTAACCGAACAATGAACAATCGAAGACATCCCCAGATCCTGGAACCCATTTTTGCGTTCAGACTGAAACAAAACCACGGGACTGGATGGTCTCAACTGGACTTTAACCGACTGTGTCTCATCCCTTAATTAGAGAACCCAACAAAAATGCGCACAGAAATTGGCTTGAGGAGCATCGGGTAGAAGAGAAGACGATCATTTTTTGCATTTTTTGCCTTGTATTTCTATTTGTAGCCGAGGCCGCGCACGCCCATTGGAGCTCTGGTCCTGACGGCATGCGGATCCGCGTCGGGAAAGTCTTGTCTTTTCCCGGTATCGTTTTATACTGGCTCGCAAAAACCAAAACTGCGAGCGATCAGGTTTTTCTCAAGGTTTCTTGCGGACGGGCATGGCTCCGACTTGCCTGAGAAAGATTAAAGCTTGTCCATAACGAATCTTCTCCCTGAAATATTGATATAAGTCGCGCGGACATGTAACATGAATAAAGATATTTTGTAAAATACGGCATTTTATCATACGTGATTAAATATCGTTTCTGTGCTGGAGATAACTTCATTTGTACCATCTTGTGAAAATTCAGGAAGGGTCGTTTGTATTCTTCGAGTGCTAACTTCAAATAAGGTCTTTTTCTAGCTTGAAAGCATGAAGCATCATACGTTCCTCCGTGTTACTTACGTGTGCTTTGTACACGTAAGATTATTCTTGTAAAATCTCGAATCGTTCATTTGTTCGTTACACCTCCAACATCTCGGATCATCGCAAATAAACTCATTTAATGTTCAGTTGGATTTCAAAATCCACGTCCTCAAACAGCTTTGATTTATTTTATTTGTGGTTGAATTTGTTCCCTTATATGTTCATTTGTACCTAAATATGTTCATTTGAACCCTAATACGTGAATTTGCACCCTAATACGTGAATTTGCACCCTAATACGTGAATTTGCACCCTAATATGTTAATTTGTACCCTAATGTATAATAAATTTCATACTAATATATTAATTTGTATCCTAATATGTTCATTTGTACCCCAATATGTTCATTTGTACCCAAATATGCTCATTTGTACCCCAATATGTTAATTTGTACCCTAATAAGTTAATTTGTTCGCTAATAAGTTCATTTGTTCGCTAATAAGTTCATTTGTTCGCTAATAAGTTCATTTGTTCGCTAATAAGTTCATTTGTTCGCTAATAAGTTCATTTGTTCGCTAATAAGTTAATTTGTGTCCTAATTTGTTAATTTGTACCCTAATATGTTCTTAGAAGTCCACTGCAAAGTGACGGTTCCTGCCTCATTTTGATACTGATGTCGACTTGACGCCGGTGCCAGTCTAGTATCGGCGGTTGCATTAGCGACACAACGAGCAAAAACAGAAAGTAAAAGTATGGCGAAGGGATTATGCCCATTTTCACGAGCTCAGTTCTTCAGTGCTCATATTGTTCGAGAACAATTTACTGAAGTGTTATTTTCTGGTGACTCGAGTCCCCTTCCATTCTTTTGTCCACTAATAACACTTTATCACTTAATTTGCAGACACCACTCGTTTTGGCACCACTCCCTTTTATTAATATTCTCTTTGTAGCTACCGAGAACGTCTTCCTTATCTTATTCATTAGCGCGTCGTGTCATCGCGCTGTTCCTTCCGCGAATTTACAGCGCGCGCTCTTGTAATTTGCTTCTCCGAAGAAATTATTTCCAATAAATTAGGTTGCCCGGAGTCTCTCCTGTTGTATAGTATTTTGTAACACTTCCTGTGTGTATTGTTCGTGACCAAGCCTTCGCATTAAGTTTACCTGCTGTGTGTAATGCTGGAACACTTCGTGTATAATTCGTGACCAAGCCTTCGTATTAAGTTTACCTGCTGTGTGTAATGCTGGAACACTTCGTGTATTGTTCGTGACCAAGTCTTCGTATTAAGTTTACCTGCTGTGTGTAATGCTGGAATACTTCGTGTATTGTTCGTGACCAAGTCTTCGTATTAAGTTTACCTGCTGTTTGCAATGCTGGAACACTTCGTGTTGTGCATGACCAAGCCTTCACGTTACCTTTGCGTGCTGGATGTTCAATTTCGTTATTGCTCTTCTTGAATGAATTACATTTGTGTGTTTGTAAGTTTCACGCGTTTTTTTCAAGAGTCTAAACGCTCACAGTGGTTGTCGAAGTGCTCTCTTTCTCGTGTATTTAGGTCTGGCAATGTGAAATGTTCCATTCTTTCTACTCGGCCTGCTAGATCTGTTCCGTGAGGTGGGCTCAATAGGATGTTTCGGAAAAATAGACACCCCTGTTGATTGCCGATCACACATGCACTTTTTTTTCAGCAGTAACTACGGTTTCTTTGATTTTTAGTTGTTTAAAGTTCTTTTTCTCCACCTAACTCACGGGGCTTGTATCGGTGTCAATAATAAGCACACCAAAACAAAGCTCATGAGTACTGAGAAGTCGAAGAGTGAGTACTTTTTTAAGGACATCTTGCAGTATTCGACTTATTCGTTCCGTTAATTTGATTAACATTTCACTTGGAGTAAAATAAATAAACTAAATGACAGTGACCTCTTCTTCCTCGAGCTCAAATAAATCGCCCTGCACTGAATGTTGGGGACTTAGCGCTCCTTAGACGTCGTTAAGGTCCTCCAGCTACGTTTAATTAAATTGTGGGCTGCTTGGTGACCCACCGGTGGTCACTGAGGGGACTTCCATAGTGCGAGCGACCCACCGGTGGTCACTGAGGGGACTTCCATAGTGCGAGCGACCCACCGGTGGTCACTGAGGGGACTTCCATAGTGCGAGCGACCCACCGGAGGTCACTGAGGGGACTTCCATAGTGCGAGCGACCCACCGGAGGTCACTGAGGGGACTTCCATAGTGCGAGCGACCCACCGGAGGTCACTGAGGGGACTTCCACAGTGCGAGCGACCCACCGGTGGTCACTGAGGGGACTTCCATAGTGCGAGCGACCCACCGGTGGTCACTGAGGGGACTTCCATAGTGCGAGCGACCCACCGGTGGTCACTGAGGGGACTTCCATAGTGCGAGCGACCCCCCCGGTGGTCACTGAGGGGACTTCCATAGTGCGAGCGACCCACCGGTGGTCACTGAGGGGACTTCCATAGTGCGAGCGACCCACCGGTGGTCACTGAAGGGACTTCCATAGTGCGAGCGACCCACCGGTGGTCACTGAGGGGACTTCCATAGTGCGAGCGACCCACCGGTGGTCACTGAAGGGACTTCCATAGTGCGAGCGACCCCCCGGTGGTCACTGAGGGGACTTCCATAGTGCGAGCGACCCACCGGAGGTCACTGAAGGGACTTCCATAGTGCGAGCGACCCACCGGTGGTCACTGAGGGGACTTCCATAGTGCGAGCGACCCACCGGTGGTCACTGAGGGGACTTCCATAGTGCGAGCGACCCACCGGAGGTCACTGAAGGGACTTCCATAGTGCGAGCGACCCACCGGTGGTCACTGAGGGGACTTCCATAGTGCGAGCGACCCACCGGTGGTCACTGAGGGGACTTCCATAGTGCGAGCGACCCACCGGAGGTCACTGAGGGGACTTCCATAGTGCGAGCGACCCACCGGTGGTCACTGAGGGGACTTCCATAGTGCGAGCGACCCACCGGTGGTCACTGAGGGGACTTCCATAGTGCGAGCGACCCACCGGAGGTCACTGAGGGGACTTCCATAGTGCGAGCGACCCACCGGTGGTCACTGAGGGGACTTCCATAGTGCGAGCGACCCACCGGTGGTCACTGAGGGGACTTCCATAGTGCGAGCGACCCACCGGAGGTCACTGAGGGGACTTCCATAGTGCGAGCGACCCCCCCGGTGGTCACTGAGGGGACTTCCATAGTGCGAGCGACCCACCGGTGGTCACTGAGGGGACTTCCATAGTGCGAGCGACCCAGCCGAGGTCACTGAGGGGACTTCCATAGTGCGAGCGACCCACCGGAGGTCACTGAGGGGACTTCCATAGTGCGAGCGACCCACCGGTGGTCACTGAGGGGACTTCCATAGTGCGAGCGACCCACCGGTGGTCACTGAGGGGACTTCCATAGTGCGAGCGACCCACCGGAGGTCACTGAGGGGACTTCCATAGTGCGAGCGACCCACCGGAGGTCACTGAGGGGACTTCCATAGTGCGAGCGACCCACCGGAGGTCACTGAGGGGACTTCCATAGTGCGAGCGACCCACCGGTGGTCACTGAGGGGACTTCCATAGTGCGAGCGACCCACCGGTGGTCACTGAGGGGACTTCCAAAGCGCGAGCGACCCAGCCGAGGTCACTGAGGGGACTTCCATAGTGCGAGCGACCCACCGGTGGTCACTGAGGGGACTTCCATAGTGCGAGCGACCCACCGGTGGTCACTGAGGGGACTTCCATAGTGCGAGCGACCCACCGGTTGTCGTCACTGAACTTGAACGAACCGAAATTTGTATACGCACTCAATGAAAATGAAATGACGGCATGTTCCGATTGGTCTTTTATTAACTATAGTGTTGGAAATTCAATCAAAAAAATTTTGGGGCACCCGAGTGTAGATTTGAGTAGGCCTTCTGTGTGTCGAAATGCAATTGATTTTTCATGTTGTTAAGGACCATCTTTCTTCGGTTCACTGCTGTCCTGTTTTTCAGCACCTCTGAGTTTCTTTATCAACTTTTATCTTGTTCCTTAACCTTCTTTCTCTACTGACTGATTCCTATTAGGGATCTTGTGTGGGAACACACATTGTGCTTAGATTCTGCGTTCCCTTTAACTCAATATGAATTTGTGTTTTTATTTTTCCTCTCTTTGGATTACATTTTTTTTCGGTTATGGAAGCTCTAGCTTAATATCTTTCTAATTATCTAATCCAATCGAAAATTGAATAGAATTAAAGCTGAACGCCGAATCTCGGTTTAATCGGTCCGAGCTGAGAGTTAGGTAGGCTCTCTTCCTGTTGAAATCAAATGTTTTTGTAATGTTAAGGACCACCATTTTTCGGTTCACTGCTGTCCTGATTTTCAGCACCTACTACTTTCTTCTTCAACTTTGATCTTGTTTCATAATCTTCTTTCCCAAATTACTGTTTCTTTATCCTTTCTGCATAGATTCCGCGTTTCCTTGACTCCATACTAAATGGTGCCTTCCTCCTTCCTCTCTTTGGATCGCATTTGTTGGTGCGGATAGAGAGGCTAAAACTAACGACTAATCTAATCTCTATTTAACCCTTCGCAGTTTATGAGTTAACTAGTGACCCAAGCTATCCATATTCCATAAACTAACCAACTATCTTCACAGCGATTGCGAATGTAAGATTTAAAGTACCTCGTATCTTTTTTCGTTTCTTTGGTGTCTTATTTTTTGAAAACATGGCTGGCGTAAAGTTTTAGGCCAACTTGTGCTCCAGCACGATCGCTTTTATTTATGTTAGAATAAGTTGTAGTGCGAGGACAAGTTCTGTTGCCTCTCTTGATGCCGTCCTGCGAAGCCCGTCACTAAAAGCGTCCATCCGAGCAAATAGTTTGTATTATTATTTCGAGAGGAAAAATATTGAACGTACCGAAAATGAAATTGAAGGCAGAAAATATTTCACAATGATTGTAATAGACGTGGAAATTAACTGCTGAATCTACAACTAAATTGAAGTGCGCGAAGGTATCATCAAGTTATCGAACTTGCAGTGGCCATGATGCTTCTGTATCACTATTGCTGCAGCACCACCAACACTGCTGCACCAGCACCAACACTGCGGCAGCACCACCAACATTGCTGCACCAGCACCAACACTGCGGCAGCACCACCAGCACTGCAGCAACACTAACACTGCAGTAACACCACCAACACTGCAGAAGCAGCACCACCATCAACACTGCAGTAACACCAGCAGCGTTGACCACCAATGAAATCGCACACGCTCCTAAATTGGCTCGGCCAATAACTCGTACAGTCCAATATGGCGATTGGCGTCGTTGAATATTGAATCTACTCATATGCATTGGTTTGCAAGTTCTCTCAAGCGCATACTGCAATGCGGAAAGTCACGTCAGTATGCGCCTACTCTTATTGATTGGCTCCGTGAATTATTTATTTTTCCGCCTCCAAAAATATTTCATTTGCGTTAGAGCTTTAATTGTTTTGTGAAGTCTGTTTCTAATGAACGGTATAAATGCGCGTTTTTTCCTTCGTTTTTTCCTTCGTTTTTTTTTTGTTTTTGTGTTGGGAACTCATGTGTACGTATTTCCGTTGATGTAACTGAATCGTAATTAAAAATAAAAGAATATGCAGTCAGGAAGTAAATAATATCGTCAATTTCAACTTTTTGTGGCTGAAGGGTTGAACTTTGAGTAATTTTGATCGTCATTTGTATTGACTCTAAAATAGATCTTACGTACTTTAAGATTGTGAAGGGAAGATCAATTGAATCTTCGAAGCAACACTTTGACCAAGAAGGTGTGACTCGTTTTACCCCATACTTCATTTAAAACTACATTGATGGTTAATTATTCGTTAAAAGAACACTCTCTGTTCAAGAAGGTGACGTGCTCTCTCCAGTATTTCCATGAATTGAATGCTGGATAGAAACTTCCAAATAACACTTCTACCAAGAAGATCTGACCGGTTTTTTCTTTCAATGCTTAATCAGAAACTGCATTGCTAGTCAACTGAATTTCTGAAGTAACAAGCTCTCTGACCAAGAAGGTGTGACGTGCTCTCCCTAGTATTTTCATTGAATTGAACATGAATAGAATCTTCAAATAACAGGCCTTGAGCAAGGTGTGACGTGCTACACTCAGCGCTTGTGTGATGTTCAGTCTCCAATTTGAGTGAGAATGCGGTGCTTCGCTCCTCAGGCCTCTGTAATAATGACAAACCGGCGCTTGCTGCTAAGCCTCTTTTATTGGCTTTGATTGACGCCTCCCGTGCGTGTTCGAGATTGGTTCTTTCCTGTGATCCTTGAATTGTGAGGTGGTGCTTCGTCTTGCAAGGGCTTCATTTTTAAGAACCGGCCATTCACTTGTAAATCGATTCTGAATCCCGCGTCGTATTATTTAGTAAGAGCTGCTTAAGCTGTTTTCTTTTTCGGTACAGAATATGCAGTTTTAAATGATCTTGCTCGTCAGGCTTTAACCTAGAAAGTCTATGATTTTTTTTGAAGGAAGGTTTTCGTAATTAAGGGCTTTCAGGAACTCACGACTGGTTTTCAAATTCTCTTTAATCAATCGGGCTTGCATTGAACGGTTTAATTGTTTTTGAAAGGTTTGCCGAGGCGGTAACATTTCTGTAAAAATTTTTTATTTAATTTGATCAACATATTTCTTCTTTTCGATCTCCTCAGGGGGATGCAACCATTGTATTTACGGGAATTAGCGCTCCCAGGGGGACAATGTGAGGGCCCGAGCTAAAGGTTAGGTAGGCTATCTTTTTTTAGGTTAGGTAGGCTACAAATAAATTTTCCACATCATTTGAAATTCAGCTCGAATACAAGGTAGTTTTTTAGGTCTAGGGAATTTCTTTACACGCAAAATCTTTATTTTATTCGCATTTGTGTTGCGTTTCTTAACGCTCTTGTTTTCGCTACGAGCAGACGTTTTTGAGGCAAATGCACAGAGCGTGCGCACAATTGTTTCGTTCTTAACAAATTAGTAGCATGAAATGCTCATACATTTTATTTTATTGTCGAAACTGTTTTTTAATGCGTTTTTTATAATCCCTGGTGAGCGGCAGTTCCTTCTCTATCCTCACGTCGGTGACAACCTGCTGCCAGCCTTATAACGGTGGTTGTAATAACAGTCTTATGACTGAAAAATTATGATGGTGAAGCATTGCTACATGTTTCTCTAGGGCACGTGCTGTAGGTAGGATATAACATCCCTTGACCAATCTACGGATGGGCGATGAAAAGGGTTCTATTGGTGGTGCTGTGTCTGTCCTCGTCCGTCCGTGTGCTTCCTCTTTCCTCTCTTTGGAACGCCAATGTAGCGGTTTGGGAGACGTGAGCTAGCGATCTAATCTTATCTCCTGCCTGTTTCAAAATATTGTGCCTCTTTTCAGCTCGCTATCGATATCTTAACACGTTCTCTGCGTTTCCGCAGTTGTTAACGCATGGTTTGGTCAGGTTGTAAATCGAAGAATTGGACAAACAACTTTCCCGCTGGAATATATTTTTATCCTTCCTAAGAATTTGAAAATACAGTTGCACGATAACATTTCGTCTCGTGTGAAAACAGTTCATTTTCAAAAAGGTCAAGAAATAGATGGAATGTCATTCATTTGCACCGGTACGTGAATAAGTAATTTACCGACTGGTACACATATGGCCCAATACGCAGGGAATGTCTTAACAACATCCCAATTTTGAGTAACACCACACACCACTCACCACAAACCACTCACCACAAACCACTCACCACAAACCACTCACCACAAACCACTCTCCACACACCACAAACCACTCACCACACACCACACCCCGCAGGCCACGCACCCGAAAAGAACCCCCGCCGAAATTCCTCCTCCACCGCAACTGTCCATTACGGCGCCCGAATTTACGACGTAAGAAGTCCAGGGGCGGCCGCCGTCGAGTTCTACGGGCGAAAAATTCCTCGTTTTCTGTAGTAATTCCTCACCGTATGTCACAGAGCTGCTTCTTCTTACTCTTTGTGCGGCAGTTATTTTGGAAATTAGCCTATGCAAGTCGTAGTGCTAGGTTTGAAGCGTATCTGATCAGGTGGAATTTTTGAAAGTATTTAGCAACCTAATGTTATGTCTGAATTTTTTTGACGGTTGAAGCATTCTTGATCAATTTTGTGACTTATTAATACGCACCTTTTTTTAATTTTAAGGTTCGAGCTTGTGGCATCTCTCTTGTAATGTCCATCGCGTTTAATGCTCTGAGATGTCCCCGGTAATTAGGCTCCTCGGCGGAATGTTTCCAGCCCTCTTTGTCTTCTCAGAAATGAGAGGCAAATAAGACGATTTGAGTTAAAATGCAGTGTATTTGGGAAAGTAAACTGTGTGCATCGCAAAAATAAATCGGTTGGACGTACCACCTTATTTGCCGGGTTATCTGTGCTTCTAGCCCCCTCAGGGGGATACAACTATTTTATCTGTGGAAATTAGCACTCCCGGGGGAATGTGTAAGGTACCAAGCCAACGGCTAGGTAGGTCTTCCCTTTGTTAAAATGGTTGTTTTTTTGTTTTGTTACGGATCATCTTTTTTCGGTTCACTGCTGTCTAGTTTTTCAGCACCTACTACTTTCTTCAACTTTTTCTTGTTTCATTAACTTTTTTCTTAGTATACTGTTTTGATGCACCTTGTGCATAGATTCCGCGTCCCTCAACTCCATACTAAATGGTGCCTTCATCCTTCCTCTCTTTGAACATCTTTGTCGTGGTAAAGGGAGGCTAAAACTTTCTTATATAATAATAATGCTTAAGCATTAATCTCTAATTGCTGTTCGTGTGTACAGGTAGTCATGAGTGAGAACGCATCCAGTGCATAGATTCCTGGTTTTGTATCACGTTGCTTGCGATACGACCCACCAATGGGTCGTGCTCAAGTTCTTCCTACTGCGAAACGACCGATCGATGGGTCGTTCAGAAAATTTGGCAATCCCTTAAAATTAATGAACCATTCACACGAGTATGTAGTTACACACGTTGACAGCTATGGTTAAAATTGAAGTTCAATATTCAACCCAAATTTGAAGTCAAAAGTTATTAGAAATTTTATAATTATAATTTACTTGACTGTTTGACTGTGTCTGTCCAGTTCTCCGCTCTGTCATAAATTAAAATTATAAAATTTCTAATAACTTTTGACTTCAAATTTGAGTTGAATATTGAACTTCAATTTAAGCAATCGCGGTCAATGTGTTGAAATACATACTGCTGTGAATGGTGTCTTCCGTCTTCTTCTCTTTGGAACACCTTTTATGTGGTTGGGGAGGCCTTTACTAACTTATCTAATACTTGCTTTTCAAGTGCTGCATCTCCAGGTTCTACTTATATTGTTCTTGTTCTTTTCTGGAAAATTCAACTCCTCTTTATCGTCATTACAATTCTAATGTTCCCCATTTTTGTACTTTTTCAAGATAACCCTCCGTGTTGAGAGAACTTCCAAAAGATAACTCTCCATGTTTTTGCGCTTGCAGTAAGCCAACTTTCCATGCTGTCGTCATTTCCGTGAGATTACTTCTGTTGTTATCTTAAGCAGCTGTAAATGGCATCGCACATTTGCATTGCAGGTTGTGCTAAGAAGACGTTCTGGTGCCAACCCAGACTCTAAAATGCAGAGAAAACCGAGAAGCGATTATTGAACACTGTTTTGATCTTGGAATTTAAGCAGAGAAAGCCTCCTCACGGTGAGGCTGATTTACGTAGACTTGTAAATACCTCGGCTCCACACAGTACTGTCAAGATCTTATGTATAAATTAGCCATTATTCTTTCTAGCGTTAGCTTGAGAGATGTTCCAAGGTATTCGCATACTGAATGCGCAATGTTATTCGTACGGGACTCGGCTTATGCACGCTCACGGTGCGTCAGGATCTCGGGTGTTTCGTAAAGTGATACGCCCTAGCAAAATAACGTTACTTCTGCGGGCCTTAGGCGCTTCCGTGCCGCATCTGCTCGTGAGGTAGCCGCTGGTATTGCCCTAACGACAGTCAGTGATGCTCTTGTACCTCCTGCGTTATTTTATCTCCTATCGAGTGTCTACAGTCAAGAAGTGTTCTGTACATACATAGTGGCTAATTTATAATCTGTGTATATTTTAGTGACAGAATTTCTCGGCTGGAGATCTTCTGCTGAGTGTTGGACTTCGTCCGTCCAGTTCTTCGCTCTGTTGCAAACTTATTTGTATTTTGCGTTATGAAATCGCGAATCAAATTTTCGTGTGTTCCTTTACAGTTAACTAAAATTTTGATTATTTTAAGAGGCCCCTTGGAGAACCGTACAGGCTTACATTTCGTTCTGGATGTTCTAATTTCAACACTTAAACTGTAGCAGGTAAAACATGAGTTTAATGTGCAACTAAAATTTAAAGTAAATTGTAGTAAGCAATATTGAAAATACCTAACATTAACTGGATTGTATTTTCATTTATTTTTGATTCAGTATTTTTGAAATTGAGTTTGTCGGTAAGTCAGCAGCATCATGAAAACTCCCTCAGTGACCGAATGTGGCTCACGTCGCAGTCAAAGTTTTAAGTAACTTTAAAGAAGAGAAATTTACGTACTTCGTTGCTCGCGTAGATCTGTGTTCCCTTTGCGGCAAAAAATCAAAATTCATATCAAATTCCCCATTTATCCACTGCATTGATTCTCAGGAACCATGAATAATTGGTCGTTTTTATAATCATAAAATGAGTTGAACAATTACTCCAGTTGAATTAGCTACAAAAGGTATTAGTCATTCGGTCGGTTACTTGTCATGTTGTACGCCCTGATGCATTTCAAAAGCGCACCTCACGCGGACGAGGGGATGCCAGTGAATTGCATGATTTTATAAGCGAAATTTGTGCTCGTTATTTCAATAGAAGTAATGGTAAAATGTTTGGTTAAGTTCCTAAATTAAATGATGTTGAAAATTGTTAGTGGAGCAAACAATCGCCTTGACTGGGCGAAAACTGATCTTAACACTTTGACTGCGACGTGCGCCACCGGTGGTACACGGAGGTAATTTTCATATTGCTGCTGACCGACTAGTAGTCGCAAATTCAATTTTCATAAATACTTGTCAAAGCTAAATGAAGGCACGATCCAGTTCATGTTTTTTTCAAAATAGTTTACAACAATTGGCCTTAAATTTTGAGTTTGGCGTTGAACTCAATATTTAGTAGTCGCAGTCAAAGTGTTAAATTTCGGATATACTCAAAAACTAATAAAAACAACGGAGCTAAAGAATTTTTGAGAACGTTTGACAAAACGCATGAAAGTTCAGGCTTTCACCGAGACGCAAGAAGGTTAAAGCTTTTTACTAAGACGCAACAAAGTTAAAAACTTTTTCCAAGACGCACAAAAGCTTGAGCTTTTGTCAAGACACAAGAAAGCTAAAGTTTGGACCAAGACACAAAAAATTGTAACTTTTACCAAAGCGCAAGAAAGCTTAAGAATTTAGCGACACAAAAGAAGATAAAGCTTTTGTCTAATCGCAAAAAGGCTGAAGCTTTTCTCAAGGCGCAAGAATGCTAAAACATTGAAGAATATTGAAGAAAACTGAAACTTCTACAAACCACAATAAAGCTAAAATCTTCACCAACGCCAAAGATGGCTAAAATCCGTTCTAAAACCCAAGAAGGACAAAACTTCTGCCAAGGCGTAAGAAGGCAAGAAGGCCAACACCTTTACCAAAACGCTAGAAGCTTAAACCTTCACTAAGCTGCAAAAGGCCATTTAAGCGCAATTATGTAAGACGGCTTTAAGGCTAACAAAACGCTATCGGTTTGAACCTTCACTAAGTCGCAAAAAGGCTATTTAAGCGCAGTTCTGTAGAAGGCAAAAAGGCCGAAACCTCTACCAAAACGCTAACAGTTTCAACCTTCACTAAGCCGCAAAAAGGCCATTTAAGCGCAGTTATGCAGAAGGCAAGAAGGCCAAAACCTCTACCGAAACGCAAGAAGTTTAAACCTTCACTAAGCCGCAAAAAGGCCATTTAAGCTTTGTTATCTGTCGACATGGAGGATTTTGGCGCATAAGAACACCGTCGTGCCGACACCCCGAGACGCCGTGATGCGCACCAGCGATACAGACGGACTCCCTACCAAGCCTCTCTGTCGTGGTGTCAGATCCTCGGATGATAGGCAGTCAAACAACCTTCACCCTCAACTACCCAAAGGAAAGAGAAGACCGGACCATTCCCCACGGGATCCCAATTAGTTTTTAGGTTCATCGATCACGCACCTATTGTTCTCGGACAGATTGGCAAGCCTAGAGAAAGTGATTGCTTAGGCTGCTGGCATATTCATTGGCTCACACAGAGCAGTCTTGGCCTCCCTGTCTTGCAGAGCTTTGTAATGCGCATCGCACTACATCGCTCACAGCCCCAACTGATGCTCGGCTACCTGTCCCGGTTGGTACCAGCGTTCCGCGTTTGATTGGACATTTCAAGACGAATAGCCTTGTACGACTGCGCTCGAAGAATGTTTGAAGGCTGCTAATGCGTGTCTCGCAATTTGTTCATCGGGGGTGAAGGACTTGAACCCATGAAAATGGTTCTCGTATGTCATTGGTAATATCGCATACGGTTTTTTCAGTAATGTCTTTCTTTGCATCGGAAATTTGGAGTTTTACCGAAGCTGGGGCTGGAGCTTAGTGAGACTGTGAATAGGATCTGGTTCATAAACGACCATTTTCCATGTGTTCGAGTGACTAGTCGAGTGATCATGTTCGTGACCGAAGTCTATCACATTCTTTCGGAAAATAATTAATTATTTTAGGGTGAATAAATTTTTCGAGACTTTCGACTATGAAAATAAATTTTTGTCAAGTTTTAAAATACAGTTCGAAGATCATTAACATTCCTGTGCGTTGGGAGTGTAATGAATAATTTCCATGAAGCTTTCTAGAGCTCCTTCGATCTCTCTGGGGCCAGAGCAAATTTAGCGCTGAGATAGAACGTTAATCGAATCATGAATGCCACGCTTCCAATTATGGCAGTTCGTTTACTTCCCTTTGTGTACTTTTGCTCATTTCGATTATCGCTTCCGATGTCTAATTTCGCTCTTCTCATTCTTATTCATTTATTCAATGATATTCACTACTGACGGTCTAAAGGAGGCAACTAGAGATCCTTTTCGATAGCGCTGCCCTGGGTCGCTGCGTCATCTGCTTGCGGCCACGATTTAACTCTCAAGATTAATATCAGTTTTTGCTTCTCTTGTGTCGTTTTCACTAGAAGTCGCTCCACCTCAACGTCGATCATGATAGCAAATAATTCATTATAATTATGAACTAATTTTTCAACTTAAACTTTCAATGCGGCCTTTGCGTCGCTTTCGCAAATAGAGGTTATTGATCGTATGCTCTGATTTCTTGGTCAATGCACGGTCAATTTTTCCCGTATCCATTACTGCCCTCTCTACCGTAACTCACCCTGCGACTCTGCCCAGTCATGATGACGGGGATGCATTGCATCTTACGTATCCCTATTCGGGCGATAGGGATTTTTGATTAAAGTAGCCCTTTAGCCTTGCCTTTCTGCACCTGAGTGACTGTATTTCTGAGTTTTCTTTTGTGCGTTTCTCGGTTTTCGAAGTCTATCTTACTGATGCAAATGCGAACGTCTGGAAGGCAAGTGCGCTATTTATCATGCCTGTCAGTGAGTTGTTGCACGCATGTCCTCCTCTAACATGTTAGCGCATATGTTCGTGCACACTGACACGTCTCCTAGTACATGTTTACGCATTTACATATCTCTTCTAACACTTTTGGATGTGTGTTAATTTATTATTGTACGTCCTTCTTCATTGTACGTATACTCGATTCATCATACGTTTATATCTTACTCGTACACATAAGCTCTTGTAAATTTATTCCCCCAAAACCTCCTTGCTCTTGCCGTCTTCTTTTTTGTGTTCCCTATATTTCTCTAGCTCTATATCGCGTCTGCCTTTATCATTTACGTCTCCTCTTATGCGTTTGCTTATCCTCTTAAGGATGTTCGTATTAATCTGGTGCATCTGCTCTTATACATTTGCCTATGATTTGAAGGACGTCTGTCTTAATCTCGTGCATCTGTTTGCTTTGCGTTCTTGCTCTTGGACGCCATCCCTGCTCTTGCTAATCTGCCGCACGCGCTCGTGTAAGTTCACTTAGCAATTTCCATACAATGAGGGGCTGGCTACACTTGAACAATGGCCGACTCGCGCTGCTTCAATTAAAAGACACTTCCACGAACACGCTCTGCGCTCCTCCGAGACTTGTGCACTGTGCCGGCCTCTAATCACCGTCGCTAAATGGACCAAGTTTATATCAGGAGTCCCTCAACTGGGACCTTGTGTTGGGACTTCATGCTCGCTACGAAGCGCGTGAGATTTGTATCTAGTGTTGTTTTGTCTAACCTCGTTTGTTTTGACTCCGTATCTAGTGTTGTTATGCCTCGTTTGTTTTGACTCCGTATCTAGTGTTGTTATGCCTCGTTTGTTTTGACTCTGTATCTAGTGTTGTTGTGTAACCTCGTTTGTTTCGACTCCGTATCTAGTGTTGTTATGCCTATCCTCGTTTGTTTTGACTCCGTATCTAGTGTTGTTATGCCTCGTTTGTTTTGACTCCGAATCTAGTGTTGTTATGCCTCGTTTGTTTTGACTCCGTATCTAGTGTTGTTATGCCTCGTTTGTTTTGACTCCGAATCTAGTGTTGTTATGTCTCGTTTGTTTTGACTCCGTATCTAGTGTTGTTATGCCTCGTTTGTTTTGACTCCGAATCTAGTCTTGTTATGTGTAACCTCGTTTGTTTCGACTCCGTATCTAGTGTTGTTATGCCTCGTTTGTTTTGACTCCGTATCTAGTGTTGTTATGTGTAACCTCGTTTGTTTCGACTCCGTATCTAGTGTTGTTATGCCTCGTTTGTTTTGACTCCGAATCTAGTGTTGTTATGCCTCGTTTGTTTTGACTCCGAATCTAGTGTTGTTATGCCTCGTTTGTTTTGACTCCGAATCTAGTGTTGTTATGCCTCGTTTGTTTTGACTCCGAATCTAGTGTTGTTATGTGTAACCTCGTTTGTTTCGACTCCGTATCTAGTGTTGTTATGTGTAACCTCGTTTGTTTCGACTCCGTATCTAGTGTTGTTATGCCTCGTTTGTTTTGACTCCGTATCTAGTGTTGTTATGCCTCGTTTGTTTTGACTCCGTATCTAGTGTTGTTATGCCTCGTTTGTTTTGACTCCGAATCTAGTGTTGTTATGCCTCGTTTGTTTTGACTCCGAATCTAGTGTTGTTATGCCTCGTTTGTTTTGACTCCGAATCTAGTGTTGTTATGTGTAACCTCGTTTGTTTCGACTCCGTATCTAGTGTTGTTATGCCTCGTTTGTTTTGACTCCGAATCTAGTGTTGTTATGCCTCGTTTGTTTTGACTCCGAATCTAGTGTTGTTATGCCTCGTTTGTTTTGACTCCGAATCTAGTGTTGTTATGCCTCGTTTGTTTTGACTCCGAATCTAGTGTTGTTATGTGTAACCTCGTTTGTTTCGACTCCGTATCTAGTGTTGTTATGTGTAACCTCGTTTGTTTCGACTCCGTATCTAGTGTTGTTATGCCTCGTTTGTTTTGACTCCGTATCTAGTGTTGTTATGCCTCGTTTGTTTTGACTCCGTATCTAGTGTTGTTATGCCTCGTTTGTTTTGACTCCGAATCTAGTGTTGTTATGCCTCGTTTGTTTTGACTCCGTATCTAGTGTTGTTATGCCTCGTTTGTTTTGACTCCGAATCTAGTGTTGTTATGCCTCGTTTGTTTTGACTCCGTATCTAGTGTTGTTATGCCTCGTTTGTTTTGACTCCGAATCTAGTGTTGTTATGTCTCGTTTGTTTTGACTCCGTATCTAGTGTTGTTATGCCTCGTTTGTTTTGACTCCGTATCTAGTGTTGTTATGCCTCGTTTGTTTCGACTCCGTATCTAGTGTTGTTATGCCTCGTTTGTTTTGACTCCGAATCTAGTGTTGTTATGTCTCGTTTGTTTTGACTCCGTATCTAGTGTTGTTATGCCTCGTTTGTTTTGACTCCGTATCTAGTGTTGTTATGCCTCGTTTGTTTTGACTCCGTATCTAGTGTTGTTATGTGTAACCTCGTTTGTTTCGACTCCGTATCTAGTGTTGTTATGCCTCGTTTGTTTTGACTCCGTATCTAGTGTTGTTATGCCTCGTTTGTTTTGACTCCGAATCTAGTCTTGTTATGTGTAACCTCGTTTGTTTTGACTCCGTATCTAGTGTTGTTATGCCTCGTTTGTTTCGACTCCGTATCTAGTGTTGTTATGCCTCGTTTGTTTTGACTCCGAATCTAGTGTTGTTATGTGTAACCTCGTTTGTTTCGACTCCGTATCTAGTGTTGTTATGCCTCGTTTGTTTTGACTCCGTATCTAGTGTTGTTATGCCTCGTTTGTTTTGACTCCGAATCTAGTCTTGTTATGTGTAACCTCGTTTGTTTCGACTCCGTATCTAGTGTTGTTATGCCTCGTTTGTTTTGACTCCGTATCTAGTGTTGTTATGCCTCGTTTGTTTTGACTCCGTATCTAGTGTTGTTATGTGTAACCTCGTTTGTTTTGACTCCGTATCTAGTGTTGTTATGCCTCGTTTGTTTTGACTCCGTATCTAGTGTTGTTATGTGTAACCTCGTTTGTTTTGACTCCGTATCTAGTGTTGTTATGCCTCGTTTGTTTTGACTCCGAATCTAGTCTTGTTATGTGTAACCTCGTTTGTTTTGACTCCGTATCTAGTGTTGTTATGCCTCGTTTGTTTTGACTCCGAATCTAGTCTTGTTATGTGTAACCTCGTTTGTTTTGACTCCGTATCTACGAGGCCTGTCTAAAAAGTATCCGACCTTTGGCCAGAAAAAATATTTCGAATACCTGTCGGAGTTTGGACCCTAATCCCGTTCAAAGTATGCCCCTTGTGCTTGCACACACTTAGCCCACCGATCCTTCCACTGCTGGAAACACCTCTGGTAGTTTTTTTTTAGAATGGTGTTCAGCTCCATCGTCGCATTGCCTGTTTGACTCCTTCGATGCTGACTGTTTTCTTTGATGTCCGTGGAATTGTGCATCACGAATACGCACCGGAAGGACAAACAGTGACAAAGGAGTACTATCAGGATGTTCTCCGGCGACTTCGTGATGCAGTTCGGCGCAAAAGACCAGACATGTGGACTGCGAACAACTGGCACTTGCATCACGACAACGCGCCCGCACATTCATCCCATTTGATCCGCAATTTCTTGGCCAAACATGGAATTACGACCGTTCGCCAACCTCCCTACTCTCCAGACCTGGCTCCTTGCGACTTCTGGTTGTTTCCAAAATTGAAGACACCACTGAAAGGACCCCGTTTTGAGAGTAGAGAAGAGATAATGCGGAACGCGACGACAGAGCTGAACACCATTCCAAAAGAAGACTTCCAGAGGTGTTTCCGGCAGTGGAAGGATCGGTGGGCTAAGTGTGTGGAAGCACAAGGAGCCTACTTTGAAGGGGATTAGGGTCCCAACCCCGTCAGGTTGTTGAAGTATTTTTTCTGGCCAAAGGTCGGATACTTTTTCGACAGGCCTCGTAGTGTTGTTATGCCTCGTTTGTTTTGACTCCGTATCTAGTGTTGTTATGCCTCGTTTGTTTTGACTCCGTATCTAGTGTTGTTATGCCTCGTTTGTTTTGACTCCGTATCTAGTGTTGTTATGCCTCGTTTGTTTTGACTCCGAATCTAGTGTTGTTATGTGTAACCTCGTTTGTTTCGACTCCGTATCTAGTGTTGTTATGCCTCGTTTGTTTTGACTCCGTATCTAGTGTTGTTATGCCTCGTTTGTTTTGACTCCGAATCTAGTGTTGTTATGCCTCGTTTGTTTTGACTCCGTATCTAGTGTTGTTATGCCTCGTTTGTTTTGACTCCGTATCTAGTGTTGTTATGCCTCGTTTGTTTTGACTCCGTATCTAGTGTTGTTATGCCTCGTTTGTTTTGACTCCGTATCTAGTGTTGTTATGCCTCGTTTGTTTTGACTCCGAATCTAGTGTTGTTATGCCTCGTTTGTTTTGACTCCGTATCTAGTGTTGTTATGCCTCGTTTGTTTTGACTCCGAATCTAGTGTTGTTATGCCTCGTTTGTTTTGACTCCGTATCTAGTGTTGTTATGCCTCGTTTGTTTTGACTCCGTATCTAGTGTTGTTATGCCTCGTTTGTTTTGACTCCGTATCTAGTGTTGTTATGCCTCGTTTGTTTTGACTCCGTATCTAGTGTTGTTATGCCTCGTTTGTTTTGACTCCGTATCTAGTGTTGTTATGCCTCGTTTGTTTTGACTCCGTATCTAGTGTTGTTATGCCTCGTTTGTTTTGACTCCGAATCTAGTGTTGTTATGCCTCGTTTGTTTTGACTCCGTATCTAGTGTTGTTATGCCTCGTTTGTTTTGACTCCGAATCTAGTGTTGTTATGCCTCGTTTGTTTTGACTCCGTATCTAGTGTTGTTATGCCTCGTTTGTTTTGACTCCGAATCTAGTGTTGTTATGCCTCGTTTGTTTTGACTCCGAATCTAGTGTTGTTATGCCTCGTTTGTTTTGACTCCGTATCTAGTGTTGTTATGCCTCGTTTGTTTTGACTCCGAATCTAGTGTTGTTATGCCTCGTTTGTTTTGACTCCGTATCTAGTGTTGTTATGCCTCGTTTGTTTTGACTCCGTATCTAGTGTTGTTATGCCTCGTTTGTTTTGACTCCGAATCTAGTGTTGTTATGCCTCGTTTGTTTTGACTCCGAATCTAGTGTTGTTATGCCTCGTTTGTTTTGACTCCGTATCTAGTGTTGTTATGCCTCGTTTGTTTTGACTCCGAATCTAGTGTTGTTATGCCTCGTTTGTTTTGACTCCGTATCTAGTGTTGTTATGCCTCGTTTGTTTTGACTCCGTATCTAGTGTTGTTATGCCTCGTTTGTTTTGACTCCGAATCTAGTGTTGTTATGCCTCGTTTGTTTTGACTCCGAATCTAGTGTTGTTATGCCTCGTTTGTTTTGACTCCGTATCTAGTGTTGTTATGCCTCGTTTGTTTTGACTCCGTATCTAGTGTTGTTATGCCTCGTTTGTTTTGACTCCGTATCTAGTGTTGTTATGCCTCGTTTGTTTTGACTCCGAATCTAGTGTTGTTATGCCTCGTTTGTTTTGACTCCGTATCTAGTGTTGTTATGCCTCGTTTGTTTTGACTCCGAATCTAGTGTTGTTATGCCTCGTTTGTTTTGACTCCGTATCTAGTGTTGTTATGCCTCGTTTGTTTTGACTCCGTATCTAGTGTTGTTATGCCTCGTTTGTTTTGACTCCGAATCTAGTGTTGTTATGCCTCGTTTGTTTTGACTCCGTATCTAGTGTTGTTATGCCTTGTTTGTTTTGACTCCGTATCTAGTGTTGTTATGCCTCGTTTGTTTTGACTCCGAATCTAGTCTTGTTATGTGTAACCTCGTTTGTTTCGACTCCGTATCTAGTGTTGTTATGCCTCGTTTGTTTTGACTCCGTATCTAGTGTTGTTATGCCTCGTTTGTTTTGACTCCGTATCTAGTGTTGTTATGCCTCGTTTGTTTTGACTCCGAATCTAGTGTTGTTATGCCTCGTTTGTTTTGACTCCGTATCTAGTGTTGTTATGCCTCGTTTGTTTCGACTCCGTATCTAGTGTTGTTATGCCTCGTTTGTTTTGACTCCGTATCTAGTGTTGTTATGCCTCGTTTGTTTTGACTCCGTATCTAGTGTTGTTATGCCTCGTTTGTTTTGACTCCGAATCTAGTGTTGTTATGCCTCGTTTGTTTTGACTCCGTATCTAGTGTTGTTATGCCTCGTTTGTTTTGACTCCGTATCTAGTGTTGTTATGCCTCGTTTGTTTTGACTCCGAATCTAGTGTTGTTATGCCTCGTTTGTTTTGACTCCGTATCTAGTGTTGTTATGCCTTGTTTGTTTTGACTCCGTATCTAGTGTTGTTATGCCTCGTTTGTTTTGACTCCGAATCTAGTCTTGTTATGTGTAACCTCGTTTGTTTCGACTCCGTATCTAGTGTTGTTATGCCTCGTTTGTTTTGACTCCGTATCTAGTGTTGTTATGCCTCGTTTGTTTTGACTCCGTATCTAGTGTTGTTATGCCTCGTTTGTTTTGACTCCGAATCTAGTCTTGTTATGTGTAACCTCGTTTGTTTCGACTCCGTATCTAGTCTTGTTATGTCTATCCTCGATTGTTGACTCCAAATCTGACTTTATTATTTTGATTTAGAATCTTGGTTTGAAATTTCACTTAATTCTGGCTTCCTTACGCTGACTCCATGTTTAGGGCTTTTATTTTTATTTCTTATCATCTTGACATATCAATTTTTCAGTCATGAATTCATGCCTAGGCGAAACTTAGTGTCTCGATCTAACGATACCAAACCTTAAAACATTCCTTTTGTACTTTGAAGTAAGACGAAACATCGCTCAGTGATTTGAGCTAGAACGCCGCAGAGTTAGTTACCTAAAAAATCAATTAGTCGATCAGCAGCACTTAAATTGTTGCGGGGGGTTCAGATGTCTATGTACCTAATTGTGCTAGTGACCTTTCTATTTTTCTTTTCGATGTGTTAAGCGTATGCGATCTCCTGCTTGTGTGTCTATACATATCTGTCTACTTCACATAACAGCCGTTATTTTCCTTGAAGTTATTTCTTTTGTGGTTTAGATTGTGATAACTTTTGTTTCGGATTACCGGTTTAACATTCGCGCTTTTTCTCGAAAGCTATTCAGTTATTTTACTAACTGTCGATACCATATAACCATTGTCAGCATTTGCAAACCAAAACCTGCTCAAAATTACAACGTAACACTAACATTACCCATATTCGCAGCCTTATCTCTTACCCTAAGGTAAATATTATATGTACGAAAATTCGTTTTGTTTGGGTTTGGATTAAGCAAAATCGATCTGATTGTTTGATTTGAATATGTAACATAATCTAATTTATTTGAATTAGGCAAAATCGATCTTCACCTTCATAATCTAGTACAATTTCTCCATATATGTTTTTTTTAAAATAAAAAACAAAGTAAAAATAAGGCTACATGCCCGAATATACTGCGGATAAAAACACCAAATCAGTGTGGGTTTCAGCTTTCTGTTTTTTCCCCTTCTGCATAGATTCCGCATTCCCTTACCTCCATACTAAATGGTGCCTTCCTCCTTCCTCTCTTCAAAGCGCTCTTTTTTTCAGCGGTTAGGGAGGCTTACCCTTTTAACTGCGACGTGAGCCACCGGTGGTACATGGTGCTCACGTACATTTTCATTATGCTGCTGACCGACCAGTAGTCACAAACTCAATTTTTATAAATACCTAATCAAAGCTAAATGAAGACGCGATCCTGTCTATGTTTGCTACTTTCAAAATTGCTTACTACAATGAACTTTAAACTTTAGTTGAACATTGAAGCTAATATTTATCTGCCGCAGTCAAAGTGTTAAACTAACATACTAACTAACAACTAATATAATCAAATCTAATATAATCTTTGTTGTGGTCAAGGAGGCTGGCACCAACTCATCTACTCCAATCCCCTAATTTCCCCATAGCAGAATTTCACAGAAAATCTATACCTAAAATACCGCGCACAACTTTTTCCCCTTAAAACTGCGTGGATTATTTCGGCTGCCTCAGTAAATAATTTGACCCTCGCAGCCGGCGAGCTTTTCTGCACTCAATTCCGTTGGTGCTTCAGCAGATCTTTTATGGCATCATTTCCGATTCCGTGCGTGAACGAGACTTAATCCCAAGGGAAATTACCGTCCGAGACTGATTATTGATGCTGCTTCGGAAATTCTTTTTCATTACTTAAAGACAACTCGAGTCTCATGCAGTTGGGCGTGCGTTCGGTTTGGTAGCGTCCGATGTATTTCTTGGAGAAGTTTTCTTTTGGGAGCATGAAAAGGCAGTAAACTTAAAATTGAAGTAGCTTATTTTATAAGCTGGATGGAACTCCAAAATCGAGTCCTAAGTTTTATCATGAAGTTTTATTACTTTTCGATTAGGGGTTATTATTTTCATGCAGAGTTATTAATTCTCTTGTAGGGTTATTAGTACAGCTGTGACAATATGCTCTAATCATATTTTCACAGCCCTAGTAATCACATTGAATCTATTGAATCACATTGCATAGATTCCATTGAAGGATATAAGCAAATTGGAATTCAAGTCGAATGGAAGCGGCCTTATGCAAAAGTGTGTGAACTCAAGCAGTAATTTGTTGTAGTAGAAGAATCAAACTCAGGATGCACCAAACTCTGGAAGACGTTATGAACACTTAACTGCGATGAACTTTTGGTGAACATATTCTCGTACAGCCAGCTCAATCTTGCTTTGGCTTCGAATCAGTTATTCTTTTGGAAACCAAAACTTTTAAAATATATTTTAGCAGTGCTGTTGATGTTCGTTGATCATCATGTTCTACAGCTTATGGTGCTCACTTGGAAGAAATTATTCGTAAGGAGATAAACATTCAGTTGGGGGATGGCAGAAAGAAGATGTTGCCGCATGCATTCAAATCTCACGTTGAGAACTTACAAAAAATTCCTCGGGAATAGTTTTACTTTGGCTTGAAGTGGAACTTTTTGCCGCATTCGAAACCTTCGCTGGAATAAGCAAAGCCGACTAGCTTTGAGCTTGCATTTTTAGGCTTCTCGCCTCAAGATTCCGTCTCACTCCATTGGTCTCAGGTGAAAATTCAATACACAACCAGGTATTCCAGTGGTGGGTAGGATTTTCTTAAATGGGGCCGGATTTTCCCTCGCGAGTGAGTCATGGTTTGCAAGACCCTCTCTCGTGTTCGAATCGGACCATCCGACTGCATTGCATTTACATTTTGAAACCTGGCAGGGAATCCTCTGCCTACAAAGGCGTATTGGATATCGGGAACCCGAATGGTGAAGAGATGAAAATGGCGTACTGAGGACGAGGCTACACAGCGGACTTGGCCGAGCACTTCGGCTGGCCGACAGCATTGCTGTCCTTCCACCTCCTAACCAAGCGCTTGTGCTTCTTACTGTATTGGCGGAAGTCGTTGTATTTACATTAAATGTCCAGCTTCTCTGGAACTGCGGTCCTGAAATAGGCTGGAGGGTGTGGGAACCCTGCGGTATCGCATCGATGATATTGTTGCTCGATCGCTTTTTACCTTCACCGCGCTCGTGGTGGCGGATCGTGTTTGAAATTTAATTGTATCATGCAATATCGTGCAATACACCGTGTAACATGCAATATCGTGTACTTGGTTACCAGCATTCAGCAATGTCGTAAATTTTTTAACACGCTAGCTAAGTATGGTGTCATATTTTCGTACTATTATTCAGTCGTGTATGGTGCCGAATTTGTCTCCAATCTAACACTATGACCGCCACGTACGCCACCGATGGCCACGGAGGGGATTTCCATAATGCTGCTGACCGACCAGTAGTCACAAAATCAGTTTTCAGAAATACTTAATATTAGTTGCCAAATGATGGCAATATCCAGTTAATGTTAACAATTTTTAAAATTGCCTGCTACAATTCACTTTAAATTCAAGTGGAATATTGAACTTCAGTTTAACTAATTGCGGTCAAAGTATTAAATGCTATTTTTATTCTCGCGTCATGGGTATTGTTGTTTGCGTTTAAAACTGTTTTTCGTGTGATCTTTCGGAATTAAAATAAATTCAGTGAAGAATGTTCCGTCTTTTGATATTTGAACCCACTTTTATTCCGTCTATTATTCGACGTTTCAGGTTTGAAATTGATTTTATTAATTATTTAGTTCGTTAAGAATTCCTTTAGCTATATTTCTGGGCATCATTCTAGTTTTACGATAGCCTGCGAAGTCTGCAATGTTGCTCTGTAAAAATATTAAAAAAAAAACAAAAACGCTCGACTTCATAAATTGAAACGCGTTCGCCTCTACTAAGTGTTAATTATTATACATTTCGAGGACAAGCTTTGCTTTCAGCTGAACCATTTTCTCGGGAGCGCAACTTTCCATTAATTTTCTGCGCCAGTTTTAAATCTCGCGCTCTAAATCGCTGCATCTATAATTAAAGTCTGAAGTCGTTTTTAATCCGCTGGGATTCCCATAGAAAGCTCGGAAAATTAGGAGATCTGTTCGTGTCCCGGCGCGGGGGAAGGGTTTCTTATACCTCTTGTGTTGCTTTACTTGTACCTCTTGTGTTGCTTTGCTTGTACCTCTTGTGTTGCCTTACTTGTACCTCTTGTGTTGCCTTACTTGTACCTCTTGTGTTGCCTTACTTGGGCCTTTTGTGTTGCCTTACTTGTACCTCTTGTGTTGCCTTACTTGTACCTCTTGTGTTGCTTTACTTGTACCTCTTGTGTTGCTTTGCTTGTACCTCTTGTGTTGCTTTGCTTGTACCTCTTGTGTTGCTTTGCTTGTACCTCTTGTGTTGCCTTACTTGTACCTCTTGTGTTGCTTTACTTGTACCTCTTGTGTTGCTTTGCTTGTACCTCTTGTGTTGCCTTACTTGTACCTCTTGTGTTGCCTTACTTGTACCTCTTGTGTTGCCTTGCTTGTACCTCTTGTGTTGCTTTACTTGTACCTCTTGTGTTGCTTTGCTTGTACCTCTTGTGTTGCTTTGCTTGTACCTCTTGTGTTGCCTTACTTGTACCTCTTGTGTTGCCTTACTTGTACCTCTTGTGTTGCCTTACTTGTACCTCTTGTGTTGCCTTACTTGTACCTCTTGTGTTGCCTTACTTGTGCCTTTTGTGTTGCCTTACTTGTGCCTTTTGTGTTGCCTTACTTGTACCTCTTGTGTTGCCTTACTTGTACCTCTTGTGTTGCCTTACTTGTACCTCTTGTGTTGCTTTACTTGTACCTCTTGTGTTGCCTTACTTGTACCTCTTGTGTTGCCTTACTTGTGCCTCTTGTGTTGCATTACTTGTACCTCTTGTGTTGCTTTACTTGTATCTCTTGTGTTGCCTTACTTGTACCTCTTGTGTTGCCTTACTTGTACCTCTTGTGTTGCTTTACTTGTACCTCTTGTGTTGCTTTACTTGTACCTCTTGTGTTGCCTTACTTGTACCTCTTGTGTTGCCTTACTTGTACCTCTTGTGTTGCCTTACTTGTGCCTTTTGTGTTGCCTTACTTGTACCTCTTGTGTTACCTTACTTGTACCTCTTGTGTTGCCTTACTTGTACCTCTTGTGTTGCCTTACTTGTACCTCTTGTGTTGCCTTACTTGTACCTCTTGTGTTGCCTTACTTGTGCCTTTTGTGTTGCCTTACTTGTACCTCTTGTGTTGCCTTACTTGTACCTCTTGTGTTGCCTTACTTGTACCTCTTGTGTTGCTCCCCTCAGGGGGATACAACTATTGTATCTATGGGAATTGGCGCTCCCAGGGGGACTATGTGAGGGCCCGAGCTAAAGGTTAGGTAGGCTTCCTTTTTGTTGTAATAAAATAGGTTTTTGTTTTTTTACGAACCATCTTTCCTCGGTTCACTGCTGTCCTGTTTTTCAGCACCTACTACTTTCTTCTTCAACTTTTTTCTTGTTTCATGAACTTCTTTCCTAGCTTACTGTTTCTATGCACCTTGTGCATAGATTCCGCGTTTCCTCAACTCCATACTAAATGGTGCCTTCCTCTTTCCTCTCTTGGAACATCTTAGTTGTGGTTAAGGGAGGCTAAAACTTTCTTATATAATAATAATAATAACCTCTTGTGTTGCCTTACTTGCGCCTTTTGTGTTGCCTTACTTGTGCTTTTTGTGTTGCCTTACTTGTACCTCTTGTGTTACCTTACTTGTGCCTTTTGTGTTGCCTTACTTGCGCCTTTTGTGTTGCCTTACTTATGCTTTTTGTGTTGCCTTACTTGTACCTCTTGTGTTGCCTTACTTGTGCCTTTTGTGTTGCCTTACTTGTGCCTTTTGTGTTGCCTTACTTGTGTTTTTTGTGTCGTTTTACTTGTGCCTCTTGTGTTGCCTTACTAAATGCAGATTCACGGCTTTCTGTGTGAATCTAGTTCTTTCAAGTTTCTGCAGTGGTCACCGTTTCTGAAGAGCGTTTCATTTTGACCACAACATTTGTTGACAAAATTGTAGAATCAATATTCAATGAACACAATTTCTTCGAATACAAACGTTTGTTTGTCGTTTGACTCAACGGATAGGAAAAATATGATCTTCATGTTCCTCACGTCTTCCTTATCACAATTGCCAGGTGTATAGAGTTTTGTGTTTTACAAGCTCAGACATATACATTTTGGAAAGATATGCAATTTAACTTCTTCTTCTTCAAGCTCTAGTGTTCGTTTGAAGGCACGCATGGTAACGCTGCTGAGTTCAAGTACGTCGATTGCTACTGAAGTTGTGATTATTTCCCTAGCGGTTCGGATTCCATGACTCCGTGACCTACTGGTCACCTATGACATGAGACGCTCTTCTTATTGACCCTTGAACCTAATCTAATCCTCTGGGGGCGAATGTCTAGAATCTCTAGATCGAAACTCCTACAGCAAGATAAACCTTGTTGTCCATGCAGCATATATGTCATGGGGCTGCCGACTACGCAACTGGACGCTCATCGTTTGAGTCGTGGTACATTGTGAGTGGAGCGTATCAAGTAGGGCGGCTGATCCTTCTTGATCGCCCTTGTTGGGCTTCAGGTTAACATCGAGAGGTCCTTGTCGGTCTGCTTGTTAGAGGGGCTTTGGTGAGCTGACCATCCGGGCTGTGTGGGTGTTGAGTGTGTGTTGTATTGAGTGTGTGTTGTATTGAGTGTGTGCTGGCACGGGCTGTGTGTCTGTGCTGAGTGTGTGCTGCCACGGGCTGTGTGTCTGTGTTGTGTGTGTGCTGCCACGGGCTGTGTGCCTGTGTTGAGTGTGTGCTGCCACGGGCTGTGTGTCTGTGTTGCGTGTGTGCCGCTACGGGCTGTGTGTCTGTGTGCATCTCTGTTTATTTACTGATTGTTTGAAATTTCCCATGGTAAAATTCGATATCTTTTCGATTGGATAGATATGTTGTTTTTCTCAAGAATAAGAGATCTGTAACCTACCAGGACGAGCCTGTTCGTAATCAACTGACCTTTTTCAGCAGTTTGTGCTTCTCATGAAGAAATTCTTGAGCGACAGTTATGCCTGAAATGCAACATTAATATGTCTTCATTTGAATACACCCATTCGTAAAAAGTAGGCAGGTGTCGAGTGCCAGACTACCACTGATGTATTTCTTCACACGACTGACTGTAATGTTCAGGGACCTCATATTGAATGCCAGACTACGCTGAGGTAGACACGGACTTCTTGGAATTTAAACGAATCTCACGCATTGGCATTACTTCCCCGCACAAAGCCCTCAAGTCCCTGGTATTCCAAGATCACATTGTCATGCACAGCATGAGAGCCATGAATCATTTTAGTCAATGGCCCCAAAATGTCAACATGAAACTGCGCTCTAGGTGGTGTCAATTTACACTTGGCCTTTCGCAGTTTATGTTGTGTTGGGCCCCTCAGACAGATACAACTATTGTATTTATGCAAGTTAGCGTTTTCAGGAGAAATTTGTGAGGTCTCGTGCCAAAGGTTAGGTAGGCCAATTTTTTGATAAAATAGAGTAAGTTTTTTACTTTGTTGGGGATCATCTTTTTTTTCGGTTCGCTGCTGTTCTTTTTTATTGCACTTATTACTTTCTTTTTTAACTTTTATCTTGTTTAACTTTTATCCTGTTTCATAAACTTCTTTCTCAATTCACTGTTTCTAAGCACCTTGTGCATAGATTGCGCGTTTCCTTAACGCCATACTGAATAGTACCTTCCTCTCTTTGGAACGCTTTTATTGTGGTTAGAGAGGCTTAAACTATAACTTGTCTAATTTAATCTGTTGTGTTTGGCGGAGACTGACATTTTCGGAGAATTTTTTCGTTGGCGAGAACCTAACACCAGAATGAACTATCGTCTCGCTCTCAGACGCGGGTGTTCAGCTCTTCTCATGTCGCGAAACCGATTATTTTTTATTTGGTTTGGAGCGAAAGCTGGCGGAATAAATGAACAAATGAAGAATAGTTAAACGAAGTCAAGTTAAACAGAACCCAAAAAAAACAAGCCAAAAACATGCTGTCCATTTCTTTAAATTTTTTAATTTCTGCATAAAATAAGATAAGGGGCCAAGGGGATGATTTTGTTCTCCGTCCTTTGCAACATGATCTTGAGAATATTACTACGAATCAAGTTACTTTAGTTTATGCATACATGAATTATGAATAACAGTGGATCAAAAAGCTTTGCCAAAAGCTATGTAGGCTTTGAAGTGTTAAGCGGCTTAGCAGTTCTGTGAAATCCCATCAGATAAACTTTGTGAAATTTTGCTTTGTTCTCGTAACTTTGAGACTTTTTCTTCGCAGTGCGAAATGATTTGATTACGGTCGGCTTATGTTCAACAGTCCCTCTCGATGGATGAATGTTATAGATATTCATGTTCAGGGCAGGCTTAGGATTGTCAGATATTTTACTTTCTACCTTCCATTCGATGTTCTTTGCGGTCAAGTAAACAAATTAGACAAAATTATAGATATGCTGATAAAATTTATTTAAAAAAAATCTAATAACATAGTGTAATATATTAACATTATCCATTGCTTGAGGCCTACTCTACGTAGGCTTCCCTGCTCTCCATGTGGGCTGTTGCTGTTTCATTTATTTAGTTGCATGAGGGTCGACGGACTTGTACCTCCCTCCAGAAAGCTCTATTGAAACAAAAATCCCGGGGAACTTTATGGCGGTAACTTTTTTTTCTCTTTGAAAGTTGCTCAACTTTGCCTTGTTTTGCAGGTACGTGATTGGAAAAGCTCGGACTGATGCTGCGGTGCTGAGGAGGTAAGAGGAAATGGGACTTTTGCGAAGAGACTTTTGCTGACTGATGCTGCGGTGCTGGGGAGGTAAGAGGAAATGGGACTTTGCGGTAAGGCTATTGCTAACTGATGCTGCGGTGCTGGGGAGGTAAGAGGAAATGGGACTTTTGCGGTGAGACTTTTGCTGACTGATACTGCGGTGCTGGGAGATAAGAAGAAATGGGACTTTTGCGGTGAGACTTTTGCTGACTGATACTGCGGTGCTGGGAGGTAAGAGGAAATGGGACTTTTGCGGTGAGACTTTAGCTGACTTATGCTGTGGTGTTGGGGAGGTAAGAGGAAATGGGACTTTTGCTGACTAATGTTGCAGTGCTGGGGAGGTTAAACTAAAGATGACTATTGCTGTAGCTTCAAGTCTGTCTCGCTATTGAAGACTTTGTTTTGGATCATTTTTTTGCTATGCTGTGTCTGAACTCACAGCTTCCCTGAATTACTTCGAAGCCTCGATCTTACTCTAGCGCGTCTCCCTTTTTCAAGCTAGTCATGTTGAAATTTAGTTCCAGGATATTTAATTTGAAGTTTGTTCAGTGTGAAGATTCGTTTCGGGGTCAGGTCGGTCCTTTATCGACCTTACAACTGAAAGAATAAGTAATTGAAATAAGGATTGAAATAGGGAATACTTGAAATAGGAATTGAAATTGAACACTTGAAATAGGGTTTGAAATAATTGAAATAGGGTATACTTGAAATAGGGACTGAAATCATTGAAATAGGGTATACTTGAAATAAGGATTGAAATTGAACACTTGAAATAGGGATTGAAATAATTAAAATAGGGAATACTTGAAATAGGGATTGAAATTGAACACTTGAAATAGGGATTGAAATAATTGAGATAAGGTGTACTTCTATGTAACTCAAACAGAAATTGATCACGGGAGTGGATGAAAACGTTCCACGTAAATGTTCAGTTTGTCACGATTCATTTTCTAGGGAATTCACGAACGAAAAATAGGCATTGCTCCTTTGCGCGATGCCGCAAAATGTTAAAAAAACAGAATGAAGATTTACTCATTAAGAATTCTGTCTTTTGAAGTATGCTTCGGTAAGAATTTGTGGTAGGTCTTGTCTATGGGGAAAAATGCTCTGCTACTCAAAATGTTTTTTCGTTTTAATTTTTTTGGTGTTGCAGTTGCAAAAGAGCTTTATTTATCGTCAAGAGTAGACGCTTATATTATTGTCAGCAGAAGACGCTTTAAGTACCATTAGTCGTCAGGTAGTTACGAGTATTGCATAAAAGACAATTATGAACGTAACACGCCAAAAAGACTAACGAATATTACAACACAAAAAGACAAGTGCGAATGTTATCCAACTCAAATCACGTATAAAAAAAAGTTATAAATATTACGGTAATAAAAACCGTTACGAATATTAGATAGCAAATGGACAGTTATGAATGTTATGCAAATAAGACAGTGATGAAGGTATTTCAACAAATAGACAGTTACGATTATCACGTATAAAAGACAGATGAAAGTATTCCAAAACGAAAAGGCCCGTTAAGATTAATACCATTCTGACGTGTCGAGAGTTTTAGTACTGACCAGCGCTGCTATATTGGGCATCTTGTTAAAATCTTCAATTTTTTTTCAGATGAAATTTAACCATAAAGACCTCTCAGCATCTGTGAAACGAGTCTAACATGAGGATCTTGGCGAAAAAATGCCATTCTGGCAACACTGGTGTTGACGTTTGCCGAGAGTGACGGAGCTAAAGAAATTGGATGTTCTTTGAATTTTTCTGCGAGAACTTCCCTGTGTTTGAACATACTCCGCATGCTGTATTTTGATGCTCGAATAAACGCGAAGCGTGTTGTGTTAAGAAACGTATTTCTTCTCTCGTTTTCATATTCCGTGGGGAGGCATCAAAAATAGGAATTACTTCGCGCTAGATTTTGTTAATTTTTTTGCAGTTCTCACGTTCGCATATATTCCGTGGGTTGTCATCAATGATAAGAATTATTTCGCTTTCGATCTTGTTTTTTTTTTTGTAGTGCAATCCTTTTCACGTTCTCATATATTCTATGTGTAGTTGTCACCAGACAAGGTTAGTCCCTTTATTAATTTGCATTAACATGGGAGCAGGTTTTAAAATAAAATCGACAAATAAAAATTATTTTGGAGTAGATTTTAAAAATTTTTTTGGCGCGATCATGTCTCTGTGGCCCTGGTCATTAAAATGGCACCCTCGCATTCCTACTCAGTAAATTAAAGCCCGTCACTAACTTTAGCTGTCGCCGAAAAGAAGTTCCAACCAGTTACTCTGACCAGGCAACGTGAGAAAGTTCATTATTCTACCAGGCAATTTGGATACGCCAATTTTCCTCTCACTTTCTACCAAACTCGCCATTACAACGGAACTTCAAACTTGACTTTTAGCCTGTTTTCTACTCACTGTTTGCGCTGAACGACTTCGCATTCGCTTCTGACTGCAGTCGTAAATTGAATCGAGGTATTTTCGCTTTTTAATTGATGTTTGAGGCGTAATTTTTGACGATATTTCGATGTGAGACCACGCAAAAATAATGATGCAAAACCGAAGTTCGTTCGTTGATTTTCGAGCAGGCAGTTTAGGAATGTCTTGCTTTGATATCATACAGTATTGTAATTTTTCCCGTAAGATAGGTTACTTCAACATTTCACTAAAAATAATTGGCACCTAAGCAGTTGCTTTGTATTTTTATTTGCCTAATATAGGGTATGTTTCCACGGCACTATCTTCAAACGATGGACGACGATGGCGGAACGTTCTTAAGTGCGGCGTGAGAACGATTCCGAGCTCTGCATTCCAGCTCTCTCGGCCTCATTCATTTGGGCAGTTCATCTTGCAAATCCTAGTTACTTGTGATCACTGGCCATAAAATCTGACGGCCTGACGTGCGCGTTGTTAAACAGCGCTTAGTGTGTCTATGAGAAATCCCTTAATTGAGGCGCTTACGGCCATTTTAGTGCGTCCTGAGCCAACTTTTCACTTTCATAATTCAATGGGCTGTGATTGGATGTCGTTATTGCGCTAAAGTTGCCCGCTTCGCCGTGACTGCTGCAAAACTTTCGAAATATTGAGATTTATGTGGCCATTAAGCTAGCGTTCCTACCTCTCTCAAGTTTTGTTTTACTCACGGACTTGCACCGAGGCACCGCTATGGCCTACGTGCTCATTCTCTCAATAATGTTGAATCAAAAGCGTAAAATAATGGATTTTTTATCATAAATAATCTTTCTGGGTACAGTAAATTGCCATCAAATGGCTCGGTGAGACGAAAAATCTACGTGCTTGGAAAAGATAAACCACAATTTTCAACTTTTTTTCTAATTTTCATGAGCGTGAAAGGGTTGTTAGTGCAGGATCATGAAGACCTGTATTATGTATTGAAATTTTCACTTTTTCTACTCTGCATATTCATTTCGATTCGCTGCAATTGTAGTGAATTTCGAGCGATATGCTCATCTCCTGTATTTACTATATATTTCACTGATCTGCTGTACTCTCGGTGAATTAACTTAAAATTTTGAAAATTACGCGCGTAATTTCCTGGATTACCATTCTTCCAATTGGTCACCCTTCCTCATTAAGGATATAACCTCGAAGTACGATATATAGTTGTTACAAGGCAGTCTAAATCCTACTCACGTTCCTGCATGTGTCACAGCGCGCGTTTCCAGCCCTGCCACCAAGACCAGCGAGGGACTCCACAACAGCAGCAGCAGCAGCAGCAGCAGAACTCTTCTTTTGTACGTGCGCTCGGACCTTAACAAAGGCAGGGTAATGTGCTACCCTTGTAAAAAACTCCTGCTCCATTCATTAGCGGCGTTCTTATTATGACAGCTGAACCAAAACGCTCTCTAAGATTTCAATTCACTCGCGGGCTTGAAAGGCTTCTTATCCTCCGCTCTTTTGCCGTCGCTTCCGAAACGATGTGCTGTGTGGGATGTTTTTTGGCTTCTTCATCGGGAGGATATTCTCTTTGAAAGAACTTGGTGTTTTTCAAGAAATTTGCTATTGTGGTGTGAGTTTTCGTAATAAGAGACTCGCAGCAGTCGGTGTTGCCGCATTTTTCCGATTATGACTTTCCCTCCATGATGACGATCCCGTAGCCAGCGCCACACAATTGTACCATCGATCCACTGTGTTAAGATTGGTACCATTAATTTCCTGGCTTGAGCTAGCCTAGCAGCCTCAGCTCCTAATTTTTAGTATCTTGCTGGTATCGGAGATATATCGACGGATAAATGTGTCAACCGAAATCAGTTCCCTAACTCAGGATAACTTGCTCTCATCAATCAAGAAGTCGCGGCGCTCACTGACGTTTGCACAATAAAGTCTTTTGTTGGAGCTTGGCCGGCTGCCGCTAGCGAGGGCCCTGTCCTCTAGGCCCGGGCAATTGGCCCCGATTTGAGCAGCTGGCGGTTCCGTAATGATTGGTCCCGTAATGATTGGTCCCGTAATGATTGGTCCCGTAATGTGGTTGGTCCCGTAATGGTTGGTCCCGTAATGGTTGGTCCCGTAATGGTTGGTCCCGTAATGGTTGGTCCCGTAATGTTTGGTCCCGTAATGGTTGGTCCCGTAATGGTTGGTCCCGTAATGGTTGGTCCCGTAATGTTTGGTCCCGTAATGTTTGGTCCCGTAATGGTTGGTCCCGTAATGGTTGGTCCCGTAATGGTTGGTCCCGTAATGGTTGGTCCCGTAATGGTTGGTCCCGTAATGGTTGGTCCCGTAATGGTTGGTCCCGTAATGGTTGGTCCCGTAATGGTTGGTCCCGTAATGGTTTGTCCCGTAATGGTTTGTCCCGTAATGGTTGGTCCCGTAATGTTTGGTCCCGTAATGGTTGGTCCCGTAATGGTTGGTCCCGTAATGGTTGGTCCCGTAATGGTTGGTCCCGTAATGGTTGGTCCCGTAATGGTTGGTCCCGTAATGGTTGGTCCCGTAATGGTTGGTCCCGTAATGGTTGGTCCCGTAATGGTTGGTCCCGTAATGGTTGGTCCCGTAATGGTTGGTCCCGTAATGGTTGGTCCCGTAATGGTTAGTCCCGCAATGATTGGTCCCGTAAGCTAGTATTTTTTACTCGCACTACCATTATTACAACCACCGTCACTAGACTGGCACTGGCAAGGGTATAGTCAGTGGTATCAGGATGAGGGAAGAACTGCCACTCGGCAGAGAATTTCAAAGGACTCACACGGGAATAAATTTAGCGAGAAAGAAAACATGTAGAGGTTATTTTGAAAAGACCGTATAGTTCTAAAGGGCTAAGCGTGAAATTCTTTCTGCATGTTAAAATTGAACATGCGTACTTTGTTATGCAAGGTTTTACGAAAAATTACAGAAATAATTCATTTTGAAATTTTACAGACATCTTAGACATTAATGATTTACAGTATACTTACGAATGGTGTGTTGTTGCATTGTTGTATTAAGATTTGGTAGCATGGTTCTTTTTAGTTTTATTGCCCCATATCTTTTGCTTCTGTTTTCAGGATGTATTTTGTAGAAGCGTGACGGAAATTAATATATTCTTTATGAGATAAAATAAGAAAAAAATAAAATGAAATAAAAATCGTCGCATAAAAATGTCAATTCAACTCTTCCACGACTTTACATTTGGATGGAGATCAGGAAGCAAGCATCGCTTGTCAAGAGCATCAATTCCAGCTTCAATAAAAAGTTCGTCTTCTTGGCTGTGTGTTTTGGGTGATTGTGCTGTTGGAAGACGAAAGTGGTCTTAAGGTATCACTGTCAGGCTCCATCAAGGAAATGAAGAATAATCAATGTGTTATACATGCCTTGCCTAGCTTGAATAAGAGTGGTTTTGTTTGGTTGATAGATGCATGTTTTATTCAATCGCGGAGTGTATGTACCTGTTCAAAAATTGGGTTTGGAAGGAGCATAAGAACTGATCAGATCCGTGCTCTCGTGTATGTTCCCTTGCAAATTTAAAGCGAGCGCACACGATTTTGCGTTTCTGTTAAATATTTATTTTTTGTCAGTCCTGTGTGCCAGTTTACTTTGTTAAAAGTCATCCTGATCGTTGCCTCGCTCACTCCAGTCCCAGGATTTTTTTCAGGTTGTTCTGAATTTCACTACGCGTCGCAAATTTTCTAAAATATCAGAGCGTTTTGAAAAGTGGGAAGATTCGGTTATTTTTGGAAGGCCCGTGGCTCCCAGGAATGTTTGCAGTCAAAGTATGCATTTACATTTCCGTATAATGACGCTTGTTGTTCCTACCAGCTCATCCTGATCTTTTGGTATTTTGCTGTAGCCAAAACCTCAGTTGTGAAGCTTTTCTATATTGGATATTAACCACAGTCTTGCTTGTGATGCTTTCTGATCAATTTACGCCACGGTGCTCATACATTGTAATTTTTTCGAATAAATTTGGCATTATGCGCTTAATTAACACGTTGACTGCCATGGGTTAAACTCAAGTTCAATATTCAACTAAAATTTAGAGTCAATTGTAGTGAGCAATTTTGAAAATAGCAAACATTATGTGGACCGGGCCCTTACGTAGCTTTGATTAAGAATTTATAAAAATATATTTTGTGACTTCGGGTCAGTCCACAGCATTATTAATATTCCCTCCGTGTACCACCGGTGGTACACGTGACGGTTAACGTGTTAAAGGGTTAGTTGGGCGTTTGGGTCTCCTGGCTGTAAATAAATTTTTACTGGTTATTTTTTTTCCTACAGCGCGCAGTTCGCTGCTGCAATTCTAATCCTGATTTTCAAAGTGGGTCGTTCATTCTTATCTTGTTCACTAACATCACTGTAACTTGAGAACATTCTTGGCAGCAAAAAGTAAACGGAATTAATATCCAAATCTAACGTTTAACGATTTTGATCCGATCTTAAACATGACGCGCATTATCTATCCATTTCTTTCTTAATAATTTGTCTTCATATTTTGTTTTTCTCGTGATGAGTATCCTCCTTAGTAGCTTTAACACAATATCGTCCTTCAGAAAGAAATAACAATCGTATCCATAGGAATTTACGCTCTCAGGGAGAAAATATAAGATCCCGACTTGATGGTTAGATACGCTTGTCCTGTTACACCTGAGACTCCCACTTGACTCAACTCCATACTAAATGGTGCCTTACTCCTTCTCTTTGGAGCACCTTTGTTGCTGTTAGAGAGACTTAAAACAAATTTACTAACCTGATCACACAATATTGTGTTAGAACACGGATTTCTGGTCCCCCAAGGGTTGCATTTTACTGAGCTTTGTTTCCTATGAACAGAGCAGCGGCGGGTCCAGAAACTGTACACATTTGACGCCTCGTACATCTGTCAACGCACATCGCGAGCTAGTTTCCTTTTTGATAGGGATAGTTATTATGAATCGCTTTGGTTTCTGAATCAATGCTTTCTATTACTATGCTACAGTTTGCACTAATGATCGTGTTGATCAGTGCTTTTTTGCAGCATTTATTACTTTATTATCACCTTAGTTTAGGATTACCTTGCTCGAGTTCTCACTTGCAATCGGGTTGGTTAGTGTTGTTTTGTAGCATTAAATTTCCTTACGTCATTTCACATTTGAATCACTATAATGGAGCTCGAACTCAGGATCGCGTTTGCCTCCAGGAACTGAACTGTCGTGCATTTGAACGCGCCTTGTGGATCTCCACTAAAGTTACCACTTGTTATTTCTTGTGTGAGGCCAGCGTTCCATGCTACCGACTCCCTGCACGTTTGTTTTCTATATCTCCACTCTTTGGTTCATTTTTGAGTTTTTATATATTGGACGTTGTCCCTACTGCAGTTTGAATACTCTTCGAGAGCTTACATTATGTTGTTAAAATTCTATGATTTTCATTTAGGAAAAACAATATTTTAAGTGCTGTTAAAAATGATAGCGATAAAGTTTGAGAGCATGTTTACTATTGCTCATGCGTGTCAAAAGCGTACTTACATTGGGGAATGTGAGAGCATGTTTCCTATTGCTCATGAGCATCAAACACATACCTAAATTGTGGAATGTTCGTTATATCGTTACGTGAAATAATTTGAATGCGTTTCAGTTCAGGGTCGATCGGACATCATACACAGTCGAAGCATTCTAGACCAAGGATACTCGGCTTGCACTTTGATGTCTTTATGCAGTCCATGGTATTCCTTCACCTTGAAACAGAACCAACAATTGACTTGCTGGTGCACCGTCCACATGCAAATCTTGTTTCCTCAGAAAACAAAAGCTCCACGTAACATCGATCTCCTCGTTTCCTTGAGTTGAGCGATGATGCGGTTAACAAGTGTAAACGCGGTGTTTTTCTCCAGGTTTTAGTCCTGTGTGTGATCTCAAATTGTGTGTGAAGAAGCGCCCGACTTGCTGTACAAAGCCGTCAGTACTTGGGTAATAGATTGAATATTCATGTGAGTTCTCCCTCGGACGGGGATTTTTGGTGTGCGGTGCTGCCCAAGAAAGAGGGGAAGCGCTGTTGGGGTTGGCAAAATAATGTTCCTCGGGGAGTTAGTTCTACCTCGCGTATTGGTGGAATTTCTGAGCATCACTTCTGAAGTGTATACTGTTTATATTTGAGTTATCGTGTTATTTTAAACGAAAAGTTTTCGTTAACCAAATAAATAGTCTTTTGTGTTTAACTTGAAAATCAGGAGCGCGATTGTAAGGTTCTATTTTTTTCTCGCGCTTCCTTTTTTTCTATTTTTGATCAACCTTCTTAAAAAAATGAAAGTCCTGTCATGCCGATAAAGATTTATTCAGTGGTAAACTTGACTCTACTCTTTCTACCCTCTTATGCTTTTATTTCTGATTGCTTAGAGACTTCTATTTATTACTGCATCCCTATCTATGCTGTACGTCCTATTACTTCATTATCTTAATTTTATGACGCCACAGCAGCTCGCAACTCGAAGTAAAATAACGTAAACTAATCACGCCCTATCTGTCTTCATGCAACGGTAAAAGTCTGTTTCAACCTTGGAAACGTGATTAAAGGGTTAACAAAAAAAAAAAATTTGACTTCCATAAAATTTTTACAAAACGGGGTAAGACCTTTTCATCTCGATGTAGAGAAGGATATGAATAATTATGAAATAATATAACGGGATAATGACGTTAAAATTGTTTTCAATAATATAGTTATGACAACCAAGCACTAACAGCTCGGTTGTCATGATTTTGCTTCTTTGCAAAATTTTGCTCGTAAATGCAAGGTCTGATTCGGTGTACATGTTGTAGCTATTACAATGTTTAATGTTTTCAAATGAATTGAGCAAGAATTTTTACATCTTCTGCCGAGTGCGAAAACGGCCCATTTTTGAGCAGGGGGCCGCTCATCGAAGCTCTACAGCGCCCCCGTATTGGAGGTTCTATTTCGGGGTAATTTTCTTGGGAATTGATATTGCAACTCTAATAATTGCATTTTCATCGATTGAAAAGTGCGTCCGCCGGGTTGCGGGTTACAGCGTTCCATGCAATCGACTTTCAGCACGTTTGTTTTCCGTAACTCATCTTTCTGTTTCTTTTTTTTTTGTCATTCGAGTGATTTGAGTCAGTCGATCATTCGTGTGATTAGGGTATTATATCATGGGAAAATCATATCAGGTAATTTCCGTTGCCGTAAAAGGAAAACTTGACTTTTCAGCAATTGGGATCATTTATTGAATGTAACTATGGGCATTGGAAAATTCATTTCTGTAAATCTTAACTTTCAAGTAAGTATGCTCTCCTTCAGAAGGATGGACTAATTGAAAAAAAAGCCTTCGAAACTGACAAGAATTAGAATAGAATGAAGCAACAGAAACGAACAGGTAAGTCATTTTTTGGGCTGGTGTCAAAGCTTCATCCGTCCAACACCGGCGCCACTCACGCACAGGCTTCAAAGTAGAAGTGAAGGAGAATAAACTGACATTATGGACGTCAACTAACCTATTAACTTCTTAAATAAGTGATTTAGAGACTTCAAATTCTAAATGGCCAAATGTTCATGCACCTCAATTTCAAGACTTTAAACCTCTAATTTACTTCATACTTGATCTTTTTTCGTGTTTCGTGACTGAAAACTTGCATTTGTGTGCTGCGTGTCACGCTGCGTGACTCGCCGTGCGTTGTCACGAAACCGTCACCGGCACCCGTCTCACTTCTGGCTGGTCGATACCGCGCTGTCGGGTGTTGACGTGCTGCGGGTGTGTGGGTGTTGGCTGTGTGGGTGTTGGGTGTGTGGGTGTTGGGTGTGTGGGTGTTGGGTGTGTGGGTGTTGGCTGTGTGGGTGTTGGCTGTGTGGGTGTTGGCTGTGTGGGTGTTGGGTGCGTGGGTGTTGGGTGCGTGGGTGTTGGCTGTGTGGGTGTTGGCTGTGTGGGTGTTGGCTGTGTGGGTGTTGGCTGTGTGGGTGTTGGCTGTGTGGGTGTTGGCTGTATGGGTGTTGGCTGTGTGGGTGTTGGTTGTGTGGGTGTTGGCTGTGTGGGTGTTGGCTGTGTGGGTGTTGGCTGTGTGGGTGTTGGCTGTGTGGGTGTTGGCTGTGTGGATGTTGGCTGTGTGGATGTTGGCTGTGTGGGTGTTGGCTGTGTGGGTGTTGGCTGTGTGGGTGTTGGCTGTGTGGGTGTTGGCTGTGTGGGTGTTGGCTGTGTGGTTGTTGGCTGTGTGGTTGTTGGGTGTGTGGGTGTTGGGTGTGTGGGTGTTGGGTGTGTGGGTGTTGGGTGTGTGGGTGTTGGGTGTGTGGGTGTTGGCTGTGTGGGTGTTGTGTTCATGTAGGTCTTGGTTAGGCTAGGTTGGGTGCATGTAGATATTGGATGTGTGGGAGTTGATGCCCGTCGGTAGGTCTTAAAGATGTCGGTGTTGGATGCAAAAATGTTGGTTGCGTAGTTGTTGGGGGCGTAGATGTTGTAAACATACCTGTTGAATGTGAATGTTGGCACCATAGATGTTGGATGCGTAGCCGTTGGTTATATGTTATGGATGCTTATATTTTTTATGTAGGGGCTGAATAAGCTGGTCCTTCGTTAGGGTTATATACTGTGCTTTGAAGACTTATCGTTTGCTTGTAATTGGTATTACTGATGTTAACATGTTGACCGCAATTGGTTGAACTGAAGTTCAACATTCAACTCATATTTAAAATCATTTCTAGTGAGCAATTTTGAAAATAGCAAACATTAATTGGGTCGTGCTGTCATTACGCTTTTGAAAAAATATTTATGAAAATGGAGTATATGTCTGCAGGTCGGTCAGCAGCGTTATGAAAAACCCCTCAGTGGCCACCGGTGGCGCACGTTGCGGTCAAAGTTTTAAGCATGGTGGTCTGCCCCGGTAGTTAGTAGACGGAAGTGTGGGCGTTGCCATCACTTCTCTGGTACTCTCAAGTAAGGTCCCTGAATAAGTTCAGTTGATGAACAATGAACATATCGAAGAAAGGAGGAATAGCTTGAAAAAATTCACGTTCTCAAAACGCAAAGTTTGAAGAAATTTCCTTTCCAGAGAAGTGTATGGAACGTAGAAAATTGAAGAAGAATTGAACTTATCTTCACAGAAGTCACTTTTTTCTGCCTTCTTTAAAAAATTGAAACCATTTTTAACATTTCAATAAAGTGTTTATAAAGTGATGCATAAATATATAGCCCATTATTGCTTTGTGGTGGCCTCGGTAGTGAAATATTTAGTTTTTGACTCATTGATTACCCCTAGTTCATCACCCCTAGTTCATCACCCCTAGTTCATCACCCCTAGTTCATCACCCCTAGTTCATCACCCCTAGTTCATCACCCCTAGTTCATCACCCCTAGTTCATCACCCCTTGTTCATCACCCCTTGTTAATCACCCCTAGTTCATCACCCCTTGTTCATCACCTCTTGTTAATCACCTCTTGTTAATCACCCCTAGTTCATCACCCCTAGTTCATCACCCCTAGTTCATCACCCCTAGTTCATCACCCCTAGTTCATCACCCCTAGTTCATCACCCCTAGTTCATCACCCCTAGTTCATCACCCCTAGTTCATCACCCCTAGTTCATCACCCCTAGTTCATCACCCCTAGTTCATCACCCCTAGTTCATCGCCCCTCGTTCATCGCCCCTCGTTCATCGCCCCTCGTTCATCGCCCCTCGTTCATCGCCCCTCGTTCATCGCCCCTCGTTCATCGCCCCTCGTTCATCGCCCCTCGTTCATCGCCCCTCGTTCATCGCCCCTCGTTCATCGCCCCTCGTTCATCGCCCCTCGTTCATCGCCCCTCGTTCATCGCCCCTCGTTCATCGCCCCTCGTTCATCGCCCCTCGTTCATCGCCCCTCGTTCATCGCCCCTCGTTCATCGCCCCTCGTTCATCGCCCCTCGTTCATCGCCCCTCGTTCATCGCCCCTCGTTCATCGCCCCTCGTTCATCGCCCCTCGTTCATCGCCCCTCGTTCATCGCCCCTCGTTCATCGCCCCTCGTTCATCGCCCCTCGTTCATCGCCCCTCGTTCATCGCCCCTCGTTCATCGCCCCTCGTTCATCGCCCCTCGTTCATCGCCCCTCGTTCATCGCCCCTCGTTCATCGCCCCTCGTTCATCGCCCCTCGTTCATCGCCCCTCGTTCATCGCCCCTCGTTCATCGCCCCTCGTTCATCGCCCCTCGTTCATCGCCCCTCGTTCATCGCCCCTCGTTCATCGCCCCTCGTTCATCGCCCCTCGTTCATCGCCCCTCGTTCATCGCCCCTCGTTCATCGCCCCTCGTTCATCGCCCCTCGTTCATCGCCCCTCGTTCATCGCCCCTCGTTCATCGCCCCTCGTTCATCGCCCCTCGTTCATCGCCCCTCGTTCATCGCCCCTCGTTCATCGCCCCTCGTTCATCGCCCCTCGTTCATCGCCCCTCGTTCATCGCCCCTCGTTCATCGCCCCTCGTTCATCGCCCCTCGTTCATCGCCCCTCGTTCATCGCCCCTCGTTCATCGCCCCTCGTTCATCGCCCCTCGTTCATCGCCCCTCGTTCATCGCCCCTCGTTCATCGCCCCTCGTTCATCGCCCCTCGTTCATCGCCCCTCGTTCATCGCCCCTCGTTCATCGCCCCTCGTTCATCGCCCCTCGTTCATCGCCCCTCGTTCATCGCCCCTCGTTCATCGCCCCTCGTTCATCGCCCCTCGTTCATCGCCCCTCGTTCATCGCCCCTCGTTCATCGCCCCTCGTTCATCGCCCCTCGTTCATCGCCCCTCGTTCATCGCCCCTCGTTCATCGCCCCTCGTTCATCGCCCCTCGTTCATCGCCCCTCGTTCATCGCCCCTCGTTCATCGCCCCTCGTTCATCGCCCCTCGTTCATCGCCCCTCGTTCATCGCCCCTCGTTCATCGCCCCTCGTTCATCGCCCCTCGTTCATCGCCCCTCGTTCATCGCCCCTCGTTCATCGCCCCTCGTTCATCGCCCCTCGTTCATCACCCCTCGTTCATCACCCCTCGTTCATCACCCCTAGTTCATCACCCCTAGTTCATCACCCCTCGTTCATTCGTCATCTATGTTTAAAAATTGCCACTTAAATATATTATCACTAGACTAGTCTTCACTTATGTATAGCGTCACTAAAACAGTCATCACTAAAATATAGTCATCACTAAAATATAGTCATCACTAAAATAGTCATCACTAAAATATAGTCACCGCCAAAGTATAGTTATCACTAAATACAGCCATCAAGAGATAGTCATCACTAAATGAATCAGGATGTCAGTCGATGTATTTTAGGACAACAGAGACGTGGATGACTTCTCGGTCTGCGTGAGTCGAACCTTGCTGTGATGTGTGTGCGCTGGTCACCATCGGAAAAACTCAGCATTGGCGGTGATCCGAGCAGTGCTGGTTTGTGGACAGGTCGTGGCCGTGTGTCGGCGCGCGCTCATTACGCTGTCAGTCAAAACTTCCCCGGTTATCTTGAACTTGGCTGCGCTTAAAACTCGCCCGATGATCCAATTGGGACCCTGATGTGCTCCGCAGGCTTGCGTCTGTCCTGACTTAGTGTCAGGCCAACGGCCAGTAATGTTCCACTTATGGGCCTAATTCCTCATGCTCGAGATTTGCTTCCACTCCAGTCAATAAATAATGGGTACCGTCAAAGTTAGTGGTACTTTTGACGGCCGCTTTGCGTTGGTCTTAGTGCTGTTCTACGTCTTCCATGACTAGATTTGCCATTCCAAAGCTCTGAGCTACGGGCCTTGACTTCGTGATTTGGAAATGTATAGCTGGTTGTTCACGTTGATCTATTCCGTGCTTTATTGCGTAAAAACAAGATTTTTAGGACGAGACTTGTTTTATTTTCGTTCGATATTTCCTGACCTTGCTTAATTTATGCATAGAAGTGCAAATCCCTGACATGCAATGCGATTCTTTTTTTTCTGCTCAGCTGAACTACGACGGTTTCGTTTTTTAGTTTAGGTATCTCCTTGATTACTGTTTTCGATTCTATACGATTACAATTGCTTTATTATAACCCCTTCTAAAACCTGCAGAGTAACTCCTGTTTTTATTAAATATTACCATCTTAAAAGCAAGCTGTTGCTTATGCTCACCTTAATAACACGGGTTTTGTATTGAAAAATGATATAATAACTTTGGAAAAATTTACTCATTTGTTACTCACATGAAATGTTATCTTTTGGATGAAGAGTTCACGCCAAAAGCTAGGGATAAAAATGAAATGAATACGGAATATAATTAAAATGCACACCGAGTATAAATAACTTTTACTACCAGAGATGAACTGATTTAATGCTTGCTTTGATACCGTTCGTAACCCAATACATAAGGTTTGATCACGAATCAAAATTCAGACAAATGGACTTCTGTAGTCAGATATTCTAATTTGTGAATATCTGCTCGATGAGTTTCATGATCTCATACTTCAACTAATTTTAGCGCAAGAGAAGAGAGTTAGAGGACTCGCACGTAACGTGCGTGGTAGTCAAACGGACGTTAACACGTTTCGTGCGTTTTCATACCTCGTAATTTATTTAATTATTCGTTTAACATGGTCTGTGAGGAGATTTTCATGATGCTGCTGACCGACCAGTTGTCATAAACTGAATTTTTATACAAATACTTGAAGCTAAAGGAAGGTATGATCCAGTTATTGTTCACTATTTTCAAAATTGCTCTCTACAATTGAGTTTAAATTTGAGTTTCACCCTCTGCAGTTAATGCTTTAATTCATATATTAGGAAGGACAACCTATTGCAGCGCTCAATGATCCAGATGAGAAACGGCCGAGTGATCTGACGTGCCAAAGAAGGTGTGAGCTCAACTGATGAAATGGCAGGATAAAATTATGTGGGTGTGGTTGTGTAGAGCGCTCTTCTATGAACCAACAGCCGTCCCCGCCGCAACATTTCATATTTGCGTGTGGACTCTCGAAGCGATGCTTGATCTTTGACGATCTACGCTTGCTTCTACCGTCCGTCTTCTAGAGTCTGTCTGTTTTTATCTCAAAGTATCGTGGTGAATTACTGTCACGCACCAGACTTTATTGTACTTATTATTGCTATGCTAAATAGTGCCTTCTTCTTCTTCTTCCTCTCTTTGAACATTTATGTTGTGGTTGAGGGAGGCGAAAACTAATCTATGATCAATCATTGTACTCATTAGTTCTTATTATTCATCAGTCTCGTACATTATTCAGTCAGCCGATCTTCTCTTCTGTCGCGCTTAAACAATGGGATTTAGCAGAATATTGCTTGCGTGCCGTATGATCAGTTGACTTGGATGATCATTTTTTATCAAAGTACGTGTATAATTATGGTAGTCACATTCCTGATCATGTGTTTTTCTTACTGGTATTTCCATGTTAGTTATTATACAAAAATAACTCAAGTCCTTGAGCAAATCATACGATACCTCTACCGACGACACCCTGCAATGTTTATTACTAATTCATCACAGAAAATGTGCAGTAAACATTTGATTTATCTTTTTAATATCCCTCTGAAACTTGGGTCTCGGAGCGAGGTGCCTGTGTCTTTCTAGCCAGCGTGTGGTGCTGCCACTCCTGGAGGAAATTATTCCTTCTAGAGGCCCGTTTCCTTGCATCGTTAACTAAGATACATGAAGTGCAACCGTGTACGCCCATAAGCGCCGTGCCTTGCATCATTTGTCTCTTCTGAGCACTGCTCCAGCTTTGCTTCGTCACGCAAGCCCGTTGACTGCTCTTCCAGTCTCTGATAAACGGGAACCTGAGTAGAGTCTCCGAAATACTCATCAATGCTTAGCTGCACTATGGCTGTGTTTTCTATTTGCAGCTAAACCAGCATATCCTTAGTAACTTGTTACGCAAACATGAGTAGCTTTTTAGAAAGAATCTTCGTGCTTAGCTGCAATGGGATTGTGTTATCTTTTTCCGGTGCAGAACCTGCATAACATGAGTAACTAGTTACGGGAACGTGAGTAACTTCTTCGAAGTACTTATCATGCTTAGCTGCACTACAATTGTGTTTTCTTTTCCGGTGCAGCTAACTCAGCATTCTATTTACTCAGGCGTGTGTCTGAATGCATACCTGGAATTTTTCTACCAATTCTTTTCGTGACAGTCCCCAGAGATGTCTCATGAATACATGTATTGAGTGTTTCGTATTCAGGCTCTCCAGTGCATTTGTTCTCCCATCAATATTCTTGTCGTTGACCAATTCTGGGAATGTTTGTTCTTAGCCGCTGCATAATAATGTCTGTGTCCATTATGCCGCCAATTTGCTAGAAGCTGTGAGGGACTTCCCTTTGCTGGCCGACGTAATCCCAAGAGTATGTATAATTATTCCGATCTAACAGACGCGCGGTCCAGAGTTCAAGCTGCGTAATCCAGTATTCGGAGCACTGTAATGGGAATCCCCTTCATTAAGTGTAAGCCTCGCAGCCGTGCCAAGGGAATGGTAACCGCCCTGTGACGACTGGAATATGACCGAGATGGGAATACGATTGTACGATTTGATTGTTCCGTCTATATTAAATCCCGGATGGTGGAATTGGCTGTTAGCGCTGAGGTCGAGTTTGTACAAACACAAATGGAAAGCCGCGACCTGAGCGTTAATTCCCAATGACAGAGGAAAGTGAGCATGGCAGAATTTCGGTAGAAACGTCCGACTTTGCTGTGGCTGAAGAGCCAAGACTTGGATGATCACTTCCATGCTGTACCTGCTCATCAAAATGCCATATTTTTTTCGGTCTGATTTGTTTTATATCGTTATTTATGCTTGAGTTTTGACCAGCGAAGTAGAACTCCTGTAAGTCGTGCACTCAATTAATAAACTCGTTGACAACGGAGTGGGACAAATGTGTGCCAAATTGCTCATTTACGCACCAATGGAAATGAATAGTATTTCAAACCATTTCGCGACCTCTTTTTGAAGGAATGTTATCATACGAGGACAATATTATTGAGCACTTATATTTGCTGTATTTCCTACCAAGGATGGAAACTTATTCGAGGTAGTAAGTTGATTTTCCCAGTCTGTTTTTTTTCACAACCTAACCAAATCAAATTCACGACCCGCGCAATCGCAGTCACGTGTTAATTAAAGTGACAAAAAAAATGCTGTTAGTTTTCCTTTCACGTCATGTGCCAAATTTGTAACTAAATTGCTCCAACAACTTCATGGGAGCATCATTGAACTGCATTCATTGTGCTGGGAAATCCATTCCGAAGCGCGTGTTCGTGAACCGATACGTTGCATTTCGATATATCGGATGCGAGATTGCTTCTCTTCAGCTCGATTCCGTGCGAGGTTGGAGCGCTCAAATTAGCAAGGAAGTCGCCTATTCAGTTGTGAGGTACTGCTGAGCCCGGCCCCTAAAGTCCGCTGGCACGCTCGCTCCAATGGCCCATAGCATTGCCGATGGCTTGGACCTTGTAAAAGAAAGTTGGCCATCATTTCTTATGCCTGAACTTCAATGGTGCTCGCACCGTGTCATTTCTTTCGCTTAAATGTTTACCTTCTTGCAGCGAATGGGATCTCCTATTGGCCGGAGTGAAGTTACGACATGGAGACTGCTGTCTTCGTAGGTAATTAGGACTCGGTATTCAAAATCTTGAGCGTTATTTACGACCTCCGCATGCTGGGCAGCATGCCATGAACTGTGAAGACTTAAGGCTCCAAATTATGGTTTGTGTGGTACATCTGTGTTCTATTTTATTTACTCTAATTGCATGGGTTTGTTTCATAATTTTTACTCTGAAAATGCCTCAAGTGTTTTTCATGCTTGAAGTTCAATTAATTTTTGTTTGAGAAACGTGCTCGTGCCTTCAAATATTTGCGTTCTGATCAGTAAGTTGGAACATATTCATCCAGCTGTTTTCGGGCCCTGACGATTGTCGATGATGACAGCGTTGTAAGGTTTTAGTTGGAGTTGTAGGTGTCGCAGTGTAGTAAATACAAAATTGCGTGGGCAACGCAATATTGAATTGAGGAAGTGCATTATATATATGAGTGATTAAATTTTCTGATGCTTGTGAATTGTTTCAGTGAAGAGAGAAAATGATTCATGAAACACTTAATGAGTGTCATAGTTTTTTCTTAACTTTTATTTTCATTTCGTTTGCACTTCATATGTAAGCCAAATTTATTAACACTAGCTCTTTTAAGTTCGCTTCAAAAAGCGAGAAGTGCAGATTTTCCTTCATTCGTTTAACTTCCGTTTTTGCTCAGAGAACTCCATCCCAGTAAGAAATTTCGGTTTATTGCTGTATGAGCTCTTAACAAACTTCAATTTGCCTCGAAATAGGGCACTTAAAAGAAGAATAATCGCATCAGGTTGCACTGTTGCTTCTTCATTTTCATGGCCATGTTACTTTAGAAATTGTTCCGTAATATGTGAAATTTTTTGCACTGAATCGAGAATATCACTAGTTCATGAAATCAAATTATGAAGATGCTAGAGACCTTAGCAACGGTAACATGCCTTAGCAACGGTAAGTTCAAGTGAATCATTGCTGAATAATTTTTATGCGCGATATTTATTGTTGGTATTTGTAGCCGAAATAATACGGCATTCGTTTATTTTTTTAAATTTGTAAGAAGTGATGATGCTAGATGGTTCTCCACCTGTAAGCGGCTGAAGGCAAACAGCATGCAGAACAAAGCCCCAGTTCTCATTGAGCTTCCCCCTCATTGTAATGTCGCATTTATATCGGTACTGTCGCTGGCCGGAAGTGTCTCGGCTCACCATACCAGGAGGCTGCGCTTGCTGACGGAGAGGTTGAGTTGTCAGGTCGGACTGGACAAAATAAGGAAGCTTGAATCTCATTTCATGCTCTGCAAGGCAGAGCTTCTCTTGCTTGCTCCTTAGAGTACTTAGCACTTTTGTGTGCTCTTCTTGCATTACTCGTTACATTTTGTTGGCTATAGATAAGTGGTTTTAGTTGCGTTACGGTTTCGCCGTGTCATCAACTTACAATAATTAGAATTAGATTCATCTACTTTTTCAATCTACTTCATCTACTTTTTCCTTCCTTCACTTCTTCATTTACCTCTTTGTTTCATCATTTCCCTTTTATGAGACAGAAAAGTATTCCGTGCAATTGATTCCTAAGAGTGTTTTTGGAACTTAACTTGACTGATCCAGTCTGCAATTTTGTATTTTTGTGTCATGTTCCCCGAAATTAGTAAAATACTTCATGCAAGTGTGATGGCTTCACACTGTAGAATCTAGATTATAACTTATCGAATCGCAGTACGTAGAAATTTTGTTTAATGCGTAAACATTTCTTTGAGGTTACAAGTTTTCTTAAATCATTTTATACTAGTTTGAATTGAAGCTAACTTTGTGAACTTTGTGCTGTGCATTCTTCTTTTGCAAACGCTTCTTTGATGTTAAAGGCTTTGTGAAAGTATTTTATACTTGGGTTTGAATTGAAGAAAACTTTGCGCTGTGCATTCTTCATATGCAAACGTTTTTCGATCTTACAAGCTTTCTTAAATAATTTTATACTTTGGTTTGAATTGAAGCCAACATTGCGCTGTACATTCTTCATATACAAACGCTACTTTGATGTTACAATTTTTCCTAAATCATTTTATTCTTAGGTTTAAATTGAAGCCAACTTTACGCTGTGCATTCTTTTGTGGAGCGTAATGTCCTGTTGCAGACAGACCACTGGTCCGCAATTTAAGGCAACCTGGCCGGCCCTGATTCAGCCTCGTCGCGACCTTCGTACAACTTCCCCTTAACTTGCTCGAGAAAGGAGATTGTTTCTGGCCTGTTGAGCCGCTGGTTTCTCTGAAGAACTTCTCGCTGTTGTTGTTCTTGGGAGGAAGTTGCTGCTTCTATCTCTTGTTTCTTTGGAGTGCGCGAAACATTTCTTTTCCTCTCGGTCTTCGGGGTGTCCTGTCATAGTCTCGTAGAGCTGACGATTTTTTCTCGTAACCTGCTAGTTTGTTCATCAAGGACTTCACTCTGGAATGAAAACAGGGACAAGGATGTTCTGTTTGTTCTCGGGTTTTCTTGTGCGTGACTTCACTGGTCCAAGTGGCGCATATTTTACGTGATTTGCTTTGAAGGATGCTCGTATGAACATAAAGGTGAGGGTTAAACTAAAAGTGGAACCTATTTTCAGTTATATGCCATAGAATTCGAACTTAATGATTCTGATCGCAATAATTTTAATCGCGATAATTCTGATCGCGATAATTCTGATCGTAACAATTGTAATCGTAACGAATGTAATCGTAACAAGTTTAATCGTACCAATTCTAATCGTAACGATCCTAATCGTAACGATTCTAATCGTAACAAGTCTAATCGTACCAATTCTAATCGTAACGATTCTAATCGTACCAATTCTAATCGTAACGATTCTAATCGTACCAATTCTAATCGTACCAATTCTAATCGTAACGATTCTAATCGTAACGATTCTAATCGTAACGATTCTAATCGTAACGATTCTAATCGTAACGATTCTAATCGTACCAATTCTAATCGTACCAATTCTAATCGTACCAATTCTAATCATAACGATTATAATCGTAACAAGTTTAATCGTAACAAGTTTAATCGTAAAAAGTCTAATCGTAAAAAGTCTAATCGTAAAGTCTAATCGTAACAAGTCTAATCGTAACAAGTCTAATCGTAACAAGTCTAATCGTAACAAGTCTAATCGTAACAAGTCTAATCGTAACAAGTCTAATCGTAACAAGTCTAATCGTAACAAGTCTAATCGTAACAAGTCTAATCGTAACAAGTCTAATCGTAACAAGTCTAATCATAACCATTCAAATCGCGATCCATCGTGCGATGGAGTGAGTCTCCTCCTCGTCTTCAATTTGTTTCTAGTTGAAACTTACTCGTGAGTTTCTCGAGTTCTTGGGCTCACGATTTAATATTTGTGTAAAAAAGCTAACTTCTCATGACGATGATGGGTGTGTATTTTTTTATTTTCGTGCCTTTGTATTTACGAGTACATTTACACCATTAAAACATTATATTGCAGTATTTTGAATTATGTTTCACTTATACGATTAAAATTGTTGGCTTACGAAACAAAAAATGTAGGCTTATGAAAATGGCTTATTGAAAACAATCGCTCTGTTTTCAGCTTTTTGCCCCCACCTTTTCAGTTCATATAAATGTGTTTCAAGTCAAAACAACCATTCTAAGGCCGCTTCAAGAATAATGGTAAAGATTTTCGTTGCTTTATATATCGCTGAGAAAGAATTTTCCGTTTGGTTGCATATCACAAGAGTAATCCACCACTCACGTAATATTGGCGATATCCATCAATTTTATGTGGGTGATCGCACGCGTCCTGTCGTTCTGACATTGCCTTGCGCGTGGGGTATCAATTTTGTGGCGGTTTCCTGGACGTGTTTGCTGCGATTTATGCAATACCGATAATTGTTCGACGGAGCGTCGGCGACCCGCGGCTCTCCCGTTGACATCGATCAGGTTTGGCACTCAGAGCTCCTGTGGCACCAGAGGGGGCGCGCTTACCCCCTTTAGCGGGTGTAATTACTGAGGGGGAAGAAGGCCATCATGGAAAGAGGTTCATCATGAGTTCGCGTGTGTGATGCTTCTTTACTTTGTGATCATACCGGGCCTCGGCGGTGAAGGAGTTGATCTGCATGCAGTGACTGATGTTACAGATGATGCTGAAAAATGTCATAGACCACGCGTCTGTGAATTTTTGTTGTTGTGTTGAAACAAATACAGTGATGCTCTTTATTGAAACAAATACAGTGATGCTTCTTTACTGTGTGCGCTCGGCAGTGAAGAAGTTGATCTGCATGCAGTGACTAATGTTGCAGATGATGCTGAAAAATGTGACTGACCACGCGTCAGTGGAACTGCCTGTTTGTCGTGTTAACGCAAAATCATTGGGAGCTTGTGTGTAAAGATCGATTACGGTGAATGTGACTTGTTTCTTTTCTTCTCTACTCCCACTCTCGTGCATCTGCCTGATTGCTTTCTGACGGCAGTGGACAGGATACAGACCCGAAAATGGCCGACTCGAGTTGTTTCTGTTTAGTTTTTTACTGTGATTTAATGGCGTCGAGGTTATTTCCAGTCTTCTCGAACGAATGAAAATCACCATGAAAAAAGAGGAAGTTTTTTGTAATCATTTAGCCCTTCAGAAAATTTTGCGTTGAAGGTTATTTTAGAGCTTGGTGCTTCTCCGGAATATGTAAGACGCGTGAGCGGCACTCGGGGGGTATGCTGAGAATGGGAGTACGTACTCATCTGTCTACTTCAGGGAACTATTAGTAAATCAATGGTGACCACAGCTACCCACCACAGAATTTGCATCGTTTATGGAAGGAGTCTATTGTACGCTTAGATGTACACTAGGTAAGCTTTACCTTTCTTTATTTCTTCATTTCTTTTTTTTCTTTATTTCATGCTAAACTGGTTGGCATACCGCCCACGTGTGTCTTCGTTTTTTATTCTTTGTTCTTATTTCACCTTTGAGTCTGATCGAGACCTTTTCGCGTTCTTCTGCCAGCTTACCTCAGCTATAGGTAGGCTTTCGGGACTATTATATATAACGCCTATATTCGTTCTTTCAGTTTTTATACCTTCTCTGCAATATATTCTTCGACGTCGTCTTAATTCTTCTTCTTTTTTCCTAACTTGATGTTCACATCCGCAGGGTGTCCTGAGTGGGAACACATCTAGTGAATAGATTCTAATAGATTCCTCGTTTTCTATAGTTCATTTTACGTGGACCCTTATTTTCGTTCTCTTAAGATCGTCTCCGTTGTGGTTATGGAGTTTTAAACCAACTGAAATAATCTTAATAATAATGCACCCTCTTTATGCCCGGTGAACTTTAACTTCATCCATCTTCACTGAACTTAACTTCACTGTGATCACTGATCTCGTATCAGTGAATCATAATCTTAAATTATTATCTTGTATTTTATAGGTATTACTCCACGCGTGTGTTGTCCTTGCTTCAACTCGTCGTTTTCTATTAATTTTGTTAATTTTTTATCAATTTTGTTTTTTCAATTATTTATGCGTTTAGCTTTGCGTTCGGATTGTAGGTTTAAATATTTTTCAAGTATCATCGCACGTTGAAGTGATGCATTTGTGTTACTGCAGCTCATCCTGGCGCAAAAGTAGTTGCGTCGCTTCTATCTATCATGTAAAAGACGTTTTTGTTTATAGTCAACCATCCGATGATGAGTATTTACTTCTTTCAAAAAGTCTGTACTTCTATTGAGTTCAAGTTTGCTGCCCAAAAGCCTTTTATTTTGATTAATATGTATACCATTCGGTAGATTGTTCATTAACGCGCCGGTATAAATAATGACATTTCATTTTCGCGATGTTTTTGTAAAATGAATGTTATTATACGAGGTGGAATTTTATCGAGCAATTAGATTTTCTTGCTTCTCTAGAAAGGTAAATATGTATGTATTCGTTCAGTAAAGTCTATTTCCCAATTATTCTGCAACTTACAACCTAGTCAAACCAACCGGTAACTACCGCGGAAACGCTGTGAACGTGTTAAGTGTAAGGATCCAACCCCACGATTCTTTCCCTGCAGTCCCTCGAATTACGTGGGAAGCAGAGCTTCTTCCTCCGCAGTTGCCCTCATTAGGGAATTGGCTTCGCAGGCTCCTCATCAGCGGGATTTCATTGGCCGAGCCCCTTACACAGAGGATTATTTCATTGCCTTACTAACAGTGCATGCACTTTTTCTTGCCACTTATTTTGACGCTTATACGGCTGTTCTAGTACACCAATCCGTTCCTATGCCTTTGTTTCCATCGATTTTCTGTCGTCCGGGAACCCATTTCGCACTTCTTCTTCGTTTGAGATTCATTATCTACCTTCACTATCTGCTCGGTGGGGCGAGTAGTAAATTTGTCTGTGACGTGCGGTGTACTTCGGCCGTCACTGGCACGTGGGCTGCCGCGTGCGCGATCGATGCTTCGCTATTTGCGCTGTGCACAAATTATCTTCGCGTCTTCATGCGCAGTTTGCTCCCTGCACAAGGGGTTTCCGTGTCTTGATGTGCAGTTTGCGCTCTGTACAAGTGATTTCCGTGTCATCATCCGCAGTTTGGGCTTTACACAAGAGGTTTCTGTGTCTTTATGTGCAGTGTGCGCCCTGCACAAAAAGTTTGTGTCCTTATACGCAGTTTGCGCCCTGCATGCGGGGTTTCTGTGTCTTCATACGCAGTTTGTGCCTTGCACAAGGGGTTTCCGTGTATTTATACGCAATTTGCGCCTGCAAAATGCTATTCCTGTCTTCATACGCAGTTTGCACCCTGACCGAATGATTTGCGTGTCTCCACACGGAATTAGCCCTTCGCGTGCGATAAGTGTAAATGCTACCTCACTTATCCGCTGAAGTTTTCTCAGATGTTGCCTTCAGTGAGATTCTATTTTGAGGCTACTTTCTTCGATTAATGCTATTTATACTCCTGTATTTTTGAGTTTTATGTAACGGCTAAGCTGAACTAGTTTCTGCATTGAATATGCCAACATGTATACCCGACACCAATATGTATCGCCGACACCATTCGTATTGCTCACGTTAATTTGTTTTGCGTGGACAAAAAGTTTTGGCCACACCAATATGTATTGCCCAGATCAATGTGTATCACCGACACCACACGTATTTCCCACGTTAATATGTTTAGCGTACACTAATATGTATCGCCTACAGCAATATGTACTGTATAGCCCAGGTCAATGTGTAATAGAAATTTCTTTCTTTATTACACTTTCTGCTGGCACTGAAGCATTGCACTGTACTCTGACAGAAAATACTTCTGATTTTGAATGCCGAAGCTGCGAATTTATCGGACCAGATCTATAAAATTTCTGTCCAATTATGCCAACTTTGCGCATCAATCATCGTCCTAATTCTGCCGTCGAACGCTTTTGCCATTTGTTGTTTCGAGCTCCGCCCTCGCACTCTGCTCCTGCATGGTGTAAAAGCGCGTCTACGTCTTAGAATTGTTCAGCTTAGCACATTGACTGCGATACGGCCACCGGTGGGTCGTGCATAAGTTTTCCTGCTGCGAAACAACCCATCGATGGGTCGTTTCAAAAAGTTTTAACAATCTTTTAAAGGTAGTGGTATTTAATGGACCTAGTTACAATTGGGTATTTATAATATTTCTAACAACTTTCGAGTTTGAGTTGAATACTGAACTTCAGTTTGCCCATCGCAGTCAGTGTGTTAACTCTTTGTCTACCGACGGTAAGTCCAGTGCCAAGATGGCTAACGTTTTCAGTTTAAGGCAATTAACAGAATTTTTAAGTAATTATACTAGAAGGGACCAATTCTAAATAAGTAACAAAATTAAGTCAATTATAGCAGTTATGAATTTTTTTTACACATTTCAGAAGCTTTACGGATGAAATTATCCAATGATTTGCTCAAAGTTCAAGTCATATATGGTCCGTGTAACACATATGAAATTTTTTATTCGGCTTGGTAAGTACTTTCTAATGTTGACTTGTTTTCTAGTAAGTTTTTGACATGTATAAGAAAGTTTTTGGGATCGAACATTCTACTCGCCAAGCATACATTTTAAAAGGAGCCTAATTTTTTATTTGAAATAAAGAAGTAGAGGTTTAGTTAACCGGAAAAAACACACGCTTGGAAAATTTCACTGATATATCAGGGTATTACTGAAATTTATCTGTGAAAACTTTTCCCTAAGCTTCTCAAGTTTTGGTGCTCAAAGGGTAAATGTTGCATCACACCCAGCAAATCTTCTGGTTTTGTGATTTTATTATGATTTATTTGTACTCACAAAGTTGTGTCAACAAGTCAAACTGTAGAGAAAAACCCTGTGTTATTTCTTCGAAAGCCAGCTCGCCAAATTTTCGAGGAGTTACTTTGAATAAAAATTCAGTTGATAAAAGTAGCACTCGAGATAAAGGTGCGTGATATTCTCTGGCTAATAAAAATTTCTGTTTATCCAATGATAATGAAAAGAGATTTCAGTTTGGGGCCACGCCCTTATTTTAACGCGTTGACTGAGATGAGTTGGACTGAAGTTCCATATTTAAATGAATTTTAAAGTTTGAAATTCTAGCAATTTTATAAATACCAAACATTAACCGAGTCGGTTAAATCCCTTAATATTATAAAATTGTTGACATTTTTCGAACGTGCCATCGATGGGTCGTTTAGTAGCAGGAAGAACTTGAGCACGACCCATCGGTGGGTCACATCGCAACGAACGTGTTAACGAAGAAACTTTTTAATTTTCCCTTTCTCTTGTTTCTGGTTCACATGCGGCGATGCGTGTCCTGTTGCCAGCTCTTTTGATTTAGAACAGAGCTGCAGGTTGGATGATTCACTCCGTATCTCCGGGGCTCAAAATGAAGAGAAGCGCTCTACTCCATTGTGCCTTTGTAGCATGAAGTGCCCTCCTCTTTGATGCCAAGCTTCCCATGTTCGTTTGATATTCCAATTTCTTCCTTTTGTTCCATTCCCATTTCTTGCTCGCTTTGTACGTGCGAAGGGTTCTGTAGTTGCCAGCAATTTCTGTATACCTAATGAATATATTTTTTATTCGTTGTTGTATGATAAGGGTAATGTGAAATTCTGTATTTTGTTACAGGTAGGTTCAAGCAAGTTACAGAATTTTCGATTTTAGAAATGATCGATCTTCATTTGGCTTATGGATCACCAATATAGCTAATAGTTTTTTTTACTTTTCCACGTTTTTAAAAACATTTTTTTAAGTGTGCAGCCACTTCATTGCAGTTTTTCATTTGTTAGTCTAAATTAATACATTTTGGATCTCCATTCTATTGTCAATGGGCAAAATGGAAAGCAAAGTGTGAATAAATTTTTGGTCCAAGTTCAACTACTTAATCAAAATGTGCGCTTTAGTCTACCTTGCTCTGATTTTCCATTTATTCTTCACTAATATTGCTCGAAGTCTCTTGAAGTAAAAATTACGATCTCATTTCCTTGACCGTGCACTACTTTGATCCCGCGTTGTGGTGAGGTAGACCGCGCCCATCTGTGGCGCTCGCTTCCGTATTACGCTGCTCGAGGGTCCGCTGGGCATACCCTCGGCCCACGCTCTACCCTCCCTCGGGCCTTTCTCATCCCACGCTCGACCCACCCTCGGCCCTTTCTCAGCCCACCCTCGGCCCTATCTCAGCCCACCCTCGGCCCTTTCTCAGCCCACTCTCGGCCCTTTCTCAGCCCACCCTCGGCCCTTTCTCAGCCCACGCTCGACCCTTCCTTGACCCACCCTCGGCCAACTTTCAGCCCACCCTCAGCCAACATTCGGCCCACTTTCGGCGAGGCTTCATCCATCTACCGGTTGTCTTCATGTTGGAGTGTCCGCCACTACCTGTTCGTCAATGAAATTGCCAGATTACCCTACTTTGTGGTCCAAATGATCAAATTAGGTCTTGCATGTATAATTTGGTCACTGAAATTACTGCGGCGTGGGAGCCAGCGCAGGTTGTGTACATCGCTTGGGCTCAAAAGTGTGACTGATAAAAATCTGTGCGAGTTCAACAGGAGAAAACATGTGGGAACAGGCTGTTATATGAAGAACTCGTGAGCTCGAATGAAGCATATTTTCCAGTTCCGTTTTGTTCTGCACCAGTGAAATATGAAAAAATAGCATGTCTGCTTCAGAGTGAATGGTTGTTCAAAAATGTTAGTTTTAATTTTCGTTAGTTTTTTTTTTATTGCTGTGTCGATATCTCCTTTAATTCTCGCTTGTGTGTTTGTTTTAAAGCGTTTAAGCAATCCTTTGAACGCCATGTAATTTTTTCAAATATCATATCAAATTTGTGGCGTCGAAAGCTGTAGGTAAAAATTTATATATACATAAATCAATACAATTTAATGTGAACAAGACCAGTTGAGCATTCATGCGATATTACACCAACAAAAATTAAAGCAAATATTATTCTCAGGCGCTTCAATCGCAGCTAAGAATTCTTACTCTGGCTGAAATTTCCAGTGAGAGTGTCGCCATTTTCAAGCATTTTCCTCGCGTCGTAAGTAATGGAGCAATATTTAATTAAGTTTTGCCATGCCTGATATATTTGGGCCGGCTGTCGTGTTATTACTGCATTCCAGGACTCAGGTCCTGGTCATTTCTGCCAAGTGTGCAGCCTGGCCAGGTCGCCGCCTCTGCCAATTTTTTGCAGCGCCCATGCGCCGACCTGCGGTGCGCCTGCGTGTTGGTCACAGCCGCCTCTGGCTCCGGGTAAAGCTTTCTATATCGGAGGTTCTCTACCAGGGGTTAATTTACCCCTAAGGAGTAAAAAATTATATGTTCGGGGGTATATCATTGAAGATTATTTTGATAAGGCTTCTGGCGTTTCTGTTCATTTATTTTTTTGTAATACAAATTAGCTGCATAATTTTTTGTTTAGAAGAGGTTTGATGGGAGTAAAGGTTAAATGGGAAAATACATCAAACCGAGGGGGTCAATGATAGAGGAAAGGTTGAGAATGGCTGTTCTAGGTGTTTTGCTCACCTGGAAAGAACTTCTAAAGTGCCCGTTTGTGCATGCAACTCGCTAATTTGTCGTATTTCACGAGGTTTTCCCTCATGCTTATTTTTTAATGAACGTCTCTGATATTTAGCGTTGCCAAAGGTTCGTTGCATATCTCACGTTATCAGTTGCTTGGTTTGATACACCACGCAAAAGCTCCTGGCAGTTATTTGATTTGATGAACTAATTTCAGGACCCAAGCAGTTTTTTGGTTTGATAACGCAATTTCAAGGTTCCCAGCAGTTGTTTGGTTTGATCACCTAGTTTTAGGGCTCTAAGCAGTTGTTTGGTTTGATAAAGCAATTTCCAGGTTCCCAGGCGTTGCTTGGTTTGATCACCTAATTTAAGGGCTCCAAGCAGTTTTTTGGTTTGATAATGCAATTTCAAGGTTCCCAGCAGTTGCTTGGTTTGATCACCTAATTTTAGGGCTCCAAGCAGTTTTTTGGTTTGATAACGCAATTTCAAGGTTCCCAGCAGTTGCTTGGTTTGATCACCTAATTTTAGGGCTCCAAGCAGTTTTTTGGTTTGATAACGCAATTTCAAGGTTTCCAGCAGTTGCTTGGTTTGATCACCTAATTTCAGGGCTCCAAGCAGTTGTTTGGTTTGATAACGCAATTTCAAGGTTCCCAGCAGTTGCTTGGTTTGATCACCTAATTTTAGGGCTCCAAGCAGTTTTTTGGTTTGATTACGCAATTTCAAGGTTCCCAACAGTTGCTTGGTTTGATCACCTAATTTTAGGGCTCCAAGCAGTTTTTTGGTTTGATAACGCAATTTCAAGGTTCCCAGCAGTTGCTTGGTTTGATCACCTAATTTTAGGGCTCCAAGCAGTTTTTTGGTTTGATAACGCAATTTCAAAGTTCCCAGCAGTTGCTTGGTTTGATCACCTAATTTTAGGGCTCCAAGCAGTTTTTTGGTTTGATAACGCAATTTCAAGGTTCCCAGCAGTTGCTTGGTTTGATCACCTAATTTTAGGCCTCCACGCAGTTTTTTGGTTTGATAACGCAATTTCAAGGTTCCCAGCAGTTGCTTGGTTTGATCACCTAATTTTAGGGCTCCAAGCAGTTTTTTGGTTTGATAACGCAATTTCAAGGTTTCCAGCAGTTGCTTGGTTTGATCACCTAATTTCAGGGCTCCAAGCAGTTGTTTGGTTTGATAACGCAATTTCAAGGTTCCCAGCAGTTGCTTGGTTTGATCACCTAATTTTAGGGCTCCAAGCAGTTTTTTGGTTTGATTACGCAATTTCAAGGTTCCCAACAGTTGCTTGGTTTGATCACCTAATTTTAGGGCTCCAAGCAGTTTTTTGGTTTGATAACGCAATTTCAAGGTTCCCAGCAGTTGCTTGGTTTGATCACCTAATTTTAGGGCTCCAAGCAGTTTTTTGGTTTGATAACGCAATTTCAAGGTTCCCAGCAGTTGCTTGGTTTGATCACCTAATTTTAGGGCTCCAAGCAGTTTTTTGGTTTGATAACGCAATTTCAAGGTTCCCAGCAGTTGCTTGGTTTGATCACCTAATTTTAGGCCTCCAAGCAGTTTTTTGGTTTGATAACGCAATTTCAAGGTTCCCAGCAGTTGCTTGGTTTGATCACCTAATTTTAGGGCTCCAAGCAGTTTTTTGGTTTGATAACGCAATTTCAAGGTTCCCAGCAGTTGCTTGGTTTGATCACCTAATTTTAGGGCTCCAAGCAGTTTTTTGGTTTGATAACGCAATTTCAAGGTTCCCAGCAGTTGCTTGGTTTGATCACCTAATTTTAGGGCTCCAAGCAGTTTTTTGGTTTGATAACGCAATTTCAAGGTTCCCAGCAGTTGCTTGGTTTGATCACCTAATTTTAGGGCTCCAAGCAGTTTTTTGGTTTGATTACGCAATTTCAAGGTTCCCAGCAGTTGCTTGGTTTGATCACCTAATTTTAGGGCTCCAAGCAGTTTTTTGGTTTGATAACGCAATTTCAAGGTTCCCAGCAGTTGCTTGGTTTGATCACCTAATTTTAGGGCTCCAAGCAGTTTTTTGGTTTGATAAAGCAATTTCAAGGTTCCAAGCAGTTGCTTGGTTTGATCACCTAGTTTTAGGGCTCCAAGCAGTTTTTTGGTTTGATAACGCAATTTCAAGGTTCCAAGCAGTTGCTTGGTTTGATCACCTAGTTTTAGGGCTCCAAGCAGTTTTTTGGTTTGATAAAGCAATTTCAAGGTTCCCAGCAGTTGCTTGGTTTGATCACCTAGTTTTAGGGCTCCAAGCAGTTGTTTGGTTTGATAAAGCAATTTCAAGGTTCCCAGCAGTTGTTTGGTTTGATCACCTAGTTTTAGGGCTCTAAGCAGTTGTTTGGTTTGATAAAGCAATTTCATGGTTCCCAGCAGTTGCTTGGTTTGATCACCTAGTTTTAGGGCTCCAAGCAGTTGTTTTGTTTGATAAAGCAATTTCAAGGTTCCCAGCAGTTGCTTGGTTTGATCACCTAATTTTAGGGCTCCAAGCAGTTGTTTGGTTTGATAAAGCAATTTCAAGGTTCCCAGCAGTTGCTTGGTTTGATCACCTAATTTTAGGGCTCCAAGCAGTTGTTTGGTTTGATAATGCAATTTCAAGGTTCCAAGCAGTTGCTTGATTCGATCTACAATTTTTGCATGAAACTCACTAATTTGAATTATTTTTCGAGTTTTGACCTCCCGCTGATTTTTTAATAAAAGTCTTTGATATTTAGCTTTACTAAACTTGAAGCACTACAAAAATCTCCTATAGCCCAAAAACCTCAGTACGTGAATCTGGAGGCATAACAAGTAGTTCTTGAGAATATAATGTAAGCGCCGATGTGCTGGTTAAGTAAGACTGCATTTTGTTGGAATAGAACAGCTTTTTCTGTCTTGTTACGGACTATATTTTTTCGGTTCATTGCTGCCTTTCCAACACCTATTGCTTTCTTCTTCAACTTTTTCATTTCCCTAAATGGTTCTTCCCTCCTTCGGAACCCATTCGTTGCGGTTTAAGGAGACGTGGACTAACTTATAACCTAATCTTATTACGTTCAAAAGTCTACTTAAAACATTTCATCCTAACATTTTTTACTCGTTTACTATTCTACATTCGTAGTGAGGTATACTCGAACGAAGGTATTTTGGAGTTTTTGCTCATAAAATTGTGTTGACATTTAAGCTATGTTACCGATGTCCAGGAAAAGAAAATTTGTCCACGTTTGATATAAAATTTATAATTGTAATTTGATTTTTTAGACGGTTTTTTTTTTCAAATCGTACGATAGCTATTTTTGAGACAATGCGGTGCGTGTTGCTGCAAAAAGGTACCAGGCAATCGTTGGTTTTCCATACACCGTAAGTACGGGAAAAATAGGAGCTGTAAAACAGCTCGTGCAAATAAAAGAAGTCGGGCCCATTTGGAAAAGTGTTGAGAGGGATCTCTGCAAGCTTCCTGAAAAGCTCGCTGTAGCTAAAATTTAAATTCAAAATCCACGGAAAATCTTTCTATAATACTCGCTTACTATAGTACTCGCTTCTCCGTATTCTCGTTAGGTTTTCTCCTAGAAACGCTGCCTAACATTGGTTCATTGTAGACAGGCTTTCATTCAGCCTTTCTGGACGGACATTCTTCTTGGCGCCGCTTCCGCCCTCCTGCATTCAGACATAAGCTCGTTAGTCTTACGTAGGCGCTTACGTGCGCGACAAATCTTGTAGGAGGGAAACACGGGTTTTTATGTTCTTCTTAGCCCGTGACGAAACTGAACTCGTTTGCTTTGTTTTTGAGACCGTGTAGTTGTTCATGATATCATGAATCATGTGCTATGATCAGCAGGAAAAAAGTTCCATTTGGCAAACCTGCAACAATAAAGAATAGCTTATAGCTTTAACTGTCACTTGAGCCACCGGTGTTCACGGATGGGATTTTCATGATTCTGGTGACTGAACAGTAGTGACAAGCTTAGTTTTCTTGAATACCCAATCAAAATTTAATAAAGGCGCAATCAATTTATTGTGTGTCATTTATCAAATTGATCAATTGAATTGATATCAATTCGAGTGGAATAATGAACTTCAATCTAAGCCGTCGCCGCAGTTAAGTGTTGTAATCTTTGACAATTTTGCCATCGTTGAATTTGCAGGCAATGGCTATTTGTTGTGCGACTGCTGATTTTTTATGTACTTTAAAACTGGCTGATTTTGAGGATCACAGAGTACACTCCTCAATCTCAAACACTCCTTGATCTAAAGGGATAGCATTAAACGTGTATTGTATCTATATTTATTATCTTCATTTATTCTCAATTTTCTTCATCTTGATTCTTTCCGTATTTTTCTTTATCTTTTGAGTGGTGTAATCAGTCTCTATTTTTATCTTCATTTGTTCCTTATTTTCTCTATCTACACTGTATATTTATTCCCTTATTTTTTCTCTCCATATTTATTCCCCTATTATCTTTATCTATATTTATCCCTTATTTTCTTTATCTATATTTATCCCCTATTTTTATTTATCTTTTGGATGCTATCATAGACACCGCTCTATACGAAGTTGAATTTCTAAAAGAGATTGTGCTTCGGCTTATCTTGAGGACTGAGCTTTCCTTTTGGGATAGGCAGAATTGCCTCAAGACTCCCGAGCTCTCCCTATATAAGTAGGCACGCCAGTAGCTCCTGTCCCTGTAGCCATAGCTGCCTTGAGGCACACGCCACTCCTCGAGCGTCAGTGCCGGATTAGGCTCGATACAATATTTTCATTCGCATCCCTGATAAAAAAAAAGAGGTTAATTTAATGTAAATTATCAACCCGAACTGTTTCCCTAAAGAAGGAACAAAAAATGTGAATGTCGTTCGAAACGAATTCGTTTGGTCACCATGAACAAAGGGAAGTATTTTCGAGAAATTTAACGCTAATTCTTCAGAAAATGTCAACAGCTGAAATGAAAACAATGTGTGTGACTGTGTGATGGCAATTTTGGTTTGTGAGTCAATAGGCTTTAATTTCAATTTTGTTCTATGTCGGCCCAGGAGAGTTTTTGGTAAACTCTTATTTAGCAGCAGAAGCTCGTTTACTTTTGCTCTTTACATTTTTTTTGTGCGAGATGATTCTAGCTGACGAGCGCCTCCTACTGACCAGGTAAATTCAGGTATTCCTTGTATGGATGTTTTGTTGAAATTTTTGTTTCGTGGCTGCGATAAAAGAAGCATGAATTTTATTTTTTCTATCGTTAGTTTACGATCTATGAGCTTAAATTTGATCTTGAGCATGTGACATCCATCACTCATTTACGTCGTGCGTTTTTGTATGCATGAACTTGTTTACTGATCATTATTTACTTTGCTTGCGATTGCATATTTTGTCTCCATTTTGAGCGGCTGGCCAATATTGAGGCGGTTGACTTGTCTTGATAAAAATCTTCAGAGGGTCGTAAATTTCGCCAGTGCGTTCTGGCGCGCCCGAAATCTCTTCTTGAGAGCACCGTCTCTGCAGACCAGAATATCTAATCGTGTCCTCCTGCTTGCCTGGCTCCTTCGTTTGGAGACATAGCGGCTGATGGCTGCAACTCCCCATGGTCTCCGGCGTCCCCTAAACCAATCCAAGAACAGGACATGTTCTGCAGCCGCGCAAGTTTCTCCCTGAAGTAGCTGTGCTGTTTCTCCTGCCTCGCCATTTCCATCTGCGGACACTCGCCCGACTTGCCGATGTCGGCGGTTGTGACACGATGCTCTCTCTTGCACTGTGACTCTAATTACGTTACTGAGGTGGTCCTTTTATCGACTGTTTTTTTAAGTTGGGGTTATATTAATAATGGTAACTGTTTTTTCTTGCCTGTGATGCTGATTTTCGTTAACCCTTTACCGTCCTGGGGGCATTTTAACATCTACTTTCCTTGGCAGTTTTAGTGCATTTTAGATTATGTAAATATTGTACCTTTGGAAATATTGGATTAAGGTTTTGTAAATATTGGACATTCGGGTGGTAGCTCCGTCCCTATTCGGAGGTCGGTTATGACCTTATGCGCCTACCTGTCGGATAAACAAACGTTGGTTATTGTAACGGTGAGAAAAAATTTCTGACTGCAAAGAACTACAATAATATTATTGTTCATATATGAGCTGTTTTTAGATCGCCTTAACTTATGTATTTATTAACCTCCTAAATTGAGCTATTTTTGTCAGAAGGCCGAGTGGACGAGCTCGATTCTTGCGTTCCCTTCCTAAGAATTAACATATGAATTGACAAAAGCTTCAGCCGTAATAGCAACATGGCCTTGGAAGTTGTGGAAATATGAAGCTCTTCGTTTAGTTTCGAGTAATTTTTGCGAACGATGATCTTGTTGATGTCTAAACTTTTCTAAATATTATTTCTTTAGTATTGCTCCGAATTCGAATTGATTATATTTTCTATTGCTAAAGTTCACGAATTGAGTTTACTTTGTGGAGGATTTTTCACTGAAATTAAAATTTAAATACATTTGTTTCCTCTGTTCTTCGCAGAAATGAATTTCAGCGAATAGTTTCTGTTCTCAGCACCATTGTTGTCTTAAATTGTTGCTGAACTTCGTATTTGTTGAGTAATTTTTTCAAATCAGGTTTCTCTTATGACATTTATGTCTTTACATACTGAATTGTTCATGTTCGCATCTGTAACTTGATTAGCTTTTGCCTCCCCACAGTCTCGCCTTTCCTTGACTCCTTTATACATATTCCAGGGGAACTTCAAAGCATCCCAAGAGAGCATCGTCTTCACTTGTATCGCTCCACCAACGCAACATTTTGTCCTCTATTTTACGATTGTTATACGGTTTGCCTGCACGGTTCCTGTCCGCCTAGAAATGCCAGGCTCCTGCCAGACACGACCGCGTCTAAAGCTCTCCATCTTCATGCAAAGTTCCTTCCCCAAATGCAATGCGTTGCTGCTGCTGGGTCGTCAGCCGGACTTGAGCGTCTCTGCCGAGTCGAAAGACTTAGCTTCGTCCTTTGTTCAAGTTTACGGAAACAATATTAATTGGAACTGTTGTTCGTCATAACCTAGATGGTAGCCACTCAAAATAAAATTCTAGGTAGAAATGCGGTCATTGTAAGAGACTCGCGTGTTGTTTTAGTAATGAAAGTTCTGGTCTTATTTTGAAAAACTCATTCTTATGAATGGGTCAAACGCCTTTGGAGCATGTCTAGCTCACTCGCTGTGATTCGCTTGGTACGTTTAAAGTCTTCATTGAACCGCTTTTGAGCTGATATGAAAAACTCTGGGAAGTTAATGTGTATTTGCCTTCACTATAACTTGTCTGTGGTGTTCGACGATGCTCCTGCACGCCATGCCCTAATTGGTTTCTTGTCTATTCAGTCTAGACTTCTTTGAGCTTTGCTGTATATTTTCCTTAAAGATTGTTAAATCGTTTTCGATGTTTTTTCTTTCAGTTTGCGTGCATAAGTTGTTGTTGCAACGCATTGCTGGTGTTTTCTCTCTGCTTCTATTGATGAATGCCGAACATTATGGCTGAAAAAAAGTGACCAATTTTTACGCACATTAGATATTCATAACAACTTACGGTGTCTTTGATATTGATATGAATGCTTGCAAGTTCTATCTTTGGCTCTCCGATAAAATATAAATGCATGACGATCGCCTTCTTGAGCTTGCAATGTTATTCCCCTGCTTTGATGTCCGCTTCATTGTAATCTGTACGCCCACTTCACCGTGCAAAACAACTCTCAAGTTCACAAACATCATCTCATTAATCGGCAAAAACATTTCAGCGAGAAATTAATTCCATGATAGAGGCATTCGTGGCAACTGAACCGTCGTTATTTTTTTTCGTTCTCGGTACACGCTCACTCTTGAACATACACGCAATTTATATCGTCTCTATATCACACATACTATTTATGCACATCGTCGCTATATCAGAATCCCACACGAACTTTGATCTTCCAACAGAGGTTGTGGGGACGGTTTTAAGTAATGCTGCTTTTTTTTTTATTCATTGATGTTCTGTTTTTCAGTACCTATTGTTTTCCATCTTTTATATCCTATTCTCTTAACTTACCGTTTCTACACGCAAGGATTTTGGGTGGGAACACACTTCGTGCATAGAACCCGCGTTCCCTCAAATTCATTTTAAGTGGTGCTTTCAGCCTTCCTCTTTCGAAACGCCTTTATTGTGGTTGGGGAAGCTTGGATTAAATTGTGATCTGATGAAAATGTATTATTTTTCGTGAAAATGTAGTGAATTTCAGTAACTGATTTGAAAGTGATGTTAATTTGGCTGTCTTTTCATATTGCGCTTCGTACATTGATTCTCGAAAATACCACGTTTAAATTGTAGAATACATTTTCTTGTCCAACTTGCAAGTTTTCCTTGAAATAAATGTTCCGATATTCATTGTGAAATATATTATACTTTTTTATCAAACTGATTGCATACCTGCTTCAAACTTATTTCTAACGATTTAAAAAATTATACCTAAATCAAGCTGTTTATTCAGTTTGAGACTTTTGAAAAACTTGAGAAATTAACGTCGCTTTCATTTAATTTAGATTGGCTTTGCAACAAATGTTGAGCGGTTGTCAAAAATCATCAAAACGTTGACAAAAAAGCCAATAAAAATATTTCTTAATTTTTTTTTGGTCGAGGTTGCTAGCAATGCTTATTTTTGGATGTTAATAATTCTCAACTAATTATGTTTTTTGTTCAGATTCCATCAAGTATTAATAAGAAAGAGCTCTGCGAGAGTACGGTCATTTTTAACACAAATAATTCAGTAGTATCCTACTGCGTAAATTTCATCTCGGTGTAGTGCAAAATTTTAGGAAAAATGTGCGAACTTTCGTGCCTTAACGAGTACATAAGTTCTGTTACTGTATATTTGTATTCAAAATAATCTTCTGTTGCACATATGAAACGTCAAACGTCAATGCACCGACAAAAACCCCGCTTATAATTATAATACTCATATGCTGTTCTACAACTTTTTCAACTGAAGAATTTGAACATGAATTCATAATGAACTGCGATGTTAAATCCTTGTAAAATACTACCCGCTTTATCTCAGATCGTTTATAAAGGGATAGGTGATCACTACTAAGAGTGACTCATATTTTTTTCTAATTTAATAATTGTCTAAGCCTCCGTAAATTTCTATCGAGTTTCGATCTGTGCCAGAACGCCGGCATCGCTACAACGGTACCCTACGGCTCGACGATACCTTTGGTATCTTGTGCCGGGTAACGAAGTCCTTGTAAAGTAGATACCTCCAGATAAGGCAACTATGGTTTTAAATTTATGTTCCTTTAAAGTTTCGCTTTGCAAAGAGAAGAACTGGTCGTGCAAATCAGTGAAAGTAATCAAGGATGCAATCTAAGTTGTTTTAGAGCCGCTTCATTCTCCGCTATCATGCAGCCAAGACGAAGACGGATGATGTGTAGGACTTTCATCAATTGCTGCTCACAAGTTGGACGTCGGTAGATCGCAAGTTTTGGAGGATAAGCTCTCCGAAATGAGGAAATTAATGTATTCCCAATTTTGTGTCTCTGTTCGTTCGCTCATTTAAACTTCTGTGTTCTGATGCAACCACTGGTTAACAGATGACACCAAATTTATCTCAAGACTATCGAACGAACAAGAACGTGGGTTCTTGGCTGCAGCCATCACTCATTGCCACGAGGGAGATTAGGTTTCGTGCTGAGTACGACTTCTTAGCTCATTACATGCGTGCTCATCGTTGATCTTCCTTCGGACTTTTTTGTACACGCCTCCGAATGCGCAGCATGTTTAAATATATGTAGCTCCCACACTCATCGTTTCCCAGAGCGTTCATTCTCGCTCATTTCATTAGTTTGGTTGTCGCCTTTGACGTTTTGAAACGGCAGCAACGCCATCCATCAAGTCCGTCGCGCAGACCACACAGGTCTTCTAAGTAAGCTCACCGTGTTACGACCGAGTCTGCCATCTTGGGCTGCGCTTCAGTTCGATCCTTCTCGTGTTCTCTTTATGGGGTCTTCGATTAAGATGAAAAGGGATCCAGCCGCGACGGCCCTTCATGAGACTCGACTCTAATCACGAGCGTCGTGCCGCCGGGGAAACTCTCATGGTTCTCGTTGGCGAGCTCGCTTCTCAGATGGGGTCTCTGATTTTGGGGCTGGATGACTTCATACTGTGATACAGAAACTTCATCTGGATTGTGATGGAGCTAACCAATGGAAAGTGGTACGATTGAGTCATTCGTCTCGCCCCATATGCCTTCGTCTCAGAGAAATCAACTAGTGCACTGCGACTCTGTAGCTCTTCTTTATTCACGTGTGGACATAAGTGCTGAATGATGGGTTATTTTGTGGAGATTGTGTGTTTGCAATTGCACTTCACATCTTAATTGTGATTAAGGAAACTTTAAAATGTTTGAAATTTAATTTAACTGTCTTGACTATCATTTGAATACGTTAAAATAAACGGCCCTCATTTGCATTTTCGTGTGAGACTTCCGATATTCGACGGTAATGTATGAAAAAATCCCCAAAGGTAAGTAAAAATTTTCATTTGTTCGCAGTTATTTTATGAACGAACGTTTCATTTTTTGAAACATGTTGTGTTCATTATTTCAATAAAAGTTATTTGCAGCATAGATAGGCTGCTTGTAATCGTTTATTTAGTATCGATTTTCAATCCTAATTGCAACATAATATTTAAAGTATAAAGCGTTCACATAAAACAATAACAGCTAACTGTGTCATGAACCTGTGAATGAATGTGTGTAATGTGGGCCATCACAGTTACGAATGTTGTTGTTGTTGTTGTTGTTGTTGTTGAAGGTATGTTTGAGTATTCTGAACTTGAAAAGAATCGATTCTCCTCAAACTTTTTTCATCACCACTTTTGCACTGCACGCGCAACTACCACTTTAATGTGTTGACTGCGATGGGTTAAACTGAACATCAGTATTAAACTTAAATTTAAATTCGAAAGTTGTTAGAAATTTTATAAATACCAAAACATTAACTAGGTCTATTAAAGACCATCAATTTTAAAAGATTGTTAAAATTTTTTTCAAACGATGGGTCGTATCGCGGTCAACGTGGTGATATCGGATTTCGATGCATTCCTTGCCTTGCAAATTTGCCAAACGGACGGACGTGGAACACGTCAAAGCTGGGTTGGTTATTTCATATCGTACGCCCTCACGTCAGCTCCCCAGTCTAACTTTTTCGCCGCCTCCATGCATGTTTTTCGCCGCCCCAGTAATTAAATCAATTAGGCGGCGAAAAAAATGCATGCTCCGGCGAAAAAGTTTGACTGGGTCTACGCTGGCTTCGTCGGTGCTTGTTATTTGCGCTCAGCCTCTGCGTAGCAGACTATTTACAACGCTGTTGCTGTGATATCGGCTGATCTGCTACTTTATCGCGTTACAATCTCCGCCATCATCATGTTGCTTGCAACGGCAAATGCCCAGCGGATCTGGTGTGGTCTCGCGAGTCTTGCCTGTTCGGCGAGGCCGCTACTCTAAGTCTGTCTTGCTTCCATGTATATGTTTCACGTCTAGTACATTGCTTCTACAGAGGTATGCATCTGATCCATGAATAGTGTCCTGGTAGGACTCAATTATTTACGTTCGTAACACTGAAATTAACCTAGAAAATGAATTTAAATGTTGCGCCAAGCCGAGGGTGTGTTTTATTTTGAATCATTCCGTAGGCGCAAAATACACAACAGCTCGAATACATGGATTCTTCATTGATCCGTGATAGGAAAGATAACATTTGAATACTCCAAAACGCTGCGATAGTGCGATTCCGCTGAAATTCACTCAGGAAATTTAAAGAAAAAAATTACTTTTCCTCTTCAGAGTCCAATTTAATCGTCGTGTTTGCGCGCGCACATGAGGTTTTAATTCGAACTGTTCGATAGTTGAGTGGCAAGCTCGTCTCTCTGTTCACATTCCAAGTGTGAGGTAAAGCGCTCTCGCAGACGGCGCGCAAAAACTAAGCTTTTCTGTTTCCAATTCCGCGGATAGGAACGTGGTTTTCATTTTCTCCCCCAGCCTGATGAGATTACGCCCGCTGCCTTGACACTTCATATGATGAACTATTCGTGCAGTCTCACTTTCTATTTCTCTCGTTTTTTAGGTTGGGCCATGGTGTTTTATGCGCCGCAGCTTGCGGGCTAGCGGGCTGTTAGCTGATTAAAAAGCAAGGACTCGGCACTGCTGATGGCGCTGTATTGCAATTAATTGCGGGCCGCCGTTGCAAGAACGGCATGCGAAACTCTGATCAGGCACAGCGAGCTTTTGCGTGCGCCGGTGTGGTGGGACCCGGGCGACGAGAGCTAATCAGTAACTTCGAGACGCCACGGAATTGCATTTGATTTCGTTTGGATACTTCAAAGTTTTTCGACGCACCTCGTTGGTCGTCATTTGAGTGGAAATTACCTCTGCGTCACTCAGTGGAGCACGAGATCCGATGAAAATAGTGATTTTTCGTCCGTATGAACTCTTAAGGATACATATAAATTACTGTGTACAAATAAAGGGGAGTTGTAATGAAAAAATACCCCAGCTTTCCTATCGAAAGTCAGTTTTTGGTTTTGGTGTATGCCACAATTCAATGTTCAGATCTATAGTTTCTAGGAATGTCCTGTGAAACCTCACACAAATATAGATTGATTTTTGTGCTTTTGCTTTGAAAATAGTTGACTTTCACGCTTTCATTTCAATATGTTTTATAAAGGTACAGCTCTATCTAACAACTATTTTCGTGAGTGATACCCTTGTTTTTTGTTGGATTACCTTTCTCTTTTCACTGTTTACTGCAACTGTTATTTTTCTATTTCTGCTCTGATGCCTGCGCCTGGTTAGTTTGTGTCAGCATGGGACTTGGGTAGCAACCCGAGAAGAGACTACTCAACTCGTTCCTGTTCTGTTCAAGTGTACTCCTGTTATTCAATTTATTCTATTAAATTTATGCGGCAGTGCGTTTTTTTAAAAGGTTGTTTTCGTTCATTTTGGTACACTGATACAATTTATAAGGAAGGGTCTGGCTTGAAATATACGAAATAATTTCATGAGCTGCTCCCTCATCGTGTAAATACAGCTGCGTCCCAAGAGACGTGCGCGTAAGGTCTCCATGTCGAACTTAACATGAGATGTGACGTTTAGAAATGGCGACAGTTAACTCACCTGAACTCCCTGGGTGTTCTTATTTTTTGTACGTCTGTACTCTAACGGAGTCAAATTGAGCAATTTAAACTGCATGACAAGCTTTTGACTTGAAAAATATCGTCATGCATAGTATTAATACCAGGAACAGAAGTTTGATGAATCTTTGGCACTGCCTTCCTTGATGGTCGGTAATTCTGTCAGGAAATTTTAATTCTTACCAATTCAAAGTTGTGAAAAGTTTTGCTCAGCTTGCCATCACTTTGGGACAGTTATCGAAATTGAAAACATCAACATCTTGGTGACCTATCTGAGGTCAACGACGAGATTTCCATAATGCGAGTGGCTCGCCTGTTTACATGAATTCATTTTGTGCCTACAAAATCAAAACCTTATGAGGGTTACGTTTCATTTAATCTTTTACCATTTCAATTTGAATTCCTGTTCACTTGAACACGTTCTCCGCGTATGAGGACATGTGTGGTCCAAGAGTTAAATTGCTCATTCACGTACCGGTATAAATGAATGACATTTCATCTGTTTCGCGACCTTTTTTGAAAAAGAAATTCTATCATACCTGCATGTGAAAGGTTGTCATGCAATTGTATTACCGTATTTTTGAGGATGGACAAAGATATATTCGAGCACTAAAGTGGATTTTCATATTCTGCTATTGATAACCTTAGCAAACCAAGAGTTAACATCCGTGAAGACGCGGTGAACGTGTTGAGTTCAGTATTCCATTCCAGCATCCAAGTGCTGTTAATGAGCACACTTATGGTAACTACTCACGCCGGAGGTCCGTCTCTGCTTCCTCTGACTACGTGGGCGAGGAGGTCAGGCAAGGTTGCCATTAAAACACAACGCCAAAAAAACTCATAAACGGCATAAAAAATGACAAAGAATAAAAAGGTGTTACCTTACATTCATTGTTTGGGTCCTAATGTTAACTCTGGGTTAGTTCGTCATGGCGCCTGTATGACGACGATCTTCAGTGTTTCTTCACTTTTTTGTGTCTTTCTGTCAACTTTTATTTTTAACAATTTAGGATGCGCGCTTTCTCCGTCGAGTCACCTTTAGATGCGCAGATCATTGGGATGCCGTGCGACGTATGCGTCTGCAACTTTTGCAATCGAAAGAACATAAGGAACTTTTGTTTGAGTATTCCAGGGAAAAAATTCTACCTCGAGATTACGCGACTTTTGACAATAAGAAGAAATGTCCCTGGTCTTGCAGTGTTCAGTGAAGACTCGTTTATTTTTTTACGTAGCTTGGCTGAGACCAAATTAAGAATTTAAAATTTTGTTTGATTAGTGAAATCGACGTGCAAATTGTACTTTTCAGTATTGCCCGTGAACATAGCAGCTAACGTGCGTGTTGCGAACACAAGTGTTCCTCTCTAAAATTTAGGGCGAAATGAATATTCACAAACAATTGCAACCTCATTTGTTTAGTCTTTTCGGTAGAGAATGTAATTAGAAGAAAGCCATTGCGAAATTCTATCCGAGCCAGCCTTCACCATCCCGGGTGCCTCCCTGTTTGTATTCTTATTTAATTATGTATCTGAGTCGTAATTATATACAGGTCTTACAGAGTAAGAATTTCAGGTACAAATCATACATGTGTGTTTGACAATGGGCCTCGAAGCTCAAGTTAATGACTATCGTGATCTTACAATTGTGTTCAGTATACATACTAATGCGACTATGTTTTCGATATCACTTTCAGAAAATAATTTTATAGACTCCTCACTCGCGTTCTGGGATAACATTTGTTTTATTCTCAATTTATTTTTCTGTTCTGAAAAATCAACTTAGAAATTCTTTTCGAGCATTCACGCACCGTGGGATTAACTCTTTAATTCAGCCATCGTTAATCGAGAGTGGCGCGCTTGCAATTATTCGCTTGCAGAGAATGGAGTCGTATTTTCTGAGAGTAATCGCATGATTTTTCTCGGGATTCAAATTTCACTGTGATCACGATCGCAATTATCTGAACTTGTGTATCATTCGGACCCAGCTCAACTGCGAAAGCTGTAGAATAATAGACACGTAATTCGAATAAAGTTTCCAGCTTCGGAATTGAGTTCATTGCGCCGTCATGTGAAGTGGATAACTTGTATTGATTCCAAATGTTATATCCTGAAGTTCTCGCGGGAGGCTATCAGTACACTGAACTGCGTTTAACTCCAAGCGTTATCTGAGACGCTAACAAATCTGTTCCAGCTAAATTATCCCCTCTGAAGGTACAATTATTGGACCTATGGGAATTAATGCTCCTAGGGGAAAGTGTGAGGTGTTGAACTGAGAACTTTTTGTTTGTTGGATCAAATCAACTTTTTGGTTGTATTTATTCTGGACCATTTTTTTTAGTTTACTTCTGGCTTTTACCAGCACCTATTACTTTTTTCATCAAATTTTGTTTTCTTACGTTTACTTCTTTCAATGTTTTTCTATGCGCGCAGTATGAGGATGCCCTTCTTACATAGGTTCACCGTTCCCTTGATTTCACATCGAATAATGCCTTCCTTTGTTAGGAACAACTTAGTTGTGGTTAGTGATACTTGAACTAACTCATAATCTGATCTCATACTAAATTTCATTGTCAGAAGAAGTGATCCGAACCTCCCGCGATGATAAAAAATAATGGGAGAAGTGTGTCATTCACTGCGTGAATTTATAAAGGGGATAGTTTATTATATCGTCCAAGTCCTTGTTATTCTCAATTAAGAAAAGAACACGAAAATTAATCATTTTTCAAGTTTTGTTACCTATTTTTTGTATCCTCATTCAACTTCCTTGTCCCATTATGAAGAACCCGGATATTTAAAATTGAGTACGGGAAAATAAAGGACACGAACAAAATGGGACTTCATAACCTCAGTTGCCAACCAACTGCAGTGCCAATGAACCCCTGTACTCCTAAGGCCCACCTTGGGGACTTAGCGCTCTTCGGGGATAAGGAGGCTGAGGGGAGGTGAGTATACTGAGTGTCAGTCCTCGACAGTGTTCCTCACCTTCTCTCGAGCGTGGGAAAGGGTTGCCCTATCGCGGTTCTTGAGAAGCTTGAGTTTCTTCTTAACTCGTTGACCGCGATGGGTTAAACTGAGGTCAATGTTCAACTCAAGTTTGAAGTCAATTGTAGTGAGCAATTTTAAAAGCATCACGCATTAACTGGATGATATTTGTATTTAGCTTTTATTCAGTATTTGTTAAAATAAACTTTGTGACTACTGGTCGGTCAGCATCATTATGAAAATTCCTTCTGTGCACACCGGCGGCTCACATCGCTACATACGTGTACAGCGTCAATGTCTAAGCCCTTTTTTCGAGTAGTAAGTGTGAGTCATCGTCTAAATCGACTGCACGATCCTTCCACAAATCTAAGTCCAACTACCTACTGTAAAATCATCATTGCTTGTTGCTGACGGTAGCTTTGAGTCAAGGGAAAAATTGCAGTCGTCTTCGCCTTTTCTCTTTGCTCGTAAACGACCTCCTGCGTACGGCTATCACATTTTTCCATCTCATTAGTGCGCTCTGCCCCTGTTAAAACATTCAGTTTTGCCACGGTAGTAAAACCGCGCGTTTTATAACTTGTTTATTTGTCCATAGCGTAAACGCAATTGCAGAGCCACACCGTCAGGCATTAACGATTATCTACCCATTCAAAAACGCACGTTTTAGAATTGCGTCTGAGCGAAGTTTTATATCCACGACACGGGGGATTTGTTTTAGACGGTCTTAATTGTAGGTGAGGTAATATTTTTTCAACTCTTTATCCTAATCTTTAAATCTAACAGTTTAACTGTACTCGCATATAGTTTCAACCAGTGCCAACTCTTGTTGAGTCGATCTGGGACAGAGTGAGGTTGAGTACTGCTGTTTGTGGAACTGTTAATTTAACGTAATGCAATTTGCGTGTCGCACTTGATACACATCACTTCAAGGGGATAAAAATTTTGTATCTAGGGGAATAACACTCCTAGGGGGAAAATGTGAGGTCCTGAGCTGAGAGTTAGGCAGGCCTTCTTTTTGTTGAAATAAAATGTATTTTATTTGCTAAGGCACCTTTTTCGGTTCACTGCTCTCCTGGTTTTCAGCACGTAAACTTTATGACGTCACCATTGCGACATGTCGTTAGGCCAATAGCGATGCCAGATTTGGGCTGCAGTGTTGCCAGATGCAATATGAGTGATGCTATTGGTTCGTTGCCATGACGTCAGCATTACCACAGGGTCGATAAAAAAATACTGGTTCGAGCTTACCCTGTTCCTTCTACCGTGGCATGAGCTGAGCAGTTCGTAAATTATGTAAAGATGCAGATATGAATTACACGAGAAACTTGTGTGGCAGTTTTTCTTCAATAAAATTTATGTTGCAAGCGCATTCAATTTTGTCCGGTAACTCTAATTTTGTTAGTGCTGAACAGGATTCAATTAAATCGGTTTGTTCCTTTTTGTGCTTGGCTTTTATCGTGTACGTCAAACGGCAGCATCTTTCGCTCTTTAACTCGAAGCCACTAATTATATTTATTTTGTATTTCTGCCTGTTACTGCGTGAGGAAATTGATTCGTATAAAAAAAACGGTTTATCCTCTTCGGAGATGAAGCTGAAAGCCATTTTAATATGAATACCGAGGCGGCGTAATGCGTGTTGGTATAAAATTAACGGGAACGTAAAACTACTACTGCTTTTGGAATGAAAGTAAGGCCACTTTTACTTGTCTATACGAAAGTGAAACAACTCTTGTTAGTCAAAATGAAAGTGCGGCCACTACTGCTTGTCAAACTGAAAGTGCAGCCACTACTGCTTGTCAAAATGGAAATGCGGCCACAACTGCTTGTCAAAGTGAAAGTGAGGCCACTACTGCTTGTCAAAATGAAAGTGAGGCCACTACTGCTTGTCAAAATGAAAGTGCAGCCACTTCTGCTTGTCAAAATGAAAGTGCAGCCACTACTGCTTTTCAAACTGAAAGTGCAGCCATTACTGCTTGTCAAAATGGAAATGCGGCCACTACTGCTTTTCAAAATGAAAGTGAGGCCACTACTGCTTGTCAAAATGAAAGTGAGGCCACTACTGCTTGTCAAAATGAAAGTGCTGCCACTACTGCTTGTCAATCTGAAAGTGCGGCCACTACAGCTTGTCAAAATGAAAGGGAGGCCACTACTGCTTGTCAAAATGAAAGTGCAGCCACTGCTGCTTGTCAAAATTAAAGTGAGACCACTACTGCTTGACTTGTTACTCATTATAATCATAATTACTACTGACCTAATAACCATTGAGTGGAGTTACTGTAGTCTTACCGATTAGAAGACGTAACGAAACTATATTTACTAGTGAATTATGTTTCTGACATGCTAATTAATGTATGACGTTATTAAATTATCTGCTATTGGAGGAAAGTTTCTGTAATTGAATATCTGTTATGGCTATGATTTTGTTCTTTAAGCTCTAAATCATAATTGTGTACACGACCCGTCAAAAATAACGGGATTCGATATTTTTCTTGAATATATCTTCCAGATGTGGATGACAAACAAATATGTCCTTCCTAATAGTACCCGCGATTAAGATGTTCTTGTACTTGTGTACTGGTGAAACTCGTTTCACAGATACGGTCATTGGGCATCCATGAACTCAAAGCTGTTTCTTAAGAAGCGGACACTAAGCAAATAGATAAACACACCAAAGGTATTATTAGGTAAGATGGATTGGGGTCTCTGAGAGCGTAAAGAAACATTTGTCAGGGAAGCACAGTAGCAACCAGCAGTACCTGAACTGCCTCTCTTTTATCCCATGTTCGTAGTTGCTCTCGGCAATAGAGGCTTATCAATGCTCAGTTTTATTGCATTCCCCCTTCTTTTGGAGACTTGATGCAAACACGATGATGGAGGCATTTCATTACTCCAGCCTTTCATAGTCGATTAAAGGTTCGATGGCAGACGAGCTGCCTCCGTCAAAACCTGTATTTTCAGCGGATTTTTAATTAAGCTCTGCCACCCTGAGTGGTTACACCTCTTTATTGAGCCATAAAATGGATCACACAATTAAACTCTTTGGCGGCGGCGATGAGAAATCTGTGGGCCTTTCATTGATCGGGTGCCTTGGATGGCAGAGAGCCACGTGACAGTGCGCTGCGGTGGCCAGGGCGGAAGCGTGATCTGCGTGCGGAGTGCTGTGCTTCTGTTGCCTCTTTAATGCTAGACATGTAGCTTTTTTTGAGTTCGTAAATAGCGGCGAAATAGTAAAAATTTAGCTTTCATTGTAGGTATTTATCTGTAGTGGTATTTAACAATAGGCCTTGCAACTGAGGTATAGTCGAGGTGCTCTGCTTCTGTTGCCTCGTTAATGCTAGACTTGTAGTTTTTTTTAGTTCGTCAATGACGGTGAAAAGGTAATGATTTAAATGTAATTATTAGCATTTATCTATAATGCTATTTAACTATAGGCCATACAACTTTCAGCCTGCTGTGCGTGTGGAGGTGCGTTGTTTCAATTTTCAAGTCACTTTCATTTTTAGTTCAAAACCCCCTCAGGGGGATACAACTATTGTATCTATGGGAATTTGCGCTCCCAGGGGGAAAATGTGTGAGGGCCCGAGCTAAAAGTTAGGTAGGCTTTCTTTTTGCTGAAATAAAATATTTTTGCTATGTTAATTAAGAACCACCTTTTTCGGCTCACTGCTGTCCTGTTTTTCAGCGCCTACTACGTTCTTCTTCAACTTTTAGCTTGTTTCATGGACTTCTTTCTCAACTTACTGTTTATTTCTGTGCCTCTTTTGCATAGATTCCGCATTCCCTAATATCCATACTAAATGGCGCCTTCCTTCTTTCTCTCTTCGATACGCTCTTTTTTGTAGCGTATAGGGAGGCTTAAACTAACTTATAATCTAATCTTTTAGTTCATAAATAACTCTCAAAAGGTAATGATTTAACCATAGTTATTGGTATTTATCTATAACGTTATGTAACTGTAGGACTTACAACTTGAAACGTGCTGTGCGTCGCTTCAACTTGCAGGTCACTTGATGCTTATTTAGCTTATTTCAATTCATAAATAACAGTGAAATGGTATAGGTTCAATGATAGGTAGGCTTTACAGCGCAACACGTGTTCCATCATTTTCATATTGGATGAAGTTATGTAGGACGCATTGTCATTTTCTGGTAGTAATGTGAAAAAATGAAACTGCCCTTTAAACTAGCGGAACTGATTGAAAACGCGTTTAGATTCTCTGATGTTTTCCCTGAGTTTGTTAGGAATTTAAGCTTCCTTGCTGTTGACGATGTAGAATTCTAAGTGGAGACGCACATATACGAGTATTATTCCATCACTCATGAGCGTTGATCTGCTACTGGTGGTTATATTCCATCCGAAAATATTTAATACTACAGCAGTATGACGCAAAAGAATACATTATAAAAAATTCGACGCTAATAAGTAGGAAAAATAGGGATTTTCTGAAATTCAAAAAGGTAGAAGGCTGCCGATTTTTTACATGAGTAAATGTTCATCGGTACACCAAAAGAGTATATGTGAAAAAAACTCAATTTTGTTGGAGGCTACCGAATTTTCTAAGAATAAATATTCACGCGAACAACAGAAGTGTAAATTTGAAAAAATTCAATGTTGTAGAAGGCTGCTGAGTGTTACGCTAGCAGATATGAAGTTTCTAAAAACAGTCTTGAATCGGAAAAGTTTGTGATGCTCTCCAGCAGACAGAAGAAAGTCACATCGAGTTGCTCCCTACCTCATCTCTTGCCGCTCGTATAGAGAAGACCTCCTGTGTGTGATGCTAGTAACTCACTGATTTTTCGGCCCCGGCTCTCGAAAATAAGATAAAATTTATGACTACAATTTATAATCGAGCTCCCTTCATTGAAATGGAAAGTGTCGTGTTCTGCCGAGAACATCCGTGAAAATTTAGGGTTTCAACGCAGGTAGTCGGGACGCTACGATGGCCTGCAGCTAGGGCATGCCAGCGGGGCCAGTTTGGCTTTTTTTTGTGGCCAAAATGGTGAAACTTGGCCATTTTTGAGAAGATTTGCGGCCGTAAAGAGCAACCAGCATCTGGCAACACTGCATGTTGCCTATAGTTATGACTAAATTTTTGAGGAGTGCAGAGTTTTATCATTTTGATCAAAAACAGGTCAGTCGTAGTACTCATTCCAAAATTTCATTTGAAGAGGGCTAAATTTTTTTCATCATTTTGACAGAAGAATTGGTCAGTCAAAGTACTCATTTCCAAATTTTATTTGAAGAAGGCCTAATTTCATCATTTTGGCCAAAGAATTGGTCAGTCGGAGTTCTCATTTCCAAATTTTATTTGAAGAAGGCTAAATTTCATCATTTTGACCATAGAACAACTCTTTCAGAGTACTGATTTTAAAATTTTATTTGAAGAGAGCTAAATTTCATCACTTTGACCATAGAACTGGTCAGTCAAAGTACTCATTTCTAAATTATAATTTAGGAAGGTCAAAATTTGACGAAGTTGGCCAGAGAAAATGGCAATTGGGCAACGCTGTGTCACACCTGCCTGACTCGCTCACGTCAGCTGCCCGCCTGGCCACCGCTGCCCTCAATCATCGAGAGTGCACGCGAGCTTTTCATTCTGACCCTCAACCTGCGAATGAGGCTTAACAGTTATTGTGCGCGACTCAAAGTTATTTCCTGAAGTTTAATGTTATCATCTTAGGCCCGAAATTCCGGTGAAAACCTGAAATTTATTTAAAAAGTCCTTTACTTTTCGAATAGCATAACGATTAAATTTATTGAACGATCATTATATAATTGAAGTAATTTTTCACATTTCAAATTCAATACTTGAAAGACAATTATATTTATTGTGCACTTGCAATAAGCTTTTCTTGCTGTTAACATGTTTTACATTGCTGCAGTGCCGTAAAAATGTTGACATTTTGAAGCCAGGGGAGTTTTGTACGAGGTTTTACATTATTATGAATATCTTGGATTATTTTTGCATCATTTTAAAGTGAAAAATGTACTTCTTTAGTTCGGCCCTGTTGTTGCGCATGACGGCGTTTATTGAGATGAGAATAAAATAAATTCCTTCGAACTGTAAATGAATATTTAAATTCAATTCCTTCCCATCCATTTTTTTATTCCTCCAATTTTGTGCATGGCGGAGAAAATTTTATGCGATATTATCGAAGTATAATTGAAAGAATATTTGTAGTTACGATGATGTTTACTATTCACGAGAAGAAAAAACTACTGTACCTAAAGAAATGAAAAAAAATTTACTGTACCTTGTAACCTATAACGTTGCAAGGAAAGATGTGAGGTCCATAGCTGAAGGTTAGGTAGCCGCCTTCCTTTTCTTGAGATAATTTAGTTTTTTGGCATGAATTCCGCTTACAGCTGTCTTTTTTTCAGTTACTTTTACTCTCTTCTCCAACTTCTTCTTAATTTCATAAACTTCGCTTCAGTCCCTGGTTGTAGGCCCATGCTTTGAGCGTAGATTCCCCGTTTTCTTACATCCATTTACAGAGTGCGACCGTTTTTCTTCCTGTCTTGGAAACAACTTTGTTGTGTTAGGGAGACTCAAGGTAACTTATAACATAATCTGATGCTTGTATTGTGATCAGGTATCGAGTTAACAGGGTAGGAGTAGAGATGGAAAAAACAAGCAAGCAAGCAACAAACTGTGTGTTATTAAAGCTTTCATTCAAATATAACATAAAAATATTTTCCAGTACAGAAACTTGTATGCGGCACGCTTTTTTCGCGTAATAGTTTCCAATGGTGTAAAATTAGTCTAAAGGCGCAAGTTATTTTTGTATAGTACACAATTCTGGCCTTTTCCTCAGATGCAAGAAGCCGTTTCCTTAAAATATGAAGTCCATAAGAAAAGCTCCATTTTTGCGTACGAAATTCCAGCCCGCGCACCAGCTTGTTTTCGTAGGATTCAAGATTCAGGCCTCATCATCCCTGGAGTTCCTCTCGCTACTTCCTCTGTCTTCTTGTGATGTCTGGAGACTCGTGTGCGAGAATGCTCCTGACGATTCGCTCTGCCGTGGGATATTTATGTTTGTTTAGCCTGACGGCGGGAAGAGGATCGGACGCTCTTTGATGTTGCGTCAATATCTTCCTCAAGGAAGATATTGACGCTTATAACTGCCCAACTCGTCCCACAGACCAGTCAGAAACGGCGAATTTTGGGTAATTTTCGTGCAGCAGCGCGATTTTTATCAAAATTCTGACCTGTAAGGTGAATCGATGTGGGTTTGAACATGTTTTTTCGACAGATGTTTCGAAAAACTGAAGGAGTATTTGAGGGAAACAAATGGGGATGATATTCTGGAGGCTGCCTTCCAGTTTTGACGTGAAACAACAAAACATTAGAGCCGCCTCTACACTCCCAACCGAGTTGGTTGTTCTCTTTTGTGCTTCTTGCAACTGTCCGTCGGGAGAACGCGGGTTCTCTGCCTCGAGTGGGCCGAAAAAGTTGCTCGTTTTGTACGGAATGCGTGATGTGTTCTGACGCCTTCAAATCCCACGCTGGACATGCTTTTAATTTGACTTGCCCTGCTGGAATGAAAAAATCATGTGGCTTTAAAATATTTTTCTGTGAAGAGCGTTAGTCACGCTGCATTTTTCATATCAAAAAGTTATTAAACAACGTGTTGGATGCTAAATTGATGGAGAATTTTCTGTGCATTTCAGCGTTTTGGAATTATTTTGATTGCTGTGATGTAAAAACATATTCGGAAATATTTTTTGCGTTTTTATCTAGCAATGATGTTTTTGTATTCTCTTGTGACAGCTATTGCGGTGAATTATTCGTTGCGTCACGAGCTATCTGTTGAGCCGAGGCCGTAAGTGCAATTACTCATCTTCAATTCACACTTTCTGCATCATGTGCGGGGATACCTTCATCGTGTGCGGGGATACCTGCATCGTGTGCGGGGATACCTGCATCATGTGCGGGGATACCTTCATCGTGTGCGGGGATACCTGCATCGTGTGCGGGGATACCTGCATCATGTGCGGGGATACCTGCATCATGTGCGGGGATACCTGCATCGTGTGCGGGGATACCTGCATCATGTGCGGGGATACCTGCATCATGTGCGGGGATACCTTCATCATGTGCGGGGATACCTGCATCGTGTGCGGGGATACCTGCATCATGTGCGGGGATACCTGCATCATGTGCGGGGATACCTGCATCATGTGCGGGGATACCTGCATCATGTGCGGGGATACCTGCATCGTGTGCGGGGATACCTGCATCGTGTGCGGGGATACCTGCATCGTGTGCGGGGATACCTTCATCGTGTGCGGGGATACCTGCATCGTGTGCTGGGATACCTGCATCATGTGCGGGGATACCTGCATCGTGTGCGGGGATACCTGCATCGTGTGCGGAGATACCTGCATCGTGTGCGGAGATACCTGCATCGTGTGCGGGGATACCTGCATCGTGTGCGGGGATACCTGCGTCATGAGCGGAGATACCTGCATCATGAGCGGAGATACCTGCGTTGGCTAGAGACCTCAACTCTCCGATACAAGCATGAAGATAGCAGGGTATAGATGACTGCCTCGTTTGCTTCTTTATTTAAAAAAAAAATTCCTCGACCACTGTGCTAACGTCTTATCTTGATGTGAAATGTTGTGTATAGTGAACAGTTCTTGTCATTCTATGGCTTAATTTTTCTTATTTAACCTAGTGCTGTATGTTCTTTGAAATGTGTGTGAAACGCATGTATGTTCTTTGAAATGAAAAGTTTGGATGATGTTTCAGACTAGCTAACTCCTTGATTTTCACTGCCAAATTACATGTATCGTTCGAGAAATATTTTTATTTTTATAATAGTTGTGCGTTATCGGCATTAACACCCCTCAGGGGGATACAACTATTGTGTCTATGGGAATTAGCGCTCCCAGGGGGACAATGTGAGGGCCCGAGCTAAAGATTAGGTAGGCTTTCTTTTTGTTGAAATAGAATAGGTTTTTGTTGGTTACGGACCAACTTTTTTTCGGTTCGCTGCTGTCCTGTTTTTTCAGCACCTACTACTTTCTTCTTCAACTTTGATCTTGTTTCATGAACTTCTTTCTCATCTTACTGTTTCTATGCCCTTTCTGCATAGATTCCACGTTCCCTTAATTCCATACTAAATGGCAAAATTTGACCAAGAAGAGCATTCAGCTTTCGTCAACGTTGCAGGAATGCAGATGCTAGGAGGTCTTTGGGACCAGTGTGCTGAGTGTTCTTTTGAAGTTAAATTTTACTAGAAACAAAAATATAACTTGATTTTGGTTAAGATAATCCCCTCAGGGGGATACAATTATTGTATCTATGGGAACTAGCGCTCCCAGGGGGACAATGTGAGGGCCCGAGCTAAAGGTTAGGTAGGCTTTCTTTTGTTAAAATAGGATAGGTTTTTGTTGTGTTACGGACCATCTTTTTTCGGTTCACTGCTGTCCTGTTTTTCACCGCCTACCACTTTCTTCTTCAACTTTTTCTTGTTTCATGAACTTCTTTCTTAGCTTTCTGTTTCTGTGCCCTTTCTGCATAGATTCCACGTTCCCTTAACTCCATACTAAATGGTGCCTTCTTCCTTCCTCTCTTCGATACGCTCTATTTTTGCAGCGGTTAGGGAGGCTTAAACTAACTTATAATCTAATCTTTGGTTAAGATAAGGCAAATTTAGCTTCTCTCGAATGTAGAGGTTTGAAAGCGCCGGTCCAGAAGTCGTTCAGTTAATCCAATGCGCCGTTGTTCGCCCTGTGCACGCGCTGCACCTCCAATAAATCGGACTCCCATGAACGTCCTGGCGAAATTGAAGGCATTCTAAGGGATCTTTAAAATTTATGGCTGCTAACACATAGGATTTTGTCCTGATGTTCTTTGGGGGACATCTGAAGTTGTACAGTTTTGGAACTCGAGTTTTCAACGAACTCATTTGCACATTTTGAATATAATGCAATGGTGGGTAATAAATTGTTCTTCTGTGGTGTTCAGGCAGTATAGTAGCGGTGACCCACTCAAAACCTGATAATTTAGCAAAGTTCGTATAACTTTTTATTCACAATTTTCCGTTTTGGGTGAAGAAAATATTTCTATTTTGCCAAATATCCAGTAATTAGTGCTCATTGAAGTAAAGCTGATGTAGGAAGCAAAGGTTGGTAATTTCTTTCATAATTAAATTTAATTTACTTTTGTTACTGATGATATTTAGAACCGAAGATTAGTTTCCAAGCAGACCCAAAATATTTTTTTAAATTGTTCTAAAATTATATACATTTTCCTTGCGAATTGATCCCCTTTATGGAAGTTCGTATTTGCACGCACGCAGTCTCTCATAATTAGTTTCACGAGCTCTATCACACACCTCAAAAGGTGGAAGCAATCACAAAAAACCGCGGCAGCGAGTGATTTTCTCGTCCTCGTGAGGTGTGTTTTACGTTGGGAACTTGGCGCATAATATGCCAGCGCGCAAGTCCATCGTCCGCGAAAGTTGGGCGCGGCAAGACCGTTTATAAATCCACGGCTCGAGCTGCAGTCTACGGCGTGATCCCTTGTACCAAAGTTGGTGCTGTGCTTCGCCAACCTGCTCCTTTATTCACCTCGCTTGTCTTCATTACAGCCCTTTGTACGCAAATTATATTTGCTCTCTGCTGGGTCCAACACGGTCCGTAGTTTTTGAGCGTTGTGAGTGCGGTGCTGTGTTTGCTTTGATGATCTTTTTCATTTTGTATACGGGATCTGTTTTGTGAAACGTAAATAATATATTAAAAAATTGAATGAACATTTATTGTAAAAAGTGTTGAATGATTGCTCTCAAGGGGTATTTTAGAAGAATTTTAGGTGATGTTCGCTGTATTTTCGTCAGTTTTATTGCTGATTGATAATTTTTACACTCTAGGGACTATTATCTGGTCATGGAGTACGTTTGTGTTTGTACTGTTAAGGAAATTATAAGAAAACAGAACAATTACTGGTTTCCTCATGTGAGTGAGGCCCATAACAGACAGCTGGTTAAATAGAGACTAATGTTTTTGTTACTGACATTTATCTTCATGAAGGAAACCATTTTTTCAAGAATTCATTTCTTCTGGAAAATTATTTGACGTGAAGTTGAAAACTTAAGTTCCGTTCAAAGGTCGTCATGAAGGATTTATTAATTTTTCACCGCATGTACTCATGATTCTTTCACAAAGACCAAAGTGCGGTCTGTGCGAAGACCCAACAACAAACAATCCTTGCGGTCAATAGCACTTTTGTAGAGCAGCCACAGCGGCTTTTCTTATTTCATAACTCTTAATTATTCCATGCACTATAGAAGCAGCGGTCTTTTGTGCCACCCTCGGCTGCTCACCATTGTTCAGGACATGTGTGCGTCTCTGTAAGAGTATCCGAGCGCAGTACAACGAGGTTCACCATCCGGCTTAGAGTCGAAATCTGAGTAGAGCCCGATAAGAATAGGTGTGGGAGCGAAGTATGCAAGCACAGCAACACCATGATCCTCTCTTTTTTGTCAAGACTTATTCGCCGGGGTGCCTGTGAAAATAAACTTATCGTAAAATGATGGAAACGTTGACGTTAGTATTTAACTGCTGCTATTTTTAATGCCTAGTTCTAGTAAGGATGGCTTAGGACATGAATCATCTCTTATATTATCTTATGAAATCAATATTTCAATTCGCATTGGAGGAACGGGGAATTGTGTTGGACATTAATATCCGTTTCCCTCTTTCCAAACCTTACAGAGTCATCGCTAAATAAGAGCGTCAACTGTTATTGTAATTAGAACCTTGGTGCGGTCACTCGAATTTTTTCCAGAATTTGACTTGCACTTTTTGATTTAGGTTCATTCCGTTTCAGCTTCTACGCACTGTTATTTTAAATGTATATTTAATGGGCATGTTACTGCAGACTTGTGATGAGAGTTTTCATTATAATTGATGGTCAGGATGACAATTTTGCTATTTTGTTGTTAATTTATCGTTATTTAACTTGGCTTTCCAATAAAGCAATTATTTTATAATCTGAGCTGGCTTTAAGTGCACTCCTGCTGTTGTATTCCAATCTTCATACTTGGAAGAGTTACGAGTATATTTCAGTCGCTCTTGCGAAAGATCACGCTTAATTTGTTTTTACTGGCTCTTTTGGAACATCTAATTTCATTCGATTATTTCGGTGATTTAAGAAGATTCGTACTCTTTTACGAGTGCGATTTTAAAAAAAGATTATTTTATTTTAACGTGGATCTGTCGTTGCAATTGCACTTGGTTATTATTGTTATAGTTATTATAGTATTTTGCGATTCAAGTTATTATTGTCCTTGTAATTTTTGCATTTTGCGAATAAAATTATTATTATTGGAATTAGAGCATTTTATGATTTGAGTTTTTTTATTGCTATAATTATAGTATTATGTAATTGTTATTTAATTATTGATATAGTAATTATAGCATTTTGCGAATTAAGTCATTATTGGTACTGTAATTTTAGCATTTTGCTGTAATTCTAACTTCTTGCCGAAGGATTTGATGCGTACCTTTTTTGATTTTTATTCATGTCGTTGGAGTTGGCCTCACGCTTCTTCATTTTAATGTACATTTAATACAGCAAATGTATAAAGCAATTTCCGTAGGCAGTGTCGGTTTTCACAAGGCCTGTGCCCACGGGACTCGCAAGTAAAGTTTGTTTAGGAGGTCCGCTGATGGAGTCCAGGCCTCAGCGTGCTGCGATCCATTGGGCCTGCCTTCTTAAATCTCGGCCCAGACTCACCGTTTGTATATAGTCCACAACCCCTCCTGTCAAAAATAGCTGAGTTATTTTTTAATTAGGAAGGCCTTTCTTTTGCTCAATTTTTTTGTGTGTGTGTGTGTGTGTTAGAGTTGTAACGGATATCATGCGAAGATAAGTTAAGGCTGAAACGTTAGTACAGAAGTGTAACGATTGTTACGTTCCTTTAATAACGTTTCAGCCTGATTTTATTTTTATTCGTTGCACAGACCATCTTTTTTCGGTTCGCTGCTGCCCCATCTTTCATTACCTATTAATTTCTTGTTTCTTCGAACTTAATCTTCTTTTAAGATTGTGAGGACACACATTGCTCACATATTCCCACTTAGCACAATTTTATGCTAAGTGGTGCTTTTTTCCCTCTTTTTCTCGGGAACATCTTTATTGAAGTGAGGGAAATAAATTTATTCAACAAACCTAATTTCAGTTAGGCTACAGTGCATTTGTGAATATTTTATTTCATTCGTGAACCACTTTTAAACGATCGGCACATTCTGTCTTACATCAGCTCCTTTATATCTATTTTGGATTTACTTCGGAATGAATTGTAGCCTATAAAAGCGAGTGGCAAACCAAAACTGAAGTTACATCTTAGTGATCCAAGTCACGAGGTGAAAACATGTGGGGACGCATAGACCAGACCAGTTACAGATTTAGCATTGCTATTGCGGTGTCTCGATGAAATGTTACATTCGGAATTGAAAGAAAATAATTGCTGCAAAGTGTTTACCTTAATCATAATATGATTCTGTCTTCTCTGTGATCTTTGCCCAACTTCTTTCAAAAGCGTATATTCCATCTACCTAGAACTCGTATGTGTGAGAGCCCGAGCTGAGAGTTAGGTAGGCTTTCTTTTTATTGAAATAAAAAAGTTTTTAATGTTAAGAACCACCTTTTTTCCGGTTCACTGCTGTCCTGTTTTTCAGCATCTATTACTTTCTTCTTCAACTTTTATCTTGTTTCATATACTTCTTTCTCAATTTACTGGTTCTAGCCCTTTCTGCTTAGATTCCGCGTTCCCTTGGAACGCTTTTTTTAGCGGTTATGGAGGCTTAAACTAACATGTAATCAGTTGTAATCTATTCCTACAACTCATCTTTTCACGAATAAACTGTTGAATGCTTCAACTATGCTTCGTTAATTTGAGAATGTTTTATCGCGAATAAAAAGTTCGAAATACTAGAACAAGTGATGATCAGTGGGAACGGTATGAGGAGAATAGAGACGATGGGACAAAAGTGGAGTCGTGCATTATGGTGGAGCTAAATTGGTCCATCTCTATACACCAGTCTTGGATGCTTCTTTCTTTAATTTTTCATGCATGCGACCTATGTCTTCGCAATAATTTGCTGCTGTTACAGTATCGCTTTGTTCCATAAATTATTCATGAATCTGAAATAAAAGATCCTTAAGATTAACCATATGTAGATAAATCATCAAGCTAATTTATACTTGATTAAGAAAACTACTCCAAAAACATTTCTCGTAAAACATCTTAATATTTAAGGGTGTCAAGATGTTCCCGAGCTCAGCTTGAGTGTATTGGGAGAACAGTATATGAGCTTCCCACAAAAGATCTTGACAAAGTGAAGTTCAAGTTCTTTAAACATTTTGGCAGATATTCTTGCAATCTAATACATGCACCTAATCTATATCTAGTCTAATGCATTCTAAAATACCTAGAAATTTAATTTGTTAAAGATTTCAGAGAAAAAGATGTTCGGAATATGGAATTTAAACAGTTGAGCCTTCCAGAATATGTAACCATGACAACCTGAAATTCAAGTTCTTGAGCATCATGAAAATTTTCTCTCGAGGTGCATCTAGTAACCCAAGCCTCGTGAATAGCCGGCAAAAATTAAGGAAAAATGATTTAAATATTTCTGCTGTCAAGTCCAACTGTTGTATTATCTCGGTTTTGTGGCGCTTGCGCGGCTCCAATGAGCGTAGCCGTAATATTTCTGAGCCGAGGAGAACTCTTATCAAAATTCATCCATTTTTGAAACGCATGTTTTTGTATAAAAGCCTTCAAATTGTTCTCGTTGCTTGCTAACTTTCTACATCTGAAACGAGGACGGGGAGAGCAGTAAGATAAGTAAACTTTGGATCAATAAATTACTGTTCCTTTTTTTTTAAATTTATATGCCCTTGCTTCGTTTGTAAGCAGTTTGAATGGGTAATGGTAAAGTTCTTATTTTGCATTCGCTCAACTGAATTGGGCACTTGATGTTTTGCATTCGCTCAACTGAATTGGGCACTTGATGTTTTGCATTCGCTCAACTGAATTGGGCACTTGATGTTTTGCATTCGCTCAACTGAATTGGGCACTTTGTTTCATTTCAATATTATACTGTGTTGTGCGTAAATTTAGAATTTATTCGAAATTGATGCTGCATTTGTTTTCTATGCGACGCGTGTTGCACGAGAAACGAGGAGCTCGGTACCAATAACCTTTCTTCTATTTCATGCCAGGATATTGTAGGTGCTGAACTGTTGAAGGTTCTAAGCACGAGGCTTCCAACAATAAATGTTACTTTTAAGACCATTTGTTCAAGTTATAGAAGAAATATCCGCCAGCGAGCAGCAGAACAGTGTGAGCAGAACCTCATCATTGCTGGCTGGTAAAATTGATCTTCGTAACAGCAGCATGGCTGATGAATTCAATTTTTTCCGCCCAATAATTGAGGTGCGAGAGAGCAAAAAATGAAAGGATGATTATATCATGGCTTAAATTACTAATATTCTGGGGAATCGGTCCTCTGTGAAGTGCACTAGCTAATATAATAGTATTTATTCGCAGCTGCATAAGAGTAAAAATTGCTGAGGATTGCTGTCAGTTCGCGTGCGTTTATGATACCGAGTTTTATTTGTTTTGAATTATACAATTTTCTCCATTGCGGCATTTGATCTAATGTTTGCAAGTTGGGATGCAAATGAAAACGCTAGTGAAAGTTATTTATGTATAAAATTCTTGTTGAACATTATTTGTTAACAAGCGTGTATTTGAGTGCTTAATTTCCTGCATTAGCTATGTGCATGAATGGTTCGAATGAATTCTTTACTCATTCGAATTTCTGGTTAGTGGGTGGTTGTGATGGTTCATTTGGTTGTGATTTCTGGTGTTTGGTTGTGATGGTTCATTTAATTGTGATGGTTCGTTTGGTTGTGATTTCTGGTTAGCGTTTGGTTGTGAGGGTTCGCTTGGTTGTGACTTAGTGTTCGGTTGTTATGACTCGTTCTACAGGCAGTATTCGTAAACGCATAATCAATTTCACGTACGATGAGTGCCCTGTTTAACTTTCAATTGCTGCTTGTTTTTATTCCTGGTGCTAGCTAGCTAGAAAAATCATTTAACGGTCATAATTCATAAGAAATTAGGTTGTTTTCGGTTTACTTGTTTTTCTGCAGCGATGAAAATCTGATGTATTTTTCATTTTTCCACTCAAATGTTGCAATTTTTCATTTTTCAATTCATATAAATGTTGGATTTTTTATTATCTATCGGTATTAAAATTTTCCGTTATTCATTATTCAATCCCTTGAATCGCCGTGTTACTCAAGTCTTTTACTCACTTGAAAATTGCATTTCTTCATTCATTCAAATGCAGCATTTCTTCATTCATAATGAAAGTGAAAGATTTCTTCATCATTTAATTCGTTTAAATATTGCATTTCATTATTCTTTAATTCGCTTAAATATTGCATTTGATAATTCATTTCACTACAATATTACATTTCTTATTTTTTTAATTCACTTGGATATTGCATTACCTCAGTCTTCAATTCACTTAAATGTTTCATTTCGTCTCTTGTCAATTCACAACAAGGTTGCATCTGTCTAAGTTGACGTATAATTCATCGGGACTGGTTGTTGGACCACTCGGCCATCGGCGCGTTATCAGCCTCGCTCTTTGGACGCTCGCGAAGCCACGGTGAACACGTGTTACTTTTGTGCGAGTAACATGTGGGGAGCGTAAGCATGAGAATACAGCTTGAGATGCTCTGCGAGATAGCTAAGCTAAGTGCCTCTGCCTTGTCCATACAAACATCCTTCGTTGCCGGGCTGGGGCTGCGTGCCTTAACTGCCTCACTCTCGTGTCTACGCCAGTTCTAGATAGAAGAAAATCCATGGTTGCTCGTTAACAAATTAATGGTTGTTAAAGCTACGGTGAACTGTTTCTGTGGCGTCGCATGGCTGTAGCGTAGCTAAACTTGATGTAGCGGTAATCCTCAGTGGTGCTTCGAGCTTCGTATTGCTGCTCAACGCTAATGCTCTAGAGCAGGTTAGTTAGATGTGCTGGCTTACATACAATGTCCAACTGAGTTGTCCATCTCGAGTACTCGTATATTTATTTTCAAGTGAAGTATCTCATAGTTTGAAGTTCTTTTTGATTGCTAAATTTGTCCATTGTTGAGCATTCTGCTTGTTGTAGGGCATTTTTGTTTACGGAAATTTTTGCATTGGGCATTTTTACCATCTGAATGAGCTTTCTGCTTTCGCATGAGCTCCCTAATGTTTGCAAGCTCCCTAATGTCTTCTTTCCGGTAGACATCCCCTGATCTTCGCTCCTGATCTCTTTAGTCCCGTTCTCTCTCTCTCTCTATTTTTGGTCCTTGGGAAAGAGGGGATCCCTGTACAACAGCTAATGTGTACGCTGACGGAAATTCTTTGGGGAATAATGACACTTTTACCTTCATCTACGATGAAAAACTTACGGAAACTGATGTCGAGCTACTCTGTACAGAGTACTTTGGGGAGTATTTTTTACAATGTTTTTTATTTTTCTAGGGTAAAAGACTCGTACAACAGAATGGTGTTACCATTGACATGCTCGTCACGGCACGTCCTGCCAAAACTTTTGAGTCTCTGTAGATGTCATACGAAACATATTACATTCTTTCCGTCCTTGCGTTTGTAAGAGCGTTATGTACGCTACAACTTATTATAACGTGCCGTTTCTTCGGTTAATTTTCTACGTAGATCAAAAACACTTGTGCAATTACAATTTAATTATGAAATTAAGGTCATTATTCGTATTCGATTCACTGTTTCGTTAAATTTGGAGATGTTTTTATCTTACGTATTGCTATGCTCCAAATAATCTGTGGCTGTATTTATTGATTTATTGATAGGCTTTTCAATGATGCTGTGAAGGAGGTCCAGAAGCTGTCGAGTATCCCTTTATTGAATTATGCAATAGGTGGTGGGCTTTCACTGACACCTCCCAATATTAAATTGTATTCATATATTGCTAATGATACAAAAATTTTATTCATGTATTCCTTATGAAACAAAAAGAGCGAGAGATTTCAATTTTTTTTGAACGAATTTAAAAAAATTTCGCCCCTGCCTCTTTCCCCTACTAGAGTGTAGTAAGAAATTTATTGAGACATACTTTACTGAAATTGGTCTAATTTCCCAGCGTCGTTGTTTGAGTTTGTTGACTCAGCGAAAAACGCGCCCCATGGTCAAGTTTCCTCCTTGGAAGGTATCACTGCCAGTCTTTAAATTTGAAAATATCAACAATTTTTGGAATGTGATGTCAGTCTTTTCGTTGTAATAGTTTTGATTCTGATATTTTTCAACACGATCTTTCCAACAAATGAGGAAACTTTACCTGCTGGTGCGGTTACTTTTCTGTAAGTATTGATTTCATTTGATCAAAAGAGAAACCTATTTTTTTATGCCATCCGGAACAACATTGAAAATCACTCGAGGCAAATCATGTCGCTTAATGTGGTTCCACAATCTCACCTCTTATGGCATTTAATTTACAGTTCAAGAGTAACAAATTTTCTCGAACACTTTCCCATAACAGTAGATTCACGCTCCATGTTAAGCAAGACAAGGGGGAGGTGCATGGAAGAGCCTCAAGTAGGAAGGTAGGCACATACTCCATCTTTTTACGTAATGCGTTAAGTGTCTGAAAGGAAAATATTGCTCGAAGCCGAAGCCTGCGTTTATTTGGTTAGCATTATTTTGTCGGAGTTTTGGTGAGGTGCCCAAGTTAGCGAGGGTCCCCCGGGGCCCGGGCTCTAGCGCCCCGTGATGCATTAAGAGCGACGAGTGGCTGGGGGTCTGCACAGGCTAAACAAACTTACAGCTGCCTTCCCAACTCGCAAAATAAGAAAAAACATCACCGTAAAAGATCGCAAAATGAGAAAAAACATTCCTGAAAAAGAGAAGGAAATACTTCTATCTTCATGGGGTTGTTTGACTTCCCAGCCCCACCGCAAGCCTTCTTATGCATTCAACTTGACAAGTTTGCTTTAATTTGGCCGACTGAAGTGCCTCCTCCATGCTCAGCTGTCGGACCTCGACAGTGTTGTTCTTTCCTTATGGCCCGCTAGAAGCTCTATGGAATGTGCGCACGCTAGCAGAGAACGGCGCTTCTCTTGCACGATCTCCAATCGAAGGTTACCTTCTTCGAGCATTTTTTTTCTGTTGCCAAGAAGTTAGCTTTCAATTATCAGCTTCTTTCGCTTTTTTGGCTTCCCCGACATTTGCTATCTTGAGTTTAGCAGGTAACTTACGTATCGTTTTAATCGTCTACGTTATTGTGTTTCGCTGTATTTCACGAAGGTAACGTTAAGTGTTTAGTGTCAGACGATACGTTTTTATCGATGCACGTACGTATTTAGTGTCAAAATTGAATGTGTTTTCACGCCTGTTTCAGGCGTGTGAAAAGCGGTGAAGTGTTCGGGAAGGGTATTTTACGCGGGTATTTCGAGTATTTATTTTATTTTGGGTGATTAGTATAATGCCTAATAGGTGTGGTGTCTATCTTCGTCTACATACTTCAGGTAGCGCTTCACACCCAGTTGCTCCGTACTAAATGGTGCCTTCCTCCTTCCTCTCTTCGATACGCTCTATTTTTGCAGCGGTTAGGGAGGCTTAAACTAACTTATAATCTTAATCTTCACACCCAGTTGTAACGTCTCACGCAGTTATAACCTTTCATGCTTATAACAGAATCTGCAGTGTAAGGAACTTATGTAAATTGAATATAGTTCTTAATATGTTAGCATTTTTTCACATTTCTACTTTACTTTTAGACCGGTATTCCGTTCTACCGACTTGATGCAGGAATGTGTACAATGTTTCCTTCACTACTGCATTCTTTGGATTTTTGCTTCATTGAGATGATTCTTGCCGCTGTAACCTTTTACTGAAAAAATTTCCTTCCTAACCTATGATTGTTTTCAATCATAAAAATGAAGCAACAGTAAAAATAATGACGACTAAGATAAGTATGATAGGCAATAGCTGTACTGATTTTCCTGATGAACAAGATGTGAATTGACAGAAAAATACGAATGGTTCTTTCAGCAATAACGCTAATAATATTTATGAATATAATGCTACTGATCTTACGTATAGTAACAAATTCCGCGTTCCCTTAACTCCTTACTAAATAGTGCCTTCAGCCTTCCTCCGCTAGGACACCTTTGTTTTAGTTCTAGAGGTTGTAATTCATTGATGATGTATACCTTTGTCTTTTTCCTCGCAGTGAAAGCAAACGCAGAGAGCAGTATGGCAGCTACTCAAAAATGCAGTGAGCAGTATGGCAGCTACTCAAAAATGCAGTGAGCAGTATGGCAGCTACTCACAAATGCAGAGAGCAGTATGGCAGCTACTCACAAATGCAGTGAACAGTATGGCAGCTACTTTACAAATGCAGTGAGCAGTATGGCAGATACTCACAAATGCAGTGAGCAGTGTGGCAGCTACTCACAAATGCAGTGAGCAGTATGGCAGCTACTCACAAATGCAGTGAGCAGTATGGCAGATACTCACAAATGCAGTGAGCAGTATGGCAGCTACTCACAAATGCAGTGAGCAATGTGGCAGCTACTCACAAATGCAGTGAGCAGTATGGCAGCTACTCACAAATGCAGTGAGCAGTGTGGCAGCTACTCACAAATGCAGTGAGCAGTATGGCAGCTACTCACAAATGCAGTGAGCAGTGTGGCAGCTACTCACAAATGCAGTGAGCAGTATGGCAGCCACTCACAAATGCAGTGAGCAGTATGGCAGATACTCACAAATGCAGTGAGCAGTATGGCAGCTACTCACAAATGCAGTGAGCAGTATGGCAGATACTCACAAATGCAGTGAGCAGTATGGCAGATACTCACAAATGCAGTGAGCAGTGTGGCAGCTACTCACAAATGCAGTGAGCAGTGTGGCAGCTACTCACAAATGCAGTGAGCAATGTGGCAGCTACTCACAAATGCAGTGAGCAGTATGGCAGCTACTCACAAATGCAGTGAGCAGTATGGCAGCTACTCACAAATGCAGTGAGCAGTATGGCAGCTACTCAAAAATGCGGTGAGCAGTATGGCAGCTACTCACAAATGCAGTGAGCAGTATGGCAGCTACTCACAAATGCAGTGAGCAGTATGGCGGCTACTCACAAATGCGGTGAGCAGTATGGCAGCTACTCACAAATGCAGTGAGCAGTGTGACAGCTACTCACAAACGCAGTGAGCAGTATGGCAGCTACTCACAAATGCAGTGAGCAGTATGGCAGCTACTCACAAATGCAGTGAGCAGTATGGCAGCTACTCACAAATGCAGTGAGCAGTATGACAACTACTCACAAATGCAGTGAGCAGTATGACAGCTACTCACAAATACGGTGAGCAGTGTGGCAGCTACTCACAAATACGGTGAGCAGTGTGACAGCTACTCACAAACGCAGTGAGCAGTATGACAGCTACTCACAAACGCAGTGAGCAGTATGACAGCTACTCACAAACGCGGTGAGCAGTATGACAGCTACTCACAAATACGGTGAGCAGTATGGCAGCTACTCACAAATGCAGTGAGCAGTATGGCAGCTACTCACAAATGCAGTGAGCAGTGTGACAGCTACTCACAAACGCAGTGAGCAGTATGGCAGCTACTCACAAATGCAGTGAGCAGTATGGCAGCTACTCACAAATGCAGTGAGCAGTATGGCAGCTACTCACAAATGCAGTGAGCAGTATGACAACTACTCACAAATGCAGTGAGCAGTGTGACAGCTACTCACAAATACGGTGAGCAGTGTGGCAGCTACTCACAAATACGGTGAGCAGTATGACAGCTACTCACAAACGCAGTGAGCAGTATGACAGCTACTCACAAATACGGTGAGCAGTATGACAGCTACTCACAAATACGGTGAGCAGTATGGCAGCTACTCACAAATGCAGTGAGCAGTGTGACAGCTACTCACAAACGCAGTGAGCAGTATGGCAGCTACTCACAAATGCAGTGAGCAGTATGGCAGCTACTCACAAATGCAGTGAGCAGTATGGCAGCTACTCACAAATGCAGTGAGCAGTATGACAACTACTCACAAATGCAGTGAGCAGTATGACAGCTACTCACAAATACGGTGAGCAGTGTGGCAGCTACTCACAAATACGGTGAGCAGTATACGGCAGCTTTTCGCAGTGGTGTCTTTCATACTAAATTTATGACAAACCAAACATGATTGTTACTAGAAAACGTGATTTTTTCAGTTGTCGTATTGAGCATTTCTATGTAATGTAGTATTTTTATTTTCAAAATAAAACGCATTCAATAATACAACATTATTGGTTTTCAAGGTTAGATAGGCCTTCTTTTTGTTGAAAAAGTTTTTTGTTTTGTTCAGGACCATTTTTTTCGGTTCATTGCTATCCTGTTTTTCTGCATCTACTACTTTTTCTTCAATTGTTTTCGTTTTTCATGAAATTCTTTCTCAACTCGCTGCTTCTATGCACCATGTGCGTAGTTTCCGTGTATCCTTCATTCCATACTAAATGGTGCCTTCCTCCTTCTTCTCTTTGGAACGCCTATGTTGCGGTTAGGACGACTCAAACTAGCATCTAATCTAATTTATCTTCATGTTCCTATTTTCTGTCTCGCCTTTGTTCTTTAAGATTTGTCATTGGTACTTATTATTTATTAAAATTTTGACGCTTTTTTTTAAGTTTAAGTTTATAGTCATAAAGCTTACTGCTTTATTTATATCTTTTCCATAAGCGAATTTGTTGCTTTCATTCATTATCGTAAAATCAACGAAATAAACGGAATCTAATGCCTCTCGGTGATCAACTTGAACTTGTTTGTTCGTATTTCTGCGTTTAAATGCTTTAGATTCCCGTATCAAGATGTTCACGTTCTATACTGAACTAGGTGTCACGTTCAAATTCACACACGCTTAAATTTAATTTCTGTTTTACTTTCACTCATCGGTTTCTCTGATATTCCACGTTGAAACCTTAGAAAAGTGCCCCTCCTCGCGTTTCTTGTATACAAGTCGGACCGGACGCGTTCATCTTTCGCTCGTTTCTGGTGACATTCATTGAGCTGCTGCGTGCCCTTCCTTGTGATGCGTGCGTCCACCACAACAGAGCCGTGATTGTTGATTGGAACGCCTCGGCGATTTCGTTCCCTTGGGTGTTGCCCGACGGCCTGTCCGAGAGCCTCCTGTACACACGCTGACTAACGCCACCGTCTGCTTTCTATCTCTACTCGTTAAGCCAGGCTTCTCTCGCTTGTTCTTGTTGCGAATTTCGTTCAGCCAAGCTTCTCTCACTTGTACATGCTGAGAATTTTTCATCGAGGAAAAAAACTGTCACTCTCGAGATTATATTTTTTTCTAAAATCTTCCCAATTGAAATGAGCACCAGAAAACTCATCGCTTAGTCGTCCTGGAGGAATGAAATAAACTGTTGGTTATTGTGGAGTTTGTGTATTGGGAAAAATGATGACTTTCACACCGCAAAATTGAAAATTTGTAATTCGATTTCTTGGCAACCTTGTTTGGTTTTCAATTTTCGTGATTTTTCATATCTACTGATCTTTTTTCGTGAAATTTCGACCCTTACTTTGGATTACATCTCGTTTTTTTGTAAAATAAAAATTTTATAAATTTACTTAAGCGAAATGCAAACGTCCGTTTACTGAATTCCTTTAAAAATAACTATTGTATGATATTTGAAATTCAATTCTATATCATGTTCCTGAAAGTTATTTTAATCTTACTGTTTCCTTGCGCAGGTACGTTGTAGGTGCACATTTTGTGCATGGATTCCCCACTCTCCAAATTTCATACTAAACAATACCTTCTTCCTACCTCTCTTGGGAACGCTTTCTTTATGGTTGAAGAGGCTTAAACTGTTTCATAATCTAATTCAATCTATTATTACGAATATGAACTCCAATTAAAACTTCAGGCTATGAAAAATTCAACTGATGAGCTCTATGGTAGATTTATTTGACTATTTTAAGTTGAATACTTTCAAGTAAATGTTCTGGAAAAGTATGACCAACTAAATTGTGCGACTTCTTTTACTGCTCTGGTAATTTTTTATGCCACTCAAATTCATTGGCTTGAAATGATAAATGAGGTTTGAACGTTGATGAAAAAGGCGATTGTGATTTAATCCATCTCGCTCTTGCTGTTTGAAAATTGAATTTCTCTTTTAGCTTAGCTGATATCCTATTCTAAAAATATTGACTTTTTTCGTTTTGACAACCTTAGAGTTTTTTCTCAGAAAATGTTAATATTGAATGTATGGAAAGTCATGTTTTCACCCCATGATTCTCATTGAAAATGATAAGAACTGTATTTTAGCCCAACTTTGGGGCTTATACTGTTAAGATCTGGAGTGCTTCTGCTCACATCCTCCTGACACTTCCAACGAAAGGAAATTGTTAGCTTCGTCATGGCCGCATTTAGCGCCAATGCATTCAAGCACTTCTATTAAAAACTGTTAAAATTAACTCGGCATGAATTAATTTTAGTGCTCGTTATCTCTGTAAAATACGCCGTCGTGCAATCAAGCACTGCTGTTACAAGCGAGGCGGCGTGAATTAATTTTAGTGCTCGTTATCTCTGAAAAATACGCCGTCGTGCATTCAAGCACCATTGTTACAAGCGAGGGGGCGTGAATTAATTTTAGTGCTCGTTATCTCTGAAAAATACGCCGTCGTGCATTCAAGCACCATTGTTACAAGCGAGGGGGCGTGAATTAATTTTAGTGCTCGTTATCTCTGAAAAATACGCCGTCGTGCATTCAAGCACCATTGTTACAAGCGAGGGGGCGTGAGTTAATTTTAGTGCTCGTTGTCTCTGAAAAATACACTATCGTAATACTAAGGTGCTATAATTTCATTGAGTGAAGACGGTAAAGCGGAGTCAAGTCAACTCAGACCTAATCAACGCCTTCACTGTTCAGAAGTTGAAGTAGTTATCACCAATTATAATGTTCTTTGTCGGTGTTCTAAATGTGAAAGCTCGTTCACCGGAGACGATTTTAAGAATTAAATTAAGAAATTATGGGTCGTTTGAATATAAATTGAGCTGCATCGTCGCGTGTGGTGCTCGCGTACAACATCTTGTGTAGAAATAATGACGGTCATTGAGCTGAGGGTCCGAGTAATGAAAGCATCTCAAGACCACAACGTGATTACAAGTGAAGCCTCTCATTCCAACAAAGCATAGGATCACCGTGGCCGCGGTAATAAGCGCTAATGACGCTAAGTAGAGCCTCAGTTCTCGTTGCAAAGAAGCACTCCTCAAAACTCCCGCGATGATGCAGAAGACCCTCGGTGCGTGTGCTTCTCTTTCGTTTTCACCTTGAACTCAAGTCGGAGTCGGATAATGTGTTCTTATGTTTATTGTGAGGTCTCGTTGCGGGCGACATCGGCCGCTTTGGAAATAGGCTGCCTGCTCATAGGCGTCTCTAAAGCCCACTGCAATCCTCATTGCCGTCTGTAAAGCGGCTCGGCTACTGTGCTGAATTGACCCGCCTGCTGGCGCTGGTGTCTGCGGTGATAGTCTTTTTTGTTGAGCCTTAAAAGTAATGGTATCGTCGGACGCGTGTCTTCTGCCGCCGTTTCCTCCGCGTCTTGTTGTGCTCCTGCTCGCCTGGAACGGCGTGAAATTCCTCACTTCAGTGCTCAAAAAGTTGCCCCGAAGGTTTCTTTACTGTTTTTTCTTCCGTTCGTCCGTTTTCCAACGTTGCATAGCCTTGCCTGTATATTTGGTGTTTAATTATTTTGGTGCTTTTGCGAGCACGAACTCGCTTCTAAAGAGTTTTAGTGGTTGTTGCTGAACATTCCAGCGCGCTTATTTTCAAGCGACAATAATTTAGTTCGCTTGTTGAGGTACGCGGTGGGAGTAACGGAGTTTAATAATAGCTTTTAAGATCCATAATTTGATCTGGTTCTATATTTCTTTTGGATCTATGAAACTTCAATTTGGTAAATTTATCTCTTGGTGCAAGAAATTGAAATGTGCTATCACAGGATTCGGTCACTTCAATAGCGTAAGCCTCTTACGGGAGAGAACTATGATATCAATAGGAATTTACGCTCCTAGAGGAAGACGTGAGGTCCCGAGCTGAGAGTCATGTTGGCCTACGTTTTTAATGGAATAGAATAAGTGTCTTTTTTGCTATGACCATTCTTTTTCGGTTCTCTGCTGTCATTTCTTCAGCACTAATTACTTTCTTCATCAACTTTTATCTTGTTTCCTGGCCTCCTTTCAGTTTTGCTGTTTCTGTGCGCAATGTGGGGAATAAACTTTGCGCATGGACACCTCGTTCTCTCAATTCCTTGCTACATAGTACATTCCTCCGTCTTTTAGGAACACTTTGTTGTGGTTAGGGAGGCTTAAACTTCCTTATAATCTCATCTAAACAAGCGCAATTAAAAGGAGAAATTATGTGAAACGAAGGTTCATATGTTGCGTGCAGTGCGACGCCGAAAACTACTGCACGTTGAGGACAAAAACGATCAGTTGATCGCTATTTCCCGTGCTTGCTTGAACATGGTGAAGAGTCAGCGAAATTCCCTGATGGTTTCAGCTCGCTACTTCCTCTTAGCGCGCAATCTCGAACTTACGCTGCTTGGCCCTGTATAGGAGGCAGTTTTCATGCTTCATTTTGTTACGGTTATTTTGTTTTGTTGCGGCCATTTTGTTTTGTAAGTTATTTTGTTTTGTAACGTTCATTTTGTTTTATTATTTTGTATGGTTACAGTTGTTTTGTTAGGTTATTTTGTTTTGTTACGGTTGTTTTGTTTTGTTATTTTGTGTGGTGACAGTTGTTTTGTTTTGTTAGGTTATTTCGTTAGGTTATAGTTATTTTTTTGTATGTTATTTTGTTTTGTTACGAATATTTTGTTTGATTTAGGTTATTAATTCTATTTTTTGTCGTTAATACGACCCTTCTTTTCCGTCAGAGGGGTCTTTTGTATCTGTGGGAATTAGGGGTCTCAAAGGTAAAATATGCGGTCCCGAGCTGAAAGCTAGGTTGGCCATCTTTTTGTTGAAAAAAAATATGTATTGTTTTGACCATCATTTTTCGGTTCAATGATATCCTGTCTTTTAGCGCCTCTAACTTTCTTCTTCAACTTCTATCCTGTTTCCTAGCCTTCTGTTTTAACTTTCTGTTTCTGTGCATTTTGTGTGTGGATTCTCCGTTCCTTAAATTTGAACTGAATGGTGCCTTCATTCTTCCTCTCTTTGGAATACCTTTGTTGTGGTTAGTTATTACGGTTGTAGTCAATTGTTTTTTAATTAATATTTATTTCTTTTTTCAGGTAAATGATCAACTGCCTCTCGGATGTGTGCCATTTTGGGGCAGTCGGACGGGTATGTAAGTATAGATCATCGTGGTCAATTTGTCTAGCTCGAACTCCTCTCGACGTTTAATTTCCTTGTATTCATTCACATACTGAATTACAGAACCTTGAAGTAAAATTTACTCCTCGTGAGATCTCTTCTAGAGAAGTTGACAATTTGCATCGTGAAATTCCTCTGCTGTGACTCGTATTGACGCTGTATTTCGGGAACTGTTAATGGTTTGCTCAAGTTTTCTGGGAAATTCTGCCGCGTGTCTGATTTTTTTAAACTTTTAATGTGAACAATATTATTTCTCTGCAGTTTTTTTTTTTGCTGCCTCTCTTATTAAATTTTCAAATGTGATGCTTCCTAGAGTATCACGTTATTGACACCACGTTACTGATCAATAATGTCGTCTTTTTACTCGTCTTGCTAAATCATCAGTTCTTAAGTTGTACTTGCGGAAATTTCAGCATACCCTTTGTTCGACTTTTTTGTGGCAAATTACATTAATTGCCAGCCGAATATTGTCGTGTGTGAGGCTGGAATTGGAATCATAGACCTAATTTTCAGGTTTTGCGTTAGATTTTTGTAGCCTTATGAATATCTAGCATCAAAAGTTCCCAATTAAAACTACGTCCTATTCTACACGACTGATTTTTTCAACTATTTTATTTCGGAGAGTCAAGTTCTTTAATAGTTCTGAGAAAAGCAACAGCGAATCGATGTGCCGACCGTGATGTCATTTACTTGCCTAAGCTTCAGAGCATCAGCAAATATATTCAAAGATCTCACCATCAGCCCCGCGCTTCGCTGCTCCCATTTTTCGTCCGGCAATGCTGAGCAAGTCGCAGCTTTCCGTGAAAGAGGCCTCTTCTTCGGCAAATGAATGTCCTAAATGGGTGGAGCTTAGCGTCTAATGTACGAGGCTTTATGTATGAATCGACTCCATTTGCCTGAATGTAGGGCTCTTGTTAGATCAGAGCGAGGACCGCCTAGGTAAAGAGCACAATTTAAATACCTTTGCTGTGGTCAGATTGGGAGCCTGGCGGCCTCATAGCCAAATAGCTCCGGTCCCTTTGGTCACTGAAAATTTGAGTGCACAGCTTGAGTCGCAGAAACTGCAGGTGATGTCGGCCGATGGGAATGGTGCGCTTTCTGTTCATCATGCCAGTGTGGATTGGCCAATAATAGTTTATGCTTAAGGAATGTATTTGAATCCACTCTGCGAAATTCGTGCTCGTTTGAAATGTTACCGTACCCTTGAAAGTCGTGTTCTGATGTTTGCTTTCAATTTTTGTCAGTAGTAAATGTCCATAAATTTTGGTAGCGTTCAGTTTTCAATGGAGCGTATCTTGAGGTGTTAAATCAACGGCCGTTCCGTTTTTGTGTGTATGGATAATTTTATGATAGAAGTGCAGTGGGAGCGTCATTTTACATTTAACAGCACCATGGAAATTTGTGAACATAACGAGTAATAACGAGAACCCTTTGGTATTTGTGGGCAACATTTGATATATGGGATCCTCATTAGGCGTTTATTCCTAGTACTTTTGAGCATCATCAGAATTTTTTTAACATTATCTAGTATTTTTGAGCATCATCTGGTATTTATGAGCGTCATCAGGAATTTTTGAGCAATATTTTTCATTTTTTATCATCATCTGGCAGTTTTAAGAATAATATTTTTTATTCAGCATCATTTGGTACTTACGAACATCACCTGGCGTTTGTAGGCATTATCTTAATTGAGAAATGAGCTCATCAGATCCATGCTGCTGAGTTCAACTGAGGCTGTCTGACATATTTAATCTTTCAAACGTGAGATGAATAATATTTTTAATTTCGTTGTGTGAGTTATAAAATTTCGAAGCAACACATCTTGTCATCGTTTCATACTAGCGCCTTTCGTGGTGCTCTCGTACTTTCCCTTTGACTGTGTTATTTTATCGAGAAGTTATTTTCCCGTCGTCATTTTAAAATGACTTTTCACCATAAACTTTGGTCATATTCTACGTTTACCACTGCTCTTGAAACGCGAAAACTACTAATCGAAACTGCCTAAGTCACTTCGAACGGTTACCCAAAATCATACTTTGGGTTTTCAATCTCGGCAATGTCACGAGAGAGGGTAATCTTCCCGATCGAGCGTCGTGACTAATTGCGACTCTCAAATGGAAGGTTGAAGTTTGCGAACCACGGAACTCGATCTTCCTCACACGCGATATCTTTCCAGGGTTGCATTTTCGAATAATCTGCGGCTCTGCAGCGGTACTCTGGCTGCGCAAGTTCATCTGGAAACTTTGCATGCCGTTTTTTTGGCCAGAATCCTGTAGTTTGAGCTCTTTTTGAAATAAAATTTGAGGTTTATGGCGATTAAAAGTACGTAGCGTAGCCAATTTCACTGACAAAGTTTTGCTGCCAGCTATACAGCTACAGCGTACATCCCGCTCATGCAAGCCATGGCCTCTCTTGTGTAGCCGTTCGCTGGGATCAACTAAAACAAGGCATTCAAAGTCTGCTAACTCTAGGCTGTCTTCCGAGTGTGAGTTCCTTGATTTCCACACGCGTATCGTTAACACGATGACTCCGTTTTGGTACAAATGTGTATGACTAGGTGAATTGTTCATTTACGCGCTAGTATCAATGAATAGCATTTCAATTATTTCAATACCTTTATTCAAATTCAACTATGGTGTACAACATGTAACGTGATCGTGCAATTACATTTTTACTGCCTCTTAGAGAAGATGAAAATGATGTCAAGTAAGAATCAGCTTTTCAATTCTGCTATGCTTCTGACTTGATTAAACCGACCGAAGCAACCGCGCAAACGCAGTAGACGTGTTAACCCTTTAACGTCCGAATTTTTGTACTCATATTACCGTTAACACAACCACCGTCACTAAACAGGCGCTGGCATCAGGCAGCCACCGATATCAGGATGGGATTGGAACTGCCACCCAGCAGAGAACTTCAAAGAACACATTAGGGAACTTATTGAACAAGAAATACAATATATTGAGGGTATTTTTGAAAGAGGACACTGGTGTCCTCTGGGGCGTTAAAGGGTTAAAGCATTGCAGTTGTGTTAAAGCAGGTTTAACCCAACACATTTTTTAGCACTTAATTGAGCCATCCGGTAATTTTTGTGCTCGAACAAGCTTCATTTTGTGTGCTAGAATTAGCATATGGTTTTTATTGTCGAACTAGCCCTTAATTTCAGTGTTTGAATAAGCTTCAAGTTTCTTTATTAAAACGACGCGACCCATCGATGGGTCGTTTGAAAAATTTTAATAAATCGCCTAAAATGAATGGTATTTAATGGGCCCAGTTAATGTTTGCCATTTTTGAAATTGCTTGCAGCTTTTGACTTTAAATTTGAGTTGAATATTGAACTTCAGGTTAACCCATCGCGGTCAGTATGTTTGATGTTTAAATTAGCCTATAGTTTCTATATTAGATCTAGTCTTCAGTTTATACATCAGAACTAGGCGTTAATTTTAATGTTAAAACTAGCCGTCAGTTTGTATGTTAGAATTAGTCTTCAATTTCAGAACTTATTATTACCTCTGGGCCACATTTTTTATACATGCGTCACTCCTCAATTTTCGCCTTGTCGTTTGTTTCATTTTCATTCTCTGAGTTTTGAAATGTGGGAAAGGATGTCGCTTCTATACTTCTTGCGCCATAACTGTCGCTGATGTGTTGGTGGAGTGTCTTTTTTCATTGTTTACGCGCCGAGATTGCCAAGGTTGCATATCATTGCAATCTTCTCCTATTGCAAATGCTGCTATAAAGTCAAGATTCATTGTGTCCTTGTGGGACGTGGAATTATTCATGTTTGTCGTGAAACTTTGATTGCAGTCCCTCTTGGTGGGAATGAGATCCTTATCGAGCTCGAATGAAAGGTGAGCAGTCGTGGAGCTGATGATCTTCACTCTCGATTACCGCGGACTGTGGGAAGGAGGACACGACTTGACGAGATCTTCTGAGACCATCTCTCCAGGTTCCTTAGATTCATCAAGACCTGAAAATATTCGTCCGAGATTTCAAAATATCCAAGGAAAAACAAATGATGTCTTCTCGTATAAGAAAACCCGCATCTCAAGTCGCATGAGTGACCCATTTATGCGTGCCGTTTTTTTGGCGCGTTTTGGGCCTAGCAAACTTTCGCATCGAGAAAGCTCTTTCATTTCATTTTGCATTTAAGATTCGACCGAGTTTCTTGGGGAATATTAAGGACCACTCACGGGGCCCTTTTTTCAGCGGGCGCTATAGAACTGGCATATTCTTGCACGCCCGCCCCAGAATGATGATGAGGAGCTGTCCTGCCGCCCAGATTTGGTCTCCTTGAATTGCTGGCTTCCCAAAGCTCTTAATCCTATTGAAATTTGCCTGAGCTCCTAACGAAAAACTCTTTTCCATTTGAAGCTCTCCAGCATGAACGCTCCCAAAGAATGTCTTCAAAAGCTCCTGCTTATAATTAATCCAGGCGACCAAAGTACGTCGGACTGTATGGCCTGATGATCCAAGGCCCATTAAGATTTGTTGCTCATTTTATTGGACGAGAATTGAAATCCTTGAGGACGAATTTCGTCAACTCGGTTTCGTGCTACCGAACTCGTATCTCGATGTAGTGCTTTATTTCTTTTTGTATTTTAAAAGGAAAACAATCTGCTCAATGTCCTATTCCCGAATGTGTTACTTATTCATCATCGTTGTTTTCTTCTCTGAAGAAATAGAAATTATTGGCTGACAAATTTTCCAACGCCCAGTTGGTTGCTTGGGATTCAAACATCGTTTTTTATTCGTTCCGCATTTGCAAATCATGCGTTTACTGATTATTTGAGAACTTTTCTAACACATGTTCGTTTAATGAGCGTTGCTAAAACTTTTTTAAATTTAGCAGAGAGAGAAGCTAAATTTTCCAATCGTGTTTTGTTTTTACCTCTAGGTCTACTGCCCTCAGGGCTTGTTTAATCCGTTACATTCTAAAATGACCATGAGGTCCGCTTCTAAAAAGCAACAACCTTTATAAAGTGACTTTCTCGTTGAATGTGGTCTTTAAAATTCAATGCTGCCGGCGGTCTTTTCTTCAGTGTGATGTCGGCGACAACCTGATGCCAGGGCCTGTCTAGAAACGGAGGGTTCCAAAACTGTAATATTGGTTTTTAAACAATTAAATGATTGAAAATTGAAGAATACTATGGCAAATGGCAACATGAACCAAATGAGGAGTTCCTCATTTTTAATTACTTAAATGCGTGCATGTGCAGTGATGCACTTTTTTCGTTACATTCATTTCAATCACGTCTTCATGTTTTTATTTTTAATCTCATCTGCAGCGGCAGCTTAAATAGCTATTTAATTATGTAAACTCACAGGTTTTGTTTTGGAATATATGTAGTATTTCGGGACGTTCACCCAATGGAGTCCAGGTATTGGTTTTTATATCAATTCCACGATCCTATTCCGAGGACTGCCAAGTTTACCCATTCACGTCAAACGCATAATTTTCAATGCTCAACTAACCTCATTTATCATAATTTACGAAGTACGTTCTCCCATTTAATATCTTTGCGCACCCCCTCAGGGGGATACAACCATTGTACCTATGGGAATTAGCGCTCCCAGGGGGACAATGTGAGGGCCCGAGCTGAGAGTTAGGTAGGCCTTCTTTTTGTTGAAATGAAATGTTTTTGATATGTTATGGACCACCTCTTTTCGGTTCACTGCTGTCCAGTTTTTTCAGCACCTACTGCTTTCTTCTTCAACTTTGATCTTGTTTCATGAACTTCTCTCTCATCTTACTGTTTCAACCCTTTCATCCTCATCCTTTCTGCGTTGATTCCGAGTTTCCTTAACCCCATACTAAATGGTGCCTTCTTCCTTCCTCTCTTTGGATCTCGTTTTTTGAGGATAGGGAGGCTTAAACTAACTAAGAATCTAATCTATCTTTGCGCATTTACTCATTTTCACTTTCCGCTTGAGCCTTCCTGATGACATGATGTCTAAATTGAAAGATTTGCTCCTGCATCGCCACGGCACATTACCGGCTGAACTTTGGACGATTAATTTGACGGTAATTCCTCGGTCACTGCGTGTTGCTTCGTGATGCGTATCCTGGTGAGCAGAGCGCGTGTGAAGCGAAAATATTGACTATTCTCTTTGAGCGAACTTTATTTCCAGTTGTTTCTTGTCGTATCATGGGATAAATAGATGAAGGAAGTTTCTACGAAGAAAGTTCTTCGAATTTTAATCGCAGTACTAATTATTTTGAAGTGAAGAGCAATACTGAAGCCATCTAGAAAGCTTGAATTTTGGTCCAATTGAGTACATTTTAGTTGCAGTTTAATTCTATTCAACTGCTGGTCAACGTGGGAATTAATCGCACAGCTATACCCTGCATCTTTTTATGCTTTTGTCAGTGTGTGAAATGTCGCACAAAGCTGGTCTTGTTCAATTACACCGTTGGCGGGAAGCGGGCCCAAATCTCTCTCCTTTGGACATGCGCCGCGCATGCAGCGGCGCCGAGCACTTCAGGTGATGAATGATTTTCTGAGCGCCTGATGGATGGCTTCTTAAGTGAGGTGATCCGCTCCAGCCATGCCGCGTCAGGCAATTCAAAGATGCTGCTTGCGGCTCTGCTGCTGTTGCTATACACTTGCAATCTGGGCCTCGGAGTCGCGCTGTTTGACTAGCTGGGCCGAGCTCTGACTTGTTTCACCCATCTTCTGGTTAGTTCTTTTTCTTGTTCTACCCATGTTTTTGGGTCTCGTTTTTTTTCGAGTGCTCAGTAAGGAACGAATTCTATAAATCCGGGTTGTAAAGTACTCGGAAGGTTGCTCCAGAATAAGTAGTGCTAGGAAAGCATGTCTTGCTTTTATTGATTTACGCCATACGTTTGCGGTATCTTTGTAATTTTGCAGTCGGAGAAAACATATCGGAAAATGTGGCTGAGCTTTTCTGCATGCAGCTGCGAGTCACTCACTAAATGAATACCTGATTCCCTTGTTTTTGTCTAAAATTTACTGACATTCCGGACGCCTTGTTTGTATGCACAGTTCATGGAGCTTTTGAAATTGTCGTACTCTTCCACTGAAGAAGGCGACGCGAGTATTGTGAGGGAGCGTTTGCTGCAGCAGCTCGTCGGTCTGCAGCTCGCGCACTTGCTGCTCCTCCGAGCATCTTCCCAACAAGCTGAAGACCTCCGTGATTTATGCGTATACTTACGCCATTACTCATGCTCTGTTTTTGAGAGCGCGCCTTACGAAATGGACTTCTCAAATGAACTTGCCTGCCCTATGCATAGCTAAAAATCGTAATGAATCGCTCTCTCTCATTGTACTCGCTATATTCTGGAATGCTTGACTCCAAATAAAATGAACAATGTGAAGTCAATAGTTATTTCTCGCTACGAAGACATGTGCTTAATTGTTTTCCACACGAACGTGCTTCTCTTTTGCTGCTTTTCTGTGGTCCAGGTCTTAATATTCAGTCAATAGCATTTTTAACTTCCCATTCGTATCCGCGTGTCAGTGATGCTTTCGTCTGAAGGAAGCCTGAGCGCAAATGAGATCCCTACCCACGGTGCTTTATTAACTAAAACCTTCATTCCGCAGTGATAAACTGAAGATAAATTTGTGTCAATTAGCTGAAATGCGCCATTTGTTCATTGAAAACAATGTCATGCAGGAAACTTTTGGATTTTTTACGTTCAGCCCTCTTGAATAATTGTTTGGATTTTTTACGTTCAGCCCTCTTGGATTTTTTACGTTCAGCCCTCTTGGATTTTTTACGTTCAGCCCTCTTGGACTTTTTACGTTCAGCCCTCTTGAATAATTGTTTACTTGAAAATTATTACGTACTCCCTCCGGTCGGAAAGAGTTTGTCGAAATCTATGTTGAAGTTGGTCGGAAATAGTTGCACCAAAACAACCATACAATTTTTTAGAAAAGGTACATGAAAAACTACTGGTTGTAGCAAAAAGATGAACTTTATTCTGTAATTCAGTTCATGAAATGGAAAATGTATAAATATCAATGAATTATCTTTTTGATAAGAAAAATAACAAAATACATGCTCTACATTGTATTTAAATGCATGAAATTCATAGTGTCTCAACCGAAGAAACATATTTGCCAATATATTTATTGAATGCTTATTAATTTATTCCTTAATTTTTCCAAGATTTGTATTGAGTTTGAAAGAATTCCTTTCCTTTCTAGCTGTACTTTCGACAGTTGTTGAAGCCTGTAATTGTTGCCGCTGTCAACCAAAATAATCTGTTCCATTGACTGCTGCAAAGTAAGGAAAATGTTGTTCAATGTTGATCTCTGTAATTCATCAAAGCTGTCACTGCCTCAACTAATTCATCAACATTACGAGGTGTTTTTTGATATTGAAGTGATTGGATTGAATTGAAATAGCCGAGGGGCTGTAGAGCTCTTAAGAAGTTCCTGCAATGCTGCTCTTCTCTTAGAATCTGTCAAATCTTTTATCTGTCGGTTATACGTGCACGTTCTTTTAGTATCATCTTTATTTGTCATTACCTGCGGGTAATTTGAGAACTTTTAAACATCTGAAAAAGGAAAAAGGCAGAGTTATATTATCTTTTACCCCATTGTTTATTAAAGGTAAAAATTTGTGTTCAACCCACTGTGCACGATCGACTACTGTGCTCAAAACAGAATTTCGTTAAGAGACACTAAAGTACGGAGAGTTTTCCCTTTGTGTAGCAAATATGTCCTACCGAAGGGGGTAATTATCAAGTATAACTCTTCAAAAATAACAACAATTTATCATAATTCCATAGAATTTCTGTGTAACAGTCCCAATAATTCAGAAACTCTTCAATGCCATTTCCCTAATCCCTTGTGTTTTTTTGTGTTCAGTCAGTCGAGCTCTGAATTCGTACTCGCAAATTTTCTGGTTCGAAATAAAGTAGCGTCGCCTTTTCCCTCTCCTAAGAAACCGATCCCTGAGATCCCGTGAAGTTCCTAATTATAATTATTTGTCCCTCATTAACTATGATGTTCGAGCGACAGTTGTGGGGGCCTTGCTCGTTGCGAGCGTTTTTTAGAACTGAACTTTATTTTTCGCTTCGGTTCCTTATTGCCTTCTGTTTCAAAATGGCAAACGAGGTAACTTCTTCCCTTGCCCCCATAGCGGTTCAATGGGCCAAAGTTTTTGTGGCATTGTTCTTCGTGTGCTTTCCTGACAACCAACTTAAAATATGGGCGAACTTTGCCCAAATTCATGGTAAAAGCTGTTCCTTACCATACATGGCTCTTAAACTTTAAAAGTTTTGCCACTGAAAGTATGTTGTGCTGGCTTATTTCTGTGGCCTTAGATGTCTTGGATTCAATATTTCGTTAAATTATTTCTTCATGATACTGTAGTGTACGGCTTGTTACTATGCATAGTTCTTGCCTTGGGTGTACTTCGCTACCGTTCTGGCGCTTATGTGAGCTTCTGAAGACGCATTTTATAACAAAATATCAGCGGGACTCTGTGAATTTTTGCTTAATATTACCTCTCGGGTAGTAGCATCTCGGAGGGGTAGCATCTATTAGTCCGAATCTCGTATCTTGAGGCCATTTCGCAGCACAATGGCATGCGTTTTCTCACTGATTTCGATAGTGAGCAATCGACAGTAAAAGTTTGGGGAAGCTCGCTTTGCTTCAGAAAAAAAATCCTTTAACTGAAGGGCTTGTTCCTCGTGCAGATAATATTAGTTTACTGCTATTTTGAATACGGAAGAGATGTCACTGCGCTTCACCTTTACAACCCTGAGATGGACCTCCTATCGATACCTCACCTCACCTGAGCACCTCTATAGACATTGCAAAGTTATAGTCTTAGTCGACATTTGATTCACACGTAATCCAATGTGACATAAAACCTTTTAAGTTTCTGTAGCAACAGCATTCCAGTTCTTTGTCGTTATTTTAATACACTGATAACTCTTTAGATCTTCCTTAAGATCATTCTTCATTATAATCCTGTAAATTCTCTTCCTTCAGATCAGTGGCCTCCAGACTACGGCCCCCGGGCCAAATCCAATACTCTTTCAAGACTTCTCAAATGTAAATTTGAGCAGTCCTAAAGAGTAACTGATCTGACGAATGTTGAGCGTGTACTTAGCAACTACTCTAGAAATTATAGACAATGACAGGAAAATTTAAAAGGTTTTGGCCCTCGGAAGGGACTGAAGTAATCAGTAAGGTTCATCATCCTGTAGATTCTCTTTAGGATGCTGAGCACTTCCTGTAGCCCTGTTTTATTTAGCTACGAAATGTACTGTGAAATTGGAGCGAGTTGTTTTTCAGTTTGTGCACTGCTCTCTAGCGACAGGCGATGTATGTAGTTTCAGCTGTCGTTTGTCCAATGATTGAATTTCGTGTTTCTCGAGTGCGCTGAAGTTCTGTCTAACTTGTCCTTTCCTGGGAGCTCTCGCTCCTGTGGGATGACCGCTCTCAATTTAAGGAATTATATCTTTCCTGCTTGGTCTCGAGTTGAGGACGAGTTTCTGTTGTACAGTTTACCTTGTTTTTTTTTTTAGGCGATCGAGCTGTGTTTTCTTCCGCAGCTTTAGGCAGCTGGCCTGCTACGAGTTTAGAGAAAATTAAAACTACGCTAGTGCGCTTTGAATGTACGTTTTTTCCGTTCACATTAATTTTACTTCATTGTAAGCTTTTTCTCCGATGAATATTTTTACTCGCACTTTCCTTTGCAAGCTTAGCGGGCTCTCGTGGTGCGCTTTAGTACTAAAATAAGGCAACACGATTAACTCTCAATGCACTCTGATGAATAACCGTTGGTCTGACATCAGCACCTGGCCTTCTCGTGTCGTAATTTCCTAGCATTTTTGAAAGAATTGTTTCAGCTGCGACGAGATTCCAAACTTTGTTTTTGCTGTAAAACCCCATTTAACATGATCATGATAATTCCATGAATGTTAATGCGTTGTGAGATGAAGTAGCAGTGCGCTGCTGTGGTTGCAGTAGTTATATGATTGCGCTGCTCGGAAAATCAATAAGAGGCTGGGATGCATTGTTTCCAATCCAAAAGTGTTCACTTTGAAGACGCGCAGTATGTACTTCAGTTGATTGTGAAGAACGCGAAATCTATTGTATGATATTGCTGATGAACGACTGAGCAAGACAAAAAATGAACTTTGTTGCCGTGTTGTATCCACAAATTAAGGAGATAGAGTAAATATTTGTACATAAAATGTTATTGTTTATGCCAAATAAAATGTTACGTGATGCTTCCACTGTAGTATTGGATGTCGTCCATTGTCTTATGGGAAGAATATCGTAGTTTATGCTAAAGAATATCGCGTTGGTGCCAGCATTGAGATGGTTTTCTGGAAGGATGAATTTCCCGCTACATTAACTAAATACCTAATTTAAAATCATTTGCGTTAGTATTTCTGTTCATACTCCGGCATTCAATTCCTTTGGGTTTAAATCGTTATAATTAATCATTCCAGCTGTAAATGAAAGCGGTTTTGACGAGTGTACAGACGGACTTCAAGTCTAATCGCCGGTTTTTCTGTTGGTTCTACTCTAGATGAAGCTTTAAATTGTCTTCTGTTCATTAAATTCGGATAGCAAATTCATCGAAGGGCACAGCCAAACCAGTAATATAAATTGAAATTTGAGAAAGAAGAAGCTGTGGAGTTTACTAACCTTTTTGCTTTGTCATAATCGTCAAGCAAGAAACAACGTTCTAAGCTTAGCGTAGAATTGAAAGGTGATGAAGACGTGAGTTTGAAAGGAAGCACACAAATTTATGTCGATCACTCATTGCTAAATTTTCATAAATATCAGTTATACTTTGAGAAGCTTTATTCATCAGAGCTCATCATCCTCTCCGGAGAAGACAACTTTTGTATCTATGAGAATTAACGTTCACTGGGGGAAAAAGTGAGTTCCCGAACTGAGAGTTATTTAGGTCTTCTTTTTGTTTAAATAAAATGCTCTTTGTTTTGTTAAAGACCATCTTTTTTCGGTTCACTGTTGTCTTGCTTTTCAGCACCTACTTCTTTCTTCTTCATTTGCTATCTCGTTTTGTGAACTTTCTTCTCCCCTCAGGGGATACAACTATAGCATCTATGGGAATTAGCGCTGCCTGGGGGAAATGTGTGAGGGCCCGAGCTGATTTTTTCAAATGATTTTTTGTTAGTATGTTAAGGACCCCTTTTTTCGGTTCACTACTGTCCTTTTTTTTCAGCACCTACTACATTCTTCTTCAACTTTTACCTTGTTTCATAAACTTCTTTCTCAATTTAATTTTTCTATGCCCCTTCGGCATAAATTCCTCGTTCCCTCATCTCCGTACTAAATGATGCCATCCACCTTTCTCTCTTTGGAACGCCTTTGTTGCGGGTGGAGAGACTTGAACTAACATCTTATCTAATCTCTTCACCGCTCAGTTTCTTAAATTTAGCTTCTGGTATTTTTTATAACTTTGTATCATTTTGTGCCCTTGCTAATGGTATTACAACTGTACGGTATGAAAAGGTTTGCTTCACTATCGCTGTAACTTTCAAATTCATTTGTTCGTTGCTTTGTATATTACTTTTTCATTTTAGGAAACCTTTGTTAAAAACGAGAAGTTATTACCTTAACTCTCATGACTTTCAATTAGTAATTTTTTAAACACCGCTGATAATATTGTTCGAGTTATTTTTTGTTGCTTAAATAGAGTCCAGTACATCACTATTAATCGCATGACATGGTCGGAAAACATGACGCAACAGCATGACATGACATATCAGCAAGACATGACATATCAGCAAGACATGACATATCAGCAAGACATGACATAACAGCAAGACATGACATGACAACAGCAAGACATGACATGACAACAGCAAGACATGACATGACAACAGCAAGACATGGCATGACAACAGCAAGACATGACATGGCATGACAACAGCAAGACATGACATGACAACAGCAAGACATGACATGACATGACAACCTCAAGACATGACAGCATGACAAGACATGACATGACATGACAGCATGACAAGACATGACATAACAGCATGACTAGACATGACATGACAACATGACTAGACATGACATGACAACATGACAAGAAATGACATGACGCAACAGCATGACATGACATATCAGCAAGACATGACATATCAGCAAGACATGACATATCAGCAAGACATGACATAACAGCAAGACATGACATGACAACAGCAAGACATGACATGACAACAGCAAGACATGACATGACAACAGCAAGACATGGCATGACAACAGCAAGACATGACATGGCATGACAACAGCAAGACATGACATGACATGACATGACATGACAACCTCAAGACATAACAGCAAGACATGACATGACATAACAGCATGACTAGACATGACATGACAACATGACTAGACATGACATGACAACAAATGACATGACGTAACAACATGACATGAGATAACAAGACATGTGACCATGTCTCGCTGCGGACAGCCGCGGCCGAGCTGAGGTAAAGTTCTCCATCCAATCTGCCTTGTATTCACCTTTTATTTAATCAAAACCTCGTCTGGGCCTCTTTTGCTGAAGCTTCATTCCATTTGTTTACTTTCAATTAATTTAACAGACTCTCACGGAGCCTCGGACGCACTTTACAGCTCCGTCTCTCTGCTGCTGATGTTGGTGCTGGTGGTGCTGCTGATACTGTTGCTGATGCTGATGTTGCTGATGTTGTTGCTTATTGATTCTGTTACCGATGTTTGCTGATGCTGTTGCTGATGTTGTTGCTGATGTTGTTTGCTGATGCAGTTGCTGATGTTTTTGCTGATTTTGTTGCTGATGTTGTTGCTGATGTTGTTGCTGATGCAGTTGCTAATGCAGTTGCTAATGTTGTTGGTGATGTTGTTGCTGATGTTGTTTACTGATGCAGTTGCTGATGCAGTTGCTGATGCAGTTGCTGATGCAGTTGCTGATGTTGTTGCTTATGTAGATGCTTATGTTGTTATGTTGATTCTGTTGCTGATGTTTGCTGATTCTGTTGCTGATGTTTGCTGATGCTGTTGCTGATGTTGCTGATGCTGTTACTGATGTTGCTGATGCTGTTGCTGATGTTGTTGCTGATGCTGTTGCTGATGTCACTGATGCTGTTGATAATGTTGCTGATGCTGCTGCTGCTGCTGCCGCTGATGCTGCTGCTGATGCTGCTGCTGATGCTGCTGCTGATGCTGATGCTGTTGCTGATGCAAAGGATGCTGCTGGCGTTGGTCTGACATCAGCACCTGGCCTTCTCGTGTCGTAATTTCCTAGCATTTTTGAAAGAATTGTTTCAGCTGCGACGAGATTCCAAACTTTGTTGTGCTGCGCTTCGCATTCACCAGCTGCGACTACGCGATAGCGTTTCAAAGACACTTCCTTTTAAGAGCCTGGCCAATCTGAATCTTTTGTGTGTGTATTTTCTCCGCAGGAATAGAAATCCTGCTCAAAAATCACTGCGAGTTTCATGTAGCGAATGGTAAATCTAGCGATTGCCGGCGATATGTTGCATGAAAACTGAATGGAAATTGCGGCGCTTCAGATCAAGTGAAAGATATTGCGTCTGATACTTTGTACGTACGAGCGTTTGCGTCAAATAACTTGTGTGGCGCTCTTTATTTAATCTCGTGTCAACGAAGCTGAATGTTTATTGACGTTGTTTGGATGTTTATCGCAACAAACATGCAAAAATAAGTTTAAATATTATTTACAATAATTATAGAGGCCAAAAGCTTACTGAAATTTTGAGTAAAATTTAACCATTATAGCTGAAAACTTACCAAAAAAATATTTGCAATAAATATTAGGGCTAAACATTTATTACCGTACTTTTTTGTTGGATGAACAGATGGAAAGGGATAATATGAACATTTTAAAAACTTTTTGACCACGTAGAATATTTTGTATTTTCATGAACATTCATTCAGTCGGATAAAAAAAAGTAAATATTTCCGAAAGTCCATCTCTGACTTCAATAAAGTGTTTTGCTCACCACAGTACGCTACATTTACGCAAAAATACCTCGTAAGGATTATTAAACCTATCATATAAGTGCCTCTAACAAGTGACACAAATTATTTAAATGTGGGTAAATTTATTACAGTTTCCATTAGATTAAGTAGCTGACTCTCCTGATTGAGGTGCTTTGACCCCTCAGGGGGATAAAACTATTGTATCTATGGGAATTAGCGCTCCCAGCGGGACAATGTGAGGGCCCGAGCTAAATGTTAGGTAGGCTTTCTTTTTGTTAAAATAGAATAGGTTTTTGTTGTGTTACGGACCATCTTTTTTCGGTTCACTGCTGTCCTGTTTTTCACCGCCTACTACTTTCTTCTTTAACTTTTTCTTGTTTCATGAACTTCTTCTTAGCTTTCTGTTTCTGTGCCCTTTCTGCATAGATTCCACGTTCCCTTAGCTCCATACTAAATGGTGCCTTCTTCCTTCCTCTCTTTACATCTCATTTGTTGAGGATAGGGAGGCTTAAACTAACTAATAAACTAATAAACTTGAGGTGCTTTGAGGACGGGAAGTTACTCTCAGCGTTGTGTCAATGAGTTATTATATTTTATGTCTCGTTATTTTTTAAATTCCTTTAATGCACTCAATTTATGCTGATGCACTGCCGTCGAGCTGCAAAGAAGCACTTCGCAAAATGTGCTGACTGTTGTCCTCTGCTGCAGGGAAACCTCGTCTCGAATATTGAATTAAACTTCGCGGTCAGAAGAATGCTGGATTCCGAAGCTCTTCCCGTAGGAGGAAGCTGGTTTAGCTCTAGTTCTACGTTGGTTTTTTAGTAATTTGGTTTGTTATGTCTGTCAAAACGGCGTCGTCATATTCCTTTTCCTCTCATTAGTTTTAATTTTTTGTTTCTTGGAAGGAATAGGTTACTCGATTAGTTATACAAATTGATTCAACGCTTATTCTTGCCCAATGCATTATATTTATGTTAGCTCGAAGTTGTAGCGGGGAACGAAGTCGTTCATTTACATTCGGTTAAATTTCCTTGCAGGAGATTCCCGTATTCAAGTCGCTGTGTTAAAATCGCAAATACTGCCGTTTACAGTATCGTAGTAATGAAGTCCTCAGTTTTTCTCTTCCAGGTGAGGTTCCCGGTTCTAGAATTCGTATTTGTGTGTATACTTGTTGCAAGCGTTCTTGCTTTTCGATTTGAGATTTGTAATTCCAGAATTCGTATATTAGGATTTTTACTTCCATAAACATTCCTTACCTTTGGTATGAGATTCCTGAATTCAGAATTCATGCATATGCTTATTTTCGCCTTAGGAAATTTCTTGAAATAGTCGTATGTGACTTACTACGAGTGCTCTATGTAGTATACAGCCTGAGTCAGTTTTAGGTTCAATAATACATTCAATTGGGAACTTTTTTCGTGTTTATTGCTTTCAGTTTACCTGAAAACATACCCGTATTATTTAGCTGAAAATAATGTGATATATTTTACTTGACGTGCGCATTTTGAGATTTATTTTAGAATTTCGTTTCTTAAGATTTCAACACGAGTTGTTCTTCGTGAACTACTTGAACAGGTGAACGCTTTAGAAATATTAAAAGCTTGATTAAATGAAGCTTTTTATAGAATCTCACGATTTAAAAACCACACATCTCTCTTTTAGAGTTGAGTGGCAAATTTCCTCTTGACTTGGTGGTGTTTCCTACGAAGATGATTTTAAGGTCTTTCCTGAGAGTCTGTGTTGTGTGACCAGCGGTAGCACCGCTACTCGACCCTCAAAGCTCGCAATAATTATTCTTTCTCGCACGGCATCGAACGAAACACTTTTGCGCTCCCGTGGAATGCTTGGCTCTTGTCAGCGTTGTATTGCGTTGCTGGGGACTTCGCTTCTGGAGTAGCTCTGTCCCCGTTCCTTGTTTCTGCCGTGGCTAATTGCCGCAGCATTTCCTAAATATCCGAGCTGGTCGCGAAATCGAACCGGCCGTCAGGGAATTGCTCGTTGGACAAGTACAACCTCAAACAAAAGCTCATGTACCAGAGCGTACGTGTCATTGGCGGCGTTTCAGTTACTACCATCGTTTCTTTTTTCGCAGTGAATCTCTGTATTACTTCATGCTTGTTGTGCTATTCTTATGGTGAACTTACTTTCGTCGCGAGTCAATCATTTGAAATAAGCCCTTTTATCGTTGGCGTTATGTACTAACATTTGTGTCAATTTGGGGATTCATTTCAAACGCTGCAAAATCAGTCCAAAATCTAGCCCTCAAAATTCCCTTAGCGAAAAATGACATCGTCTCCAATATTAACCAGTGTTCATTTTGCAGCAAGGAACCCCGACTCTTTTCCGAAATATCCGCAATTCATGCTTTAGTTTTCCTGGCGCTCATTCCAATATTTTTTAAGGGGACCATCAGGATATTGTAGCTGGTTTCGTGCAAGTTCTTGTAATGTAACACAAGGGTGCCGTCTTTGTCTCGCGTGTACGACCCACTTCGGCTCCTCGAGTTCCGACTCGCAAGTTCTTTGGTCTCTTGCTCCGAGTGCCAGCGCACATAAGCTTCGTAAGGCTCTCTAAACTTCAAACAGATGCTCCCATTTCCCGATCGCGATAAAATTTTAATATCTTCCTCGAGAATACTTTTCCTAAGCTGTTATAGAATCGAGCTGGCCTTTTAAGTTGCTATGATTGAATGCTAATAGGATGTGGCTCGACCTATCGCGGAAGGTTTACTTTCGACCTCTCGTGCGACTCAGTTTCCTGAGCGGTTTTGCGAATATTGCGGACCATTTCCGCCCAATTGTGATTCAACTGCGGTGACTTCAGTGATTTATGGTCTCCACTGTCGGCAGAATGCTTCATTTTTGTGTCAATTTTTTCGACCAGATTGTTCTTTGAATGTTTCTTCCATTTCAGTGGCGGTAATGTTTGTTTGCTGTCATAGAGACCTTAATTGGTGCTGGGCTTCGACATTTATTAAAGGTTTTTACACTAAGAGCTATGTTCGAGTTTTCTTAAATCGACGAGATCTTTTTAATACTTTCTCGAAAAGGGCAAGAGTTTACTAAGCAAATTAATGCGTAATGATAATCGCCGTAATAAAAGATTGGTTTAAGCATAACATGGCTCTTAATATGTCTGACACAAATATTTATAAGTGGAAATGATATTTTTTGTTCATTATTTGGTTCAGTAGCAAATAATGTCCATTTCGTTTACCTCTTTGTCGTTCCTGTTTGTCTTTACCCTATTCCTCTGATTTCATGGGTGGTCCCGAGCTAAGAGTTCGGTTGGCCTACTTTTTGCTGAAATAAAAACTTTTTGGTTTTGTTACGCACCATCGTTTTTCGGTTTTCCTGTTTTCCTGTCCTGTTTTTCAGCACCTTGAACTTTCGTTTTCTACTTTTATCTTGTTTTATAACCTTCCTTCTTAACTCACTGTTCCTATGCGCACAGAATTCTGTGCGGAAACTCATCTTGTGCATAGATTCTGTGTTCCCTTTCAACTCCATACTAAATGGTTCCTTTATCTCTCCTCTCTTTGAACATCTTTGTTGTGACAAGGGTGGCTAAAACTAATTTAAAATCAATCAACCCTCTGATTACATCCGGCCACAGCCAGCAGCTCGTAGCGTACATCACTTGTCATTTCTTGTCATATGTTCTGCGTGCCTCTCATTTGATCGAGCTAAAACTACCGTTCAGTTTATTCAGTATCCCTAGGTCACGGCTACCATAGACCTGCTAGGTCCTAGAGAGCCATTACGTATTACTAACCAAGTTCGTGAAGAAATTGGAGAAATTCGCGAAATTAAGACTGCAGATTTTATTCCGCAACCCGGGAGATTGATCACGGCCTCACCTCGTGCCATGGACGACTGTATATTAAACACAAATAATATAACGGTAAGAAGTAATAAGTTTCGTTCTCATCAAATGAATATTCATCGTGAAGAATTAAGATATAATTTTGGTCGGGTAATATTGAATGTCTCATCATTTATACCACATGCCGACCGTGACGGACAGGCGCTGTCCATTTAGCTTAAAATCAGCGACGAAGTCTAGTTGAATTCCCAAGCGGTCTGGCTTCCTCCGCACTTCTGGACGCTCTTCATTGGACTGCAGGCCGTGAAATGCGCGTTGTGGTCAGCGTGAACTTTAAAAAGTGCACACGTGACTGCAGTGCATAATTGTGCTTCAGTTTAGTGCGCTCCAAAAATCTAGAGAAGTCTAAATCGGTTTCGTTCGACTCCTCTCTTATTTTGGAGTGAACTGTATTTTTGGTAACCATTTAGAGTAGAATGCAGTAGCAAAAATCAAACGAATTGCCTATCTTTAAGTTGTTATCTAAGTCGTGTGTCGTTAGGCACTGATCCCGCACAAACACTAGAGAAATAATAGATAGTAGATGTATAAATAGTAATAAAAATAAAAATAGTAGAGGCAAAAAAATGAAATTTTTGAGGAATAACAACACCAGCACACAGCTTTATCGCTCACCTTATTTCCCATGAAATTTAACAACAGATAGGAAGGATGCTTTTCAATTACGTTCGGTGTGAAAACTTATGTTCATGACTTGTTTTCGTACAAGAGTTCATGCAAATTCGCAGCAAGTGTTTTTATTCGCATTCTTCAAGACGGTGCCACTTTTATCTCGACCGCAGTTCTGGATGGCAGCCATAACAATATTATCCTGTGAAATTGTCAACGCCTTTTAGCATAATGGACTTCGGGATGGCACCATGAGAGACCCCGGCGGTGCCGGCCAGGGTTGCCTTTTGATGCTAGCGCTCTTTGCTGTCTAATGAAGGGGCCCATACAACTCTCCCGTGTTTCAATGCCTTAAACCCCTCCGGGGATAAAGCTATATTGTATCTATGAAAATTAGCACTCCCAGGGAAAAAAGGTGAGGTCCGAGCTAAGAATCAGGTAGGCCGTCTTTATGTTGGAATAAAATATTTTTTGATATAAGGACCGCCGTTTGTTGGTTCACTGCTTTTCCGCTTTTCGAACAGCGCCTACTTCTTTCTTCTTCAACTTTTATGTTGTTTCATGAACTTCTTTCTTAACTTACTGTTTCTACCCGCCTTGTGCATAGATTCCGCATTCCCTTATCTTCATACTAAATGGTGTCTCCGTTTTTCTTCTCTTTGAAACGCTCTTTTTTAGCTGTTAGGGAGGCTTAAACTAACATCTAATCTAATCTTCAACGCCCTAAAACGTGTTTTTTTTTAGCTCTGGGTGGTTACAAACAGTGTACACGCGGACGCTCAGGCCGCGTTATTAACTATGCTAATGAATTCTCCGTATTTGTACGCAGGAAGCAAAGACAGCGTTCAAATGTTACACTGATTGGACTTTCGGAACCACGCGAGTCATCAAATCGTCTTTGATATTGAGTGGCTCTGGGATGAAATGGAGTAGATGTCGACGCAGCTCTCTCAAAAAAAAAAAACAGGAAGACTTGCTTAGCTTTCTTCATAGTTACATTTTCTTTTTCTTTTGCTTTTAAATTGTACTTTGAATAATTTGAAGCATAATTTTTGTTTGCTTGAATTAATCCTTATAAATACGTATATTTTCATGTGAAAAACACAGTGTCCTAGATCAACTCGACGAATGCAACTGAAATTTGCTGAACCATGTCGCCCTAGTTATCAAGTAGCACACCTGAACTGGTTCTGATCCTTGCCCTCGTTGCCTAAAGCTCTTGAATGCACTTCATTGCATCATTCGCTCCAATTTGGAAAACTCGACCAAGGTATGACATGCGAGTCTGCCACGTGTTCTAGCACCGCATCCTACCGCTGTAGGAGGATCTGGAGTTTACTCGGTATCACGGTGGAAGAAATAAGGTAGGGGTAAACTAGTCATTGTTTTGTCGACCGCGTGGCAATGGTGACGTCATGGCAACGAACCAATAGCAGCGCTCGTTTTGCATCTGACAACACTGCTTGCCCTAAATCTGGTACCACCATTGGCCTAACGACATATCGCAATGGTGATGTTAAAAAGTATGTTTGAAATGAAGCCGTTCTATTGGCTAGCCGTACAAGAAAGGGTGTATTTTCCACCATAGAAATGACTACCTTGTTTACACTTCCGTGCTCGCTATCTTGTGAGTCAGGAGCGAACCTTTAAACGAGGAAAACGTTATAGATTTTCGCCTCCTTTGGTTGGCCTGCTTAGCGGAAGTATTGCGTAGCTAAATTTTCGTCGCTGAACTCCTGTCTCCTGCACGCATCGTCAATTTAATGAAGAAATCCTGTGAAACTTTCTCCTCGTGATGGCAACTTCTCTTTCCGACTGATTTCTTAGGACTTAGGAATCTATAGAAATGATATAATTATTCCTCTCAGTCAATCGTTTAACATTTTATTCGTGATTACGTGTCATATTTAAACCATATCAAATTTAAACAAGAAACAAACTCAGCTATGTGGTACAGGTAAGCTACAGTAAAGCTCTATAAATATCAATAAAACACCAAAGCTACTTCATGTCTTATATGAACCGGAAACAAACTCAGCTTTCTGCTACATTTATGCTACGATAAAGCCTACAGAAATTAATAAAACATCACCACTACCTCGTATCTAATTTGAACAGGAAACAAACTCAGCCTTCTGCTACAAACATGCTACAAAAAAGCCCTACAAAAAGCAGTGAAACACCAACGCTACTTTATGTCTAATTTAAACAGGAAACAAACTCAGCTTTCTGCTACAGGTATGCTACAGTAAAGCTCTCCGTGCCCTGTGCACACATAGTGAGGCAGCGGGCGCAATTCACCCTGTTCATCTCACACCATCTCTGCCTGTCATGTTTGTCTCGCTGTAGTTGAAATGACGCAATCCTGCTTGGGCAAATTTACCTTAGAGTGGCTTCCCAGCCTAGTTCGGGTGGCCCTGTGAAATAGACGTAGTATTTCAGGCCTTCGTAAAGAGAGTTACTTACCCTGCCTGGAGCCCGTGTGTGTGTGTGGTCGTGTGCATAAGAGCGCTTGTTTGGCCAGTGATTCAGCAATCTCGCTTCGTCGGCTTCAGTCTAAACATCGTCCTCTTATGGCTCCGCTGACGATCTTTGGGTGTTGCCATCGCCAACTCTGGTGTCGCTGTTTAGAGTTTACTTACCCTTCATTTACTGAGGGCTTCTCTCGTTATTACGTTAAATGCTTGTTGCTGTATTCCTCCTTCGTGTCGTTGTCATATTTTTTATGATCAATTTTTTAGGTGTGCCAGTGATCGGTTACTGAAATTACGGAGCCAAAGTTCATAGGTTGAAGGCTATCGAGGCTTGATGCTGAATTTTTTTTTACTTATCCGACTAAACTGAGAGAAATAGTCCCTCGTTAATCTAATTGAATTTCCTGGACGGATGGGATAGCTCGCTACGAATAAATTTGTTCAAGAAAATGAGTCTGTGTTCGGTTAGGTTTAGACACGCAAAGTTATCCCCATTTAGATTCAGCCAAATATATGTGTTCACGTTGTGTTTGTTTTTTGAGTAATATGTGTGTTATGGCTAAGTTTGGAAAGGTCTAGAGAGTATTATTTTGGTTTAGGTTTTACACCACCGATTGAAAGCAAGCATGAAAAATTGATAGTCTTTAAAAACAAAAAAAAACTGGGAACCAAAAGAATTTGAATATTAGATAATATATTTTCACTTATGAGGATAGTCAAGTATGAGGGTAAACATTATCTTGAAACGTGAGAAAATCGTGTGAAAGGAACCAGAAGGAACTTCAGAAGAATATTTTTTTCTGTTATTGAAAACATTCAAGTAATTAAAATCACTCTTACAGTGGAAAAATATAAAACCAAAACTTTATTCAAGGAGAAATCTAACTTAAAAACGGAATAAAATATCCTGACCAAAAATCCCTGCTTTGGAAGGTCATGAAAGCTACGATCTGAAACACAATGAAGTAGTCATCTATTCCTGGGATACGGGGGTCGTAATTTTTGTCTTGCCATTCCTGAGTTAGTTCTTTTTGCACGAGCTTTTCATCCATTAGTCTCGGAATCCTGAAAACAGCCGAGCGTAGCAGCAATGTAGAATTATGGGAATAAACTGTTGGTAATGTTGCAGTCGCGCGTTCAAACTTAATATTTTCTGCAACCTGGCTACCATTTTGAGGGATAATGCTCAGAAAGGGAAGCATTCAAAAAATATGATAGATAAATGGATGCACAACACAAATTGTTATGTTATGTTCATTACTGTTACTTCCCTGGTCTCGTTTTGATATCTTACTGCTACAAAAGTACCATAATCTAATGAAGTTATTATTATTTATTTGCAGGTCTTGATTAATAATATCTGTAGCAGTCAGCAAAGCAATGCTGTCTCTAAAATTATTTTGTTGCTTACTAACGACGTTATAAATGATAACTTAAGCTTTGTCTCCTGGAATCTTATCAATTTAATTGTTCGAGACGTAAATCATTCAATTAAATATAATATATGTTTGCATATTATAGTGATATTTATTACTCTATTGATTACTTGAATAGCTGAAAGTATGTGACGAACGTATGTATGATATAGGCTTTACTACTTTTCTAATTTCCACTGCATCAATCCTTCAGATGTGGAAACGAAACAAGTATACCATACAAGAATATAGTGCAACTCGAAAACAAATATTTGTATTCACGATGTGGAGTCCAGGTGAACATTACTCGTGGAACTTAATGATATACGGCAGCTTTTTTTTTATAGTGCAGATATTAGGAATGCTAATTATTAGTAGTCTGTCTATGAATAATGCTTAGTCTGTGGTGCAGGATTTCTGTTGGAATAACTATCTTTTCACTCAAATTAAAAATAGTTTCAAAGCTCATGAGGTTTGTTCTGTTGACGTATTCTGTATTGCACAATTTGTTTTGTCATGGGGCATGTACGTTGATGTGAATATTTTGAACAATTTTGTAACATAAAAGTCAAGGAGCTCCATAACTTTCTTTCAGGCCTCGGAACTAGCCGAAGTTTTGAGCAAATTTGCGGGTTTATCTTTAAAAGAAAAAGTTCTTTGGGTGAATAGGTACACTGTTTTAAAATTTTCTTATTTAACATGCATGCATAATATAGAATAATACGTTTGCAAATTTAAAATGCAAAAATATGAATATATAACACAGACGGACAACAATGGGTATGAAAATCGAGGTTAAAATGGGGAATTTATTTTTTTGCTGTACAGTACAACGCTAAAACGTCAAAAGCCAATTAAGCTTTGATGCTTATGTAATTGATGCATCTTTTACGTGCAAGGGAAATCCGCACAGAAATTAAAACATGTTCAATACTTTCGCATAAGTTTGTTTACGCTGCCATCTAATTAGGCCGTCCAAAGTACACGCATTTCACCAACGCACGTTGCAATTTCTCATCGTTTTTGCGATATTTTCCGGTCACATAACATACCCTAAAGAATATTCCTCAACTAGGAATGCGTATTGGATTTTTTGGGCATTTTTGGAGGTCTCTCGGTGTAGGAGCGATTAGCGAGGGGAACCTCATTTTCCTCTCATTCTTTAATGGTCTTTTGGCCGCTAACGAACTCGTCCATTTAGTTCGGTGGGCAAGACTGGCCGAACTGCGGTCGTTTGCGCGCGTCCGCTCCTCAGGCGCTAACACAACGTCAGCTGCGTGTGGGAGACGCCAATTTCCCTCGCTCTGAGGGGTCTTCATTTGCTTGCTTTGCGCGCCACATGCTGCAGCTACACCAAGGGTCGGCAAGGTGGTCGATATCGTCCTCTGAGAGTCAACATTTTATAATATATCTCCTTATTTTTGGTCATTAAAAATGTTAATTATGGTTTATTTTTCACTTATTTGTATGTGTGTGTGCATGGAGGGGGTCGATGTAAATACGAATATCCTATGGAGGGGTCGACGGAAAAAAAGTTTGCCGACCCCTCAGCTACACCAAACGCCACGCTCTGTTTGATTGCGGGTGAGAGTGGCTTGCAAGACACTTGCAACAATCTCGCATTTTTTTGCGGTAATGATTGCATTTTGGTCTCGTTAGAGATATTTGTTCTCAGTTGCAATATTTTAATTATGTGGTATATTGATCATTTTCTTGGCGAGCTTTTAAAAAAGAAGCGGTGTTGACTTTTGCAATTGGTGTTTAGGAATCTCGCGACTTCTATGGTGCTAAATCATAAGTGCTGATTTCCACAGCTCTGTCAAACTCGCACAGCCTTCTTTTCTTCTTTTTTTAAAAACTCTGTGCATTTCATGACTCACATTGACTTGATGAGGTGGTGTTGTTCAAGTGTCAGCAACCACCCAGAGCATTTAGCGGCCGATTTAATGCATTTGCAGCAAAATTAAACTCCAAAAAGTCGCTTTTCATTCTCTTAAGTAACAAGTTTTGGCGGGCTACTTAGTGAGACTGGCTGCCATTTATCTTCGCTGTAGGTGAGGGTTAGAGCTGTCCCTTGAGAGTAAATTACATTTGTGAATATAACATCTCGGTTCTCTTTTAACACATGTAGCGTGCAAAGTAAAGTTCGAAAAACGTTCTGCCATGAGAAGGAATGGTTGTAAAATATTTCCTATGGGACAAATTCTTTCAAAAGCAGTTGTGCTGCGCTGTTAAAGGAAAATTGTTGTGCATTTTATCGAAATATTTTCTTTATTTTCGGTGAATCTTTGATGATGGTGTTAAACATGTTGTTTAAGTAAAAAGAAAACCTTACAAGTGTTTCCTTTCTTTGTTTTAGGGTTAAACATAGCATATACAATTGACAGTGTGTGCATTCACGTCGGTAAATATGGTAAATAATAAAGTAAATTTAGCCTGGACTCAATTTTTCTACGACGATTTACTTCGTTTGCTCTATACTTCACTATTTTATTATATGCGTACACAATTGCACGTCAGTCAGTTTTGCTGCAACTCAGTGCGCTGGGTACTTGAGAGAATTTCGTGGTCGCGTTCAGATCTGGACTGTTCGAAAGTGGCGCATCTTAGATTTTAGGTTTCGAAAAATATTGATATACTTGCACGTTTACGACACTCAATTTCAGCCAGTAATTGTTTCCTTTCGTGCGTAACAAAGCATGTTTAAGCAGAAAACTACTCTTCCCTTCTTGAGCTCGTTGCATTCAAATGTTAAGTAATTGGACAGAGTCGGTTTCTTATGTTACAAATATTTTACAAGTATGGGCCGTAAAACTGATAGAACCATTAATATTTGTCAAAATTCATCGCCATTCATAATTTGCTCTATTATTGTTTGATTTTAGTTATAGGGTCATTGTTGTTCCGTCCTTATGTGAGAGTACTGCTGTGAAATAAAGTACAGTAGTTTAAAAAAGGCTATATTGTAGTGTTCCTTATATGCTTTGAAGTGCGAATGTTTTTAACATCTGACGTAATGGCTTACGTCATGGACATAAGCTGGTTTGAGTTTCCTATTTGTAGCCTCGTTCCTGTTGTGTATATTTTTTTATTCCTCATAAAGCTCGGGCCTCTTAAAGCTTACGTTGATCTGAGGCACTATTTTCTACATGAAGACCATTATAAATAAGGGCCTCATTATCCGGTATTATTGCACTTAACTTGTTCGATAATATTTTTCTAGCTAAATGAGCGCAACAAATCCTGAGATAGAGGCATCGCGAAGTTGACCTGGCCTTCTCTAGTGCCCTCATTATGCCAGCAAAAGTTCATGCTTGGTTTTTGATGAGTTTTAGGCGTGATTGGAGTGCGTTGAAATTCTGAGCGACGAATAATAAAATTGAATGCAAACTGAAATGCAAGGTTCCGTAAGGATACGTTTTGATATTTCTACTTCTCTTTGTATTTTTGTTTTGGTCAAACACGAATTTAATGTCGTGTGCGATGAGTATAAATGCCGTTTGTAATGGGCCTTTATTTTCTAAGGTTTATTATACTCTTCGAATAGCACAGTTTGGAGAATTTTACAGCGTATAAAGGTGTATACCTTTGAATTTTAAGAGCGTGTGCTCATCACTATTGTTATGACCTTACTTTCATGTTTAGTTGTTGACATCTTTGGAGTTGTGTCTGAATACTGAAAAAGTAACCCAAGCCCGTTAATTTTTCATCACGGATTGGGACTTCGGTGACTAATCTATTCAGAAATTGTACAATTTTATGTCAGCAAGAATATACTGATGTTACCTGAACGCCTTCGTAAAAACCAGCGCACTAAAAGGGGATAAGTATTTCAAAAAGAAAAATAATTCTTTATTTTAGGAGTGATGTGGGTTCAATAATAGTTAGTCTTATGTACTTTTTGTAATTGTACTTGAAGAATGCCTTTTTAGGCAATTTAGATGCACTTTTTGTTGCTATTAAATACTCAGTAGAAGAGCAACACTGCGACAACAGTTACAAGGATCAGTCTTCAAGTGAAGTTTGATTCCAATCTTCTGGAAATTCTATGGTACAAACGTCTTCGTCGATCGTGTTCAAAAAATCAGGTATGGTACAGCTGACATGATGGCACTCAATTGTATTATGTTCATTTCTTGACTATGTATTTTTGTGCGTGGGATACAGCGAGGGTAGACTTGCTTTATTTTTTTTTTGCGATAATCTGTCGAAAAGAATAGTCATTTTCAGTCTATTTCCGTTGTACCGGATCTTCTATTCTCAACACCGAGCGTAAGTTGAGCGACTCGATCAAACATCCTTCCGGAATCTGCAAAAAAGAAGAAAAAAACAAGAAAAATATCTTGTGTTTTTTGGGCTCGTTTGTTGTATTAGTGAAAGAAACGATGTTCTCAGTCTTGTACTTTGATCAGACTTCCTCATTAGTGTCCATGAATTTCAATGTGGAGTTGAACGCTTGTATTTGAGTTCAATTGCATCACTTACCTACATTTTGGTGTTCTTCACGTGAGGCTAACATTTTTAGCAGATCTTAAATCGTTCAGTATTAGGAATTGGTTTTCCGGTGATCAGTTGTGTTTTCGGAATGCTTCACGTTTTGTGCAATGAAAATAAAGCGAGTCCTTGCAATTTAATCGTACTCTTCAACTTCATCCACATAATTCAACCGAGGCATTTACAGAGGACGCACGTAATAGCTCATTGTTAAATTCACCACTGTAAAAGCAGTAAAAATAATTATTGAAATGTACCCAAGATGCAGTAAAATTGAGCTGATGTTGACCGTTGAATAATTTTTGGCGTACGCTCTGCGCATTTCAGTGTGCATCATATGTTCTTGTTGCTTAGCTCCGTACGTGAGAGTTGCAGAGCGAATCGGTTATACTCATAGAATAAATACTAATATTGGCTCACTGTGTAATACTCATAGAATAAATACTAATATAGGCTCACTGTGTAATACTCATAGAATAAATACTAATATAGGCTCACTGTGTAATACTCATAGAATAAATACTAATATAGGCTCACTGAGTAATACTCATACTCATAGAATAAATACTAATATTATACTAATATACTAATAAAATACTGAGTAATACTCATAGAATAAATACTAATATTGGCTCACTGTGTAATACTCATAAAATAAATGCTAATATTTGCTCACTGTTTTCAAGTACGGGTCCGCATTGGTAAGAGAGACCTTAGGCTCAAATAATAAATTGCGACAGTCTTCAAAATTGTCAATTAAACACGCCCAGTTTTGACCGTATTTTTTAATCCTCTAGCTTGAACCATCTCTTCTAAACATGCCGAATGCTCATCCTTTCAAAACATTCATCCGGTAGTTTACTAGTTTTTAAACTTCACAGTTATTACGCGTCTATTTCAAAGCAAAATTTAGAAGTATTAAGCAGAGTACGAAATGAGTGTTTCAATATTTTCCCTTCATATTGCTTTGTTTGTTTGTTTGTTTGACCTCTAAAAAGTTCTGCCTGAAACGTTTCTGGATTCTTTTTCCATTACCTTAATTGCACGTTAAATTTCTCCAGAAAACCTTCGGATCTTAATAATATTGTTGGTATTTTTTCTTAAAATTTAGCAATATGATTTACTTCAAAACCGTACCGGGTTGTGCCTCTTTGGTGTAGGCAAATAACCCTCATTGGCTCACCCTCCCTAATGAACACATTTCCTAAAAGCGAGTCAAGCGACATCGCCACACAGGTCGTCGTGACCCGTGCCTGCCTGATCTCAACACCCTCTCGCTGACTTGGTGCAACTGTCTCACCCCGCGCCGCTCGGACGGCCCAATGGTCGCTCCAGTTTCAAGGTTCCCACGCGTGGCTTCACGTTCATTCGCTCTCACCAGAACGGTGTTGCTGTTTCCTTTCAAACTTCGCTCCATTCCCACGACTATTTCAAGCGCAGCTTCCCTCTTAATGGTCTCATGGCAGAAGCAAACCAAATCCCATTCTTCTTTGTCACGTGACCGGCTCGAAAGATTTAATAGCCAAGGATTTCATTTCTAGGAATCGCTCGTGTTCATCGATTTCTGCCTTCATAATGCACTTGATTTGCTCGTTGGGTTTGGGCTTTTTATTTTGTATTCATTGTTCTTTTATTTATTTTCTTGCGAAACTAGATTCCTATCATCTTTTTAATGGCTTTTTTGAAAGTTCGATCGGGCATCAAATGTAATGAAGTAACGTCATTTGAGCTCGAAACTTCGATTTGTACATCGAAAAATATGAACCGATTCGCTCTGAGCCAATAAATTCCTGAACGTTCAAAAGACATGTATGAAACCCTCGATAGTGACAATGGGAACCATCTGCTGCACCCAATATATCTTTATTTAGTAGGACATTTTAGGACTTGCACGGTCCTTAACCGCACCTCCGCGTGCCATTGTTTTTCCGCCTTTCAAATATGGAGACCCGGCGTGCATGTCTCTCTCTGGGAGAGCTTGTTTTGCCTAATGGTCGTGAGCGCGCGATCGCGGAGCGTCCCGAGCGCAGGCTGGTCTCAGTCTTCTTTTAACTCCTTGACGCGTTCGCCGCGTTTCGGCTGTTGTTAACGGTTGGTTTGGATAGGTTGTAAGTGGCGGAATAGTGGAATCGATTTTACGGCTCGAGTACACGTTTATTCTCCCCAAGAAGTATGAAAAATACAAAAGCGCGGTAACCTTTTACCTCTAACGCTAATAGTTATTCCCTGAAAAGGTTGTGAAACCGATAAAATATTCATTTATAGGGGTGCGTGAATGAGAAATTTACCTATTGGTACACGTATGACCCAATACTCGGGGAACGTGTTAACTCAGACGTCTCTAAATTAGGAATGCGTGGGGAAATTTACCTCTGGTAGCTTGATTTTTTCAAGGCGTAAGGAAATTTTACTGTATCGTATTGTTCATTGTGTTACTGGTCTTACTTGGTTTTGTTATAGTGTACAACTGACGACGTTTATTTAAGTTTTTATTGACATCGAATCCGGTATAATTCTTAGCAATGAATTAATGCCAAATTTTTCCCGAAAAACAAAATTTTAAAAATTTTGAACTTATTAACTCTACATTTCTCAGCAACAAATTCATTCATAACATATCCCTAAGATATCATACTAAAAAATATTATAATTATAACTTTTTTAAACTTATTGACTTTAGATTACTGTTAACAGGTTTGACATAACGCTGACTGTGGCCAATTCAGCTTGATTGATTAGCATGGTGATGAAAAAAAATGTCAAAATACTTCCTGCAGCTCTCAAATTTAGTAGTGCTACGTTTCTCCATTTTTTCTTGTGATTTTTGGATTGTTCGTAGGTCATTGATAGTACTCATATGTCACACTTTTACGCTTTTCTACAGTGTGTTCGTTGTAGTCCATGAAATGCCTTCCAGTTCTTGTTTCACTTATACTTAGTTGCTGCGTTCTTGTTTCGTCGCTGTTTGTTGCATTTGTGTTTAATTTTCTTTGCAAAATTACAGTTTATTATGAGGAAGCTGTTATTAAATAACACATTATAACACATTATGAATAGAACTTTGTGTTTCCTATTAAATCTAATTTCGTGATCTTCTTTCGAACTAGTAGCATTATCACTCTCTGGGTTGGATTCGTTTCAAGGGTACGTGAAACCTTCAGCACCTTTTGCTTGAAAAGCTGCCTTAACATGTTTGTTATCGTTAAATGTACTATGCAATATACAATGTATTTCGTTTTGGTTACAGTTTTTTGTCTTTTTTGTTTCTTGTGCAGTTAAAGAATAAAATGTATTGAAAAATCCTGCTTTATTTCCCGTTAGCTTAGCAAAACATTGCTGGCAGTTGTGTAGCACATTTCTCGTTTCTGTGCGCCCGGCGGACGTCTTAGCGAAAATCCGGTGAAAAAACCAAGACCCATACGCGCACAGATTCAAAGGAAGATGAACACCACTTACCCTAGACGCCGCGTGGCGTTCACCGAAGGATTGTTCCTTCTATTGATGTCGCCTTTTTATAGGGTAGCCCCTCGAACGCGTCGTCGCAGCGCCTTCAAATTTGGCAGGCACATAAAAGGCCCTTTCGACATGAACCTAAGCTTTTTTCTTCGAGATCGTGCGAGAACTTTTCCTTCAATGGCCGTTCAAAGGTCGAAAATCGACCGAAATGACACATTTTCAAACTGCTGCCAAACACCCATAGAATGCCTGTAGGCGGCTTTAATTTCAGCATGTGGTAGACGAAACAATGGAGTATACGCCAACGTTGCCATTTTGCGATCCGTTCGTAAAAAGTATCCTTCTTTGCCCCTCAAAGTTTGCAAAAAATTTTTAGGGTATTTTTGACGAAATTTGGAGAATTATTTTGAGAAAACCACAGAGGTTAAATCTTTCAAAGTTTGATAGCTCGTACATTTCCAAAAGTTCTAAGCCTCATAAAATCAGCGGCTCTCGAAGCGATCAAGTTTCGACACAACTTGGGGTCAAAATTTTCCTCAAAATTTTCGAAAATTTTGTGTGAGGTTTGAGTTTGCCTAAGTATTGAACGGTAATACCTGGGGGTGTCAAACTTTGTAGTCTCGTTTAGAAAGTTTTGTAATATACCCAGCGAGTTTTACAGAGTGCCAGCTTTGAAAACTTGAGTGGTGCGCAACTTTAAAGTTCAAGTAAAAAACGCGTTTTTTATAAGGTCATTTTCGAACGCCAGTTGTGACGTTGTTTGATTGATTGGTGACTTGAAAATTTGATACGACCTAGTTTCAACCTTTTTCTCAAAGTTATCAGGTTGACAGTTCATCATGAGCAAAACTTTTCTCAAAAAATGGTTCCAAACACAACCCCCAACACCCCCAAAAAATGTTCCGAACATGTTTTAGGAAAATGGGGGCGATCTTCGGAAAACTTCATTTAACATTTTCTGCTCGGTTTTTTGTCGTGCATTCAAAAGTTTTTGGGCAGGTTGAATTTCGGGTTTGTTTGAGCGTGAGACATTATTTTCACTTTTCCAGGCCATTTTTGCCTTTCCTTCACCCCTGAAGCCCACTTCCTCACCTTCGAGGGAGCTGAAAATCACTTGAAATATGCGTCTTGAGGAGATCTTTCGATTGATACTCGTGTCTCAAAGTTGTAGGCCTTCAACTTTTTGTTAAAATTTGAAAAAACATCAAACCTTAGGGAGGAATCGCAAAAATTTGCCAATCTAGGGCAAAAACTGGATACCGATCCACCTTGTAATGAAGTCTCCAGAATGCGAATTTTTTTTAATGGCGAAATTTATGGCCTGAAATGGAACTTTATGGAGTTTAAAGGTTTTATATGGATGCCCATTTTCATGAACTTGGTGCTGTGTTGTTTTTCGATTGCGAAACAATATAATGAAATGAATCGTTGAAGTTCAAAGTTTTTTTTAATTTTTTTCCATTGGAAGCGATTTTGCTAAGTTTTGAGTGTTTTAATGTGTTGTTAGAGCTCATAAAAATATATTGTATTTCGAAGTAAACGTTGTAAGTGCCTGTTTTTGCCTTGAAATTCATAATTTTTTTTTGCATGACGCGTAATTCATCATTTTCAATGGTTTATATTCGTTTCACAGGGAATTTTATAGAGAACAAATGTGTTTAAAATAGGCGATTTACCTTATGGTTGGATTATTTCACTTCCAACAAGTTTTGGTACAGAAAAAAAAAAATGTTAATTGAGCTTAAAATTTTCGTCTAAGTCGAGAAAATCGGTATGCAAGGCGGTTTGCAGTTGCAATACCTAAATGAGGTTCAGAATTTGAGGCTGAAATCTTGTGCTGCTTGTAGAAGTTGTAATGTAAATGATGTTAGAACTAGAAAGATGACAAAACTAATGTTAAAGTGTCCGCATCATCGTACTGAGCATGTAAAGTGACTTCAATTATAACTTATTTTGGGAATGGAATTGTTAACCCTCATAAAATTGTCTTTGTAATGGATAGAAAATTATTTCAATGGGATACTTGTTGATTAAAGGGCGTTGTTAGGAGAATCCATCCTTCTGTCCCACTGCAGTCATTCCGCACAGTCAACTGTTACATCAGTTTTTCATGAAGAGAGATACGAAATCAACCCATAATTTGTTGAAAGTGAAAAGTGTCCCCTTTCTTCAATGAAACGAAACTTGAAAAGAAATTGTTAACATTGTGTACTGAAGATTAACATGATACGTACATTTAAAATGATTCCAACTCGATAAATTTCGTAATAGGAACAGAAATTATTGATTTCCCATATTCATAAATTTCAAGTGTAATGCCTGTTCGATGGGCGAATTGGTCCTCAAAGACGCGGCCTGCCGTGTGTGTGTCCTTTATGACTGGGATAACAAGCAAGATGTGGATACAAAATAGTTATTATTTGTTTATATAACTCCTATCTATTAATGTATAACTCATTTATGTATGTCAAGCTTCGTTGTTACTTGAATCTTTGCCTGAAATACTTAGATATTGAGTGAAGTAGGAACAGCATTTTTGACTTGAGTTACCCCTCGAAGCCGTGCTCAAGCAGGAGGTATGTTCAGTCATTTTGAGACACTGTACAAGTTTGGGTAGTGACTTGAAAAACAAAACGAAAGCATTGTTCAAAGCTTCGTATGTCGGTGAGTTTTTGAGAATTATTTGTGGTACTACATGGAAATATTATCGGCTCATGAGTCGGAAATACCTCTGTATGAGAATTCAAGATATGGAAGAACTCGCATTTTAACATAGAAAATGGTGCTAAGTTGTTTAGGCGGTGTAAACCAGTGAAGCTATTGAATATGATGGAAGGATCGATTCTATTATGTTTTTCGGGAGTTAAATTGAACATTTACGGGTGAAATCACGAACATGAATTCATTTAGAAATTATAGGAATGGGTCATTTCACTTATTTCGATGCCGAAATTTGAATGAATCTTTAATGAGAACTCACTTTATGTATGTCAAGCTTCGTTTTTGCTTCAATGTTGTCTTTAAAGATGAAAATATTGAGTAAATGCATAACAGAATTTCTTACTTGAGTTACCCCTCAAAGCTCTGCCTTGAGCTGTGCATGTTTTCAGTTAGTTTGGGATACACAATGTCTCTTCTTGGAACGAAAATTTAAATTTGATGTTCACTAAATCACTTATTTCGCATAGATCATGGTTGCAGTTTGCACGAAGCGTGCGGTCTGATGTAGGGGGGCGATAGCTCATTTTTCGTGTGGAGAAAGTGAGATTGAGTTATATTGAGAGGTAATGGTTTTGTTTTCATGGTAAATGATGATGCATTGGTGAACTCGGTTATCAATTGAGTGTAGTTTGAATGAGGCATATGATTTTATGTGCATTGCAGGTAGATGTTGGAAATTTTGATACAATGTACATATGTATGTCTGTTTATGCTGACATTTTGAGATTTGACCTGTCGACATTTTGGGGTGAATGAGTAGTTTTCGAAAATTGTATGCATGTTCAAATTTACGATGAAGGGTACTTTGAAATCAGGTAGAGAATTCATTTTGGGCTCATATGAAGCGGAGTCAAAAGCAGGGTCTTAAAGTGGTTTATTATATTATGTTTATTCATAATTGTTTGATATATGGGGGAAATGAGTTTGTGAAATGTTTTTGCCGTTATTTCATCATTGGAACGTGTTTTGAACCGTTTTGTGAGTAATTTCGGCTATTTCGATCTGTGTAATGATCACGGATTTGGAAAATTTAGTGAAAAGTTCGATAAAAGTGTACGGATATGAAAATGTTATTATCAATGCAAAAAGGGATGCATATGAGAATTGCTGCAAATGAAAATGTCAGTACCATGCGGACAGGTATTTTTTAGGCTGTTAGTGAAGTGTAGGGGGTAAGTACGGTGAAAAAGGGGTAAAAATGAGACAGAAATGGATTTTTTTTAGAGTTTGGAAGTGTTTCTAAGGTAAATGCAGTGTCCCTCGAGTATGACTAATATAAGAGCTGTAATGATGCCGCTCTGCGAGGTGCGTAGCACCCGTAGAGCGGCGCAAGAAGTCAGATAAAATTTTCTCAACCTTCGAATTTAACCGCGCGACGGCGCGTTCCATCATTATGAACCCAATGAAGATGAACAGGTGTCGATGTTGTTGTATGAAACGAGAATTAGCTTTCGTTTTGATGTGGTATTGCGATGTTTCTTTATTTTGGTGATTATTTATATTTTATTGAGGATTTATGGTTGTTTCTTATAGTTTGGAGAAGGATTGGATTATTTAATGGCTCTGCATGAATAAGTGCGACGCTATCTGATGTATGGTAATGTACAGCTCATTAACATGATTTATTCGTGAGAACAAGAATACATTTGGTTCTTGTGGTTAATTTGAAAAAGTATTGATAGTAATTGGATGTGACACGAAGTTGGTGGATATTTTTTGTTTTCTCTTGAAGGTTTGAAATGAATTTTAAGAACGCAAGGTTATTTCTCGCTTATGCAGGTGAGTAATGTATTTTGATGTCTGAGGTGGCAATTTTGGAGGCTTATGGGAAGCCTAATTTCCCTACGTCAGGCTTTGGCGGAATTAGAAATAGGTTTGGTAGAATTTCATTTATTTTTGAAACGCATGTATAATGAAAATTTGGAATGAGGCTCATGTAATTTAAATCAGTTATAGGTAACATGTAATGTATTGTGGTTAAATGAACGAACATATTTATAGTCTTGTGAGCATTTTTGACCTTAGGTGAATTCGTGATTTAATATTAAAATTTCATTCTCCCAGGATTCTGTATATAATATTGTGAAGAAAGTTTCAGTCGCGCTTCATATTAGGGATTTATGTTATTTTAAGTTTTGATTTAGGTGAAGCTATATAATTTTGAGTAGGATAGGTTAAATGACTTTGTGTAAATTGATGATAAACAGGGGATGGACGGTAAGTTAAATGGAATACAATAAGAGTGGTGAAAAATTCAACCAAAAAATTGTATACATGAGGTTATAAAGTCAGGTGAGGATAAAATTGCTTATGTTAGGTTTGATTAGACTAGGTCGCGTTAGATTACTTGAGGTTGGGTTGAGCTGGTTATATTATTATGGGTTTGGTTCGGAAGTGATTGGTGAACTTATTGGTTGAATTGTGATTGGTGTAGTCATTTGAACAGAGAAGATCTGATTGGTTTGTTGAGGATGTGTTATTCATAAAAAATTTTAGTTACCCCTCAAAGCTCTGCTCCAGCAGCGCATGTGTTCAGTTATTCGGATATACACCATGAAAGTTCCCCGAATGAAAATAAATTTCCACATTCAGTGTGTAACCGTTGTCTCTAAGATCCGTGTCATAATTTGAGAGATCACGGTCTGTGAACTGATTTTGAAACTGTATATATGGGCTTAGGTTACGTTTTTATTTGGTATTTGGGAATGGTGTCGTAAAATCAATTGATTTCGGTGTTCGATAGGTAAACATAGAGGCTAAAATGAAATACATTGTACACATCGGTTTGTGATTTGAGACGATGGTGTATCTGAGTGTGTTGGCTAATTGTGGTTATTTTTAAAAGTGTGCGCGACATGTCGGTGTGTATATGTGTGCATGTGTGTGTGTGGGAGTGTGTGTAGAGTGTGAGCGTCTGGGTATTGAGGTGTGTGTGTGTGTGTGGGTGTGTGTGTGTGTTGTCCGCCGCCGGTCTATGCTGGTTAACTCGCGCATTTCCCGTTAGTTTAGCGAAAAAAATTAATAATAGTTCAGCTGCACATTTCCCGTTAGCTTAGCAAAACATTGCTGGCAGTTGTGTAGCACATTTCTCGTTTCTGCGCGCCCGGCGGACCCCTCTGCGAGATTCCGGTGAAAAAACAAAGACCCATACGCGCACCGACTCGAAGGAGGATGATCACCACTTACCCTAGGGGCCGCGCTGGCGATCACCGAAGGAGTGTATATCCCTGACCTGCGGAAAATTATAGAGTAGCCCCTCGAACGCGTCGTCGCAGCGCCTTCAAATTTGGCAGGCACATAAAAGTCCCTCTGGACATGAACCTAAGCTTTTTTCTTGCAGATCGTGCGACAACTTTTCCTTCAATGGCGGTTCAAAGGTTAAAAATCGACCAAAATGGGTCATTTTCAAACTGCTGCCAAACACCCATAGAATGCCTCTAGGCGGCTATAATTTCAGCGTGTGGTAGACGAAACAATGGAGCATGCGCCAACGTTGCCATTTTGCGATCCGTTCGTAAAAAGTATCCCTCTTTGCCCCTCAAAGTTGACGAAAAAATTTTAGGGTATTTTTGACGAAATTTGGAGAATTATTTTGAAAAAACCACGCACTTTTAAACTTTCAAACTTTGATAGCTCGTACATTTCCAAAAGTTCTACGATTCATAAAATCAAAGGCTCTCGAAGCGATCAAGTTTCGACACAACTTTGGGTCAAAGTTTTCCTAAAAATTTTAGAAAATTTTGTGTGAGGTTTGAGTTTGTCCTGAGTTTTGACGGTAATACCAGGGGCTCTCAAACCTTGAGGACTCGTTCAAAAAGGTTTGTAGTACTCAAAAAGAAAATTATAGAGTGTTTGCTTCAAAAGTTTACCATTTGTGCAACTTCAAAGTTGAGGTAAAAAAGCGCGTTTTTTATAAGGTCATTTTCACTCGCCAGTTGTGACGTTGTTTGATTGATTGGTGACTTGAAAATTTGATACGACCTAGTTTCAATCTTTTTCTCAAAGTTATCAAGTGTACAGTTCATCATGAGCGAAACTTTTCTCAAAAAATGGTTCCAAACACAACCCCCAAAACCACCAAAAAACCTTCAAAACGTTTTTTAGGAAAATGGGGGTGACCTACGAAAAACTTCATTTAACATTTTGCGCTCGGTTTTTTGTCGTGCATTCAAAAGTTCTTGGGCGGGTTGAATTTCGGCTTCGTTTGAGCGTGAGACATTATTTTCACTTTTCCACGCCATTTTTGGCTTTCCTTCACCCCTAAAGCCCACTTCCTCACCTTTGAGGGAGCTGAAAATCACTTCAAAGATGCGTCTTGAGGAGATCTTTCGATTGATACTCGTGTATCAAAGTTGTAGGCGTTCAACTTTTTGTTTAAATTTGAAAAAACATCAAACCTTAGGGAAGAATGCTAAAAAATTGGCGAATCTAGCGCAAAAATAGGTACCGAGCCCCTAGGAGTTGAAGTCTCCAAAATGCGAATTTTTTTTAATGGCTAAATTTATGGCCTGAAATGAAACTTTATTGAGTTTAAAGGTTTTATATGGATGCCCATTTTCATGAACTTTGTGCTGTGATGTTTTCGATTGCGAAACAATATATTTAAATGAATTGTTGAAGTTAAAAGTTTTTCCTGATTTTTTCCCTATTCAAGGCGGTTTTGCGTATTTTTAAGAGTTGTACTGTGTTTTTAGAGTTGAAATAAATTTATTAGGACTCGCAAGTCAACCTTCTAAGTGGCTTATTTGACCTTGAAATTCTTATAACTTTTTTACATGACGCGTAATTCATGAATTTAGAGTGTTCATATTCGTTTCACAGGAAATTTTATAGAGAACAAATGTGTTTAAAATAGGCGATTTACCTTATGGTAGGATTATTTCACTTTCAACATGTTTTGGTATAGAAAAAAAAAATTTTAGTTGAGCTTTAAATTTTCGTCTAAGTCTAGAAAATCGCCTAGCAAGGCGATTTCGAGTTGCAATTTCTCTATGAGGTTCAGAATTTGAGGCTCAAATCTTCTGCTGCTTGTAGAACTTGTAATGTAAAAGACGTTCACCAAGTTTCACGTACTGGTAAGGCGTTAAGTGTCAACATCATCGTATTGAGTGAGTAACGTGATGTGATTGGTTCTAAATGATTTTTGGAATGGATTAGTTTACCATGAAAAAATAGTGCTTCGAATTAATAGAAAATCATTTCGATGGTATACTCGTTGATTACATATGTTATTAAAATGTACAATTTAATAGTTAGGAGAATACATACTACCGTACATTCTTGAGAGAATGCATGGTAATATAAGAAAGATAAAGCTTGTAATTACACACCAGATTATTAAAGGAGCAATTAATTAATGCTCCCGTTGACCTGAATGTAACATTTTCGAAGATTTTGTAATATAAGGAGTTGTAGGTCGGGAAGAGAAACTGCTTAGAGGTGTTGATGGGATTGGGATTTGGGCTAGTGAAATTCCACCGAAATTCACCTACTGGTATGGCTGAAGGTGTGACCATGATCGTCGTCGCAGAATGATGGGAGCTCAAACATGGAAGCTGATTATTTGTAGACGCAAAAATTTGGCCGCAACTAATGTCGTTTGCGTTTTGAGAGGAATTTGATTATTTTGCCTTCCATTTGTGCGGTACCGTAAATAATTTGTACTGTTCTACGGTTGCAACGAAAGCAATGCGTATTCGTAAAGAATTTTCGAAATGGAAGCAAATTCGAAGTTATTCAAGTTCAAATTTATCATATGTATAGATTTGAAGCATGAATGTGTAGTTCTCTTGCGGCACATCCTTTTGATGCTATTAGTGTGTGTTTTAAACCGTGTATATAGACGTTGTAGTGTAAAGATTTTAGGTATTTGACTAGCCGCGTGAACTTTAATGAAATTAAATGGGGTAAGAGATGAAGTTTGATGTTATATGATCGCGTTCCTGAAGTTTATAATATCGGTCACAAAACGAGATGATAGGAAGAGCTATCTGAATGGGTGAAACAGTAGATACTTAAAATGTAATGGGAGCGTTGGTTACATATACCTGTACATTTTATGGAAATGAAGAATTTACGGATAATGTTTTATTAAGTATTGCTCGTGTCTTACGTAGCATGAAAGAAAAAAGAACGTTTTTGGATTGGAATTGCAGCGGCACTCGGCTCCGACTGTCGGGCTTCATTTTTAATTTCAGCGAAATGGTATGCTAAGCGTGTTTGATGATGTAGAAATGTGTTTTGATAAGGTTATTTTCTCTCAGGGTCTTTTGTTAAGAAAAGGATAATAATAACATAGACTCGATTTATAATTGTTGGAGCATTTATTGAGTCGGAAATCATGGCAAGGCTTATGTGTTTTATATTTAAATATTGAGTAAATGCATATCAGAATTTTTTACTTCAGTTACCGTTGAAAGCTCTGCCTTCAGTAGTGCATATTTTCAGTTATTTTGAAATACACGATGTAAATTGTCCGAACGTAAAAGTTATTCGAAAAATTACTGATTTCACTTAGTTCAGGGTCGAAATTTTCATGAAACTTGCGTCCTGATGTAGGGAAGCGATAGCATTTCATTCATATGGAGGAAGTGAGATTGATTTGTATTGATTGGTGTTGGGTTAGCTTTCATTGTAAATGATGATGCATTGGAGAACTCGGTGGGCAATTGTGTGTAGTTTAAATGAGGCATATCATTTTTTTGTGCATTGCAGTTAGATGTTCGAAAATTTGATACAATGTAGATATGTATGTCTTTTTATGCTGACATTTTGAGAAGGGACCTATCGATATTTAGGGGTGAATGAGTAATTTTTGAAAATTCTATGCATGTTTAAATTAACGATGAAAAGTACTTTGAATTCAGCTAGAGAATTCATTTTGGGCTCATATGACGCGGAATGAAAAGCAGGGTGTGAATGTTGTTGATTAAATCATGTTTATTCATGATTGTTTGATATATGGGGGAAATGAGTTGTGTTAAATGTTTTGTCCGTTATTTCGTCCGTGGAACGTGTTGTGAGCTATTTTTGTGGCAATTTCGGACATTTCGACTTTTGCAATGACCAAGCATGTGGAAAATTTAGGAAGAGTTAGACAAAAGTTCAGGGATATTGAAATGCTATTTCCAATGCAAAATCGCAAGGAAGACAAAAATCGCTGCAGATAATAGTTTCATAACCATACAGACTGATGCCTTCAAGCCCGTTAGTAAACTGTAGGGGGTAACTACACTGAAACTGGGTAGAAATGAGACAGAAATGAAATTTTTCAGAGTTTCAAATTGATTCGAAGGTGAATGCAGTGCCCTTCGAGTATGACTAATATAAGAGGTGCAATTTTACCGCTCAACGAGGTGCGTAGCACTCGTTGAGCGGCTCGAGAATTCAGATTTAATGTTTTCAAGCCTTGAATTTGATCGCGCGACGGCGCGTTGCCTCATTGTGAACCCAATGAAGATGAACAGGTGTCGATGTTGTTTTATTAAACGAGAATTGTCTTCCGTTTTGATGTGGCATTGCGATGGCATTTTTATTTTGTGATGATTTTTATGTTATTGAGGATGAATGATTGTTTTGTTGTACACTGGAGCAGGATTGGATGATTTAAGGGCTCTGCATGAATAAGTGAGACGCCATCTGATGTATGTAAATGTAACGCTCATTCGCATCATTTATTCGTGGAAAGAAAGATATACAGTATTGGGTTTTTGAGGTTCATTTCAGAAATTATTGATAGTAATTGGATGTGTCAAGAAGTTGGTGAATATTTAGCGTTTTTTGTGGAATATTTGAAATGAATTTTCAGAACGAAAGAATATTGCTCCCATACGAAAGCGAGTTATCAATTTTGAAATGAGAAGTGGCTATTTTTGTGGGTTTCGGGAAGACTAATTTTCGTGCGTCTGGCTTTGAGGAAATTTTGAATAGCTTTGGTAGAATTTCATTATTTATTGAACCGCATGTATAAGTAAAATTTGGAATGAGGCTCATGATTTAAATTAGTTATAGGTAACATGTAATGTGTTCTGGTGGGATGAACGAACATATTGGTAGTCTTGTAAGCATTTTTGACGTTAGGGGAATTCGTGATTTAACATTAAAATTTCATTCACCCAGGATTCTGTATATAATATTGTGAAGAAAGTTTCAGTCGCGCTTCATATTAGGGATTTATGTAAGTTTAAGTTTTGATTTAGGTGAAGCTATATAATTTTGAGTAGGATAGGTTAAATGACTTTGTGTAAATTGATGAGAAACAGGGGATGGACGGTAATTGAAATGGAATACAATAAGAGTGGTGAAAAATTGAACCAAAAAGTTCGATACATGAGGTTATAAAGTCAGGTGAGGATAAAATTGCTTATGTTAGGTTTGATTAGACTAGGCTGGGTTAGATTAGTTTAGGTTGGGTTCAGTTGGTTATATTAGTTTTGGTTTAGTTCGTAAGTGATTGGTGAACTTATTGGTTGAATTGTGATTTGTGTAGTCATTTTATAAGAGAAGATCTGATTGATTTGTTGAGGATGTGTTATTCATAACACATTTTAGTTACCCCTCAAAGCTCTGCTCCAGCAGCGCATATCTTCAGTTATTCGAATATACACCATGAAAGTTCCCCGAGAGATAAGAAATTTCAAAATTCAGTGTGTAACCGATGTCTGTTAGATCAGTGTGAAAAATGGAGAGATCACGGTCTGTGAAATGATTTTGAAACTGTAAATATGGGCTTAGGTTACGTTTTTATTTGGTATTTGGGAATGGTGTCGTAAAATCAATTGATTTCGGTGTTCGATAGGTAAACATAGAGGCTAAAATGAAATACATTGTACACATCGGTTTGTGATTTGAGACGATGGTGTATCTAATTGTGTTGGCCAATTGTGGTTATTTTTACAAGTGTGCGCGACATCTGTATGTGTATATGTGTGTCTGTGAATGTGTGGGAGTGTTTGTAAGAGTGTGAAGGTTTTGGGTGTTGAGGTGTGAGTGTGTGTGTGTGTGTGTGTGGTCCGCCCCGGTCTATGCTGGTTAACTCGCGCATTTCCCGTTAGTTTAGCGAAAAAAATTAATAATAGTTCAGCTGCACATTTCCCGTTAGCTTAGCAAAACATTGCTGGCAGTTGTGTAGCACATTTCTCGTTAACTCGCGCATTTCCCGTTAGTTTAGCGAAAAAAATTAATAATAGTTCAGCTGCACATTTCCCGTTAGCTTAGCAAAACATTGCTGGCAGTTGTGTAGCACATTTCTCGTTAACTCGCGCATTTCCCGTTAGTTTAGCGAATAAAATTAATAATAGTTCAGCTGCACATTTCCCGTTAGCTTAGCAAAACATTGCTGGCAGTTGTGTAGCACATTTCTCGTTAACTCGCGCATTTCCCGTTAGTTTAGCGAAAAAAATTAATAATAGTTCAGCTGCACATTTCCCGTTAGCTTAGCGAAACATTGCTGGCAGTTGTGTAGCACATTTCTCATTAACTCGCGCATTTCCCGTTAGTGTAGCGAAAAAAATTAATAATAGTTCAGCTGCACATTTCCCGTTAGCTTAGCACAACATTGCTGGCAGTTGTGTAGCACATTTCTCGTTAACTCGCGCATTTCCCGTTAGTTTAGCGAAAAAAATTAATAATAGTTCAGCTGCACATTTCCCGTTAGCTTAGCATAACATTGCTGGCAGTTGTGTAGTACATTTCTCGTTAACTCGCGAATTTCCCGTTAGTTTAGCGAAAAAAATTAATAATAGTTCAGCTGCACATTTCCCGTTAGCTTAGCATAACATTGCTGGCAGTTGGGCTGCACATTTCCTGTAACTCAAGCATTTCCCGTTACCTTAGCGAAACAGTGCTAATTGTTGAGCAGCACATTTCTCGTTGAATAACACATTTCCCGTTAACTTAGCGTAACATTGCTGTTAGTTGGGCTGCACATTTCTCGTTAACTTAGCGAAACATTGCTGTTAATTGGGCTGCACATTTCCCGTTAACTTAGCGTAAAATTGCTGTTAGTTGGGCTGCACTTTTCCCGTTAACTTAGCGTAACGTTGCTGATAGTTGGGTTGCACATTTCCCGTTAACTTAGCGTAACATTGCTGTTAATTGGGCTGCACATTTCCCGTTAAATAACACATTTCCCGTTAACTTAGCGTAACATTGCTGTTAATTGGGTTGCACATTTCCCGTTAAGTAACACATTTCCCGTTAGCTTAATCGAAACATTGCTGGCAGTTGGGTCCCACATTTCTTCAAATGTGCCACTGAAGTCCAACGAGTCCTTATTTTGCTCGTGGCACTTCCAATTAAATGAATCGACTCCCGGGCATTACTTTATTACTCCAGCTATAGTATAGAAAACTTGTCTTTATAGGCAAGAGCGAGCATTTCTTCGCGTGTGGTCGGTTGCGTGGGCGATTGAGGCTTGTGTGTGTTATAGAGATGTTGCTTATCCCTGAGGTAATGGGCTTCTTTCGTTTTGCAATTAATTATCTTCTTTGTTTTGTAATTTGTGGCTTGTAAAGGTTAAGGTTGAAGTTTTACTCCTTTCGACGCCTTGCATTTTGCATGATAAACGATATTTGTTGTAAGATGAAATTTTTTTAACCTTTATGAAAATAGGTCACTCTGTGTGATTGAGGTACTGCGGTTTGAAAAAATAGTTTTGCTGACGACTTATAAAGTTTCACGTAGGCGGAGGACTGTTCTATATTTTACATTGAACTTAACAATGTGCTTGCTTTTATAAAGGAAGATATTCTGTTGAATGTTCGAATCTGAATATTAAAAAAACTTAGTTTTGAATGAAAAACACAATCAGCGTCGCCGAACCTCCCTGAAATCGCAGGCGTTTATAATGGGTTGGTGAAAAAATGCGAGGTCTCAAGCTGAGAGTTATGTATGGCTTCTTTTTGTTTAAATAATACTTTTTTTGTTAAAGAACCATATTTTTCCGGTTCTCTTTTGGTTTTTTTAGCACCTGCTACTTTCTTCTTCAGCTTCTATCTTGTTTCCTAACCTTCCTTCTTAACTCATTGTTTCCATGCGCACGGGATCCTGTGGGGAACATGCCTAGCCTTAGATTCAGCATTCCCTCAACTCCTTACTAAATGGTGTTTTCAACCTTCCTCTCCTTGAACATCTTTGATGGGGGGGTAAGGGAGGCTAAAATTAACTTATAATAAATGTAATGAGTTGATTTAAACAAAACATTTTTTCACGAAGCTCATTTTTCTTCCAATAAATTTTTCGAATCGGTTTGGCCTCTGCTGCCATTTTCTGATGATATCAAAACTTCATTCTTGTCCGACACCCTCCTTGACTTGATTTAATCGACCCTCAGTCCGTTATATAGATGGGAAGCGTCAGTCTAAGGCAGGGAATTTGATTAGCCGTGTCCAGCAGAGTGCGGGCACCCGCGTGGTGCTGCTGCTAAGAGGAGTTCGACGCCGTCGCGGTCTGCTCTCCAGTAGAGTGTGCAATTGTGACGTTGCTTCAAATTTTGACATTCGATGTTATTCTGTTTCTGGATTTGACCTCTGATGTAAATCTGTTGCTGAATTTGACCATTGATGTAATTCTGATACTGGATTGGACCTCTGATGTAAATCTGTTGCTGAATTTGACCATTGCTATAATTCTGATTCTGCATGGATTTGACCTCTCTTGTAATTCTGATACTGGATTTGACCTCTGATGTAATTCTGATACTGGATTTGACCTCTGATGTAATTCTGATTCTGGATTGGTCCTCTGATGTATTTCTGTTACTGGATTTTACCTCTGATGTAATTCTGATACTGGATTGGACCTCTGATGTAATTCTGTTGCTGAATTTGACCATTGATATAATTCTGATTCTGCATGGATTTGACCTCTCTTGTAATTCTGATACTGGATTTGACCTCTGATGTAATTCTGATACTGGATTTGACCTCTGATGTAATTCTGATTCTGGATTGGTCCTCTGATGTATTTCTGTTACTGGATTTGACCTCTGATGTAATTCTGATACTGGATTGGACCTCTGATGTAATTCTGTTGCTGAATTTGACCATTGATATAATTCTGATTCTGCATGGATTTGACCTCTCTTGTAATTCTGAGACTGGATTTGACCTCTGATGTAATTCTGATGCTGGATTTGACCTCTGATGTAATTCTGATACTGGATTGGACCTCTGATGTATTTGTTACTGGATTTGACCTCTGATGTAATTCTGTTACTGGATTTGAACTCTGATGTAATTCTGATACTGGATTGGACCTCGGATGTATTTCTGTTACTGGATTTGACCTCTGATGTAATTCTGTTACTGGATTGGACCTCTGATGTAATTCTGTAATTGGAATGAGTATTTAATGTTTACGAGAAAAATTCTATGTTTTTTCCCTTGTACGCTTCTCTTGATCAAAGCTCAAACGCTTTTAGTAATCGATTGAGAAATTGAACTACAAACCAGCTTGGAAAAAGAGAGCTATAAAATGCCAAAAAATGAATTATTTAAGAATATAGTAAAACATGAAAAAGCTATTGCGGCAAAGTACTAGGTATAGTGCATTGCGCGGCACAAATTGATATTATGTACAAATTTCGATGATTGGCTTCGAATAATTCACTTCATAAGTTTAATGATTGAAATTTAATGATAACTAACATGTTGTTAGTGCAGTCATTGCTCTGTCTCAGTTGTGCCCTCATAGTTATGCGTCTGAGAATCTCGATGTAGTACTAACACAAATCTTAAAAATGTTCTTGTCAGTATATTCTGTCGATCCTCTAATATATGCGTCTGCAGGTCACGAAGCTATAGCGATGTTAACCATACTTCGGATCTGCAGGATGATATTCATAATTCAGAACCATTTCAAATTTTCGAAAATCTTTTTAAAAACTTGTATTATCGTTTTTCGCTGTGTACCGCGCTTTGATTTTTGGCTTTTGTTTTATGAACATTTTGAGCGAGTTATTATGTTTAAACGAATTAATTTGTACCGGTGATTTTCCTGTTTAAATGGGTACGCGTGTTAAGGCCTGTCGAAACGTAGTCATGATACCGTGCTTTGTGGTGCACGCTGAGGCAATACAAAAGATGATTTTTTTACCACTCCTTCCTGGCAATTACAGGGAACAGTACGGGAGAAGGCCTCGCCGTCGAAATTTCCTACGCAAAAACACGCGCTATAAAACATGTGCTTGTTGTTTACACAATCACTCTTTCTGAGTGGGTGAAACTCTATGCGAGATCCTTATCGTCGTCCTAAAAAATTCCTTTAGTCATGTGAAAAAGTTTAAAGTCATGTCCCTAATAGACATTTTCATTACATGTAGCTCAGCTTCTCATGGCAGCTGCTAGTGTGTGTTGCTTCCTAATATCGCCTCGGTATTGAATTCTGGTCGAAGGATTTATTAGAACTGAGTATAGAAAATGCCTAATAATTGAAATGGACTTTCTGTGTTTCATGTTCCATGTTACATTCTGCCAGGTATGAAGGAATTGTGACTTCAATGGTCATGCCGATATTAAGTTTTTCATGTTTTAAATCGTTCAGATATTTTCTTAATGACAATGGTATCCCGGTTTCATCTTTATCCCTTCTATGTTGGAGAAAGTGCAGCAGTTCAAACTTCTAAAAAAATTTGACTGAAGTAAAATGTTATGAATATTCCAAATGCAAATTGTAGGATGGTGCTGAATTGTGGTTATGAGCAATCATACATTCACGCTGCATACCAGAGAGTATTATAATTATAAAAGCTGTTTGGCTGTGTTGGTTATAGTGATTAGTAATTAGCTAATTATTAGTAATTGGGTAACTATTTTAGTTATCGCAAGCGGATAGTTGGTGATTCAGTGACCTATAATAAGCGCTACGTGTAGGAATTCAACAGAACGAGAAATACTAAGGAATTCAACTGAAGAAAACAATAGTTCTCAATGCTATTTTCAAAAAACAACGGTGGTGGATGAGGTATTTGCTCAAATTGTCATTTAAAATAATTGCTCACCTTCTTCACAACAACCTTTCTCGGTATAATGCCTAAACTTTTTCGATAACTCGATTTCGTTTTCTTGGTAAAGAACTGAATGTCCCAATGTAGATGCTACTAGCCTAAGTAAAAACCTATTTAACGGGACCTCCTCCCAAAATCAGTTAAATATACAGCTGCTTGCTGCTTATAATTTTGTCCTGTTTACGAATACGTTTGTCCTGTTTCAAGTTTACGTACGAATTAAATTCAATCTGTTTTTTCCTAATTTTAAAAGTTGTTTTTCCTGCATCCAAAAGTGGCTTTGAGCATTCGAAAGTTTCTTTGTACATTCGAAGATTCGTTTTCCTACATTCAAAAGTTTCCTTCGTGGCATTCAAATTTTTTTAACGCATTCGAAAGTTTTTTGGTACATTCAGAAGTTTTTTCTACAGTCGAAAGTTTCCTTTTCTGCATTGAAAAGAACACATCGTCTGTATTTGTGTCCTGCAGCATATTGGATCCTCCATAAAGCGTCTCTTTGTAGTATTGCAATCCAGCGATAGTGATCCTTTACCGTTGAAGCTCCTTTCATAATAGAACCATTGTCAAGCGAAGGGATTTTTCAGAATTGAGCTAAAGGAGACGTTCCTCTTCGAAAATAGAACCTCTACTTTTGCGCTTAACTCAATTCAAGTCTTCGTGCGCGCCGTCCAGCCAGTCAAAGGTGCGGGCTTTGCGGTCTTTGGTGAGTTGTGAGCCATGGTGGAAAAGGCTACTGTGATCGGTAGTCTTCACGGGAATACAGAGTTGTGTTCGCGTCTTGGGACGAAGCTCTGATGTATTTGTGAGTGCGAAGTCGAGAGTCCAGTGCTGCTGTGCTAAAAGCTATCCGTCTCAGAACGGTTTCGTGGGAAGAAGTTAAATGTATTATTTGGATTTCATTTTCAATAGTTGATGGATTATATTTCCTGAGGACACTAACTGTAAACTATGACTTTACGTGGGCTTGCTTTGAGGAAAACAAGTGATGTGCAACAAAAAGATTGCTGAACTGTGCTTCAAAATTTTGGCAGTTGAGCGTTCTTTGTTACTGTGAAGAAATACGAGTAGTTTAACGAATATTTTAAATCTAAATGTACAACCTAAATCTTCGCTGTACACTTTTTAGTTGCGACTGAAGTACCAGCTGATTTCGATCTCTTCTGTCGTTCCTTTTCGAAGTAATCACACAGGTTTGACTTATCAGCTGACTCTCAAACGAGCCGCCTGGTTTCTTTAGTGGCCTCTTCAAGAGAAACGACTATGTTCTTTGACCATCCGTTGACCTACCACTAGCTCATTCAGGTACACCGTTTTACGACAAATATTTGGTAAACAGTTTGAGCTCTTCCGTGGACACATCTAAGGTTCGTTGACCGCTTTAACTCGGTGGTTCACTAATGCAAAGCTTTCTTTATCTCCTCAGCAAATCGATCAATTGGGCTGCTTATGATTCTTGAGCTCAATATCAAAATGAAATGTTCTATGATACTTCTGGATTTCATCCGTGACGGCTGAGCAGATCGTCCATGACGCCTCAACAGATCGTCCATGACGCCTCAGCAGATCGTCCATGACGCCTCAGCAGATCGTCCATGACGCCTCAGCAGATCGTCCATGACGCCTCAACAGATCGTCCATGACGCCTCAACAGATCGTCCATAACGCCTCAACAGATGGTCCATGACGCGTCAACAGATCGTCCATGACGACTCAGCAGATCGTCCATGACGGCTCAGCAGATCGTCCATGACGGCTCAGCAGATCGTCCATGACGCCTCAGCAGATCGTCCATGACGCCTCAGCAGATCGTCCATGACGCCTCAGCAGATCGTGCATGATGCCTCAGCAGATCGTCCATGACGCCTCAGCAGATCGTGCATAACGCCCCAGCCGATCGCCCCCAACATACGTCAGACTCGTCACTCCAGCCCACCATCACCACGCGCTGCCACGGCCCGCACTCCGCCAGAGAGCTTTGGTTGGAGGACGCCGGCGCCGTCGATTAAGTGAAGTGCTCTGCCATGTTCCCTCCCTGGACTGATGCCTGGCAATTCTGAAACTGCGTGGCGCTCTTTCGTATTACCATCATAAATTGTGTTCGGTGTTTCCATGCCATGCTATAAATTGCTCGTAAAATCGATCGTAAGTATCAGAACATGACGCAAAGACTTTGTATGGAATGTGATCTATGGCTTTACGATATTGTTGCTGAGCTAGTTCTGTCCCTTGGGATGTAATTGTGCTCGAGATTACCCAGTATAAATTTTTGTCCTTCAAATTTATATATAAAACAACAGCTCTGTCTTGCCCTTTTATTTCAAGTTGTGAATTTTTAAGTTTTAACATTGTAGGTACAGTTTAGGTATTTTTTGCTTCGTTTTATTTTATTATGTGTAACCTGTGAGCAAACCTACTCTTGTTCTGCAGAACAGAAACGTTCTTCAACTTTTTCCAGCGACGGAGAGTTTCGCCGTCCGCTGTTAGTGTTTTTTTTCTCTGGCAAATCAACTTTAAGGAGGGTACGCTTAAAAAAAGTTGCCCGTGTTCATATCTCGTGAATTTTGTTCTCTTCAACAGTTTGGGCGATTTTAGATTCTTTTTGAAGAAATGAAATCTGTGGAAATTTGTGATTTTGGAATGCTGCTGCTTTGATTGTCTATCCTTGCTATGTTTCATGTCTCAACCATATTTTCGCGTTGTGTTGGTTTTGATGCATTCTCGTCCTCGTTTCCTTTTTTGTGGATATCAACATCTAATATTTTGGCTCGGAATGTCGATGTTCATTTAAATGTCCCATGTATTTCTTCTGCTCTGGATACACCCGTTGCTTCTTGCGGCAAACTCAGCCGAGAACAGACGAGTTGAACGGGAATCTAGTATGATCCATGGTATAATGACACGGTATAATGATATAATGACGACACACGGTATAATGATATAATGACGACACACGGTATAATGATTGTCTTTTTCATCGTGTTTCGTATGTAACAGTGGCACAGCAGCACCGGTCTTATTTTTGTGTTTATTTGCGAATTAAAAAAAAAGTTTTTTTTATTTTTATTTTTATTTGAAGCAATACCTTACGTTCGTAAATAGTGCGCACGACTCGATATTTTGCGTTCATGCTTAACAAAATGGCTTTAATACGTTTTTTTTTCGTTTAGCCATGACAACTGATATTTTATTTGCAGGATTGTGCCATCTTCAAAATTAAAGTAAATAAATCAGAAAAAGAAGGACTGAGTGGAAGAATTCAAAAATGAAATTTTGTCTCATTTTAATGAAAGTATTAAGTGGTAACGGTGGTTAAACAATTACAATAATAATAATAATAATAATAATGAAAGTATTAAATGTTTTCAACGTGCTTTTACTTAAAATGCATGTGGCATCAAGCGAGAAGATGCCTCTCATTCTACGCGTAGTAAGTTTGGATGTAGTTTTGGGCAGTTCCTTTTGCGTCACGGAACCTGCGGTGAGAAAATCTGTGGGTATTTCTTGAATTTTTGACGCCAATAAGAAAAATATTCAAAACCAAATAAAGCGATTATTCTGTGCATGCTATAATGAAATGAGTCACGTACAACGGGAATTTTTTCAAGTATATTTATTGTTTCACAGTTCCTTGGTGCTATACTGAAAAAACTGTATAGAAACGTGATCTAAATTCTTGCCGGATCGACTGAATTAACTTGTTCTCTGGGAAATTACAAGCTCGAGCGCAAAACTGGCACTGTCACGTCTGGTGTTGCTCGTTTCTTTGTTTTCTAGCCTTATTGCGATCCATTACGAAGGCTTTATTCCCAATTCGTGTAAGGCTTTCGTTGTGTTTCTACAGTCATTGAAGATCACAATCACGTACGCGATGTCATAGCTTGGCAACAAGCTTCAGCCCCTCGGGCTTTGGCTCTGTTAACTTCCTTCATTGGCTAAGCAATTTAAGAGCAAGTCAAATCCTCGGCGATCCCCACGCTGGCTCAAATTGTTATTTCGCGCGCCCAAGTGGCCCGTTGACTTCACTTCGCCAACCTGATTTATGACCGCCTTCTAATGGGGAACTTTTTTAGTGCCCTACTAAAAATACCCTAAAAATTCGCTGGGGGAGGAAGCGTAAAAGTCATAGAACGAAGTGTCTTTGGCAGGGGAGCGCACCTTTTGAGTGCCTTTTCTTCGATGTGCAGGAAAAATGGGGCATGAACTCAGAATAGCCACCTAAACTATCCGATAGAACCCAGGATGAGAGTCTATTTTCAGCGTCGAAATTGCTATAAAAAATCTCTGCCGTGAGTTCGTAAAATTAGACTTTTTATGCGTCTGGTTCATGGCACTTGTCGAAGAATTTCTGTTCAATCAGGCCAGGGTCAGAGCAAAGTTATTCCTTGTTTTTCAAATCATTACTGGAGCTCTTTGTGCATTCTCAATTCTTTTATTATTTCTGATACAGTAATACTCTTCAGTGTCTGGTCTTCGTAGATATACTCTCATTTTGAGCAACTTCAATTAATGCTCATCAAATGTCTTATGAGCGTGACAAGCGAGGTTTCATTTTGAAAAGATTTCTCTGGTTCCCAATACCGACGTTAACGTTGCAACATTACCCACATAACGGCCTATTTCATGTAAAAGGAGATCGAAATTGTGAGGAGATTAACTTCTTTGATTGAACTCGTTTCACTTGGGAGTGAGGATATTGCTGGAGTCTTCCTCTGCGTGACGACGTAGCCCTGTGTCCCACAGGGCTATTATGCCGTTCCATTCCTATCAGATGAAATCCTAACTCAATTCCCTCGATTTAGTGACGAGTTTGTTGCTCACCTGCCACTCGCTCTGCGCCTGAACCTGTGGCCGGCATCTCCAATTTTTAAAAGTTCAAAATGACTTTCATCCTGCGAGCTTTCCCATTCTTAGTTTTACGCTCTGCGAGGCGTGCTTCAATTCACTTGAATTTTAGGTATTTTGTTAAAATACGTTCATTTTTTGCCGCGACTTCGTGTACATCTACGCCTTAATGTTCAGTCAGCTGGCAATCGTAAGTTTCACTTCCGATTAACTTTTTGATCATGAGAGCTAAATACTTTCATGAGGCTCATTACTAACTTCAAGCGGATTTTACTTTTTAGTTTGAGATTGTCAGTTGCCATATATTCAGCAAAACTTTTATTGAAAAACCTATGAATTTGCAATTTGAGGTGCTCTTACAAGTACAGTAGCTTGCATGCGCCACTTTTTGACAGCATATCAATATAGTAGTACGCTCATCATAAGTCGAATAAAAATTCGATGAAACTGCTTTCGTTTAGCTCAAAGTAAGCTCCTGTTTTCCATGAGATTCATTGATAAAATCTTACAAACATCTACGAATTTGAATTACGTTGAAAAATGGCATTTCTTCCCTCTTATTCTGCCCTCTCCGACACACGTCGTGCCCAATTAGACCATCAATGACTGTGTGACGTAAATCGCGTCTAGCCTGCAAGAATTACTTCAGAGCTTCCAACGAACCCAATTACGCGACGCTTCACCAGAAACCTGAATCTCAAATTCACTCTGATATTCTTTTTTCACTGTAAATCAGACGGACATTAAAAATAGGCGAGTTGCGTTATCTGTGAGCGTCCAGTGCAGTGTTTTACATTTCGAGCACATTTTCTCGGCTTGGCTCTTTCATTAGGGACTTTGATCTGATTGAGCTGGCCGCAGTCTGTGCGAGCTAGTCTAGGAAAGCAGCTTAGGTTGCGCTCCTGGGAAATTAATGTCCTCTACCAACTCCTCCAGGAAGAAGAGTATCAACAAGACTGCGCGAAGCCGCTGACGCCGCGCCGGCAGCCTTGCAAACATGTTTTGCTGCTCAGCGCAAGAGAATTTGCGCCGCCTAGTGCTCGATAATAGTCTTCCTGTACTACCTTTGTATTTTAAATGTACTTTTCTGTGGTATTATTTACTCTAGCGGTAAAGTAATCCGAAAAATGCAGTCTTCAATGTTGTTTTTTTACTCTCTCGGTAAAGTAATTACCAACAGAATCATTCAGTGTTGCTGGTGGTAAATTAAGTACGGTGCCTAATGCTTGATAATAGTCTTCCTAGCTGTGCTACCTTTGTATTTTAAATGTAATTTTCTATTGTATTATTAACGCTCGCGATAATGTAATCCGACCGACGGGAAATTTATTCAATATTGCGGATGGTAAATAAAGTACAGTTGTTCGCGGGACGCTTGGGAACGGGATTTATCTACGCTTGGTTTCAAAGTTGAATGACTGATACCATTGCTGTGTTTCCAGGGAGTACACACATCGTGTATAACATATGTTTGTATTATTCCTGCTTACATATTAATTTATGATGTATAACTGAATTTAATGTACATCTGGTTCTAATGTATGACTGATTTTTACGCTTTAGACGTGCTTATTGAACGGTACCGAACGACTTCCTATTGATTTGTATGGAGTTTAATTTTGATGCCTAAAAGGTTGCTTACTTGTGGGGAACTACGGCGAGTATATCGATCTTCTGCAACTTTTCTTGGGGATCATGCGCTCCTCGATCATCGTCTTCTTCAGGGATTTTGATATGGATTTTAAGTTAGAAGCCTTAATTATGAAGTAATTTAATTAGGGATTTAAAGTCGGAAGCCTCAATTATGAGGTAATTTATTTAGGGATTTTAAGTTGGAGACCTTAATTATGAAATAATTTATTTAGGGATTTCGAATTGGAGGCCTCAATTATAAAACAATTATTTTACCCTCTTGTTATTTTGAGCTTGGGACCTCAATGATGAAGTAATTTGATTAGGGATTTCGAATTGCAGGCCTCAATTATAAAACAATTTTTTTACCTTCATGTTGTCCTCACGATTATTGATCCTGGCGTCGTGTTCGGCGTAGAATTCCCAAATCGACTTTCTTGTCCGATGGATGAATTTTTTTTCATGTAAAATTTACTCCTCTGCTCCTTTTAGCTTCTGGTAACCCTGCAAAAAACATTGTGCTCGGCAATCTTGCCAGGGCCACCAGACGCTGAGTGGTTTGTATCAAATGTTATTTGACTGAAGCTAACTTTTGGCCTTAAAAATCTTTCCGAAGTCTTTTGTATTCATCGGTTTTCATTCCTCATTTGAGTTTTAGGTAAATTTAAGTTGATCTATTAAATATCTGACCCGACATGTAAAAAGCTCAACTCCCTTAGTTCATGTTTTCATACTATTGAGTCTTTCCCATTTTTCACTATATTGAACATTAAGTGTCAGCGCTTCATCTCAAATGCAGTGTGCTAGAATCATTATAATAATGTTGAAAATATGTTGTAATAATTGCTTGGTTATCAGCTGGAACTTCTGTTCGTCAAGTTTTCGTAGATCAAAATGAACTATCATAACTTAATTCCTTAGTTCGTTTTCACCGCCGTTGTTCTTGCAGGAGTTAACAAGATGCCTTGACTTCTTCAAATTGAATTCGAGGGAACCCGTCACTCTGTTGATTTCAGGGGTCGGATTGTGGAAAATATTTACATTTACTCTGTTATGTTTCTACGTGCTAAAGCTCATAGCGTAGCTGAGTCCACTTAGAATAATTTATGCTGTCAGCTGTACTGCTGTAATTTCATCAGTTGTGGAAAAAATCCCGCTCAAGGTAAGTATTTTCTGCTGCTATTTTTGACGGGCACATCGTGTTCGACGTTCATGACCTGGCTGTGTATTATGTCATTTTTTTTTGTGCTGACGTTAGTGCAGAAATATGTATAAATGTAGCAGTTTATACTTGAATAAATTAGCGCGACTCGTAAAGTTAGCATTTCCTTACACTTTATTAGTGTAATGTTAGGCTGATGAACAATTTGATTGCCTGTTTTTCTTTGAGGTTCAATTATCCTGGTTCATGAAATACTTCAAACTCTTTCCGAAAATCTCTATTTACGACCTACCCTTGAATGTGCGCAGCAATGCTTGTCGTTCTCTGGTGTTCAACCTGTCTGAAAGAATGGGCACCATTTCCATTGTTTTCGTGTATTACCAGAACAACTTGTGAAATATTTTCGTGAGAAACACACTGCATTTTGATCTCGTTACCGTTCTAACAAATGCATTTATGCGAGCACTTTCGATTCAAGTGAGCCACTTGGGCGAGGCGTGAGGGTGGTCTATGCAAAAGCTACGACCGATCCCCTAAGTCCCAAAAGCCTTCGGTCTTAAGACAGGGATCCCCCTCTACTCCCTCTGGCCTCACTGCAAGGACTAGGGCGCCAAGCGTGAGGGCTTTGATGAGATCCTCGGCCAAGTTTCCCTTGAAACTTCCGCCGATTTTTCTCGAAGAGATTGTCTGATATTAACCTGATTTATGGAGACGCCGCCTCTTTATGACCCTTTCCTGAGGTTTGCATAACTTTTAAGTGATCGCACTCCTTTGTGAGAGTGCGGTGGGCTTCCTGTCTTCGTGTCGGTTGTGCCTGCCGCTGTGTGGTCACCTGCAACTTCCAGCGCGAACGTCATGGTTTCTTGGTGATTTTTTAACTAGGTAACATGCTGCGTGCAGCATTGAATAAGATTACTTAAATCTTCTTTTCTTTCAAAAGTTTCAATATCCGGTTCGCTTATTGAACTTATTCATTCTGTCATTCGGTATTTTTTACATATCATAGCCGTTCAGGCTTTGTTACATTTACCCCCAAAGATAACTATGCAGTATCGCTGTCTAACTTATGCGTTTCGTCACCGAGACACCGCGTAACATATGTCGTCTAACTTCTTGTACAATACAGTGACCGTGCAGCCAACGCCTGTTGTACAATACAGCCACCATCTTCCAGAGCCTGTTGTACAACGCAGCTAACATATAGCCAGCTCCTCTTGTACAACACGGCCTCCTGTACAACACCATAGAATGTTGTACAATACGGCCGTCATCCACCATCGCTTGTTGTTCCTAGATATGTACGATGAAAGAACCACCACCAGCAGCACACTACAATACGGCTCCCGTGCAGCGCGTGGCTGTAGTACAACATAGAGCGACCGTGAAGCGTCGCGGTCTTTCTCGCGTCGTTGCCGCTAGTGCGGACGTGTCCCTCTAGAGTGCGCCCAGCCAGATTGGACAGCAAAAATCCTCGACTGATACGAGCTCATCGGGGAGCTTTGCGGGCCTCGCCTTTGTTGTTTCAGTGGAGCGCGTGCGTGCGGCGAGCTCTGGCCACCGTGTCCCTCTGGACCAGGATCCTTATCCTGCAATTTAAGGAATAGAGTCCAATTGCACCTGCGAGTCCAAACGATTCCTTAACTGCATATTGGTTGCACGGTGGTGCCTCCTCTGGTCTCTGTTTCACTTCCTTACTCCTACTCTAAATCAATTCTGTTCTTCTTCATACTTCGGTTTTTGTGCCTCTGAACAAGTTGAGTTGGGTCCTAGTTCAGGGTTTTTTGTTTTCGAGGGATACGTGTTATGTGATTATTTTTAGACTATTGTTTTATTTTTCTTCTGTACACTTGCGTTGTGATGCCCAATAAGAATCTGAAACCCTATTTTGGCACGTTGTTGAGTTTACGAGTTATTATTAAGAGAAATTTATGTAACGTTTGTTTCTACAGCAAAATTTGAAGGGCGGGCTTTCGTTTTAAGTGCGAGCAATGTAATTTCTTGAACTTTAATTTAGCGTAAGCTAATAGGTGTTTGTCAGTCAAATGCGTACTATGTAGAACCCCTGCAAAGTCACGTGCACTCCACTTGCCCCTGTCCGATTCTAGGATGCACCTTTCGAATAATGTACGAAGTATCGAAATGAACGCATTAGAAGTGAAGGGAGATGCATTAATAGCAAAGGCGATTCAAGCTTCAGAAGCCTACCATGAACATGAAAATAACTGAATCGAACTCCTTGAACCGGCCACGGACAACTCCATAATTCGATCAGAGGTCAACTGCATAAATTGGCCACAAAATGACACCACGCGCAAGCCCCTGAACAAAACAAAGTAACTGACAGAGAATCCGCCACTGGAAAAAAACTATGAACCTGACTCGGAGCACAACAATGAACTTGGATTAGATCAACTCGCCGGAAAAAAAATTCGTAACCAAAATAACGGCGCCCTAAAGGTGTTGGTTGGGAACGTACAAACCATCCTTTTGCACTGCAAATGTGTTAGTCATCGCGTAAACCCTGTCTCATGATATTTTATTCTCAACGAAACGATTAGCTTTCAATAAAAGGTATTATCCAGGGGAAGTCTCACTGAAATCGTATGAGAACTGCTATGTTGATGAACCTTAAGCCGCAATGGAAGTTTCGCACTTCATGTAAACGAGAAGGTGCAGCACAACTCTTTTCTTTTAATCTATTTGTAGTATGAGATATTCTGACGAAAACTTTGAACTAGAGCAGGAATATTGAAAATTAAGCTACCACATTTAACACTGCACTCGCGGCAATCAATAAACATTTATCAAGATTATACTTTTTTGTAGAAATCCAGCTAGCCCAACAACAAACGATGATAAACTTAATGGTCTCTGAAAGAATATATTCTCAGTACTCATAACGAAACACGGGGGATTTCAATCTTAATTTCATTGTGTGGACCTCGCGAGTAAATCAGTCCCTGAAAAGTAGCTCATTGATCTCATGAACGTAAATTCATTGCAACAGCAGTGCTTGAGTAGGCAAGACCATAATAGTATATTAGACCTCGTAATCACGACTCCAAACTTCAGAATAAACGCCACTGGGTGACGGACGAAATTGGAGAACACCATACGCTAGATTTTTTTCTCTCGCAGTCGATGAAAAAAAGTTCGGTCCGAATAGCAGAGCATCTCCAAACCCAAAATCCGATTACTGACAGTGAGCACAGGTTCTGGAAAAACCGCAGCTGTTCACACCTTACTGGACTTCTTCGGGGAAGTCAACCGAAACTTCGACATTACGAAAAACATAGTCCTCATATATTTGACTTTCAGAAAGCCGTCGATGAAGTTAACCACAAGTGTATGATAAGGTTCACCAAACACTACAGTAGTTCACAGTATTCTACGGAACTACTCTGAATGGATACGATTCTAGCGAAACAGTACGATTTGCCATCAGGTCCTTCTCTACTTTCCATGTTCAATAGTTTAAAATAACCTCAGACATATGAATCATATATACACATTATACGTGTGACAACAGCATGTTTTTAACTTTGACGTAACCCACCGAAGGAAACCGAGGGGGATTTTCATCATACGGTTGATCCACCGGTAGTGTTGAACTTTTTTAAGTCCTGCATCAAAACAAAACGAAGGTACTTACCACTTAAAATCAACTTTATTTGTGTGTAACATTGAAGTTTAGTTCAAACCCATTTATTCAAGGTGTTCAGTTGTTAATAAAATATCCTGATTTTAGTTCCCCCAAAAATTTACTTATAAATCCACAGGCATGTCTGCATCGCTATGATCAGCTACTTCATTGTGCTCGTCACTCACTAGTCACTACGGACAGTTCTGATTGCTAAGTTTGGCGTTTTTTTCGATGTCCTGATTTACGCGTAGCAAGGAATAACATCTAGTTACTCGAGTGAAAAAGTCCGAGTAAACTTCCGTACCAAGCCAACTCCGAGTTGTGTGGGATGGTGTAGCGACATGCGAATGCTCCTCTTTATTGGCTGGTCGTACAGCCTACGAAGAGATGCTGCACATGTGGTTACGTGGACTTGGTCTTTTGCAAAACTTAGCACATTGACTGCGATGGGTTAAACTGAAGTTCAATATTCAACTCGAATTTAAAGTAAAAAGTGATTAGAAAATTTACAAATACCGAACATTAACTGGGTCCATTAAATACTATTAATTGTAAAATATTTATAGAATTTTTCAAATGACCCATCGATGGGTCGGTCGTTTCGCAGCAGGAAAAAAATAAGCATGACACGTAAAATCCCATGACCGTAACGCTAGCAATGTGTTAATCCATGAAATGTTGTGCTTCCAAGCCCTACTTTGAAATTCAGATTCTGTGATCTTTAACTGTACTTCATATATTTAAATGCATATAAAGACTTGTGGACTGGGATTTGTTTTAAGACTTGTCTGTGGAATGATAATTTGAGCTAGCCATACTTTTCTCTTTTTCTACGTATGGGAAAGCGATTTTTACGCGGCAGTTTCGAAAAATAGAAACTCGATGTCGAATAACATTATTTCAAGTAGAAATCTAAGTATAATATTACATCATGGAAAAGAAATCTAACATCACATGATCGAATTTTGATGAAACTAAATTTTCCAGTTAGTTATTAAAGCTTATAAAAGCTTCTTGTCTAAGGTAGGGTCAAGAATGGAGTTTAAATTTGGCGAAAACATTTCAGCTGTGCAAATGTTCAACTTTGTTCATTAAATATATAATTTACCAGCGCGAACAAAGGTAACCTTAATTCTGTAGTAGAAAAGTTCGCTACGGTGAAGACAGACGTTATACTCGTACATCCAATGTCTCTTCAATTAGGCCATTCATTCAATTCATTTTAGTTGAAGAATGCGACATATGTGTTGCGTAGCGATTGTGTTATCACGGAGCTGTTTAAATGTGAAAGTTCATTCTATAATTTATATACTCAATTACTAAGTTATAACACTCCCCTCAGGGGGATACAATTATTGTATCTATGGGAATTAGCGCTCCCAGGGGAAAAATGTAAGGGCCCGAGCTGAGAGTTAGGTAGGCCTTCTTTTTGTTGAAATAAAATGTTTTTTGTTATGTTAAGGACCAACTTTTTTCGGTTCACTACTGTCCTGTTTTTCAGCACCTCTGACTTTTTTCTTCAACTTTTATCTTATTTCATGAACTTCTTTCCCATCTTACTGTTTCTGTGCCCTTTCTGCATAGATTCATTTTCTTATCTCCATACTAAATGGTGCCTTCCTCCTTCCTCTCTTCGATACGCTCTATTTTTATAGCGGTTAGGGAGGCTTAAACTAACTTATAATCTAATCTAATCTAATCTACTAAGTTATAACAACGAAAAACAGACATTGTTATATTGTCAAGTATTTCATTACTCTGTTTTGTATGCTGGTAAAATTTTACTTTACTATTCAGTCGATTTCAGTCGATATTTTTTGTCGATGATAGATATTTTGTGCAGTTTCCCCCCATTTTTCCTCCGTACTAAAATATTTGATAGCAAAAAGTGAAATTATAGTATTGTAAATATGAAATATACAATAACTTGACATTAAGAGAAATTTGCACTAGAAGCACATAAGGGGAAAAGAACAGGATTCTGTCAAGTTTTGCCACCGTTTCCGTCTGTGTTCAGTTGGTGCGAAAATGAAAATTTCTGTCTAACTGTTCCTGAAGTAGTAAGGAAGTGAAACTGTATACGCTTTTTATTTTTAAATGTTCGTGTAAATTTAATTTTCATAACGTTCTTCCGTGTTCTTTATATTGATTGAGTTTATATCTTGTATATTACCTCAAAGCTATATAACTCGTTATATCTCAAGGCTTATATCTCGTTATATCTCAGGGTATATATCTCATCTTAAATCTAACCTCAAAGCTATATAACTCGTTATATCTCGAGGTATATATCTCGCTATGTCTCCAGGGTTTATGCGCTGCCTGTGTGTACGCACCACTGTGGCTGGCATCGTAATTAGGAGAAGAAGCTAGCATCAATACTATCTCGCTGAGATTAGCGTGTCAAAAACTTTCTCTGGCAGCCAAGTGAAAACGGTGCAGCGAAACGTACGCGAATTTGGGTATACCAGGAAGCTCATTTCATCGCTCATGTTTTCCAAGTAGCGCAGGCCTTGGTGCTCTAGATTAAGTCGCATGCCACCTTAATTACCTGGGGCTGTGTGGCTTTTTGGCGAACCGGAATTGCTGATTAAAACTTGTCCTCGAGATGATTATAGCTTTGTGGCTTGGTGAGCCCACCCGACATTTCTTTCTTTCAATGCTAAGAAGAAATCGAGTTGAGAAGCAGCCGTCAAATTCAGCTGGCAAGTAATTCCAGCTTATCTCTGCGGTATCAAATTTACCCCTCTCAGGTACGCACGCAATCATGTTAGTATTAAATCCGAACGCCTTATTAACGGCGATGTCGCAAATGCGAGCAACTAATGTGTCTAATCTAGCACACGTGGCTTCATAATTTGCAGTGTTACCGTGCTTTACAATTTAGGGATAGATTAATAATTCTAAGATTCGATGACATATCGATGATATCGATGTTGAGTGGCCAACAAGTTCAGTTGTGTCGTGTTGTGTGGTCTTGACGAGAATTTTACCTGCGACTCCCAACCACTGTACATTGGCACTTACGAGTATTTAACTGGACACTACATCAACGTTGATGCCTTGGAAGAACAATTTACCGTCTGTTTTACAAATGTATAATTTAATCTCATGTTCTAATGTAATATTTTTCACATCTCATGGGTTACTTAACAATTCGTGAACCCAGCATTATCGCCGGCTTCAGTCAAGTAGCTAGCCAGGTTCAGAGACTGCTGTGATGAATAATCTCTGTCAGCTCTCGTGGTTAAACATTTAAGAACGTGAGAAAACGTGACCTCGAGCAGCGTTAGAGCAGTGAATCTGACGACGCCTGCACACCAAAACTCTAGCCTTTTATGACTCAATTCCGTTCTGCAAAGTTTACTGTTTCTTCATTATAGATGCGCTTTTTTGTCAAAAAGCTTGTGTCGAATTGTTGAGAAATTCTCCCCACTTTGGAATGAGTGAGACATATTTCGATCCTTCATTACAAATAAACTATTAAATTTATCCACAATAGCCGGTTTGGAAGAGAGAGAGAGAGTGAGGCTGTCTCAGTCTTATAGATCATGTTTCAGGCGGAGGACTGCTGAAACGAGCGACAAAAAACTTGTATCTCAATGGAACTCTTTTATTTTAATCTATTTGTAGTGTAAAATATTCTGAATAGCGACCGCTTCTTGCACTACAGTTCTGTTTCAATCATTATTTGTGTAATGCAGTATGGTAGATCAATGATTTCTTAAATTTCTGTCCCAAGCTATTAGAAAAAAAATAATGGTATTAAACGCTATTAGTTATCATAAATCTTCTTTAAAGATTTCAAAAACCTCAAGGAATTAGTTCAGCAGTAGCACTTAGTGTTGAGCGAATAGTTAGCACCGTAATCTGATGGAAAGCTGATGTTCTTTATCCAAAAACAACTTGCCAAAAATATCTTCACTTATACTTCGTGGACAACTAATGTATCTATGGGAATTAGCGCTCCCAGGGGGACTATGTAAGGGCCTGAGCTGAAGGTTAGGTAGGCTTTATTTTTGTTGAAATAGAATAGGTTTTTATTTTGTTACGGACCATCTTTTTTCGGTTCACTGCTGTCCTGTTTTTCAGCACCTACTACTTTCTTCTTCAACTTTGATCTTGTTTCATGAACTTCTTTCTCATCTTACTGTTTCTGTGCCCTTTCTGCATAGATTCCACGTTCCCTTAACTCCATACTAAATGGTGCCTTCTTCTTTCCTCTCTTTGGATCTCATTTGTTGAGGATAGGGAGGCTTAAACTAAATAATAATCTAATCTAATCTATACTTCGTGGCAATGATCTCTCTCCTTGGATATAATTAATTCCTCTCTAAGACTCTGTTGTAATGATTTTTCTCCTTACGTTCATAATTCATCCTTTACTGAGACTCCGTAGTAATCTGCCATTAATAGATGAGCTCAACTGAATTGAGAAGAGTACTCACGAAAAGCACAACAACAACTGAAATTATTTTTAACTGAAAAGCATTGGCTAAACGTGCAAAATGCAGAGCTGAAGCCATCAAATTCAACATCGATTTACTTTTTCAAATCTGAATTTTGGACAGCTGCGTCGAGTTATCGTTATGGGACTTGCCACAGAACTAAAAAGAAGTTCACTTTGAGGGATTTTGATTTCGAGTGCGTGTGAGACCGCTCAGAATTCCGTGCCTCGTAGCCGACGAGAGCGAAGTTATTGAAGAGCATTTCATTACATTAGTGCGGCGGAGCGAGGCTGCCTCAGAGGGGCGTGTGCTCCCATCCATCGTATTTATCTGGTGTATCCCCTGGCGCACGCCGTGTCCCCTAGGTCATAAAACCCCTATTTTATCTCACATGCAACATTATCCCCCCTTGCTCTCTCTCTCTCTCTTATACGCGCCTCGAAGTCGTAGCTTCGCGTTTCTCCCCCTGCATCTTGATCAGTTTGTCCTGCTCTGTGCCGTCTCACCCCGCGCGTTGTGATGCTGGTGCATCGTCTTGCAACGCAAGTGAAATTAACCAAAATTTATTCGTGTCTTTGAGCAGTTACACTAAGCTTTGTAAGGTTTTAGGAGTCTTGCATGTGACCAACGTTGTTGGCTCTGGTTCTTCTCATCACAACTTCTTTTTTCGCTTCGTACTTTGGGTATTTCGCACTACTGTGCTCATACGTACAACAATTTTTATGCTATCCAACGTGCACGGCAGTGTTCATTTGCGTACAGTTTTGCTGATCAATGTGTATTGTCTATGTCTCATAGACACAACTATTGTATCTACATATGAGAATTAGCACTCCCAGGGGGAAAATGTGAAGTTCCGAGAGAGTGTTAGGTAGGCCTTCTTTATGTTCAAATAACATGTTTTTTTTGTTGAGGACCATTTTTTTCGGTTCACTGCTGTCCCGTTTTTCAATACCTACTACTTTCTTTCTAAATTTCAATCTTGTACCTTAAACTTCTTGCTGAATTTAATGTTTTTATGCATCTTGTGCATAGATCATGCGTTCCTTAAGCTCCGTACTAAATGGTGCCGCCTTCTTCCTTCCTCTCTTTTGAACGCCTTTGTTGAGATTAGGGAGACTTAAACTAACATCTAATCTAAGCACCACTGTGTGCTCTGTTGTAAAGCATTTTTGGGATCCCCGTTCTCCTTGGAATTGCCTATACTACTAGTGTTCTTTGAAATTCCAATCCAAAATAAATAAAAGCAAGACTTTAATTTGCAATGCATGTCGCGTGTCACTTAATTTGATTGAACACCCGGGAATTGACTTCTCAGTGTCTTTATTGTGATGTCAGTTTCACAGAGGCACTGATCGAGGAGAGCTCGAGACGCCTGATCCGCTGGTGACCAGCGCTCCAACGCATTTTGTGGGAGACTCGATAAACGTTTTGCGCTCGCTTGCATGTACTAGTTTACAAATTTTTAATTAGGTAGGCCTTCTTTTATTGAAATGGAATAGCTTGTTGGTTTTGTTACAGATAATCTTTTTTTTTCGGTTTACCTTAACCTGTAAACTGCGACAGACACATCGTGCGATGATCCAGGAGGTATAAGACGAACGTACATCATGCGTTGTATGTTTAAAATAGAGCAAATGAGGTTTTGCTTCATGGTAAGAATTTGGGATTTTGATTTTTCTCTTAGCAATCTTCGATTTTACTACCATAAATTTATTCTGAATGTTTTCCTGATAATTTCGCCCCATCGGCTTTGCCGCCGGAACTCTATTGCTCAATATTCTATATGAATGTCAACTAATACGCTTTATAATGTGTTCAGATCAGTCAACCAATACAATGTTTGATTCAAGTTACGAATTGCAGGAATAAATTTTTAGGCTCAGGATCGTGTTAGAGAATTAATGAATGGATCGACGGAATTTAAGGCACTTTTTCAGCAGATGGAAAAGAATCGTTCCTGACTAACGGTGCCATGAAAGTGTCGTGATAATTTTTCGAACACTACTCCAAAAATAAATGGGACTAATTTTCATCGGCATAAGTTGAGGTTCCCGTAAAAAGGTGAATAACTCAACTATCAACTGTACGGCATACATAGACTTCTTTATTCTTCTTCGATGTGGCTACTCTGATGTTTTTCTTTTTTGGTTAGTACCTGATCCTCCCGCCTTCTGGGTGCTCTGCCTTCTGTGGGGCTGTGGTCCTTGATGCCGAGATAAAACTATTGATTTTTGTTGGCTTGTGTTCAGCTGAGCGTGGATGCAATGTCATGCTACCATCATTGTCTCAAGGTCCAGTTAACGAACTCATTCTTTTGCACTTGAAAAACGAGCGAAAGATCCGGGTTGTCCGCGCTAAACAGACTTCCCATGCCTGTTATCCTAATATGTATGGAAATGTTGCAGTGAATAATTACTGTCATCAATGCGATTTAGTTTTCAGCGTTTTTAACGAATTTAAAGTCCTAATTCTTTAGCAGTTTTTCAAAGTGCGTGTTTCCATTCGGGTAATGTTTCACCCTCCAATGGAATGTACGAAAAAAATATATACTTTGCGAGTATTATATCCGAGTTATTCATTTAGATCTAACATTGCGTGCTCGTAGAACTGGGTTCTTTGTGACTGATTGCATTTAAAATGTCCGACAGATGAAAATCTGCGCTGAATGTTGCAATTGCGCTATTTTATTTCCCTTTTCTGTGGCTGACCTCGCGCGAGTTCGCCAGAGTGACCTCGACTGAGAGATGCTTGAAATTTACGATGTCTATCCTCCTTTCATACAGAACTAAGCTCGCCAATCCCTCGTCTGCAAGATTTTTCTTGCGGGTGCTTTTGTCCTGCCCAATTGGAAGGCCATTGTAATGGGTTGACCTGCCCAACATTGACTTTGTGAGCGTCTCTTTTGACGCTCCCCGTCTGTGTTGTTCGGAAACGATGCTTCTGAAACGACACAATGCAACGTGCCCGCCCTTTGTTGCGTGCGTGGCTTAGCCTCTTTTTCTTGCAGCTCTCCAAGTCCGACACTTTCTGGTCTTCTTTCCTCTACCTTCTTCTTTATTATAAATGACATTGAATTAATTTCTTTTAGAGAAACCATTTCGTCTCATGTGTTGTAGAAAATCTGATTTATTTTTGTTATGTTGAATTTACGTGCACTTCGGGGTATTTTGAGACCCAGATGTCATGGGAATCACACTGTCTTTGCAAGCCCATAACGTATGTATACATTTTTTTTGTATAAATTAGTTTCACTGTTGTCTTATATTTCTTACTTAAGCGCTGAAATTTTATCTTATGAAACGGTTAAAATGAACGATCAGGTTTACACTGGGTTGTTCTCTTCATTTTATTCAAGCTATGCTAAGAAATTATCCGTTTTTTAATACACTTATTCTGCTACCACTACCAATTCCAGAGCATCTTGAATAGCAGTACACGAGCCAAGATTACTACTGCTTTGCTGTGTGGTTATTCGTTTATGTCGAGACCTAATCAGCTTCAGCAGCTTATAGACATTCACCTCACAAACAACCCCACGTTATCAAATCACTGGTATTTGTGTGTTCTAAACACACCCCAATGTTGTCTCCAATATTCACCTCAAAAACAGCCCTACATTATCAAATCACTGGTATTTGTGTATTCTAAACACGCCCCAATGTAGTCTCCTATATTCACCTCATAAACAGCCCTACATAATCAAATCACTGGTGTTTGTGTGCTCTGAACACACCCCAATGTAGTCTCCAATATTCACCTCAAAAACATTAAAAATCACTGGTGTTTGTGTGGTCTAAACACGCGCAAGCCCCCCAATGCACACTTTGCACAGGTGTGTGTGTGCACTTGGTGACCGGGCGGTCCCTAATCCGGTGTTGCGTGGCTCCCCTTCCGAGCCTTCAATAACGGCGCATCCCTTGTTCCCCATACGCCCGTCTTTACGAGCCGCGTCGAGGTCGGCTTTCCATCTCCCCTTCGCAAGCCGACACGACCCGAGAACGCGACCCGCCCGTGCCGAGCGATCTTGCTTGGCGTGCTGCTCCCGTATTGAAGATGTACTTTTGGGCGCGTTGGAAAGCATTTATTCGTCGTCCTGTATGATTTATGAATTGAGTAAATGACGTTTATACGCGTTGGAGTGCGTTTATTCGTCGTCCTGTTTGGTTAATGAATTTAGTAAATGATGTTTGTACGCATTGAGAAGCATTTGTTCGTCGTTTTGTTTGGTTAATGAATTTAGCAAATAAAAATTTGTTCAAGTAATCGTTTTGCGACAGCCAGTTATTATCAACCTGTAAAAAGCCTTTAAAGCTTGATGAAGCCTAAAAGCGTTTTATAGCGGGACTGTAATTTGTTTTAGTAAAATGGCTTGTGGTATTTCAAGAATTTCAGCACGCCGAGGACTTAAAATATTTTGGAATGTTCTGAAATCATGTAAGTTGATTGAACGGTTATGATCTAATTTTTGTTCACGCTTAGATATTACGTTTAACAACGTAAAAACAACCCGAACTCTGATGTTCGGCGTTCTCTATTTTATACGCAAAGAATCTCTGCTTAAAAGTTACTATTATGCCAATTTTCATCGCTACCAAACGCGGTCTGTACGAGAATCTGTTAATTAAAGACTAGAACACCGTTGAGACAGCGTTTCCGATGAATTTCTTGGAACCATTTACCGAGAACCAAGCGACTAAATGAATAATCTAGAAGTGTTTACCGAGTACCCAGGAACGTTCGAAACGTTCGCTGGAGGTGCCAGCTGTATTGACCAAGTGAGGGAGCGCGTCTCTCAGGGCTGCGTAACTTCGTTTGCTGCTTCGGCTGCTGCGTCCGTAAGTCTTATTTTCCATGAATCTTGTTTCTTCTTTGTTTTCTACGAAGCGCGTTTCCTCCATGCGAATCCTTTAAAGAAATTCCTACTTTCTAAGCTCCCCTTATCTCTTGTGGTTATACGCGGAGGTGGTTTTTAGAAGGTGATTTTTAAATAATTCATAATAATTATTTCCCATTTTTGTTTCAGTCAAGAACTTTTTGCCTTCTAATGCGTACATGTATTTCATCTCTATTATTCACTCCTGATATCAGTACGCACAAATTGAGTCATATTTCAAATGACGAACGTGAATAGCTTTATCATTCGTCCAGCAATTTGGTGGAACGATATCGAATGATTTTTCAGCAAACTCTTCACGTCTCCTAATATCTTGAACAAAATTAAATTTTAAACTAAGTTTAGAAGCTTCGTAAAATACCAAAACAGACACCCTACGCCTGACTTAAAAGGTGAACATTTCCTCAAAATTTGTCCCGTACATGTTGAACTGCTAGATTCAACAGCTAGTCAGTCAAGTCTGCAAGTCAGTAACCAGAGTTAATCAAGCCTGCAAGTCGGTCTTCAGAGTCAATCAAGCCTGCAAGTCGGTCTTCGGAGCCAATCAAGTCGGCAAGTCGGTCCTCAGAGTCGATCAAGTCTGCAAGTCGGTTATCAGAGCCGATCAAGTCAGCAAGTCGGTCGTCAGAGTCAGCCACGTGAGCAAGACCTGCAACCACAACAGCCGCAGCCACGCTGCTCTGGAGCCACACCCAGCAGACCCGAGGTGCCGGCGTCTTTTTCTTCCGTGCTGCGGTCGGCCGGTGGTGGTGGGCGAGACGAAGTGTCGGTCGGATCCGCCTCACGCGAGCGATAGCGTGTGAATTTATTTATACGACTGAAGTGCTGCACACAAGAAAATTCTCCCCTGTATATGGTTGTTCGGTGCATAGTTGTAAGAAATACTCATGTCAAGGTGGGTGAAAATTGGAAGTTTATAATCTTGAAGTTTAAGCCTGTCGCTTACATGTAATTTTATAATATGTGTACAATACAGACTGTATAAGTAAAAGATTATGTAAGTATAATATAGTCTTTAGTGTGCGATGTATTTTTTGAGCGGATTTAATAGGAACGTCGTATCGTTGGGGCGTTTAGGATAGTGGAAAAAATCGGTAGTAGATAAAACTAAATGAAATTCCCACTAGAGGCTCCATAATGCATGAACTGGAGTGATAGGAATGCAGTGATTTCGGAGCAATGCCAATGAAAGACCATTGAGTTATTCCTATTACCCGCATGTTAACACGTTTCCTGTGAAGGGACCCACCGGTGGTCACTGAATGGATTTCCGTATTGCTGTTGACTGACCTGTAATCACTCAATTCTTATGAATATTTAATGAAAGCACGATCCAAATAATGTTTTTCAACTTCAAAATTGCTTACTACAGTTGACTTTAAATTTGAATTGAATAGTGAACTTGAGTTTAACCCATCTTAAAGTACTTATATGTTAGTATAGTCATCTGGGACAACCGTAAATTTACTGTTAATTAAGTAGCTTTATTTCGACGAGTCCCGATGATTGCTGCATCAGTAGAGCTTTTGGCTTGCGGCTTCATTGCTGTTAACGAGGCGCTGTGACAGGTGGTGTGGGGATTCGATTCATTGACCATAATTAGGAAAAATACTAACTAGATTAATGGATAAACTTTTAACTTCAGTCAATTTGGGGTAGGTTTATGGAAAGCATTAGTCGTTAGTTTTCCGAGATGAACTGAACATCGAGCTTTACAAAGCTTCAATTTTTCACTAATCTTATCTAAATTTCTGATGGTTGCATTGGGATCCTTGATGGCACAAGTGCACTTCCTTCATTTTTGCATTCACTATTTTACGACAACTCTCAGCATCTACACGACGTCGACTTTGCCCGCTTCGATACCCTTTATTCTTTGATTGCACTTCACAAATTTTCTATTCTTCCGGTATCGTTCGTTGCCCTTTACATCGGGCTCTGATGCTGCTCTATTCTGCCTCCACGTGACCTCCACCTGATAAAGATCCATGAGATTTATTGCTATCTGGTGCTCGCCGTGGCACAGTGGTTAAGAAATCGGCCTTGTATGTTGGAGACGAGGGTTCGTACTCCGGCGCTGGCGCGGCGATTTTCCCCGTTTGGTATAAGGGAAAGCTCCAGCACAATACCCCACTCAACCCAGGTGTCGGAAATGAGTACCGGCTTTACGGGGGAACCGTCATGGTGTCCTATATATAGTGTTAGTTATAAGACATTTGAAAAACCAATGCTCAAGATCATATGTATCAGGCTTGATTGGAAATGAAGCATCCCAAAGATGCCGATGTTTGTTTTTGTTTTGTTTGGTGGGTATGTATTTTTTTGTTTCGTGCACTTGGATGTTCTTACTTTGAAAATGGTTTGAGATGAGGTATGTGCGCTAATAAATGGGTCAAGTGCTTTGATCCCATGAGCGAGTACGTTAAAGATATTGTACGTTTCAAGAAATTTACCCGATATTTTTCATTTTGCTGAAAATGTTTCTCGTCAAGTATGCAGCTTCACTTGTGAAGAAAGTTATTTCATAAAAAGTTCAGCAAGCAGTCTAGCACGCAGATGTGTTTGTGAAGTTTGAAGTAAAGTTCTATTTGTCATTCATCATGTTCATTGCTCGTTCATTTGTAATTTATCATTCCTTTCATCATGGAAACATATTGCTGAATGTGCTAAAATATTTATTTTATTTTGAACTCAAATGATGAGAGAAAAGTAGTCTAATTGGTAAACCTCGCTGGCAGTGCGTCGTCCATTCTTCAGTTAAAAACTGTTTTCATGAATGAACTATTGATCTGATTAAAAGTGAACGGTTTCATTAGGGGAGTACAACTGATGTAACTGCGAGAATCAGCTCTCTCTGGGGAAAGATGTGAGGTCCCGAGCTAAGAGTTGAGCAAACCTTTTTGTTGAAATAAAATGTTTTATTTGTTAATGATTATCTTTTTTACCATTTTGTGCTGAACTGTTTTTCAGCTCCTCTGAGTTTGTTCTCCAACTTTTATTATAGCCTTCTTTCTTAATTTACTATTGCTATGCACAATAGATCTTGTGTAAGAAGACACCTTGTACAAAGATTCCGCGTTCTCTTAATTCATTACTAAATGATGCTTTCATCGTTCCTCTCTTCTGAACGCCTTTTTTGTAGTTAGGGTGGCTTAACCTACCTTATTTAGTCTAATTTAAAAAAAAGACAATATTTCTGACCTAAAAATACATCAATGTCTGGTAAGCACCCAAGGGTGCAGTGTGATGCAAATGATATAAAAGCAGCGATCGCCGAAACTGAGATCTATGCTAAGTTATTAGTTCAAAATAAACGGTATAATGACTAAATACTGATGTATTTTCACTCTGTTAGACATTTTCGACATTCCCTCTATTTGTTTCTTGCTTCGTGTTAGTAAAATAATTCCACTGTGTTGTTTCTTCGCGAGTTGCCGTTATGTGTAGCATAGAGCAACCTGCTGGCCTTCCCCTCAAGAGGATACAGCTATTGTAGCTATGGGAATTAGCACACCCACGGGGAAAATGTGTGAGGGCCCGACCTGAGAGTTAGGTAGGCCTTCTTTTTGTTACAATAAACTATGTTTTTTGCAATTTTCAGGGCCACCTTTTTTTCGGTTCACTGCTGTCTTGTTTTCAGCACCTACTACTTTCTTCTACAACTTTTATCTTGTTTCATAAACTTCTTTCTCAACTTACTGTTGCCATGCTCCTTAATAAGCATAGATTCCGCGCTCCCTTAGCTCTATACTAAATGGTGCTTTCCTCGTTCCTCTCTTTGGAACGCTTTTTTTTAGCGGTTAGGGAAGCTTAAACTAACATCTAATCTAATCTAACTGCTGGCCTTTACATTTTTCTCCCGGGATTTTAACCTGTAATACAGGATCTTGCTGATGTTGTATGACCACTGTTTGAGCTTGAGCTTCATGAGCAAAGAAAAAAATTCACTGCTGTCCTCTTTGGTGTAGGTGCCTCCGTAATGCCAGGTGTAAAGATCAACATTGTGTAAAAACTGAGTCTTGTGTTGTGATTCTATGTTTCATGTGAAAAGATTCAACTGAAATCATTTGAGTAACACAGGTTTTTGGGTTAGAATGACGTAGTTATTCGCTTAGGGATGGATTTTTATAAAATTATAACTTGGTAACTATCATAGTAATCGTGAAGAAAATGTACACAGCGTTTTGCCAGCATGGCAATAGGAAAGTTTGCTACTCGTGCACTTGTCCTCCTCCTGCAGTCATTCGTACGCAGACCTCCGCCTGACCACCAGCCTTCCCCATACAACATAACGACTTTTCCCGTCCCCTCTGCTCCTTCTCTCGCAGCGTAACTTTGTTTCCTTTTAATTACCTCCCCTTGAAGGCTTTGGCTCTTTTCTGTTATATCCGCCTTCGGTATCGCTTATACACAGTCAACCATTACTGGAGTAACTTTGTTTCTTCTTAATTCCCTCTCTCTGAAGGCGTTGGCTCCCTGCTGTTATTTCCGCGTTCTGTATCACATATTGACATCCATAAATGGAGTAACTTCGTTTCTTCTTAATTACCTCTCTCCGAAGGCGTTGGCTCCCTGCTGTTATTTCCGCGTTCTGTATCACATATTGACATCCATAAATGGAGTAACTTCGTTTCTTCTTAATTACCTCTCTCCGAAGGCGTTGGCTCCCTGCTGTTATTTCCGCGTTCTGTATCACATATTGACATCCATAAATGGAGTAACTTCGTTTCTTCTTAATTACCTCTCTCTGAAGGCGTTGGCTCCCTGCTGTTATTTCCGCGTTCTGTATCACATATTGACATCCATAAATGGAGTAACTTTGTTTCTTCTTAATTCCCTCTCTCTGAAGGCGTTGGCTCCCTGCTGTTATTTCCGCGTTCTGTATCACATATTGACATCCATAAATGGAGTAACTTTGTTTCTTCTTAATTACCTCTCTCTGAAGGCGTTGGCTCCCTGCTGTTATTTCCGCGTTCTGTATCACATATTGACATCCATAAATGGTGTAACTTTGTTTCTTCTTAATTACCTCTCTCTGAAGGCGTTGGCTCCCTGCTGTTATTTCCGCGTTCTGTATCACATATTGACATCCATAAATGGAGTAACTTTGTTTCTTCTTAATTACCTCTCTCTGAAGGCGTTGGCTCCCTGCTGTTATTTCCGCGTTCTGTATCACATATTGACATCCATAAATGGAGTAACTTTGTTTCTTCTTAATTACCTCTCTCTGAAGGCGTTGGCTCCCTGCTGTTATTTCCGCGTTCTGTATCACATATACACGGCAAGCCAGTACTGATCTTGCTTCCGATCGATCTTTTATTGCGCCCTTTTTATCCCAAACCTTATATTAAGTTGAATAATTATACTACTTTTGTTAAGTTATTGGTTTGTCACGTCTCATCTGAATTGCTTCTGACCGGAAATATTAATGTCTGGGCATGGTTTTTTGTGTTAATTATTTCATTGCAACATTATTTCAGTTTCGATTTACATTTCCTTTTGATTTAATGCCAATTTCATTTTTCTTTCATTTCATTGCTTTCCCTCGGCCATGAACTTCGTGTGAACTCAGCATCGATTAACTTCTTGGTTTTTATGTTCAGTCATATTAATATTCTGTCAATTTCGGTTTGCATCTCCTTTAAGTACATAATTTTTCCACATTTTTTTCATTTTATTGCTTTCCCTAGACTATGAACGCTGCGTCATCTCAGCATGGATTAACATCTTGTCTTTTCTGTTATGTTATATTCATAATCACCCATTTTTCTGGCACAGAACTTTGTGTGCTCGACGCTACAAACTTTGTGCTCAGATCGCGCCTGGCGTGCATTCGGAAGCGGATACGGAGCCACGCGACGGCCTCCCCCAGCAATTCTCGTAATCCCTGAAGGTCGTTAATTTTGTCTCCCCTCTTCCAGCTTCCCATGGTGGTCGTCATTGGCTCACCCTTCCATCCGGCAACCTGCCGTGCCGTTGCTTTCTCTCCTTCTTCTCTCCTGTAACTTTGTTTACTCGTGGTGTCCCTCCCTTCTGTTCAGCCTCTTCCATGCACAGCGTCACTAACTTCCTCTTTGTCACCAACTTCCTCTTTGTCACCAACTTCCTCTTTTGGTTAAGTTTTCTTTGTCCAGCTCGTCAAACGGTGTGCCATTCTGCTCATTACATGGTGATCTTTCTTTTGTGCAGTACTGCTTCTTGGGAAATTTTTTTAATGCGTAGTTCAATCGTCTGGAACGTAAGCTGATGAAATGAGTGACGTGGGGAAGCGAACCGCGGTGAAGGATGAACAAGAACGGAACAGCCTCTGCGTTGCTCGTCATGATTACACTTTGTTTCACCCATGTTGAACACTTTGACTGCGACTTGTAAAACTGAAATTTAATATTCAACTGGAATTGAAAGTCAATTGTAGTAAGCAACATTGAAAATAGGAAACATGAACTGGATCGTGCCTTGATTTAGTATTTATGACAATTGAGTTTGTGACTACTGGTCGGTCTTCAGCTTTATGAAAACTCCCCCTGTGACTACCGGCGGCTCATGTCGCAGATAAAGTGTTAAATTACCGAGTGAAAAGTGTTGAATAAACAATCCATTGCACTTTGGACAGAAAAATACAATAGCTGTTGGTTAATTTGACAGAGTGCAGTAGTATTTTAAGAACGCTTTTTCCCTAGAAACCTGCGTTTTCAAGATGCGCTCGCTTGAGTGAAACTGAAAATACCGTATTCGTGGTACCATTTCTTTCGGTCTAAACTTGAATGAATTGCACGCGAGCATGACGGAGTTGCATGGTTTGTATTTTATTTTAAAATCAGTGCAGAAGCAACTCGTGATGGTAATTTTACAAAAAAATGCAGGTAGATTCCCGATTCCGTCCGCTCCCAGAATGGATAAGTTTTCCGTCCCTTGCTTCCATGGATTGAATATTCATCGGCACATTGAATAAAAATTTAAGCGACCAGCGAATGTATAATTGACTCACAGCTCGTGGCATGCTTCATTTAGTGAGGTTGTGTGATATGCTCAAATCTTATTCAAGTATTAACGTTTATTTAAATTTTCATAAACTTGTGCTTTGTTCAGACATAGAGAGGTATAATTTTCGATCGTAGAATAGATATGCGCAATGCGGAACATACCAATTTCTATTTGCACTTGATTTTTGTCTTTTTTCCAAGCGAACGAATGCTGCTTCAACAGTAATTCAGTCGCTGCCGAATGCGAGAAAATATAAAAATTCTGTCCAATCCAAAAGATTCTCTTGTGCAGTCCAACATTCAGAGGTATAATAACGTACTGTAAGTTTACATGTGCATGTTTTGGGAACGATTGAAAAGGAAGTCGGCCATCAAACGCTGTACAAGACTTACTATATTCGTGAAGGCATTAACTCTCAACGCGTTGGTCGTGATGTGCGCCGCCGGTGTACACGGAGAGAATTTTTCATAATGCTGCTGGCTGACTAGAAGTCACAAACTCAATTTTCATAAATACATAATTGGCGCTCGATCAAGGCACGAACCAGTTGATGTCGGCTATCATCAAAATTGCTGATTGCAATTGACTTTGAATTTGAGCTGTATATTGAGCTTCAGTTTTACTCATCGCGGTCAACGTATTAAAGCATTAACTCTGTCACCTTTAACACGCTATTTGAATTTTGCTATTTCTCAGTGGAGTCGCTCTCTTACAGCACGTAAGAGCCACAATCATCGCTACACGCATTGCCACCCACGCTCTCATGCTGTGATGTTATCTGCCACGTTTTTTCAATTTCAGCAGACCTTTCTTGCAGCGCTTTACTTATAAAAGAAGTGCAGTGTGCTTTTAGAATTATTAATATGCTGTACAGTTGACGAGCTCCACAATATGATGTATTAGGGAAATATGTGTAATGAATACTGACATGGAATGGTACAAAGTAGTATATTCCACATTGCGTTTGTCATTTCAAGAACAGAAATTACCCCTCTCTATCAATGAATATAGCATATAAATAAACGTTAACTGTTAAATAACAATAATAACAATATTTGTGCGCATCCCAACGTCATAATTTGAGGCATTGTAATTATTGAGCTATGCGGAGCAGGGAATAATTTGCACTCACGAAGATATCTCTTTATTTGGTTTCTGATCTGCTGTTGCTGGTTAATTTTTGGCTTTAGTGTGCATGTGCACGTGGTTCAGGTTATACTTTACTAGAGTTTCACATTTGCGTTGATAAATTTTCTCCATTTTTTTATAGTTGGCAGGGCTTGATGCTCGCAGTGGCCGTGCGTGAAAACGCACGCTGAAATGTGTGAAAAATTTCTCAGCCCGTGTATATTTTTCTATTTATTTTATTTCGACGATTTCATTGATTCATGTTTCTTCGATTCCCACAATCGCATGTGTTTAAATATTCTCAATTACTATTTTCTTTGGTGGAGAGATTCCCGCGTCTAGGTACAGGGTGACTACACCAAAAAATGTACTCATCTTTGGACGGTCGATTGCCTATGTATTTTTTGTGTTGTTTCAGGTGCACCTAAGTTTTCTTTAATGATATTTGATTATCTAAAATTTATTGTTCATTTAATATTGACTCATAAGACTTGCATCTACGACAACAAACACCTACATCAAAACAAAAACATATGTAGTAGGCGGTCAATGAGTGGGTACAATTTTTGAGACACCCTATTTTTTCAGGCGTCCCATTCCTAATCTTTTCTTTCTATTCTCCTCTCCTCAGTGTTTCTCTAGGAGACCACAATTTGTGTATTGATCACAGTTGCATTGTAGGGTCCACCCCTCCCTTCATTTAGCCCTTCATTATCCGTCTATATTTACCCCTCGTCACTCCGTGTTTGCAATGGATCATTGCTGTATTGTATGATGCCGCTCCCCGTTCTGAGCGCTGTGCGGGAACGGATTTTGTTCATTGTGTCCTGGAAATCGTAAGACGAGACTCTGCCCCTGTTTTTCCATTTACATCAGTAAATTCATAAAGTTTTAGTTTTTTCACTGTGCTTTATTTCACTCTTGAAAAATTTCACAACTTGTGATCTGTATAAAGGGGGATGGAAGTCGCTGCAGATTCTTCTTGAGGAAGAGTGTTGCTTGAGCGGGCATGTGCCTGTTTCACTCGATTTTCGGAATCGCTATACATGATTCACTATGTTCATGTTTAGTTGTTGCTTTTCATTTTAAATCGAATTATTGCCTGAAGGTTTAACTCTAAAAATGGCATGTTTTTAGCTCTTTTTTGTACAATTTTAACGTTTTCAATTCTCCGGAAACTTACAATTCCTGACCCAGTGGGAAATATCACCGCTTTAATATAGATCTTAATATGCAGGTTAGGCCATCATCCGATCTATGCAAAAAACTTCTCGATACCCGTACCTAGGCCCCTGACTAGTTTCATCTTTAGCTACTCGATGATCTCATGTGATTGATGCGAAAAAGTATCTCGAGACTCATACTTAGGCACCCAGATGAGTTTCATCATTAGCTTCTCGGTAATCTCATCATGTGATCGATGCAAAAAGCATCGCCGTACTCATACCTATGCACCCAGATTAATTTATCTTTAGCTGCTCGGTAATCTCCGAGCTATGAGTAGGAATCTCCTCAGTTTCTACTTATAAGTAGGAATCTCTTACGTGTACCTCGGGGAGCTGTAGTCTTGGGTTTTGTTTGGGGTTGAGGTACGAGTGTCGAGAGGCATCTTCCGGCCCTCCTTGTGGCTGTCAGGACCACGAAGCAATCAATCTCGCGGTGGTTCGGCGATGCTGCCCCACAGCTCCACATAAACACCGCTGGCAAAGAGCAAAAAACTCCTGTTGATGGAGCGCCCTTCTGCTCGCGAGACTCTTGATGAATGATCCTGAGCAAAATGTTTTTTCCATGCCTCTTGTTTTGCGCGATTCTGCATCGTTAACGCGTTCAATTTGTAGGCCGGGTAATAGGTATGTTATTGCCCTACCTTGTTAGACTTTCATTCGTCAATTTTATGAGATTTTCGAGTTAGTGTCATGCCTAGCTTATGAATGGCTTCTGTAACGATGGCTATTTTGCATGTCGCTGAAGTGGATATTTGACGTTGTAATGACCAACGTTTTTCATATTGTTTTCAAAGCGTCATGATTGTTAGGAAAGTCTGCGGGTTTTCCTCGAAATACTTCATTTATGAACGATTATCTGAAAAGTGATTCACTGTTAAATTCTTCCATTGGATGCATCTGATATTACGAACGTTTAATTTTTTGTTTTTCGTGGTAAATTAGTCTTAGTGTCGCGTTTCAAGACATATCTAAACCATTTAAAACATATTTATATCAGGATTTCTAAACTCATCAGACACTGAGCTTCGAAGTTCTGCCTCACTCATAAGTCTGTTTTTGAAGCGAAAGTTATTTTGAGATCAGCTAGCGTATTAAAATTGAAGTCTTCGCTTGTGCAAAAGTTGAGGGTTTTTGTTCGGTGTGTTCCAGGGAACCAGAAACAAAAGCCCGTGATCCTCTGTCTTCCGCTAAATGAAAGCCCAACTCCAGGGAAAAACAAAAGGCATTTTTGCGTTGGCTGCCCGGTTTGCGGCACAAAGTTTGCTCTCCAGAGGAATTGTGGATTTCTGTTCCGCCTGGATTGGAGCGATTGTTCAGTTATTTCCTTAATTAACTGCTGTTGCTTTGTAAAACTGATCTGCTGGTCATGCAGTCTGTGAACATATACTTTTTGCAGTGTTATAAACTTTGTTATGGGGTATCGCATTGAATTGGTTTATGCTTCAAAATTGAATGCAAATTATGTCTGGACCAGAAGAATTGTTTTGAAATAACAGAAAAAAGTGACTTAATTGAGCTGCAAGAGTTGTTTTCTCAAATATGAGATCTGTGTTAAAAGATTTGGGTCGAAAACGAGTGACGCGTTGCTGGTATTTTTTGTTTGCAGAAATTTCTCTGTGTTCATCACTTTGTTGAAGTGCCGTTGAATATCGAGTCGAGAATAAAATTCGCAATATTATTTAGAGATACAACATTGGCTTCAGGGTCGATGTATTATACTCGGGGGAAAATGTGAGGTCCCGAGCTGAAAGTTGAATAAATAGGCTATACATTTGTTGAAATTAAGTAATTTTGTTTTGTTACGGACTAATATTTTTCGGTTAACAGCTGTCTTTATTTTTCTGCACCTACTACTTTATTTTTTCAATTTTATCTTGCTTCATATATTTCCATCTTAACGTTCTGTTGCGATGCGCTGGGGATGTCATGCGGAGACACATCTTGTGCATAAATTTCCTATGCCCTTAACTCCACACAAAATAGTGCCTTCATCTTTTTGGAACACCATTGTAGTTTTTAGGGCGGCTTAAACTAAATTATCTAACATAATTTTTGTACAGTATAAGTGTTACTTCTAATGCTCGTATTGTTGACATATTAACCCTGTTTAATTTTTTACATGAACAAAATTGAAATTGAAAAGTTTGATAAAAACCAATCATTTAATAAATGTCAGTAAGATTTTAGGCATTAAACTTTGTCATTGTGATCCCTTTAGTTATTCTGGTGTTTACTTTCCCTCTGAAATTGAAGCGAGGGTTTATTTTAACGCCACAATAAGAAGTTTCAACTTAGGTGTTCATATTCAGAGCAATTATTCATATATTGCTGAGTTGAAAGTTTTATTTGAAACGAGCATCCAAACAGTTGACGGAGCGGTTTTGGAAAGTACAGATTTTCTGCTCAAAATTGATTCCTTTTATTCAAATTTTAGTGCACGCCTGAACTTGGTGGATTTATTCTTTATCAGCTACACTCTTGTATTTTATGTTACTCTATAAGCAATACTGAATTGAAACTTCTTTGAGGTATGTTAAAAAGATAGACAAGGTATGGGTAGTCGTTGCCGATTATACCGGTTTAAAAAGTAGATCATCGCGTTGACACCTGGGTGACCCACTGGTGGTCACGGAAGGGATTTTCATAATGCATCTTACACCCGAGTGTTCGCAAACTCAATTTTCATACGAACTTGAAACCAAATGAAAGTGTGCCCTAAATCTGGCCTCTTGGTACATATATGTACTGTATCCGGCTCCTGTACCGTATCCGGCTCCTGTACCGTATCCGGCCTCTGTACCGTATCCGGCCCCTGTACCGCATCTGGTCCCTGTACCGTATCCGGCCCCTGTACCGTATCCGGCCCCTGTACCGTATCCGGCCCCTGTACCGTATCCGGCCCCTGTACCGTATCCGGCTCCTGTACAGTATCCGGCCCCTATACCGTATCCGGCCCCTGTACCGCATCCGGCCCCTGTACCGCATCCGGCCCCTGTACCTCATCCGGCCCCTGTACCTCATCCGGCCCCTGTACCTCATCCGGCCCCTGTACCGCATCCGGCCCCTGTACCGCATCCGGCCCCTGTACCGTATCCGGCTCCTGTACCGTATCCGGCCCCTGTACCGCATCCGGCCCCTGTACCGCATCCGGCCCCTGTACCGCATCCGGCCCCTGTACCTCATCCGGCCCCTGTACCGCATCCGGCCCCTGTACCGTATCCGGCCCCTGTACCGTATCCGGCCCCTGTACCGTATCCGGCCCCTGTACCGTATCCGGCCCCTGTACCGCATCCGGCTCCTGTACCGCATCCGACCCCTGTACCGTATCCGGCCCCTGTACCGTATCCGGCCCCTGTACCGTATCCGGCCCCTGTACCGCATCCGGCCCCTGTACCGCATCCGGCTCCTGTACCGCATCCGACCCCTGTACCGAATCCGGCCCCTGTACCGTATCCGACCCCTGTACCGTATCCGGCCCCTGTACCGCATCCGGCCCCTGTACCGCATCCGGCCCCTGTACCGTATCCGGCCCCTGTACCGCATCCGGCTCCTGTACCGCATCCGACCCCTGTACCGTATCCGGCCCCTGTACCGTATCCGACCCCTGTACCGTATTTCAGGCAATTGAAGTTGCGATTTATCCTAAATATGCTAAACAGAGGTCGCCATTGAGCGTACCCTGAGGCACTAAGCGCTTTTGGACCCAAGGATTGACTGGATTCCTGAATTTCGCTTGGATGAAGCTCTGAAAAAAAGAGAAGATTGGTGGCTGTTTCTCCTTATCAGGGTACGTTAGAAAATCAAAACTTTTAGAAGAGTACCTCCAGTGGCACAGATAATTCCTTTGCTCTAACCCAAAAAATCAACACTAGCTCAGTCAAGGAATAGATAGTTGTCGTATTACTTGACGCTCACTACCGCGTACAATGTTCAGTCTCTTACTGTTGAGGCCTTGGTACCGTGCAGCCGACCTGTAGTGCGAGTGACGTATACGAGTACGTTACTGCAGGAGTCGATTTTGAATGCAGTCAAGAAGTAAAAACTCGCGTGTATGCCGGTCGAAGCTCTGCTGCAGGTGTAAAGTACACGTGCTGTTCACTTGAATTGTTTTCGAATTGTTCGCGTCTGAGTTTGAAGTGTTCGCTTTTGAACTTGAATTGTTGGTTCATAAATTCGAATTGTTCGCTTATGAATTCGAATTGCTCGCTTCTGCTGAGCTTTCATGCATGGTATGCGGATTGTTAATAGACGTAAATTTTCATTGGTTTATTTATTTTTCATTATTATTCGCTTTAGCTCCATAGTCAAACTACGAATACCATCTGTTCTGTTCTTGGAAATTTTTAATTTATTCAGTGTGCGATTATTGTCAATTTCGCAACCGGAAAAACTAAAAAATTCAGCATGTGCAAATTACTCTAAATTTTTACCTCAAAAAATGGCTCCGCATAATTTAATTAGACTTGATCTTTCTGTTTCATTTCTCAGGGGGGACAAAACTTCTGTTTTTATCGGAAATAACATTTCTATGGGGAAGATGTGAGGTCTCGAGATTAATGTTAGGTAGAACTTTCTTTTGTTGAAATAGAGTATTTTTTACTTTTCTACGCAAAATCTTCATTACGCGGTTCGCTGCTGTCATTTTTCTCAGCACTTATTACTTTCTTCTTTGATTTTTCTCTCGTGTGATGAACTTTTTCAAACCTCACTGTTTTTATAGCAGGGTGTGAAGACACACCTTTTTCACAGATTTTTTAAATTTCATATTAAATGGCGCCTCCCTCTTCCCACTCTTGGTAACACCTTTGTTATTGTTCGGGAGGTTTGGGCTAACATATAATCTAATTTTTCTGCTTCATGTTCGAGAAAAGCATTCTTGTTTCATTTTTCATAAATGCATCACAAACGGCTAACTCGGGAGTCATAAATAAATGCGGAGTAATTCCTAGCTCTCAGCATTAGCGTTGGTGAGAGCTAAATAGAAAATGAAAGCACTCTTTGTCGTCACTTTTTGCTGTGGCATCACGCTCTTGGAACGTTAACGGCTTTTAGAGACATTGGTAATGTCCTTATGGTGTTCTTTCAGTTATTCTTAGAAATGAGACATTTATGTGAAGAAACGAAGGTAAGTTGTTTCCGCATCTTTTATATTTTCATGCACTCATACTTCAAACGTTTATTCTCTTGGAGTAATAAAAAGTTTTTATGTGTTCAAATTGTGTTTGAGTCTATTCTTCACCTGCCATTCGCGACAGGCACGTTAAAACGTGGGAAGTGTGTCTAAATATCTTTACCTTTGAACTGAAGTGTTGTTGTAACACTTGTATTTCAATTATACCTTGAGTGCCATGCCGTGTCTGAATATCTTTAACCAAATGAGACATCTGAATATCTTCAAAGATATCTAAATTATCTATAATGATGTCTAAATTATCTTTAAAGATGTCTAAATTATCTTTAAAGATATTTAAATATCTTTAGCTTTGAACTGAAGTACTGTTGTAACACTTGTATTTTAATCACGCCTTATTGTCATGAAGTGTCTGAATATCTTTAACTAAATAAGATATCTAAATGTCTGAGCTGAAATGTTGTTGTAACACTTGTATTTTAATCCCGCTTTGATTACCATGCCGTGTCTGAATATCTTCAACTAAATAAGCTATCTAAGTATCTGAACTGAAGTGTTGTTGTAACACTTTTATTTTAATCACGCCTTGATTGCCATGCCGTGTCTCACCTCCGCACCTTGGAGCTGCTGCCGCCATTGTGATCGCTAGAGCTGCGTTTCGAGCACCAAGATGAAGGCCGAAAAATTACCAGAGCTCGTATTTTTGCGGCCCTCGCGTGAGCCTATCTTCTGTGAGCCGCTCTCGCCTAGGCCTTTGGAGTTGAGCCCCGACAAAAATCTGATTGAGCTATTCAAGCTTTATAATGACCTGCTAACGTTCATGGCCCTCATGAGCTCGACTCTGCGCCCCAAAAATTATCATTGAACTTAACTGGGTGAAGAATTTTTAAATGAGACTTTATGATGCTGGGCTGGGAGCGCTTGTAAATTGTGCCGCGTTCGGAATTGTTTTCTTCGGTGTTCCAAGGGTAGCCTGATCCCGGCCCGCGTATAATTATCCGGAAAAAGTTTCAATTAGAGGTTTCTAGAGGCTGGACTTCAAAGGGTTTTGAAATTTTGCGGTACCATATTCAGAGATACTCGCTACTTTCAGAGAAGGGACGAAGAAATTCCAAACAAGAGCCTTCTAATTGCGATGAGTCTGCCTGAATTCCATTGTTTAATTTCTTGGATGTGTCACGCATCTTTTTTGAAAGCAAGTTCTTCTTACCTCTTAATGTAAAAAAAAAATCTTGATCAATTTCTGTATATTTTGTGCAGAATTTCTTAGTTTACTACGTTAAATATTCATGTTGGTTCATTGATGTAAGAAGTAAAAGATGGAGAGCCCTGTGGCATGTTAAATGCAAATGTTCCTCGTGTTCTCCTAATGCTTCCATTTGTTACAGTTACGTTACCGTGCCCATTTCGTAAGGCTCTCTTTGATTTATAGTTGCGCCATCTCCTCCTATCGCCTGACGCGATGCATTTGTCTGCCCGTGACTTGTGGAATTGACGAAGCGCGTACGTCTGCTCTCCAATGTCGCTCGTAAACTTCGAATCTCTTGCTAGCGGTTGTGCGTGGTCGCTTGAAATCAATTTATTCAGGCTTACCTTCGTGAAATTTCTGTTGGATTTAAAGGCAGAAATATCTGTGGTTTCCAGGGTCCAATCCATGTTTGTGTAAAATTTGCTTACGTCGATTTTCCTCGACATTATGCCGGCGTCCTTTTTTATGGAATTTAATTTCGAGTTTTCGCTCCGATTTTGAATGTAAGTGCTTACTGATCAAAGCTCTGTTCTCGGTGCGAAAAATTATTTTTATATTAAGGATTTTTGAACCATAAAACTAAGTCTACCCTTGTTCGTTTACCTTATTTGGACTTTATTTCCAGAGACAGAATTCATTTTCTCTAAAAAAGGAAATTCAAGTCCACCCCGGCCTTTCTTTATTCCAAGTTAGAGCTAACAGTATAATAGCACAGCCTGTGCGTTACACAGTACCGTGAGGTCATGTCTGGATTCGGGGCACACACTGAGAAAAAATATAGGGTCATTTTGACACACTTAAGCGTGTCATACGTTTGTCGCAAAACCGGCACACAATTGTGTGTCATGGAGGCGACATGACACACTTAAGTGTGTTACATGACACACTTAGGGCCGTCATGACACACCTAGGGGAAATCTACGGAACCTAAAACATAGATTTAACTTACTCCTACCATACCGCTCTGACTCGCCCGTGGACCAAGAAAAATGGTTAAACAGGATTATTGAACTACGAGTATTTGAGGCTTATGGTGTATCAACTCTTGACTTTCAAATTCAAAATTATCACTATATTTCCACAGAACAAAATCAGTTCTTAATAAAGTCAGCGTATTGAGCAATTTTACAGACAGCATTAAAACATTGCATACCGTAGTGTAGAGAAACTTCAAAGATTTATTGAGAAGAACAGATTAATTGAAATCAGCAAATAAATTGAGAACAGCTTCAATAACTTCACAACAATGTTAAATGTATATTAACGATATATGAGCTTGAATCACTGTGACGGTTACAATACCTATACATTCATCGAACGAAGAAAGCCCTGAATTCATAACGAATTGTATTCTAAATAACTAAGAACTTTCACGCGCTAAAGGTAGGCTTAAACATGACCACATCCTTCATTCATTCAAATAAAAACAGCATCAGTTCAGTTCGCCCATTTTATTCAACACTGAAATACACATTTTCTCGGTATTCATTGCTCAGAAAATTAATAGTTGAAGTCTAAACACTAAAAAAGGTGAAACAAATTCAGCACTAAATGTTTATCTACTTAGAACTGGAAGTGATAAAAATTATTCAACATTTAGGACAAATTCTGTGTACATCTGTGAGAACCTTTCCGCATGCGTAATCAAGAAATGTCCTAGCAATTAAAAACATATTTTTTCAATTTTAATTTCATATTTAATATGAAACGTAAAGGTCTCACGCTATAGTACAAGAATTCTCTATTTTGAAACGAAAAGTTCCCAAAACAAAAGTCACACGAGTAACATTCCACTTTCTCGCAATACCTTTAGAGATGTTAAATCGCATTTTACACAAGAAAGAAATAAAATATTTTTCTATCAATCACAGATCAAGTTAATGTAGAGTATTATTATATAATGGAACTCTAAGTTAAATAAAAAAATTCTGCTCTATACTCATTTCCAGGTGAACCTTGAAATATTCATACGGAAGGAAATAATTTAGTTCTGCGATTAGTTTCTTAATTAATTTAAGTTCTTGGAAAATAACGCATGTCTTAAGCAAAGGTGAAAAGATTTCATTGTGAAAATTAAAATAACTTTCCAAACACTTATCTCGCTCAAATGAAATCATGATTCATCTCCACACAGAATGATTATGTTTTCATCCAATAAAAACTTTGACAATTATTTATACCGGTCAAGTTCTCCACTTGTACACAAGTAACGAAATGAAAATGAAGAATCAAATATTAAAACATCTGTTTGAACGTTCCTGAATAAATCCAGGAACTTTCGAACGAACGGAAAATATTTTATTTTTCACTTTGGGTTCCGTAAAAAACAGGAGTTGTTGCAGAATTGGACAAAGTCTTACACTGCTGTAGAGAAAATATTCTTCAAGTTGTACCAGCCAAAAGAATTCTATCCGATTTCATCACTTATAAGAATTCTTATAATAACTGTGGCTAAACAGCTTAATAATAGTATTTTTTACACGAGTAATAGAACATTACATATTACTAATCGCAGTTAAAGGAAATGTACGCTATAAAATCAGATAATTTTACTCCTTTTTCACTTCAAATTAATCTAAGTCAAGTTCAATTCAATCCAAATCAAGTTCAATTTAATTCAAGTCAAGTTCAAATTAATCCAAGTCAAGTTCAAATTAATCCAAGCCAAGTTCAATTTAAACCAAGTCAAGTTCAAACTAATCGAAGTAAATTCGAATAAATCAAAGTCAAGTTCAAATTAATCCAAGTCAAGTTCAAATTAATCCAAGTCAAGTTCGAATAAATCCAAGTCAAGTTCAATATAATCCAAGTCAAGTTCAAATTAATCAAAGTCCAGTTCGAATAAATCCATGTCAAGTTCGAATAAATCCAAGTCAAGTTCAATATAATCCAAGTCAAGTTCAATATAATCCAAGTCAAGTTCAAATTAATCCAAGTCAAGTTCGAATAAATCCAAGTCAAGTTCGAATAAATCCAAGTCAAGTTCGAATAAATCCAAGTCAAGTTCGAATAAATCCAAGTCAAGTTCGAATAAATCCAAGTCAAGTTCGAATAAATCCAAGTCAAGTTCAAATTAATCCGAGTAAAGTTCAAATTAATCCGAGTAAAGTTCAAATTAATCCGAGTCAAGTTCAAATTAATCCGAGTCAAGTTCAAATTAATCCGAGTCAAGTTCAAATTAATCCGAGTCAAGTTCAAATTAATCCAAGTCAATTTCAAATTAATCCAAGTCAAGTTCAAATTAATCCAAGTTAAATTCAAACTAATCCAAGTCAAGTTCAAATTAATCCAAGTCAAGTTCAAATTAATCCAAGTTAAGTTCAAATTAATCCAAGTCAAGTTCAAATTAATTCAAGTCAAGTTCAAATTAATCCTAGTCAAGTTCAAATTAATCCTAGTCAAGTTCAAATTAATCCAAGTCAAGTTCTAATTAATCCAAGTCAAGTTCAAATTAACCCAAGTCAAGTTCAAATTAATCCAAGTCAAGCTCAAATTAATCCAAGTCAAGCTCAAATGAATCCAAGTCAAGTTCAAATTAATCCAAGTCAAGTTCAAATTGATCCAAGTCAAGTTCAAATTAATCCAAGTCAAGTTCAAATTAACCCAAGTCAAGTTCAAATTAATCCAAGTCAAGTTCAAATTAATCCAAGTCAAGTTCAAATTAATCCAAGTCAAGTTCAAATTAATCCAAGTCAAGTTCAAATTAACCCAAGTCAAGTTCAAATTAATCCAAGTCAAGTTCAAATTAATCCAAGTCAAGTTCAAATTAATGCAAGTAACAATCAAATTAATCATACCCTCAGTTGAGTTAAAAAATTATACCATCACTTGTTAATTCGAGCTTTTTTGTGTTATATATGGATCTATTGGATGTGATGAGCAAGACAGGTTTCGAGGTTTTATTTACACTCGAATATATTTATATACGTGTACGTATATATTTATATACGCAAATACAAAAGGTTATCATTGGACGATATGTAGATTTAAACTTTTAAAGGAATATAGAAATGCGATTCACTGAGTACTAATGTACGATTCCATTTGAGTACAATTACATTACTACCCAGATATATTCCTGCACTAGCAATGAAAATATTACCATCCATTTTAATTCCTTGTTAGTCAGTGTGAAGAAATGTAGGGTCCATTTACAATACACAATAATAATAATACAAGAAACAATAATTCTAACATAATGCTGATATTATTTGTGTGTGTTTACAATTCAATATATAATTTTATCAAGACTTGAATATTTATTAAATGATTATCATAAAAGTTATTTAAGTCTTGAAAGCATCATATATCGAAATGTAAACACACACAAATAAAATCAGCATTAAGTTAGAAATATTGTTTTTGTATTATTATTGTGTATTGTAAGAGGATCCTACATTTCTCCACATTGACTAACACGGAATTAGAATGGATGGCAATATTTTCATTGCTAATGCATGAATGTATCAGTGTAGTAATGTACACCTTTGAATTGTAATCAAACGGAATCGTACATTCGTACTCAGTGAATCGCATTTCAATATTTCTTTTAAAGATTAAACTACATACCGTCCAATGATAATCTTTTGTATTTGCGTATATGATTTCATACATGTGATAAAGTGAAATTTCACGTATATAAATATATTCGAGTGTAAATAAAACCTCGAAACCTGTCTTGCTCATCACTTCCAATAGTTCCATATATAACAAAAAAAGCTCGAATTAACAAGTGATGGTATAATTTTTTAACTCAACTGAGGGTTGGATTAATTCGATTGTTACTTGAATGAATTTGAACTTGACTTGGATTAATTTGACCTTGACTTGGATTAATTTGAACTTGACTTGGATTAATTTGAACTGAAAAAGGTGTGGTGACCATTAATTTTTTTTACACTAGTACGGATATTTCTACATAAATTAGAGAATGTATGGACAAGCGAAAAGCTACATTAATCCTTTTAGTATCATATTTACTTCAAGTTCACGAAAAAGGTCTCATGCAACATAAGGAAACATTCTCTCTATTCTGAAACGGTGAAATAATTTCTTATTATCGCACAAATGAAATTCTCATTCACTGTAAAGTAAGCGTGTTCCTTTGGATCTACATACGAGTTTGAACGAAAAATGTTTACACCAAACTAAAATTCCACAACGCAACCTTAAGCTATGTCAAATGGCCATGACTCGGATGTGTTGACGGCCACTGGCAGCGATACCGAGATCTTTTGGTGGAGGTGAGGACTGGACGAGGTTATCGCATCTCCTGGTCGAGTTACGGGCACCGGATCCTGCTAGCCTGTCCTGCTCAAGTAAGAATACATGCAATAAATTTTTATCAAAAATTAAACACATTTTCTATATGATGTTAGTAAAACTGTTGCTTTGATGAGCATCTATGGCATAGGTAGACACAACTTCATAACAGTGTAATTAATCTGTAGGGTCAGATTCGTGGTCTTGCTGAAGTTCAGTTATTAATTTTCATTAATAATTTATTCGTACGCTTAATATTAAGATTCTCTTAACCACAACATACGCGATCCAAAGAAAGCAAGGAGAAGAGACACACATTTAGTAGATTAGATTAGATCAATAGTTAGTTTAAGCCCCCCTATCCGCAACAAATTCAATCCAAAGAGAGGAAGGAAGAAGGCACCATCTAGTATGGAGTTGAAGGATCGTAGAATCTATGCAGAAAAGGCACAGAAACAGTAAGATGAGAAAGAAGTTCATGAAACAAGATCAAAGTTCAAGAAGAAAGTAGTAGGTGGTGAAAAACAACACAGCAGTGAACCGAAAAAAGATGGTCCGTAACAAAACAAAAACCTATTCTATTCCAACAAAAAAAAAAGAAGCTTACTTAACTAACTCTCAGCTCGGGCCCTCACATTGTCCCCCTGGGAGCGCTAATTCCCATAGATACAACAACTGTATCCCCCTGAGGGGACAAACATTTAGTATCGACTGTTAAAAAACATTGAACTTATGCACGAAAGGATTCCCACCAAGGGTACCCTGCACATTAAAACAGCAGGTTAGTATTGCAATAGAAAAAGAAAAGGCATGAAAGTCAACGAAGAGGATATGAAAACTAAAAATCCAGGTGGTTGCGAAAGAAAGAAGTCTCAAAGGCCTATCAATAGATGAGGTAACCCAGCAGTATCCTATTGCCTTTATAATGCCTCCTACAACTTATGCTATGAATTGTTTGATCTGCTCAGAGATCAGCTAATCAACACTGAACCTTGATCAGCTGATCAACGCAACCTGGAACTAGAAAGGGAAGTTCTGCTTTATAATGAAATTTTAATTTTTTTTCATGAATGATACAAAGGAGACTGTTTGAATAATTAAGAAGTTATACTAAATAGGTAAGTTTGTAGGGGACATGAGTGCCGTGAATTTCACTATCTTCGTTAGACAGAGTATAATGCGGAGTGTACCTTGAATTAAGAACTGGGTAGTCAATACCTAAATTTTCTGAACAAGTATTTAATCACAGTTGTACAGCTAATGACTTCGACTCCACCTTAGGGTTACATCAATTTGAATTTCACTTGGGTTAATTTAACTTTGGCTTGGATCAAATGGAGCTTGACTTGGATTAAACTGAACTTCACTTGAATTAATTTGAAGTAGGCTTGGATTATTCTAACTTGACTTGGATTAATTCGAATTTGACTTAGATTAATTTGAAGTGAAAAGGTGTAGTCTGAAGACGAGACCTAATTGTCACTTACATGAGTTTTATCATATGGAAAGTCGCGCAGCAGCATTTAGGATGGCAGCAATCGAAACCGTAGTAACTTCCAAGCCCGACTGCTATGTCAGCGTCCTTCAAAAGCGCAGACCTCTCCTCCTTCTGCCACAAGTCTCTCGCATGTGGCTGGAGCCAAATGGTTGGACCGTCGAAGATGATCATCGGTAATGGCTCCTGGGTGAAAAAATAAAAATTTTAGTATGTGTGTCATTTATAATCTTGAGAAATTTGACCTGAATTCAATAAAACTTTTATAATTTAGTTTCTTTAAATGCTTGCTTGGTCGTTTGTATGCTCATAAGCAGCCATGATATGCTTATGATAATAACGTTCGACTACATTTTCAGTCATAACGTAGGGTTAAAATAAATTTCCTTGCATTGTAGTACGAACATGATGGGTTTAAATACCTATTTTTCTAGATCTTCATATCTCTAATATCTTCCATATGAAGACTGACTTGATGGGTAATTACTTGTTATGATTTAACACTGGGTCAATATTCGTTAAAAAATATTTATCTCCAAGACAGCAGCGAAATCCAGGATTCCTTCATTAGTGTAATAATTTAATCTATACTCTGCACGCCAACTCTACAATGAAGGAATAATTATGAAATTACAACAAATAATTTTCACTTTTTTCAAATGAAACTTTTGCCTTCATTCTTGCGTTCGCTTGTGGACTATTTTAACAACTGCCTTTAGAAGACAAATGCTTCATTTTCATTTTTTTCTTAATAATTGAGGGACAAAAACTGCCAAAATAACAATAGAATGAAATTCTTACCTTTTTACTTGTCTTCACAGGGCGAGGTATGGACACCTCACGAGACCCTTGAAGTATTCCAGCTGCATATTTTCAGGAGATTCCCTCGCATTGCATCGATGATATTCATCTCAGTGATTCCCACGAATTCAATGCATATCTGAAAAAGTTAAGGTTATGTTATTATTCAAGAAAGACAAAAAATATACTCTCGCATGATTTTTTTCCTCACCTAGAGAGTTTTCGTCGAACAATTATTATTGTGTTTTATTTTCATCATCACAATGTGAAACATCCGATAGCCAAAATTTTAATTTTGTGGACGAACGTCAATGCTCGCCCACCTTCGTTGTGTGCGGAATTCGCGAAACATACGTGCTGAAACCCAACGTTAAAATTTACGAATTTTTACGATTAGTTAATTCCAGTTACTCTGGAACATGGAAATGTAGACAGTAACTTTATATTGTCAGACGTAATTATTGGTTAGAAATTAATACTAAAGTACTTCTTCTAACAAACCTATTCAAGCTATTATACCTTAAACTATGTTCATTCTTCATTTATTTGTGCAGAAAACATAAGTGCAATCCACATCTTCTTATCAAAATCAACTTCTGATTGGATCTATTTTAGTTTCAAGAATTTCCAATCATGAATTATGAATTGGTAAAGCAAAATGGCAACTCTATGTTCAGCATATCTGTTGCTTTGATTATCTATACATATATACAGTATGAACTCGGCTGTCACATATATTGAAGTAAGTCAAAATATTTATTTTTAAGATAACAAAGAATTTAATTCTACTTTTCTTCATTTTGCATAAAAAAATCCTCTGTAGCCTAAACATGTTAAAAAGAATTGTAGACTGTAACAAAGTTTTTAATTTTCATTGATTATCAAGCACTTTTGAGTTGGAAGTTGTGTACAATTATTTCATTATAACAAGCTTTTCTGAGGACAGTCTTCTCATATCCTATTCTGTAGGTATATACCCTGGAGAGGGCTGCTATAAAGTCATTATTTATAGATATTTACATTAACAATATTCTGTACAAAACATCAAACTACAGAAAATTAATAGAAATACTTTCACGTGCAACCAAAATACTTGATTACGTTTGGGTCCTATATTACGCTTTAGTTAAAGCCTTTCTTTCCCATACCTACTAATCAGTAAACTCTACTGAAATTGGATTAGAAGAAAAACTATTTTCAATAATTTATGTACCATTTACAAGTTAATAACCTAATAATTAATATAGGCTAATCCATTTATCAATTATAATAAGAATTTCATGCAGAGAAAATTGAAGCACTAATAATATAATGAGCAGTAGTACTCACATGAGTTTTCGTCCTTGATTGAGTGAACTCAAAACCATTGGTTGATGGAGAAGGCTCACTCCAAGCACCAGTTGAAGGAACTGAGAATAATTTTATCAAGCCATTACTGGGCCAATGATCTGTTTAGTTGAATAATATTCAAGTAAAGCTATAAATCTGGACTTGCAAGAATAGAGGGAACACTGTTTGTAATTCATTTTCAAATGCTGAAAAAGTATCAAAAACTTTTAAAACAAATCAGGATATATTTTGGAAAAGAACATACCAAATGAGTATCAAGTAAGGTCTTAATGAAAAGCAAGCAAAAAGAAAACAGTTAGGCTATCCAACAATATGACTAAAGCCAATAATAATTGTAAAAAAATTACATTCATGGTTACACCAGGTTCTTTTAGTGTGACTAATAACTTTAACCTAACTAGTCCAAAAAATCAGGTAATATAGTTTTATACCAGCTTGTTTGGTTTTCTTCAAGGCTATTTTTTTTAAACATATGGCCATTGTTGAATGTAATATTGAACTTGAAATTTCATGAGCATGATTGGATAAATGAATTTTCCAAAGCAAGATACATATACCGTGGCTGCATTTAAATGAATTTTCAAATCAATGATAATTTTCAGTAAAATAACCAAATCATATCTGATTTTATCTAATCATAATACTTTTGCTGATTATTCATTCAATACCTTTTAAAATAATAACATGATTTTGACTGCAAAAGTTGATCCATGTCCCACACACATGAAACTGGAATACATGGTTTTATATTTCATTCCTGTTGCTTTCCATTCTAATTAATTACTTCTATCCACATTTGCATCATTAAAAATTAATAACCAGTAATTCAAACCCATTTATTTATATGCCAACATGAATTATTAGGCACTATTTATTCTGCAAACGATCAAGAAATTCGAACCGTCGAGGACGCGACCTTGAACTTGAACGCCAAGGTCGCATGACGACGTTAGATGAGTCACCAGTAATTATCTATCAACTTACGAGCCCGTACTTCGGCTGATGCATAAAACAATCACATCTCACGCACAAATACATATCCTCTTTAGAAATGGAATGAAATCAAAACATTAATAAGGCTTCGGAACGAATGACTTTCGGTTATCATCATGAAGCGAATGAACTAGCCCAGGTACAAAAATAATGGCGGCCAGAAATGAAGCCGCCAAATGAAGCCGAATAGTAATTGAATACAATTTGTCATTAAAGGTACACAAGTACATATGGCTTTCTTCATACACCAAACAAATCCCTCGGATCTTGAATGAGACCACAAAGAAAGTGGACTCCACTTTCTTACGAAACTACGCTAGATATGGGTGCTTAGCGGATTACACTTGCACCCGTGACCACTCACAATGACAGGCTGACAGATACTAATTAGTCATGCATTGCATGCATGCATGGAAGCGAGGCCGCGGGATATCTGCGTGAGCTGCGGTTGCTTCTCACGAAGTTGAAAACAGCACAAATGAGCTATTTACTTCGGTACTTGATAAATAGATCAGTTATCGACGAACTGGAGATAATTTCACTCATCATGCGCTATTTCTTAATAATTTTCATTCTAGCAAGCACTTCATTTTCTTAATGTGAAAGGCCATGTCTAATTTAACAGCATACTTCTGCTGAAAGTGCTAGTTAATTTATTACACCTACAAGCTTGAGTCGTAAACAAGTGTTGCATTATGAATTTTTCATAGTGAGTTCCTTCTCGTATATCGGCATTAATATCTTGCATTTTAGTTATTAACACGTTCACCGCGTTTTTGCGGTTGTAAATAGTTGGTTTGGTTACGTTGCAAGTGGCAGAATTGGGAAATAGATTTCACTGCTTGCACACATTTTATACTTCCTGAGATATGTGAGAAATACAAATGCGTGATAACATTTCAGCTCGTAATGTAAATATTTTTCTTTTGAAAAGATTTTGATTTAGATAAACTGTCAATAATTTAAACGGGTATGGAAATAAGTGATTTACCTAGTGGTACACATAGTCCCAAAACGCAAGAAACTTGTCACTTGAAGTGAAATCTTATATCTTGGAATGAACTGAATAAATTCGTTTATGCGTGCAAAAAAACGTACGCAATTACTTAACATTTTTCCATTATTCACCTCATTAACTTCGAAAAGTGAAAGAAACTGGACATATATTTGCCTACATATAGTTGTTATGACTTAATAATTGAATATTTTCTTGAAAATGTGAAATTTGGATCAACAAAACCCCCAAACAGGTAACTGATACTTATGTCTTCCTGGCCGTGACTTTACTCTCTCGCCCGACCTGTGAGTGCGTCAAGGTTGACACACCTGGGTGTGTCAAGATTTCTCTGAGTGCATCAGTGAAACGACGAACTATCGTAAATTATTAAATTCTAATCCTCTCTAAGAAACGGGAAAAATATAATTGCACGATTATATTTCAACTTGTGCTGAGTAGAGTAATTTAAATAACGGTAGTGAAATTATTGAAATTCTATTCATTGATACTGGTGCGTAAATGAGCGATTTACCTAGTGGTACACATATGTACAAATACGTAGCTAATGTATAAATGTAGCCCCAAACCAATCTGAAGATTCATTGGTCGTTGAAAATTACCTTGTGCTGCAACTCAGATGTCTAATATTCTGTTTCCTCCTGATATTAGGCCGTTTCTGCTTCATGCTTTTTAAGTGCAGGGACTTCTTGTCAATTCCTCGTGTTTGCGGATTTTTGCAGTCGATGTTGGATTTCTCACACCGACGTTTTTGATGAGAGCGTTATGTTTTTCGTGAAGCCGACGGCCGTTATGGCTGGTTCTGAAATCGCTTCTCGTTTTAGGATCTTGTAAGCGCGAAGTCTCCTCAGAGACCCTTGAACTCGACTTTCTTGGTGGTTCGGTACAGGAGAAATAGCGGCGGCTGTTTTCTCCAGATCATAAATGGGCACCCTTTTCACCTACGTCTGCAGTCATACATATCACCATTTCCGGCTAGAAACAGGACGTGGGCTTGCGTATTTTCGTGCTTTGAAAGTTTCATACAACCCATATTAATTACCAGAAGGCGAGACTTATAAGATTATGAAGTTAATGAGAGTAAAGCTGGCTTGTGGGATAACTTCAGTAGCTCAGTGAAGCGTAGTGTGTTGAGGAAAATTAGAGCGAGGAAAGTTCCAGGTATATCTATACTGGCATAGTTAAGTACCTCATCACTAAGAACCCTAAGTAACTTATGGCAGGAACGCTAAAAAACATCAAATCTCGTGTATATTTTTCTAGCAGTGAAAATACAGAAAATTTTCTGTTGGCCTTGTGCGTTGCCAAAACTTGGAGGTTTAAACATGCATGCTTGCTGTTCTTTTTCTCGCATAGTGCTCTGGACGTGATAGGTTTGACTCCATTCAATAAGAGTGTAAAGGCAGAATATATGATGTCTCCGAACTCTTTACTGGATACCACTAGCGGCATTTCTTTAATGGGTCCGCCATTACTTTTCCTACAAATCTTCCCTCTTACAACTACGTGGTACATTGCCTATGTATTGCTCGAGCGACCGACTAGTGCAATTAATTGTCGCACTAAGTTTTGTGTTTTGAAAGGGCTTTTCATGCGTCGAAACGCTTTCCTCTTGTTCAGATCCTTTTGTTGCTGTTACGTTTTTTTTTACTGAAGCCTCGCTCTTATCGAGGCGCGTTAGTTCCTACGCGTAAGTTTAGCCGTGCGAGTTCACTGCAGTCGAAGAAAATAAATATTCAGTCGAATTTCTAGTTTGGCGGAATTTTTTTCTTCTTGTATGAAGACGCTTTGGTCATTTAATGTTTCGATGATTTTTCTATAAAAAGAAGGTAAAAATGAAGTTCCGCTTTTCTCAGTATAATATAAAAACATGTTTTTTACGTAGACAAGATTCTCGGCAAAATTTTGCATCGACTGCGGAATTTACCCCGTGGAATATGTTGCTGCGGAGCTTAGGCTTCTGCATTGCGTGTAATATTGGCCGGAATGCCTCTCTTTGGCGTCTAAAGTGTGCAGTCTAATGCGCCCTTCTGCGGCTAAAATGAACAAAATACAGCCTTCTTTGGACTTGTATTCCTGCCGGCGAGGCAGCTTGGCTTTGTCTCGTTCGCACCGCCTCCAAAACTCTGGCAAAGTTAGCTCCTGGATGGCTTCTTTCAAGTTTCTAATCTAACTATGAGGTGTGCGCTTCATTTTTTTTGTTTGTTTTGTTCAACACAAAGGAATTTCGAATTTCTTTTCCGTGCGCCATTTCATTTCTTTCTCTTTGCTGTCTTCCGATCGGAGCTTGTTTGCAGGATCTTTTGATAAATTCTGGTTGTGAACATTTTGTATCTAAATTGGTAACGTCTTTTTGGTGGTATTGTAATTTGTATCTGTACTTGAATGTCAAAACCAACCTCAATGTCAGTAGATGACGATAAATTGGATCGGTAACTTTTCGACAAATTTCGATTGCGAACATTTGCATTTTAAATTTTCTCGTCTTTTTGACAGTAAAGGTCAACTCACGTGTGTTATTGTTTTTTTCTTGCTGAATGTAACTTCAATTTCAATAGCTTTCTTGTTTCATTGTCTGCTTCAATTTCAAACAGCGTCCTTGGTGAACCTCTGTTCGTTGGTGTCTTTCTGTCTCTTTTGATTTTCCGGTATTCTATTTTACGAACGAATTTTTCAACTTTACCAAGTCTTTCTTAGTATTTTTACGCATGGTATTCGCGAGTAATGTTTATGGAACTCTGACGTTCGCTATTGTCAAACATGACACCCACCAGTAGTAAAAACTCCTCTCCGCGCTCACGCTTGTATACACCGGTTTTTTCAGGGCTAGATTTCCATTGGGGTTCAGCTACGCTTTTTGTTCATGCAGAGATTCTCTGTACTGAGAATACAAGGGCGACAACTAGCGAACATCAGCTGCTGTGCTTTTTTTTCTCATACCGAAGTGTTCGGAGAGGAAAACTCAATTTTACATGAACGTTAACTGACGTCTGCATCTTGGAACCAAGTTCGAACGACCTCTTAAAATCTTCCCACTCCACCGATGAAGAACAATGAGCTGCAATTCGTTTGTGCTGAAAGGAGGTAGAAATAAGGGAGAAACTTTTATACTTAATAAGGTATTTGCCATGCATGTTGTTATCCGCGTGGTTGCCTCTGCTGGGAAGTTTTTTTCTAATTACCCTAGAAAAAAGAAATAAATCTGAACTTCAAGCGGTATTACAGTTGCTGTTGGCTGTCGTTACCAGAGTCACTAAGGATACAAATATTTTATGGTTAGATCAGGATAACTTAGGATACATGGGGTTTTTAAGAATAGATTGTTGGGTCGATTTTGGTTAAGATAGATCGGCTTAGATCAGTGGGGAAAGGTTCGGTCAATTGAATGAGCTGGAAAAGAATATCGGTGAAATTTTTCATAGGGTCCCTCTGGTTTATTATTATTACTATTATTCCCCTCAGGGGGAAACAACTATTGTATCTATGGGAATTAGCGCTTACAGGGTAAAATGTTAGGTCCAGAGTAAATAGGTAAAAACAGGTAAGATTATGGTAAGCCTTTATATTATTAAAAATAAAATGTTTTGTTTTTTTATGGACCATCTTTTCTCGGTTCTCTGCTGTCCTGTTTTTCAGCACCCCTGACTTTCTTCTTCAACTTTTATCTTGTTTCATAACCTTCCTTCTTATCTTACTCTAACTATGCGCAGCGGATACCTTGCGGGGACACCCTTTGTGTATAGATTCCGCGCTTCCTTAACTCCATATATACTTAATGGTGCCTTCATCCTACCTCTCTTTGAACTTCTTGTTGTAAAGAGACACTAAAACTAATTTGTAACCAATCATTATCACTATTTTTATTACTCTTCTATTACTACTAGCATTACTATTATTATTATAATAAACCAGTGCATTGATAACCATCAATGCCTCACGACGAAAAGGAGCAAGATGAGCCACGCAAGCAGCACACACACACGACCAGCGGGCCCCTCAGGAGCCGAGGTGGCGCCTACCACCTACGGAATTGCTCAGCCCTGACACGGCCAATCGATCAGCCGGCGCTGCTGCTGCTGCTGCTGCTGCTGCCCTGTGAGCTTTCCGCCTTTTTGGTTCATCTCGATAATGGAGTCCATTAAGCAGAGCAATTAATAGCGCAATGGAACTGCCAAGTCTCCTAACATAGGGGACAATGTGCGGGCTTCCTGTGAGAATTTCATCACGTTTGCTTCTTTTCCTAGGTTTCTCTGTTTCTTATTTGGTTTCTCTATTTTTATTTTCTTGTTGGGTTATTAAGTTTTTGATCATGAGTAGGTGGGATCATTAACTTTTTTGACTGAAAATTTGTATTGTAAAATGTTTTCAGTTTTTCCGTGTTGGTTTCTTACGAATTACGAATTTCCAAGGTGAAGAATTTTAAAATTTCAAGATGAAGAAATGTTCGAGTTGAGGACGGTAATTTGATCGATTATCATGGATATTATCGTAGTCTGGAGGGATTCCGTTTACTTCATTGCTATAAAGTTAACTATATCGTGCTGTAGTAACGGTCAGTCAGTACACATTTCCCTTTCCTGACTGTTGTAATATTTCCCCTTAAAGCAGTATTCAGTGAAGAGTTCGGTCCGCACGCTGCATGCTGCGCTCAGGCAGCCAATTCTACCCCGTTGCCCTCTGCAGCTGCTCAACGTCCGAAATTTGTTCCGTGTTCGTTACGGAATGCGTGGAATCTGCTCATTTGACGGTGATGTCAGTTGCACTTTTGTGTCGTGGTGCTGGGTTCTTGTTATTTACAAATAGAGTGAAATGATTTGATTGTGACATGCATTCTTCGCTATTGACTTGCTTTGGAATATTCGTGTGTAAAAATTCAATGGTCTTTTCATCTCGACGTTCATCTTTCTTCATATTTTTTTACTGCTGCCCTATTTATTTGTGTGTCTCTCTCATTATGTTTTTGAATCGATTTTACGTGAAATGCTTCTATGTTTTCCACTCCTTGTCATTGTATATTGGTAGCCACTCAGTTTCAATTCTTGATGCAGAGTTCAAGTGTCATATTTTACGGAAAGCTTCTTGAAATAGAACCCCTCAGGGGGATACAACTATTGTATCTATGGGAATTAGCGCTCCCAGGGGAAAAATGTGAGGGCCCGAGCTGAGAGTTAGGTAGGCCTTCTTTTTGTTGAAATAAAATGTTTTTGTTATGTTAAGGACCACCTTTTTTCGGTTCACTACTGTCCTGTTTTTCAGCATCTCTGACTTTCTTCTTCAACTTTTATCTTATTTCATCAACTTCTTTCTCATCTTACTGTTTCTATGCTCCTTCAGCATAGATTCCTCATTTTTTTACCTCCATACTAAATGGTGCCTTCCTTCTTCCTCTCTTCGATACGCTCTATTTTTGTAGTGGTTAGGGAGTCTTAAACTAACGTATAATCTAATAATCTAATCTTGAAATAGAAATAGCTCAATTTATTTTACTTAGTTGCTCAAATCACGCTGGAAATTACTTTAGGGTTTTTTAATGCCGGCTTGCATGATGTCTGCAGGAAAAATTGTTGTGGTTTCCCTAACATTTATTTGCTCATGCGGCGTTATACTTGTAATTATTCATACTCGTCGAGGGCTGTCATCGCTGTGTGCTGAGCTAAATGATCTCAAAGAATACTTTGCGTAAGTGCCATAATTCTCTGGACTGGTGCTCGAGTTCCGGGCGTCATTAGAATAAATTCTTGGCCAAGCTCCTTAAGAACGCCAAACTTTGCTTTCGTTCTAGTTTGGGCGCTTTTTAAAGAAGAATAAATAAATTAGAGAGTCTGGTGCTGAGTGATGCTTGGCTTAGGCGCCGAGTTTTCCCATACTTGTTTACGGCTCGGAATAAATAAGTAATTTTGCGAGGCGTTGCGTTGAGTTACGAGGCCCAGGTGACATCAGTCCGGTGAGTGTTTCCGAGAAACAAGGTCTGGTTCGCTTTTTTTTGTCCCGTGCTTCAATTTTTTAGCCCGCGCTCGTTTCTGACAGTCACGCATCATTAAGGGCATTACGACTTGCCTTGGACTTTGTCTCTGTAATTTGCAGATAATCTCGTTATAATCGCACTTCTCGCGGCCTTAAAGCCTCGCTTTTTAGGCTCTAGAGACGCACGTACAAGAAGAGGGTTACAACTGAACATCTCGCGTGTTGTTGCGATTCGCTTTTGTCAACGTGATGAAATACGCATCATTTTCGCCAATTCGCATCTTCTTCTTCTTCCATCTGATCATAACATTCCATGAATTACTCTACAATGGAGAAAAATTAGCAGCTATCTGATTTTCGATACGTTTAAATGTCTGAATTCTGTAACATGAAAAAAAAATAAGCAGCTATGTGATGTCGATGACGTTGAAATGTTGGCGCTCTGATGACTTATACTAGCGTTGATAAAACAACTGAACTTTCTGGTGTTTCCTGTGACACAATCTCAAAAGTTTCAATGAGAAAACGGAAAATATCCTCGATGTACAGTCATAATTTGTGTGAAATTTCAAAATATTATTATTTTCTCCACCTCTTGTGCCTATGCTAGTTCTCACACTCGACTTGGAGTAGTGAAGGGAATTTTGCAATTGCTAATAATAATAAAACTTCACATCTACAGGAGCGCAGAACTCCAGAATTTTTTTCACCAGAACATTGAAATAAATACTAACATTCTAAATAGCTCTACCTCACAAAGATAGTTTCTGACAAAATGTAGATACAAAATTTTGAAAGTTGAGTATTTCTTAAGAATTATCCGAAAATAATTCGGCTTGTCCATGCATATATACAAGCCCATGCATATATATATATATATATATATATATATGCTGATAATTCGTTTTATTCGGTAACATTACCCTCCATCTTGATTCTTTTGTGAGTGGCATTCTCTGCCTAACAGCAATCCTGGGATATTGCTTTCATTACTGTATTATTGGCAAATTTTCTTTTCTTTTTCTTATGCGTAGAAATTGAATAGTGTCAGTACTTGTTTCAGAAATTGATGTTATCCCTTGACCTAGTGAGTTTTGGAAAACTCTCCTTATGATTTTTTTTACAAACTCAACGTTCTCAGAAACTCTTCTAAACTTGCATGGCTCTTCACTTGAAACTTTGCTCGAATCATTTATTTTGGTTACTCATTCTTTTTTGCTTTATTGTTCCATTGTTGTCTTCCTCTTATTTGCCCAAAATTAATGAAGAGGTTTAAATTACCTATCTTTCTCGGGCTATTGAACATATTATCTTTCTCAGACCATTGATTCTAATGTCTTTCTCAGACTAATGATCCTAATATCTTCCTCAGGTATTGATCCTAATATCTTCCTCAGGTATTGATCCTCATATCTTCCTCAGGTATTGATTCTAATATCTTCCTCAGGTATTGATCCTAATATCTTTCTCATGATATTGATCCTAATATCTTCCTCAGGTATTGATTCTAATATCTTCCTCAGGTATTGATCCTAATATCTTTCTCATGATATTGATCTTAATATCTTCCTCAGGTATTGACCCTAATATCTTTCTCATGATATTGATCCTAATATCTTCCTCAGGTATTGATCCTAATATCTTTCTCATGATATTGATCTTAATATCTTCCTCAGGTATTGATCCTAATATCTTTCTCATGATATTGATCTTAATATCTTCCTCAGGTATTGACCCTAATATCTTTCTCATGATATTGATCCTAATATCTTCCTCAGGTATTGATCCTAATATCTTTCTCATGATATTGATCTTAATATCTTCCTCAGGTATTGACCCTAATATCTTTCTCATGATATTGATCTTAATATCTTCCTCAGGTATTGACCCTAATATCATTCTCATGATATTGATCCTAATATCTTCCTCAGGTATTGACCCTAATATCTTTCTCATGATATTGATGCTAATATCTTCCTCAGGTATTGATCCTAATATCTTTCTCATGATATTGATCTTAATATCTTCCTCAGGTATTGACCCTAATATCTTTCTCATGATATTGATCTTAATATCTTCCTCAGGTATTGATCCTAATATCTTTCTCATGATATTGATCTTAATATCTTCCTCAGGTATTGATCCTAATATCTTTCTCATGATATTGATCTTAATATCTTCCTCAGGTATTGATCCTAATATCTTTCTCATGATATTGATCTTAATATCTTCCTCAGGTATTGACCCTAATATCTTTCTCATGATATTGATGCTAATATCTTCCTCAGGTATTGACCCTAATATCTTTCTCATGATATTGATCTTAATATCTTCCTCAGGTATTGACCCTAATATCTTTCTCATGATATTGATGCTAATATCTTCCTCAGGTATTGACCCTAATATCTTTCTCATGATATTGATTCTAATATCTTCCTCAGGTATTGACCCTAATATCTTTCTCATGATATTGATTCTAATATCTTCCTCAGGTATTGATCCTAATATCTTTCTCATGATATTGATCTTAATATCTTCCTCAGGTATTGACCCTAATATCTTTCTCATGATATTGATCTTAATATCTTCCTCAGGTATTGACCCTAATATCTTTCTCATGATATTGATTCTAATATCTTCCTCAGGTATTGACCCTAATATCTTTCTCATGATATTGATCTTAATATCTTCCTCAGGTATTGACCCTAATATCTTTCTCATGATATTGATCTTAATATCTTCCTCAGGTATTGACCCTAATATTTTTCTCATGATATTGATCCTAATATCTTCCTCAGGTATTGACCCTAATATCTTTCTCATGATATTGATCTTAATATCTTCCTCAGGTATTGACCCTAATATCTTTCTCATGATATTGATTCTAATATCTTCCTCAGGTATTGACCCTAATATCTTTCTCATGATATTGATCTTAATATCTTCCTCAGGTATTGACCCTAATATCTTTCTCATGATATTGATCTTAATATCTTCCTCAGGTATTGACCCTAATATCTTTCTCATGATATTGATCCTAATATCTTCCTCAGGTATTGACCCTAATATCTTTCTCATGATATTGATTCTAATATCTTCCTCAGGTATTGATCCTAATATCTTTCTCATGATATTGATCTTAATATCTTCCTCAGGTATTGACCCTAATATCTTTCTCATGATATTGATCCTAATATCTTCCTCAGGTATTGATCCTAATATCTTTCTCATGATATTGATCTTAATATCTTCCTCAGGTATTGACCCTAATATCTTTCTCATGATATTGATCTTAATATCTTCCTCAGGTATTGACCCTAATATCTTTCTCATGATATTGATCTTAATATCTTCCTCAGGTATTGACCCTAATATCTTTCTCATGATATTGATCTTAATATCTTCCTCAGGTATTGACCCTAATATCTTTCTCATGATATTGATCCTAATATCTTCCTCAGGTATTGACCCTAATATCTTTCTCATGATATTGATCTTAATAACTTCCTCAGGTATTGACCCTAATATCTTTCTCATGATATTGATCTTAATATCTTCCTCAGGTATTGACCCTAATATCTTTCTCATGATATTGATCCTAATATCTTCCTCAGGTATTGACCCTAATATCTTTCTCATGATATTGATCTTAATATCTTCCTCAGGTATTGACCCTAATATCTTTCTCATGATATTGATCTTAATAACTTCCTCAGGTATTGACCCTAATATCTTTCTCATGATATTGATCTTAATATCTTCCTCAGGTATTGACCCTAATATCTTTCTCATGATATTGATGCTAATATCTTCCTCAGGTATTGATCCTAATATCTTTCTCATGATATTGATCTTAATATCTTCCTCAGGTATTGACCCTAATATCTTTCTCATGATATTGATCTTAATATCTTCCTCAGGTATTGACCCTAATATCTTTCTCATGATATTGATCCTAATATCTTCCTCAGGTATTGACCCTAATATCTTTCTCATGATATTGATCTTAATATCTTCCTCAGGTATTGACCCTAATATCTTTCTCATGATATTGATCTTAATATCTTCCTCAGGTATTGACCCTAATATCTTTCTCATGATATTGATGCTAATATCTTCCTCAGGTATTGATCCTAATATCTTTCTCATGATATTGATCTTAATATCTTCCTCAGGTATTGACCCTAATATCTTTCTCATGATATTGATCTTAATATCTTCCTCAGGTATTGACCCTAATATCTTTCTCATGATATTGATGCTAATATCTTCCTCAGGTATTGACCCTAATATCTTTCTCATGATATTGATCTTAATATCTTCCTCAGGTATTGACCCTAATATCTTTCTCATGATATTGATCCTAATATCTTCCTCAGGTATTGACCCTAATATCTTCCTCAGGTATTGACCCTAATATCTTCCTCAGGTATTGACCCTAATATCTTTCTCATGATATTGATCTTAATATCTTCCTCAGGTATTGACCCTAATATCTTCCTCAGGTATTGACCCTAATATCTTTCTCATGATATTGATCTTAATATCTTCCTCAGGTATTGACCCTAATATCTTTCTCATGATATTGATCTTAATATCTTCCTCAGGTATTGACCCTAATATCTTTCTCATGATATTGATCTTAATATGTTCCTCAGGTATTGACCCTAATATCTTTCTCATGATATTGATCTTAATATCGTCCTCAGGTATTGACCCTAATATCTTTCTCATGATATTGATCTTAATATCTTCCTCAGTTATTGACCCTAATATCTTTCTCATGATATTGATCTTAATATCTTCCTTAGGTATTGACCCTAATATCTTTCTCATGATATTGATCTTAATATCTTCCTCAGGTATTGACCCTAATATCTTTCTCATGATATTGATCTTAATATCTTCCTCAGGTATTGACCCTAATATCTTTCTCATGATATTGATCTTAATATCTTCCTCAGGTATTGACCCTAATATCTTTCTCATGATATTGATCTTAATATCTTCCTCAGGTATTGACCCTAATATCTTTCTCATGATATTGATCTTAATATCTTCCTCAGGTATTGACCCTAATATCTTTCTCATGATATTGATCTTAATATCTTCCTCAGGTATTGACCCTAATATCTTTCTCATGATATTGATGCTAATATCTTCCTCAGGCTATTGATCCTTGACAGCGAGAAAGAAATGGCGGCTACTAATTTGAAGCATAAATCCTGTTTTAGTGCTACAACTTCTTCGTAGCACACGCATCATCTAATGCTGCGGACTTTCATCATTATAATTGTTTATTCTTGGTATTTAATTACCCGCACAGTCCTCGATGATGTTTCTTGTTTCTTTACCCTCACTCTATACTGCTGTTTACTATTCTCATTGAGTAGCTCGTGGTAACCATGCCATTCAAAATTCTCTCATTCCGAAGACAACACTAGTTTTGATCTTTTGGACACGAAAGTCTCTCTAACCTCTGCCATTATTTGACAGCCACGCTCGCCCAACGTACGATCACGCGGCGCTTGAAACAGAGTTTGAATTTCCGAATGACCGGGAAAGCGTCTGGTTGATCATTTGCGTCAATGATGTTCATGATTTGAAGCAGGGCCTCATCTATCACTTGCAATGCCACGCTAACTCCGTTGCCGCCGCCCAATAACTTCTGTTCTGCAGGCCATAACTCTGAAATGATCACCACCGCACGGCCCGTCCGCGTCCGCCGATAACTTCATCACCTCTGATTTAGTGCCTCCTCGCTCTCCTCTCTCCATGGCCACCGTCTCTTATTATTGCAGAGTTGCTTCGTATTATAGTGCAAATATTGTCACTCCCGAGGGCTGTTCTGTTTCTCAAGATATCGGCTAATTTCAGATGTATTAGCGTTTCTAGCTCATGAATTATTCTGTATTTCAAATTATTGGGTTGGTTTTTTCGGATCTTCTCGTGTTGAATTTTGTAGCTGGGTCGTTTGATTGTAGTTTCTATCCTCCCTCAGGGGGATACAATTATTGTATCTATGGGAATTAGCGCTCTCAGGGGGAAAATGTGTGAGGGCCCGAGGTGAGAGTTAGGTATGCCTTCTTTTTGTTGAAATAGAATATTTTTTTGCTATGTTAAGGACCACCTTTTTCGGTTCACTATTGTCTTGATATTCAGCACTTACTACTTCATCTTAAACTTTCAATCTTGTTTCATGAACTTCTCTTCCAACTTATCGTTTCTATGCCCATTCTACATAGATTCCGCATTCCCAATATCCATACTAAATGGTGCCTCCATCCTTCTTCTCTTCGATGCGCTCTTTTTTCTAGCGGTTAGGGAGGCGCTAACTAACCTACAATATATAATCTAACCTAATCTGTAGTTTCAATTCGAGATGCTTTCGAAGAACTTTTTTTAGAGCAATGCTCGGTATGTCTTTAATTTACTGTTCTTCGACTCCAGGTGAAATCTCACTTTCAAGAAGTTTGTTTCATGTATTGTTTCCCTTGTGTCCTGTGAACTTTTCTTCTGGTTATCAGTCGAGAATAAAGGACAAATTCTTCATCTCAAACTACATGTCTATTGTTTCATTTCATCTATTTCGTTATTCTCCAATATCCAAGGCGACCAGATTGGGGGAAATATCGTAGTTTATGAAAATAAAATATTTCTGAATGAGTAATGTTTATCTCACAGCAATTCGGGCTGTTTGCTCACTTTTTAATTTTTTTCCTTATTTTGTGAAGTGTGCTGGGGGAAACCATGTACTTCAAAATCAGACATTTATACAGCGTAAAATGTACAGGGAGGAAGACCCGTCTTTGAACTAAACAAATCATGTCAGTAGAAAAGGTTAGAAATTCTCATTCTGAACATTGTCTCAGCGTTATATAAACCAACTTTATAGCTGCAGAGTTGGAGCAGGTGACGATTTGGTCGTTCTTCTCAGGATAATATTTTCTCTCTGAAATTCAAGACGCTAATTTCTTCAACATTTCCAAATAGATAAAGCGAGATTCACATCTGTTTTTCTTCGAAAAATTAAAAAAATGCGATTCGACGTTGATTTTTCACGTAACATCGCAAAACGGTTCTATTTAAATAAAATGTACAAAACTTTTCTTCCGTGTAAAATGTTTCTTGTTTTCTTATGCATGATTAGAATTTCAAAAAAGGTCGACTCATGTTTAAACATCCCTATTCTTCATTTAATGACGTGAAAATATTTACTTAATTACAAGCATGTTATTGCAAATTAGCTTCCTAAACCTTTTTTGATAAAATAATTCGGTGTGAAAAATATATTTTCCTACGTTCTTCAATATGATCAAAATAGACAATTGATTTGAGTATTTTATGAACCAATGGTACGATTCCCTGTAGATATTCAAAAACATAATTGAGAGAACTAATGCCAAAATAATTTTGAATTTCATACATTTTTGGAGCATGCACACGTAATTATCATTTTCGCATTTAGGTTTTATGTGTAATCAAATGAAAACATAAAACTGTGAAATTGTGTTGATTACTTTTCGTTCTTACACAAGCGCGAAGCCCTCTCACACAACCCTGCATACGTCCAGCGATATATGCATGTATCATGGCCGCGTTTCCTCAACGTTCTACAAAACTCATTCCCTAAGCACCAATATAGGAAAACCGGGCTTTCTTGCTCTTCTGAAATCTTTTTAACGATGTTCCTTGTCCATTTTTAAAATATATTGGGCGCACGAGGTAATGGATGCCCTAATCTCACGGCTGATCAGTTTACCTCGACAGCGATCTATGACGTCGCTCCTTAACGATCGATGGTGCCCTTCCTCCATCAAATCAGTCTCGTGAAAAATCCTTTCTTCCAAATTGAACGAAGCCAAAAGCTCTTCAGTGTACAAATTTCTTCATTGCCCTAATATGTGTCATGCTCAGGGCCAAAAGTGTGTACCTCAGGGTCAATAGTGTGTACCTCAGGGTTAATATTCATTGCCTCAGGGTCAAAAGTGTTGTGCAAGCGACCGTTCCCTAGGTCCTTTTAAAAATAATATGTTTTGTAGGCAGTTAACGTTCCTTCGAAGAATTTATGTTCCAATTTTAGCACGCATATCATCAGGTGGAAATTGTTATTTGAAACGATGAAGATATACCGTACGTGATTTAACTTTACTTTGATATTATACTTTATTCAAGCGAAGTAAATAATCGGAGAAAATTTGAGTATTCACTTGAAACTGCAAGTTCGTATTTGGAGTTCAGTTAGCAAGTATATATTCTAATGTTTTTCTGTGAATCCGTCTTCAGGTATCACATTCAACCGATTTAAATTCATTCAACACAATTCATTCAACACAATTTTAAGTATGGAATTTGGTGCAATCCGTTTGTCTCTTTTAGCTTTTCCGTCAAGATCCCTTTTTTTATCTTCTGAAGTACGTGTGTATCCTCTGAAAAACTTCTACACCGTTTTTAATAAGTAATATTACTTTTCTCGCAGTAACGATCTACTAGTATTCCTACTAGTATTTATAAATTATATAATTCTTATAATTAATTCAGAGTCTTTGGGAAGTATTCATACAGTATACATGAGGTGGATGCCACTGGATAATTTTCTGTTAATGCGCTAGAAATCTGCGCGCTGATTTTACGACGTTTACTTCAAAAACTTGAGTAATTTTACTGTGATTGAAACATTGCCTCCGTGAGAATTGGATGCACATGGATGGCCAAATTCTACTAATTCAAAATTTTCAAATTCCCTGTTAATGTGGCTAACACAATTATTTCATTTAATCGTGAACAGGTTAGAATGAATTTCTTTTTACTTGTTTACTGGTGTAAGTTTAAGCTGTAATATTATCGCTTTGCACAATTGCCTCCTATCACATACAGACCTGCCCCTGACGTGGCAATATAGCTACGACATCACAGAAGTTATATAAAAAAGAGGAAAATTTTGAATAGAATTTATTGGCGGTGAATACATTTCTCAGGTTAATTTTTATCAAAACTTCGGTGAAATTATGGAGAAAAGATCAAATACTAGATACATGGCGCGCAAGGTGTTTAGATTCCTTATTTATTCTTCTTCGACATAGATTGCGAGATTTTAATTTGTGTTCGAATGAAGAAATCGTTGTCATATGAAGCTGTGCGGTATTTGAATGAAAAATATTGTTGCCGACGTAGTTTTGTGCCAGTTTGAGCTCTGCTCCGATATATAGTTTATTGAACTATGTAAGACTTTCGTTGGCGTTGTTGACGTTAAACTTTTGTTGACGTTGACGTCTTTGACGATCTCGTGTTACAAAGGGTCGAGATGAAGACTAAAATTTAATTATGCAGCATTACCTTAGTTCTTATGCTTCAGCTCCCAGGGAAAAATGTGAGGGCCCGAGCTGAGAGTTAGGTAGGCCTTCTTTTTGTTGAAATAAAATGTTTTTTGTTATGTTAAGGACCAACTTTTTTCGGTTCACTACTGTCCTGTTTTTCAGCACCTCTGACTTTCTTCTTCAACTTTTATCTTATTTCATGAACTTCTTTCCCATCTTACTGTTTCTATGCCCTTTCTGCATAGATTCCTCATTTTCTTATCTCCATACTAAATGGTGCCTTCATCCTTCCTCTCTTCGATACGCTCTATTTTTGCAGCGGTTAGGGAGGCTTAAACTAACTTATAATCTTATAATCTTAATCTTATGCTTCAGTGGTTCAAGAAAAGCGCCAGCCCTGCTGATATTGCAAGAAAATGAGGAAGTTCAATGTTTATTTGATTTAAATTGTTTAATTTTTTTGGCGCGAGCTAACGTCGTGCACAAAGAAGCTCGACTACGCTCTTAATTTTCAACGAATTGTAGAAATATAATGATAAATAATTGCAAGCAAATGAACTAAGCTGACCTGAACTGAATTTTGACATTGACATAAGTGTCTCTCTATATATCGAATGATTTTCTAAAGACTTGTTAGCTTTGTTCCTTCAGAAATCGAAGATAGATTGAAGCCAACTTAATTTCGCCCTTTTGATTTATCACAAACGGTTTTGCCTCTCGCACTACAAGTGAAACGTCACAGGTACTGCGTTGCATTTTAGATATAGGAGGCATTGTCAGTGCTCAAATTAAGAAACGTGCAGCGAATATCGCTTGGTATGTTCTTTATTTTAGATTTTGTTTTTGATTTGAGCTCGAATAAGGAAACCGACACCGTATGTTGTTCGTCAACAACATTAACATGTTTTCATTTTTGTTAAATATTTGCTCTCATGTAAAGAAAATGACACTAGAGATTACACTTCTTTGGCGTTAACGAATTCCAAAAGAAAGCGATGCCCTAGATTGTCCTTCTTTGGCGTTAACAAACTGCGAAGGAAACGACGCTCTAGATTGCTTTTCTTTGGTATTAACAAATTCTACAGGAAAGCGACACCCTAGATTGCGCTTTTTTGGCATTAACAAATCCCAAATTAAAATTTCAATATAGATTACTTTGCTTTGGCATTATCATATTCGTTTTAGCATTAACAAATTCCAAATTAAAGTTACACCCTTGATTCTTTTTTTTTGCCATTAACATATTCGTTTTGGCTTTAACAAATTCCAAATTAAAATTACACCCTTGATTCTTTTTATTTTGACGTTAACATATTCGTTTTACCCCCAGGCTCGTACCGCTCGCCGCGCATCACGGAGCACCCGACGGACATGACGGTGCCGCGCAACGAGCCGGCTACCCTCAACTGCAAGGCAGAGGGCAAACCTGCGCCTACCATTCGCTGGTTCAAGGATGGCCAACTCGTCAGGTAAATTTAACGCTTTGACCGCGATTGGTTAAGTTGAAGTTCAATATTCAACTCAAATTTAAAGTCAATTGTTTAAATTTTTGAAAATAGCAAGCTTTAACTGATTTATGTCTTTATTTAGTTTTGATTTAGTATTTAGTAAAATTTAGTTTCTGCCTATTGGTCTATCAGCAGCATTATGCGAATTCCCTCCGTGTACACCGGCGGCTCACATCGCGACCAACGTGTTGAACAATATTTTACACTTTGACCGCAACGTGTGCCACCGGTGGCCACGGAGGGAATTTTCATAATGCTGCTGGCCGACTAGTATTCACAAACTCTATTTTCAATAATACCTAAAGCTAAGGCGTGATCGAGTTAAGTTTGTTTTTTTTCAAAATTACTTGCTACAATTGACTTGAAATGTGGGTTGAACATTGACTTCAGTTTAACCAATTGCAATAAGTGTTGAGCAATCTATTTACCACAGGCGTCACAGCAGTAGATCGCTACTTAAGTCTAGAATATACAATGGACACATTTGAGTATGGCTACTTGTGGGCCCTTGTAATTTCAGAAACGTCTAGGGCATCCTATCATAAATTTTTCTTTTCAAGTTCAAGCGATGTGTTGAAAATATGGTATTGGTTTCTAGATTTTCTGTGCGACGTATTGGGAAATATATCAATGATTTCTGTGATCTACCAGTCTGGGTGTGTTTATTATCGTGATTGAGGTAAGGTTTATATTACCTTTTCATAAGGGACTCCATGCACAAAGCGGACTTCCTTTTCTCATCTCTCTTGTGTCATACGGTATTGATATAAATAGATCGCTAGCAGGCGAACAATTAACTTGAGCTAGGGGAGCAGATGATCACATGCGTTTAAAACTTGTTACGTGATATTTGATGATCCTCCCCCATCCCAAGTTATTCCATACAAGAGAATTTTGCCTCGTTTCGTTGCATGATGTGATATGAAGCGACAGAAAAAGTACAGAGCACAATTAGAGTGTTTTAAATACACAAACTTTAAACTTTGCCTCCATTTAAATCACATATTCGATTTAATAACCAAGTCTATTCGTGAAAACACGCTGCAATTTTTTGTGGAACAAGTTTTTCTTACTTCTAACGTGTTGACGACGTATTGGGACACATGTGTGCTACTACATAGGTATATTGCTCATTTACATGCCGGCATAAATGAATACCATTTCTGTTATTTCACTACCTTTTTCAAAATTGATTTTAGCATCCGAAGTAAAATATTACCGTGCAATTACAGTCTTTCGCACTTTTTTGAAAGGATAAGATTGGATTTGAGCAGTATAGTGGGATTTTCAATTCTGGTACTCACAACCAAACCGAACCAACCTTAGCAACCGCACAAACGTAGTCAACGTGTTGCACATTGAGCTGGGCCCTTCATTCTGAACAGAATAGAACATGGCGACAGAAACAAAGTGGCCTTTTTTGGGCTCTTCTCCAAGTCTCGGGCCATCAGACACCTGTACCACGCATTGGCACAAAAGGTTCATATCGACAATCACTTGTCTCTCACGAACACCAGGATTATCTTAGCAGTTAGCAGCACAATTTCTCAATACGCAGCCGTTTTGTCACACTAGTTGTAATACAATTTCTCAATACGTGGCCTTTGTACTATAGGTGTGGTCCCGGGATTTGAGACCTCAGGGAATAGTCCAGGCATTCATTTATACCAACTTTTTTCCCTTGCTTTCGAATAGAGAGTGACTGTTTGGAAAGCGCTAATCTGGTAGGATAAACTTTTATACACGTAGCATTTTGAGTCAGCATTAATTACAGTACATAAATTTGATGCAGTTTGTCCGTCGTTCAGCGTGTGAAATGGGGCAAAAATTTGAGAAAAACGATGCACATTTGAGGCTTTGTTCATTCTGTCGAGCTCTTTTCGAAAAATACAAGATATTGTCCTCTCTGTCCAGGAAATGGTCGCTTTTAAAGATCAAAGTTGGCAAAAATTGATTTATTAAACATGCCTTGAAACTTATGACTCATTTCTCATCCGCTGAAAGTTGAATACAACAGTGCAAAATTAAGATTTTCTCCTCTTTTACTATTTTTTTAGGATCAACGATATTGAGGTACATGTGAATTAAAAATGGGCATTTTTATCGACGTGTAGGAATTTCAAGTAAAAAAGTGCTCAAGCCTAATAGAGAATATTTCTGCTTATGTTTTCTGAATAGTGAATACCCTTGTGAACATTACTAGGAAACTGATTCCGACCATTCGAGGTTGTGTGTAATAGTACATTGCCAAACATGCAGGGCAGTGTATACAAGAAGCGAAATCTTGTTATTTTACTACGTCGGATTAAATGTTTATCTAATTCTAGCGACAATTTACTTTTAAAATTATTCTTGGTGTGACATGATTACGACCGTTGTCGTTAGAGCGGGACTGGCAACACTGAAGAAACTGAAACTTCACAGAAGGGAGTGAAGAAACTCCCACTGGCAGTGCACTGTAAAGATCATATTTGGGTTCAATATCGAAATGAAATGTAATAGAGCTGTTTATATCCTGACATTGAAGGATTCAATCTGTAAACTTCCTATTGCATGAGTTATCTTATTCAGTATTGATCTAATTTGAAGTACGTTAAATAAAACGACTCTGAATTTGGCATTTGTCTGAAGAAACTTTCCTTACATCTTGTAATGAATCATTAATAGGGTGAGGCACATGCAACAGTCACAATGGGGCGGAATCGTGGTCGGTATTTGACTATGTTCAACCGTAGATTTAATTACGGTTGGTGTTTCACGATGTTCTTCCGTAGATTTAATTACGGTTGGTGTTTCACGATGTTCTACCGTAGATTTTACTATAGCTGGTGTTTCACGATGTTCTACCGTAGATTTAACTACGGTTGGTGTTCCACGATGTCCTACCGTAGATTCAACTACGGTTGGTATTCCACGATGTTCTGCCGTAGATTTAATTACGGTTGATGTTCCTCCGTAGGTTTTGAGCCTCCAGCACAGGTGTGCTAGCTGTGATTAGTCCCAGGAGCGTCGTTTAAGCGCCCATCTGTCAGCGTTGGGGCGGTCTATTTGTTTGCTCGCTCGTTCCCCAACTCCCAAAAAACTGACAATTGGTTTTGTCTTCTCTGCCAAAAATCCAGCCGCGTGTTCGGATTAACTGGTTTCATCCATCGAGTACTGGGCATTATTTTGCCTTTACTCTTGTACGAACAAAATATGTAAGCCTTGTTCATTTTTTTAACTATTGATATGGTTGCACTTGTGTTGTATTCATTTAGGTGGTATTATATTTTGGTCGATGTTTAGATCTCTAAAATTAGACGTTTATTATAATGAAAAACGTTCAATTTCAGGTGGGGATTGAATTTATTGTCATAGTGTTTAAGTTAATCAATTCAGGTAGTATTTTTCCCTATTTTTAAAAATGAAATGCAAGATTGCATGATCCTATCCTCTGTTTAATGAGTATTCAGTGAAGGAATGATATGGTTTTTGCTCGGTATTTGAATGTCATCTAGCTGTACCTGATTATTTGTCCTCCTCATCGTTCATTCACTTTTACACGAGTGACAAAATTGCTATTTACTTTCGTGTTTGCAACCAAGTTTTCAGCAAAGTTGGCCCCATTATGTTATCGTTCACTAAGCAGCCTCCGACTGTTGCTTCACTGCCGCAATATCAAACTTCGACGAAAAGTCGCGCCAATTTCAGGATTTTTCGGGCTCTTGCTTTGTAAAGTTCTGTGAAATGCCTGGTAAGGAATCGAGTCGAGATTCTCCTTTTCATTCCTCCGGCTAATAAAGTGGGCAGGAACGCTTCAAAGTGAACGCCTTTGCTCACCGGAATCGTGTTTCCTTGCTTTAGAAACCCAGTTCGGAAGCTGCGCAAAATGCGTCTCCTTCTACCCGCCTGCTCCTTAAGACGCTGAGCTCAAGACTCGTGATCTCTTTCACTTCTTCAGGAAAATAATCCGAGAGCCGTGCAAGTTTTTAAAGTTAATGCTGGCTCCTTGGTCCTTTTCGGTCAGTTTCTTGGTCGTTCCATTCGTTTCTGCTCTTTTGTTGAAACTGTCTTAGGTATCATGTCTGAAGTTCCGTACAGAACGAAAAGGATTTCTAAAAGTGTACCTTAGAGCTGTGAGTAAAGAGCGCCTCTCTGTCGAATGGCAGTGCTAACAGCCGTTAGTAGTGTTGCCCGGCGCCGGTCATGTGTCTTAGCCCGAGTTAATTTGACACCCCCGATACTCTAGGCTTAATACATGCCCTCCTAAATTATGGCGCCCCTTGTTCAACGCTCTGCTGACTCCTTTGGTTCAAACCTTGTTTGCATGGACCGCTCTGTCTACGAGCAGACGGGCCGTGTTTGCCTCATGATGACTTAACTGCCTGAACATTGCCAGCCCTCGTGCCCTCCTGGTGCCTGACTTATGGTTCCCTTCGAGTGATTCAAAGGCTCGTTTTTGGATCCGTCTTGTCTATGATCAGCTTTTCTCACAGCCTTCGGTGTCGATCCAAGAAAGAATGACTCGGTGCGTCATGCATCAGAATATAGGTCTGGTTACGGCCATCTATTGTGCTTACTTGTCATTCTTGGTGCTCTGGATGTAGTTTATTACTTCAGCCACTTGCCTTTCAGTTAGTGAATGCTGGTGAAATAACACCATGAGGCCTGCATGATTGCGTTACTTGACAATTTAAAAGCTGGTATCGATTATTATAGTTATTTATGCTAAAGGTTTTTTTCTTACCTGAATTCAACCCGCCTTCCGTAAGTATTGTTCTCAAGTATGCAGATTTCAGCATCAGTTCCTTTCTCGCTCAGTTGGCGCTAGTGGCTTTTCCTAGCGCAACTCAACCTCAGTTTATTCAAGCTGGAGCGAAATTATCTCATTTTCGATCTGTTATGACGGCTCCCGCACGCTTCTCACTGCGTTGTCTGCTCAGAATTTATTGTGCATTGGGGAGTTGTTATTTTGGGAACATTGCTCGATCGTCGTGTGGTGGCTTCATCTCGCTCGCTCTAGGGAAATTACGCCTCAAGCCAACGCGTTACTGAGCCGCATCGCTGACATTATTGTTGTCTAAATTTTATCCATGTTTAAAGAAGAGGACCCCCATGTTCCGAGGGATTGAAAGTGAGAATGGTGCTCTCTGTTTTCGGTCTCCGTTAGTGACAATGAATGGTTCGGTCTACATTACAAGCATTCTTATCTAGTCACGTAGCTTAATCAAACAATCTCTGATCCATGCATATGGAAGTCCTCAAATTTATCCAAAGGCCGTTGAACGATTCTACTTGGTGTAAAAAATACCGCGCAATCATTGTGCTGTGTATGTCTTAGTTGTCTTACATTCATTTGATAGATGAAATTATTTCGAGCATCAACGGAATAACGATAGCGTTTGATCAACGTCCATTCTTTTGACCAGTTATCAACATTTTTTTACCAAGTTTCAATGGTCTCGTTAGAGAGTTTCGTGCGGTATTTGAGTTCACGATGAAGACTTTTAAGAACTTTAAAATTTGAAGGAACGACACTTGAATTGTGAAAGCTGAGCACAAAATATTCGTTGGAATTAGATGTTTGAAATTGAGATTCGCTGTGGATTTTTATGATTAGCGAAAAACTTGAAACCTCTAAGATGCTTTTAGGTTTGTGTTGCTCATACTAATAGCCTCATTTTTGAGTGCTTCAGTATTTGCACGCACACTTTCTCTCCAATGCGTTGCTAAAAAATCATGTCTTATCTCGATCGTAAATTCCATTTCTAAACAAATCTCTTCCACTATAGGAAAGATGCTTCAAATGGTTATGACTGATCCGAAAAATCGTGTTTTTTCTTGGATGCCCATGCAATTGATACACGTTTCCGCTACTCGTGTGTCAACATGGTTAGTGGAAGTATGATAAACACGTTGCTTGCGATACATCGATGAGTCGTGCTTAAGTTTTACCAACTGCGAAACAACCCATCGATGGGTCATTTCAAAAATTATTACAATCTTTTAAAATTAATGGTATTTAATATACCCAGTTAGTGTTTGGTATTCATAAAATTATTAACAACTTTAGACTTAAAAAGTGAGTTGAATATTGAACTCCGGTTTAACCCATCGCAGTCAACGTGTTTAAATTGCTGGAGTTAAGCCTCATGAGCTACAAACTCCGAGTCCAATGCTCCACTGATTCTCTGTCGGAGTTCGGCTCTCTTTTGGGCATACGGCGCATGGCTCGAACTCGTCAACTCCAAATTAGTCCGGGAAAAGTTATGCTCTAGTTCAGCGCACGCGCTCGTTTTGGTTCCATGCATCTTCGTGAGCTCACTTCATTAAAATGTGAGGGGTCCACTATCATCGTTTTGAAATCAGTTATTTTATCGTGGTTTTGTAGTTATGTTAGTTCTTCTTTTTAGTAAAAAAAGATATTTTTGATGCTAGCCCTTTACCGTCAAAGTGGATTTTAAAATCCACTTCCATAAACAGCTTTAATATAGTTTATTCCTTGCGAAATTTGTGCCCCAATGTGTTCTTTGAAGTTCATTGTCGAGTGGCAGTCACTTCCTCGTTCTGATGTCGGTGTCTACATGATGCCGGTGCCAGTTTAATGATGTAGTTGTGATAACGGTAATATTAGTACAAAATGTGTGCTTTTGGTTTTTAATATACAGCTCCGCTATTACTAAACCTCGAAGGCTTGTGACGTGGCCTGCGTCAACGCAAGCTTTGGTTCGACATGTTACGGAAACTGTTTATCGTATCGTCTTCTTCTCGGTGTTGAGGATCACTCTTTGGGCAAGAATATTCCTTGTTCGATCCCTGTTAAGCATTCGCGGTATTTTCACCAAAGCATGAGCTGCTCTTCTGGTGTTTATAGAAAACGAGGAAAAGCCGAGAGACGTTAAAGAAGAACCATTCTACTCATAGAGACTGTAATTTACTCACTCCCTTCCTCCCTCTTATTTCTTACGTTGAGAAGCTGAAAAAAATTGTAGAACACGATTGTGCTAATGAAACGACTAATAAATATGTCTCCCCTTGTTACCACTATATTGTTGGATTGCAGTGGATCAATCACCTCAAAAAAGATTAAATGTTCTTTTGTAATCTTATGAACACGTTTAAAAGCAGGGTTAAAGGTGTCTGACCTTAGACATATTTTGTTGCAATTTGTAAACCAAATTCTCACCGTGCTCAGTACACTGTCTGTTGATGCTGAACAGGTCTCTGCAATTTCTCGAACGTGTTCTACTGCCGAAGGTTGAATTGAAGCATTTCCTGTTCTGCTGCCGTGACTTCAAATGAAAATATTTTTGCAACAAATTATTCCGAATTATAAAATACTGATCAACCTAATTTTATATTTTTCATGTTAACAACGCAGAATACTCCTTCAATCCTACCCACCCCAAACGATAGTGGGACTTTTTATACGCTCAAACTTCACCGGTAAATCAGCTCGTGCTCACACGCCGAGTTTATTACCATTATTCACAGCTCACGAACCTAAGTGTGCAGTTACATCCCTTATTCCCTTATTCCTTGCTCTGCCAATGAATCAACTCGCATCCACTCGCCGGCTTTATTTCCATTATTTACCGCTCACGAACCAAAGCATGCAGTAACATCCCTTATTCCTTGCCCTGCCGATAATTCAACTCACGAACCAAAGCTTACCGTAACACCCCATATTATAATTCAACAAGCACTCGCACGCAAACTTTATTCCCATTATTTACCCCTTACGAACCAAAGCATCCAGTAACATCCCTTTTTTCTTGCCCTGGCAGGACCTCCCCCAGTGACCCAAAGAGCCAGCGCGTGCTGCTGCCGACGGGGTCCTTGTTCTTCCTGCGCGTGGTGCACGGCAAGAAGGAGGACGACGCCGGCGTGTACTGGTGTGAGGCTGCCAGCGAGGTCGGCACCGTCATCTCCAACAACGCCACGCTCGAGATAGCAGGTGACTGCTGCGTTAGTCCAGATGTGACCGATAGTCAAGGTGTTGCCGATAACTAGCTTATGTGTTGTCGAAAAATATCTTATTTGTTGTCGAAAAATATATTATTTGTTGTTGAGAAATAGCTTGTTTGTTGTTGAGAAATAGCATATTTGTTGCCGATAAATGGCTCATTTGTTACCGATAAATGTCTCATTTGTTGCCGATAAATGGCTCATTTGTTGCCGATAAATGGCTCATTTGTTGCCGATAAATTGCTCATTTGTTGCCGATAAATGGCTCATTTGTTGCCGATAAATGGCTCATTTGTTACCGATAAATAGCTTATTTGTTGGGACTTATTTAGCAGATTGGAGAAGGGATAACTTGAAATCTTGTAACAGTGCTAAGACGTCTAGATTCTCTTCGTATGGTGGACGGCGGAATAAGATGTGAAAAGGTAAAAAAGTTGTTCCTAAATTATCATTAGTCAAATGTTTCACCCATGAAAATTTGCTAATGATTAATAGCTAATTTATAACGGGTAGCTGGACAAAATCATTGCTAGCAATTAGCTAAAATATTGCTGGCAACCAGCTAAGACAACGTTGGTAACTAGCTAAATCACTGCTGGTAACTAGCTAAACCATTACTGGTAACTAGCTAAACCATTACTGGTAACTAGCTAAACCATTACTGGTAACTAGCTAAACCATTACTGGTAACTAGCTAAACCATTACTGGTATCTAGCTAAACCATTACTGGTAACTAGCTAAACCATTACTGGTAACTAGCTAAACCACTGCTGGTAGCTAGTAATGCTGCTCTTAGTAACGGGGTTATGACTTATAAATCAGTCTCTGTTGCCAGTCCATGGCTCAGTTATTCTTTAGTAATATCCGAGATAAGAGGTAGGAAAGAATGAAGCAATTCTACTAACAGGAAAGGCATTTTTTAAAAATTTCGTGTCAGCGAAGGCTTAACCACATTATTCATTTTCATTTTTTAGAAGAACCACGTTTGAGGTGGTACTTGGTTGCGTACTTTCATCTGGTTTGCTACAGGTAACTAGGGTATTTCAGAGAAAGTGATGAGAGAAGTGCGTCATTAAAATTGCGTTAAATTCCAGAGACCACAGATTTTAGTAGTTGCTCTACATTCCGAAAATGCAATTTGAATTTAACAAGGTCGAATCTAGGGGCGTTGGGAAAAATCTGCAATTTCTTTCGACGACGAGCTAAATAACATTAATACGGCGGCCGAGATTCTTTCAACTTCGGCGACAAATTCTAAATATCCTCATAATTAGAACCCGCACAAAATTTTAATTTCATGCCGTCTGATTCGAAATGACCTGCGAGCTGCGAGGTGCTGCCGTGAAATGAAGGCGCTGGTGTCCATATTTGCTTCCTCGCCATCTCTTCTATATACTTGCATGTCTTACAGAGCTGTCTGGTTGCCGCCTTCTGGTGTTGTAAGACTGCATTTCTCACACTCCTCAGCTACAGTTTCTCGTTCAGTAAGCCGCTAATAGCAAAGATTGTGATTTCAATTATTGCACATTTAAAATGCGCGAGGGTTAGAGGACATGAAAGCTTATGAAAGTATACGATATTTGAGTGTTTTAGTGTGAGTTGTGTCTTGCGAACACATGAAAAGCTGAATCATAAACTTTTATTAAAGTAACTTGTCTTCATTGCACGTAAACATCATCCCAAAATTATGAATTATCGCTCTGCTGCCTGCGCTGAGCGCCAGCATTTCTGCGTAACCTTAGAAAATCAGTTTCGTTGAAAACCATTGTGACAGCATAGTTTCAATGCTGGTGTTAAAGTAAAAATTGTTGAAGAACTTGCTTTCTCCCCAATGCGAAACGAATGAAGTCTAGGCAACTTGGATATTAGCCCCTTGACATACTTTGTCTCATTCATACCAACCGAGTCCCACATTAATAAATGCGCAACGATGTTTCTGGCGAGTTATTGCAATCATCTTGGTTGTCTCCGAAGTTGCACATGCACGAACTTCGTGAGACAGACAAAATGTTTCCAAGAAACAAGTTCATTGCAATAGTTTGCCCCAGTTTGCTTTCACAATGTTTGCTATATTTTATGAATACTAGTATTTCTTAGACCATGACCTGTTTTTTTGCGTATTTTATCCTGTGAAAAGCCCTGGAAAATAGCATCTAATCAAGTGATCGCAAAATTAGCAAGAGCGTCGCCAGTGCTTTTGCTCTGCATCAGTTCATATTTTTCATCGATATCTATTCACTAAAAACGACGAGCGTAATTTCTGTTTTTGTCTTAAAGGCAAAGAATAACATCAGAAAATTCATTTTTCAATTTTCTGCAATTTTGTAGTAATGTTTCGTGTGTGAAATATTTTAGTGATAGGAAACTTAACTCTCTAAAAGCTGCGTCTCCCTACGTTCATGATGAGAGATGGTTCTAGTGCGGATTAGTGTGTAACATTTCGCTGAGGCTTCAGCAAATCATGGAACGGAATGAGTTTCTAAGCTTGGTGATGATTTATAGTTAATATTATTTTCTGATTTGAAAGATTTTTCCAGTTTAATTGCACATCTACCGTGCAAGAAACATTTTACTCTTTTTGCTCTCATTGGTACAGTTGTGCTTTATTTTGAGCAGTAGCTGATACAAATCGTCTTGTTACGTTAGCATTTGTATTGATTCTACTTTACTTTGGGAACACATGATCGTTATTCAGAACTCATTACCTGGCGTTAACACTCGAAATGGAATTTTTTTTCTTTTTTGACTATCGTCCTTGTTTTCATACCGGCGTATGCGCGACTCGTGTGTTGAGGCTGATGTTATACGTCGCTACGGCGCCTTTGTTCCGGTGATGCCTTCTGCTGACTACTTGGTGTACCACAGGTTACAATCTTCTGGTGACTTGGTGTACCACTGGTTTATATCATCTGCTAACTTGGTGTACTGAATGGTGCCTTCTTCTCCTTCTCTTTGGAACGCCTTTCTTGCGGTTAGGGAGGCTTAAACTAACATTTAATATAACCTCAAGTTGAGCTCGTGATCACTTCGTAGTGCAGTACTTAGCAGTGCTGGCTTCGAACTTTAGCAACAGTAACTGGCACTCGCATCTTGCTCGCTTGGATCATTCGCTGTTTACCTTCCGTTCAGCACTGTGGTTCTGAAGGAGGGAATTCCCGTGAGCACTTCAGTTGCAAAGTCTTGATATTTTGCCTGGCTCCCTCGAGCCTTCCGTCGTCCAGGTAATTTCTTTTCATTGCATTTTTGCAAGCCCAGAGACGGCAAATTTATGGAAGGAACAGTTAAAGGGGGTATGCTTAGGGCTGCTTCAATCCAAGTTTTCCACTTTTTCTGCCTGGAAGTACACCCACTTGCCACGTCTTCTCATGATGTATTGGTCACTCGCAAGTTTAATTGTGAGAGAAGTTCCAGTGCGTGAGTCAATGAATCTCTGTTTCTTCTTCCCCTCAGGGGGATGCAACTATTGTATCTGTGGGAACTAGCGCTCCCAGGGGGACAATGTGAGGGCCTGAGCTAAAGGTTAGGTAGGCTTTCTTTTTGTTAAAATAGAATAGGTTTTGTTTTGTTACGGACCATCTTTTTCGGTTCACTGCTGTCCTGTTTTTTCACCACCTACTACTTTCTTCTTCAACTTTAATCTTGTTTCATAATCTTCTTTCCCAACTTACTGTTTCTATGCCCTTTCTGCATAGATTCCCCATTCTCTTGTCTCCATACTAAATGGTGCCTTCCATCTTCCTCTCTTCGATAAGCTCTTTTTTTGAAGCGGTTAGGGAGGCTGAAACTAACTTATAATCAAATAATCAAATCTCTGTTTCTTCTTTTGCGGTGATTGAAGCGCTTCGTAAAATATATGATTTATGTTGCTCGTGGTTGTATAAGTCCTCTTGCGTGTCTAATGTTTTTATACCCAAAAAATTGTGTGAAATTTGCTTCTGGGTATATAATTCAGCCGCTTTAACTTTGTATTACGTTTTCATTCTTTTAACATTCCTCTCAACTTGTCTTTTATACGCCTTAGACTACCTTATTTTTCGCAAAAGAGGGAGTCAGATTGTTTGCATGGATATCGTCTGTCGGTTCAATTCCTTTCATTAGCTTGTGTTCTCTTATCAAAAGCTCTGAAAAGTTTCAACACCAAAACATGATAACTTTTCCACATCAGTTGATGGTTTCAAATTCCAAAATACCCAACGTCATTCATCTCCGTATTTTTGAGCCTGTAAACACAGAAAAAATATTCAGCTTTACATTTGATGACGCGAAAATGCACGTCAAAGGAAGGTGCAACGTCGCTGTTTTTCTGCGAGCCTCTGCTTTGATTCTCCAGCCCCGTGTTTTTTTGGCGGTGGTTGCTTTTGGGCCATCAAGCTGCAGAATGCATGTAGTCCGAGACTTGCGAGCCCCACTGCCTTTTTTATTGGGCCATAACATGAATTATTGTTTGTTATTGAGAGCACGCAGTGCCTAGGTGTTAGTTGGTCTTACCGTGGCGTCCGTTCTTGCATGCCTTAGTCTGCTCACTTGTAGAGACGTTCGCTATTGTACTCGATGTGGAGTCTGAAAACCCTGGTCTGCTCAATTGCAGGCATTCGCTATTGTTTGCTATTATACTCGACATGATGTACGAAAACCCTGAGGGTGTTTGATGTCTATTTTCTACAAGAAGAGATGTAGTATTCCTTCTATAAATTTGTTGTTGAAGCCTAAGAAGATTATGTATTAATCCATAATCAGCTGTAAATTTTGCGTGCGGGAACCTTGCTGTGGAGAATGTTGGAGTTGCTTTCATGTTGATATTTATAACGGACTCTGTAAATTGGAAGGGAAGTTTTTACGAATTCCACGAAATTATTTAAAGCATTTTGCATGTCGAAAATTGGGGAACTCACGAAAAAAGACGGAGAAGCCCTGACCGCAAGTTAAATTGCCAACTTTTGTTGTGTAGGAGTAGGACGCAATTTTTTGCCGGCGCATAGAGACAAGGTTCTAATTTCCAGTCGCTCTTTGATGCCAATTTTACCTCTCGCTTCATTGTCTGTCTGTGCAATCATAGACTGGGCTGGGCTGGGAAACTCAAGGAGTTGCTCAAACTGTCTCATCTGGACCAACTTCGTGATCAACTTGCCCGTCAAAAGTTGGGTGTTCGAACGATACCAGCAGCGCATGGCTAGGACAGCTCTATCAGCCCTCACCGACTGACTTAAATCCCAACTTTGCTTTGAAATCCTCTTTCCTCGTTCACTATAACCGAGCACCGTAATTTCTCTTCATGCGTGCCATAATTTGGGGACGTGGAATTCGCGCCATAATTTGGGGACGTGGAATTCGTGCCATAATTTAGGGACGTGAAATTCGTGCCGTAATTTAGGGACGTGGAATTCGTGCCGGACGAAGTATAAAGTTAACTCTACCTGATTCTTCAAAGGCATGAATGTCCGTAAATTTTAATCCCGATGTTAAAGTCAATTAGAATTCGATGCCCAGATCCATGCAGTAACGATTATTGAGTTATGGTTCGTGAAAGGAAAAGTCAATTTGAATTCTACACCCAGATACTCGCAGTAACGATTGGGTTATGGTTGCTGAAAGCTGCTCTGGTTTCTGAGCGAGTGCGAGGTCCTTTGATGCCCTCCAAAAGAATAAAATTCCATTGGCTGAATAAGTCCGCGTGAGTGTTGCTTGGCCCTAATTGCAATACTCGAGAACCAGGAGCTCATTTCACCGCGCGGTGCCGCTGATTTTTGCTGGTTGGTGGTTGGTTTTTCCGCGATTTTTATGAAGTGCGATTTAGTTTTGAACGAGTAATTGCCATAGCTAGGTGCTTTTGATGAGATGTCGGGCTCTGCAGGATCCTAGTAGTTCTTAGTTCTCTTGAGAAGTTCTTAGTTCTTAGTTCTCAATAGTTCTTGAGAGCTGTTTCTTAGCCTAGAATTTCTTTGCCACTGGCAGAGCTCTGTAGTACTTCAATCAGTGTTCATGAGAAAAAGGTCCAATCTTGAATTCCGCTCTCCTACTGAATAAACTCACAGTTCACGTCTTTGAGTCGCTGACTCAACGACGTAATACTGAAGAACTTAATTAACAAAATATTCTGTGGTAAATTTTGTTGTATGCAGAAATGTAAAGTTTTACTCGAATGGATAACCCTCCGGGGGATACAACTATAGTATCTATGGGAATGAGTACTCCCAGGGGGAATATGTGAGGACCCGAACTGAAAGTTAGGTAGGTCTTCCTTTTGTTGAAATAGAATTTTTTTGTTGAGGATCGTCTTTCGGTTTTTCTGCACCTCTAATTTCCTTCTTCAACTTTTCCTGCGACGCTATCCTAATGCAGAATGTGGAAGCTATCCTGCTGCAGAATGTGGGAGCTATCCTGCAGCTGAATGTGGGAGCTATCCTGCTGCAGAATGTGGGAGCTATCCTGCAGCTGAATGTGGGAGCTATCCTGTTGCAGAATATGGGAGCTATCCTGCAGCTGAATGTGGGAGCTATCCTGCTGCAGAATGTGGGAGCTATCCTGCAGCTGAATGTGGGAGCTATCCTGCTGCAGAATGTGGGAGCTATCCTGCAGCTGAATGTGGGAGCTATCCTGCAGCTGAATGTGGGAGCTATCCTGCTGCAGAATGTGGAAGCTATCCTGCTGCAGAATGTGGGAGCTGTCCTGCAGCTGAATGTGGGAGCTATCCTGCTGCAGAATGTGGGAGCTATCCTGCTGCAGAATGTGGGAGCTATCCTGCAGCTGAATGTTGGAGCTATCCTGCTGCAGAATGTGGGAGCTATCCTGCAGCTGAATGTGGGAGCTATCCTGCTGCAGAATGTGGGAGCTATTCTGCAGCTGAATGTGGGAGCTATCCTGCTGCATAATGTGGGAGCTATCCTGCAGCTGAATGTGGGAGCTATCCTGCTGCAGAATGTGGGAGCTATCCTGCAGCTGAATGTGGGAGCTATCCTGCTGCAGAATGTGGGAGCTATCCTGCAGCTGAATGTGGGAGCTATCCTGCAGCTGAATGTGGGAGCTATCCTGCTGCAGAATGTGGGAGCTATCCTGCTGCAGAATGTGGGAGCTATCCTGCTGCAGAATGTGGGAGCTATCCTGCAGCTGAATGTGGGAGCTATCCGGCTGCAGAATGTGGGAGCTGTCCTGCTGCAGAATGTGGGAGCTATCCTGCTGCAGAATGTGGGAGCTATCCTGCTGCAGAATGTGGGAGCTATCCTGCCGCTGAATGTGGGAGCTATCCTGCTGCAGAATGTAGGAGCTATCCTGCAGCTGAATGTGGGAGCTATCCTGCTGCAGAATGTGGGAGCTATCCTGCAGCTGAATGTGGGAGCTATCCTGCCGCTGAATGTGGGAGCTATCCTGCTGCAGAATGTAGGAGCTATCCTGCAGCTGAATGTGGGAGCTATCCTGCAGCTGAATGTGGGAGCTATCCTACAACTGAATGTGGGAGCTATCCTGCTGCAGAATATGGGAGCTATGCTGCAGTTCAACGGAAAAGAATGAATGTTCGAGTCAGTTTCTATATTTGTTTCGTTATTTTGAACTTCAGTTATACGTCCTCGAATTTTGGGACGGTTAAACGTTTCCTATTGTTAATACAGGAGCTGCCTACTGACTTATTGCATCAATACATGACCATCTTCATGGAAAGTATTACTTGGGAAATATATTTTAACTTTAGTACAGTTTTTATTTGTATTCTTCGGGCCTTGTCATAAGCTAGGCCTAAAGTGAGAGACGATCGTCCGGGCACGTGGTTAGCAGTCAGTGATCGTTGAGACGTGGTGCCGGTCGGTCCTTGTGTGCGTTCGCAGTGAAGATTAACTAGTCGGTGAACTTCTATTATTTAACTAGATTAATATCAGATTTAAAGTTGTCGCGGTGAATTTAAAAGTTTAACTGCGGGGCATAGATGCTTGTTACCCAGCTTTTCAGTCAATTCTATTCAAACAATAGAATTTTGCCTGGAAAATCAGCCTTGTGCCTGATTAAATAAACTAAGCACCAGGTTTGTCTCCCTCAGGCGTGACAATACTAATTACCTGGGTAATCTCCCTTAGGCGTGATTACAAGCTTTTATGACTAATAACCGGGCTAGTCATCCTCAGGTGTGACTAAATTTGTATTGATAAGCACCAGGTTTGTCTCCCTCAGGCGTGACAATTACTAATTACCTGGGTAATCTCCCTTGGGCGTGATTACAAGCTTCTATAACTATTGACCGGGCTAGTCATCCTCAGGTGTGACTAAAATTGTAATATTAAAGCACCAGGTTTGTCTCCCTTAGGCGTGACAATTATTGCTTACCTGGGTAATCTCCCTTAGGCGTGATTACAGCTTTAATTTAACCTGGTAAAACCTTTGTAATGGAAGTTTTATGCTCTTCTGCTGCTCTAGTTGTTTTTGAAAATAAGCTGGGTAACCGCATTGAAACTTTTAAATCGACCGACCAATCATTGGATGAATAGAAATGAACTTAGGTTTGATCAAGCTAAATTGTAGATCTAATATCTTAAGATAATAAAATTTCGTTTGAAAAATTATATTGTGTGTTTCAGTGATTGAAGATAATCGTAATTAGAAAATTTACTGAAATGGCTTCTCTTGCGGACCTGGTGGGAGTTGACCCACCTGCAGAAAGTGAAACAAATTTGAGTGCGTCGGAAAAAGTAAAAATTAGTAAACGAAGTGAGAAGAATAAAGATAATTCTGTGTCCCAAGAGAGGAAAAAAGATTTCTAAAAGTGACAAAGCTGGCTCTGCCGCGGGTCCCAGTCATGTAAAGAGTGCTGCGGGGAAAAGGAAGAATTTGGAGGGGAATGGAGATTTGGACAAGATCTGCGAAGTTATGATGGATGGGTTTGCCAAAATGAATGAAAATATTTCTAAATTAGGGAATTCTATAGCTCAGAATATAACTTCCGAAATTATGCCTATGTTCGAATTGTCTAATGAAGAGCAATGTTTTGAAGAGGATTCTCTGGAAATTGAACAAGAGAGTGTTGAGGAATCTCTTTTAAGCCAGATTGAGAGAGAATTTGACAACGCAGAATTAACTGGTCCCAATATTAATGATGAAGTTTCTTCATTGATCGCGTCGATGATTTCCAAATCTAGCTCTGAAAATTCTAAAAAACGAAGAGAAGAAACTCATGTGAGACCGGAAAATTGTTCCTTCTTAGAAGTTCCTAAGCTGAATCCGGAAGTTTTTAACTATTTACCCGCAAAAACTAAGCAACGTGAATGCGAGTTGCAGAAAATTCAAAAGAGCATCCTAATGAGTTTGACCCCAATTGGCAAATGCATGGAAAAAATCTTTGGAGCCATTAAAGAAGATTCTCAGGATAATCTTGATTTAACTCAGATTGTTAAAGACCTTTCAGATTCAGTTGCTTTTATTGGAACTGCTAATCTGGACCTGGTCAACTGCAGGAAGGAGGCTATGAAGCCTGATTTGCCTTCCAATTGGGCAAAGCTCTGTAAAAGGGAAGAATATTTTTCTGGCCTTTGGTTACTAGGAGAAAATTTCAGTCAGAAAGTGAAGGGAATTACGGAGTTGAATAAAATTTCCGCTCACATTGGGCAAGATAAGTTTTATAGAGGTAATTTTCAAAGCAGAAGCAGAGGAGCAAGTTCTAGATTTCCCAGTTTAAGAGCAAGGTGTAGCTCCACTGGAAGAAGAACGGGTAGATTTAGTCCTTACCAAGTTCAACGCTCGGGAAACGGTCGGCGCCCCTCCGGAGATGCTCGGAAGCAAAGGGGCAGAAATTATTAGAACAGGTTAGTTCTCCTGTAAAGACTTGTGGTTTCAATGCTGGCAATATTAAAAATTTTCAAAGGTTTGGAGTACCTTAACGACAGATAAATTCATTATAGATCTTGTATCTGGTTGTGAAATTGAATTTTCTGATAAAGTGCCCTTGCGTGTAATCCCTCCTAAAGAAATAGAATTTTCGATGAACGAGTCCAAGCTTGTTGACGAGAAAATTAAAGAATTCCTTGAAACGGGGGTAATTGAACCTGCTGTTCATTCTGCTTTTCAGTTTGTGTCCAAAATATTTACGCGTCCGAAACGCGATGGTGGGATCAGAATAATTTTAGACCTTGCAGAATTAAATAAGTACGTAACTTACAAGAAATTTAAAATGGAGACTTTGCAAACCACTCTTGGTTTAATTGAGCAAGGAAATTTTCTGGCTTCGGTGGACTTGAAAAATGCATATTTTACTGTCCCTGTTGCTAATAGATTCAGGTGTTTTTTACGTTTCACCTGGATGAATCAGCTGTATCAGTTCGCGTGCTTACCGAATGGGCTCTCTTGTGCGCCCAGACTCTTCACGAAATTATTGAAGCCGGTTTTTGCTTCATTACGGTCTCGAGGGTTTCTGTCAACGTATTACCTGGATGATTCACTGTTGATTGGTACTTCTTATCAGGAGTGTTTGACTAATGTCGCATCGACCATTGAACTTTTTGAGAGTCTTGGGTTTGTGATCAATCATGATAAGTCAAATTTAATCCCTTCTCGAAATATTCAATTCTTGGGGTTTCGTATCGATACAGTCAACATGAAAGTTTATTTGACGGACGAGAAAAAAATCAAGATTTATAATCAGTCACTCGAGCTTCAGACTAAGTCTAGAATTAGCATTAGAGACTTGGCAATGTATATTGGATGCTTGGTGTCTTGCTTTCCTGGAGTCCAGTTTGGAGCTCTCAACTATAGGTCTCTTGAGCAGAACAAAAACTTTGGGCTAAAACTAAGTCGAGGTGAATTTGATGCTTCTGTTGAACTATCAGAAGACTCAAAAATTGATATAAGATGGTGGATTGAGAATGTGTTTAAAATTTTTTTTTGTCCTATCAAGCATGAAGAGTTTTAAGTAGTGATATACACTGACGCGAGTTCAAGCATATGGGGGTGTGCCGAGATGGTAATTGCGATGGTGGCCCATGGTCTGAGGTTGATAGTTGCCTGCATATCAATGCACTTGAAATGAAAGCAATCTTGAATGGGCTATATAGTTCATGTAAAAATGAAAAGAATTGCCATATTCGAATTAAAAGCGATAACATGACAGCTATTCAATATATCAATCATATGGGAGGTTTGAGTTCCCTCATTTGCAACAAGATTTCGAAAGAAATATGGAATTGGGCTATTAGAGGCAATATTTGGATATCGGCAGAATTTATTCAAGGCTCGGAGAATGTGCTAGCGGATAAAGCTAGTAGGATATTTCATCACGCTACTGAATGGAGTATTCCTCAAGAAGTTTTCCAACAAATTACGGATTATTTAGGTGTCCCAAATATTGACCTCTTTGCATCGAAACTAAACTTCTTCTCCCCAAACATGTATTGAAACTCCCTTTCTCGGAGAATCATCATGCTCTCCATTCTCAGATGAGACTGATTGGAGGTCGCGTATCAGGGGATTGTGCGAAAAGAGATGCTTTTCGGAAGACGTTACCAACACTATCATGTGCTCCTGGAGACCTTCAACCCATAAGCAGTACAAAACATATATTGGAAAGTGGATACGTTTCTGTATTTCAAGGAAAATTGATCCCCTTGAATACAATTTGAATTCTGTTCTGAATTTCTTGCAAAACTTATTCAATAATGATGCAAGTTATAGCGCCGTCAATTCTGCGAGGTCGGCCTTATCAAACTTTATACTTCCGTTAAACGACATTAGTATCGGATAGAACAAAATTGTGACGAGATTTATGAAAGGCATTTTCGAAAAATCTCCACTGAAGGCTAAATATGAAGTCATTTGGGACGCCAGTATTGTGCTGAATTATTTAAAAAACTTACATCCATTATGGGAGCTTGATCTTAAAACTCTAACGCCCAAACTTGTTATGTTGCTGGCTCTCATTATGGCCCAGAGAGTACAAACTTTGTCTCTGTTAAAAATAGACAATATGAAACGGGGCGACTCTTCGATTTCATTTTTTATCAAAAGTCATTTGAAACATCACTCTCATCGGAATAATAGAAATAGAATAATAACTCTTAAATCATACAATGAACCTTCATTATGTGAATATAAAACTTTATCAGAATATCTCGAACGCACGAAGAAGCTCCGTAAGGGAGAAAATCAGATGTTAATAAGTTATCAAGCTACTCATGCTAAAATTGGTACAAGCACCATTAGTAGGTGGCTAAAGAAAGTTCTATATGAAAGTGGAGTGGATGTCGACTTCTATGGAGCACATAGTACCAGATCTGCCGCTGTTTCTAAAGTTTATAATGAAATTGGGAACATGGATAATGTACTCAACACTGCAGGATGGAAGAATTCTGTGACATTCGCCACTTTCTACAACAAGCCCATCACGACTGATGAATTTGCCGAAATTGTTCTAAGCTCGGGGCAAACATATAACTCGCTTTAAAATCTCACTTTAGGCCTAGCTTATGACAAGGCCCGAAGAATTAGACAGTTAAACGACACTTACCTGTAAGTGGATGTTTGACTTGAATTCTTCGGCGCCTTGTCATTGCGTGGCATAAAGTGCCCGCCCATGTTAATTTAAGAGAGTTATTAATTATCACCCATCCCTGCTATGCCACGCAATGGAGTTATTATTTGCCCCGGACTACTAACTTTGAAGACTGACTGCTAACCACGTGCCCGGACGATCGTCTCTCACTTTATGCCACGCAATGACAAGGCGCCGAAGAATTCAAGTCAAACATCCACTTACAGGTAAGTGTCGTTTAACTGTCTAATTTTACACTTTTTTCGTTGCAAGTATAAACGAATTTGCTGCTAAACTTGGTTCTCTGAACCAGTCTTAATTCTAGTTACAGGGCTCTGTTACGCGTGGTTATATGTGCAGCGTAAATTGTAGCGCTGCGTTTGTGGTGCTGATACAGGAATCTCTTCACTAATCTACCATGGCAGTATTCGTTGCCTTTTTAATTACCTTTCTGTATTCCCATCGACTTGTCCATTTGACTTATCACGCTCGTGCTCCAACAAAAACGACGGTTTTCGAGCCGCCGTGATTGCAGACCCCTTTTTTGTGGCATCTTTATACTTTGTTTCTCGGGCCAAGAATATTTCCGCTTTGGAATGAACGATGAAAGTTGATTCCTCTTCCGAAACTCCGCCTTTGACTTCTGGGAGTTATTCGAGTGGTTCTTTCTCTCCTCGTAAATTCCTGAGCGTTTTTGCGGTGCATTTTTGGGAGTATTCGATGGAATTTGATGAGTGTGGATTCTTTGCGTGGATATTACTCGCTTTGATTAGAGTGTGCGTCTGCTCTGCATGTGCACGACTGTGTATCAGGTCGAGTTCTTCGTTCTTCATCAAAATTCACTCGTTTATGATCATATACGAAAAAGAAGACACTGACACTCATTGCATGTCGCGAACATGATGGCCTTCAGTGGGCGTGATCGTTGTCTCAAAGGAATGAAGGAAACTTGCGGACTATACAGGCCTGAGCTAAAGGTTAGATAGGCTTTCTTTTTGTTGAAATAGAATAGGTTTTTGTCTTGTTACGGACTATCTTTTTTCGGTTCACTGCTGTCCTGTTTTTCAGCACTTACTACTTTCTTCTTCAACTTTTTCTTGTTTCATGGACTTCTTTTTTAGCTTAATGTTTCCAAGCACCTTGTGCATAAATTCCGCGTTCCCTCAACATCCTTCCCCTCTTGGAACATCTTTGTCGTGGTAAAGGAAGCCTAAAACTTTTTTATATAATAATATTATGCGGATAAATACATTGTTTGTGTAAGCTTTTCAGGGTGAGTTACGGCAATGTATTGCGCAATTGAGACTGTGTCTAGCGAGGTTTGGTTTTAAGATAGCTCAACAAAGTATTTCCTCAGGTGTGCTCTATTGTTTTTCTTAGTTGTTGAGTGACGTAACTCTTGAGTATTTTTAAGAGTCTTTTACTGGGGCAGTTTAATTGATTTGCTCAACTCTTCAGAGACCGAAATTGAGGCAAAAAATTAGAGAAATAAAAACATCACAGTACTGGAATGTATTTTAAATTTTCTTAGCATTGGTCCGTTTTTGCTTCTGTTGATTGTGCACTGAAGGTATAAAACTATTGTATCTATGGTAATTAGCACTCTTAAAGAAAAGATGTGAGGTCCCGAGTTAAGTCACATAGGCCTTTTTTTGGCGAATAGGTTTTCATTTTTGTTGCAGCCATGTTTTTTCGATTTACTGATCTCCTTTTTTCCAAACCGTTGAGTTTGGTCTTCAACTTCAACATTTTTTTATTAACTTCTTTCCTAATATGATGCGTATATGTGCAGTAGGTCTTTAGTGAGAACAAACAAACCTTGTGCATAGATTTCCCGTTCTCTCAACTCCACCAAATAGTGTCTTCACCCTTTCTCTCTTTTGAACACTTTTGTTGTGATTAGGGAGGCTCAAACTAACTTATCTCATTTAATCTGCGATTGCCTTCTTAATTTTTTTGTGGAGAGTCTCTAAGTTTTTTTCTCGAAAGTATCTGACGATACTGAGAATATTGCACTAATAATCACAATGTTAAAAGGCTGCAGTTTTCAACAGGGATTCATGAGAAAGTCTCATGCGTCGATATTTTCTGCTCATAAAACCTGGGGAGTTATAAGATTCCAGAATTCTTTCAAATATCCTTGGTCAACATGAGGCCTATCACCGATATATTCTTTGTTCTTTGAAAGGTTCCCTCTAATCTGCCATTTTTCGTTACCAAAGTTTTTAAGGAAGAAAGAACTCTCACGTGAGTTTATAAAACACGGATTATTGATTTCCTCGTAAATTGCTTCAAAAAGAAGACGCTGGAACTTCTAAGGGTGTGCAATAGAAAGCAATGGAAATCATGCACTATTCATCCGTAAATTCAGCGGAAAATCTCGATAAAATTTGAAGAATAATCACAAGGAAAATGAACTGTCACCGAAATCATCCTTTCTGATAAAGCTTTTTTTCTAATTCTATAGGAGACATAAGGCATGATTCTCCAGGTATGATTTTCTGTGAATTGCGCCTTGCGACTTTGAAGCAAATTGACACGTTGAATAATTATGACCTTCCTTTACTGAAACATCTTGTAACATGGAATTAGAAGCCCAAATTGCGGTAGTGCACTCCCCAAAACACAGGGACCGTGCCCTCTCTTGATGACCTCTCCAGCGTTCTGGCGGCGTATAGAGCTCAAGTGAAGTGTCCCAGCCCTCGCACTGACTGGTCTGCAATTGACTCCTTTATTGAGGCTAATGGTCCTATAAAACTGACCTTGTGAGTGCCTTCTGTAATTTCCTTTCACTATAGAAACTGACCCTCGAGAATCACTTCCTCTTTTCCCTGCTTAGACTTTATTGCGTAGAATATGGTAATCGCATTCGGAATGTTTGTTATATTCCGATACTAGCATTCGGCAGAGTAGCTCAGTCTTACGGAGTTCGATGTTCTTTCCTACGGAAGATGATTCCGTGACTTTGCTTCTCGTATTGCGCAGCTTGAAGCCTCTTGATGTAGAAGGGACAGAAAATGTAGGCGACCTGCCGCTGGTGACCTGCCTACCATATTTAACGTAATACAGCTTTTTCTCAGCCATTGGTTTTTCGTAATCTGTTGGGGATATTTAAGGCCTTCGACAGCGAAACCGTTTGGCAAATTCAGCCAAAAATGGCAGGACTCCGAAGAAAGTACCACTAGGGGTTGTAGAGTGATATCCTTCTAACGACGCATTGTACTAACAAAACTAATATTAGATTTTGTAAAATTTTTGTAGTTTGTTAGATGTGCGTTCTTGATGAAAATTGCTTGTAAAATGCCAGTTTGGGATCAACATGCTCATCACAGCACTATCTTCTTTTCATCATAACTTTTGTTTGAGTACCGCAATTTGCGTTCTGATTTCACATTTGATATCGGAGTATGATAAATATTGTGAATCGCGCAATCGTGCACATTTTTATAATCTATGCTACTTATGGATCTGCTACATTTTGCAATACTTTTCGTTGTTGAGTGTCTTAAAGAACTTTAGGTGTTGTCCATTCATGTAGCGCACATGCAGACTTGCAGTGGGTATTCATACAACTATAAGTGTGGCCAATTTATTTAATCCAAACTACTATAATGTCGTGCATGTAGCAAGCTAAAATAAAAAAAATCTACGTATACGGGATGTTTAAATCGATATTGCCCACCCTTCAGCGAGTATAATTACACCTACTCGAAGTTTTTCTCACGTAACTTGTCTTAACACGTTCCCTGCGTATTGGGCCATATGTGTACCAACAGGTAAATTGCCCATTTGAGTGCCGGTATAAATGCCATATATTTTATCTGTTTCCCAATATTTTTTAAAAATTATTGAGATCATACGAGGTAAAATGTTATCGCGCAATTGTGTTCAACCTAATCATTAGAATAAATTAAAATATATTCATGTTGTAAAATCGATTTCCCTATTCTGCAACATACAACCTAACCCCAAAAAAACGTTAAAGCCGCGGAAACGCAGGGAACGTGTTAAGCGTTCCTGTTTGTTTACAAGTGTTGACGTTTTATGGAAAGCAGCGATAAAGAAACGCAGGGAACGTGTTAAGCGTTCCTGTTTGTTTACAAGTGTTGACGTTTTATGGAAAGCAGCGATAAAGAAACGCAGGTAACGTGTTAAGCGTTCCTGTTTGTTTACAAGTGTTGACGTTTTATGGAAAGCAGCGATAAAGAAACGCAGGGAACGTGTTAAGCGTTCCTGTTTGCTTACAAGTGTTGACGTTTTATGGAAAGCAGCGATAAAGAAACGCAGGGAACGTGTTAAGCGTTCCTGTTTGCTTACAAGTGTTGACGTTTTATGGAAAGCAGCGATAAAGAAACGCAGGGAACGTGTTAAGCGTTCCTGTTTGTTTACAAGTGTTGACGTTTTATGGAAAGCAGCGATAAAGAAACGCAGGGAACGTGTTAAGCGTTCCTATTTGCTTACAAGTGTTGACGTTTTATGGAAAGCAGCGATAAAGAAACGCAGGGAACGTGTTAAGCGTTCCTGTTTGCTTACAAGTGTTGACGTTTTATGGAAAGCAGCGATAAAGAAAAGTTAAAGAGTTATTTCTACATCTCTTTGACTACTTAAAATGACACCTTCAGTTCGTCGTTTTGCGCTCGTGTTTTTTTAATTTTTCTTTCGTGTTTGTATTTTTTCCATTTTTTTCTAAGTACTCAACCATTTTGAGAAAGTGGGGTAACCCATGCAACAGAAAACTCAATCGGCTAAATTGCGTACGCATTTTTTTCCCATTGGTGTTGCCGCAGTCCAATTTATGTATTGGGCATTTGCTTTTGAGTGATACGCTAAAAAATTGCAAAACTGTATTGCTTTGAAAGATTTTTAGGAAAATTATTCTTCGAACAAATAATTTTTCTTTCAACCCCTATTTAACACTTTGACTGCAGCTTGCAAAACTGAAGTTAAAAGTTCAACACAAACTTAAAGTCAAGTGTAAGTAATTTTGAAAATAGCAAACATGAGCTGGATCGTGCCGTCATTTAGCTTTGATCAAGTATTAATGGATATTGAATTTATGACTACTGGTCAAGCAGCAGCATTATAAAATGGTCCCCGTGTACCACCGGTGGTGCGCGTCGCTGTCAAAGTGTTAACACCGATCTGACAAGTTTAACACGTTGACTGCGACACGACCCACCGGTGGGTCGTGCTTAGGTTTTTCCTGCTGCGAAACGACCCATCGATGGGTCGTTTTGAAAAATTCTAACAACCTTTCTAAATTAGTGGTATTTAACAGGCCCAGTTAATGTTTGATATTTACAAATTTGCTTATCACTTTTGACTTTAAATTCAAGTTGAATATTGAACTTCGGTTTAACCCATCGCAACTAACGTGTTAACATCGAGTTACGTTTGAAATGTCAAAACGTTGGTGCAACTAAGCTCGGTATTGTAGCTGTCAAGCAATGGACATCCTAACTCTAGCGGCGTTGTGTTTTGATTCAGTTTAGGTGCAGCGCAAATTCGGAAATGTTTGTCCTGCTGAATGGCCGGCTCTTGCAGTTGCTGTGTCCGGAGCAGCTGCTCTGACGCTCCATCATAGCGTGTGACGGAGCGTTCCTTTTCCTTCTTGCATTTAATCCTAAATTCATATGTGTGAACCGATTTTAGAAGCATATTTAGTCGAAAAAGTAGGTTAAATTGTTAAAGAGAAGTTGTCGTTCCTTTTCCTTCTTGCATTTAATCCTAAAGTCATATTCGACTACGTGTGGACCGTTTTTTAAAAGCATATTCAGTCGAAAAGTAATTTAAATTATAAAATGAAGATAAGGTGTCGGTCTTTTTCCTTCTCGCATTTAATCCTAAAGTCATATTCGAATACGTGTGGACCGCTTTTTAGAAGCATATTTAGTCGAAAAAGTAAGTTAAATTATAAGATAAGGGAAAATTGATTAACAGTACCACGAAGATAATAAAAAGAATCGCCTACAAAGCAAGCTAGTTGATATTCTAAAGAGGCGTGTAAATTAGCGAGTCCGTTTCGTTCGCCTTTGGTTACCGCTAATAACACTACAGCTAATTAAATAATTTCTTCTTCTTTCATTGATTTCCAACCAATTAGAGAGTTGGCTTCCTTTGAGCTACGAAATAAAAGAAACAAGTTGAACAGTTTGTGAATTTAGTGAACAATTGGGAAAGTTCCGGATCTCTCTATTATTATGAACTCTAAAAATTAACAATTTGTGTCATACTTGCAGCCTAAGCTACGAGTCCGTGTATCGCTGTATTACTAGTCCTAATCAAACTCAAATTAGAAACTACTGCCCTCACAGCTGTCATTTCTTCCTGTTGCTGTTAATCAAGCTTGTATGTAGGAGAGAAGATTTAGACGTAGCGATTAATTTATCGTAAACTGCGCTCCTTACGTCTTATCACTTCCGTATTTTGCCTCCAGTAACTCATGGCTTTGCTTAAAATTATTACCGATGTTCATATTAGCGAAACGTGTTGCTAACTAACCGACGATTGTATGCATTATAGAACAGGTGAGGTGAAGAGCACTACGTGGACGTTTCTATCTTCATCGTTGTAAGAGACGTCATTTTGCAGCGTTGACGGTAGGATGCCCTCGAAGTCGCTGAACTTATTCGGGCCCACAGGTAGCTATACTAAAATTTGATCATTGTATTACACCTAAGTAGTAATCTACTTTTGTATCGCTTGTGGTGAATAAATTGTTTAAATTGCAGTCCTACATTCTCAACCGTCGATTCAGCATGACATTTACTGTTTTTTTTTTCGGTACGATCATCTTCAGTGAGTCCTATCAACAATTCCCTGCGAAATGTCAGGCGCGTCTCGCCGAAAGATCTTGCCTCCACCACAAGATTTGATAATATTTTCAAGAGTCGATTCCTCTTGGCATTTATCGGTCCCTCAGTATTTGTCATCTCCGAGCTTCCGATAGAAATCAGCAACAAAGTTCACAGATATTCTCGTGGACACCGAACATGCGATCCAATATTTCATTATGCGGCGTCTTATTTTGGAGTGGATTTCTTCTCTCAGCTGCACTCATACTTTATTCTTCCACGGGGATACTGGAAGTGTGAATTTGAAATATTTAAATCGATGAGTTCGCTTTGACGAGTTCGCGCACCGTCAAGCCAGTACCATGAAAAAACATGTCAACAGGTTATAAAAATTTCAAAATACAGTAATATAGTTTCTGCTAACAGCCTCACTAAATTTTATTGTGAGAAACAATTAAAAAAAATAATTTAAAGTACACCGTGTACTTTTTTGAAGCTATTTACAGGAATTAGATGACCTGTTTATAATGAGTAGTAGTAGTAGTAGTAGTAAAACCAAGTTTCTAGCGCTTCAGTTGTTCATAATGAGCGGCTAATCTTGATGCAGGCATCCAGCTTCCAACCGATACCTAAAATTTATCAGATATAACCCTGGAACTTATTTCTTTAGTTTGTTTACCTTGATTTTTTTGAGAAAATTCTGTTATTACGACGACCCTCTGGGGGATACAACTATTGTGTTTGCGGGAATTAGCGCTCCGAGGAGGAATATGTGAATTCCCGAGCTAAAATTTAGGTGTGCCTTCCTTTAGTTGAAATAGAACAGGTTGTTTTGTTTTGTCTCGGATCATTTTTTCGGTTCACTGCTGTCCTGTTTTTCAGCACCTACCAATTTTTTCAGCTTTTATCTTGTTTCATGATCTTCTTTCTCAACGCTCAGTTTCTATGCACCTTGTGCGTATATTCTGCGTTTCCTCAACTCTATCAAACAAATCTTTCCTTCCTCTTTCCTCTCTTTGGAACGCTTTTGTTGGGGTTAAGGAGGCTTAAGCTAACATATGTAATCTGTTCTACCGATACCAATTCTCCAGAATTAGTTGTTTTTTTCATTATTTTTTATTTACAAAACTTGTGGTGTGCCGGAGATTGCTGCCTTGTTTGACAGTTCTGCATCTAATTCCTCGCTCGACATTAGCATGTGCTAGAACACTCCGAGGATTAATAAACCTCGAGTCGAGCGGTTCTTCGGCTGGTTGCCAAGAAGTGCTCTAGTTGCTACCTCTGTTTATTGCGGCGAGGTTCCGGAACCCCAAAACTGATCTCATAATTTTCAGAGCGTGGAGCTTTTCGGACGCTGGTTGTCGTCAACTTTCTGTGAAGTTACTTTCTAGAAATTGCAAGCATATTGCTAAGTGGACTCGGGTATTGAAGTATTATTATTAAGTGGACTTACGTGTTGCAGTATTATTATTAAGTGGACTTACGTGTTGCAGTCTATTCAACGGTAACCTCTATTCCTCAAAGCGCTCGTCCATCTCGATGATCCTCTATGTAGCAGTTTGCCCAGTGGTAAAAAGTTGTAGTAGACATGAAAAAAATCGTTCGGCGTCTTCAACTCCGTGTAATTTGTAGTTCCAGAGTAGGAGTTGAATTTCCTGAACACTTGAATTCATTTATTTTGGTATTTGTTGATAGAATTATTCCTGTTAAATTGAATTCGTACATTTTGCTGTGGTTGTTCGGAAAGTATTTATGTACGTCGTCATGATTCAACAACTGTTTTCTATCACCCGTGGGATACAATTTTACTATTTTTTTAGCTGTCGTGTTGTTGCACACATTATACTGTTCGACCAAACTGTTCTTAGCTTACTGTTTCTATGCACCTTGTGCATAGATTCCGCGTTTCCTTAACTCCATACTAAATGGTGCCTTCTTCCTTCCTCTCTTTGGATAGCCTTTGTTGCGGATAGGGAGGCTTAAACTAACTAATAATCTAATCTAATCTAAACAAAAATTACAACCGACAAAGAATAAATACTTACCCTAAAATTAAAAATAAATTTTAATATTTGCAAGACCCGTTGGGTGCGGTTGCTAAGGTACATCACTAATTCCAAAAAAATATTCGCCGCAAAATGGGTATTTGTAGTAGAAGATCATATACAAGAGGCGGCGTGCAGGATGAAAAGAAATTGGACGGAGACTGTGAATTTCTCCTAATGTATAAGGAAAATATTCAAATTATCCGGCTTTTGAAAATAAAATAATTTTTTTTCTGAGATGCTAAGCACAAAGTCTTTGATTTTAAGAAGGGTACTGAGAGGGTGCTGAATATTTTAAAAATAAGGGTGCTGAGAGGGTGCTGAATATTTTAAAAATAAGGGTGCTGAGAAGGTGCTGAATATTTAAAAAATAAGGGTGCTGAGAGGGTGCTGAATATTTTAATAATAAGGGTGCTGAGAGGGTGCTGAATATTTTAATAAGAAGGGTGCTGAGAGGGTGATGAATATTTTAATAAGAAGGGTGCTGAGTTTTGTTCTGTGCTTTTCTTGAAAGCAGAGCCAAAGCGGTGACAATTAGCCAAGCGAGCACACGATAATAATTTTGTGTGAGTCTAGTGGGTACATACTAAAACAGGTCAAGATGAGCGCTGAAACTTTCTTGTGTAACTTATATGACCGTGATATATTCATCCCTCAGGAGATACAACCATTGTATCTAGAGGAATTAACACTCCTAGGGAGAAAAAATAGGTTTTGTAGCTGAAAGTATGGTTGACTTTTTTTTTGTTTAAAAGAAAAGTTTTTTGTTTTCTCAAGGGACCATCTTTTTTCGATCCACTGCTGTCCTTTCTTCAACTTTTATCTTGTATCCTAAATTTCCTTCTCAACTCACTGTTTCTGTGCGCAGAGGTCTTCTGTGGGAACACTTATTTTTTTGCAAAAATTCAGCGTTCCCTTTACACCAAATTAAAGTGTGCCTTCATCTTTTCTTTCTTTGAAACACCTTTATTGTGGTTAGGAATGATTAAACTAACATGTAATCTAATTTAAAATTACTTTTCCTAAAGTGTTGCTATCGTGCTAAGTTCATCCTATCACACTGAAGCCTGTTTATTTATTCAATAGAGAAGTTACAACTTGGATCTGTTCTGCTTTTCTGCTTCGTAGCATCCTTTAACGCATAGACGCTTTCGATCCTGAATTCCATTTTCTTCTCTTTTACGCCATCCAATCGCTGGCTCGATATTCAAGCGGTGCTTGAATTGCGACACGCTCCATTTTTTCTACAGCTGCAGGTTCCTGAGCGTCCTTAACTTCTACCTCCATACGTCACACGGTCCTAGGGTCGAGTCCAAGGCTCCCTGATTCATTTCGATGCTCCTCACGATCGAGTGAGGGAGGACACTAAAAATGTTCTTTTTTATTGGAAGTTCTAATGGTCGCTTTGGGAGTGAGGAATCGAGACTAATAGAAGATCTAGAATTTCCATTTCCTCTGCCAGGTCACCAAAGTAAAAAGTATCATGAATAACGTGCGAATTTTAGAGAACTCTCTTAATCATTACTGCGCAGTTCGCGGCGTTCTCCCCGTGAGTGCTATTCCTGTACGGCTAAGCCGTGCCTTGTGGCGCTGCAAAAGAGACCACGTTACGCCGCCGCCAAAGCTTCCATTTGAACACTGCACTGCTGAAATATCAAGTGAAATGTTTCATGTGAACATTTTTAGAGAGTGTGTTGAAAAAAAATTGCCTCCCGTCGAAATTCATGATATAATTTAGCTGGTGGAAAGATGGTTTCTTTAGTGTCGGTGAAATGATGGGGTTCTCGCTCTGCATTCTAGCCTTATTTTATTTTGCCATTTTAACTTTGAGTCTCTTGTCGTGATTCGCAAGCTGTTTTATTTTATTTCTTAATTTGTGTACTACACAAGTAAAAATGCGCTTTTCACTTCATAAAGGCTGTCAATTACGGTTTTTTGCGTGGAACTTATCAAAGGCCTTTTTGGCTTGGATGTTAGATCGCTGCAATGTAGGGATGGGTCGACGTATCTGCGATGAACGGCAGTGCGTCTGTTTTATCGTATATGCATCGGATTCTGTTCCTGGAACTTTTCCTGGTATTTTTATAGGCACACCAGCATCTGGATTTTGATGTTAACGATGATTTGTATCTGTATGAACAGTAAATTACATGGCTAGGGCTCAAGATCTGTACTAAAACAATCATGGTTCAATCAATTTGAACTGAAATGCTGCGGACAAGCGCATGTGGTCAATAAAACCTTTTGGTTTTTGCTTTAAATGTCTATAAAAATGCTTCCAAAAATTAAATTTTTAAACGAAGTACTGAAGCAACTTCATTTTTTAAATTGTCATGCAGTCACTTCAGTGGGTTCGTGTTTAATAGCGTAAAATAATGTACTCACACGTTAAGCATAGATATGTGTCATGGTTGACACACTTAGATGTGTCACACTGTAGCGTGCGAATCAAAGCTGTCAGAAAGTGCGAGTAGTTGTCATATGTGATGATTAACGCCTCTTTTGAGCTGCAGCCGAAGCTAAAAAATTATTTTATGAGTGTTCCCGAAATAGTTTATTAGGGCAAGCGTTAGTAAATCCATTAATTTCCAAACTTGAGCGCAGATTTTCAAAAGCGGAACGAAATTTTTTTTCCATCGTCATTATCATTCCTACACACTCACAAAAATCCTAACAAAGTTATGGATCACGCAACATTAACAGTTAATATTTTGAACCCCTCAAGAGGACACAAATTTGGTATCTGTGGGAATCAGTAATTCTAGGGAATGTCAGGTCCTGAGGTGATAGTTGGGTAAATCTTTTTTTTGTTTTGTTGTTGAAATGGAATACTTTTAGGTTTGTTAAGGACCTTTTTTTTCAGTTAAATGCTGTCATGTTTTTTAGCATCTCTGTCTTTCTTCTTCAAGTGGTATTTTACACTTCATAACTTTCTTTTTTAACTTACTATTTTATCTGCAGGGAATCTTGTATGGTAACCCACTTCTATGTACATAGATTCAGCATTCCCTCAACTCTATACTAAATGGTGTTTTCTTCCTTCTCTTCGGCACACCTTTGTTGAGATGAGGGAAGCTGAAACTAACATAATCTAATCTAGCTTGAGATTTGAATTTTTGAATTGTCATTCCTGAGTGCTTGAAAAATATGCGTCGTGTTAACTTTCTGAGGTGACTATCAGGGAAAATTCTGCGTTTATTTTCAAGTCGTTTTATTCTCGTTTTTAGTAGTATTCAATATTTTCAATAACTTCAAATTAACCTGTGAGAATAACTACGTTTCATACGACACGCGTTATTAAAATGCTGGCATTGACGTCCTTTTCGATTTCATTTTCCGTGTGATAGACGCCTTGCTTTCATTTAGAGCGTTTCTATTGAGTTTTTGACGCCGAATACTGTTTGATTACTATACATTAGTGTCGCTCTCAGAGCTCTGAACTGCTGTATTGGTTCGAGGAACGTTGAAACTAAGTACTCGTTCAAACGTGTTGCTGGGTGATTCGTTTACAAATGTAAATGCAAATTCGTACATAAATGTAAATGCAAATTCGTACACAAATGTAAATGTAAATTCGTACGCAAATGTAAATTTAAATTCGTACGCAAATGTAAATGTAAATTCGAACGCAAATGTAAATGTAAATTCGTGTGCAAATGTAAATGCAAATTCGTACACAAATGTAAATGCAAATTCGTACACAAATGTAAATGCAAATTCGTACACAAATGTAAATGCAAATTCGTACACAAATGTAAATGCAAATTCGTACACAAATGTAAATGCAAATTCGTACACAAATGTAAATGCAAATTCGTACACCAATGGAAATGCAAATTCACACACGAATGTAAGTACAAATTCCAGCTCAAATGTATCGCTAATGGTATTGATTTCGGTAAATTATTACATCAGTAAAAAATCTCTGAGCGAGTAAATGACGGCGTGTAAAAATTAGTTGCTTACTTTCCGGTCAGTATGTGATACTTATTAAAATGAGCTAAATAAGCTATTTTTTATAAATAAGCTATACCGTTTGATTTACTGGTTTGAAGTCTTGCAAATTGGTGCTTTAACTCTAAATAAATCTTTAGTATATTTCTTCAGATATCTTAAATTTTGCGACGTTGATCATTTATTTTTTCCTAAGCACCTCAAACATCTTGTAAAAAGTAAATGTGCGCAGTTTAACTGCACTAAAACGTGTCAATCATGATCATTGTCTAGGGTAATTACACGAGTTCTTTCTCCTACGTATTCCTCTAAAGGAAACTGGGCCCCACGCTTGTAGCAAAAGCCACATAAAAATTGAGTCTTCTCGTCTCATGTTTTCCATTGTTTTCACCTCTTAGAAGTAGGATATACAATGAAATAATTTCAGGTTACCTAGAATTGTGTGAAGTATCCAACATCTAGAGCTCACTCTGCTATAGGTAGGTTTTTGGGACTTATGTCTTTCGTGTGATCTTGCCTCGTATCAGCTTCCATGCACTCTTGTTGTGGTTGGGGTGTCTTAAACTTATCCATTATAACTAATTATTACTATTATGATTTCTCTGTTTTTGGATGGCTTACCCTTTTCCATATCACAACTTTATCATTCTATTCTTATGTAAATAGGCGACGAACCTCTTAGTTATCTGTCCTTAGAAATCGATATTTATATTTTCCGAGCATTTAACCTATACAGTTACAAATTCCGCCCATTCTGCAAGGTGAGAATCGAAATGACAGCAAATTTTTGCAGCTTTGTGAAAGGCTCAGTTGTGAAAGGCATTAATATTTATACCATAACGTCTTTATTTTTCATATTTTGGGTTCAGCCTAATGAATTCCATGTACAGATATTCATTAGAGGAACCCCTATCATTGTGCACGTCAGGACGAATGAAGCCAATAACTGAAGTTTAAGACCAATAAATTCCGCCAGTCACGCGTAAAGTTTACTTCTTTGGAGTCCATATCCACAATGTGGGTCATTAGGAGAAATAGTGCTATTTTTCAGCTTCACTCGCTCATTATCGCAAATTAATTACAGTATGTTCAGTTTTGTGTAGCTAGAGGCCATTCCGCTGCCAATCCTCTCCGTAGCTAATGATAACATGTTGTTATTTTGCTCTCAGATTAAACAATTTTCTCTTTTTCGTAGTGGTTTCGACGCTTTTTGAAAGTCAGTCACATAGGACAAAATTCAAGACATCAGTTTACTGTGAAAAAGTATTTCATTACGTTTCCGCTTTCGCATCAACCGTTTTTATATTGACGCTGACACTAGGTTCTTACAATCATCTGATGGAGAAGGAACTTCCACTTGGCTGTGGACTTCGAAAAAATCAATACGGAACAAATTAAACTAAAAATAAAATATGGTCTTTTTATTTAAAGTAAACTGTTTCGAAATCGACCTGAAAGCTATGCTGATGCAGTGGAGCAGTCCGTTATTTACACCAGTTCCCTCAGGTGGATACAATTTTTGTACCTTTGGGAATTAGCGCTCCCAGGGAGAAAATGTGAGGGCCCGAGCTCAGAGTTAGGTAGGCCTTCTTTTTGTTAAAATAATATGTTTTTGCATGTTAAGGACCATCTTTTTTTCGGTTCACTGCTGCCCTGTTTTTTCAGCACCTACTACTTTCTTCTTCAACTTTGATTTTGTTTCATGAACTTCTTACTCAATTTATTGTTTCTATGCTATTTCTGCACAGATTGCGCGTTCCCTCAACTCCTTACTAAATGGTGCCTTTCTTCTTCCTCACTTTGGATCACATTTATTACGGATAGAGAGGCTTAAGCTAACTAATAATCTAATCTATTTAGACCAGTGCTCTTAAATTGTTACACTTATTGTGCCTGTTCAGCGTGTCGCACCCTTCGATTTACCGTGACCGCACGCACCCACTTACCTGCGTTTAGTGTGCCTTAGAAAACAGCGTTCCTTCACGTTCTGACCTACGCACTGCAGAGTGAAATATTGATTGTGCCGCTTCTCTTCTCCTTGCGGAGATGTGCAAGAGCTTGAGATTTTTCTGATGTTTTTTCCATAGTTTCTTCCACAATGTTTTTTAAGTGCACTCTCATATTCTTCTTAGAATTTGTATTTAATTATGTCTGTATATATTATAGTACGGATTCACTCCAATGCCTGTGCGGTTTTTGCCTTCTCTGTTTTGTTATTCACAAGCCAGAACTGAAAAAGATACTTGAATGTTCTTAGTAAAGTCCGTAGATTTATGTCATTTCGTGCCCACGCGTTTGGACGGTAAAAAATATTCGCAAGTATTCGCATTTCCTTCGCGGATATCCTTTGGAATGATGAAATACGGGCAGAATTTTTTAAAACTGGTTCTATCTGTGAATTTGAACATGAAAAATGGCCACCTAATATGTCATATTATTCACGTTGGTGCATTCACAGCATTGTATTAATGTTATGCTCTCCAACAATCGTTCAAAAATAATGCACTTTTGTGATTCAGTTCATAGCGTTTGATATTGCTTTAAATTCAGTTTGAAGTCTTCGTTTCTAATTTCAAATCAGACTGCAACGAAGATCTGACTAGTTTTCAAGCCGACCTTGGAACCGCTCTTGTGATAGAAGATGACCTTCTCGCATATCAAGAGTTTTATTTCTTTTTCCTGCGAAGAACGTGTGAGAAAATTTTTTGAGTTCATTTTTTACTCAATTCTTTTGTATTCCGATACTTCCTTTTAGTAAATTCAATATCTAAAATGACCATAAATTATAGAAGTGTTGAGTAGAGTTCAGTTCTACTCAGTTGAGTTAATTCAATACATCGGTGCAAGAACCCCAGGAACAAAATTACTGTACAAAAGGAAATGAAGTCTGCAATTTATGCGACACGATTTACACCGAATACTAATACAACATTAACTGAGTGCATACATACTGCACTAACATCTATTCTTCGTCTGGGCCAGTGACATGCCAAGCTACTATCAATTTAATTATCAATGTATGTCAATTGTGGGTTTTTGAAGGAAGTTGCATTGTCTTATCTTACTGTTCTAACCCTAGTGCGGATGTGTGTGCGAGTCGCTTAAGTGAGGAAAGGGATGAGTAGGGATACTGGTAGTGTACTAGGCATCCAAATTTCTACGAAAATGTCTTCGTTTAAGATCCATTTCGTTCTCACCTCAAGTTTTCGTTTCTTCAAAATACTCACTCGGTCTCTTTTTCGTGTCTTCAGAGACCGTACCATCGAGACACCTAAGTTTACGCCCTTGCGAAGGCGCTTTCTCTGAATAAGATATTAATTTTCGCCCTCGCCGCCTCGCCTTAGCGAAAATGGTTGGTAAACGCTAAATGTAATACCGATTCCGATAAAAACTTTTTGTATCGACACAAGGTGAGCTCAAAAAACTTTCGCCCGACTGCAGGCTGTAATGCACGTCACTCTCGTCGCAAGGCAACGATAATTTTAAACGGATCAATACAGCGGAAAAATCAACATCAGCGAGTAATTTGCATGGTCTTGACAATTCAGTAGTATTCGAACGCGTTTTCCAGACTTTGTTGCAGCAAAGTTTGAATATTGTGAAAAGATTTTGCGTGAAGATTATTAATATTTATATCTGCTTTAGGTGTGTGCATTTACTAAGTATACCAGGTAATGAATGGAAGATCTGAATGCATGCGATCTGTAAAATAGTGTGGACAATTTATTTTTAAGCGATAGATAATCAATACAGAGTGCAAACTTATAGATTTAAGCTACTTTACGGCAACTTTTTAATATTACGCCTGTACTCGCTTCTACCTACATACCAAATTCACTATATCTTATCAGGTACATATATGGTAGACGTATTGAGTACTTGCTCATCTTTTTTGATGGTATGTGTACTATTCATTCATCCAACCAAAACAAAATCACATAGTGATTTTCATGTCTTAGAGAACTCAAGCATCTAAGTTAGAAGTTGAAACTCTTCGTTTTTATTCAACAGTTTATTTCCTGCAAATGGTGGACTTCGTTGATATTTGCTCAGGGACAGATTTTAAATTTGAGCTTTTCAATAAAAATATACAGCAAATACTTGCAGTTAACAGCTAAAGATTTTGACTGTTTAAAGTGCGATTTGCAGTTTTTTGGCCAAAAGTTAGGTTGAAAGCTCGGTTCTTGTTGAGAAAATGGTTTACAACACGAGTCACCCCTGTATGGTAGTCGTAGGACACTGACCTACAAATGCCAAAGGCAGTATCTTGTGATAAGTTAACTTATCACATTGACCTCTTAATGCCAGTCGATGTTCAGAGGTGGGCTAGCTAATGACATTGACCCGTCCAGAATAGACTACAGACGATATCCTATGATAAGCTTCCTCATTACGCAGACCAATTGAAACCAGGCTGAAGAAATGTTCTCAGATCGGTGAGCTTAACACTTTGACTGCGACGTGCGCCACCGGTGGTGCACGGAGGTAATTTTCATAATGCTGCTAACCGATCAGTAGTCGCAAATTCAATTTTCATAAATACTAAATCAAAGCGATCCAGTTCATGTTTGGTATTTTCAGTATAGTTCACAACAATTGTCTTCAAATTTCAGTTTGGTGTTGAACTTAATATTTAGTAGTCGCAGTCAAAGTGTTAAGACATTGAACATTTGAGACCAGGCTTGTGGCGCTGTTCTGTGATGTTGTGATGAACAGAGAGCAGCTTCTGGATGATGGGCAAAGATATATCGATGGCAAATTTGTGAAGATTCGGAGTGCAGCCTTGGGACTTCTGGTACATATATGGATGAACATTTTAGAACGATAGTTGTTGCTCGTAAATTAATGGTCTGGTTACTGATGAGTGGATAATCGTTCCAAACACGAGAGTGATTGATGGATCTAATATATGAGAGCCTATTTAATGGTTCTGCTTGCTAGAGGGAAGTTATGACACGATCCACTCGAGCTAACGACTATGGTCAGTGATAGATTTTTTTAGAAGCCAGTAGCCGCTGAAAAATATATCCAACCAGAGCCGCCGACTACAAACAATTTAAGTTTTATTGAAGCTACCGGCCACTGAGGAGTGTTTTATGCGAGAGCTGCAGGCCGTTGAAAGATAAAGATCGACGCACATAATTAGGCAAATTATACTGCGTCGAAGCCTGGCGCTGTTGGAAGTTGAATGATTACGCTGCCACTGTAGAATAGACTTAAAAGTATTAGGAGCATATTGACATTCGGATGCCTCAAATGTTAGATTATGGACTTCGAACAATGGTTGAAGTTTACCTCTACATTAGTTAACAATAATTGTTCAATGCTAGTGGATTTTTCTTCATTCTGACATGACTTCATTTCTCATACTATTTTGATGAGTAAATGGAGTCCTTCATCAAAGCTGCGAATAGGGTTCAAGCAAACCTGCGTATGAATGGTGTTCAAGTGTTCGTCGAGCTTGAATGCAACTGTTCATAAGCTCACCCGAACAACGCACAAATCTGCTGACAAGGTGAATAGAGGTCAGCACGTGCAGTATCTGAATATTGCCGCATGTGTTGCAATCTGGTAGTGACTGCAGCTCTCACTGATAACACGTCACTCCAGTGACACCGATATGAGGCGTTCTCTGCTGGCCGAGCTCCAAACCAGTTTGGGCTCGGCCAGATTGTGACATGTGTCTGGGCAGCTGTAGGTGTGCTCTAGATGTTTTTTTTTCAGAGTCTGATGTTCTCTAATGCTAATAAATAATCTAGTTCCTTATGTCGTAAGACGGTTTGTTAGGTTGTTCAGCGGCTCCTCTAAGTTTTTCTGCAGCGCATCGACCAGCGGCGCAGAAATAATTTATCATGGCCTTTATCGTTGAATATCACGCGATCTCTTCTCTGAATAATTAGGCAGAACCGGCGTCTAAAGATATCAAGTTGCGATAGCGTTGATGGGCAAAATATGAGGCTGGCCTGAATTGCATGATGACAGCAATAAAGGAATTAATTACACAGTATTACAGAAGGATTTTCACGCGTAATTTCTGCGTGTGTAGTCACGATTAGTCCCGGTCGAGAACCTGCCTCGCTTCGCTATAATGACTGTCCCAAAAACTGTGTTCCAGCACGACGCGATATAGAATCCCACCTCGCATGCATCTGCAATCATTGCTTCGAGTCGCCCGTAAATTCCAGTAATTGCGTTCTGCAACTGGAGTCACGAAAGTGCTCCCGTTTTCCTGGCAGTTCGTCTTGCACTTTCGGTGGTGTGAAACCCTCCGTCCTCGTAAACTTTTATATTGCATTCTTATCAAGGCTACGCCTCGCAAAGACGTGCCTGGTGCTTTGTCGGTGGGGCAAGCTGCGATAATTTTCTAGGTTTTTGCTAAAGTGATCCCTGTTAGTCTGTGATGAAATGAAGACTACTGTACGAATGTTGTTTTGAGACCCTGTTGTAATAGGTTCTCTACATGCTTTTGTTAGCTGGTTTGGTCAAGTTTTCTGACAAGTTTAGATCAATCGCAAAAGTGATGGCTCTTTGTTTCATGCTTCGTCATACGCGATGAATGAAAACAAGAATGTATCTCTTGTTTTCATTCATCGCGTATGACATCATAGTTACTATGATGTCATAGTTACTATCACATCATAGTTACTTTTCACATCATAGTTACTATCAATAATTTGCTAAGGCTGTCATACCTTAACAAGTAACTCAATCACTCGCCAGTGCTCAACGTTTGTGAAATATATTGTAACCATTTTATTTCCTCATTTTATGCAGTGACCGCTAACACTCTTCACTGTTTTTTGGGAATTGTTTTTTCCATTATTCATTTAAATATTTCCTCAAATGTGTTCATCGAACATATTTCAGAAATACTATCCACCATCGTGCTAGGATCTTCCTTCTTGGTGCTGTTCAAATTGCTCTTTTTGCATTTTCGTTACACTTTTAGATTTTCGAGGAATCAAAAACTATTGGTGAGCTTTCTGAACATCTTCATGTATTTTTTTTCTTTCACTTCTCTTGTTATCGTGTCCCATCAGTATAGTCGCGCCATTTAGCGAGTTTTATCACTGCAATAACATGTAACGCGTATCGCAAATCTTCACCGAGTCGGTGTAGAGCCTCGCTTCTTTTACCTGGCGGGGCTTTTCAGGCCACGACTAATTGCTCTCGTTCTTTTCTCTTCTGGTCACCCAGCATAAATTCCCGGTGCTACTCTGTGATTCTTTCCACAACTCATGCAGAAATGGTTAATGAGAACGTGTTTTACGGCATTTTACCTGTCTTTGACCAAGCTCATTGAATTCGATCATAAACTTTGAGGAATAAATTAAGTTGGGTAGCTATGAATGTCTTCTTTTGTTCGTGCCACCCATTGTGCTTCTTTGCACATCGTACATTACCTTGATGCTTCACCCCATTCAATTGAATCAAATCTTCACCTTTTAGCATGCTTTGTGTCTTCTGCTTTCAGACGCTGATACAGGAAGACATAACTCTGGAATAATTAAACTTCGACATGCATGCCTGCAGTTGATCATAGTCGCACCTTCGCCCGCACGGTTTGTGCGTGAGGATTTCTAATTATATGCGTCTAACAACCTGATTTCTTCGTCATTTGACATCCCCGCTCTGAACGGGTGTGGACCAACATCAAAGTAAACTAGATCATGATTATCTATCCACACTCTTCGCTAAAAATTACGTATCAAAATGTTTTTTGAAACCCTAATAATAACATTTAATCCCTTCTTTCTGCTTCGATTGTATTAAGTTGTGTTGAGTGTTCATTGTTCTCGTTGAGCGCTCTTAAGCTTAGGTTATGTGTACTTAATTGTACAGTACTCATCGTGTCTATCCGATAACATTCCGTTGTTCCGATACTTTGGAATGATATCAGCGTTTGCTTAAGTTAAAAAATCACCTTCGTTATCACGACAAATAAACACAGTACAGGCTACGGCGGAGTTCAACGTAGTGCCGTTGGTATCGGAGCAGGTCGGACTAGCATCTTAGAAGGCCGCCGATGCTGCCGAGTGGTTCTAAAAAACTGCGCAGCTCCATATATTACGTTTGCGTAGCAGGCAGCTTGTGCTGGAAAGTGACAAGTGACAAGCCATGCTGAGAAGGAAAGAGAGTTTGGAAAATTGAGCACAGAGTGTGCTGAAGAACAGAAACGAATAAGAAACGAATTGTGTAGGACAAAGGACACAATTTGTGTATATGAATACATAGATTCTTTCAGCTATTTGTTTTTGTTAGGTGTTGATTTGCGATGTTGCGCAGTGAATTCACGCATCAGGCACATCAATGAGGGAGCTGGTTGTCGACACCTGCTGCGAGCTCGAAGGCTATGTCTTGCGAGGGAGCAATTACCATTTGATTTCAAGATTAATTATTTTTAATGAACTCCGATTGTTCATTTATACTTCTCTTCTTCCAGTATTCTTTTTTCGTAATTGGTACTCTTCTGGCAAGCCAATCACTCATATTTCTTTAAGCTCTCAGTTTCATCCTATTTTGATGAATATTTTATCAGAAATATTTTACGGTTAATATTTGTGTATGGTATTTTCCCTTGTTTGAAAATTTGATAAATTATATTGAATTTCAGATAATGACTTTCTTCCGTGCGTAGTTCAATCCAAGCGTTCTTCAGTGGCTCGAAAATGGCACAAAACACATTGAGAGTTGATTACCTGAATATTGAATACTTATTTGAGCTTTATTACACTTTTGAACCAAAGTGTAACATTTTCACAGAAGCGCTGAAGTGTCTGAGTTATCAAAAAGCGTATTCTTCAATGCTGTTTACACGGCCAGCAAGTTTCATGTGTCACTTGCGTGCGACACTCAATGAGGCGCGAGTGTATGGCTTGTTATCGGAGGTGTGGTGTGCGCGTTGCTCATGTTTCGTGCGTGGGCTGCTCGTACGTCAGATGTGCACTCGTTGGTCATACTTTACTTTACTTATACTTCACGTTTACACATATTATTTATACTTCACGTGCACATTCCTGACATCTTTCGTACCCGTTGCTTACGCCTCACGTTTCCCACACTTCACGTGTGCGTTTCTCACACTTTACGTGTACATCACTCATACCTCACGTGTACGTTACGCACGTTTCTCACACTTCACGTGCACGTTTCTCACACTTAACGTGTACATCACTCACACCTCACGTGTACATCACTCACACCTCACGTGTACGTTACTCACACCTCACGTGTACGTTACTCACACCTCACGTGCACGTTACTCACACCTCACGTGCACGTTTCTCACACTTGACGTGTATATCACTCACACCTCACGTGCACGTTTCTCACACTTGACGTGTACATCACTCACACCTCACGTGCACGTTTCTCACACTTGACGTGCACGTTTTTCACACTTGACGTGCACGTTTTTCACACTTGACGTGTACATCACTCACGCCTCACGTGCACATCACTCACGCCTCACGTGCACATCACTCTCACCTCACGTGCGCATCACTCACGCCTGATGTGCGCATCACTCACACTTTACCTTCCTCACTCACATGCCCCTGCCCGCAGTGCTGCGGGACGACTTCCGCGCGGCGCCTGCGGACACGGTGGTGGCGGCGGGCGAGGTGGCGCTGCTGGAGTGCGTGCCGCCCCGCGGACACCCCGAGCCGCTCGTGCGCTGGCGCAAGAACGGACAGGTCGTCAACATCCAAACCTCCCACAGGTGGGAAACTCTTCTGTTTAACGTTGCGTGAACTAAACTAAACCTCTTACAGGTGTGAAACTCTTTAATTTAACGTTGCGTGAACTAACAACCTAAACCTTTCACATGTGTGAAACTCTCTTACTTAACGTTGCGTGAACTAAATTAATCCTCGCACCGGTTGTAAACTTTTTTATTTAAGGGTATGACTCACTTTTGGAGGAACTTATTCCATGAAAAAGTTGCATGAGTTAAACTAAACGTAAACCTCGCACAGGTGGGAAACTCTTTTAGTGAACGTTCCATGAACTAAATTAAACCTCGCGCAGGTCAGGGCAAGCTTCTCAGTCTAATCACTTCACTTGTTCGGAACTTCTTTATTTAACGTTGCATGACTCTGTTTTGAGCGTAACACTTGTTTGATGAAATCTGGAATGCATTTGATTGTGGCAGGTGGAACTAAAGTTCAATAATCAACTCAAATTAAAAGTCAATTGTAGCGAGCAATTTTGAAAATAGAAAGCATGAACTGGATCGTACCTTCAATTAGCTTTCATTACATATTTATGTAAATTGAGTTTGTGACTGGCCGGTCAACTGCATCATGAAAATCCTCTCCGTGTACCACCGGTGGCGCACGTCGAAGTCAAAGTGTTAAGAAACTAAAGTAACTCTGGTTTAATTTAGCTTTGAATGCTACCTCTGGGTGCAAGAAACTTTTGAATAAAGCATTGCTGTCAGTAAACCCTTGAGTTTAGCACCGGATTCAATGAACTTTCAATATCGAACGCGGATTCAATGAGCTTTTTGAATATAGCCCCGGATCCAGTGAACTTTCGAGTACAGCGCTGGAATCAATGAATTCGAAAGTGTAACACCAGATTCAAAAAACTTATGGATGCTGCGCTCGGGTTTGATGAACTCTTGACTATGACAACGGATTCAATTACTCCTGAATGCAACACTAGATTTCATGAATTCTTCAATATAAGTTACCTGCTTCAATAACCTTTTGAATGCGATACCAAATTGGAATAACTTTTGACTACGCCTTATTTAATAAATTTTAATAATTAGTTAGAATGATTTAGTTCTTAGTTCATGAAATTTTCCCTTGTTGCAATGTTCAGACTTCTAACTTTTTGATTCATATACTGAATACAAGCGTGTACTTGAGTCACGTAGTGTCTTATTTGCGAATTTCATACATGTATTTTCCAAGCGATTCTTTTTTTTCATTACTGTTAATTGTGTATGTGATGCTACTTTTGACAAAACTTGGCTCAGTTCATAGAAACTCTGTAAGGCTTCATGCGTTAGAATATTGATTCCGTTTGATAGCAGCTTTTTTCTGTTCAAAAGTTTGAAGTATCGAACAATGGTTCGTTTCATTTTCATTGTCCTGCTTGTACACTTTCCATCGATTCAAGCTTTTGAAGCTCTAACAAGTACTGATTGGCCTCATACCTCTTTTGCTGATTGAAAAAGTCTACGGAACTTAGTCGGCGTGTTTGAAATACAGAATAATGCGGCCTGCGATTAATTCAACGACGAGTGGAGTTTCTGACTTGCAAAAGTACAAATTCTTGAAGTTCAGAAGTTAGGGTAGACTGTGTTTCATTCTGATCAATCAACTTGAATACATTGTAGCAAGTGTATCGTGAACATTCATAGATTGAACTACAGCAGTGCTCCCATTGACGGATTTGTGCCGCAACTTTACTGTTTCTGAAAATGCCATTGGCGGAAAATTTTTCTTTAATATAAAAATCTTAATTAGTTATTCGTCTTTAATTCATCTAACCTCAAAGGAATAACATTACCGAAAAGTATTAAAAACTCCCACAATTCATCCGGAATTAAGAAAAGCATAAAAAATTCAGCTAAGCCTGCAGGCGTCCAATACGTTCCCTTAGAACTTCTCAAACGTCACACTTGGAACTCCATAACCGAGAGAGGAGTCACAATGCCACAAATGCGCCTAATTTTAATCAAGAATCTTCATCGTCACGAGCATCATCCACCTAATTTTTACAGAGATAAGAGTCACAATGCCACAAATGCACCTAATTTCGACCAAGAATCTCCATCGTCACCAGCATCATCCACCTAATTTTTACAGAGAAAAGAGTCACAATGCCACAAATGCACCTAATTTCGACCAAGAATCTCCATCGTCACGAGCATCATCCACCTAATTTCTACCAAGATGCCACAAAATTTCCAACGTTATTTCTCTTCTCCCAGACACGAACTAGTGGACGAAGGCTCGGTGGTCATACGCGATGTGGAGCAGAGCGACGCGGGGCAGTACACCTGCGAGGCGTGGAACCTCGCCGGCAGCAAGACTACGCCGCCCATACGGCTCTCTGTGCACAGTGGGTGCTGTGTTGCGTGCTGTGCTGGGTTCAGTGTCGCGTGCAGTGTTGGGTGCAGTGGTGCGTGCAGTGTTGCGTGAAGTGTTGGGTGCAGTGGTCCGTGTAGTGTTGCGTCAATCGTTGCGTGAAGTGTTGGATGCAGTGGTGCGTGCAGTGTTAGATGCTGTGGTGCTTGCAGTGTTGGGTTCAGTGTTGCGTGCAGTGTTGGGTTAAGTATTGCGTGCAGTGTTGGGTTCAGTGTTGCGTGCAGTGTTGTATGCAGTGTTAAATTCAGCACTTACTGTACGCGAGGTGTGCGTAGTATTGAGTGTAGCGTTGCGCTCAGTGTTGAGTGCGATTTTGAGTGTTGTATTGTTTGCTGTATTAGGCTCAGTATTGTGTGCAGCGTTGCGTGCAGTGTTGGGCGCAGTACCGGGTTACGATTTAAGTGCAGCGTTTCGTGCAGCGATTGTTTTGACGTATGAAGGTTGTCATTTATTGTGTAAATAAATATCAATTTGTCCTGTGTTAGTGGGAGGTGTTCACATGGTTGTGCAGTAATGCCACTTGAAAATTCATGTTTGTAGTTTGCACCAGGGATAAATTCCTAACCTTCGTTAGTTTTTATTGACTTCTGTGTTTTTTCTACGTTTAGTTGACATTTTTTCGTTCATTTTGTTTTTCATTTGTAGTAATGCTTCTATTCTAAAATAGTGAAGAATTTTTTTTCACCCTACTGGGCTCATTTTCCATTTTCTCAGATTCTTTGATCTTCGGTTCATCATCTATAGCTAAATAGGTGCGCTCTATCAAAAATATATTAACACATTTCTTGCGAAGTGACCCACCGGTGGTCACTTGGGTGATTTTCATAGTGCTGCCGACCCACCTGCAGTCATTAACTCATTTTATATTAATACCTAAAGAGAGCTAAATAAGCACCTGATCCAGTTATTGCTATTTCCAAAATTGTGAACTACAATTCACTTTAAATTTGAATTGGATATTGAACTTAAGTTTAACCCATTGCAGGAAACGTTTTAATACAGGAACTCTTTATTACGTGTTTGGAAATCCCTCTGAAGAAGCGTACATTCATTTTGCTTCAAAATTTGCGTGTGAAGGAAACCCATGCAAATTTGTTCCTAATTTGTCCACTCTCGAGGTATTTCATTTCCTTTGTGTAGTCCCGTTTAGCAAAAAAGTTTCCTTTTTCATATAGAATCTTATTTTCTTAAAGTACTTCCTTATGACATCTCAACTTTTTCTCAATATAATATTTCCTATTTCACGTCATGTTTTCATCACGCTGAACAATTTTCCATGGTGCGATGTAGTGCCCAACACACAGCTGTTCGCCTCAGCAGTACAGCCTAGAAAGACTTGACTCTTTAACGTCCGCATTTTGTACTCATATTACCGCTGTCACAACCACCATCATTAAACCATCAACGACATCACAACGAAAAAGTGACTACCACTCGACAATAAACTTCAAAGAACACATTAAGGCACCAATTTCACAAGGAATAAAATATGTTAGAGCTGTTTATGAAAGTGGATTTTGAAATCCGGTGAGGAGTTGATTTCTGACTGGCTTAGTGTGACGGCGACGCGATCTAAGCCCGCCTGCTGCCCTCAGTTAAACCGACGTTCATCCGGGGCCCTCGAGACTCGATATCGCTCACGGAACGCAAGGTCGACTTCGAGTGTGAGGTGACCGGCGACCCTCCCCCTGAGGTGACTTGGCGCAGGCTCCGTGGAGCCCTACCTGAACACAGGGCTGCTGTGCTCGAAGACAACACCCTCAGGTAACATTTCTGTTCCACGGTTGAATGTGTGTTGTGTATTAAGAGGACTTGGGTTTGGTCCGTGTGGACGTCGGTGTATTTTACGCGAGATTTACTGGTAACTTCTGTTTTGTTCACTTGGATGAACGTAAAATGTATGTAAGGGATTTTACTGAAGGAAGTTTGTGAGTCTTTAGGTGGTTCATAACGTAGATTTTGACGGGTTATAATATGATTCCTTAGACGAGTTAAACATTTAATCAGGAGAGACACAAAATATTCTCGAAAGAATTGAAGGAAACCAACCCTTGATTTAACGGTTTCAAGTGATTTATATGTCGCGCTGCCTTAAGTCATCAAGTTCTCGGTAAAATTACACTGAAAGATATTGTTCTCTACTCAGGTAAAATTGTTATGGATTTACTGAAGGTCCAACCGCGCTGGTACCAAAAAGACGTTGATGTTTTAGTGAATTGGATTCGTATTCAAGTCTATTCATGTTCTCCTCAACTTGATTTCTTGTGTTTTTTGTACTTCCATTGGATAAGAAGATATCTGAACTATCTTCAACCGGTATAACTAAGTCATTAGGAATAAACTACTTTTGCAATATCTTCATGTGAGAATTTAAATACATAAATCAATAGGATTGACAGTGCTTGAGCTAATAAATTTGCTACTCTGTTACACTTCAAGTGGAAATCATTTCACGAAGCTTGTTGAATCCTGCAATTGAATTTCAACTTAAGCACCAAAGCTCTACAGTGTGCTTTTATGCCCAGCTACAATTTCATTCTATGTCGGTACGAAGAACAAAAACTCTTGATTTAAGTGCCAGCTAACTTTCCCAACTACTTTTGATCACTAATAAAGAAAGTGTTCTCTAATTGGTTTGAGCTTCATCCAACATTCCGAGCACAAATACTGTTGGGTCTGATGTGTAACGTTATATCCTTATTTAAAAACAGTGCTTATGTTAAAATGCACATGCTTACCAAAGAAAATTCAATAAAATACTGATAAAGATATTTTCCCGTAAAGTTTTCTGAACCATCATCTTTTCCTAAGAACTCATCGAGTGTGAGAGAAAAAATTATACAATCAGCCAAAGAACCGCGTTCACTCCTCAGCACATGCTCTTAACGAGTTTCACTAAAGCCCTTGAGATACAGTGTGAAAATAACCTTTGTGTGAACCCCACAGCTTTTATAAATGACGCGGAAAAGTTTTCATAAGTTAAGGCTCTAAGAGACGCCGAGAAAATGTTTAGTTAAAGAGTTGTTTTTCTCATGCATGAGGCTTTATCCTTTAAACATTTGCTCTGAAGTTTTAATAAATTTCTCGGACAATTCGCGGAAAAGTTGGATGCGGAAAGCAGGGTTGGAAGGCCAGCCATGGATCAGAGGCCGGTCGTGATGGCCGTCATAAAGCGTGACGACGGCACTTGAGCATGAGCCTGACAGTGGGTACGAGGTCTACCGGATCACCCTAGTCTTCTCTTCCTCATATCATCAGCTGAAAAATGAATAACAATGGTCTCCAGTAAGCATTATTTTAGATGACGTGCGTAACAATAGACGTTAAATTGCAGAAGCGTCGCGATCTTCTCTCGCCCATCCCCTGAGCCGCCAAGGGAAAACTGTCATCTCAAAATTGAAATTTTTCACTAGTATCTTTATTACATTTACGAAACAAAAAACCTAAGAAAGTCTTCTGAAAACATCATCGCTAATAATGACTTATCCATAACATGAAGGAAAGAAAACTAAGAGCTGGGAGCCTCAACATAAACCATCTCCAAGTCACTTACCATAACATCAGCCAAAAAAAGACCTACGGTGGCCTGTAAAAATCCATCCCTAAACAACGGCAACTGCCCCCGGAGACTAGCCAGCCCAAGTGAGTATAAAAATCCTCAAGCTGCACCGGGCCATCAGACGGGATTAAAATGTGTAATGAAATCTCTCCATAACGAAGCCCTTATGAGAGAACACGTTACGTTAGAGTGCTGCGTGCGCGAGATGAAGAGCTTCGAGCACAGGGACCCTTACGGCCGCTTTTTAATGTAATAAGGTACGTGAGGTGTTAGGTTCATGAGCTACGATTCGCAGCACATCAAAGCGGCAATGTTGGCCACCGAGATAATTCGCTTAGAGCGGTTTAGGCTCATTTCATGCTTCATTTTTGTCCTCGAATTGGATCGTTATATGTGCGTAATAAAATATTGTAGGAAAAAACGTTGTTTCAACTAAAAATTATTGCCACACGATGCACTAATTGCGTTCTGCAAAATATCCGTGTCATAAGGTTAAAATTTCAATACTGCAATATTTTTTTCTTGAAATATTTACATACTGGAATATTGAACGTAAATTCTGAAAAGTTCTTTTAATAGAATCGCAATTGGCGAGTGCGATAAATGCCTGCAAGTAAGAGTCGTCCTGTTGAAATAATAGTGACAAACGTTAACATGTGATATGTACCGTTAACATCTTGTGTCGTACAATGTTTTAGTTACAGTGGAACGACACATCACTTCGTTAGATATTTATACGTCCTGAAACACGAAATTCATCAATTTTTTGCGGATTTGGACGCATTGCAGATTGTGCAAAACCAATGTTCATTGCGGTCGCCTTCAAAACTCAAACATTTCGCCACACAACATCCTCTCAAATGACCTGTAGTTCATTATTTTTATAAAATCTGTGAATAGTGTACATTTTAGCTCTACCAAATAAGTGTATAGAACTTATTACCCATTCAAAATACGGCTATCAATGTTTCTTCACAATAAACTTTAATTCAAACCGTAGTAAAAATGTTGAACATCTGAGGCTAAGTAAATAGAATATAAATATATGCATTGATGGCAGAATTTTTTTTAAATGCCCTCCTCTGGGAGATGCAACTCTTAAATCTATGGGAATTTAGTGCTCCCATGGGTGATATATGAAATCCGAGCTAAAGATTAGGTAGGCCTTCTTTTTGTTGAATTACCCTAGATTTTTCGTTTTGCTACGAGTGATCTTTTTCGGTTCACTGCTGTTCTGTTTTCCAGCACCTACTACTTTCTTCTTCAACTTTTGTCTTGTTTCATAAACTTCTTTCTCAATTTATTGTTTCTTTACACCTAGTGTAGAGATTTCTCGTTCCCTGAACTTCATAATAAATGCTGCCTTCCTTTTTCCGTCTTTTGGAACGCCTTTGTTGCGGTTTGGGAGGCTTAAACTAACATCTAATTTAATCTATTTTGAAATGTAGTAAAATACAATTGCGAATTTTGTAAAATGTGTGCTATTGAGCGCAAGTAAACGTGCTCCAGCCATTGTGAGGCTGCGCAAAACACGTGAAGTTGACGCAGCAAAACTAACCGTAAACTAAGTCCTGTCAAAGAGCGTAGAAAAAGGTCGAACGTTCTTCGAACTCAAATAAAAGAGAGCTCCATTCAACTACGCTGAGTTCAAGTCCAGGGGAAAAGTCAGTAACTCGCTTGGAAAACATTCAATTCTTTCCTTTACTAGAGCCGTAAGAAAGGCTTGATCAATTACTCGCCGAGTGTCAAAGTTCAGGCGGGAAATCTTTACGTGCCAAGAGAAAAACAAGTTTGCCGCCAGCCACCAATGCATAAATGTTGAGATAAGCCCTGCGAAGTTTACCATTAAAGGAAATGATCCCGTATTTCTTAATGGAAACGAAATTTTGCGATGTAACAATTTTACAGTACCTCCGTAGCGAACTCAAACAGTTTTGTTCTACAGGGATCCAGGTCCAAGACGGTGTATTGCTTTGGTAGTTAAGTTTGGTGAAGAGATAAAACTTGAGTAAATTACCACCTCAATAGACGTAACATGCAATTCCCTAATATCCTCCAAGAAGTCGTGAGTTTATACCTATTTCATAGTACTGCCAAAGAAGTCTACGATTACCAAAAAAATGTACTGCTACAACATAACCAAAGTTCATATATCATCTTACTGAAAAAACTCTCCGCGCTTAACTCAAACATTTTCAGTAACCTCACAACTCGATGACGAGGTGACCTTCGCTTAACGTGTCCGTGAAGGTAGCAAAAGGATCGATGTGCGTCTGAGGAGGGCAGGAGGGTGGTTGTGTTTATGAAACAAAACAAAGGACTTGAGAAGTAGAACATCAGAGAGACCAGTTGATGGAACAATGATGTGGGCGGAGAGAGCGGCCTCTCATTTCTAGCGCACAATTAAGGGGAGCCCTCGCATGCAGCGGCACACGAGGTCCACCCTGGCGCGTCCTCAGCCCTGGAACACAATTTTAGAGCCCGCAAAAAACGTCGACAATTTTAGGGCCGGGTGTTCTGAAAAGTAAAAAAAATGCTATTCTGAATTCTGACAACCCTTGGAGTGGGACTTTTTTAGCTAGAAATAATTAGTGGGTCGAGCGAAGAGCGTATCAAGGTACAAAGACACGCATAGGAGATGCAAAAGAGAGCTCAGGGTAGAAAGAGACGCAGACGACCTCAGGCACGCAACTCTCCGGCGACGAAAAGAAAGTTGATTAAATCGCTATATATTTTTAAAAACAAAATATTTAAATGATTAAACACGTTTGAATGATGTATTTCCAAAAAAAGTTTACGTAAAGATGGCCTGGATTAAGAAGTACGCCGAAGAGCATTTCTAATTGGAGGGAACGTGCGTCTTCCCCTATGGTATTATGCATTCACTTACCACCATGTTCATGTGTGAATCATTTCCTATGCTGGAAAATAATTTTTGAATTGCTACACTCACTGCTTCGCTTGCCATTTGTGTCGGATTTTGATTGGCGGGACTGACCTTCGAAGTCTACAACGTCTTTGTATTCACGCTGAGCCCAAGAATATCTTGAGCTCTTAAATCGAATAAAGCGTTACTGTCGCCTCTCCCCGTTTATTAAATCTTGGCAATTACTGGGGAAATCAATTCTAAGTCAGCACATGTTAAAAGACCTAGAATTCATTCGTTGCGCCGTTTCTGGACACTTCTGGTTGACAATGGTAGAGATAAGCTATCCAAGATTACGAAAAAGTGATCGGTAGTTCATGAATTCAGATATGAACGTCGGGATATATCATGACAGGGAAAATTTTTTAACTTGGTATTGAATTTTCTCGGAATTTCAACTACACAGTGACGAGGAAATATAAAAGAACGGAAATGTAGTTAGTTATGTGATTCTGTTGAATATTCCTGGCTTAAATTTCTATCCAAAATTTTGTGTGATCTTTCTTTCAAATATCCGTGATAAATGAGTCTTTTTTTACTATTGGAATGCAAAGAGCTGTGAATTAGCGAAAAATATACGAATGTGTTTTGGCGATGTGTTCTAATTTTTAACCCTTTGGCTTCATTAAAATTTCCTGATCAAAATGAGTTGTAGTAAAACTTTCAATTTTGCAGCCTAAGAAATAGACATGTTTTCAAAACACCAAGTTATGTAATCGCTATCACGACTCACCGCCTACATCCAAGAAAGCAGTAAAATAAAATTGCCAACACGTTCCCATCACTAGCAAGACTAAAAGAATAATGAGTCAATTAGAAGCATCTTTAAATTCTCGAAGGTCGGTAGTGAGAATAGACCCAATCAACATACCGCGCCGGGGGAAATGGATCCTTTTAAAATTTATGGCTCTGCTCTTACTACAAATTTCAGAGGTTAAATAGCGAGCTTATTTGAGAGTACCAAATTGGGCTGAGCCCTCAATTAAGATCGATTGCTCGACGGCAATAATTTAGGAGCAAATGTGGAGACCAATTAAGAGCTGAACTGAGCGAGAGCTGAGCGCAACAAAAGCTGCACCAGCTACTGCGTCAGTCACAACTGCAGCAACAGCTGCAGTAGCTACATCAGTGACCTTAAAGCTAATGCTCGGTAATTGCATGTGGTGCTCCGAGCCTCAGCCTCTGATAATCAGGATCAAAGATCCGACTGCCTTTGATGTGCCAGGATAAGATCCCGGAGAGACATCGGGGTCTGGTTCGTCAAAAGCATCTGTCTGCGGTGCCTCCAGCCGCAACCATTAGTTTGGAATTATGTTTAGGCTTCGGTTCTAAAGCTTCATGATCCATGCTATTCAATTAACGAGCATGTTAGAAGTATTCTCACCTTGTGGAAGCCGTCGTGTTCAGCACAATTCAGAGAAATCTAACTGCTGCCATGCAAGTACACTCTGATAAATTTTGACGCACTTGTGTCGCATGGTTGTTCAGGGAAATCTTAGAACATCTGGTTGCATCACATTTGACCACATGTTCCTTAAATTCCATATTTTCGTTTCAAATTGTGAAAAATATTTCCTTCAAATTTGTGAAGGGATTATTATTATTCACCACTGAAATTGTAAGATATTTGCTATTTTATTCTTCAAATTCTCAGACATAGTCCGTCATTCTGTGTTTTCACGCGCTGGTCTGAGAAAGAGACATTCATGTGCAATAGTACTAACTTGCGCTCAATATGTCATGGTTGACACACCCATGTGTGTCGTATCGGTGCGTGACTTGTACAAGTGTCACAATACCTTCATCATTGTTGTATAATGATAACACCCTTTTGCGTCTAGATTTTGTTTCCAGTGGACGCACAAAAATCGAGATTGGGTTTTCTGATTTTTCGGAACCTTTATTTTTTGAGTCCATGTACAAATTAGACGAATTTTATCCTTGGCGACAGGGCAGTTGACGTCGCACTGATCTTGCTTATCTGCAATGTGATACAATCAATGTAGTCCCAGCTGCTAAATAATGAGTGTACACGGGATACAACTTGTGTTTGCTGTGCGGCGTGAAGCTCTCGTACGACTGGTTTACACTGGGAGCTAATGAATCTCGGAAGTTATTCGAAGTAACTTCGAGAGTTCATGTGAAACTTTATTCAAATTAGTCATAATAGGTACTGAATCAATTCGAACTCTGCACCGAAAATGCCATGTTCATAACACCGGATAAAGAAATGTGTTCAGATTTGCTGTGGGCGTTTACGCCTAGTTAATTTCGTCGATTTTTTTTCTTGCAGTGAAATGATGTTGGTTTTCTGATGCTATGGCTTTTAAAAAATTGTTAAATAAAATGAACGTTAAATTTTAGCTTCAGAAAAGTGAAAAATTAGTAGAAGTATGAAATCGAGTAAAAATTATGAAGGTCCTGCTATAACTACCTTTGATGGTCGCACACAGAGAACTAGGAAATTTACTTCCATGAATGAAGACCATCGGATATTGAACTGAGTTCTAAAACGCAATCGTGAGAAGTGCAAAAATTGTAGTATATGTATATATATATATATATAATTGTAGTATATAGTGTAATTGGGTGTGCTAACTTCCCGTTGTTTTTCCATTTTTATCTTAGTATTTCCATGGATGCAATTATCTCTTCTACAATTTTTTTGAAGTTTGCAAAATTTAGATAGATTGGTAAGAGCTAGCAGTCCACATGCTCAAAATTGAGTAATTCAAAGTTATTTTTCACCACCTTCACAGTTAATTTTTTGGTCGGGGGACGAATCTGTAGTAACTGTTTTCGTCAGTGTACCTTAAAGGCATGACATTCTTTGAGAGTAACTCCACGCTTACCACAAAATTAACAATTGAACAATAAGTGTCAAATTGCCAGAATACCAAGTGTCTGCTGTGGGTTTGAATCTGTAATGCTGGTGGTGTGATCTTCCTTTCTGTGAGGTCCCGTGCTGGTAGTTAGATAGGCCTTCAGTTTGTTCAAATAAAATAGTTTTTATTTTCTTGAGAACCTTTCTTCGGTTCACTGCGATCCTATTTTTCAGCGCCTGTGACTTTCTTCTCAGCATTTAACTTGTTTTCTAACCATCCTTCTTAACTCTTTGTTTCCATGCGTACGAGATCGAGCGCAGGAACACACCTTGTGTATAGATTTAGCGTCTCATTAACTCGATACTAAACCCTTCTATACTTCTTTTTCTGATTGAAGGAGGAGGTTAGCGAACCGTGCAACCAGCCTCCTTCACTAGTGCTTTAATTTTTGTTCTTAATTTTCGCATACATACCTCTTCATCTCAGCGAAATGCATTCTTTTGCAACGGTGGCGGCTGTGCAAACCGATACGCTAGAGTTTAGCGCCTTTGTGATACGGTGTCACTTGAACGGAAACTTTACTGAACATCTATGATTATCGCCTTAAATGAGTGCGAAAATGAGGTTGAACGTGGAATAAATGAATAGATGTTTCAAGCTACCTCTACTTGAGCAGATAATTTTTTATTTCACTCGATTGAGGACGTGGAAAACGGACTGCTCAAGGTTAACTCTTTGTTAATCTGAAATGAATGCTCTGATTTTGAAACTATTTATATGTTTACAAAACATCCCGACTGCACTAATATTCACTGATAAAAATTCATTGGAGTAAGTACATTATTCATTCGTATTGCTTGAAGTACCGGACTGCAAAAAGTACAGTTAGACGTTGATGTTCTTAGCGTGACAGATGAACCAGTCGCCTGTTGTAAAGGTTCCCTTATATAAAAATCTTTTTTGGTTCCACTCAGCAGCCATATTAACGTAAATAATTATTGTTCATTTTCTTCCATTACCGTAGAGCACAACTAAAGTACCGTCGATTCAACGAAAAAGACAACATGGAAGCGGTACAGATATGTCGCACCTCGGGTAAATCAATCCCAGTAACTCGATCTCTGCATCGTACAAGCGGACGTGACTCCAGGCGTAACTTAGTCATGTTGCACGCAGTTCGGTTTAGTGGCGTGAACTAGGACCCAATGTGCTTTTTTTTAATGCTTTTTTTTGTTCTGCCGTGTCGTGAACGAAATTCCTATGTGCTTTTTAGTATGGTTTTACAATTTCGCCTTGATCACACTTCTTTTTATAAAAGTTTTTTTTGATGATGCAACCAAATTATTGTTATATTTGAATGTAATATTTTCTCATGCGTTCTGGACCACGGTCTCGTGCCCTCTCATTAGGATACAACTGTTGTATCTATGAGAATTAGCACTCCCAGAGGGAAAATGTGTGAGGGCCCGAGCTGAGAGTTAGGTAGCCTTTTTGTTGAAGTAGAAAAGGTTTTATATTTTGTTCTATCTGTTTCTATGCGCATGAGATCCTGTGCGGAAACACATTTTGTGCTCTCTATACTCCCTTCATGGTGCCTTCATCCTCTTCTCTTTGAACATTTTTGTTATGGTATGGAAGGCTGAAACTAACTTATAATCAATTATTTTGACAGGTTGTCACACGTGACCCCGGCAGACGAGGACACTTACGTGTGTGAGGCTGTCAACGTCGTCGGTACTGCGCGGGCCAACGCCAGCCTCACCGTCTACAGTGAGTGGCTTACAGAGTTGGGTGGTGTACAGTGAGTGGCTGGCGAGATTTGGGTGGTGTGCAGTAAGTGGTTTACGAGAGTTGGGTGGTGTACAGTGAGTGGCTGACGGGAGCTAAGTGGTGCACAGTAAGGGGTTGTCGGGAGTTGGGTTGTGTGTATTTTCAGTAGATAAAGTTTCAGATGAAATGTAATTTCTTTCTGTTTTGTGAATAACGTTAATTATACATTTTTTGAGAGGCTGCGTCAATAATTATGTCGATCAGATTAGGGCTTTGTCAAACGAAAACACTCGATGGCCGGATTTTCTGATGATTTTCCGGCGTGGTAGCGGTACACTAGGTAGCGTAGCGAAGTTTAAGCTTCTCTATAAGTCCTGACGTCATGGTTTTCCGTAAGTATAAGACGTATATTCCTGTAAGCCAAACGTGATCATCGTAGAATTTTACTGCAGTGTCGAAGATATACGTCGTCTGCCATTTCGCTTTAGCTTTCATACCAATGAAAATTTAATAACAAGCGAACTCTTCGTGCCTTTGTATTCCGACTCTTGGTCATACCTGTGCAGGGCAAGTGCCGTATATCTTGAAATTAATTGGAGCTCTAGTTAACTCTGTGTCTCAACTGGCGCCCAATATACGAGTATTTGTGAGTCATGCGAACACCTGCTTTTGAACACCCATACGTTTCCCTACATTTGACCAATGCGTGACTTTGTAATTCAGTTATTCTTCGCCGGAGCACTCGTATTTCTGATGACTACCAAGTTTGGTAACTTATAATCACTCCCTTAAAATTATTGTCCGGGCCACTTCGCGCGCTTCTGACTGAGCTCAGCAAGCTGCTCCGACTTCTGTATGGACTTGCTAAACTGATGGTTTAAGCGTTCAGAGTGTTTCAAACAATTCTTTTTATTCTCTGAAATTTTTCCTAGCCAAACCTACAGACAAAAATGCGTGAGCAGGTTTATTTTTCAATTTTTAGCAGATTCATAAATTCGTGAAATATTTCCCTAGTGAGCACTGTGAAGTTATCACGAAGAACTACAAATTCTTAACACATTCTTATCGTTGTGTAAATTGATGCCGTTTTTTGGTGGACTGTGAGTATTTTTGTTTGGGTCTTCGCGAAAATTTTAGATATATTTATGAAATGAGCTAAATTCCTTTTCGACTTCTGTTACAGTATTTTAGACAGGCTCGTTGATTTACATGAATTTTAATTCAATTTTAATTTATTCGCAATATTTTTCAAAGTATTGATGAAAGGGGAATACAAATGAACGGGAAAATTATGCCTTTAAACTAATTGGGTGTTAATTTATTTATTTCTATAACCTTGTTAAGTTTTCTATTGAGTTCAAAACCAGACACTTGATTAAACTTGTTTTAAATAAACTGCCAGATTTTTAATATTCTTTTCATTCACTCTTTTGAAAGTTATGGAAATATTCCAGTCTTGATTGCGTGGCGTATTCTTTCACTTATAAGCCATCTACTGCTTCTACATAATGTTGTGATATTTTCCTCTGTTCAATTTATTTCTTCAGAAATTTTCATCTTAGAAGGCACGAGTTTCTGCTTCTTAATTTCAAAATTTCATTACCATTTCTCAGTACTTGCGCCGTGGAAAGTTTTTCCATTAGCCCTCTTCTGAAGGCTCCGTTATTCATCCTCGCTCCTCGACTTCTAGTTTACTTTTCCGTTGAAGACGCACCTTTCCGGCTTGCGTTGTGAGAGACCTTCCGCGTTCGTCTCATTCGAGTTCTTTATGAGGAGACTCCACGGCACTCGGCTCTCGTTTCCATGACAATTCCGCAGATTTGACCGTCTGTTGGGCACATCAGTTTTTACGGGCTTCCTTGACGTCGGTGTTCATTTGTTCGTCTTTTTTCTAGCCGCACCGGAGTTTCTCGTGCAACCCGACGACGTGACGGCGGAGGAAGGGTCGTCTGCGGCCTTCGAGTGCCTGGCTGTGGGACGACCGCCGCCGCTCGTCGTGTGGAGCAGGCGCGACGACCTGCAGCTGCTGCTGCCACGTGCTGGCCCTCCCTCAGGAGACCCGAACGACACCCCCAACATATGGGTCAACGTTGAGGGCACGCTCATCATCAACAAGGTGAATATATATTTTTAAAAAATTAGTTTTTTTTTTAAATTCCCTCGTTTGTTTTCTCTTAGCCCAAGCTACTTATATGCTGATATAGGTGAATAAATGGCTTACAGTAAATGAAAGATGGTATCCCACGCTGAATTTGTTGGGATGGAGTGAGTTTTGCGCTGCCCATACTAGACAGCTAATAAATATTCGTACCTCTGTTACTGGTCTATGAAAATTCTTTGATTTTGATAAAAAATTGATTGGTTCCGTGAATTTTTTCTTGTTCATAGTTTTGTAAGGCCAAGATGGTGTTTCTGCTTCAGCCATTGAGTTCCGTTTGACGCGAGTGAAGCAGCGGCCTTACATTTATACTTCTCCGGCTGTAGGTTTCGGTGATACGCGGCGAAGTGGGAACTTTTTCTTGAATAAATTTACATTGGGACATATTAAGGTTACTGAGCATAAATAGACCAGAATCGAGGTTTGAGGGGGTAACTAGGGTAGAGCACTACAGTTTCATTTATGCTCCCTACTTTATACAACTTACTTATTTTCTCAAGTGACCTTGGCACAACTGGTAGGAGTGCCGCTGAATTTTTTCTACGCTAACTAATGTGTTCAGGTGAGCATAGGTCAGAGTAGCAAACGAGCAAATTGTCATGAATAGCTAACAGGTTAAATTCAATTCTGAAATGGTATATCATCTTACGTTAACCTCAATTTGCGCGAGTAAAACTTATTCTCAGTTTTCGTAACTCAAATTAAGCATCTTGTTTAGTTGGCTTCAAATCCGATATTCACCTGTTTAAGTTAGAATTCGCTCAACGTAATGACACATGACTTCAGGTTCAACTGTACTTGTATAACCACAAACCAGTCGCAATAACAACAGACGTGATCGTACAATAGCTGCATACTAACTAGCAGTGTACTTACTCCTCCTGCTTTAACGCGTTGACTGTGTATTGGTACAAATGCTTACCACTAGGCAAATTGCTCATTCACGTACCGGTATAAATGAACAGCATTTCAGCTATTTCGCAACCATTTAAAAAATTAATGTTATCTTACGTGGTAAAATTTTATCGTGCAATTATATTTTTCATATGTCTTAGAAAGAATAGAAATGTTTTCGAATCGCTAAATCGATTCCTAATTCTGTTACTTGCAACCTAACCAAACCAACGCGATAACACAGTCAACGGGTTTACGCGACTCATATTACCATTGACCTGATTCTGCTGCTTGCAACCTAACCAAACCAACTGTAACAACCATGTAAACGCAGCCAGCGTGTTAACGCAACTCGTGTTGCCATTGGCACGCAGGTAAGCCGGGACCAGGCCGGCTGGTATACGTGCGCTGCCGTCTCCGCGTCCGGATCCATCGTATCGCGTGCGCTGCTGCGCGTGCCCGCCACCACACGCACACCACCGCCCCTCCTGTCCGTGCGGCCGACAGATGTGACGGCAGTTCGGTCCTCCGTAGCCATGTTCCGCTGCCAGGCTCGTGGTGACCCGCCCCCCTCCGTCGCCTGGCTGCGGGACGCAGATGACCTGCCGATACAACCTGACCATCCTCGCTACACTGTCCTCGGCTCCGGCACTCTGCAGATCAGCGGTGAGTGCCTTTGCTGCCACGTCCTTCTGTAGTCTGGTTTTTAATTTCGTTAGAAGAGGCATGCCAATCTCTTTCGTTAGAATCTCTTTCGTTAGAATTTTTTTTGTCAATCTCTTTCGTTAGAATCTCTTTCGTTAGAATTTTTTTTGTCAATCTCTTGCTGCACTATAGCTGATCCGTTCTCGTACTGGCTGTTGCAGAACGGGGTTAATCACGTGAAGTTTTGTGGACTGTCTTCCTTTTTGGTGGCATTCTAGGGAATTCATTGCGAAAATTGAATTTGTTTCGTTGTTTTTAATAAAAGTTGGAAATTTTAATATTTTGTCAGTTAACTTTTCTACAGTTCTATATCATTTTGAGATTACATGAAAATGCTTTCCCATTAATTACATGACTTTGATTTTAGAGATCCCGCTAAGCCCTGTCAAGGGACACTATCTTCAAATAGAACATTACCTTACGCAAGCTTTAGAAAACTTAAACAAACGTATGCTTATCATAGTTACTCATAGTAGTTCCATAGTTACTCCCACCGTACTTGGAAAGGGTAAAATAATTATCTGGATTATCTTTCAGATTTCCTTCGAGGGCTTAGAACTCCTATCAAGTTTATAACTAGTCTGAAATCCTATCAAGGCATCGGCTGGTAACTTCATTACCGAAATGCCTATGAGAATTCATGATCTTTAGAACTACTTGTTGACATTTGCTCCACAATCAGCAAAACCGCTATTATTTTCAATTTTGAAGTTTGCTTAAGCTGGGAAGCCAGGGATATCTTCATTTATTTTCTTTTCCACACGCCAACTCATTATAAATCATTTTTTCGACAGTTTCAAATTTCAAATATATTTTTTGAGTCGACTTTCAACTTCACGCGAGCGTTTCTCTCAGACGCTTAGCTCACAGTCGGCAGATTATTCTACTTATGTCCAACATTCTCAAATTAGGTTAAATTCTTTGAAAAATGGCCAAATTTGTAAAGTTTTGCTGAAAAATACGCCCATCGGGCAATCCTGGCTTTACTTTTTTAATCAAACGAGACACGAAAGCGTCAGGATTCAATGTACTGCTTGGGTAAAATTGTCAAAAATTTCACTGTTAGATTGTTTCACCTGAGTCGGAACCATTGGTGACTGCTGAACCATCTAAAAGTGTTATTTATTATACGCACAGCTTTACTTTGGTATGAGTTTTCAAGTTATCTTACTCTACCTGCGTGTACTGCAATGATGTCAGTAAATTTGTATGCCAGAGAGCAAAAATGTCGCCTTAACTCACTAGAAAGAAGTTCAGTCTTATTTTGAACATCTGAAACGAGCGACCAGTGCTCTTGTCTTTGCTACTTGAGTTGGAGGTCTTATTGATGCCATACGAGAGTAATAGCTGGGAATGCTGTTACGTTATATGAGGACTGGAGGCCATGATGTTCGTAGTGTCTACGGATATTCGTTATATAAATTAGGAAAATGATAAATAAAAATCTTTAAACTGTGTTTTCACTAATTTGACTTATTTTTAAATATTTTTAATTTCGAATCCTACATTTCCCGTTCCTGTCCCCCGAGTATGGGCTATTTTTTAAAGGCTTGTTAGAAATGTATGAAGATGTTAAAGATTTGTTCAGTGAATTTCTTAGCGAGAAATTTCTAACTGAAATTACATGTTTTTACGAACTTGAAATTTTTCCAAGAAAAATATGATTCCATTAAACAAAACATTTTTTAGTTTTTATGAAAGATGTTTCATAAGAATTGCATGTGTATTTTGTGCAGTGACTCCTGCTTGATCAATATTTTAAGTGTAGAAAGTAAGCTTTCGTTCTTCATGACTTCTTTTCGGAATATGATGGCTCAATTCAGTCACTTATAAAATATAAACGGCCGAACAACATGTAGCTCATAGTCATTGAAGCAAGATCTTGCATCAGTGACCAGCTCGAATTTGTTTAAAGGAAAACAAAAATCACCAAATTCGATATCAATGATGAGATAGTTAAGAATGAGAAAGAGTTCGTCTCGAGCTACCACCAATATTGTGAAAAAATTGGCATAATCGTAGTTCTGAGACAAGTTTCGCATCTTCAGTTCGTTTTGATGAAAGCTGTTCATTTTTAGATAAAGGCCCGATCTCATCAGCTGGATAGCCTCATAACACGAAGTTCATCGTTGTTTTAGGCGCGTTTATGCCCTAGTCAGTCATTATAACATGTCTTGTTTTAACTCGCTGACCGTTACTGCATCTAATCAGTAATTATGCGACGCTTCGTCTATTTCTAGCCACTATTTCTCGCCCACGGACGTGAGGCATCTTAGACACGCGATCATGTCATCTTTCTTCTCATGAAATGCCTTTGATATTTTGCCGCACTATCGCACGCAAGGTACAACACTTTCGGATCCGCCTAAGTCTCCCAGTAATCCTTCACTTGAAAGTTTCGTTGGCATTTTTACGCCGAACAATTCATGTGTGAGCTGGACTCGATTCTTTCCGGCCAGGTATTGTTGAAACATAAAATTTTGACTGTTTATTTTCGCGGAGAAATTTTTCGTTTGAGGTAATTGGTTTACGCGCCTTGAGGGTAACTTTCCAACATCTTACGTTGTCGTCGACAGAAAAAGTTCACCGGTCGATTCCGCTACGCAGTAAGTGCTGCGTGTGCACGCAACCCTTAAATTTTACCAGAAAAAAATTCATTCTGAGGATTATGGCCAGTAAAATCAACCTCGTACAACACTCGAACTGACAGAATAACTTTACCGCTGGCTCTACCGCTACGATAGCCGAAAATGTTTTGAAAATCCGAAGCCTAAAAATATTCGTGTGTTGCCTCGAGACTCCTACCGATTCTGTCAATCCTGTCTACTCTAACTTTTTTAAAAATCTCTAAAACTTTTTTAGTTTATACTCATGCGTTGCTACATTATTTATTGCTCCTCTTTGATTTTGCTACATTGTCCAATCATTATTTGTCATGAGCGAATTCCATTTCCATGTTCGATTTTTACAGCAATTCCCGCTTTTTTGCTCTCCCATTTCGTCAGATTTAATTTGAAAACATTTGACGACCTTGGAGTCTACGGTGTCCCTAATGTGTGAAACAGCTCCAGCAAGCTGCTGGTTCCGTCGAAGTCTTCAAGAATGCTAAAGACAGTCTCGCAAATTGAGCCAATTTAAACTAAATTTTAGCCCCTCATCTTTCCTTTTCTCAAGCGCAACCGTGAAGAACGAGCCAACTTCCTTCTCTCACAGCAGAAGTTTTAACGCTAGTCTCGCCCGAAGTTGCTCTTGTGAATAGACTGTGTGCCTTCGAGTTGATTCGGTTATCAGGTGTTAGCTCATTTTTATTCTATAAAAAATCCTAACGAGTCCAGATACAATCAGGAGTCTCGTGAATCCCGCTCATAATTACTGTTGCTTCTGTGCCCTGAGGTCCGCGCTGTAGTGCTGCCACGCGTGCCACCATCGCCTGGAGCCAGTTCCTTTAAATTAGCGATGATTTCATTATTGGATTCCGTGCTTTATTCTACTTTGGGAGCCGCTTGTCTAGTTTCGCTAATTTGATGAGCAGTTTCTGTTAAGCGGAGTCTTGAAGTAAAGCGTCGTGAGTTTCCGGTGGTCTGAACAATGCTCCTTGAGTTAAAATGTTATCGTGACCTCCGTGGTAAAATGAGTTCAGTGACCTTTACGGTTATGATGTTGAACAATTCTCTTTAATCGCTCTCTGTGCTACCACTGCAATAGTTTACTGCTGCACTTGCTTCTACTGAGTTACCCTACCTAGGAACATCTCTTTGTTTAAGAAATTAATACGGCCTTTCTGGCCGTGTAAAAATGATCCTAAACTCAATTGCGAGCCTCAGTTCATTCTGGGAGCAGCTCGGTAACCCGACTTCCATTCGCCTTTGCGTCTTTGCAAGTCTGACGAACTTGAAACGACTTAAAATTTCAGCACTACAGGTGGGCTGGACGGTAATTGGAGGGAGTCTAGTGGTTAAAATGCTCTCGAAATTAGGCACGGGCGCTGCATGCGAAAACAAAAGGCTGCCTTCTTCTACATTGCATGTGGCATCCGCAGGACCTACAAATACTCGCTTTACAGCGAAAGACTGTAATTGAAGAGACATTGCCTTCGCTGTGGCCCAGGAACTGCGCTGCTTTTCTCTGCCATTCCCTACTCTTGGGTAAATTGCATCATTAGTTTCTAATGAACGGATACGGTTTCGATCTAGCCGGCTCTTGTTGCTCCGTTTAATGAGTCCCTGAATAATATTTTGAAAATTTAATCTTCTTTGTGTATTCGTATCGAGGCCTTTAAAAAATACTTCACTTCACGTGGTAACGAAATAGTTTGCGGATGTCAAGCCAGTAATTGCACTGCCTGTTATCGACTGCGCAATTTAGTCGGCTCTCCAACACAAGTCTTGTTTTCAAGAAGCCCCAGACGACTATGTCGTTAATTTAATAGATTGTTTTTTGCTGGAGGCAGCGTGGAGGCACTTTATATGTTAAGTCTATTATAAGGACATCCTGCGAAGACTTTACTTCCATGCGTTCATGCAAACATATTTAAATCTTCGGTGTATTCTCCGTAGACTTTCTAAAAATTCCCTCTATTATACGCGCTTGCTTGATCAATGTGGAAATTTCTGCCTAGTCCATGTTTTTATAATGAACGCCAGCGCGCTCACACCATTATTCTCTTCACGAGCGCAAAATGCAATATATTACTTAACCTCTTGAATATTTATTACTTATTTTCTTTTTCTGTTTGGATATACATATTTCTAGCCTTAATGTGAGTCTCGCATTGAAGTTTCAACAACGAAGTGTACTAGAACTTGATATAATTTACATAGAGCATTTTATTTCACTCGCCTTTCATGACCAGATGAAAAATTACGGTAATATTCTGCTAGGAGTATTTAGCTGAACAGTATTTGAGCAGCTGATAACATAATTTTTGGAAAATAGCCACAAGATAAGTGATATATATTTTGGGGTTTACAGTTACGTAATTTGTTGTCTTGCAAAATTTTGCGGATACCATTGCTTGGATTTTCTCTTGAATTGTGCAAATTCTGTTTAATCTCATCCGTGTCTCTTGTAAAGAGCATGTGCTGGCTCAGCGGAACACTCGAGTTAGCAAAGCTAGTCATAGTCTGGTCAGATTTTACGCATCGTCACTGTTGTTCTATCGTCGGTAGCTTGGCTGGCTTGTTGCATGGTCCCCTCAGAGAGATAAAATTGTCGTACCTATAGGAATTAGTACCCCCAGGGAAAAACATGAGGTCCCAAGCTGAACGATAGGTAAACCTTCTTTCGTTGAAACAGAATAGTTTTTTGTTGTTTCGATGAGGACCATCTCTTTTCCGTTCACTGTTCGAACTGTTTTTCAGCCCGTCTGACTTTTTTCTTCTACTTTTATCTGGTTTTATAACCTTCCTTCTCAACTTAGTGTTCCTATGTGTATGAACACACTACGTGCATAGATTCCGCGTTCTCTAAACTCTATACTTAATGGTGCCTTCATCATTCCTCTCTTTGAAACTGTCAAACACCATGTTGTGGTCAGGGAAAATGAAACTAACTTATAATTCAATCAAAAAGAGGTTAACTTCTCGTGTGATCTTATTTCTTGCTTTGTCGTTCTTTGGCCTTAATATTTTTTCAAGTGAACTCAAACTTAGAACTTTACTGTTCGGTTAGAAGTACAGGGTGAATTTTAAATATGGGTCCTAAAAAACCTTCAATGACTCCCACAATATCACATGGAGTTAAAAAATGTTCCTTATCATGAAATTCTGAGATTTACATGCTAGTTTTTTGATTACTTTTGAATTACGATATTCTTCATGTGCTGCACCCCTGAGCGCTGACAAGAATCAGCGCGATTAGGCAGGCTGTTCATTGCGGCGCTGGCGAGATCTGGTCCAATTCTCTGGATTTCTACTTCGATGAATGCCTTGAGTTGGTGTAGATTTGTAGACTTGTCACAGTAAATGCTTCCTTCTAGGTATCTCCACAGGCAAACACCAACCCAAAGTATCCATCGAGGTATAAATCCGGGGAATTGGAGTAGATCTCACCAGTGCCGTAATGAACAGCCTGCGCAATCGCCCTGACTCTTGTCTGCGCTCCGAAGGTGGCACATGGATGATATTGTGTCCAAAACAACATAAAAAATAAAAAATTCAGGATTTTATTAGTGCTACGTTTTATGAAATCTATCCGATATTGTGGGAGTTCTTAAAGATTCCTTTACAACCCATATTAAAAATCCACCCTGTACTAAGAAGAACAAGGTGGATTTTTATAATGGGTTGTAAAGGAATCTTCAAGAACTCCCACAATATCGGATAGATTTCGTAAAACGTAGCACTCATAAAATTCTGAATTTTTTATTTTAACAAAAAACTATTCTGTCAACAAAAACCGAAGCAACGAGAATGCGTCGGTGAATATCAGCTTACATATGATATCTGTGATTTTTTTTAAACTGTTGCTAAACGCTACCCACGTGCTCTATAGTGTCCTTCAAAAACATTTCTGTTTTATTTCTGTCTTGACATTTGCATACAAACCGCATTTGCTCTAAAAATATTTGTAGATATTTCCATGAATAGAACGTTGGCTACTGGCATCTAGCAGTGTAAAAATAAAGCGAATTCGCGAATACTTCATTGATAGAAAATAAGGATACCAGCGTGTTCACTCAACCAAATAATTTGGCTTGCTTCTTTCCTAGTTTCAGAGTTTTTGAAACTCAGACTCGAAAGCATCAGAACAAAATATTTATTTTAAAGACCGTATACGTATGTATACATTCATGTATGAAATTGGAATATCGAATGCACTGTGCCTTGTTTTGAATAGATCTTTTGATCTATCTGCCGGAAAATGTTGGCGGGGCCATAGAGAACTGATTACTTGAATTTTTTTCCTCCATCGACTCTTTTCCTCGAGAGAAAGATAGCCACTCTTGATAAGGTAGAATAATTTAAACTGCCTGTCCGCAGCGAGAAAGTTTATCGTTAGAAATTCTGCGTAATTTCTTCGATTCGCTCCTCTGCACAAATTCCCGACGGTTGGCAATTTCGAAGATGAGGAGAAAATAGCGAGCAATGATGGTTTAAGTGGCCTCATTATTGTGACAGGAAAACGAGGCTTTAATCCCTTGCAGCGGTGATAATTGCTCATCAACGCAATTTAGTAACATGCGTGAGTTTGACGAGCTGATAAAAGTTTAAATCGAAGTTTTTTAGGCTGTTCTAAAGCACGTTCATTAGCTGTATAAAAACATACGCGCGTGAACTAACGTTTTCTTTTTCTCGAGTGGCTTACGTGTGTGATGAGAACATTTTTCTGTAGGCTTCGTTTTGAGTTATCATTAGCTCAATAATTTCACAAAAAAAATCGTCAGATTGTATTTTGTAATTTTGAATCCGTTTCTTGGAATTTTGGTTATCTCAAATTTCTTGTGTATTCACTTGAAATTATTCTTGTGTTTTAATGAAAAAAATTCCAAAAGATTTCTACAAAACCTCAGCTCCTAGTAGAAAAAGATCATTTTTTCGTTGCCCTCATTCTTGAAGGTACTCCCATCGCTCATCCGGTGCAAAATAAAGAACTAAAAATTGTTTTACATTCTTGGGTGTTAACTAAAATTTAATTCAGAGCAAGTACTTGTTGTTTCATAATGCATTTCGAGGAAGGAAAATATTTTGCTTTTATCAATAGAAAATCAGTCTGAATGCAATGCTAGTGCTGCCAGTTTTCTTCCCACTTCAACTGCTTGTATTTATGCTTCTTGTCTATAAAAACATTGAATGGTTTTATACTTCTGTTCGAATACTTTTCGACTTCAACGGACATCCATTGTTATTCGCAAAGTAGAATGAACGCACTGGGAACGCAAAGTTTCATTTGACGTTTTTCACTGAATGCATGAATTTTCTGTCTCAATTTAATGTTAACTAATATTATTTATATACGAATGGCTACAGTATTTGTTGAATAAATTGATAAATGATAAACTATAGCCTTCGATTACTTACTTTTCTTGCTAAACCATTTAGTCAGTTGTGCTCCTTGAACCTTAAACAGCATCAGTTCTGTTGGAGTAAAATCTGCCTTTGCATTGTTCAATAAAACTTTGCTTTGAATACAAATCGTGAGCTCTTGGTCCTATGTTCCCAAGTGACCTCTTCAGTGTCTCATGTACGCCTTGTTTGAATTTTAAGGATTTCATTCCAGTGCGTTAGCTTTAATTATTGTATCAGTAATTAACTCTATAATTATTTAGTTAATTCAATGCTTTTTGTCGGTAACTTTTTTGTCTTATGCCATTCATTTTTCAACACGTATACTTCTAATATACAAATCGTTTGAATTTACAGGTTTCACCAATTAGTAACCGTATTTAACTTTTAAACCGTAAAAAACAAGAATAAGATAAGCAAGAATAAGAATGAACCTCTAGCATCGCTATTATTGTAGACATTTCGTCTACGTTTTCCTTCATTTATATCAAGAATTTCTCTCCACACTAATTGCGTTTTTTATCTATCCCCTCACAGACGAAATCATTACGCTCTTCATGATATTTCTGTTATACAATGCGAATGAGCGATTTTCTGGTTATATTATCTCTATCTTTGCGTTTATTTTCGATGATGCTCACATCCCACGCTAGAACGAGCTCCCCCATTCTCTAGCATTACCGTTCCTTTTCTTCTGTTGAACACCTGTTGTATGCACAACGGCTTCTTTCTGTTCCCTCAGTTTACTATTAGTGTGCGATTTTCTGTGAGCCCAATCTATTGCTTTGTTTTTCATGTTGATGTTCACGTGTTGATCCTGAAGATAAAAGCTCTCTTAAAATGATTTGTTTCTTGTGTGACAAAGTTCTAATTAGGTCATCACATACCTTGACAGATATTTTTTTCTCAACTGTCCTATCGTAACAGTTTTTTATGAAAGGAAATTCTACAGCACATACTTTTTTGCATGTAATTTTTCAATGTATTCTCGTCACTGTCTTATGGGTCAAATAAGTATGACTGATCACAGTTCCACTTACTCAGGTGTTTAGAGAATTGAAATTTTCTATTAAGTTTGCTCGATGTTCGTTATGTCAAAGAGACACACCCTTCAGTTATCAAATTTTTTGCAGCCCTCAATTTAAGCTCAACAAAGATCTCGAAGATATATACAAACGAATGTTTATACTATGATAAAACAGATAAACTGCCTTTTCTATAAACTTTTGTGCAGTGGCTGCTTCTGATTATAAACAAAAATGGTAGGGTTTATTTGAGTTGACATGTACCTGCGATGTCAAAAATGACACCCGACGTTGTCTGCTTGAGTGCGTTGTTGGTGTTGTTGAAGTCGCAAAATTTCCCCTCGATCACTCATTCTGAAGTGTTCAGGTATCCTCCTTTCAGTAGGTGACGAGTTTGAGACATTCAAAATGCTTCTCATAGATTTTAATTCGCTATCATTAATGTGCGTACCTTATATCAATGTTACCTATATGTATTTCATTTATTTTTGCTTGTTGCCGCTTATTTCTATGTATGTTAATATATATATATATATATATATATTAACAATAATAAGCAAGCACCCAACAAACTACGTTGGGTTGTACTAAACATTAATATTTGTAATCGTACCCCGGGATGAAGTTTCTGGGTCAAATTGCGGTCCAACTCTTCTCAAGCCACAAATTATGAATTTTTGTCTAAAATTTCAGTTGGCTTTTGGTTGATGATTGGAAATATGTGTTTGCAGACGTGCGCTTGTCAGACGCTGGCGAGTATCACTGCCGCGCGACGTCAGCGTCAGGCAGCTCTGTGGCGTCAGCCGTGCTGACCGTCCAGCTCCCGTCAGCCGCCCCCCTTCTGCGACCCACGCCTGACCCCGCACAGCTTCCTGGACCCCCATCTGCCCCCAGGTGAAGTGGCTGCTTATTTTATGCTTTATATCCGACCCCCTTCTGCCCCCAGGTGAAGTGGCTGCTTATTTTATGCTTTATATCCGACCCCCTTCTGCCCCCAGGTGAAGTGGCTGCTTATTTTATGCTTTATATCCGACCCCCTTCTGCCCCCAGGTGAAGTGGCTGCTTATTTTATGCTTTATATCCGACCCCCTTCTGCCCCCAGGTGAAGTGGCTGCGTTTTTTTTGCTTTATATCCGACCCCTTTCTGCACCCAGGTGAAGTGGCTGCTTATTTTATGCTTTATATCCGACCCCCTTCTGCCCCCAGGGGAAGTGGCTGCTTATTTTATGCTTTATATCCGACCCCCTTCTGCCCCCAGGGGAAGTGGCTGCTTATTTTATGCTTTATATCCGACCCCCTTCTGCCCCCAGGTAAAGTGGCTGCTTATTTTATGCTTTATATCCGACCCCCTTCTGCCCCCAGGGGAAGTGGCTGCTTATTTTATGCTTTATATCCGACCCCCTTCTGCCCCCAGGTAAAGTGGCTGCTTATTTTATGCTTTATATCCGACCCCCTTCTGCCCCCAGGGGAAGTGGCTGCTTATTTTATGCTTTATATCCGACCCCCTTCTGCCCCCAGGTAAAGTGGCTGCTTATTTTATGCTTTATATCCGACCCCCTTCTGCCCCCAGGGGAAGTGGCTGCTTATTTTATGCTTTATATCCGACCCCCTTCTGCCCCCAGGTAAAGTGGCTGCTTATTTTATGCTTTATATCCGACCCCCTTCTGCCCCCAGGTGAAGTGGCTGCTTATTTTATGCTTTATATCCGACCCCCTTCTGCCCCCAGGTAAAGTGGCTGCTTATTTTATGCTTTATATCCGACCCCTTCTGCCCACAATTGAAGTGATTCATAACTTTATCTTCACATTCGATTTCCTTCTGCAGCAACGCGAGTAAAAACAGAAAATTACCATTACATGTTTAGTATTGTTTACGATAAATTCTCAGGTGTAATTCCGTTGTAAAATATTTGAGCATCAATTTTGATACTCTTTGTAGCTGATTTAAATTTGAATAACTGAACTAAACAGAATCGTAGCTCCGCATTTCCTGTTATTTCCGCGAGCAATAAGCTGCAGACCAGGGTTGTTGGACTGGTGTTTGTTCTCTCCGAAATTCTTCAATTCTGTTTTATTTTCAAAAGAAATTTAGCCAGATGCCATGCCCTATTTTATTTTGAAGAACTGGCCGAATTGAATTGAACATTTTTGGCCAGAAAATTGCCAATCTAGCGGAACTTTTCCGTATCTCAGGTCTAGATATTACTGCGTTCTGCTGCATTCAGTAGCACTTGAAGTTATCAATAGATTCAAGGATGATGGCACAAGATGCTAACAATAGGTTCGAAGATGATGGCATACGATGTTTTTAATAGACCGAAGGATGATGACCCAAGGTTCTGTATTATCCCTAAAACTACTTTGAGTCGAAGCACCGTGAGGGCAGTTAACTTCATCAATCTTTGTGACTCTGCAATATTTGCGACTCTGTTGTTAGACATTGAATAACATGTCACGTGTTCGCTCCTTGTATCCTTGTCTAGCTTTCTTACTAATTTCTATGTGTATTCCGCTGGTTAGGGGAACGTGAAACATGTCCTTGACAACCGTGTGATTCATACACAAAACTTACCGCACCTCCGTAAACCTGCTGTAAGACCTGGTGATGCTACCTGCGCCGTTTGGTTCCATTAGGGCAAGTGCTGTTGCGGTACTACATTAGATTCTACTTTAGTGTCTGAGGATAGAACACCAAGTAGAAGACGGAATTATAATTAGCCTAAAAAATTGGTGCATCTTACATTGAAAGACTAAAGTCGAGAGTTGACGGGTAACTAGGGCTAGGCACTACACTGCCAACCTGAACACGAGTTTTCTCTCACAGATTCCGGAGCCACAACGCCACGTCCATCACCGTCTCGTGGTCTCCGCCACAGCAAGAGGGCGACTCTCCGATCACCAACTACATCCTTGAGGTGGGGAACTATATGTGTACTAATGTACACGACCCGTCAAAAATGCTGGGATTCGATAATTTCCTTAAATGAGTCTCAAAATGTGAATGACCTACAAATATGTCGATCCTAGCAGTACCCGCGATTAAAATATTTATGGCCATTAAGCATCCTTAATTAAGTACATGACAGAGAGACGGACCAACCAAGCTAACAGTAACTGCATTATTATTTATTACTGAGTTTATAAAATTCTCCACAAATTTAATGTGTTCAATGAGATTTCAATTGTAATAACATGGAGAAATTGCACACAAAAATATATAGATTTATTTGTTTATTTTGAAATTTAAGGAGGCACGTGACGTTTTATCACATAAGGGATTATTTTATATATCACTAATCCTATCACTTGCTCTTTAACTGCGACATAGGACTAAGCCTACGATCTTTAAACGACCGAAAACAGGAGAAATTTGCAACTTGCTTCTGCTCTTAAACGCCAGCATTTTTGTACTGATATTACCGTTATCACAACCTCTGTCATTTAACTTGCGCTGGTATCAGGTTATTACCGACATCAAAATAAGAATGCATTGCCCCGTGGCAGTGAACTTAGAAAAGATTAAGGAAAAAATTAACAAGTACATTAAGTTAAGGCTGTTTACGAAAAGAACCTAAAACGTCAAGAAACTTGCTCTCTTCAACAACTGGGCAAACTGTAAAGAAGCTTATCTACCATAGACAATGTAAAGGATGTATAGAGTGCGAGTGAAATATATAATAATTTTTTTTCATGTACCGCCCCTTCAATAAGGACAAGAATCGACACGATTACGCGTGCTGTTCACTATACGGTGCTGGTGAGATCTTGTTTAATTCTTTGGATGTCTATTTTGATGGATGCCTCGAGTTAGTGTAGATTTGTAGGCTTTTCACGATAGACTCTTCATTTAAAGAGTTCGCCGCGGAAAGTTTACAAATATACGACAGCTCAAGGCTCTAATTGAGGTAGAAATCCGGTGAATTGACTAGATCTCACAGCGCCGTAACGATCAGCCAGCGCAATCGTGGCGATTTTTGGCAGCGCTCAGGGGGGCGATTTTTAGCAGCGCACATGAAGAATATCGTAATCAAAAAGGAATTAATATAAAACTAGTGTCTTACAAGATTGCGCCTATGCTTGGTTTTTAAAATATATCTGAAATTAAGGGAGTTATTAAAGACTCTTTCAGGACCCATATTAAAAAATCACCTTGTATTTAACTCCGCTTATCTAGCAGTCAATCAGTCTAGAGATGTTTTTTACCTTAGTGTGTGTTAACAATTTTAACGTACATATACGAGTATGCTGTACCTTATTAGTTTCAAAGGTGTTACTATTACGTTGGCTTACTGATGGAAACTTAGTCCAAAATCAGTCATAAAGAACGATATTTTATTGTTATGTTGGCTCACTGATGGAAACAGTCCGAAATCAGTCATCAAGAAGATCAATTGTGAACTAGAGCTGGCTTCACTTGCCCTTTAAGAACTGCAACCTTCATCTCCCCTCCACTTACGCTGAACTTTATGGCTTCGATAAAATGAATCTTTAAAGAAGATGGCTTCGTAACGAGCTATCAGCGACTGGTGCGTATTTTTCCACGTGAACGGATTTGTCATTAAGTATGCATGTGCATTTTTACGTGTTTCTAGGAACTGGTTATTGATAGAATTACTTCTTCTCTGCGTTCGTAGCGGACAGAATAGCTCCCTGAAGATTTGCTGTTTTTCATGTTCCGATTAGATCAGTCGGTCTTCTGCATCCGAGTGATTTGATGAGCGTAATTATCATTCTACCCGAAAATTCCCTTTTTTTGCTTGTTGAGATTTCATCGCTAACTTTATTGTGCTTGGGACCGGAAAAACGTTATTGAAAAAAGTGTATATCCATTATCTTCCCAAATTGATCTCTCATTTGAGCATATATTTGTATTGGATCTCCATTTCTCACAGTTTGAACAGAGCTCTTACTTTTCGAAGGCATTTCGATGTATCGCACGAATTATTGATGAATATTAACTACTGCATACATATCTTCCGGTTGCAGTTATAGAATTCACCTTTAGGATAAAAAGGAAAACAAACGTGGCTAAGAATATCATGATAAAAAACAAACTTTTCGGATTATAAAAAATCCATCTTCAGTGTTCTGAAATACAATAAATCAAAGTATTAAAACATTGTAACTATAAATCTTCTGAATAAATTGGATGTAAGATAATGAAATTTAACAGTCATGATAAAACAAAAACTATGCAAAATTTCAACAAAACCGTCCGTCAATAAATGAGTGTGATACGGCGGTGAAACTTTCCATTGTTTGTTGAAATTTTAATATTTTTTTTGTTTTATCTTGTCTTTTAAATTTCATTATCTTACATCCAATTTATTCAGAAGATTTATAGTTACAATGTTTTAATACTTTGATTTATTGTATTTCAGAACACTGAAGATGGTTTTTTATATTCCGAAACGTTTGTTTTTAATCATGATATTCTTAGCTACGCTGGTTTTCCTTTTTATCCTAAAAGTGAGATTTCCCAAAAATCAGTCTATTTCATTTAGAATACACCTGTGTTGTCCTGACAATTTTGATTTGAGGAGAATTGTTTTGGTACTGAATCGCAAAAAGAATTATAATTACGTGTTCATAAGCAATGCACTTACGGCATCCTGTTTAGAATTTGAAAAACTTATTTACTGATTTCGAATAAATCATTAACACAATAAAATCTTTCTATACGAGATAAAAATGGAGTGGTTTGCTTCACTGTAGATAGCAATAATGATCGACTCTATGAAGGCATCGAGAAATCTAGAATTGAGAGGCAATGAATGTGGCTATGAATGATTGACTTTGAATGATTGGCCATGAAGGCATCGGAAAATCTGTAATAGTAGGGAGGCAATAAATGATTGACTATGAGGGCATCGAGAAATCTGGAATCATGAGGCAATAATTGTAGGATTTCATTACCAGTTAGATTGTTAAATTGGATTTCATGTCACAAGGTCTGTGCTCCAATTTAGAAGTGAAGGAATACTTGTGACACTATTCCAGAATTCTGGTAAAACTTTTTATTGATTGGTTAACTAATTAAAACTTCTGGTACGTTATGTCGTTTATAGTGGAGAAAAGCGGCCTTGAAGAACTTGATTGAATTGCTTTCTATGCATTTCTGAGCAAAACTAAACTTTTACTTTTTTGACGTCCTGATGCATTGACTATGCACGTGAGTTGCATTGTTGTTTTATTGTCTGCCATCGCAGAATTTTGTTCTTGACTTGCTGACCTCAGCGTGATTTCCTGTTCGTAGAAAACCAGCAATCATATTTCGGTTGCGAATTTAATCGTATAATTCGTATAACTTCCTGACTCGTCTCTCATTATTCGCTAAAACGTTCAAATAATTGTCAGTTGAAGGTGTGCACTTACTAGTTGTGGTTTCGCGCTTATATCGTTAAAAATTTGACACTCAAGACCTTGGTCGATCTTAGCGATTTATATTTAACTATGTACAGATTTTTCAGATGTTTCAATCGCTTTCTTCTTTCTGTCAGTTCCTGATAATCAAAAAATTGCTAGGAAAGAGTGCCCCCCCTTTTCCTATTCATTCACTCCCCTCAAAGAAATGCAACTGTAGTATTTATGAAAATAACTCTCACATGGGGAAGATGTGTAGGTTAAGTAGGCCCTCTTTTTGTTGAAATAGATGCGGATCTCCTTTCTATCAGTCTACTGATGCCCTATTTTTCAAGGTATATCACTTTCTTCTTCAACTTTCATTTTGTTTTATAAACTTCTTTCCAAATTTGCAATTACTCTGCGTTTGGAGTCCTGTGGGGAAATGCAGTTAGTTCATAGATTCCCCGTTCCCTTAATTTCTCACTAAATGGTGCCTTCCTCTTTCCTCTCTTTGGATCCCCTTTGTTGTAGTTAAGAAGGCTTAAGCTTACTAATAATCTAATATGATGCTTGCTTTTAAGGCAGGAGTCTCGAGAGGATACGGTTAGGTTGCGTCTTTCAGTTTTCATGCCTTCTTTGCATCTCTTCTTTGCTTTTCTTCCCCTTTATTTGTAACTTTCTGCTTCAACTTGGAGGGTGTCCTGGGTTATTCGAACACACTTTGTGTATTGATTTCTTGTTTTCTACGGCCCATAATAATAGTTTCTTCCCTTCGCGTATTTGAGATCGCATTCCATGCGGCTAAGGAGTCTTGAACTAACGGTCATCAACGCGTTGACTGCGATGGGTTAAACTGAACTTCAATATTTACCTCAAATTTAAAGTAAGTCAAAAGGGATGAGCAAATTATAAATGCCAAACATTAACTGGGTCAATTAAATGCCATCAATTTAAAAAGATTTTTAGATTTTTTTAAACGATCATTGATGGGTCGTTTCGCAGCTGGAAAAACCCAAGCACGGCCCACCGGTTGGTCGTATCGCGAGTAACGTGTTAATAACGAAAATAATAATAGTAATGTTATTAAACGTTTAATAACGAAAATAACAATAGCAATAATCTTGAACATGTTCTTACAGCTGTGGGGAGGAAAGTACGAGAGCTGGACGGAGCTGGCGGAGCACATTCCTGCGGAGACGTACACCCTCAGCCACCTGGACCCTGACACTCAGTACAGGGCCGCTGTGCGGTCAGTGTTGCTCCCACTCGCGTTCCTCATTGTAGATTAATGTTTAATATTTATGCTTTGCTTCTTGCAAATCCTAATTATAAATAAAAGAGCAAAGAAAGTCGCTTTTAAATTCAACATTTTTATCAAGACAGTCTGATACTAAAAGAAGAACGTTTCGACACGTAAGGTCATTTTCAACTCCTGTCGGTAGAAAATCACAAAATCCATTCAAATTTCAAGCAAAAAGTTACACATTGATAAAAAATAGCATCATACTAAAAACTAACAAATACAACCTAAACTAGCTGAAGGGGGAAAGCGGACTGACTATCATTTAAAACTGGTTTTGTCGTTAAAATATATTTTTTAAAGTTGGTATGTTGGTTGGTTTATTGGTTTGATTGTTGGTTTACATTTGTTGGTTTTTAGTATGATGCTATTTTTATCTCTCAACGTGTAACTTTTTGCTTGAAACTTGCGTGAATTTGTGATTTTCTACCGACAGGCGTTGAAAAGACCTTACCTTACGGGTCGAAACGTTCTTCTTTTAGTATTAGATTAATGTTAATTGTAAATGCATTGTTTTTTTCGACGACAGTCCAAGCCTTGTTTGTGTCTTTTTCCAACGACGGTCTATGCTTCGTGTTTTTATTTTTTCCATCGACGTTCCGGACGTTGTTTTTGCTTTTGCATGATAACGTCCTAGCCTTTTTTTTCTTTTTTCAAACGACGGTCCATGCCTTATTTTTTCCTTTTTTACAATGACGGTCCATGCCTTTTTTTCTTTTCTCCGACGACGGTCCATGCCTTTTTTTTCTTTTTTCCGACGACGGTCCATGCTTTGTTTTTTCCTTTTTTACAACGACGGTCCATGCTTTGTTTTTGTCTTTTTTTCTAAAAGCAGTGGCATCATGTGCGGGTTATAAGAAGTTTAGCGTTGTTTTTTCGTCTGAAAAAAGTCTTTTGCGTTATCATCTCAAAGTCTGGACGTTACTCTTCACCGACGTCAACTTTGCTGTAAATCTGTGTTTGTAGTTGTGTGACCTGTATGAGAGTCACCGACCGCAACGCTTGTATGTTGACACAGAGATGTGCTCCAGAGAGGTGTTTTCACTGAGAGATGTGCTCGAAAGAGGTGTGTTCACAGAGATGTGCTCACTCAGAGATATGCTCGAAAGAAGTGTATTCACTCAGAGATATGTTCGAAAGAGGTGTGTTCACAGAGATGTGCTCGAAAGAGGTGTGTTCATAGAGATGTGCTCGAAAGAGGTGTGTTCACAGAGATGTGCTCGAAAGAGGTATGTTCACACAGAGATGTGCTCGAAAGAGGTGTGCTCACTCAGAGATGTGCTCCAAAGAGCAGAGCGCATACAGAATTGTTGTGACGGTCGTATTGCGGACAGTTGCTACAAGATCAATATCCAACAGCGTGTGATGTAGTTCTAGCATTGTTCTCGGGTATTTAGGAGGCGCGTTTAGCGGAAACGCAACGCACCTCGAGAGTATTTCGAGGCTGGCAATGTTGAAGACTCAGAGTTCGTCAAAAGTATGTAGATGCTGCATTTCATCGAGACTTTGCATTTTGAAAGAATACGTATAGTAGCCACGTACCTAAGGAGCTTAACGGTTCTCAAAAGAATTTATAAGTCGCGTATCCTGGAGTTTCAGTGTTCCTCGAGGCATTTGAAAACTGCGTACCCTTGAGTCTACTTGTTCCTCGAGGCATTTGAAAGCTGCGTGCCCTAGAGTCTTGGCGTTCCTCCAGGCATTTAAATGCTGCGTACCCTGGAGTCCCAGAGTTCCTCGAGGCATTTAAATGCTGCGTACCCTGGAGTCCCAGAGTTCCTCGAGGCATTTAAATGCTACGTACCCTAGAGTCCTATAGTTCCTCGAGGCATTTAAATGCTGCGTACCCTAGAGTCTTGGCGTTCCTCCAGAGCATTTAAAAATTGTGTACCTTGGAGACGACGGTTTTCATAAATGTTTCAGTTTTTTGTAAATATTTAAGTCTTTTAAAAATATTTAAAAGGTCATCCATAAAAATGTATGATGGCGTAAAAGCTTCGACCATAATAACAGTAAAACAATTATTCATCACTCTTCAAATGCGCGCAGATATTCATTTCCTAAATTCACTGCAAAAAACACATAAATTATTTAGTTCCATGCTCTTGTTATTCATTACTGATGCTTTCTAATCAAAGCGAACCATTTACACTGTTAATCGTTTTACCGAGATTTTTTAACTCATAAATAAATATAGTAAATTAAATAAATCGTCGTTTGCAAAATAAAACAATCAACTGTCATGACTGTTCAATTTATAAATCACTCAAAATTGCGAATTTTCGTTCTTAAATGGTAGGTAAGCTTCTGTATTGGCCTTTCCCGGTGTCCAGTTATGCAATTTTGAATTGTTCGCTATTTTCCATGACCTCACTTATACTTTTACTTGATAGAAGAACTTCCTTATCGTTTCTGCTCAAACACTGAATGCGCTGACAAATCCAATCTCTGGTTATCTCGACTGGCGGATCCATTATGCAGCTCTGAGAGCGCATGACATGACACTCCTATGAATTTTAATTAATGCTAAATACGTACATCAGTTTCTGATGTGGGGCTCATCGAGCTCCATCATTGAGTTCCATAAATATGTGACGCAATTTCTTCTGTAAGGCACCCCTCGGGGGGATACAACTATTGTATCTATGGGAATTAGCGCTCCCAGGGGAAAAATGTGAGGGCCCGAGCTGAGAGTTAGGTAGGCCTTCTTTTTGTTTAAATAAAAGTTTTTTTGTTATGTTAAGGACCACCTTTTTTCGGTTCACTGCTGTCCTGTTTTTCAGCACCTCTCTCTTTCTTCTTCAACTTTTATCTTATTTCATGAACTTCTTTCTCATCTTACTGTTTCTATACCCCTTCAGCATAGATTCCTCATTTTCTTATCTCCATACTAAATGGTGCCTTCCTCCTTCCTCTCTTCGATACGCTCTATTTTTGTAGCGGTTAGGGAGGCTTAAACTAACTTATAATCTTTATAATAATCTTTCTTCTGTAAGGCATGAGTTTTACCTTCTCTCTGTTTGAATGTTCGTTACTATTTGGCTTCTGAACACGAGAGTAAATTCTTTTGTAAGGCATGAGTTTTATCTCTTTCTGTGTGAAACTTGGTCGATATTTAGTTTCCAAGCACAAGAGCATGTTCAAATGCCTGGATTATTGTAACTAAACTTCCCAAGTACTTATAATAATGTTTTCAATCTCTTTCCTCAGTGAAGTGTAATATTTTGAAAACACATGAAGCTGTCTCATACGCTTTGCTCATCGCAGTAGAAGAATAACTTCCCTTTTGAGTGTTAGTTTCAGTTGCGTACTTGGCCCTCGAAAGCGATAAATTTTAGGGCCTCGATGATTTAAAGCTAAATTTGTGCTCGATGAGAGCAATCGCAACTCTAATCCTTGACTAAGTTTGTATTTATTACAATGTGATTTTGGTTTCGAGGTTTACAGCATTGCTTAGTTAATACGCATGGCCTTCATTTCTTACTTCGCCGCGCATTGTGCTCACCCTTCAACACAGTAATTTCCCCGACGCATTGGAGGCCGCTGAACGCGTTCTGTACATCGGCAGCTTTGCGGCGGCGGCGGCCCTGTCGTCCTTGATGACATTCTTTATTCCATTCTGTCTGTTGATTTTTAAAGCCCCTCGAAAGTTTGCAATTATAGAATTCCGATAACTCGATGTTGAAAATACTCTTCTTTTGCCGATGAAATGTCAGGTAATCCCATTAAGGCCTGTGGATGCATCTTCGTCCCTTCCCTGCGACTTGTTTTGCATGCAACTTCGCCTCAAATGTTTTTAGCCAAATGAATGCAGCGATGTATGATGAAATGCTTTTTAAAATTATTGTGTCTTGTTGTTGGACCTTGCTTTCAGTTCGCATTCAAGGCGTTCTCAGTATTTTCATTGTCGATAATAAGGAAGTCAAAAATTTAATCTGATATCTTTCCTTCGACGTTTAATGATAGATTACTGAATCGTGTTTAAGTTTTGTATGAATCAAATCTAATTCCGCGGCAGAGACGCAGTGGGATTCCGATTTTTCAAATGCCAATTCGTGCATTTCTGCTCATCCAATAGCGTCAAATTTAACATCCCAAAATTTTCCTCATTTTGGTCTGTGCAACTGGCAGATTACGAATTCATTTCACCTAATTGATTCGAGCGTTGCAATGAGATGCAAATCTTGTCGTACGTGTGTCTGCTTTGTTAATCACATCCAAATTCGTGCATTCGACATCCCGAGTAATGAAACTCAAATTTACCTCGCATTTCCGTATTTTAGTACAATTTGTTTCTCGATTTCGTATGTGCAGCGCCATGAATTTGGTGGGCACGTCGCCAGCATCACCTGTCTCTGAAGCGCTGATCACGGCGCACTCGGAGAGCCCTCGTCTCGTGGCCGACATGGGCATCGACTCAGCCCTCATCGCTCGCGACAACGAAGACCACGTCCTCGGCATGGGATTATCCAACGGAGATACGCTCATTGGAGCCGACAGAGGAGATGCCGCGCAGAATAGAGGTGCGGCTGACAGTGGGATCGCCAACCGGAGCGGCGAGGACGGTGTTGAACATGTCCGATCCGTTTTGGCCCATCCGCTCGTCACTCTCCAAGAGCCCTCAGCCCTGTCTCCATCTGCCGTTAGAATTCAGTGGAAGGTCAGTGAGGAATCTAATTCGTGATTCCATTCTATACTTGAGCTTAACCTTTCAGTTTCTTTTTTGTTTGTTTGACAGAAATTATATGGATTTTTGCTTCGTGTTTAAGGTACTGGAGCACGAAGAGATCATGGAGGGATTCTACATCATGTATCGAGATTTATCGTCTGGCACTCATCGCTTTGAGACGGCCGTGGTTCGGTCGGCAGAGATAACTTCGCATACAATATCTCAGCTGGAACCTTACTCGGATTATGAACTGTTCGTCATTCCGTTTGCCGGGGACGTGCACGGGCATCCATCCAACTCCCGAGTTGTTCGAACCCTGGAAGATGGTACGTCAGCGGCAACAAAATTCTACCTTAAGGCAGTCTTTGAGATGAAACGACATCAAATCAGTTCACATAGGTCCAGCATTTGAATTAGTTGAGACTGAAGTAATTTTATATTTCATTCAGCGTATAAAACACATTTACATGCTTTTGACCTACATCACTTTACGTTAATTAAAATCCCTATTTTTTTGTCTACAGTGCCAACAGGATTTCCCTCCGGCGTCTCAACGTTAGTTGTAAACGACACCAGCACAGTTGTGTCATGGAGGCCTCCTCCAGCCTCAGAGCTGCATGGACCTCTCGTCGCTTTCTCGTTGTGGCTGCGACAAAACGAAACGTTCCCCCACAGCAACTTATCCTTGCGCCCTGATCTGCTCAGCGTCACACTACATAACTTGACGCGAGGGGCCCGCTACACGGTGGCCGTCGCTGCTCAGACCAGGTTTGTAGGAGAGCTGAAGTGTTTGACGTCTTTGTGTTATTTTAGTTCTGGACGATTGTATTGTAAATTTAATTGTAATTGTATCATTTTCAATTGATCACAAGACTTTGCCTTTTGGTGTGGGAATTGTATCATTTTCAATTGATCTTACGGCGAAGCGAGTGGAAAAGCTGACATGTTAGACACCTTTGTGTTATTTTATTGCTGGTCGACTCGGCCTTCTCGGTGCGTGGTGTCATTTTTCATTGATCACAAGGCAAAGCTAATCCCTTGACCCTTGAACGGCAAATTGACCCTTGAACGGCGTTTGGAAATTCTACGGAGTAATGCAGAGCAACAACGAGTAGCTAGAGAGAGCTTAACTCGTGAAAGAAGCGAGGAAATTCTTCAGACTAATGCCGAACAGCAGCGACTTGCACAAGCGAGTTTAACTCAAGAAAGAAGGGATGAAATTCTTCAGCAGAATGCATTCGCTCACATATTAGACCGACAAAATCGCTTAGGAAGAAATTTAAATATAGCCAGACAGTACAATATCGATTCTTTTCTTGATGTTGTTATTATACATTTTTGACGGGTCGTGCGCACTCGGCCTCATCAACTCTCGAGAGATTGAATTTTTTTATTTCTCACATTTCGCCTTTTTTCTTTTTTCAAATAAAGGGGGTGGACTAATATGTATAACAATTGCCAGTAACCATGGATATCATCATTTGTTCCCTAGACTCGGCAGCGGACCCTACTCAGACCCCCACCGGTGGCTGCAGGACCCAACCTTACCCTCAGGTCTAGGGTCAGGACCTAGCCGAGTGCCCTCTCCTCTGATGGCTGTGTTGCAGGAGACTTGGTTCCTGGCCGGCGTCAGTTCTGTCATATTCGTCGCCCTCCTCATCTTCGTCGCCGTCGTCGCTTACCGGCGCAGAAAAAATGAGAAACGCGCTTTGAACGGTGAGTTTATATTTGGAAAAAGTGTATTGTGCTCTGCGAAGATATAGTTTAGGCTGTGTGAACGCAATTGTTGTTATTCATTTATAGTTTAGACTGTGTTAATGTGCTTGTTGTTATACGTTTATAGTTTAGGCTGTGTTAATGCACTTGTAATTCATTTATAGTTTAGACTGTGTTAATGTGCTCGTTTTTATGCATTTGTAGTTTAGGCTATTTTAATACTCGTGTTGTTATACATTTGAAGAGCTCTAATTGCGAGGGCAGAAGGCATTCAGGAACGGCTCGCCTGTGCTTTTGCTGATAAGTTGTTTATATAAATATACATAAATGTTTTAATGGCATAATTTGAGGGCATTGGGCTCTTGACTATGACTATGGTCTTCATTGATGAATTCATGGTTTTTCGACTTTGGTTAAACTTGAATGACGGAAAGTTCACATAAAATAGAAGCGTTCTTGTAGCAGTCTTTGAGGTACATGCAGAAGTACAGAAGCATTAATGATATTGTCTATAAAGTGCATAAAGAAGTCGTGTAACTAAGTCTGAGAAGTTCGTACAAATGTACAGAAATGTTTGTGTAACAGGGTCCATGATATACACAAGTACAGAAGCATTCGTGTAGCAAAGTCTTTGAGGTTCATACAGTAGTACAAATTGTACGTTTTCACTCTCCCAGTCCACTGTGCCACTTACAACCACCCGTGAATAATCGTTTTCTTTCGCATGAAAACTCTGCTGTTCTATCGAGGCATAAAAAAAAACTTTAAAATAGTCAGGATCAGTAACGTCCCCGATATCGACCAGTAATGCTGTAGACCTTGTCCCTGTAAGTAAACACGGCTCAGCTCTGTGTCGTTACATGTGTGAATGTCACATCAAAAGTTCAGAAAATATTTTTAAGAACTTTTTTCATGATCTAAAAGAAAAGTGTATGTATATAATGTTCCCATTGCACATCGTTAGGCAAAGGTACCATGAAAGAATATACTAATTGAAATTAGCCTAACTGATTATTTTGTAAGAAAGGTAGAAAATAACAACGGCGTTCATGTAACGCGCTCTATGAGATTTAATATACTGTACGTATACGTATTCTCCGCACTTTCATCAAGATTGCAAGGACTTTGAGCTAACTCAATTGAAAGTCTTACCTTCATTTTTAAATGACTAAAGAGAGAGAGAGAGAGAGGGAGAGAGTGAGAGAGAGAGAGAGAGAGGGAGAGAGGTGATGCATGATTCAAATGGTTCGCGCTAGCAAGGTTACGCGTCTTCAATTATTCCTTTTAGCCTCGTCTCAAGGCTGAACTGGACACAACGTCAGTTGCTGTTGCGAACAATTGACTTGCACTGTCTATGTATAAGATAACACTCAACTCATATAAATATAGGCAAAAAAGTAGGATGTTCACTTCTTCTCAATCAAGAAAGTTGTACTAAAACGCTGTATACTGGGTGTCCCCAAAAAATGTTTTTTTTCGACTGCGTTGTACTCATACATTTTGTCTTGTTATAGGTGTTCATTGTCATAGGTATAATGGTCTTATTAGTTCAATCAAAGAAAAGAGCATTCAATTCAAGAAAATTAAATGTCATTAGAAAAAAATTAATTGCACCTAAGACAAAAACCAGAAATACAGCAGCAATCGTCAGTCAAAGGATGAGTACATTTTTGAGGGACATCTAGTACAATGTAAATTGGTCAGGCAAGGGCTGAGCGAGCGGTTGTGGAGTTGCAGCCAGCACATCGTTGATGCTGGAGCAATTCACCTCATTGCTACTAAAAGTGAAATAACATTTTTTAGACTAACTTCAAGGAAATCGCCTTATTTCATCCACAGTTGTGTAAAGTTTGAAGTGTTCGCTTCCTCTTTTGATTGGTAATCTTCCGAAGAATTATAATTTGAGTTAACAAAATGTTGTTTTTGTTCTTTTTCGTTTGTCGTTAAAATGTTGCCGTTTTTTGTTCTTAGGGCTTTTTTTCTTTGTTTGATGCCAATTTTCCTCATCATTGCCATTAAAAGTTTTCCAAATTTCTGTGTTTTGTGGGTAAACAAATTGTTTCCCCATTGAATTTAGGGCTACTTTTTTGAGTTTTCGAAATTGGAAAGATAACAAATTATAAATAAACCTCTTCAATTTTGTTCGCGAGTAAACTTAAAATAATGAAATTGATTCTTACATACGCAATCAATCGATAAAGTTATGAGAACTTTTTCTGTGTCACTAAAATTCCGATGTATTCTCACATTTGTCGACTCACGAAGAGTTCATGTAGTGAGAAGGAAAGAAGTACCTTAAAACGCCTGCCACTCGATTTCATATCTCAAAAATAAATAATAACCGTAATTTGTGCGAGAATTTAGTACCATACATAGTACCTGCATATTTTACAGGTGGTAGTAGTAGCAGTAGATGTACCGTTCAGCCACTCTTTATCCACCGCCAGCGAAACGTAGTACCTGCAGATTTTACAGGTAGGAGAAGCAGTAGATGTACCGTTTAGCCTCTTTATCCACCGCCACCGAAACGTAGTACCTGCAGATTGTACAGGTAGAAGAAGCAGTTGATGTACCGTATAGCCACGTTTCATACACCGCCACTGAAACGTCCGCCACTTGCGTTCAGTTCGTTTATTCTTCATTAGCATATCCAGCACCGCACATTGACTGCTCAAAATCTTCTCTAAGGTCATCCAGGCTCGCCGTTTATGACAACAATTAAGTCTAACTTCGTGTGTCTTTGATCTTCGAAGGAGTAGTTCATGACTCTAATGCGCCTCGGACTACTAATTACATTCTAAGATCTATCGAAAAATAAACGTCGCTCACTAGTGAACGTGGAGCTATTCCTGTGTCGGCATGTCGCCGTTCACGCACCGTGGCGCATATATCCTACGCTCTCATTAAGTTGTTGAGGCTCATTATGCTGGCGTCTAGCATGACCAGTCCTTATTTACGTACGAAAATACCATCCATTCCTTTGGCTTTGTTGTCCAGACGCTTCGGGTAATTCTCTGTGACTTATAATGGAACGTAATGAGGTTAGCCCGGCTAAATAGACTCTATTTTTCTTATGAGAGGGCGGAAGCGCGTTAGGACTCCCAGATCCTTCCTTAATCGAAGGAGTCCTGAAATTTTACCGAGTCCGTAAACAGGTCGTCACTTTTAGACTCGAAAATTTCTGGTGTGCTAATGATGCTAATGATATTAAACAGTATTCGTTCTCCTAATGAAGATACAACTGTTGTTTCTGTGGGAATTAGTGCTCTCAGAAAGAAAAGGCGAGATCCTGAGCTGAAAGTTAGATAGGCCTTCATTTTGTTCGAATATTATAGGTTCTCTGTTCTATTACACACCATCCGTTTTCGGTTCAATGCTCTCCGTTTTTTAGCGTACTACTTTCTTTTCCGACTTTTACTTTGTTCCATATACTTCTTTTATACTCCTATTGTTTCTATGTACAGGTTATGTTTAATTAACGCCATACTGAATGGTGTCGTCGTTTTTCCTCTCTTTGAAACACTTTTGTTTTGGTTGGAAAAGCTTACAAGAACTTATAGTCTAATCTAATCACAGTATACGATTAATTTGGATTTATTTTGATATTCAAATTTTCTCACAAAATTAGGCCTCAAAAGTCAGAATGTTCATCCTATTGTTTTAATTAAATGAAAAGGGATGAAATGCTTTGGTGGGTAATGAAATGTTGCTAAAAGGAACGAAATGTTAGTGTTTATCCCTAAAATTTGCTTTTAAATCCGATTTTCCTTCTCAAAAATCAATGCAATACATGATGTTTTAGTCATGCTTCGAACTCGATTTACGATTTAGTTCATTTTAGATTCGAAACACTTTTGCGAGTGCATTCAAATCGCGGAAAATATCACGAGCAAGTTCTCTAAAATCTGAATCCTTTGCATAATTTTGTTCGTGTGAAAATTTTTTTTCTAATCAAAGATCGTCTAAGATACACGCCCGAGGTTTAACCGCATCCGCGGACCAGTCTATTGCATGTATTACTTCGTTGTTTTTGTGTTTAATCTTGTCGGAACGTGAAAAGAGGAACTAAGAATTGGCCTATTGGAAATATAATTATCTTGTCGAGGTAGGAAAATTTTCATTGAACCTCATCTTAAGACATTCGCTGTTATTCCGTCTCGTTTGTATTATAGTCGAGTGTCTCATTCCTTTGAGTACGTTTGTTTTCTCTGAGTGTTAAGTCGTGTTTTTTACTTAGTCAGTTTTGTTGGTTAAAATGCGGGCAGCTGTGGTCGCTGAGCAGCATTAGGTTTTTGTAGCCGTGAATATTTGGGCAAAGTTGATAGCTTTATCTCCGATTCTTACTCTGGGTGTTCGCATTACATACGCGGATCCAAACTTCTTACCAAACCATTTTTCATCAAACTAGAAGCAGGGCCGTTGAATTATTTTTCTCTTTATTCGTGTGTTGGTTAACGAACTTCTAGCCTTGACGTTGTTTTATGATGTTATACCACACGAAGAACAAACTGGTATTTCAACGCGCTACTCCTTTGATCTTTAATTCTAAACTCACAGTTTTTTGTTATTCCAAACATTAAATCTTTCTGTAATTAATTGCAATTTTCCTGCAGCTAGAAACTCGAGATTCGCCTCTAACCAAGGAATTCCTCTTTTTTACGTATTCTTCGATGGGCTTTCTTTCCAGGCTACAAGCTGGAGCCACGCGGCATGAACGGCTCCAGCGGCAACACCAGCAACGGCCTCTGGATCGAGCGCGGCGGCAGCAGCAACGGAAGCAACGCCAACACTCTCGACACCAAGGCAGACCCAAGCACCGAGAAGCTCTTGAACACCGTAAGCATCACCCCTGCAGAGTACGCGGAGGTTTTCGGATCGACCACCCCCACGCATGTGGTTCAGAACAACTTGCAAAACCAAAGGGATGGTCCTCAGAACCAGAGGGATTTGCCAAGCCATCTGACGTCGAGCAGAGCTGTGTCTCCTTCGTCACCCAACCAGCCGGGCACGCCCGTCGCGTACGCCACCACCAGCATAGTCCGCTCCAGGAATGTAAGTCGTGTTCCTCTAGCTCAGTGGTCCTAAAGGGATCTCAACCCCTGAAATTTTTCTAATTTTTCAAACTTCACTTATCCGCATTTCTATTGCAACTAGGGGAACCAAAATGCAAAGAGATATGTAAAATTGAATTCCAAACGAATTTGCTTACATGAAAATTTTCGATTTTCATAATAGGAAAAAATTTATCGCTCGAACATATGAAAAATATAGATACATTGCGCAAAACACTACTCCAATTTTCAACGTAGACACTTGATCTCATTCGACGCGGGAAGACTGTGGCAACTGGAAAATGAAGGATAATTTTGAATTTCAAATGAGAAAATAAATGATTGACACATTTGTCCTAAAAATTTCCTAATTTTTCAAATTTCAGTTTTTGCGTTTCTTATGAAACTAGGTAAGCGATAGAAAAATGAAAATGCATATCGATGTGTAAAATTGAATTTTGAACACATTTGCCTCTATAAAAATGTTTGATTTTCGCTATAGAAAAAAAAGTTATCAGCACGTTAACCGTCACATGAGCCACCGGTAGTACACGGAGAGAACTTTCATAATGCTGCTGACCGACCAGTAGTCACTAACTCAATTTTCCCAAACATTCAATCAAAGCTAAATGAATGCACGATCCAGTTAATATTTGCCATTTTCGAAAGTGCTTGCTAAAATAATATTATTATTGACTTAAAATTTGAGTTAAATATCAAACTCTAGTTTAACGCATTGCGGTTATCGTGTTGAGCGAACATATTTATATTATATAAAAATATTGCGCAAAATACCACTCCTTCTACAATTTTCAACGTATAAGCGTGATTTTGATCTCATTCGACGCGGTAAGAAAGCGGAAACAGCGGAGCAAAGCAAAATTCTATTTGAACTTTAAATTAGATTTTTATGGTGAAAAATCTGAGACTTTTCGAAAAAAACAATTTCGACAAATGTATCCATAAATTTTTTCTTGTTCGAAATCCAAAATAATCCTTCATTTTCCAGTTTCCACAGTCTTTCCGCTTCGTTTGAGACTAAAATCAAACTTCTACGTTGAAAATTGTAAAAGGAGTAGTGTTTAGAACAAGTATGTAAATAATTTTCATAAGTTCGCGCAATAACTTTTTTCTACTGCAAAAATAGAAACTTTTATGGAAGTAAATGTGTTTGGAATTCAATTTTACATATCGATGTGCCTTTTCGTTCGCTATTTGCAACAGAAATGCGAAAAGTGAAATTTTGAAAATTAGATCAATTAGGTCAATTTCAGGAGTTGAGATCCTCTTAACCTTGTTGGAGGTACTAAATCCCAACAAGTTTCATACATGCATTCATCGAACCCTTCGTAGTTGGGAAAGTAAGGTGTTTTTTTTTGTCAAATTCAAAGCATACTGTATGTATATAACTATACCGTGTTAGTGCATAAACTATGCCATGCTGAACCCAGGGGTTCAAAGGGTTCGATCGAACCCAGGTTAAGAACCACTGCTCTAGCTTGTTTCGTACGTTGTTCATCTTTGTACATTGACTTCTAGTAATTTGCAGTAACTTACGTTTAGTGAAGATGATCGCGTCAGCGATCAGGTGAAACTTTACGCTTTGTTGAAGTTGAATATACCGAGTGTACATACGTAGGTAACATAAAGGAAAGTTACGTACCTGTTTACGTTTCTCTGCATGCAGGAGCAAGAGAAAGTTTCTAGCTGTTATTTTCTGTTAATTTTTGAGATTCATTATCTAAATTTAGAGAGTCGGGGCAAAAAACTGGCAATTATTTTTCATCAAAGTCTCGTTATCGCCATTGAAAGAAGAAATTTGAATATGTTGTTTTGCCTAGGTGTAAAAGCTTGGGAAAATTCTTATGAATTAATAATCGAATGTCAAAAAGGAATATCTCAATTATTGCATAAGGTATTCTTAGCTTTTGAGCATGTGTGTTTCGTTTGGAGATAATCGGGAATTTGTACACTCGTACACTCCTCAGAGGGCGTAAGATTGGCAATAATTTTAGGTTAGTCGGATTTCTCCGTCCTATGTTATGGGACTGGTGCCCCAGGAGTAATACAGTTACGTTTGTTCAGCTACGGGTAGGCCTAAGAGATTTCTACCTTTCGTGCCCACTTGGCTTCCTCAAGTTTCCATACTTTAGTCGCTATCTCTTCTTTATCTTTTCTTCTGTTTCTATCTTAACTTACTGTTCCTATAAGTAGGGTATCCTATGTGGGAACATGCCTTGACCATAGATTTTTCGTTTTTTACAGTCCGTATAAATGGTTCCTTCTCTTTACTCGCTTGAGATTGCCTTTGTCGTGGCTAACATACAGCGTATAACGGATAGCGTTCTACTTGCATAGCGTATAACAGCGTACTGCTTGCATAGCATATGAGAGATCCCATTAGAATAACTACATCTGAGCATCTAATTAACGTTGACTGCTGAAAAAGTGCTAGCTGTACTAAATTATCAATGTCCTCAATGTGATGATTCTTCCCTGACTCGCTCGCAGAAGGACTCCCTAACACCGAACATTATGCCGTACGGCGGCATGTACGGCGATGGTGCTGCGTTACGAGTGCCGAACAATAACTTATCCCTCTACTGCACGCTGAAAAAACAACAGCTGGAGCAGCAGCAGCAACAGCAGGAGCATCAGCAACACCAACTTCACCAACAGCCATTGCAACAGCAGCAGCAATTTGCACCCAACCCAGCGACACCGTCTCTGACCCACAAGATGGTGAGTTGGCTGTTTTGCGTAAGTGTTGCTATCGATGACAGGATGTCCCGTTGACAATGTCATTTGGTACTGATCCTCCTTCTAAGCATCATCTATTGTTCATAGGTGTGGGATTAGGTTTCTTCACCTCTTAGGAAATTACTTTGCTTCACGAGGTACGTATCCAAAAAGTTATTGATCTTTAAACTCCAAGCGGGATGGGAAAAGGTTCGATAGAACGTCAGCTATTCAAAAAATCAGAAGTTATAAAGGTCTACAGAATCGAGTCGTTGAAAATAATCGAATCCCGTTCATCCCTACTGTAGCCCCACGGCCTGCCTCAGCGGGGCTACTTCTCCCCATGGGACCAGTACGCCCCGCCACTCCCCCAGAACCCACCCCCCGAGCCTCCCCACGCCTCCCACCTGCTGCCCCAGGCCCAGCGGCGGCACCAGAGCCCCCTCGTGCCACGCGCTGCGCAACCCAAGGTGACTTCCTCAACAGGCGGGGATTTCTCCATTTTTTTATTGGTGTTTTTGCTTGCGAATTTTGTTTGTTTGCAGATGTTTTCGTTTGCAATTTTTGTTTATTTTCAATTTTTGAATGTTTGCAATTTTTGTTTGTTTGCAATTTTTGTTTGTTCGCAATTTTAGATTTTTGGAATTTTTGTTTGTTTGTGATTTTTGTTTGTTTTCAATTTTTGTCAGTTTGTAATTTTTGTTCGTTTCAAATGTTTGTTGTGGGTTGCCTCATCAAGGCTTGAAGATTGTTGAAATTTTGGAGTTTTCTAGTCTTCGTAAGTTATGATGCACTCATTTAACGCCTCACTTATTTATGTTCCGTTACTTGAGTTTGTGTGTTGGCGTCTCAGAAAACTGCGCTGCGGTAGTCTCCAAATCCTGAAGCCTAATTTTCATTTTGCTCTCTTTTGAGATATCCGTCTTATATACATCTCATTTACAGAAACTGTTAGGTGGCTAATTTTTATAATACTTATTCAAAAATATCCAACCAAAGTTACTTTTCCAAAACCATCACAGTTCATTTTTGTGTTCACTCCTACGAATTATCTACAACCGTGAGCAAATTTTAAGTGAATGACGGGGGAAAATTCTAATGTATTCATTCAACGACTCAGCGGAGGGGTTAACGAAACAGGAAACTAGAAAGTTTCTTACGTACACAATTTCAATGATGTTATTCTAAGCCTTAAGGCAATTCTTCGATCCTTCAGAGCTACTGAAACCTGTTATTTTATGCTTGAATGATTTTGTTCTAGAATAATAATAATATGAATATTCTATGATTTGCTGTTTCCGTGCATTCTAAAAAATTATGAGAAATGTGTTAGCCTCTGCTAGTAATGTCAGGAAACATGATGGCCTCAGCTAGTAATGTCAGGAAATATGATGGCCTCGGCTAGTAATGTCAGGAAGTGTGATGGCCTCGGCTAGTAATGTCAGGAAGTGTGATGGCCTCGGCTAGTACTGTCAGGAAGTGTGATAGCCTCAGCTAGTAATGTCAGGAAATTAGCTGTGGATGTCTTTATTTAGAAGTCTTTGAACAAAAATCAAACCCCGTATTTTCGATGATATTTCTGTATCAGTTACCGAAGATTATACTGTTCATTTCAACTCGGTTATCTCAACTAGAGTGTAAAAATTAGTGCCAAAGTTCATAAGCAGTAATTTTGTTGATAAAAAAAATTAGAAAAACGTACGCCAAAATAATGAGCTCAGCACTTTCCGAATGAAATGAGACTATCATTTTCCCAAATTCACCTTCTCGCTGTTGTTTTTTGCATGCTTTGTTGCTTTTGAACCCGCCACAGCCTACCTCTGTGTTGCACCTGCCGTGAGCAACCTTCCTTCTCTCGTGCCACTGATTTCCTGCATTTAAGCATTTTAATTTATTGTTTAGAGATCCGAGTCATGCACCTTTGTTCAGAGATTACTTAAACTCTGAACACCCGTCAATAAAATTCACAATTGAAATTGAGTCAAATAATTGTTTATCTTTTTTTGATTCTAAAATCACTAGAAGCGGCCATACGTTCAGTTCATCTGTCTATCGCAAACCTACATTCACTGGTTTGGGCTTAAGCTTTTTTAGTTTCTGTAACTATAGATTTAAAATCAATACTATAAAAACCTTGTTAAATCGTGCATTCAATATTTGTTCTAATTACGTTGATCTTCATATGGAGTTTTCTTTTTTACAAAAATTTTTACGAAAAAATGGGTACCCTACGTCTATTGTCAATGTTCATATTAAAAAATTTTTGGCTAAAAAATACTCCGTCACAAATGCCGTGATAGAACCATTGCAACGTCTTTATTGCGTTTTCCCGTATTTTGGAGACTATACTGATAAAATGTCGCGAGATTTGGAAATTCTTTTTAAACGTCATTTTCCTGCTGTAAAACTGTGTATTGTGTCGGTTAATTCACTTAAAGTTGGGTCGTTCTTTCGCTACAAGGACGTGATTCCTAAACGGATGCGGGCATCCATTGTGTATAAGTTTAGTTGTGTACAGTGTACATCTGGCTATGTCGGCATGACGACTTTGCCATTCTATATTAGGATTGCCCAACACCGTGGAGTCAGCTACCGTAGCGGAAGACCTTTGACCCAACCGCCTCATTCATCTATCCGCCTTCACAGCGAGCAGTGTTGTGACCGCATAGCAGAGGAAAATTTTTCAATCTTACGCACAGCATCCAATGACTTAGATCTACGTATTTTAGAATCTCTTTTTATTTCAAAGGAAAAACTGGATCTTAACAGCGCTAATAGTTCATACCCATTGCAAATTCACTTGTAGATTTTATTGTGCTCTTGTATTTTGTGTAGAAGACTGATTTTCTTTACTTTTCACTTGCAGACGGTTAACTGAAGATGGAGCTGGTCTCCGAAACGTTTAATAGAATTGACTTAGTTTTGAATATATAGTTAGTGTAGACTCTTAATTAAATATAAATGTGATTTCAATATGTAGTGCATTCTTCGTTTTTAAATTCCTAATGATCATTCGCCTGAAGAAAAGCAACTTCTCTGACTTTAAGCCAAGTATTATTGAAGTTGGCCGGTGATGTGTGTACGCAATGATTGCACAGTTTTACAAGGTTATGGTTACTGCAAAATAATTAGAGACCTGAGTTCACACATAATGTACTCATAACTCAAATAACCGTTATCCAGAAGTGAAAATCCATCAAACGATTTTTAATATTTACAAAAGTGGCCACCTTAGTGAAGATTTCAGGTATTCTTGATCACTTGTTATTGTATATTGCAATAATAATGATAACAATTAACACGTTCCTGAGGAATATGTTTGAAATATTTCCATGATGGCCTAGAATGACAAAATTAATCACTTTTCATGCTCAGTTCTCCGATTTATTTCAGTTTGGTTTCTGCAGTATTTTCCTCAATAACAGTTTGAGCCGCTGGTAACAAGGAAGTTATTTTCATTGCCTTCGTTTGTTCACCGGCGGTAAAAATGCTTCACATGCAACTGCACGAACAGATGAAAATGTTCTACATTTTCTAATTTAAAAATTGAGTCGTGCGTTGAACATTCTCATGAACATTCATTGTCTGACCGGCAGCATACGCTGAAAAGCCCGAAAGTGTAGAAATGTAACGTAATTCATCATACACACTAGGGTATTTTTTTAGAATAAATATCAGTCACAGCTGTTTTTTCCGAGTCTCGTTCAGGATTTCTTTCAGACGCAAAGCTACGGGCCGCCGCATTACTAAAAGAAACTTTTTCATCACTGCTAAGTCACGACATTTTGGCATTTCACTGAGTTCAAGTTACGTGCTTGGAGCACAAATATGTTATCTTTCAAATAGCGAAGCTAAAGTATACGTATGTGTATAAAATGAGATATGAACTAACAATGAATAAAAGAGCAAAGAAAATCGTTTTAATAGAAATCATATTTCTTTAAAAAAACAACAATTCAATAAAAAGGAACGTTTCGACCAATTTTTGGTCATTTTCAACCATCTGAAAAAATACAAAAACATCGCGTTATAACGAGTTCAATATACATACATCAGTGACATTATGACATTAAAATATGACATTGAAAAAGAATAAAGGAAAAAAGAGACAGACTACACTAATTGCAGAGGGAAAGCCGATTGCGTATTGTTCAAGGTAGGTTTATCTTTTAAAATGAACAGCGATTCTAAAATGCGAAGGTTAATTGTACCGGATGTAGAAGAAACTATTTTAAAATCGTCTAACCGAATTTGAAGGTCACAACTCTCTGCATGAGAGCGAACAGCAGATTGGTGAGGGGAAGAGAGTAACTGTTTAGTTCGAAAACTCCTGCCGGCATGCTCAGCCACACGAATATCCAGGGCTCGAATGGTCGAACCCACGTATTCAGACGCACACCGTGCGCAACAATATCTATAAATGACGGAGGAGAGCATGCCTTTAGGTAGTTTGTCCTTGTAATTGAAATGAGACCCTATTTTATATGCATTGACCAATACGATTTTGAAGTCGACATGTGAAAAGTATTTAGAGAGCAACAAGTAGAGATCTTTTTTGAGCTTTTCGGACTGCTTGCCAAAGAACGGAAATGAAAAATAAAATTGTTTCTTGCGAGCAGTAGGTAATAGTACGCGGGAATAAAATTTATGATTTAAAAAATTCTTGATACATGAAATTACTAGTCCTGAAGGGAAACCATTTTGACTAAAAAACAATTTCAAAAACTCAAATTCGCTATGAATGATATCAAATGAAGAGCAGACACTGTAGGCCCTAGAGAGTAATGTTTTGACACTGTTAATTTTAAATATAAATGGACAGAAACTAAAGAAACTTATTCCTAGGCCAGTGAATGTTACAGGTACCAAAAATTGGTCGAAACGTTCCTTTTTATTGAATTGTTGTTTTTTTAAAGAAATATGATTTCTATTAAAACGATTTTCTTTGCTCTTTTATTCATTGTTAGACTTTGCAAAAAGCAAAACATTTAGAGATATGAACTAATATTGCTATGTCATTAAATCAGCCATAGTTATTTATTATTACCGCTCATAATATGTTATTTTAGATTTCCAATTCGCAATTGGCTTCATTACGCAATTTATGCAAATCATCAGCAGTGCAGTTTGCAATTAAATTAAATTTCATTTAGCAATCCATTTCAAAATGTGAGCAATTTGCGATTAAAATAAATTTCATTTAGCAATCCAATTCGCAATGTGTGTTATTCGCTATAACTTTACCTTAGCGTGATGCCACGTAACTTGTTTTGACGAAGTTTTCTCTGTCCGTGCCAGCCCTCGGCGCACTCGACGGCATCGCTGCCCCGGCAGCCATGCGGGACCCAGAGCCCCCACATGCAGCGCGGGGTCCACACCGGCGACTTCAATGAAACCCTGTCTTCCTTGAACCACACTACCTCCTCCTCATCTCCCCGCCATGACGTCTCAGAGTCTCCTTCCCCCGCCATCCCCGGTCTCCAAGGCCTCCAGGGTCTGAGCGGGTCGAGGGTGATCGGCGCCGCCGGTGCGCCGCGACTTGGCTCTCGAGAAGCTACAAATCCTCTACATCTGAACCTGCCATCGGATATGAGTGGTACACCCAAGAATCTCAGGCTCGGAGAAATCATCCCAACTAACGTGAGACGCTCTGACATGTACAACAGTTATCAAACCCCGGCCGTGCTACAGTACGACGACTTTCAGCCCATGTATTCCGACACTTCCGTCTACGGAGGCAGCGATGCGCCATATTCAGACCGGAGCGCTCTCTACGAGTCCACCTCTGTGTTCTACGGCGCTCCGGCGGATGCCAAGAACAATCAAGATCAGAGAAACAATTCTATCAGCAATCAAGACAGACCCAAGCAAATGGAATCAGTCGTGCGGTAACGGTGCTGCGACTTCTTCGCTCCTGGTTTGCAGTCGCGTGTTGTGCTCCTGAGTTTGATAATTTGAGCGGAATCTATGGAAAAACCGGCTATCTGTGATTTAATTTGATGCCAAAAACGCTTTACGTTCTCACTTTTATCATGAGCATATCTTCCTGATAGCAAGATTTAACGTTCGTTCTGACAATCTTCGCTCTGGATGATTTTTTGTCTCTTGGCCACGAACAAAGAAACTCTTTGTCATATCTTCATGTGCCATACCGGATGAAGGAACCTTGATGCCTTCTTGTATAACTGTTTTGTAGATTAAGATTCATTTGGAAAGTATGGAGTTCAATCTACTCCTATGAGTGTACGTAAACTCACAGTAGGATTAAGAGGGTTATTGCATTAATTTACCTTCTGTATGTTAAGTTGCAAAGTTCATTGAAGTTACATTATTGGGGTCATCATATTGTGTGTGAGTGTTTTGTTCTTTTTGTACAGGAAGTAGTGACACAGCGCGATCGCTTAGAATCTGTTACGTATTTTCTTTTATCCTTTCATTCGTAGATTTTTCACTTTCTACGAGCGTTTATTTTTTTAAAAGATGTTCACATTCTTCAGAGGAATTTCGATACCGAGTTCACGAACGTTCGAAAGTCTATTGCGAGAAATTCTTGCTCATAATTTTTCGTTGATGGGCATTTTCTCTGTTATAATTGAATTAGGTGTACGTCTCCTCTACAGACTGGTACACATCCTTGCCTTCCTCTCCTTAACTAACGGTGCGTGTTGCGAGTGTGTGAGTGTAGGTGTGTATGTGCGTGTACAGAGGAAGTAAATCTACGAAGCTTCCAAATCAATGAGTGTAAATGAAATATATCATTAGCTGCGTAACATAATCAAGTAGAGCTGTATATTGCTCGAGAATTCTTCTAGTCAGACGAAGAGGCCATAAGTATTGTATAGCTATCAAGTATTGAGAATTATGGTCATCTTTAGGACTTGCATTTTAAATTTAGTCTAAGGATTGTGCTCTTGAACGGAATTAGCCTCCGTACTTAGAATGAGATGATTTATTATTCAATTTATCGTAAAGGTTCGGTAAAAGCGAGAATATCTTCGGCAGCTCTACGCGAATTTCACTGTGTGGTGTTTAGGCTTCCACATTTTAAGATGCGAATTTGCCGCTACTCAATAAAAATGTTAGAACGGTATCGGTGTTAAGATCGTACGCTATTGTGCGTGCTAAAAATTCTTTGAAAATCTATATACCTGAAAAGATTTTGGTATTTTCTTCATTTCGGCATTAAACTCCTGAATGAGATGGCTGTCGATATTTCGTGAGATGGGTGTAGTGTCAAAGCACCCTTAAAGTAACTAAAAAACCCATCTACTTTAGTTGGGATCTTACTGCATCACTTGTAACCAAACAATTTTTTTGTACTCAATCCCGTGTCTTCGTATTTATTTTCGTTGTCATTTGTGAATTATACCAGCGATATTTTGAGTTAACCCAAGACCAGCCAATTCTGCGAACATTTCTTTCAGTGCAGTTTATTTGAGCTGTTCGAAAGCGCCAATCGTCCATTTCCGCACCCTGCACTGCTGTTGGCAGCTGTTCTTGTGAACGGCACTCGCATTTCACGCAAGCTGATATCTCGGTGAAGAGAACCATTACGATGGTCGTCGACGGCGTCTAAAGTTTTCAGTTTTTTTCTCATGGGGCTTTTCATTTTATATCGTTGCCCTGTTGCCTCTGTTCAGCAGTTACTGCTTCGCTGCCTTCGGTTTGTATGCGCTGTTCGCGGTTTCGTTTTAACGGAAATCAGACTTGTTTGTTAATTAGAACTTCAGTCTGTCTGATCCAAGTATTCTGAACCGTGTAAGATTCAATTTTGGTTGCGAAGTCGAGGATTGTTTTGTTCAGTTATAATGGATGTATATGTAAACTTTTAAGTAGAGGAATTTCTTTAAATGCCAATTCTGCTTCGTATGCTAAAATAGAGTATCTAGAAAAAATACTCAAGTAACTTCCAAACTTAATTATAGGTGTATAACACGGCAAAAGTCTTTACTAATGAATCATCTAAACAATTTATTTACCACAAGTGATACAGCGGCACATTGTTTGTTATGTCTAGTACAATGAACACATGTGAGTACAGCTAACAGGAAATTGCTGTATTGTACACAATACAGAAGTAAAATATCAATTACCTTCTCTTTACTAAATTCTTTTTGCTGGCCTATTTCTTTTATCGCTATAAGCAATGTGGTCAAGCTTTTGATTTGAGCGGAGTTTTTGTCAATTTGCATCAGACGTTATATATGTGTGCCATGCGCTCTCAGTCAAGAATAAGAGCCTGAGTCATTCGGAATTTATCTTTGAGAAAAAGTGTTTTATTATCAACTAATTGTCTGAGATTGCTTTTGCTATATATCCTACACTGAAAACATTTTTGTTTCGGCCTTGCGCATTGCACAGTTGAGTTCAATCACCTACTTTCAGTTCGTAGGATTCTGCGCTGAAAAGTATCGTCGCTCAGCACTTCGTGTAAGCTGAACGCTCCTCGACGGATTCGTGAGATCCCGAGCTGTGACAGAGACCGTACTGGTAGTGTCATTCCTCTTCAGTACACCTTGGCTAACTTTACTCCTTATCCCCTGAGGAGGATACAACTATTGTATCTATGGGAATAAGCACTCCCAGGGGGAAATGTGTGAGGGTGACTGTACCGAAGCTGAGAGTTGGGTAGGCCTTCTTTTTGTTCAAATAAAATGTTTTTTGCTGTGTTAAGGACCACCTTTTTCGGTTCACTGCTGTCCTGTTTTTCAGCACCTTCTATTTTCTTCTTCAATTTTCATCTTGTTTCATGAACTTCTTTCCCAACTTGATGTTTCCATGCCTCTTCTGCACAGATTTCACATTCCCTAATACCCATACTAAATGGTGCTTTCCTCCTTCCTCTCTTCGATACGCTCTTTTTTGTAGCGGTTAGGGAGGCTTGAACTAACTCATAATCTAATAGTAATGTGGTGCCCCATGGATTTATTTTAATAATGTAGGAATTCCAACTAATTCAAGAACATTTCACTACGCTGATATATCGTTGGTTTAGTGACATTTCTCGTTTGAAGTAAAGCAGCAGTTGAGACAAGATGGTGGTTGAAGTAGACCTCGGCATTCAGTTGAGAGGCGAAATTGTAGATACTCAAAAGAACACGAGTGGTTACAATCATTTTCGAAGCTATTTGTTTTCCTTGTATTGGAGATTTAAAATATTATATGGAAGCTTTTGTTTTGTAGTCGACTCGCCTTTAAAGATAAACGGTTAAATTATTATTTCGGTCGCAGACGACATGCGTAGAGGGCAGCAGTAAAAGACTCGTGTCCGTGCTTTAATGTTGATCCTATCAACATCCTTCGACAGTCTCATTATTATGATTATTATTACTAGAAGCATCAAAGTTTAGCACCATTGAAAACCTCACAAAACGAGGACGAAAGGAGAAGCTTTCACTTCAAACGGCCAGATAAGTAGAGCGAGATGTTGAAAGCCCGAGAATCAAAGAATAAGTGATGTTTCAAAATTTAATTTTAGAGGGGACCTAAATTTCGAGATTGAAATCGCAAAGAACACTTAAAAAGAAAATTGAAAGGATGCAGACCAAAGAAAACGCCTCTTCTTGAGGTTAGGTAAGTTAAAGCCTGGCTAACGTTCTTTTTGTTCTTGCCGTCATCCAGCAGGTGCACCTCACTAGGCGATACCTTCCTAGTGCTGGTACTAGAGCTTTCATTTCGACACTTTTTAATACGCCCAGTGACAAATTCGTCAAACAAAAATAAACCCAAGTTTCTGCTGTACTGAATTACATGCAGAGCCTCTAGCAAATGAATTTGACGACTTTTATCTTCAAGCAAAGTTCATCGTGGCGTCAGTTTTGCGAGGGATACTCAAGTTATTAAACAGACTTCGTGTGTGTGTGTGCGACGTTTAGGTCTCAGCACTCCTGCTGGTGTGTGTCCTGCTGGTTGTGCGATAAATTCAGGGTGTGAAGGGTTAAACCAATGGTTCTTAAACTTTTTACGCTCACGACCCCTTAAGGATAAATTTTTTCCTTCCAGCCCCCGTTAGTGTTTTTAAATAGGTACTCAAACTCATTCAACTTATTTCAAACTTATACCTATTCAACAGTGAATGTTCATGCTTTTGTCGAAAACATTACTGGGGAAAATCAGGCTTTACTGCGGAGGCTCGCGCCTCTAGATTGAGAACCACTGGGCTCAACAATTTTACACGGACTGTTATATGCGGCGCTTGCTTCATCTCAAATTCTACGATGAGCTGCCACTTTAGGTCCCTGAGTGTTGTGGCGCACATCGGCATGAAGTTGTCATTTTGCTGTAATTGAGGTCTCATACCGAGCTCTTAAACCTTGCTTTAAAAGTAAATGATTCAAATAACGTGTTTCCTAGCTTTAATCCTGCGGATGGTGCGAAAGGAATTTCAATGAATCAACCAAATGCTTCAAAGGCTATTCCTCGAAAAGTTGGAAGATACAGAAAATATTCAGAAATTCAAATTTTATCGCGAGAGGGTGTTTTTTTTTCTCTGGATTACCAGGACTGGCTGGTAAAAACTCTTCGTCAGGCCACATACTCCGATGTTCTGAACAGTAGATAAAGAATTTTTCACCAAGATAGGAAGTTTTTGTGAAGAATTCCTCGATCTTAGCTTAAGCAGACAACGCGTGTGTGCGTGAGACGCTGCCACTAATCCGTGTGGGCTGCGAACGAAAGCTGTTTATTATTCTACATTTTCCTCTTAAACTTTCAACAAACCCCTGCAGGCTCTTTAGGAATTTCTCTTGTTGAACGAATTTTTGCGAGACTTATCGCTTATCGTTTTTTTCTATAGGGAAACTGAGTCGTGGAAACTGAGATCCAATTCTTGTATACCTTCATTTTACCTGAAGTTATCCGAACTCGTTTAATTATCAGCTTAAAGCAATCGAGGAAGCCTGTAAAATTTCTGAGGCTTTTCCAATTTCCAATGTGACGATGAACTCAACTTTAATGAAGGATATGATTTAAATTTTAGATCAGTAGCTATTCTACTTTCCAAAGTTGTATTCAGTGTCAAGAAGGGGAGTATTCATTTCCGTGTCAAGCTTGCCGAGCTTACGAGTATTTCTTCATTATGCTGCGGAAGTTTTCAGAAATATACTAATAAAATATTGATACATTGAAGTAATAAATCCCTCGGCCCGTCCCACTTTGATTTCACGGTTTGAGGTCGGTTCTAGCTTCAAAATGAGTCTTAGTTGGTTATGGTCAGCTGAGGTGCTTATTTCTTCTTCGCTCGTTACTGATGCTAAGTCGAATATTGCAATCGTGTTCTTTCACGAAAGTTTCTCGCCCGATTTCACGAAATTTGATTGTTTATGAACGAAAAGTAACTCAAAATAGTAATTTCTACGCGTACTGTTGACTTGAGTTTATATTTTCCTTCTTTTTTCTTCAATGTCTCACTTTTTGTTTATTGGCTATTCTTGCCATAGCCGTGTGTCTATAAGCCCTGCCTGCCGTGCGGGAAACGCAGGTTCGAGCCCCGGCGCTGGATGGCGATTTTATCTGTTGGGTATAGGGGAAAAATTCAAAGCACAATACCCCACTCTACCCAGGTGTCTGAAATGGGTACCGGTCTTAACCGTGGGAAAGCGTCATGGCGTCCTGGCGTTAGTTATAAGGCATTTGAAAATCCAATGTACAAGGTGATATGTATCTGGCTTGAAATTGGAAATAAAGCATCCGTAGATGCCGTTTTTTTTTTTATTGAATACAAACCCAGTTTCTTTCCCAATTTCAAGATATTCGATTGCTTGCGAGCAAAAAGCAATTCAAAATAGTGCTCTCTATTCATACTGTTTACCTGAGTGTGTTTGCTCCTTTTTTTTTATTTAATGTCTCACAATTTTATACATTGATTATCCAATCAGATTTTCACTTTTGTTTAAATTCAGTTGTGCGGAGGGTGAGTTGGTCTCAGTGACTGAGCGCTCTTGGAGATCATCCTGGGCTTTCCAATGTACAATCAGCGGCACTTTTTCTAAGAATCTGTGACGGGTTTACTGTAGCAGTAAGGTTGGCCCCATCGTTGTTTTCTAACGCTCATGTTCCACTGTGGTGATCAAGTGTAGAAATTTTTGAGTCTTACAGCGCTCATATCCTCTTCATACAATTGTTCCACTGTCATTTAGATCGCTCTGAACATATTGTTTCAACGAATGCGGCATTAAACATTCAAATTTCCACGTTGGTTCTGTTATTATCGGAATCATCTCACATTCATTCCTGCTCAGAAAGCCTGGTGCCATGTCACCCCATAGGGCGAAATGCCTCAGAAATCTGGCAGAGGTTCAGCATTTGAGGCGATCGTCCTTCTTTACTAGCACGATTCGCTTTTCTAGTCCCATCAGAAGTACCAGCTTATATAATCGATGCTACATGATCTATTGACAGCTCTATAACTCGGTGTGCCTGCCGCTCTCCGGCCTATCTTACTTCAGTTGATGTATTCGTTGTGACATTATGAATGTTAAGCATTACTATGTACTTAGAGGAAGTGTGTACTCATGATATGACGCTCTGTTTGGGGTGTGATAGGAATGTGTTACGTGGAGGAGCGTGTAATCTGCATATCAAATAAAGGGTATGCCATAGCGTTATCGGAGCGTTAATGTTTGTTTAGACGTAGTCATAGACAAAGAACTATAATAATATTCTTTCGATAGTTCTTGAGCCTTCTTCGTAATTTTTAAGGCTGCAAAAGTTGTTTGTTGGATGATTCTCTTGTAGAAGCTTAATGTTATTTTGCGTCTAGTCGACTCGTTTTGATATTTTCGGTTTTTTCATGCGTGAGTTTTTTGAGCGATTTTTCAATATTTTTCAAGCGGTTTGGAGGTGGTTCATCGCTACATGAGGCATGCACAGCTTGTTTTAAGCTTACCTTGATTGGGTTTGAAGATCGCTAGAGAGTGAGGTCCCATATTTTTAAGGATATCGTATATTTTCTTACGAATGCTTCTGAAAAAGTTATCATTATCGTTAAGTTGTACAGGTTGTTCTATTAATTTATGTACAAACATTGGTCTTGTATAGTGTACATATTTTCATTATTTGTAAAAATGAATAAAGTTAACCAAAGAATGTCTGCTTGCGTTTTCCTTTCCTTCAATTTTTGTGTCCAAACAAAATATTTTTTTATTTTACCCCTTCGTATTTCATTTGCATAACACGTCTTTTCCTTTCGTATATATCTATAACCGTTCTATTTCTGTTCACTGTGTATCTTGGTTACAGCCAACCTGTCTTATGTTTGCGCTTCAATGGATGAAAATCATCCTTCATTGCAAATAACTGCATTAAAAACTGCACGTGGCATCATTTACGTATTCACTGCAAACTATTCGAGCAATACCTGCAATTGTATTCAAGAAATTACGATCTCGAGTTGCAAAAAAGTTTGATTTTCTTTTATAGTTGAATGATTAAATAATGTGAAAGGCCTTCAAAAATAGGCGGACCCTTTGCACGCCTCCGTTGCCTGCTTGAAAAATTCAATTATGGAGCTAAAGCAGCGATCTCCTTCGCAGGTAATCAGACCCATCTCAAGAGTGAAGAAAGATTTTTCAGCGTGATAAGAACTTTCTCGTTTCTTTCTAAGGTACTGATAGAAACTGCTGACGCGAACTCAAGTTATTTCAAAGTTTGAGCGAAAGTTTAACCAAGCGATCAGTTTCTGTCCTCCGGAATAGTCATGGCTTCGGTCGCGACCAAACGCTCGCTCGGATCCGCGCTCCGGCTTTTATGACTTCAAATTCATAAGCAGTGCCTGGTCGTAGCTTTGTTGATTTGTTGATTTTTTAAGGCAGTTGCGGTCAGATTCTGCTGTTCCAGCCAGATTAAAGAACAAATAATCAGTGGTGGGGGGTTTCACATCCTCAAATTCATAAGTGGTGACTGGTTTTAGCCGTGTTTCGTTGAATTTTCACGACATTTGTGGTAAGATTCCGCAGCTCCAACCAGACCAAAAAGTGAAGAATCCAAAGTTGTGGTGGCACGTACGCGAATTTATGAAGGATGCCTAGTTTTAACCTTGATTCGTTGATTTACTTAATATAGTTGTGGTAAAATATTGATGTTCCAACCATGTTCAAAAGCAAAAAGTCTTTGGCGGTGATGTTGGTTAAGTGACGATGTGGGTTCGCGGTGACCATTATCTTATTATAATTCGATTGCCAAAGTGATGACTACATAGCATCTGACCAAAGATGCCGTTAATTGAATTTATTATTGTTATTCAAAATGTTCAATAAGTGGAGGCAGGGCGAAGAAAGAGCTTATAGCTCTCACTTCATTTTCTTGACCGTAGTTTTTACTTTTCTGAAGAACTTTCCAATTCATGCATCGTACCAAAACAATAATAAAGTTTGCATTATCTTGTTATAATTTTCAAGTCATAGGTTTCGTATCAAAGTCTTGATTTTTGAATGGATCTCAAATAACGGGATAAATCCGGTAGTATGTATTCTGCTATCTCAAAATTGAACGAAGGAAACGAAGCAATTTCTGGCATGCCATTTTCGCATCTCGCTCATTACCCATGCATTGGCTTCTCAAAGGTGTTCATTCCTCCAAAACCTTTAGATTGGACAAACTTCTTTCGGCATCTCACCGTTTTCGAGGCAGTTCACAGACTCGAACTTGCATCGAAAAATTGCTCTTCTGAAGAACGGATGATGTGCAGGCCTCTCTTCTGAAATGCTTAGTCGTTGTGCGAGCACAAATCTTATGTAGGAAATAAGTATTTATCGGTTCCGAAAACCATCGCTGCAAGCGTGGTAACTAAAATGTAATGTTGTTCAATAGCGTTTCGGAACTCTTAAATTAGGTATTGAGTTCCATGTAGATTCAGATTTAAATAAATTCTAAGGATATATCCAGCTCGTCAAACCAAATTCGTATAGCTACTACGGTGGATTGGAAGCAACCAGCTCTGTGAAAGTAACGTAACTTAGCGATTGCACAGCGGTAATTTTGCTGTTTTGACTCGTTTTAGAACATCGATCACGGTTCTGTCCTGGAATATTTCATGTATTGGAATGGGTAAACTAGGTATGAAAGAGGTATCGGTAAATGTGTAGCGTTGGTCAGTAATCGATTTTCCACTTTTCGGTGTCTAATCGTAGTTAATTAGATCGAAATAAACAAGTTTTTTTCTATGCACTTTCCGTCGTAAATGAATATTTTACAAGTTATAGCGGTAAATTACGGTAAATGTTGAGGACTTGACCATAATCGATTTTCCACTTTTTGATCAACGAAGATTGTTGATCAGACCAAAATAAACAAGTTTTCTTTAATGCACTTTCCGGCGGAAATGAGTATTTTAAAAGTTATGGCGTTAAATGAGTTACCGGAACTCCTGTGTGCATCACCCTATTACAAACGTAAAGAGGTTGGGTCGTGAGGGGTAGCCACAGTTCTTTTAGTTTTATAGTTTCACTCTAAAAGAACTGTTGCTACCCCTCACGACCCAACCTCTTTACGTTTGTAATAGGGGGTTTGCTCTTCGTCGGCTTGGTTGGCGCGCGGGAACGCCTGTTTACTTTCACGTCGGACCGCGCGGTGTATTTTTCCCCGCCTCAAACACTGGAGTTACGGTAACTCATTTAATGCCATAACTTTTAAAATACTTATTTCCGCCGGAAAGTGCATTGAAGAAAACTTGTTTATTTTGGTCCCATTAACAATCTTTATTCATCAAAGAGTGGAAAATCGATTATGGTCAAGTCCTCAACATTTACCTAAATACTGACCGCAACTCCAGTGTTTGAAGCGGGAACTAATTCAAACAGCACGTCGGACGGCAACACTGCAGTGCCGTCTCGCTTCTAGTTCGATCGTCATCATAGACAAAACCAAACCTACCGCTATACCTCGTTAAATACTCATTTGACGAAAAAAGTGTACAGAAGAAAAGTTTATTTCGATGTTATTACCATGATTCAAGCAACAAAAATTTGAAAATCGATTAGTAGCTGTTTATTCGAGCGCATTCGTCATCAAAGACGAAACTAAACTTACCGCCATAACTCGTTAAATACTCATTTACGACGGAAAGTGCATAGAAGAAAACTTGTTTATTTCGATCTAATTAACTACTTTTAGGCACTGAAAACTCAATAATCGATTACTGACCAACGCTACACATTTACCGAGGTATCTCTAAGCTATTTGAAAACTATCTTTGGTAAGTGTGAAGCGTTCGCCAGTAATCGATTTTTCAGTTTTCGGTGGCTTAACCTAGTTAATTAGATCAAAATAAACAAGTTTTCTTCTATGCACTTTCCATCGGAAATAAGTATTTTACGAGTTATAGCGGTAAATGACTTACCGCAACTCTAGTGTTTGAAGCAGAAAGAAATTCGTCGAGCGCGTCGTATGGCAACACTACAATGGACTCTCCCTTCCGACGCGCTCGAATGATCTAGCGCATTTCCGCCATCTAAGACGAAAGTTAACTTACCGCTATAACTCGTTATTTTGGGGTGATAACCTTTATTGTGTTATTAACTAAAAGATCATAGAAATGGGTTCAGGCTCCGCGGGGTGAGCTAATAATAAATTACAAAGTATTCAAACGTACTCTAACAGCTCAATCGCGTAAAAAATAAAACCTACCGCTCTAACTCGTAGAATACTCATTTGCCGCAAAAAGTGTACAGAAGAAAAGTAGTTTATTTCGATGTTATTCACATGATTCAAGCAACAAAAATTTGAAAATAGATTATTTTTTATTTTTATTCGATCGCATTCATCAAAAACAAAAATTAACACACCGCTATAACTCGTGAAATACTTATTTCCGACGGAAAGTGCATAGAAGAAAACTTGTTTATTTCGATCTAATTAACTATGTTTAGGCACCAAAAACTTAAAAATCGATTACTGGCAAACGCTTCACATTTACCCTATCTTTTTCTAGTTAGGTCGATTTATTGATGGATTCATGTCGTTAAAAGTTTTAACGTGGCAGATTTCAACGAAAGAAAGCTCAATTCTTCGCTTTCCGGTAGTAAGAGAAATCGTGAGACTCCCTGAGGAAAATATGAGGTCCCGTGCTGAAGGTTAGGTAGGCCTCCCTTATGTTGAAATAGAATAGGTTTTTGTTTTGTTACGGACCATTTATTTCGGTACTTAGTTGTCTTGTTCTTCGGCACCTATTACTTTCTTCTTCAACTTCTATTGTGTTTTGTAAACTCATTCCCCAACTCATTGTTTCTACGCGCAGGAGGTCTTGTGTATGAGCACACCTTGTGTGTAGATTCTCCGTTCCTTATACTCCATACTAAATGTGGCTTTCTTCTTTCCCTCTTCGGAACACCTTTGTTGTGGTTAGGGAGGCTCTAACAAATCTAAGCCAAAAAATTATGAAACGCGAACCATCAGTATTTTACTAAGTTTTCGCATCATATTCTATGTAGAGTGAAACGTTGCACGTCGAATTGTTCTTTGAAATAGGATATCATCTTGAAGCATTCTTAAAATAATAATATGCAAAATACTGATTCTAAATTATGTGGCTAATAGAGATCATAAAAGAGTTAAGATTAGCCTGTGCTAGACTGATTTCGTCCTTCTGTGTCTCGACACGTAGCTCAAGCCTCGCGTTCCAAGCTTCTTAAAAAGAAACTTAAGAAATCTATTAGGAAAACTCCTCATGGAATAAAAACTTTGCAAAGTTGTCATGAATGCTTCCTCTAGAGCTAACGAGGCTGTGTGAACTTTTCGCAAAGCTCTATCAGATTGAGTTTGATTTCAGTGAGAAACCGAAGTTAAACTTCGCAAATTATTCGTGCTTCTATTCCAGAGCTTCAAACTTTATCTCAACTCAGTTATTAGCTGATGGAGGATTTCAACAATGGCGCAAAATTCACTATCGGATTTGCGTCGTAAACTTGAATGCCTGCGCTTATTATCGTCATAGAAAACGGATGATCTGGTATTGTGATGACGCTAATAGTGAATAAGCAACACGAATTTAATGCAAAAAATGCGAAATTTAACGCGAAAAAAGTTTCAGGAAATAAACTTCTGAAGCATGGTAAATTTATTTAACGTTTTCACCCGTGGATATGAAAATGCATGTAAAAACATAAAGATAAGCAACGTAATGACTTAAAAAAACGTGTCCATGAGGAATGTAATCTGAAGTTTCAAAATAGTCAAAATAAATTTAAAACGACCCTTTACAGAAATCTGATGATAAAATGTCCTACGAAAATAGTTTTTCATTGCTGGTGGATCTTCTTTCCTAAACAATACTTTTCTGAGATTTTGTTTTGAAGAGCCAAGGGCGCAAGCTTTCCAATAAGTTTCCTCCCTGCAAGCACAGACGTGTCACATTTCTTAGGCTTTCAAAATCGGAAATATTACTGAACTGCAGAGTCTTCCATTCGTATCGTTGTTTCTCCCTTTCTTTGCACTCTATTTGGTCTTATAGCAGTGATGAAAGAATTGGATAAATCAAGTTTGTTACCATCCCTGTAATCTGGGAAACACACGATTGTCCTACACTATCACTGCAATGACGATGCCTGAAACATTTCATGCAAATTTTAGAAATTTATTCAACGAATAACTACACTACACAATAACTACAGCAGACACGGAATTCTAAACCTTCGAAGTGAGCCAATAGCAGTTGCATGTAATGTTCTTGTACGCTACTTTCCCCGCGTATTGGGCATGGTAGACCATGGTATTGGGCAATAATTGTATCATTCGGTGAATTGCTCATTCACGTACCGTTATAAATGAATAAAATTTCATCTGTTTAGCGATTTTTCCAAAAAAATAACGAGGCAGATTGTTCTCGCGAAATTTCATTTTCGTATTTCTTAGGAAGAATAAAATATATTCGAGCAGTAGAGGCGAGTTCCCCAATTCTGCTACTTACAACCTAATCAAACCAATTTTTAAGCGCGGAAATGCGGTGAACGTGTTAAAAGCTTATTGCTGAACTTACTCTTGACTGACGAATCAATACGTTTGACGAGAAGGTTGACTAAAGTAGAAAGTAATTACGCGGCTCCAAGTAAAATATGTCTTACATGTAAAAATGAATATTTCTTTGACTCAAAATGTGTGGCTCAAGACAATTGTTTCAGCGCATTTAAAACGTCTAATTAGATCGCTTATAATATGTCTGGTGTTCATAGATTTTTTCAGGGGGGATAAATAATACGGATATACGGCTTTATTCCGTTTTATTTACGAGACTTCGTTGCCTAGCCCCCCAGCTCAAAGAGCTATAAGCTGCGTTGATTGAATTTCTCCCGAATTTGTTGGTCCCGAATTCTCTTGCCTTCGCCTCGAGAGAACAAAGAACTCCGCAGTAAATATTTCTGGGCAGCGCACGCACAAGAAGGCGGCAGTCTACGCACAAACACGCACATAGCTTCATATTTCTTAATCAAGCCAATACTTCGTATGGGCTTGTGGCCGGAATGTTGAAGGAATGTCGGTTTTTCGACTTGTCTTGACTTATTCTTAAGTTAAACTTCAACCTTCGATATTTCTTAATGTTTGTTTAATAGGAGAAGAGAGGTTAAGAATTGCCAACATTATTCTTTTCGAGAAGTTAAAAGTTGTGCTGAATTTGAATCAATAATCGCCCTGTCAAAGTCGATTATTGTCGTGAGTGCAAAACGTCAATGCTCACAATTCGCAGAAGGAGATTGTTGTGTGGAACCGCACATCTTCGAGTGAGTGATTGAAGCGCAAAAAATTAATTTGCACTATGTTTTTGATTTCCACAGATGAAGAGCATTGGAGCGTGAGACTTTGATGACTTTTTTCATGAACTTTTCAATAACTCAAAAAGCTCAAAAGTTCACTTGACACGTTAACCGCTATGGGTTAAACTAAAATTCAATATTCAACTCAAATTTAAAGTCAATTGTAGTAAGCCAATTTGAAAATAGCAAACATTAACCATTGATCGTGCCTTCATTTACCTTTGATCAAGTATTTGTGAAAACTTAGTTTGTGACTTCAGGTCAGTCAGCAGCATTATGAACATCCCCTCCGTGTACCACCGGCGGCTCACATGGCGGTTAACGTGTTAAGGTTCTTGTACACTGTAAAACCATCGTTCGTGAAGCGTGTCTTTTGTAGTGAATGTTCAGTGCAGCACAACTTCAGCCGCCCTCCATACCTGAACTAAGCCTTGCTTACCTCAGTCGTAAAATTTACCTCGTCATTAGTTTACTTTTCTGGTTTCTCATATTTAATTTTTTAGGTTCGATAACTTCGTGAAAAATAAAATAAAAATTGATGAGGTGAGATTAATTGAAGGTGTTAAATTTCGAGTGAATTAAATTTTTTGCTAAAATGTAAACTGATGTAATAGGATGCAAAGTGGTCACGGTAATCTGCAATGTATTGGTAGAAAAAATAAAGTGAATGCCACTTTGAGCTCGAACGAATAACGCCGATGACTGTCGGCTTAACTTTCAGCTACGCGCGTTATCACTCGATATTTTTCCTGCAGTAGATACTGCACAAGGCTAGCTGTTTTCGACCGATGATGTCACAAATAGATCAGTAAAAGTCGAATACCTCAATGTCTGAATTCTGTCCACAGGAAGATGTGAAGAACCGCCTCGCTTGCCAGAGTTCAAAAAACAAATTTGTTACGCTGGTCTGATATTAGTTCAGTCACCGTGACGTGTAAAATATTTTTAAGTGCCCCATTATCGTACCTTTTACATTATTAACGCAACAAAACTGACGAGACGCAATGCTTCTCCCGAACAACACGATACTGCGGCCGCTGCAGATCCATCTACTCACTCTGCTTGCACCAGCTTCAAAAGGTGTAAATCTGCCATCACATTTTCAACGGAACTTCTTGACAAGTAAGTGAGACGTATATCTTTGGTGTGAAATTTTTGTACCTTCGTTGAGGAAAGATTTGCATTTAACATTCCGTGTATTAGGTTAAAAGAAATACTGGGTACGGAATAAAAGTATTTTTACACCTTCCCCGAGTATTGGCCCATATGTGTACCATTCGGTAAATTGCTCATTAACGCACCGGCATATAAATGAATGACATTTCATCAGTTTTACGATCTTTTTAAAAAATAACTGTTATCACACGAATTGAAATGTTGTCGTGCACTCGCATTTTCATATTTCTTAGGAGGGATTAAAATATATTCGGTCAGTAAAGTCGATTTTCAAATTCTGCTACTTACAACCTAACTAAACCAACCGTAAACAACCGCGGAAACGCAGTAAACGTGTCAACTTACTATACTTCGCTACATCAAGGTACAGTAGACCAGTCAGTTAAAAGGGCTGAGCTATAAGTGCATTACGGAAAAATTGAAATTGAATAGTAAACTTATCAAATTTATCGTACATGCTTCTAGACTGAGTATAACAGAGTTCATTTACTGACTGACATCCTTTCACTCGGTAGTCGCCCTAAGTATCACACTTTTGACCGACTCCAAGTAAGTGCCTTTCAAAAATCCATCGCTTCATGCCAGCGCAAAAACTCAGGAATTACTTGTTATCGAGTGCGTTATAACTCGATGAGCACGTGCAAAGTTTCAAGCATTTCAGTGACAAGTTTCTAGTAGAGGATGAGTTGGAGATGAGGAGATACGACCCGCACGTCTCCTCAGGCGGGGAATCAGTGCAATCTAAAGCCATTGAGCCTCATTTCTTGCATTCCGGATGGCGGGCAAGTCTCCTGGGAGTCCAGGTCAATCTTTTCTTGCGAAAACGTTCCATTGGCGTTGCCAGGTAAAGCTCTGTAATTTTCCAGGGCTAGGAACGCGCTTACCTCCTTTGGCGGTACCGAGTTGAGCGTGAGGTCGATTTAGCGGCGACGTCGCTGTGTAAAAACTGGAGAGTCAGCGATCCTTTCCCATTTATGACATTTGACTCGCCAATAGGGCTCGGATGAATCACTTCGATATCTATTACGTCACAGATATTTCAGCATTTGGAGTTATAATTGGTAATTTATAATAATTATGTATTTTAGCATATTTTGTAGTTAGAGGCTGTATGCAAGAGTGTCATGATCGTTTCGCGAATAAAACTAATGCAATTCAAAAACATAAAAGCTTCTCTCTACTGGGGATATCACATATATACCATAAATTCAACTTTCGTTGTGAAAAATCTTGCTAAATCATTTGCTAGCGCTGAGGATTTTTTTAAAAATGAATCCGTCAAAATGATTATTTCAATCTTTAAGTGCGGCCACAAATAGCACGAGATGCTTTTCACTAAGTACATCTCGAACCAAAGCCTCTTATATTCATCGTAGTCATCCAACCGACACAAGGCGCAAATTCAGAGAACATTTCGTGTGAATGAGTTCTATCGTTATATATCAGCAAAACAGGTTATCTTTCAATCATAGTGACAACTATTTAAACCCGAGTTACATAAGGGGGAGCCTGATTTCGATGCAACACGAAAAGAAGCATTACATCAGCGCGCAACTCCCTGGCTCTGAAGAATAGCTGCTAAGCAAAGTGATAAAAATGTCGATCAGAGTTTTAATTATCAGATGAATAATTACGGTAACTCAGTTTGAAGTTATAATGGTGAATTTTTTTTACTCATTTTACGTAGTGCCAACAAATCAAATTAGTGAAAGATAGAGGGCAGAAACAATGCCACCGAGTTGAAATTGCATTGTTCAGTGATACCAAAGTCAATCGCATTTTATTTTCACTATTTGTTTTCGCGCTATAAATGACTTTGGGGAGTACATATCGCTAACAAATTACGTCATCCTATGTGTCTTTACCCAGAACAACATAAATCTAATATTTTGCTTTCTTATTTTAGATATAACGTGCCTAGTTATGTTATTATCATTTTTATCACTATGAACTCAGAAAATTCCAATCTATCCATTGATTTGGTTATAAAACTTTCTTTCAACGTACAGTTCACATTTCCTTTGTGCTGTTTAAAATGTCGTAAAAGTTACGATTCAATTCCTTACGCTTCTAAGAACTCGGCTTACATTTCGGATTAGGGCTATATTCCCTTTAATTTCGTGTATTTTCTGATATGACACCGCTTTAAAGTTTACGGCGCATCTTGTTTTTTAGCATCTAATGCAATTATTTTGCTTTCTAATTTTAAAATACAAACTTCACGCGTCTTCATTATTTGTTGAGCTCAAATATTGACAAAAGGAACACCTTTAAAAAAATTTTAAGCCTTCAAAGAGGTTGATAGAAGAAAATGGCTTCAATAAAATTGACTGAAAACAGGTATCCTTCGTGTAAAACTCTGAAATAGTTTACAATAATAGTTTACAGGTTTTACTCGAAATTAAAATAAGATTCTTCTATTCATAACTACAGCAACCTTTGTTTATTGATGCTTTCAAAGAATACAATAAACATCAAAGAATAACTCTTGAGCGCTCGCAGAAAAGCACAGTTTTCACCCAGGGGGACTATGTGAGGGCCTGAGCTAAAGGTTAGGTAGGCTTCCTTTTGTCGAAATAGAATAGGTTTTTTTTTGGTTGCGGACCATCTTTTTTTCGGTTCACTGCTGTCCTTTTTCTCAGCACCTACTACTTTCTTCTTCAACTTTTTTTCTTGTTTCATGAACTTCTTTCTTAGCTTCCTGTTTCTGTGCTCTTTGTGCATAGATTCCGCGTTCCCTCAACTCCATACTAAATGGTGCCTTCCTCCTTCCTCTCTTAGAACATCTTTGTCGTGCAATTAAGGGGGGCTAAAACTTTCTTATATAATAATAAGCACAGTTTTCAATTCGTGCCTCAATTTTCCATGGCAATGAACTTGCTAAGAAAAGTTAGAGCAAAACGCTCAGTGACATGATGAGCAGTCGCTCGCTTCAGTGTTGATAGCATTTAATTTATGTATTTATTTACATCTTTTTTATTTCAAATATCTTCGGTGTTGCGTCAAACCCGCTTGATTTGTATTCGCTATTATTTACTTTCTTAGTTACTTTTGTATTTCAAATACTTCGCTGTTGCGTTAAACCCACTTAATTTTTATTCACTATCATTTACATTTTAAGTTCATTTTTTATTTTGAATATATCGGTGCTGCGTTGAACCCGCTTAATTTTTAGACCACGTTTAATATTTTTGTAGTATTCGAAGTTAAGTTTAATTTTGAACGGGAGGAAAATTGTAAACCTCCTACTCTAAGCTGCAAACACACCAGTGAAGCAAGAATTTTACCTTCATAAACGGTTTTTTATCCCGTAGACTTACCATCAAGGTTTCAAGTTACCCTATCATTTATTAGTTTAAAGCAAACCTTTTAAATACTTCTATCGAAACTATTCGTTCCCGCAATATTGAAGCGCTAATAAAAAAAGATAAAGCCGATCCCTGAAAGGACAGTCCATTAATGCGAGGGCTAAACTGAGGACTCCCTCAATATTTCTAAGACTCGGCCAAAAATAAGTATTTTATTAAACTAAATAATATTAACATTACAGGGCCAGGAATACTCAGAGTTTAAACGTGAGGTAAAAACCACGAAATTTCCTTACGAATATTCAGGTGATATTGGTTCAATTACGGATAGTTCTATTAAGGATAGTTCTATTAAAAGCACGTGAAAATGTATTTATTCTGCAAAAGATCATACAATAATTTGACGACACGCATGAGTACAACTGTGGCAACTACAGCTAAGAACACAGCAGAAGTTGGTCATAAATTTGCAATCGTGTGCGTCACGCACGACTCAATTAGTTCACCATAAACACAGGAAATACAATGCACCTTCTCGAATTAACACATTCATTGCGTTACGACCCACCGGTGGGTCGTAGTTAGGTTTTTCCTGCTGCGAAACGACCCATCGATGGGTCGTTTTGCAAAATTCCAACAACCTTTCTAAATTAATGGTATTTAACAGGTCCAGTTAATGTTTGATATGTACCAATTTGCTTATCACTTTTGACTTCAAATTTAAGTTGAATATTGAACTTCAGATTAACCCATCGCAACTAACGTGTTAATTTTGATTCGCTCTGAAAGACTTGCTGTTTTCACTTTCACTTGTCCTACAATTTCACCTTAGAAAAACAAATCCTTCTATACGTAGGAACCACTTTATAGGTGAAATTTATTACACGTGAAGATAGACTTTTGAAAGTAATTCAACAGCTTTTACCAGCAGCTCAGCTTGAACTCCTCGTACTCTTTTCCCATCGATGGGCAAATGCCGAGGCATAGTATAGATTTGCTTTAATAATCCAATGAACGATCGATAGCACGCTTTCATGCAGGGAGCTGTGTTAGGGAATATCAGCTGCGAATCAGCTTTAATGCAGAACCAGCCTAAATTATTTGCAATATATGACGATGCGGTTCGTGTGTCAAGTTTGACGTTATGCAGATAATTTTTAGAGTTCCCTGTACTGGAATTAGAGAAGCGTAGTTAAATTTTTACCTTCTACAAAAAAATTAATGCGTGGGCTAAAAAATGGATGAACTGCTCAGACTCACGATCACTTTAACTTTGGTCTTTAAAAATATTTACTGATAGTTTTGAGCTTTTTTGATTTGAGCAATTAGCATCCGATAACCCAGTCTTGTGTGTTATTTGTTGACATTTGTAAGCTTTCTTGAACGTGAATGTGTACTGTAGGAGGAATCGTAATTATTAAATCGAAGACATGGAAATGTCACTAATGTTACTGAGAAATAGAGTAATTTTTAAACGAGTGTACAACGATACTCAAAAATCAGTGGCTGGCCACTCTCCATGATTCTCCGTGATTACACAAGTGTCCTTTCACGATGACAAAACGAGTGATACTCGTAACGAAGCTTTACGTACCCAAAATCGAAGTTTACCCTCAAATAATAAGTTGAACCAAGAGTTTTTAAATTATTTAAATGGTAGAGTTATATTTTCCGGGTTATTTGAATGGTAGAGTGTACACATTTTCTGAATTATTTGAATGGTAGAGTGTACAGATTTTCTGAATTATTTGAATGGTAGAGTGTACATATTTTCCAAGTGATAAAATAGTGAAAAAAGGCGCTTGTTTTCTTTTCGATGGTATTGAGCACGATGCATTTTTTCCTAGAAACCTTGGAAAACAAGAAGGACAACGAGAAATAACTCCTGAGGTGATAACTGAACACAGCTTTACTTAATGATATACAGCTTATGTTGCTTATTTAACTGTCACAGTGCAATTTTTCCCCAGCACGATGTTTTCCTTTAAATTTAGATAAAAAAAACTTATTTGAAGTTGCTGTAGCTATTCTTGTTGCTGTAGTCATGAATTTAAAAATTGATGGCGAAAGTTTATTTCCTGATTCTTTTAGTCTTGCTAAAATCAATCGCCGATCACGCAAGCGAGGACTGGCTGAAGTAAAGCAAATTTTCACCTTTTCAAAAAACAACTCCCATTTTATGTTTAGCTTCACACTGAAATAAATCCAAGTCGACATAAAGACTTAGTAACGCGTGCCAGTGAGCAGAAGGCCATCAAATTAACTCTCAGCACCGTAGGGAAATTAATGAAACTCAGCGTTAGTGAAAATGCTGGACGTGCGCTGCAAGCTCATTCTGCTTCAGATTTAAACCTTTCCTGCGCTTTAGATCAGGGCGTTCAGGCACGAGATAACAACCCAGTAAAAATATCGAAGTGATATTTTAAACGCGCTTTAGATCAGGATCTGATAGCATTGATTTGTAGCTATTCCGGTGTGCCTTTTTAGAGTATAATTACTTTAGCGAGATCTCAGCATATTGGATCTATTATAATATGTATGATAATCTATAAAATAATAGATGATTGCATGCATTCGGGGCAGAAATTAATATAGTTTTGAGGGTAGGGTCTGATGGCAAGCATTAGCGTCTCGCTTAGAATTAACATTTTATCGCATTCCACGCGACTTCTGGCTGAGATTTCTTCAGAATGTTATAAGCAAACTCTGGTTCTGCTCAAGCCTTCAAGAATACCTCAGCGAATAAGTGTCTGAATTAGTAGAATTTAAAAAAAATATATCACAGAAGTGCGCATTCGTACTCACTTCATTAACGCAGCGAGATTTAAGCCACCAAGTTTCATTTCTCAGTAATTAAACACATGAGCGGACAGACATTTACAATTCAATCATTTTGTATTTCATAACTTTGATGGTGCATCGATGATTCTTCTTTGTATTTGCGCTTGACTGAGCTGCCCTAAGTAGCTGAGAGAAACGTAAAAATAGAAATTCTGAGATTTTAAAGCTTAAAGCAAGGTATGAATGTAGGGTACGAAGTTTAATGAAGCATTTAATTTCTTAAAAGTGGTGCTAAATTGGTGAGTGCATTCGAATGATATTTTTTTAACACGATCAGTTGATATCTCAAGAGAAAAAATAACGCTTTCTGAAAGATATTCCAAAATAAATTGGTCATAATTGTTAAATTGAACAATTGATGAAGCACGGAATTTATGGAAGAAGTACTTGGACATCATTAAATTGATTAATAGCAGGAATCTCTTTGCAGCTGATCGCCTTTTTCTGATGCAGCAAAGGCGTCAGTTTTGCTAGTTATTTCATGCAGGAGTCTGAAATTTCAGCAATTTGTGTCATCATGTAGCGGTGAAGGAGGCAGAGTGAGTTAATCTATTTTACTTTACTACTCAACGTGCTTTAGCGAGTAGCGAAGCCTTGGTGACTTTGAACTTACGATACCAGTCACGCCTCTACAACGACGGATTAGCGCTCCCAGGAAGTATATGTGAGGTCCTGAGCTAAGAGGCTGTACGTATTTACATAAAAAATAAAATATATTTGCCTTTGTTAAGGACCATCTTTTTTCGGTTCACTTCTGTCCTGTTTTCCAGCACCTCTGACTTTCATCGTCAACATTTATTTTGTTTCATAACCTTCCTTCTAAACGGCCTTTTTCTATGCGCATTGGACCCTGTGCAAGAACACCCCTTGTGCATAGATTCCGCGTTCCCTCAAGTCCGTCTTCAATGGTGCCTTCATCCTTCCTCTCTTTGAACATCTTTGTTGTGATAAGAAAGGCTAAAACTAACTTATGACCAATTCATTTACAACGAAGTAAATTATTAAATAATTAGGCCCCTGGAAGAATGGGCTGCCTCCGGAGTCACGCCTTCGCTCCGGGCTGTGTGACGACGATGTTAGCCGATGGGAAGGCCTTTCTCGCAGCTGCTGTCAGGATTCGGAATGAGACTTGCCGATTAACCGCTGCATCGTAATGGTCAAAATACACTTTTAGACTTTCGCGTGCGGTTTCAGACTCGATATGCGGTCCGCTTGAACAGACAAGCATCTGCCTGTTCGTTGTCTTCCTCGCCAACCGGATGTCTCCGTTCGAGAAGGTCAAAGTGTGACAAAATAAGGAAAGCTATTCGCGCATTCCATTAATCTTTTCAGTCTTACCCAGCAAAATATTTTTAGGAAGCTTCATCCCGAAAAGCTGCTCGGAAAGGCTTACCCAGGAGGCTCCAGCAAAACTGAAAAACTGAGAAACTTCGAGTAAATATTTTTTTCGCCCAAACTGTGCGCAAGTTCTTACGGTGGCTTTTATAGAGGACCTTTTGTTTCTAATCCAGAAAAATAGGGTAGCATATTAATGCAATATATTTATGTAATTTTGCATGCGAAAAATTAGTTTCGAAATTAAATAAAAGAAAAAATACATTTCCAATGAAGTTCACACAAAATTATAAATCGGTTTTCAAAACGTCCAATCGTGGTTCATTAGATTTTTAGGCTAAAAATTTATTAAATGTTTGAGAATAGGTCATTTGCACCAAATTTCGATGGTTCTTTTTCGACCCAGAATGCTGGGAATAAATTCCATGCTTTTTACCAAAGAAATTTGCGTTTCACCGTCATCTTGTCTGTCCTGCGCTCTCGTTTATTAATTCTGCCTTAAGTTTCTATCGTGAGGTCCCGAGCTGATAGTTATGTATAGGCCTTCTTTTTGTTGAAATGAAATGTATTTTATGTAAAGGACTGTTTTTATCGACTCACTGCTGTCCTGTTTTTTCAGCACCTACTACTTCATTCTTCCACTTTGATCTTGTTTCATGAACTTCTCTATCAACTTATGGGTAAGTCGCTCGGCCAAGTGTGGGAGGGTAGCTGGAACCCCCGCATGGGAGTACCAGCTATCACTAATAAAACTCAACCCTGACCGGACCTGCAAACTAGATAGAAAATATTGTAACCTTTATAGCTTATGTAAGAGCTAACTTGCAAGCCAGCGAGTGGAGATGGTTTCTTTGCCTGGCCCTAGCGAGCTGCACGACACACCATGCCAGTACTAAAATAAAACGTAACATACCATAAAACTACAACTATGCGGCCACACGGCGATGATAGGAATGTTATTTGCTTTATGTACAGAAATGACGAACTAAGGAATATAGAATTCACCGATGAAACGTCTTTGTAGCGTCTTCGGTGGTGAAACGTCCTATATAATAATAATAATCTGTCTCAACTTAGTGTTTCTATGCACATAGAGCATAGATTCATCGTTCCCTTTAATCTACAACGACTTGATATTAATTTCTTCTTTCTCTCTTTGGAACGCCTCTGTTGCGGTAGGTAGGCTTAAACTAACATCTAATTTAACCACAAGTTTCTATCTGTTCAAAAATTTCAAAAACTTAATGGTGGAGCCAACGCACACAAGACGCCTACAAACCTTGTCATTTACTCCAGGTCTCTCCACAAGTGTTCATCAGCTTGTAAATTGATCTAAATGTACATGCGACGCCTTGACGAAGGCATCATGCTAGCAGCTTTGCATGCTGAAGAATTGCACTCTGTAGAAAAACTTTCCATTGAAGCTTAACGTTTGCACGTTTAGCTTCCACTGATGTCTTTAGCATTCGACCGCCAGTTCGTCTGTTCTTGACAACGTTCTCATGCCCATGTATGCTTAATTTCTCATCAAGCTACATAGTTTTCATTTTCTAAAAAAGCATTTAAATGAAGTGAAGAGCTGTAATATTTGCATCAATGTGACCTAGTCAAAAAACGAACTCAATTATTTTTCGTCACCGAAATGAAAATATTTTTCGGTAAATTGCAGTCGTGGGTGTTGTAATAAAGAAAGTGATAAAGCGATAATATCAGTTTGTCCGAAAATTTATCGCTTATCGTTTATCGCAAGACTGTAAAAAAGTATCGCTTATATTTATCGCTTTTAAATTCCCCACGATAAATCCAGCGATAAAGTAGAAGACGAAAAACCGTTACGGCGGGAGGTTACAGCTAGGCTCATTGTTACGAGGCAAACTGATGCGTCCAGGCGCCTGGCGGCCCGCGCTTCTGTTGTCACTAAGGTTGCCAGGTTGGCTGTTTTAAGCCAAATTTCCGAAATCTGGATTTTTTCAGTCAAAAATTCTGTTTTTCAAGACCTTAGTATGTAATGTTGGTTATATAAATTTTAATTTAGAAGCCCTGGTTGTTACTGTTTCATAGGAGGGAATCCCCCAACTGGACGCATCTGATCTCAGCTCTGTATTTCTTAGTGCTACCAGCAATCCAAAGCTTATTTGTGTGTTATGGCTTATATGTACTTAATTCTTTTTGTGTATTGCTATCTTAATTAAATATTTAGTTAGTTTATATTAGTTTTGTACATTTTTTGTCTTTTGAGGTGCGCCTCGCGCGTGGCTCCCGTTCGTACGAACGTCGCGTGATTTTGTGTTTTAACTTTTCCTTTTTAGGAAATCGTTTAGATTTTTGCGTTTTATATTGCGTTATTAATTAGTGTCGCAGCGGGCGCGCTTCAATGTTCGAGATTAAGGAATTTAATGATTAGTGAGTTTCAAGATGTCAGGCAAGAGGACAGTGGAGGACTTTTTCCATTTGAAGGCCAGCAGCAGTCATTTGACTCAAGAAAAAAAGCGGAACTTTTCCGGGAGTTGTGACCTGTGGATATTCCCACCATCTCCCGCTCGAGCTCCCTCATGTCCACAGGCAGTGAGCCAGAGGAAAATTATTGAGCAATATATGGTGTTTAAGTGTAAAAAAGAGGTTTTTTAACTATTGAAGTAGCAAAAATAGAGTATTTTTTTATTTATTGCAGGATTTATCGCTTATCGCTTTACGGTATTTCGTAAATTTATCGCTTTATCGTTGCGGGACCTAGCGAAAAAAATTATGGCTCTATCGTTATCGCTTTATTGCAAAATTAATCGCTGCCCACCACTGGTAAATTGCTCGCAAAAGACGATTCTTAATCTCTCAATTCTTATTTATATCTTCGGTTAGACTCGCCAATGCGCCAATGTAAGGTTAAACTTGTGATTGTATTGAAGTGTGTCTCAGACCGACACAAATCTCTCGTCCTTCAGAACGTGCGATATTGTAGGTGCCAATATCTTTCGTTAAAAACGAAGTACCTTGGTAAACATCAAATGTAAAATAAATTCTTCAGCTAATTATTTTCTTTTTCTAACGTTTTGTGCTTCTTTCACATGAGAAAAGAGTACTCAAGAATGAGCGACAAATTGAAGCACGTTTTAAAATTTAATTCTCTAACTTAACCTTTTCCTTCCCAACACTTTAATTATTAGGGGAAAATTTTTCTAAGGTAATTTCAGTCATTACCCTGAAATGTCAGCAAAATTGCCCTAGCAGGTTTTTTTCTGCATAAGCAGGTGCTTACTACCTTTGTAACACGTTGACTACGATTGCACGTGTTGTAAAGTTGATTTAGTTAGGTTGTGAAAAACAGACTGGTAATATCGATGTATTTGCTAGAATAAGTTTCCGTCCTTTGTAAGAAATGTACAAAATGTAAGAACTCAATAATATTTTCATGGTATGATAAAATTTCTTTAAAACAGGTCGCAAAATGGATTGAAATTTTATACATTTACATTGGTGCGTGTATGAACAATTTACCTAAAGGTACACATTTGTCCCACTCCGTGGTCAAAGTATTAAATTGAATAAAATTATACTTTAAAAATGTATGCTTCCACGCCAAAAAATAGCCAAAAATCTTAGAATATATATCAATTTAGATTTTACTTTATTTTATCTGTAAATACATGTTCTTATGAAAAACATGCTCAAGTTGAATAAAAAGTATTAAATGAATTGCATAGACCATGAAGCTTCCATTGAGTGGATATCAATAGCAAATTGCACGTGCCAAACTTCTTGATTGTCTAAAACATAGATGCAGGAATATTATTAATTGCCCTAATTTTGTCATTTACTTCGAATTCTTTCCCTACTAGTTGAATTACCCTGAAATTTCAATTTCCCTAAACTGGAGAACGAGTTCACGGCGGGAACTGGAGTTCCCGTCTGGAAGGAAAGGGTTAAGTAAAAGAAAGCCAGTAGCTGTTCATGAAATTTGCGTTTTTTTCAAGCGTGCTTTTTTGAAGTACTTTCTCACAATAATATAAGGCTTTTCGGCTCACCTTTCATCTAAGGACACAAACACTGCATTAACCAGCCCCACTCGAAGTCACCTTCGACGTGAAATAGCTCTTTTCGATAAAAATACATCCTGTTTTCTCGTGTTGGAGACCCAGGAATCCACAGAGAGGCCTCGCAGCCCGCCTATAAGCTGCAGAGCAAAGAGCAAGCGCGTGTGTTTCTGCTAAATTCGAGTGTTTACGACCCCCGCCGCCAATATCTCTCCTGCGGACGCCTCTGATCAAGCTTCACCAGTGCCCTCGACCGAGAGAAGTCTTTCAAAGACGTCGTCCCGATGACGATCGCTCTTACACAGAGCACCGAATTCTCCTCGTCTGATCTCGAGGTTTTTCCTTGAATTTTGTCAATTGATCTCGCAGTCCTTTGAAATGTTATGAACGATTCGATGCGACCGAGCTGCTGCTGGTGCTTTTAGAATTCACGCTTATTAAAGAAGTTATCTAATTTAGCATGATATGGCATTTCTTGATATTGAGAACGTATATGAAGGTCTTCCTTTAATTGAATCCAGGTTTCCCAATTTAAGGAATCTTTATTTCTAGAGTGAACATGCCTGTTCTCGCCATGGACAAGAATATGAGTAGATAGAAGCCTGGACACTTTCGAACTTTCTCAGCGCGGATAGATCATACGGTCTTTTTTTCCGTACTTATGTGAATGCTAATTTTTTCGTTGAATTTGTTCCCTAATGTGTTCTTTGATGTTCACTGCTGAGAGGCATGTCTTCCCTATTTTGGTGTGGGTGACATCCCAACACCAGTGACAATCTGATGACAGTTGTTATAGTGATTGTATTGCGAGTTAAGAATCAAACAGTAAGGGGTTAAGAGTGCACAAAAATCGCTTCTGTGATGAAATGAGGCACGATTTTGTCGTAGTTCAATAGTTAATTTTCACATTTAAATTCGATATTTCTAGCCCCACACCACAGAATCAACATCTCATGTTGCTAGAGTCTATTATGGGCATAGATTCGGAGTAAGGAAGCCATTATAAATCCTTCTTCAATTTTCTCTCTCTTCGTGAAAGAGCCGTGATACCGTGCAGCCAATCTCTTGTACGGGAGATTGTACTTCATTTTTTTGTTTAATTTCACATTTTTGTCTCAACGAGAGGCTTGCTCATTATCCGTCAGCTAAGCGTGCTGTACCAACCTAGACAGCCAAAATTTGCTCATCTTTTATCTGCTGCAACTCGAACTTCAAGTTCCTCAAATTTCCTTATCATTCGCTAAGCGGAAACAGAACTTATATGTTGAAAATAATAATTATAAAAATGAATTCAGTTGTGAATACAGGCAGCCATGATTCTCCCTTCCCATATGAATAAAATTCTATTTATCAGTATGACTTCAAAAGTAATTATTCCCAATATGAGATAGTCCAATTCAAATCGAGGATGCATAACATAAAATTAAAATAAAAAGTTAGACCGGAGCACTTGCAGCCCCTGCAAAGCCAGGCTCTGTTGACAGGCAACACGGCGAGTAAATAGTCAACTGCCAACCAGACCTTCGTAATTGGCATCCAAAAGACCCTCCGCACACACTTCTCAGGATCGAGTTGGATGCTTGCCTCTTTTGCTTAACTCGTTGCTTGCGATGGGTCGTGGTCAAGTTTTTCCTGCTGTGAAGCGACCCATCGATGGGTCTTTTGAAAAATGTTAATATTTTAAAATTGATTGGATTTAATGGACCCATTTAATGTTTGGTGTTTGTAAAATTGCAACAACTTTAAATTTAAGGTGAATATTGAACTTTAGTTTAACCCATCGCAGTCGGCGTGTTGGTTGTCCAGTCAGTGTGAACATTTGAGAGAACTCTGTCGTCTTCCGTCAGTGCCTCGTTTAATTTTAAAGTTTTGCTCCCATGTTAACAAAAAATATACTCTCGTCTCTGCTCACAATACTAACTTACCCTCAGAAAAGTTGCGATGTGGAGCTTTTTTAAAACGCGTAGTTTTAACTCTTTGTTTTCAGGAACTGAATTTAAAAAAAAGAGATACATGCAAAATAAGATCTGCATATATCGGGAAGCGCATATGTATGCATACTCGCTTAGGCATACACGTAAGCGCATATGTAATTACTAGATAAAATTAATTCACTTGTGAACCACACAGTTCGTTCCCGTTGCCATATTCTATTAGTCAGTGAGAAAATTAAACAACTGAAATGAAGTGTTTTTCCTTGATTCCTCTATTCTGTTGCGTTAGTTAACGCTTGTCAAATTTCGTCTAAGTGATGTAAGACGGAAATAGACTTGGAGTTAGCCTCAAAAAGGGTTCAAATTTATTTATTTTTTACAACAAATTCATTTACTGCTGACTCCAAGTTTAAATAAGTAAAGAGTACAGGCTACGCATTTTTGAACTGATTATCCGTGTAATTTTATTCTATTCCGGATATGCGAGTGTTTTACTGCTTATGTACTTATTGATTAACTTATAGAAAGTCAATTCAACTCGACTGAAAGGAAGTTACAAAAAAACGAGCCACCTATCAGCCGCGCGTGTTAACTGACGCGTAACATAATAGAGAAATCAAGGGAAAATACTTTTTAATAGCTGTTTACTTTTTTATTCACTAATAGAATATGGTAACAAGAACGAACTGAGTGGTTCACGAGTGAATTAAATTTGCTGGGTAATAAAATGTTGCTTTGCAGACCAAAAATTTATTTTGATGTAAAATATTGGAAAATTGATCTCACATTCAGCTTTAAAGAGCAAGTGTTTCCCGATATTAGCAGGTCCTATTTTTATGTATTTTGATGCATATATATATTCAATATTTTTTAGTATAAGTTATATTAAAACCGCTCCTTTACGCTGCAAAAAGTTCATTCAGGCTCATTTATTTTCCGAGAAAGAATTAAAATGAAACTGATACTCAAAATTCAAATAATGGTAGTATTCAGAAATCAATCTCTTTTCATTTTCACCTAAAATTCCTGAGCTTTTACTCTAATTAATACTTCTCATTTCTAGAGCAATCAGACTGTGCCGTTGCATTATTAAGAAATGAAGTATGTCAGCAAGGGAAGATCTGCTCGTAAGAAAAAGTCTAGCGTCCGCCTGGCTCGCAGGCCTAGCGACCTAGGCTTTATGAAACTTTCTAATGTCAAACTTGGGGAGGAAGAATAACTTCCGGCTCACTTTCCGGCGTGGCAATATTTGATGGTCTATTCATGACTTGAGATATTAGATTCCATGTCCCAGTACTACGAAATGAAAGATCGCTTTGCTGACCTGAAACTGATTTTGATGAAAAATAGTGTGAAATTGATCTCGCATTCAGCTTTAAAGAGCGGGTGCCATTATTGATGCGTTGAATGAATGGCTCAATTCGCTGTTTCCATGTACGGATCCGTGCTTGTTCGTATTATAAGTCTTCAATGAATAACCTTTTAACCTATGAATAACCGCTTGATATAGACCTCTTTCAAAAACAGCTTTCATATTTTACATTTCTCTCTAAATATTTTCTCTAACCTCTTCTTCGACGTAAAATGCAAGGTAACCCTTCCTTCTTCGCTCTGATATTGTTGACGATATAATGCTAGTGCCAGCCAAGTGACGATGGTCTTGACAACAGTAATAAGAGTACAAAAAGGATGATGTTAAAGGAGTAAGAAGATTTATGCTTTATGACAGGTTTTTATGAATGCGTGCCAATATTTGAAGAACAAACGACTCTCTCCATCGCGAATTCTAGTAAATGACCAAATCTACGAACCTGTGCAATTTACCATAAGAGCGATGCTTTTGACACGGTGCGCACGTACTGTTCTGTTACTCTTAGAGTGCGTTAGCTCGCTTAACAAGAATACTTTTGTAAATTATTATTACCATTATCATATACTTTTATACCGAAAATACTTCTTCAAAATTGTCAGGTGAAATTTAGTGTGTACAATTACTATCTCCCAAATGAAATGTGTTCCAGTGATATTTTACTAACTTCAAAAGTATCACAAGACAATCAAAACCGTAAGGAAAGGAATCAAAGGTCCTGAGGGTGAATACATATAATAGTACTCTGTTCTGAACATTCCGTTAACTGGAAATCGACACTTCTCCAGCTTCACACGCTCTCACAATATATCTAAAACAATAAATCTAAAGCAATAAATCTAAAGCAATAAATCTAATACAATAAATCTAAAACAATAAATCTAAAATAAGTCAGAACGAATATATCTGAAAGAATACATCTGAAAGAATACATCTGAAAGAATTCATCTGAAAAAATACATCTGAAAGAATACATCTGAAAGAATACATCTGAAAGAATACATCTGAAAGAATACATCTGAAAGAATACATCTGAAAGAATACATCTGAAAGAATTCATCTGAAAGAATTCATCTGAAAGAATACATCTGAAAGAATACATCTGAAAAAATACATCTGAAAGAATACATCTAAAACAATACATCTGGAACAAAACATCTGGAACAAAACATCTGGAACAAAACATCTGGAACAAAACATCTGGAACAAAACATCTGGAACCAGACATCTGGAACAAAACATCTGGAACAAAACATCTGGAACCAGACATCTGGAACCAGACATCTGGAACCAGACATCTGGAACCACACATCTGGAACCAGACATCTGGAACCAGACATCTGGAACCAGACATCTGGAACCAGACATTTGGAACAAGACATCTGGCAGCCATCTGGAACCAGCCATCTGGAACCAGCCATCTGGAACCAGACATCTGGAACCAGACATCTGGAACCAGACATCTGGAACCAGACATCTGGAACCAGACATCTGGAACCAGCCATCTGGAACCAGCCATCTGGAACCAGCCATCTGGAACCAGACATCTGGAACCAGACATCTGGAACCAGACATCTGGAACCAGACATCTGGAACCAGACATCTGGAACCAGCCATCTGGAACCAGACATCTGAAATCAGACATCTGGAACAAGACATCTGGAACCAGACATCTGGAACCAGACATCTGGAACCAGACATCTGGAACCAGACATCTGGAACCAGACATCTGGAACCAGACATCTGGAACCAGACATCTGGAACCAGACATCTGGAACCAGACATCTGGAACCAGACATCTGGAACCAGACATCTGGAACCAGACATCTGGAACCAGACATCTGGAACCAGACATCTGGAACCAGACATCTGGAACCAGACATCTGGAACCAGACATCTGGAACCAGACATCTGGAACCAGACATCTGGAACCAGCCATCTGGAACCAGCCATCTGGAACCAGACATCTGAAATCAGACATCTGGAACAAGACATCTGGAACAAGACATCTGGAACAAGACATCTGGAACCAGACATCTGGAACCAGACATCTGGAACCAGACATCTGGAACCAGACATCTGGAACCAGACATCTGGAACCAGACATCTGGAACCAGACATCTGGAACCAGACATCTGGAACCAGACATCTGGAACCAGACATCTGGAACCAGACATCTGGAACCAGACATCTGGAACCAGACATCTGGAACCAGACATCTGGAACCAGACATCTGGAACCAGACATCTGGAACCAGACATCTGGAACCAGACATCTGGAACCAGACATCTGGAACCAGACATCTGGAACCAGACATCTGGAACCAGACATCTGGAACCAGACATCTGGAACCAGACATCTGGAACCAGACATCTGGAACCAGACATCTGGAACCAGACATCTGGAACCAGACATCTGGAACCAGACATCTGGAACCAGACATTTGGAACCAGACATCTGGAACCAGACATCTGGAACCAGACATCTGGAACCAGACATCTGGAACCAGACATCTGGAACCAGACATCTGGAACCAGACATCTGGAACCAGACATCTGGAACCAGACATCTGGAACCAGCCATCTGGAACCAGACATCTGAAATCAGACATCTGGAACAAGACATCTGGAACAAGACATCTGGAACCAGACATCTGGAACCAGACATCTGGAACCAGACATTTGGAACCAGACATTTGGAACCAGACATCTGGAACCAGACATCTGGAACCAGACATCTGGAACCAGACATCTGGAACCAGACATCTGGAACCAGACATCTGGAACCAGACATCTGGAACCAGACATCTGGAACCAGACATCTGGAACCAGACATCAGGAACCAGACATCAGGAACCAGACATCTGGAACCAGACACCTGGAACCAGACACCTGGAACCAGACACCTGGAACCAGACATCTGGAACCAGACATCTGGAACCAGGCAATAACCAGACATCTGGAACCAGACATCTGGAACCAGACATCTGAAACCAGACATCTGAAACCAGACATCTGAAACCAGACATCTGAAATCAGACATCTGGAACCAGACATCTGGAACCAGACATCTGGAACCAGACATCTGGAACCAGACATCTGGAACCAGACATCTGGAACCAGACATCTGGAACCAGACATCTGGAACCAGACATTTGGAACCAGACATTTGGAACCAGACATTTGGAACCAGACATTTGGAACCAGACATCTGGAACCAGACATCTGGAACCAGACATTTGGAACCAGACATCTAAACCAGACATTTGGAACCAGACATTTGGAACCAAACATCTGGAACCAGACATCTGGAACCAGACATCTGGAACCAGACATCTGGAACCAGACATCTGGAACCAGACATCTGGAACCAGACATCTGGAACCAGACATCTGGAACCAGACATCTGGAACCAGACATCTGGAACCAGACATCTGGAACCAGACATCTGGAACCAGACATCTGGAACCAGACATCTGGAACCAGACATCTGGAACCAGACATCTGGAACCAGACATCAAAAACCAGACATCAAAAACCAGACATCAAAAACCAGACATCAAAAACCAGACATCTGGAACCAGACATCTGGAACCAGACATCTGGAACCAGACATCTGGAACCAGACATCTGGAACCAGACATCTGGAACCAGACATCTGGAACCAGACATCTGGAACCAGACATCTGGAACCAGACATCTGGAACCAGACATCTGGAACCAGACATCTGGAACCAGACATCTGGAACCAGACATCTGGAACCAGACATCTGGAACCAGACATCTGGAACCAGACATCTGGAACCAGACATCTGGAACCAGACATCTGGAACCAGACATCTGGAAAAAACTAATAGAAAAATTGATCAGACACCTGGAACCAGACATCTGGAACCAGACACCTGGAACCAGACACCTGGAACCAGACACCTGGAACCAGACATATGGAACCAGACATATGGAACCAGACATCTGGAACCAGACATCTGGAACCAGGCAATAACCAGACATCTGGAACCAGACATCTGGAACCAGACATCTGAAACCAGACATCTGAAACCAGACATCTGAAACCAGACATCTGAAACCAGACATCTGAAACCAGACATCTGAAACCAGACATCTGAAATCAGACATCTGGAACAAGACATCTGGAACAAGACATCTGGAACAAGACATCTGGAACAAGACATCTGGAACAAGACATCTGGAACAAGACATCTGGAACAAGACATCTGGAACCAGACATCTGGAACCAGACATCTGGAACCAGACATCTGGAACCAGACATCTGGAACCAGACATCTGGAACCAGACATCTGGAACCAGACATCTGGAACCAGACATCTGGAACCAGACATCTGGAACCAGACATCTGGAACCAGACATCTGGAACCAGACATCTGGAACCAGACATCTGGAACCAGGCAATAACCAGACATCTGGAACCAGACAATAACCAGACATCTGGAACCAGAAAATAACCAGACATCTGGAACCAGACACCTGGAACCAGACACCTGGAACCAGACATCTGGAACCAGACACCTGGAACCAGACACCTGGAACCAGACATCTGGAACCAGACATCTGGAACCAGACATCTGGAACCAGACATCTGGATCCAGACATCTGGAACCAGACATCTGGAACCAGACATCTGGAACCAGACATCTGGAACCAGACATCTGGAACCAGACATCTGGAACCAGACATCTGGAACCAGACATCTGGAACCAGACATCTGGAACCAGACATCTGGAACCAGACATCTGGAACCAGACATCTGGAACCAGACATCTGGAACCAGACATCTGGAACCAGACATCTGGAACCAGACATCTGGAACCAGACATCTGGAACCAGACATCTGGAACCAGACATCTGGAACCAGACATCTGGAACCAGACTTCTGGAACCAGACTTCTGGAACCAGACTTCTGGAACCAGACTTCTGGAACCAGACATCTGGAACCAGACAATAACCATACATCTGGAACCAGACAATAACCATACATCTGGAACCAGACATCTGGAACCAGACATCTGGAACCAGACATCTGGAACCAGACATCTGGAACCAGACATCTGGAACCAGACATCTGGAACCAGACAATAACCAGACATCTGGAACCAGGCAATAACCAGACATCTGGAACCAGACATCTGGAACCAGACATCTGGAACCAGACCATAACCAGACATCTGGAACCAGACATCTGGAACCAGACATCTGGAACCAGACATCTGGAACCAGACATCTGAACCAGACATCTGGAACCAGACATCTGGAACCAGACATCTGGAACCAGACATCTGGAACCAGACATCTGGAACCAGACATCTGGAACCAGACATCTGGAACCAGACATCTGGAACCAGACATCTGGAACCAGACATCTGGAACCAGACATCTGGAACCAGACATCTGGAACCAGACATCTGGAACCAGACATCTGGAACCAGACATCTGGAACCAGACATCTGGAACCAGACATCTGGAACCAGACATCTGGAACCAGACGTCTGGAACCAGACATCTGGAACCAGACATCTGGAACCAGACATCTAGAACCAGACATCTGGAACCAGACATCTGGAGCAAGACATCTGGAGCAAGACATCTGGAGCAAGACATCTGGAGCAAGACATCTGGAGCAAGACATCTGGAACAAGACATCTGGAGCAAGACATCTGGAACAAGACATCTGGAACAAGACATCTAAAACATTTTCTGCAAAAATGGCTCGGACGAAAGTCTCGGACGAAAGTCTCGGACGAAAGTCTCGGACGAAAGTCTCGGACGAAAGTCTCGGACGAAAGTCTCGGACGAAAGTCTCGGACGAAAGTCTCGGACGAAAGTCTCGGACGAAAGTCTCGGACGAAAGTCTCGGACGAAAGTCTCGGACGAAAGTCTCGGACGAAAGTCTCGGACGAAAGTCTCGGACGAAAGTCTCGGACGAAAGTCTCGGACGAAAGTCTCGGACCAAAGTCTCGGACCAAAGTCTCGGACCAAAGTCTCGGACCAAAGTCTCGGACCAAAGTCTCGGACGAAAGTCTCGGACGAAAGTCTCGGACGAAAGTCTCGGACGAAAGTCTCGGACGAAAGTCTCGGACGAAAGCCCAGGACGAAAGCCCAGGACGAAAGCCCAGGACGAAAGCCCAGGACGAAAGCCCATGATGAAAGCCTCGGACGGAAGCCTCGGACGAAAGCCCAGGACGGAAGCCCAGGACGAAAGCCCAGGACGAAAGCCTTGGACGAAAGCCTTGGACGAAAGCCTTGGACGAAAGCCTTGGACGAAAGCCTTGGACGAAAGCCTTGGACGAAAGCCTTGGACGAAAGCCCCGGACGAAAGCCTCGGACGAAAGCCCAGGACGAAAGCCCAGGACGAAAGCCCACGACGAAAGCCCAGGACGAAAGCCCAGGACGAAAGCCCAGGACGAAAGCCCAGGACGAAAGCCCAGGACGAAAGCCCAGGACGATAGCCCAGGACGAAAGCCCAGGACGAAAGCCCAGGACGAAAGCCCAGGACGAAAGCCCAGGACGAAAGCCCAGGACGAAAGCCCAGGACGAAAGCCCAGGACGAAAGCCCAGGACGAAAGCCCAGGACGAAAGCCCAGGACGAAAGCCCAGGACGAAAGCCCAGGACGAAAGCCCAGGACGAAAGCCCAGGACGAAAGCCCAGGACGAAAGCCCACGACGAAAGCCCAGGACGAAAGCCCACGACGAAAGCTCACGACGAAAGCTCACGACGAAAGCCCAGGACGAAAGCCCAGGACGAAAGCCCAGGACGAAAGCCCAGGACGAAAGCCCAGGACGAAAGCCCAGGACGAAAGCCCAGGACGAAAGCCCAGGACGAAAGCCCAGGACGAAAGCCCAGGACGAAAGCCCAGGACGAAAGCCCAGGACGAAAGCCCAGGACGAAAGCCCAGGACGAAAGCCCAGGACGAAAGCCCAGGACGAAAGCCCAGGACGAAAGCCCAGGACGAAAGCCCAGGACGAAAGCCCAGGACGAAAGCCCAGGACGAAAGCCCAGGACGAAAGCCCAGGACGAAAGCCCAGGACGAAAGCCCAGGACGAAAGCCCAGGACGAAAGCCTAGGACGAAAGCCTAGGACGAAAATCACGAGTACTTTACTAACTTTCATGAACTTCACGCCTGAATCTTATTGCTATTTACACACTTGTACTCGTACATTGCATTAGTTGATTTATAATTTCTTTCCATGTTATTCCTTCATGTTGAAAAGATACATTTCACCCCTGTAACATCCCTCTGGAGTATTTTCGTTGGCATCAATATATTATTTGTCAGGTACATTTTCTGGAATTCTCTTCAATTTCAATAAAAATAGGAGAGCAAAAAACACATAAAAATTTTATTATACTGAGAACGTTTCGGGCAAAATACCCATCATCAGCTCATTAAAAGAATCTGACATATATCACTGAAATAAAAAATGAACGTAAATGTACAAACAGATATAAACACGGATTTAAAAGGTCAAAAAAAAAAAAAGTATAAATGTGAAAATGCAGTAAATAACAGCGAAAAAACTAAGACTCTATGATGCTAAGAGGATATGAACTCAATTGGCTGTTAAGAGAAGGTTTACATTTAAAAATGAAAAGCGATTCTAAAATTCTAAGATCTAAAACACTTGAAGCTACACGTACTACTTTAAAATGACTAGAGTGAGGAGGTATATTGCACGTTTCAGTATGATCGCGAACAGCGGAGTGAGATGGACGGGTCAATGGAACCCCAGGAGCTCGCGAATTTTTTATCTCGGGGAGCTCCGACCTTAACGCGTGTTGCATGACGTTTGATGCTGACCTTATAACTATGATCCTCATTCATCCAATCCATGAAGCACATCGTCCAGGAATTGAGCTTGTCTATTGTGCAGAATATATTTCTTGCCTTCCGCTCGCATTAATTTTGTACGCAAAATATGGTCACATACTAGTGGTTTAGGAGGATGAATGCTGTGATTAACTCGAATAACATGCTACTGTGATTCACTCTGAAAATACGGTATGTTTATTTAGCAAAAGATTTAATACATACTGAATTTTAAACTTATGTCCAAAATGGAACATTAGTAGTAATTTTAATAACAATCTTCACTGTCGCTTTAAGATCACTGACCTGCACACATTTTTTTCATTTGATGAACTAAATCTAAAATACCTACTCTAACACATGCTTTTTCAAACGAGACTAACTTTACCTTCACATGTCGTCTGTGTCTTAACGTTAAACAAATTTCGAACATGGTACAGATTTCGCTCTCTAGCAGGCACGCGGATAGCCTTCATAGTTAAATTATGGTATATATTGGGTTTTTAGGTCGCCGCACCTAAACGGCTAAGTGGGCGGGGCCTCGGCGGGCGGTAGTCCTAACACAAAAAATTTTGGTACAGCGGATGTCTTAAATTGCTGATGAGAGCCTAATAACAATGATACACATAATCATGAATTTTAAATCATTCCTCGTAGTGTCACCGTAATTTATCTCCGTCATCACCAATAGACGCTCGAAAACCCACAGTTGAAATGCGGAAAATTTAAGTCTATTCTACAACATAGGTTCGGAAATTATCAACCCATCGTAATATCAGTCGCTGGCTCCGACCATTTGTCGCCACCATCATTTCCAGCTGAGCAATTTGCCGGATGCTTCAGGCTCCTGCGAGTTCATTTTTCCGATGTCGACCAAGACAGAGGCTCCTATCCATCAGAGATAAATCTTCTCATCGGACTCTCGAAGCCCCTTTTTTCTTCAGTATTTGCCTAAAACAGGTCACTTTCCAAATAGGAAGCCCTCTCACTCCGTCCTGCTATCCCACTGAAAGTCATTTCGCTGCATTTGATGTTATACTTTTTTGGTTTCAGCGAGGAGATAAACTCATTTCATCAGTACTTTGGAGAAGTTATTTTTTGAGCAATACCCGCGAATTGAACTATTTCTCAATCCTGGCTTCTCTCTTGAGTTGACTCATGGCTGTGAACGGGTTCTCAACTTTAAGAATGCAGTTCTTTATCTTCTCTGTTTGTATTAATATTTGTCTCTCCTTTAAACTATTTTTTTCCTAGAACATGAAATCGGCGCGTTTCAAAGGACGTAATTTCATTTCCTCGTTTAACGTCTTTCGTAATTTTTATAGTTGCACTGCAAAGTAGGTCTGTCACTGCTTTTGAAAGTGATGTTGCAATTTTTTTTTCAGAATATAAGTCTTTCAAAGATGTTTTCAAATTTGCAATAAACCGATCTGAAAGAGTATATTACTGTGTATAGTGGAAGTCACTTCATTGTAGAGAAGAGGTCATCAATCTGGTTAGCTAAAATGAAACTGCAGACTCTGCTAAATTTGACGAAGCCTGTGGTAAATTTCTTGAAGTATTATTTCAAGCCGGTCACATTTTGCTTTTATCCTGGCATTAAAACATTATTCTACTGTTTTTCTAAACGGTCAAATAACAATTGTCTAGGATTAACATCTTAATGGGTGGATACTTTTTCCGTGCACTGTGGCTGAACAACTGACCGTGGATTGACATCTTTCAAAAAACAGTTATTCTTGAAACTTTAGCTCGATATATAGAAGACAAAGTTCATATCTTCACCAGAGTACCTTGGATAAAAAATTCAGTCACACTGAAAAATCGCAATAAAAGCTTGAAGCTCAAAAGAACAACCACGAGTGAAAGGTAAAACGTTACTGAGCCTGTTACAATGCGTTATTGAAATTTCAACAAGACGCAGCGAAGACGACCACAAACTTACGGCAAAAACTGCGATACAGTTTGTGTTTTAACCTCGCTGTGCCTCGATCGCAAGTGAAGGCAAAGTCTCACCTGTTCGGAAGCCAAGCCTCGTTCCGGCGAAAGTTTACGGGGCTGTAGCCGGTATACGCTCGGCCTGTAATGTCCTCCGCCGTTCCTTTAATTGATACTTGAGCTCAGTTTTGAGAACCACCACAAGCGCTTTTGTCACTGGTCTCCAGCATATCCTAACTTTATTAATACTTGGCCTAACTTTTGAATGGATCGTAAAAATTTAAGCCACAAATATTCTACGAGAGCCCTGGAGCGGTCGTGAGCTCAGAGAATGCAGCGGGACGATCGCTTGCGCAGACACGACGTCCTATGCACTTCCTGCACCACCGACCCTCGGCAGCAATGAGAGATCCGAGCTAAATTTCTGTGATGAAAACACTTGATAAAACTTGCCTAAAATATTCGCAGGTTAGTGACTACGAAAAAACTAAGATGATGTCAAACCAAGAAAAATTGACTTTTTGAAAGTGTGATGTAAAATCAACATTGACACATTAGCCATTGCTTGAGGAAACCTTGGATTTATTTTGAGTGCCTCTTAGGGTTTTGATATTGCATTCAATGTTCGGAAGAGTTGCGTCATATTTACACCACGTTTTAATCACTAATTAACATCTAGTTCACGTTTTTTAGGCTTATTCCAGTGATGTCATGATGATAAATAGCCTAGCTTTACTCAGCGTATTGAATTGATGGTATTAATTGTAAATATACGAAGAAAACAATCAAACGTCTATTAACGCTCTGACTAAATCGAACTGATTCGATATTCTTCACTTTGAATATAATTTCATCACACAGCTCGTCAGCAAACGATGAACACCCATAGGGTGTGGTATTAAATACCGAGGGAAATACACTGAATCCATTTCTGTAAATAGATCACACGTGACTTTGAAATTTTTTCAAAAGCATCATATACTCGCTATAAAGGGCGGCTAAACTTTTCATCAAGTAAACCAACGCATCCCGTTAATTCTCCAAGCCCCCACTGTATCAGAAGCACTAGCACTCGTCTTGGAAGAACGTAATCTCTTTTTTCCGGTTAAGAAACAGCACCGCAGTGAACCCGAGGCTGTCCTCATAGCCGGCCACATTAAGATGGGCTTGGCCGATAAGCCTGAGGAAGAATGGGTTCCATGCCTCACACGCACCCAGGTGCCGACACTGCAGTGTCCGCACTGCCTGCCTCTTTCTGCCTACGTTTGTGCCACGGAAGTCGACTGCAAACTTTAGAGTTTTGGTGAGGCGGTTCCTGAGTCATGTATTTTAACTTTTTACCGTCAAAGTGGATTTCAAAATCCACTTCCATAAACAGGACTGATATATTTTATCAGAGCTCATATTTTATATTTTAGGAAACAATTATTTTGAGCTATTTTATATTTTATTTTTTCTTGGAAATTTGTGCCCTAATGGGTTCTTCGAAGTTCGTTGTCGAGCGGCAGTCACTTTCTCGTTGTGATGTCGGTGACTACATGATTCCGGTGTCAGTTTAATGATGGTGGTTGTGATAACGGCAATATGAGTGCAAAATGCGCATGTTAAAGGGCTACGTTTAATTAGGATCAAAGTTGCTCTTTCAAGCCTTTTACGACGTCGATGTTTGAGGCGTTCCTGACGGAAAATGCTGTCCGTTTTTATAAATTTGAATGAACTAATTCTAATTCTTCTGATTAAATCATCAACTCAACTGACGTTTCTCGAGTGCATTGTTTGCTTTGTACATGAACTTTGAAGCAGTCTTGAAGATTTCTCTGCCGTTTGAGTGACATACAGATGTACATCTTGGCTTCTCATAACTTACAAAATTCAGCAGTGCTGTTTTGATGCGGTAAGGTTTGCTATTTTAAATTGTTTACCCTGAATAGTAAAGGTGTTTCAGATTGTACTTCACAAAAAAAGTGTAATACGTGCTGGTTGAAAGACCATTGTTGAACCCGCATGGAATATTTATAGTTGTTTTTTGCGACTGCCGTCTATTAATAATACTTCATCTTCTCGCATTCTTTTATTCTCCGATGTTTAAAGTCTCGAAAAATTGTAAATCATCGAATTTTTCTCCAACTCACCCTAATTTGATGACATAAAGCTGAGAAAATTATTCAAATCCTGGTATTTTTTCAGAGAAACACTTCTCTTCTGAATGTTGATTTCTGCATAAAACTCGCAGAATCTCCTTCGGTCCATATCATGTTCCCTCCTGTCCAATTCCAGGTCTCCTTACGCGCCTGCAACCAAATTTCTCTCTATGATCCCACACCGCATTTCCGCGTCTTCAATCTCCGGGTTTTGGGACACACGCGGGTGCCCTTGTGTCTCCGAACTGCTCGATTCATCAAATAGCGTCGAGCCGCTCCCGCCAAGGCGCAATCGATGGGCCGCAATTTGTCCGCCGTCCTCGGTAGTCCTATCATGTCCGGGTCCAATGGCAGTCAGCTCATCTTGTTCCGCAAATGTTGCCGTTTTGCTGCCGTGAAGAGACTTTTGCCACAAGAGTAATAATTTTACTTCAATGTTTCGAAGGTTTTTCTTTAATGTTATAAATTTGTTGCACTCGTGGCTAACTTTTATCGTAACAGCTGTGACATCACTGCAATGAATAGAAACTTGCCCGTGCACTTGTAAGGCTGTGTTACCACTTTGTATTTTTGCGAAGCTTTATATTACAAAAATGTTGGCTTTTTTCTGCAGATGGAATGGATCTCCAGTTTAAACTTTGTTCGATTTATTTCCAAAGTATGAATTTTGACTTAGTAGAACGCCATGCTGGTCACTGAAGAAACTAATTTAAGCAATAGCGCAGATATTTTTCGATACCAAGATGTTTCGCCTTACTTTGACCCGCTGGCGTCGTTAAAACTATACTCGTTCTAGCGAATCTAAAAGTAAATTTTTCGCTAAAATTCAGTGCTACTTGATTCAAGCCCAAGCTGCCTACTTCAAAACAGGTAATTCTGTAATAGTCGTAGTACTAGTAGCAGGACGGTACTATGTGAGTTCATTTTGCAGGTAGCCAGAAATTTACTCTCCTGTTACAGTGCACTTAGGAAAGAATTGCTCTTTGTAAAGTGGATGCGTGGCTTCGAAGTCCTTCAAAACGATTTTTTCTTTGAGTTTTAATCCGGGCAAATGAAACGGTAAATTGTGAGGAAGGTAAATTGCGTTTAATTGCTGGAATTAAACCTTTTTTATTCTACAGCACAACTTTAAGCTGACGCAAAAAAAAGATGAAAAACCTGCCGTTTGTCTCCTCGATGAGCAATTACCAACCAGTCTAATGCATTGATAAAGCTTACGATATTTGTTTCAAATGGGTGATCTCCAGCAATTCCTTCAGTTAGCAAAAATCCTATCCTTAAATAATGGAGCCAGTCGCATATCGACGAGCAAATCAATGTCTTTTTAGTTATTAGTAATTGCAAACATTCAGGTAAGATATAACATCAAGATTTTGCTCTCAAAACAAAATTCAAACGAAATTATAAACTTAATCTGAAAGAGCGATGGTATAACAATCTCCTTACATTATCCCCTCTTGCTCGTATTTTGCAAAATTATCGTTAAAAATTAAAATTACATCCATTTATATCGTCAATTATCCATGGCAAATAATGGCAAAAATAGCATATAAATGCCCCTCATGGGACAAAAATACAATTCTTGCCCGAGCGACCCTGAGGAGCTGCAGATAAGGGTGAGAAGCTGCCGGCGATAAGCAGCCAATCATTTTAAAGAAAAGCTTCCAGAATGTAATAGGTTCGCTGATCTTTTTGAGCCTTGTCTCGTTTGTATTAAGGGCTAGACGCGCCAAGGCCTCCAAGTTTACGCCCTAGACGCTTGACCGCTGCTAAAGATGCGGATGAGCCGAGCCTGGCAACTTGGAACATTATTTTAGGAGGCGCCGAGTACGCGCTCTGCCTGCGAGCCCGCGCAACATTGGGTCACTGGGTGCACTTAATCTTCTTGCCTGCCAACATAGTTTCAAGTGAATTTATTTGTGGTGTCTTTGGTCAGCAAATGAAATGATCAACTTAACTCATACGCTGCCGGTGAAGGTTTTTTGGGGGGATCTTAATAGAATAATTCTCTCCATCTTTGCAAAACAAGATGGTCGTCAGCTTTGCAAGCGTAACCATTCGTGAGGAGAATCCTATGAAACTCATGTTCAAGAGTATTCAGAGACGCTTCTTTGCACACTAAGTTCTCGACAAAAATTTCATTGTCGACAAGGTGCGTAAAATTGGATGTCTTGTTGAAGTTAATTTTAGGGTAACTGTACTCAGTAATTTGCATTGAGAGCTGTGATAAAGTAGTTAACTATTTACTAACGTTGATTACTGGTGCGTCTCCTCAGGAGAATAAAACCATTGTCTCTATGGGAATTAGCGCTCCCAGGGGGAAAGCGTGTGAGGGCCCGAGCTTGGGAGTAAGGTAAGCCTTCTTTTTGTTGAAATAAAATATTTTTTGTTTTGTTAATAACAACCTTTTTCGGTTCACTGCTGTCCTGTTTTTCAGTCTCTACTTCTTTATTTCTCAACTTTTGTCTTGTTTCATGCACTTCTTTCTCATCTTACTGTTTCTGTGTCCCTTCTGCATAGATTCCGCGTTCCCTTATCTCCATACTAACTGATGCCTTCCTCCTTCATCTCTTCGAAACGCTCTTATTTTTAGCAGTTAGGGAGGCTTAAACTAACATATAAACTAATCTGATAACTGGTGCAGCACGCTCACCCTTCATAAAGTCTAAAATATTATTTCGGGATGCGTAACATTCCTGCGTCATAAATGACGCAAAATATCATGCGTGAGGTGACCTTGAACACAACCTAGGTGTCGTCTCACTGGAAAGTTAACAATTTAATTGTTCCCCAAGAGGTTGTGCGAGCTGTCTATATGAGAGCACGGTTTCAAAGCAATTATTTTAGATGGTCATGTTAATTTCCTAGTTATCTCGCATGAATAAATCTGAAAGGCCGGGAAAAACCAGTTAGTGGCCAATCCACTCCGACTGGGTTGGAGACATTTTTGACTCTATTGATTGAAGTGGGCTTGATTTGATCGGAAATTAAATTTGTTTCCCCGAGGAATTTGAACAAAGAAGAATGATGTCAATGGGTGATATTTAAGACGATTTGCGACGTTTCAGTCACTGTGGAACGCCCATGATTTCTTCTGGGATCGATAATATGCAACACATCGGTGAAAAATTTACGAAATGCGTAGCACTTCATTGCCAGTATTTCTCACATTCCTAAGATCAAAATACACTGCAGTTCACTACAGAGACGTCTTAACTGTTCAGACTTTTGTTCAATCGTATAATAAATTACAGAAGAGGCAAAAATCATCGTCGTTAAAACGCCAACGTTGTACTGACTTACAGGCCAATGCAATAATGTATTAAAATGGGCAAAAATTTGGGTGCCTCTAGACCTTATTTATAACCAAAATTTGATCCCTAATGCTCAGTTGCATGGATGCTTGTTTGAAACGCATACTTTAGGAGTAACATTGTACTTGAGCCAATAAAGACGCACAATTACTTGCATAATCGCAGACGATCAAGGTATTTTAGCTTCAATTTTCCTCTCATTAGCCAAAAGCTCAAAAGCTTGTGCGGCTCAAGGGTCAGCTTGATACTTTTTCAACAACGTGTTGCATTTGCGTTAGTTATTTGCTAGCCTTTATTAAGTACTGAGTGATTATTTAACTGTAGATCAAGGTAAAAAAAGCCAAGACCATTTGAAATTTTTAGGTACGGCTTTCTATTGCATAATTCGAGGTATTATATACCTTTAATGGGTACTGGTGGTTTAGGAGAGTATGTTGTATATGGAAGAAGACGATTGTCTGTAATTTTGTCCCTAGAACGAAACTTTAGCCATGTAGTCGCACAAGGCTTAATATTTTTGTGTTAAATTGTTTGTAATAACTCATGAGACTGACCTTTGTACTTCCTTTAGTTGATTCGTTGCTCAGCCTTGGGTCCATAAGGGGTATTTAAGAGAATGTTTTTGCAGCAATGTAGTTGGCACAAGTTCTGCTACGTACGTTGGAGTTTTAAATACCTTATAGTTAATCCAAAACGTAACTAAATTTGCCCACGGTCGAGCCTGTACTCAATTCATACACTTCGGTCGAGTGAAAATTGTTGCTCACTTCTGCCAATTGTCTCGTTGGTGAACCAAAGAAACTCGCTATGTTAGCAACCCTAGCTACGATTTTAAATTGATAAGCGTACAAGATGGACATTTCGTAAACACTCTAATCGAAAACGTCGACAAGCAATAGTTATCACCATCGTACTTTCATCCATATTATTCCTGTTGTTGATTTTGAAATAGATCGTAATAGTTAACTTTTTCGAAGGCAGGAAAAAAATTGACAATATAATACTGAAAACAGTTTAGATTTAAGTCTAAATAAGAACACTCGATGCATGCAGAGGTAAGGAGTCGCTGTCTGATACCACTCTACAGTATATCAACTAGAAAATTCTCTGTTGATTAATTTCTAACAAGAATTAGTTTCTAAATAATTTCCAATGATTCAAAAATTTACCACACGCTTTTGTTACTAATAAGTCTCAGGTAATCTCTTTTCACATCTATTTAAATAAATACTTTAGTACATTTTAGCGTCTGCTGACAGAAAATTTGAAAATGGGTGGTTGAAATGAAACGAAAAGGATGTGGAAAGTAACTTATTTCATTAGCAGATGCCGAGACCCTTTGACGAGGCTGTGGGCCTGGAGAGGCCGCTACTTGAGGCTGCCGCTCTTCTTGGGCGCTAATTTTTGTTACAAGACCAGACTTCTAAATTAAGCAATTAATTATCGATGTTATGTTGCAATTCGTCCCAGAAAGCAGAGTTTGGGAGAACTTCAGAGAAAACATCGGAGCGGGCCGTAGATACGTGAAACCTTTTTCTTAGAGAGCTAAAAATCTTCACCTCTGCGCTGATCCATGTCATCAGCATTTACGTCTCTTGTATTGGTGTCAGAACTTGGGTTTCCTCTTTTTATCGGTGTTTGCTCTTTTGCTAGAGATGAAAATAGAAATATATTTGTACGTTTGGCTTAGAGAGAAAATTTTTTTACTGAAGGATGCTAAGCTTTTAATGCTTCCTTCTTTTAACTATGGCACTCGTGATTCCTTGGCTTTCCTAATAACACAATAAATTAGTAGGTTTATATATTAATTTTTTCTATCACTTTTATGATAAAGAATTGGTAGACATGTTCTGTTCAAGCAAACTTAACAAAAACTGCCTAAAATAAGTTCAAAATATATTCCTAAAATTCTAATCAATCTTTTTTTGGCAATGGCATCACTTGAATCACCGCTCAAGGGATACAACTATTGAACCTATGAGAATTAACACTACCAGGAAGAAAATGTGAGGTCTCGAGTTGAGAATTATGTAGACCATTATGTTGAAATGAATTTGTTTTGTTAAGTATCATATTTTTTTGGTTCCCTGTTGTCCTGTTTTTCAGCACCCACTGCTATCTTCTTCAACTTTTACCTGGTTTCATAAACTTATTTCTCAATTTACTGTTTTAAGCACCTTGTGCATAGATTCCGCGTTCCATCGAGTCCAAACTAAATGGCGTCTTCTTCTTCCCTCTCTTTGGAACACCTTTGTTGCGGTTGGAGAAGCTTAAACTAACATCTAATCTAATCAGTTGAAACAAATGTATCTAAATAAAAACTTCCAATTATCTAGCGTGAATTATAAAAAATATCAAATATTTATCAACTTCGAGTATGCAATACACAAACTCTAGGAATATAAGTAAATAAAATTAAATACTTGCATTATTCACAAGCTCTAATAGAGTTGCGCGCGTAACATCAAGTTGAAATTTATATAACTTACCTCGCCTCCGTTCCCCATCACCTTAAGCTCATTTAAACCCCGTGTTTTACTCTGGAACCCTCTGATGTTCATCGAGCTTTGCTACTAAAATTATTATTTCCCCTCTCACAAGCCGCTGCTAACGACGTAAGGTCTGTAAATTTTGTTATTCATTGCATTGCGCAGCGCTGTGCATCTGGTGCGGCAGGAGCCTCATTAGTGTACACTGAACCAAGAGTTTCAGGGCTTCGGAATTTAAATTTATTTATACCTTGCGCTGCTCCAACTTTATTCTTCATCATGGGTTGCTGAATTGCAATCATCTTCGGCGTGTAAATGTGTTCTGTGATGAACGCCCATGCGAGTATCAACATCAAATGTGTTTTATACAAGTTGACGTTGAATGTTTCGTATTGTATCATTGTAATAGCATTGTATCTCTTTAGAGATATTTTCTTTCTATTTTTGTTCTATTGGATGTTGAGTATGAGAGCTACTAGTTGAACTGTGATGGTAGAGTAAATTTGTAGGATCTTCAAGAAAGCAATCAACCTTTGTATAATTTTCCACTGTTTTTGTTTTTTCTCTTTAGCATCACCAGCACAAAGCTGCTAACTATATCTCATGAACGCATAACAATCACTCATTGCCGTTTTGTATTAATTAATATTTTAAGGAGATAAATTAGCTATGATCTCCGTAAAGTAACCGACTAATGCTCATGGCATTGAAGTATAAAGGCAATTTAATTAACATGACGTAAGTAATACGGATCACAAATGGTCGATGCGGAATGTGCGCCAATACAGAAATAGTCAAGACTGTATCATGGTTCTCTTTGTGTAGTTACTTGTATCCTATGCATTTACTCGTTTACTCAGCAGGGCTTACAGCTGTCACTGCTGAGTCAGTTCCATGCATCTGCTAGGGAGAATGAGTTGCAGTTCGTAAAATGATTAATTTTTCTTTGTTGTTCATATAGAAAGGATGGAAGAAATTTTTTAAAAATATAACCTTCTTCTGTGGCTTCAACAGTGTGTATTGCTTTCAGATTGTTGAAACAATTAAAAAAAACAAGGAAATTGCGCATTAAAAAACACAATTACTTATCAACTGGTATTTATTTAATGATAATTTGGCCTAATTTTGGTTTCTCCTAGCCGAGCAGCAACAAAATATTTATTCATCTAAACCTTAAGAATCTTTGTTACACGAATACAAAAGTTCATTCTGCTATTCACATGCCGCACGCGATCCATCGTGTTGAACGCTAAAAATACATTATTGGATTTAAAACATAAATTTCTTGCATCTTTGTCTTACGTGGTTAAGATAGCGTTGATGTCGTGAACTAGGGCATGCCTTGCTCGGTTTCTCAACACACCATGATGCAGCGAAGTGCTAGAGCTCCACAAGAAGGGATTTACATAGGCTGCTTTTCCGGCTAAGTTTTGAACATTTTTTTCTATTTTAACCCACCACGTAGTGTTAGATGATAAATATTCGTACTCCGTAAAATTGATCAAATACCTGCTTGCTAAAAATCGGGAGATTTGTCATTCACGCAACTCGTCGCGAGTCAAAGGAGCTCAATTACTTGATTCACTACCTACAGGAACCCAACAGAAGCTTTCTTAAAATTAAGTTGAGCGTACTCCCCCAAAGGCCGGATAAATGTAATATTCGCATGAAGTAAACATAAGGTCTTGAAAATTTAGAAATTTTTCCTGAGCTACTTTTACTTTCACACCCTCTGTATGTTTTGTGCGCATTTGTGTTAGCGGTTAATCTTCGCCTGACGCGCGCCATACATTCCGCATTAGAGTTTCGATCCTTTAGGCTGTCATCAAAATAAAATGTGGATTGTCTGGTCCTCAAACGTTCACAATTTCCAAAAATAAATGGTTTCCAACCTGGAAGAATTAGCGAACGCTTTCCCTCCGGAACCGTACCATAGAGTCTTGTAACGATATATTCAACAAGAGTTCTACATACATATATATACGTAGAAACGATAGGCAGGCAACCGGCTCCAGAGTCGACGCAGCGCAGCATACCGAGAGGAATAGGAAGGTGTGACGTACGTACATACGTACATCAGGAGCAAGGAGGAGTTCGTAAAGGGAGGTAGAGGCTATTTCGAGAGCTAGTCCAAAATACATCACAAATACGGGAGTTGTTGTAAATAAACAACATAGCACAGAAAACAGTGGGTTAAAAATTGAATTTCATATGAGTAAGAAATCAGGGGTTTCGGGGTTTATTTTAGAGATATATGCGTAGCAATATGGTGAGGTAAGGGACACGTCAGTATAGGGAGGTGACGCTTGAGGGTTAGCCAATCGCGATACGCTACGTCACTTTCAGTTTTCGCGGGTGTAGCAAAGCCCACGGAGCGCATTCTTTGTTCGAAGGGGCATATAAATAACGCAGAGAGAAGGCGAGCCGGTCTACTTCGTCGATTTTACTGACTCAGTGCAGGATGTAGGGATACGAGTTCTTCGAGGGGGAGGTGAGATATTGTTCTTTGTTCTTTGAAGATTCTCATGCAGCTTATTAAATTTGTGTTCATAAAAAGAGTGGAGTGATTCAAGTAGAAATGGTTGACAATTTTTATTGCAATTGAAGTTTTTGTCTAGGTGGGGCGCAGTAATTTTCATTGTTAATATTGCAATTTGATCTTTGGGTTTTCATTTTAAATCATCCTCGAATTGTTCTCGTGTTTGGAGTTCACTTTAATGACGGGAATGAAAGAATTATTGCATTATTTTTAGAGGGAAATCAGAATGTTCGTGTCTTATTGAACTATTGAAGTGTAGGCTAAATGGTTTTCATGTAACTTATCTCGAAACAGAGTGCTTTGTGATTTGTTTTGTAAAGCGGGGTGAAATAATCCAATTATTGTCAGAGGGAAAATAAATAAATTTTATGATTGATTTGGGGATTAAAGGGGGGTAAAATTCAATCAATTCGATTTGAAGTAGGGGCATTGCAAGGAATAAAGATTCAAGTGGAGTGTAGTCACTTAATATAATCCTTGTTCCCAGGAGGGGTCGGGTGTTTGAGTGTGGAGCGGCTTGGAGTTTTCAACGATGTGGGCTAGGCGACTCCGGGTTGCAGAGCAACCTGACCATATGGCGCTTACCAAGCTGAAGTGCCAGGGCCTACTGCCTACCAGTCACACTGAGAGGGAAGTTATGCAAGCAATAGAGCTTAGAAAATGTTCAGGCTCTCTGAAATTCAAGAGGAGCTCGGGGTATGCCTTGGAAACGCCTCGTTCGGAACGATCAAGAGAAGTCATGGATAATAGGCCATTGTTGACTGTGCCTTTTCCTTCCGCGCGCGCTGCGATTGCCTAGGATTGTGCAGGATATGTCTCTGGTTGGTGTTTTGTGTTGGCGTTACAAGGTACGCGCGCCAGTAACTTTCGCTAATATTGTGTGTCGCAAATTTCTTTGCTTGCCGAGAGTGTCTCATGCCAATCACGTGTTCATTAACTAACTCGAAATAAAGTAATCAATAATGTACCATTAACCAAGTGTTTCATTTCCCATGTTGAACTGAGGTATTGGTGTGGGTGAGCAGATCAGTAGCTACTTTCTCTATTTTTCCAACTGTTCTACCATTTCCTCTTGCTGTGTTTTCCGCTCTGGTATTTTCATTTTTCCCCTCTTACTAAGGAGGTTTCGAGTCCTCCATTCGAACTAACACAGTGTAGGCGCCTGATCAGCGCCACGTACGCTACACTGTGCAAAGTGTCGTGACACCCTAGAGGACTCCTGTTCGCAAATTTTGATCAAAAAATGGACCAAAACTTCATACGGTGTTTTTATTTGTTTTGAAATAACCCCCTCTCTTTATATTTATTCGTTTTAAAACAACCCCGTTTACAAATTTTGATCAAAAAGTGGACCAAAACTTCATACTGTATTTGTATTGATTTGTTTTTATACAACCCACTCTCTTTTTATTTATTTGTTTTAGAACTACCCAGGTCTTAAATTTTGATCCAAAAAGTGATCAAAACTTCATTCAATGTTTTTATTAATTCGTTTTAAAACAACCCTCTCTCTTTCATGGAGTAATGCACATTTTCGTTGATCAATGTGATATATGTTTCACAATCAGTAACATTTTAAAGGATTTCTAAAGATTTTGTCAAAGATTTTCAGTCAGTTACGCAGCATATAATTTTACTTTTTTCCTTGGGGTCGATCCAGACATGAAATTATCGAAAATAATTTACGAATGACAAATGAAATGATTAATTTCTTGTTTTTGGGCTACATTATATATCAATGTGAAAACTTGAGGAAACTACGCATAAATTATTTTAATTGTCAAAGGCCAAAACTAAGAGCTAGATGTAGAAGACACAGTCCACGGTGGGGACCAATACAAGACAGACTCGTTCGAACTTAACGTCCATCTCTTCAAAAGCTTGCCTTTAGAGAGAATGTAATGGTTTCTGCACCTATTCCAAGCCCTGAAGAAAGCCCTGAAGTTTGTTTCGCGAAAGTTGTTCGTCCCAATAGTGCTTCGGTTTTATTTCGCCGGCCGTGCCAAGATGGCGCTCCGTCAACTTCGATTCCGGGAGGGGAAAAATGTAAAGTAAGTAACGGCTCATTCAGAGGTACGGGAGGTCAATTTCATTTTCTTTGTTACGTAGAATGACGTCGTTTCGAAGATGTGGATATTATGGATGAAATTAATCTTTCACGTTTATGCTACACGAAGTAAAGTGCACGCTAAATCGAGAGCTACATATAATCTGCAGACTGTATGCAGAGCTATAAACCGCAGATTGTATGCAGAGCTATAACCTGCAGACTATATGCAGAGCTATAACTTGCAGACTGTATGCAGAGCTATAACCTGCAGACTGTATGCAGAGCTATAACCAACAGACTGTATGCAGAGCTATAACCTGCTGACTGAATGCAGAGATATAACCTGCAGACTGTATGTAGAGCTATAACCCGCAGACTGTACGTACAATAGTACCTGCAGACTGTACGTACAGTAGTACCTGCAGACTGTACGTACAGTAGTACCTGCAGACTGTACGTACGGTAGTACCTTCAGACTGTACGTACAGTAGTACCTGCAGACTGTACGTACAGTAGTACATGCAGACTGTACGTACAGTATTACCTGCAGACTGTACGTACAGTAGTACCTGCAGACTGTACGTACAGTAGTACCTGCAGACTGTACGTACAGTAGTACCTGCAGACTGTACGTACAGTAGTACCTGCAGACTGTACGTACAGTAGTACCTGCAGACTGTACGTACAATAGTACCTGCAGACTTTACGTACAGTAGTACCTGCAGAGTGCAGACTGTACGTACAGTAATACCTGCAGACTGTACGTACAGTAGTACCTGCAGACTGTACGTACAGTAGTACCTGCAGACTGTACGTACAGTAGTACCTGCAGACTGTACGTACAGTAGTACCTGCAGACTGTACGTACAGTAGTACCTGCAGACTGTACGTACAGTAGTACCTGCAGACTGTACGTACAGTAGTACCTGCAGACTGTACGTACAGTAGTACCTGCAGACTGTACGTACAGTAGTACCTGCAGACTGTACGTACAGTAGTACCTGCAGACTGTACGTACAGTAGTACCTGCAGACTGTATGTACAGTAGTACCTGCAGACTGTATGTACAGTAGTACCTGCAGACTGTACGTACAGTAGTACCTGCAGACTGTACGTACAGTAGTACCTGCAGACTGCACGTACAGTAGTACCTGCAGACTGCATGTAAAGCTGTAGTCTGCTGGCAGTACGCAGAGCTGTACTCTACAGACCTGAGCTGCAGTAATAACACTGCACCCAAGAGCTGCAGTAATAACACTGCACCCAAGAGCTGCAGTAATAACACTGCACCCATGAGCTGCAGTAATAACACTGCACCCAAGAGCTGCAGTCTGCTGCAGCGGCGGCATCAAAGTTCAGGATGTTGAAGCTTTTCATGGTTCTCTGTAGGCCGTGTTTCTCTTGCGAGCAAAACAGCAGTGTGCCCGAACTTCTATCGAACGGACTTGTTACTTCTGTAAAGTTTCACTCTAAGAGTTTCTTCTCTATGGTAGAACCGAAGTCTCTACCATTTCTTCACCTGACAAGCCAAGATCGATCCCCGGAGCCGTGGTGTACACATACATCTAAGAAAGAGTTTTAAGGTTTTATCTCCCAGCAGCTAATGAGCTACGTGTTGTCAAGGTTTAGGTGTATGCGTGGTGAGTTATTGCTGCTGAAATACGAATGAAAATCAACGAGTAGGCAAAATATTTAGAGACCTACATAATCGAAAGGCGAAAACGGTGCTGCTTTAGCGTGAGGTCTACCACACTGTAGCATGAGATCTACCTCTATCGGTACTATTGCGTGACGTTTGATTACTAAAGGATATTTCTTATTTCCATACATTTAATTTAGCAAAAAACGCTAAATTTGTACATCTCAAACTGCACCTGAGAAGTAGGCGATATATGGAGGTTGACCTCACGCTATAGTAACACCGCGATAGCTTCACTTTGCTTTCCCATACATTCAAACATTGGAAGTTACGTTTCCCTATTATTTTAAACACTTCAGAGCTCTTTAATACGCAATTTACCCCAGGACGTGGTTGTGGAAGCAGAAGCAAGCGCAAATCGCCCTAACTAGACTTACGATCATTGCCTTTCAAAACCTCCCAGTAGGACAATTTCCGTGGTTGTTCAAGCATCGCTCAAGCAGAGAACTTTGCTTTTCAGGGCAACAGAAGTGAGAGGTTGTGAAGTGGGACGCGTGTTCTAGAGCAGGGATTCCCAACCTGGGGTGCTCGCATCCCCTGGAGGGGCGAGACGATATTCCAGGGGTAAGATAAAAGTTCAGGTAAATAATAGGATATTGGCTGTATGTTGGCATTTTTAATTCAGAGTGTGCGATGTTCACATGGAATTCCGTTAGGGGTGCGGGGTGGAAAAAAGGTTGGGAACCCCTGTTCTAGAGGAAACATAAGAGGGAAATCATGGGGCCTTTGCTTCGTCAGGTGGAGGTTGGGTTATTCACTTCTATTTAGAATACAAAACAATGGGGTAACATAAATGACCTAAACGGCTCTTTCTCGGGTCAAGATTTTCTATATCTACGAGGCAAAAAAAGAAAATATGGTTGTTTGAAAGTATATAAAATTTTAAAATAGACAAATTGGGACTATTTAATGGTGCGCAAATTTTTATTTACATTCGGATTAAAAGAGGGCATCGCAGTAGGAACGGTACAGCACTTGAAAGATGAAGGGGGTTGCCTAGGCAGATTTCAGCGATAAGTGAAGCGTTACCGTTTTTCCATTGATTTATTGAACTGCGTTGATATTTGATTGTAACTGGCGATTTTGTATATCCTCGTGTTTTATGTAGGAATAGTAGGATCGATGTCAGCGGGGAAATTAAAAGTGCCAGTAAAAGAGTCGCCCATTCTGGAAGATAAAAATCTGCCAGCGAATAGAACCATTAGTAATTTCATATCAAGCCAATTTCTTACCTGCGTGCACCTCATTTTTCCACATCATTAACATTTCTGCTATTAATAACTCAAATGCGAAGTATCTGACGGAATGATCAATGTCACTTGCGTGGGTCGCCATGGCAACGGATGAGAGCCAGACGTCCCTGTACTCGAGAATATATCAGAGACTGGATCAATGGTCAACCAATGTTTTATTCATTGCGAATGACGAGTGATTTTATGCAGTTGCCGCTTCACTCCTTGAAAATAAATCATTCGAGGCAAATATTTTTCAATCAAAGTTATTTATCCTAGTAGCTCGTAAAAGTTTCTTGGTGATTTTATATTTTCTATACAAAATTTATATTAATCGCATGCAAGATCGTCATAGTCTATAATAACATTCTGAGGCATAGGATAGGCAATCGGCACTTAGGTTGGTCTATTCTGACCCTCCCATGCTATGGGCACTGGAGCCCCTTAGGGGAAACTGACAAGTTAATTCTGGCACGAAAGATCTGGGGACTGACACGAAAGATCTGGGGACTGACACGAAAGATTTGGGGACTGACACGAAAGATCTGGGGACAAGCACGAAAGATCTGGGGACTGGCACGAAAGATCTGGGGACTGCTACGAAAGATCTGGAGACAGGCACGAAAGATCTGAGGATTGGCACGAAAGATCTGAGGATTGGCACGAAAGATCTGAGGATTGGCACGAAAGATCTGGGGACTGGCACGAAAGATCTGGGGACTGGCACGAAAGATTTGAGGACTAGCAATGTGAGGGCCCGAGCTGAGAGTTAGTCAGGTAGGCCTTCTTTTCGTTGAAATAAAATGTTTTTGTTATGTTAAGGACGACCTTTTTTAGGTTCACTACTGTCCTGTTTTTCAGCACCTCTGACTTTCTTCTTCAACTTTTATCTTATTCCATGAACTTCTTTCCCATCTTTCTGTTTCTATGCCCTTTCTGCATATATTCCTCATTTTCTTATCTCCATACTAAATGGTGCCTTCCTTTCTTCAATACGCTCTATTTTTGCCGCGGTTAGGGAGGCTTAAACTAACTTATAATCATAATCTTGAGGACTGGCACGAAAGATCAAAGTCTCAAAGGCCTCTGTGACTTCGACCTTTCGTGCCAACCATCTTCCTGTTTCCGTACCTTTTTCGCTACCTTTTCGTTGGCTTTTCTTTCTCTTTCTTCCTATCTTGCTTCTGTGCGCAGGGTATTCGGTGTGGGAATCCACTTTGTGTATAGATTCCTTTTTTCTACAGTCCATACTAAATGATCTCTTATCCTCGCTCTCGGGGGATCTCCTTTCTTATGACTTGAGAGTCTCAGCATGTGCTCAGACTGTAAAAAAATGTGTTTTTCATCTTAATCATCCGGATGGTCGTTTAAAACAAAATTTATTAAAATTAGGCACCAACTTTCCCCTCTTGACCCGTCCACATTCCATGTTCCGTAGTACATGTCCAAACGCAGCGCTGCATGCCTTCGGCCTTGATACTGGAACATAGGTGCTGGAAATGCAACCATTGTACGCACTTGTAACATAATTATCCTCGTCAAAAATTGAAGATCGACAGTTGCACTATCGGAGCAGCGTTAGAAGTGAGGCGTAGCAGTGCAGCGATACAGAAATCGCTGCAGCGTTTACTGCGGTTTAATTACATCGTTTCTGAGCGCGGCTGCTGTAATTACGGCAGTGAACTCCACTGAGTCGCATCGTCTGAACTGCTGGTGGCCTAAACCTAGCAAGAGACTCCAAGCAGTATGTACTGCATTGGTTCGCATGCATTATAGTTTTAACTCCTTCCTAGGGGAATATGTGTGGTCCTAAGCTAAACGATAGGTAGGCCTACTTTTTCTTGAAATAGAATAGGTTTTTGTTCGGTTACGGACCATTTTTTCGGTCCGGTACGGTTTTCCAGTTTTTCATCACCTTTTACCTCATTCTTCAACTTCTATTTTGTTTTATAAACTAATTTTTCAATTTACTCTTTCAAAGAGCAAATGACTCGAGTTGGAACACGCTTTGTGTATGGATTCCGTGTTTCCTCATTTCCATACTTCATGGCGCCTTCCTCCTTCCTCCCTTTAGAACGTCTTTTTTTGTGGTTAGGGAGGCAGTGGCGCAATGCACTGCGCCGAGCCGACCCCCAAGTCCACTCGACTGCAGCGTATCGAAAATGCTTCACTGACTTCAACACTTTGACTGTGACGGGTTAAATTGAAACTCATAATCCAATTCAAATTAATGCCAATTCATTTGATGAATTTGAGAAATAACAAAAATTGATTTGATCGTGCCTACATTTAATTTTGGTTAAGTATTTATGAAAATTAAGTCCGAACTACTAGTCGATCAACTGCCTTATAAAAATTCCCTCTGAGACCACGGGTGGCTCACGTTGCGGAAGGTGTTGAATTAAACTCGGTTAAAAAAGCTGTATTAATTTATTTGTGGGTCTCGTAACTTGCAACTCAGAAATATAAATCCCGTAACTCATCGTTAATTTTTGAAAAAAATTTGTCCTACCAATACCGTAACTTTTCCTTTACTCATAACGATTGGAGACAATGATTGTGTCGTTTTTATGCAAAGTTAATTTCATGTGTCCCTGTATAAAAATATGGAAAAAATTCTAATTCTACGGAGACAAATAAGCACACATGCACTAGAACAACCAGCACCCAATTCATTAATAACATGCTAATTTATAAATATATATCTGAGGGTGAAAATCATCGCCGCTCACCGATGTTTTCATATTTATTTCATATATTTATCATCAAGGTGTGGAGATAGGGATCCGTGTGCGTGTTTTATGTCTGTGATGATACTAAACATTTTAATGTATTTCAATGAGCTAGCGATAATAATGGATGAACTAAAATTCAAGTTCTGACGCCGCGCTCCGATGACGTAAAGCGACGACGTGAAGATAATCCAAACAAACCTCCCCTAATTTCTTGCATGGCTTCACCACCTCAGCCTTGTCGCTGCCCTTGGAACTGTCACACCCTGTAAACTGCTGGGGACAGAAACAGGCGGAATTTCCTTTGCAAAAACACAACTGGAATTACCGCAGTTCACGCTGACAGATTTTGCGTTGCCACTCGGTAGACAGCGACAGTAAGCACTGCCAGAGCTGATGTCATGATAGGTAATCTCATAGTAGAGGTGCAACAGTGAGCAGTACTACAGTCCAAACGACAGCTGGTGTCTCGCGTCCCGTTTCCTTTCTTGTATTTCGCTGTATAAGATTCTATTTTTCTTAATATATCTGAACGGGTCAGTTATTTGCTTTAATCGCAATTTGATTAGAAATTTAAAAACGAAGAAAATTCCAAGGAACTTAATCATATTTAATTGGAAAACGTTTCGGAGTCCCGCTCCATCATCAGTTCAAAAATACAAGTCATTATGTCTGCAATAAAAGAGGAAACGATTTGTTGTAGACAGTCATTAAAAGAGATCACGAAAACAAAAAGAAAACCAGGTCACAAAATAAAATTGTGCGGCATCTCCGCACATGTTTATCTGTAGTAGCACTTTCTGTATCTGGAAGACACCTATAAAGGGCCGCACTTATCGAGGCCGGGTGCTCAATCCATCAACATCTCGTCTTCTGTCAACACCTAGCTAAATAAACTCCGCCAAGCTTCACAAGTGTTTCCCTGCCCGTACAAAATGGAATCGGCACAATTGCTATATAGTTACTATTTGCTATGGAAATGGACTATCGGTGTTGTTAAGGGCAGGTTTTCGTTTAAAATATGTAAAGACTTTAAAACCTAAGGTCATACGAAGTTGGAGCAGAATCTAAGATTTTGAAGTCTTTGGAGGATATCGGTACGTTGCATTTTTCTGCGTGATTGCGTATTGCAGAGTGAGAGGGGTGAGCTAATTGGTTCCCAGTACGGAAGCTTCTACCACAATGTTCGGCCACTCTGATATAAAAATTGCGTGACGTCATGCCGACGTACGATGATGTGCACTGCACACAACTGTAAGAATAAATCAGAGAGGCCCGCACCCCACCGGAAGCGTGTCCTTGTACCGGAAAAATGGAGCCACCTTAAAATGATTAACTGAAGCTACGCATAACTGAAGGTTTGGAAAGTATTTTTCACACAATGATTTTATTTCAAGTGACAATTTCTCAGAGGGCGCTCCAAAATACGGGAACGAGCAGTATAGATGGTCTTTATTGTTTTCTCTAATAGTTTGCGGGGCGTATCGCTTAGACAGAAATTTCTTAATTTGCGAATTGATGACACCCAAAGGAAAACCGTTAGTTGTAAAATATATGCGTAAAAATTCAAATTCACAATGAATATTTTTGAAGGTTGAACATATTTCATAACCCCTATTGATAAGAGTTTGAACACAATTAATTTTGAAACACATCGAACAAAAACTAAAGAAACTGGACCTCAATCTTGTGAAAGTTGGTTTACGGTGTACTGATGTCTGAAGGTGATCTCCATCTTTCGTAACAAACAAGTGGACGGAAAAACAAAGATAAACAAGTGGAAGGATCATTACGTGATCAACTTGAAATGATTTTTTCTGCGCACTGTAAGAACTTTGGTGCATTTCAATGCCAGACAACTTATTTTCAGCTTTTCTTTTGCAAGGGCTAAGGAAGATTTCTCAGAAGCGTAAGATCGAATTCAGAATTAAGCATTTTATTATTATTGAAACAAGAATTCCTCACGGACAGGGGAATATCAATAACATATTGGTTATTTTCTGTAAAATACTTTTATTTATAAGGTTTAATCAATAAATGAAATTAAAGCTTTAAATTTTAAGATTTGTCAGTGTAATTGACAAAATTAAGGAGAATTGGAATCGTAACGAATTAATTTCACTCACCGAAACACTATTATCTACCCCTGAATGAGCGTGGCATCGTTCATGTGTAATTACAGAGCATTTCAAAATAACGTAAAATGTAACTCATTCATCTCAAATTTTCTTATTTTTATTCTATCGAGCTTTGGGCGGGTAACATATATTTAAGTTAGCAATAAATAATATTTGTCCTCTCGTTCATTATCCTAAATTTTCCCCAAATTTCGAATATATCCTTGTCCGTGTAGTAATAAAGAAGCTATTATTCTGAACTGAACTCCCAAAGAATTCAAGCGAAGAACATTCCTCGGTGGAATTGTGATGATTGAAAAATGAGAGACCAGCTTATTTTCTTGGGACTTTGGGGGAAGGGAAGGAAGAGACAATTTCCAGACCCTTGGGAGGCCATTTAAGTTCATTTGGCGGCTCTCCAGGGCTGCAGTGAGCCTCTTCATTGATCACGGTCGTGCCGCTGTCTGCCTCGTCCAACTGCCTCGGTCGCAAGTCTGTGTGGCGTCTGGCCAGGCCTTCTTGAGTCATGCTCTGGGCCTTCCCTGGCTGGACTTTCCTGTGTCACACACCTAGGCCTTTCCTGACTGGGCCTTCCTTGACTGGGCTTCTCTGCTGGATCAGCCTAGGCCTTCCCTGACTGAGCTTTCCTCAGTCACATTCCTGGGCCTTTCCTGGCTGAGCTTTCCTACCTGAGTCACGCTGAGCCCACCCTGACAGGGCTTTTGTGCTGGATCAGACCAGGCCTTTCCTCACTGAGACCCGCTGAGCCTATCTTGAGTGGGTTGTTCCGCTGAATCAGACTGGGCCTTTTCTAATTGGTCCGTACTTGGGTTTCACACGCAGCCACACAGGGCCTTTTCAGACTAGGCTGACCTTTTCTGGCCATACAGGTGACATTTAAGTAAGGCAACACCTAGCTTTCCCGACTCAGTCGTGTAAGATCTACTTCAACTGGACCAGACAGTACTTTGCTTTCCTTGACTGGATCAGCCTGTGCATAACTTAACTGGCCCGTACGTTGTTCCTCTAGACTGGATCAGAGTGTGTCTTCTTGAGTCATTCGGTAATTCACCCAACCAAATTATTCTGAATTATTTATTATTTCTTTACTGAACTTGTTATTCTTCGGTCCCCTCAGGGGGATACAACTATTGTATCTATGGGAATTAGCGCTCCCAGGGGGACTATGTGAGGGCCTGAGCTAAAGGTTAGGTAGGCTTCCTTTTTGTTGTAATAAAATAGGTTTTTGTTTTCTTACGGACCATCTTTTTTCGGTTCACTGCTGTCCTGTTTTTCAGCACCTACTACTTTCTTCTTCAACTTTTTTCTTGTTTCATGAACTTCTTTCCTAGCTTACTGTTTCTGTGCACCTTGTGCATAGATTCCACGTTCCCTCAACTCCATACTAAATGGTGCCTTCCTTTTTCCTCTCTTGGAACATCTTTGTCGTGGTTAAGGGAGGCTAGAACTTTCTTATATAATAATAATAATGTTATTCTTCGGCATAATCGTCAATCTTACGATGATGGATCCAGCTTTATTTCAATGAAACAATTGCAGGCATTTTATGTCCTAATTTTTTAAAATTATTAGGTACACTATTAAAAATGATCGAATTGAATGTCGAATACGTGAGAGATTTATTTTAATTAATTTTTTACTCAGGATATATTACAGAGTGTTCCACGTGTGATGGCAGGATACCTGAAATAGAGATTTTCATTTATATTTTATACAGGTTCACCTAAGTCAGTTCTTCGACTCCAGAGCGAAAGTCCTTAATTTTAGTGAACAGAGAAGAGTGAACAGAGCAAATTGAAAGGGCGGATTTTTATTTGGGCAGACAAGTTTGAGTAGACTGTAAGTTAAATCACATCTATGATGTGTACACGAGAGTGTGTCCTCGGCAGCCAGAGATTGGAAGAACATCATCTATTATAAACTTTACGTTAAACTCTTCTGCCTATGATTTAAGAAGAAAATGCTGATGCGCACACATGAATATCACATTTAACATGGAAAACTTTTCAAAGTATAAATTATTTCATTAAGCTTTCTGTTTTTAGTGACGAAGTGCACAATACACATTGACTACTCCCATCAGTCATTGTCGCATATCTCGTCAAGTCGTATATCAGATTGTATATCACGTTATGTTATAAACCACATTGTCGTATGTGACGTTAAGAACAGTTGTTGTTCATTTGCTGCATTTTTAACAATTCAACATGAATCAGTAAATGTCCATCGATGGCTTACCGTTTCAGCAAATATTAACTATTCATAATATTCATTTAATATTCATTCGAAAAAATGGCGTTCTCACAAATTTTAGATAATTCCAATAAAAATGTGCTGGGCTCACACAAAGTTAAAGTAATTCTACTTAAAATTCAGCGTTTACAAAAATTTCAAATTTCTTCACACAAAAATTTAGCGGTTACATGAAGTTTAACCAGTACTATATCTAAAACTCAACGTGTGCGTAATTTCAAATATTCTACTGAAAAATTTTGAAATGACAAAGTTTAAGCAATCCTACCTGAAATTTAGCATTTGCACAAATTCTATATTTATACACCCAAAAACTTGGAGGCCACACAAAGTTTATTCAAATCTACTCATAATTTAGCGTTTGACGAATTTCAAGTTTCTACACCCAAAAATTTAAGCGTTGCACAAAGTTTATTCAAATCTACTCATAATTTAGCGTTTGACGAATTTCAAGTTTCTCCACCCAAAAATTCAGCGGTTGCACAAAGTTTATTCAAATCTACTCATAATTTACCGTTTGACGAATTTCAAGTTTCTCCACCCAAAAATTTAAGCGTTGCACAAAGTTTATTCAAATCTACTCAAAATTTAGCGTTTGACGAATTTCAAGTTTCTCCACCCAAAAATTCAGCGGTTGCACAAAGTTTATTCAAATCTACTCATAATTTACCGTTTGACGAATTTCAAGTTTCTCCACCCAAAAATTTAAGCCTTGCACAAAGTTTATTCAAATCTACTTATAATTTAGCGTTTGACGAATTTCAAGTTTCTCCACCCAAAAATTCAGCGGTTGCACAAAGTTTGAGCAATTCTGCGAAAAGAATATTCCAAGCTTCCACGACGACTAACAACGCTGCTCCATCCCAAGTTTCCGCAGAGCTTCACTTCGTCACATCATTTTGCGGCGACGTCGTCGACGGTCAGGAGAGCGCGCAAAGTTTCCTCGTTAGTCGTTTTGCTGTGTCAGCAAAAGTCCTTTGTTTTACGAAAGAAACAATGCCGAGACTTTTATATCTCCGGGGATCACAATCAAGGATTAACATCTCAGATTGATTTAAAACTTATAATTTTATGTCGACTACGAGTCGGTAAAAATTCTTCTTTTTGAGCATTTGCATATGAAATCCCGCCGCGGAGTTTCTGGGTAGGCTGCTGTGGCAAGAAAACGTTTCGAAATAATGATATCGTTTCTTTTGGGACGGGCGCTAGCGAAACTCGACTGCTAAGTTGAAGAAATTTTGATTTCGACTTCTAAAAAATCAAATCCCCTCGTAAAAAAATACTGTGAACTAGTTTCCGGTTGCTTAAGGTGGAATCATTATTTACGAATTACCATTTGAGGTAGGGGTATTTTTACACATAATTACTGCAAAACTTAACTACTTCGTTATATTTTGCCGTACTTAATTATATTTTTACCGCTTTCTTTACACTGACGAAGCTGTCGCGCCACAGATCCTTTTTTTATATACTTTTCATGTTTAAGTTGGCAACAAAGGGGACCGGAGCTCTGAATGACAAAATCTGATTATGAGATCGCATGTAAGCTTAAAGGGACGCTGCAAAACTCTAACAAAAGAACAGCTTGGACCCCCTGCATCGCTGGCGTAAAATCAATCTAACTTTTTAAGTTTATGTCTTTAGTGAACGTAATTATTTGATGATTATGTATAAATACACGGGACTGTTCATGGAGCGACGTGGCGTTAATTTTATTGCTGACGACGCGCGTAGGAATTATTTCATTTTTTAATTTATTTATTTGGCTTGCTAATCCGAGGCAATTATTTTGAATGAATATATTTTTAATTACATTTCTTTATTGAATATTAAATACATTTTTCGAGGCCGATATGCTACAGGGTGATCAATAATTAGTGAAATTTTTGAATTGTACAAAATCTGGTGAACTAATAACAACTAACATCGCCAGCGTTTTTCCAGCTCTCCACTCAGGGGGTTTTATTATTGCGTAGATATAATACCGGAGGCATGGAATATGTTGCTGTCTTTGTGTCATTTAATACAACTCGACTTTGAAAATGGCTGCCCCCTGCACATCAGAAGTTCAGCTTCAGGAAAGATTCTTCGGTAGAGAAGGGAGAATCTTTCCTGAAGCTGAACCTCTGGTGTCCAGGGGCCATTTATTAATTCGATTAATGGCCCCTGCACATTTCTGGATCAATTTCGAACAAAGTTTAAAGCACGTCCAGTTACTGAAATTTGTGTACTTCCACTCAGAATCATTGTGATCACGAAATAAGGGTACGTTCATTTTTGTGCGTTCGCCCCAAGAAATTTTCTTGCTCACGTTTCGATCTCATTGGGCTTTATCTTATAGCAGGAAGATTAACACTGCGATAAGCGAAACTTTTAATAAATTTGCCATTTATCTCTTAGAATTCATTAAAACTATCGTTTCAAAAGCATAAAAACTCTCAGTATTTTCCTCAAAGCAAGGCATCTTTTCACGATGCAGCCTAATTTGCTTTAGCAGACTTGAACTTGGGACTGCAGACAGCACCGGAGTCTTGAGCTTGAGGACATCTTTAGGGCAGTCAAGTGTTGTTGAAGCTTCGTTGGCAACCCGACTGAGGCAACTCACCAGTGGCAACGGCTGAGGCAACCCACCAGTGGCAACGGCTGAGGAAACCCACCAGTGGCAACGGCTGAGGCAACCCACCAGTGGCAACGGCTGAGGCAACCCACCAGTGGCAACGGCTGAGGCAACCCACCAGTGGCAACGGCTGAGGCAACCCACCAGTGGTAACGGTTGAGGCAACCCACCAGCGGCAACGGCTGCGGCAACCCACCAGCGGCAACGGTTGAGGCAACCCACCAGTGGCAACGGTTGAGGCAACCCACCAGTGGCAACGGTTGAGGCAACCCACCAGTGGCAACGGTTGAGGCAACCCACCAGTGGCAACGGTTGAGGCAACCCACCAGTGGCAACGGTTGAGGCAACCCACCAGTGGCAACGGTTGAGGCAACCCACCAGTGGCAACGGTTGAGGCAACCCACCAGTGGCAACGGTTGAGGCAACCCACCAGTGGCAACGGTTGAGGCAACGTTAGCAATTGGTGATGCCACCCAACTGAGCAGGTTTGAATCGCATTACAGCGTAATGATATTGATAGTTTCTGAGCGGAGAGCATCACTGTACAATTACGCGTCATTTCGAAGCTCAACTGGGCTCACTCATCATGCATGCATTTCTTATACCATGCATGGTATTCATTGTTTCTGAAATCCCAATTACTGAAGTATTTGAATTATCCTGCTGCCTTTCAGTACATCTAATGTAAAATGTTGATATCTATGTATCACAAATATATTGCATTAAAATTTAAGAAATATCCTCATATTACAATAAAATCTTCAGGTCTGAGCTTCCTAAACTCTTATCACCGAGAAATACCAAATTTAGGCCGCTAAATCTACTGCGCTGGCATTTACGCCTTGCAGACTCACATCTCTTTATAATCAGGCCGCAAGACGGCAAGCAGCGTTTCACCAGTAATTACAGCAGGAGCAGGTCTACTAATCAGCTGTGCTGCAACATTGCTGTGTAATCCCACTCTATTTCTTTTGTGAGATCAAAATTCCGCTTATCATGGGAATGTTTTAGGAAGCTCCGTTTTGAACATTTAGCGGAAATTCCCCTCGCGCAGTCGGCCCTCGCTATATCGATGTTCCTCTTCCGCAGCTTGACACGCGCTGATTTTTTTAATGTCTGCATGCATTTTTGTATTGTGAATTGCCCGTGGAATTGCGGGGTGCAGAGGTTCTAAAAATGTTCCAATATATATTTTTTTTTTGCTAAATCAACAAAATGAGCAATTTTAGTAGCGTATGAAAAGACATTAAACAAATATTAATATAATGAATAACCATTCATTACACACATTGCAACGAATAAAATGTACCTTATGAAAGTGATCGTCCAATTCATTGGGAGAATTGCGGGCAGGGTCAAGATATTCATAAATAAGCAAATAAATATCCAGTATTCATAGTTCTGCAACCCAGCACACGCCAAGGAAGTTACATGGATGACTGAAATTATTAATCATAAAAACTTGAATTTTACGCCTAAATTTTACATCATTTTTACACTAAATCAACGAATCCCAGTACATAAGTGTTCATGGACCGGTGAAGTCGGATTTGCGATTACTTCTGAGCTAAGCTGTTTATTTGTGGAGACCTGGATGCCATAGGAAGGACTGCGAGTTCTTAATTAGACGCCTACTAATTCTTCAAGACTCAAACCTGCATAGCTGAAATTCCGACCTCTTGGAAGTCCAAATGGGGTTGCGAGAGACTCGATAGGAGCCAAATTTTCAAGCAATGTACGTAACGGTACAGCTTGAGGCCTAATTTCTAGGTCGAGTTGGCTACTCTATGATATGCAGCACGTAGCTTATCTCTGAAGCAAAAATTTTACGCAACCCTCTGTTTAGTTACGAGGACTTAACTTGCCCCAAAAATTTGACTCTGGCAAGAGTCAAAATACATGTATGTGTGTGTGTGTATGTATGTATATGTATACAGGGTGACCGGCACTTTGTTGAAGAAACTTTACGAACACTTTGTACTCAATAACCGAGTGGTCGAAAATGCTTCGTTAAAGAATTACAAGGACTTGTAATTTGAATCGTATTGTAGAAAAATTTGTACCCTGAGAGTGATAGGGAAATGAAATTTAGAAGTAAAGAAAGCGTTTTTGTCATAAACACATGAAACAGAATAGCAGCCTTAATTATTTTGATCACAAGAAATAGATTTTCAACATAGTTATTTCGAAAGATATTCAACATGACGCTCATTTGTTGCAAGGCAGGCGTTGAAACGCCAGTGTAGTCCAGTATTGAATGGTCTTTGTGAACTTATGAAGAATGCAATAACTGGAAAGATTTCCATCACATATATTTCTGAATAGTCATTGTGAACTTATGAAGAATCCAATACCTGGGAAGCTATCTTTAAAATATTTTTTTGAAACACTGGGACTATTTTACTACTGTCCGAAAAGTACATCAAAGTGGTCAACAAACTTTACTCCGCAGCGTACGCTTAGCCCTGTTATGTCCAGTCAGTTTAGGTAATTAATTATTTATTAATGGAGTCTTTCTTGGTATTTTCGCACCACAGCAATAGCATTCGGCAGCAGTTACATCAAAATCTAATTATCCTTTGCACTGATTATTATTTTCCAATATTTAGACATCTTTAGTCATTTTTGCTAAGTCAGCGCAGGACTTGCATAGAGTCCTCTGATAACCTCAAACTCGACAATAAACAACAGCATTTTCTTCCCCGCTGAAGCTTTTTTGTTGAAGTTAATGTGTATCCTCCTTAGCTTGATTTCATTATGAAAGCATCGTAATTTTTCAACTTTTCGCTGAGTTAATTAACGTTAATGTAATGCGAGACAAGCTAAAGAACATGGAAATAAAATGAGGGCCTCGGAGGCTTGAAAAATCTTTTTTAACGACGACATCGCGTAAAGCTACAGTTTTTTGCCCGCTGAAATATTCCCCCTCGACCGTCGCAAGCTACTTCTCCGGCATAATCATTTTTCAAACACATGGTTCAACGCAAGCACGTTGTTCGTTACTTTCTCTCTTCTAATTCTAATAAATTAGCGAATTTTATGACGTTAATTGATATTACATAAGCTTGATGTTCCTAACTTGCTCATGTAAAGGTTTTTTTTTTCAAAGCAGCCGTAGAGTAACGGTCTCGTGCATAGCTTCTCGATCCTTAATGTTTATGCTATTCCGCTATTTCACTCAAGAAATTCTCTTTTATTTCCCCATCTAATTTGGTGGAATCGACCCTCTAATTCCAAGTAATAACTTCGTATCTACCTGGGTACTTCTCAATCATTTTTCTCTGCTCTACTGAACAATTTTAAAATCACCCAGGTACGATTTCAGCCAAAACATCTGACAAGCTGTCAAATTTAACGAATATTATTTTACCGTTCTCAACCTAATTTGAACTTCAATATTTGCTGTTGATCCTTAATAATTTCAAACTCAAGTCTTGTTTCCTTTTACATACATTCTAACGATAGTATTTTATCGCTCTTTTTAGACTGTGCTCACGATGTTAATACTGTTTCTTAAATTTTCCAAGAAATTGGTCAGGCCTCTTCGCACTTCATCTTCTCGCAATGCCGGTCGCTCTCCAGCTCTCATTTTGTACGCCTTACGATTACCATGAGAATTTGTAATAGAAAAATGGGGGCAAATCTCTCAAGGGTATACAAAAATTATATATATGGAAATAAAAGCTTCCAGGGGGAAGATATGAGGCTCCGAACTGAAGGTTAGGTAGGCCTTCTTTTGTCGGTTCACTACAGTCCGTTTCTTCAATACTTTTTACTTTCTTCTTCAAATCAAAAGATATTTCATAAACTTCATTCCTAACTTGCTGTTCATATGTGCCAGGGATCTTGACTCGGAACACACCTTTTACACAGATTCTCTGTTCCATTAACTCTATACTAAATGCCTTCCTTCTTCCTCTCTTCAAAACATCTATGTTGGGGTTAGGGAGTCTAATTAGTCTAATTATCTAAAACACTACTTGATAGAATGAGAAATGTGGGCAGCCTCTACATGAATGGTGCATGTATTGTCATGTGGGAAATAGTTGCGATGATTTGAGTGGCATGTATCAATCTTACGCGAGTTAAGGGAGTAACAACGTCAACTTTCTCCGAGCAAGGGTTTTTCATATGAAATTTCAAATGCTGGTTCCCGCAAGTATGCGTTACGTCGGAGATTTCATCGAACTTAATTTAACAACAGTTTTTAAAACAAACAAAAAAAAAATTCTAAAATTTCTTTCAAATTATTCTTCTGACGGTTCCAGCAGGCAGTTTAATTTCTGTGACCGACTGTCATAATAATCAATCAACCCGCTTCAAAAGTGAACATATTTGGGATCATCAATACCATGAAGCCATGCTCAACCAAATTCAAAAGTTAACGCCATGATCAACCATACTCAAAAGATATTATAAGGGAAAAATAAACGTCAAGTCTTGCCATTCTTTCTCGACGGTATGGGCGGAATTATTATTTCTGTGGTCGTTCGTCGAGCAAATGCATCAACACGGAGCGCGAGCGTCAACTCGGTCCGTGCCTGCCATGTCGACTCATCTGGCGAGACATAACTGCCGTCCCACAGCTACGTAAACATTTTATTGCGCCCTAAATTTGGCTGGACGTGGTTCATCGGCCTGGTAAAGAAGGAGTGTCGCCATTTCGGAGCATCCCTGCCTCATTGGAGATCTACGAACCGCAAAATTATTGGGCAAATTTTCCCTAAGTCGGTTTTTGAGGTGTAAAACAACAGCACTCACGTTGGGCCCCTACATCTGCTCGAGATGTTGTTTGTAATATTTTTATGAACTTCTACACTCTCTAGACTTTTTAAGAGTAGCAAAATTATAATGTGTAAACGCGTTTTAGGTTTAAAGATAGTTATTTAGTTGCTGAAGGCTATACAGAGAAGCAACAAATCTGAAAGAAACAATAATTTTTTACTTATTGGGATGAACTTGTTTAATTAAAAATGATTGTACCAGGCGGGAACTCGCCTGGTATATACAGTTTCAGCGTTCCCTGAACTCCATACTAAAAGGTGCTATTTTCTTTCCTCTCTTCGGACAACTTTGTAGTGGTTAAAGGAGGCCTAAAATAAATTTGAATCTAACGCGCATAACTTAAGGAAACGATTTAAATTTATTAATTATTATTCAAAAAACGACAAAAACGAATGATGCCGAGTTCTGCTAACTTTTTGATAAACAATTTCATATTATCAGTCATCGACGGTTTTCATTCGACAACCCTAAATTATGAACTAATTTTTGTCTTACATTAGGTTATTCTAACAAATTCCGTTTCCATTATTTCTAAATCGTAACACTTCGTTTAACCTTCTCCTGACACTTCATCACAAGAAGGACCGCAACCTACCTTTATCTTAAGCCTTAAATCATCGACTGAGACTTCGGACCAAGTTGAATTTCTTGGTATAAATCATAGAACTTTCCATAGCTTATTTTTCTTTTCCCGGTTCGTTGAGATGAAGGCTGAGATTGAGAACTGGCAGTTGCAATGACCGTTCCGGCATCCTGTGATGGAGTGCAGAGAGAGATGATCGCTCCACTTGAGCGCTTCTGATAAAATAAAGTCAAGAATTGCAGCTTCTCGAAATTCAGCGCAGCTCGAAAACTCCCTCGCAGAGGAAAATAGATCTCGTGAAACACAGCCTGCAGTAATTGAAGAGATAAATGAGTTTAGGACTCATCAGGGTTTCATTAACTCCGCAGATTGGGCGAAAGAAATCAACTTCACCGAGATTCGCCCACAACTTTGTGCGGAAAGAACCGAAACAACACATTCTTGGGGCTTTTTGGTCTTTGAACGCCCCAAATTTGAGGTTTCTTGGTGTAGCACGAATATAACCGGGATGTAACGGTTATTAAATCTGTAATTTTTCAAATTAAATAAGACTTCCTCCGAGGTACACCCTAGATAATTCCTAGCTAATCGAAAGAGCTTATCTCCTTGATAATGCATAGCTTATCGAGGGAGCTCATCTCCTAGATAATCCCTAGCTAATCGAGAGAGCGGGAATCGAGAAATCTCTTTTTGTCATGAGGTGAAACTTGCATTGTTGTGAATCATGTATTGAAGACTGATGAATTAATGTTGAATTTGTATCCTACATTAACGCTGTCTATGCTTTGAATATTCAATAAGAAAATATTCTCCAATGTATAAAGACCCCATATACAACATTTTTAAATTATTTTACTCACTATGGAGTGAATCAACTAGAAAAGATAAGTTTTACAAAAATTATATGCGCATCGAATTTTCATCCTACGTATGAAACTAAGTAAAGAGTTAGAAAAAACATTTTGTGTCTAAAATTACATCCACATGTCCTGAATGAATGAGTCTCCCGAAGGCGTTCTTTAGCTCCTCTCGAGCATTAATTGCACTGACCAGCTCTACTGAGTAAAAGCTGCAAAAAATTCGGCGTGTTCTGTCAACTGTTGTGTGTTCTGCGTTGAATCTACTAGTGTGTGTTCTGCGTTGAATCTACTAGTGTGTGTTCTGCATTGAATCTGCTGTTGTGTGTTCTGTATTGAATCTACTGTTCTGCGTTCTGCATTGAATCTACTGTTGTTTGTTCTGCATTGAATCTGCTGTTGTGTGTTCTGCATTGAATCTGCTATTCTGTATTGAATCTACTGTTCTGCGTTCTGCATTGAATCTACTGTTGTGTGTTCTGCGTTGAATCAATTGTGTGTTCTGCATTGAATCTACTGTTGTCTGTTCTGCATTGAATCTACTGTTGTGTGTTCTGCATTGAATCTACTGGTGTGTGTTCTGCATTGAATCTACTGTTGTGTGTTCTGCATTGAATCTACTGTCGTGTGTTTTGCATTGAATCTACTGTTGTGTGTTCTGCATTGAATCTATTGATGTGTGTTCTGCATTGAATCTGCTGTTGTGTGTTCTGCATTGAATCTACTGGTGTGTGTTTTGCATTGAATCTGCTGTTTTAAGTTCTGCTTTGAATCTGCTGTTTTAAGTTCTGCATTGAATCTACTGTTGTGTGTTCTGCATTGAATCTATTGTTGTGAGTTCTGCATTGAATCTATTGTCGTGTGTTTTGCATTGAATCTGCTGTCGTGTGTTTTGCATTGAACCTACTGTTGTGTGTTCTGCATTGAATCTACTGTTGTGTGTTCTGCATTGAATCTGCTGTTGTGTGTTCTACATTGAATCTGCTGTCGTGTGTTTTGCATTGAATCTACTGTTGTGTGTTCTGCATTGAATCTACTGTTGTGTGTTCTGCATTGAATTTGCTGTTGTGTGTTCTGCATTGAATCTGCTGTAGTGTGTTCTGCATTGAATCTGCTGTTTTAAGTTCTGCATTGAATCTGCTGTTGTGTGTTCTGCATTGAATCTACTGTCGTGTGTTTTGCATTGAATCTACTGTTGTGTGTTTTGCATTGAATCTGCTGTTGTGTGTTCTGCATTGAATCTGCTGTTGTGTGTTCTGCATTGAATCTGCTGTTGTGTGTTCTGCATTGAATCTACTGTGTGTTCTGCATTGAATCTGCTGTTGTGTGTTCTGCATTGAATCTGCTGTCGTGTGTTCTGCATTGAATCTGCTGTTGTGTGTTCTGCATTGAATCTACTGTTGTGTGTTCTGCATTGAATCTACTGTTGTGTGTTCTGCATTGAATCTACTGTTGTGTGTTCTGCATTGAATCTGCTGTTGTGTGTTTTGCATTGAATCTACTGTTGTGTGTTCTGCATTGAATCTGCTGTTGTGTGTTTTGCATTGAATCTACTGTTGTGTGTTCTGCATTGAATCTACTGTTGTGTGTTCTGCATTGAATCTGCTGTTGTGTGTTCTGCATTGAATCTGCTGTCGTGTGTTTTGCATTGAATCTACTGTTGTGTGTTCTGCATTGAATCTACTGTTGTGTGTTCTGCATTGAATCTGCTGTTGTGTGTTCTGCATTGAATCTGCTGTCGTGTGTTTTGCATTGAATCTGCTGTCGTGTGTTCTGCATTGAATCTGCTGTCGTGTGTTTTGCATTGAATCTACTGTTGTGTGTTCTGCATTGAATCTACTGTTGTGTGTTCTGCATTGAATCTGCTGTTGTGTGTTCTGCATTGAATCTGCTGTCGTGTGTTTTGCATTGAATCTACTGTTGTGTGTTCTGCATTGAATCTACTGTTGTGTGTTCTGCATTGAATCTACTGTTGTGTGTTCTGCATTGAATCTGCTGTTGTGTGTTCTGCATTGAATCTGCTGTCGTGTGTTCTGCATTGAATCTGCTGTCGTGTGTTCTGCATTGAATCTACTGTTGTGTGTTCTGCATTGAATCTACTGTTGTGTGTTCTGCATTGAATCTACTGTTGTGTGTTCTGCATTGAATCTGCTGTTGTGTGTTCTGCATTGAATCTGCTGTCGTGTGTTCTGCATTGAATCTGCTGTCGTGTGTTTTGCATTGAATCTACTGTTGTGTGTTCTGCATTGAATCTACTGTTGTGTGTTCTGCATTGAATCTACTGTTGTGTGTTCTGCATTGAATCTACTGTTGTGTGTTCTGCATTGAATCTGCTGTTTTAAGTTATGCATTGAATCTGCTGTTGTGTGTTCTGCATTGAATTTACTGTCGTGTGTTTTGCATTGAATCTACTGTTGTGTGTTTTGCATTGAATCTACTGTTGTGTGTTCTGCATTGAATCTGCTGGTGTGTGTTCTGCATTGAATCTGCTGTTGTGTGTTCTGCATTGAATCTGCTGTCGTGTGTTTTGCATTGAATCTACTGTTGTGTGTTCTGCATTGAATCTACTGTCGTGTGTTTTGCATTGAATCTTCTGTTGTGTGTTCTGCATTGAATCTGCTGTTGTGTGTTCTGCATTGAATCTGCTGTTGTGTGTTCTGCATTGAATCTGCTGTCGTGTGTTTTGCATTGAATCTACTGTTGTGTGTTCTGCATTGAATCTACTGTTGTGTGTTCTGCATTGAATCTGCTGTTGTGTGTTCTGCATTGAATCTACTGTTGTGTGTTCTGCATTGAATCTGCTGTTGTGTGTTCTGCATTGAATCTGCTGTCGTGTGTTTTGCATTGAATCTACTGTTGTGTGTTCTGCACTGAATCTGCTGTTGTGTGTTCTGCATTGAATCTGCTGTCGTGTGTTCTGCATTGAATCTGCTGTCGTGTGTTCTGCATTGAATCTACTGTTGTGTGTTTTGCATTGAATCTACTGTTGTGTGTTCTGCATTGAATCTGCTGTTGTGTGTTCTGCATTGAATCTGCTGTCGTGTGTTCTGCATTGAATCTGCTGTCGTGTGTTCTGCACTGAATCTACTGTTGTGTGTTCTGCATTGAATCTGCTGTCGTGTGTTCTGCATTGAATCTACTGTTGTGTGTTTTGCATTGAATCTACTGGTGTGTGTTCTGCATTGAATCTACTGGTGTGTGTTCTGCATTGAATCTACTGTTGTGTGTTTTGCATTGAATCTACTGGTGTGTGTTCTGCATTGAATCTACTGGTGTGTGTTCTGCATTGAATCTACTGTTGTGTGTTATGCATTGAATCTACCGTTGCAAGTTGTGCATAGGATCTACTGTTGCAAGTTCTGCATAGGATCTGCTGTTGCAAGTTCTGCATAGGATCTACTGTTGCAAGTTCTGCATAGGATCTGCTGTTGCAAGTTGTGCATAGGATCGATCTACTGTTGCAAGTTCTGCATAGGATCTGCTGTTGCAAGTTGTGCAGAGGATCTGCTGTTGCAATTTCTGCATAGGATCTGCTGTTGCAAGTTGTGCATAGGATCTGCTGTTGCAAGTTCTGCATAGGATCTACTGTTGCAAGTTCTGCATAGGATCTACTGTTGCAAGTTCTGCATAGGATCTACTGTTGCAAGTTCTGCATAGGATCTACTGTTGCAAGTTCTGCATAGGATCTACTGTTGCAAGTTCTGCGTAGGATCTACTGTTGCAAGTTGTGCAAAGGATATACTGTTGCAAGTTGTGCAGAGGATCTGCTGTTGCAAGTTCTGTATAGGATATACTGTTGCAAGGTTGCAAGTTGTGCATAGGATCTGCTGTTGCAAGTTCTCCATAGGATCTACTGTTGCAAGTTCTGCATAGGATCTACTGTTGCAAGTTGTGCATAGGAACTACTTTTGCAAGTTCTGCATAGGATCTACTGTTGCAAGTTGTGCATAGGAACTACTTTTGCAAGTTCTGCATAGGATCTACTGTTGCAAGGTTGCAAGTTGTGCATAGGATCTGCTGTTGCAAGTTCTCCATAGGATCTACTGTTGCAAGTTCTGCATAGGATCTACTGTTGCAAGTTGTGCATAGGAACTACTTTTGCAAGTTCTGCATAGGATCTACTGTTGCAAGTTCTGCATAGGATCTACTGTTGCAAGTTGTGCATAGGAACTACTTTTGCAAGTTCTGCATAGGATCTACTGTTGCAAGTTGTGCATAGGATCTACTGTTGCAAGTTGTGCATAGGATCTACTTTTGCAAGTTCTGCAGAGGATCTACTGTTGCAAGTTGTGCATAGGATCTACTGTTGCAAGTTGTGCATAGGATCTACTGTTGCAAGTTGTGCATAGGATCTACTGTTGCAAGTTGTGCATAGGATCTACTTTTGCAAGTTCTGCATAGGATCTACTGTTGCAAGTTGTGCATAGGATCTACTGTTGCAAGTTGTGCATAGGATCTACTTTTGCAAGTTCTGCATAGGATCTACTGTTGCAAGTTGTGCATAGGATCTACTGTTGCAAGTTGTGCATAGGATCTACTGTTGCAAGTTGTGCATAGGATCTACTGTTGCAAGTTGTACATAGGATCTACTGTTGCAAGTTCTGCATAGGATCTACTTTTGCAAGTTCTGCATAGGATCTACTGTTGCAAGTTGTGCATAGGATCTACTGTTGCAAGTTGTGCATAGGATCTACTGTTGCAAGTTGTGCATAGGATCTACTGTTGCAAGTTCTGCATAGGATCTACTGTTGCAAGTTGTGCATAGGATCTACTGTTGCAAGTTCTGCATAGGATCTACTGTTGCAAGTTCTGCATAGGATCTACTGTTGCAAGTTCTGCATAGGATCTACTGTTGCAAGTTCTGCATAGGATCTACTGTTGCAAGTTCTGCATAAAATACAGCAGCCTAGTCTATCACGTCGAAATCTGGGCTTTCCAAACCTTCGGCTATCGAATTTGTTCTACTGACTTGAGGTCTTTCACAATACCTGCAGAATTCTTGCACGAGCAGAACATAGTTTTTTACTTCGTGTATCATTAAGAAGTTAAGAAAGTGCTATAACCTAAAGTAGGCATGCAAAATTTTGAATTTTTTATATCATAGACACCTGGAACAAGAGTTTCCATACAAGTTACTCCCAACGACGCATTGGAATATCTTACATAAGTGAAATTTGAACTCGTATAATAGTAAGACGATTTCGAGTTGCTGTAATTGAATTTTTTGCCAAGCCATGCCATGCATCACTACAACCATGACGCCTCTACACTTTATTCACCACACCGCTCACCACACCGCTCACCACACTGCTCATTACACCGCTCACCACACTGCTCATTACACCGCTCACCACACTGCTCACCACACTGCTCATCACACTGCTCATCACACTGCTCATCACACCGCTCACCACACCGCTCACCACACTGCTCACCACACTGCTCACCACACCGCTCACCACACCGCTCACCACACCGCTCACCACACCGCTCACCACACCGCTCACCACACCGCTCACCACACCGCTCACCACACCGCTCACCACACCGCTCACCACACCGCTCACCACACCGCTCACCACACCGCTCACCACACTGCTCACCACACTGCTCACCACACTGCTCACCACACTGCTCACCACACTGCTCACCACACTGCTCACCACACTGCTCACCACACTGCTCACCACACTGCTCACCACACTGCTCACCACACTGCTCACCACACTGCTCACCACACTGCTCACCACACTGCTCACCACACTGCTCACCACACTGCTCACCACACTGCTCACCACACTGCTCACCACACTGCTCACCACACTGCTCACCACACTGCTCACCACACTGCTCACCACACTGCTCACCACACTGCTCACCACACTGCTCACCACACTGCTCACCACACTGCTCACCCCACTGCTCACCACACTGCTCACCACACTGCTCACCACACTGCTCACCACACTGCTCACCACACTGCTCACCACACTGCTCACCACACTGCTCACCACACTGCTCACCACACTGCTCACCACACTGCTCACCACACTGCTCACCACACTGCTCACCACACTGCTCACCACACTGCTCACCACACTGCTCACCACACTGCTCACCACACTGCTCACCACACTGCTCACCACACTGCTCACCACACTGCTCACCACACTGCTCACCACACTGCTCACCACACTGCTCACCACACTGCTCACCACACTGCTCACCACACTGCTCACCACACCGCTTCACCACACTGCTCACCACACCGCTTCACCACACCGCTTCACCACACCGCTTCACCACACCGCTTCACCACACCGCTTCACCACACCGCTTCACCACACCGCTTCACCACACCGCTTCACCACACCGCTTCACCACACCGCTTCACCACACCGCTTCACCACACCGCTTCACCACACTGTTGCGATACGAGAAGAGGGTGGGTTTAGGACCCCCTTCCCAGACGCTGAGGGACTCTCAACCCCCGCAAATTTTAAAGTATCGTCCTTCATGCTTGCGTACACCTGCATACCAGACATGGAGAATAAAAGAATTTGAAGATTTACATGAATTTATTTTAGGTAACACGTGGATGAAGTACACAAGGCATTGGAACGAAATGATTTGAAAGGGCAAAATTGCGTTAAAGAAAGGCACACACATATCTACCGTCATAAGACTTTAAACACGACATGATATAAATGTGATGCTTACCGAGAATTCAAGCTACAAATACTCCATCGCTGACAGCAATTTACGCATCCACAAAATTGCAGGTTCCACAAGCAACACAAAGCACCATATATGCGAGAATGACATATCACGGTTTAACCTGGCCTTGTAACAAGGTGTCGAATTATATGAAGCGCCGCACCATTCACAACGTGAATTCGATCCTCGACTACATAAACACAGGTAACCGATTTCCTATAATTTAGATGATTTTTGCGCGATACTCTGAAAAGCACTTTTCTGAGTGCTGTTCTCCATTTTAAAATTTGAACTTAAGAGCCCTCATTTTCCGAATTCTCCCTGCCGACAACTATGCACTTTCCACTCTGCTGTAACGTGCGGCTGCAGCTGACCTAATTCCATTCCATTGATGCTGGATTCCTCTTCAATTCTGAAGCCTGTACGCGGACTCAGTCGTCTCTTCTCGTTCGGCGATGCTGCGGCCGGCCTGGCTGCGCTTGCGCTCGGGTTGAGAAATGTGTAGCAACGCCTGCCCGCCACTGCAGAGCTCTCAGCGCCCAACATTACTGCTGGCTTGAAGATAAACGTGGACAATTGTCTTGCTGGAGAAGGTGGAGTTGTTTGCGAATTTGGAGTTGATGTAGAAGCAAATAGAATGCTTTCTGTAGAGTTGTTGACACTTTGTCTCTTGTCGAATATCACCGCGCAGCCGAGGTGTTTTGAACGGTCTTTGTTGCAAGTTGTCGTTTCGATGCAGTTGAGGTGTTTTGAGCGGTATTTCTGGCAAGTTATCGTATCGATGTCTGCTGGTAACTTCACGCAGATGTCCATTTCGTTGTTCTTGTGCGCCCCCTCCCGGCAAGGGACGGGTGCACTTGCTCACGCACTCAGGTTCTAGCTGCTTCCCTTGTGCCGCTCCACCAAAAAATCCTCTCTAGGCTTCATCTACCCTCCTTATAAGCGTTTCGCCTCCTTGCTTCGAGATTGATCCAGATCATTCCATTGTACAGAGGCAGCATCTGCATCCTGATTGGCGGAATCCTTGTTTGTTCTGACGTCTGGGACTCCCATTGGTGTGTGCTCAGACACACCTTCTCGCGTCATCCCTTTGGCGAGCGGTGATTCGCTCAGGTCGTGTGGGCTTCTGTTCCTACGTCACGTCCGCCTCTTGCCCTCCGAAGTCTCGGCTTGTGCCTTGTGTGCGCTTGTGTTGTGCGTGTGTTTGTGTGTGTGTCGATGTGTGTTGTGTGTTTTTGTGCTTTTCTTGTGTGTGTGAGTCGTTCACGATGCCTGCGCTCGCAGTCTGGTGAAGTACTGGCCTCTTGAGGCCGTGAAATATGACACCCCTCTACCCCAGCTCAGCTTTTCTCATGTCGAGCCAGCCTCTGCGATATCGCTCAAACAATCGCTGCTTGTTTTTCGACAGAATATTGAAGAATTGACCTTATACACACGGGTAAACTTTGGTCCACATTCTCACGCTCAAGAATACCAGTGATAACGGTTTTTGACATTTTCTTGAAGTGAAGTATTTTCCCAAAAACATTTTACGAGCATGTTTCCCAAAAAAATTATATTTTACGAGAGTATTTCTTAATAATTTCCAAAAACATTTTATGAGAGTAGTATTTCCTCACAATACCGCTTCACCACACCGCTTCACCACACCGCTTCACCACACCGCTTCACCACACCGCTTCACCACACCGCTTCACCACACCGCCTCACCACACCGCTTAACCACACCGCTTAACCACACACTTCTTCCAGCAGTATCTTTTCACAAACTAAAACCTGCCTGATAAACTTTAATATATCGATAAATGCTCAGTAACCCACAAAGGGAGCACGATTAATTATCGGCACTTCCTACATTCTCCAATGGAGGCTGTAGACCCACAAAGAGACCTTGACATCACTCACCAAGGACCTGAAGTATGAATAACAAGAAGCATTAAGTGGTAAGAATGCCAGTAGCACTTTTGCCTCTATAGCAATAATATTTGAATACAATCGAGGGATGTTGTGCTACCTCTCTACACAATAGTGACGTGACCTCGTATAGAAAACGCAGTGTAATTCTGATCTTCTACTCCTCAAGGGGATATATTTACACTATCTTAGGGAATTAGCACTCTCAGGGGGAAAACTGAGGTCTCAACGAGCTGAGGATTATGTAGGTCTTCTTTTTGTTGAAGTAAAATGTTTTTTGTTATGTTAAGGGCCGTCTTTCCTCGGTTCACTGCTGTCCTGTTTTTCAGCTCGTTCTACTTTCTTCAACTTTTATTTTTTTTTTCGTGAACTTCCTTCCAAACTAGCAGTTTTTATACACCTTGTGTATAGATTCCGCGGTCCATGATTTCCACACTAAATGGGACCTTCCTCCTCTCTCTCTTTGGAACCTCTTTGTTGCGGGCCTCAAATCTGGTATCTAATCTGGTCCTCAACCCCAAGGCAAGATATCAACAAAATGAAGAGAACGCAGCGTAAAGCGACGGAAATTATTCCAGAACTTTTCAACTTCAGATACGAGCGACGCTTCCAACTGACTGAACTCCTCTTCCATGAACTAAGAAGATTACGAGGTCAATTAATGGAAGCCTACAAATATCTCGATGCCTTTAATAATGTAACTTCACAAAGGCTGAGGAAAATTTCTGGACCAAAATGACTGCCGGAAATTTGTAAGAAAAACTTTCAAGACAGCTCAGGCACTAAGTCTTTTTCAATTAAAATTACCAGAATTTAGAACCAGCTCCCAGAAAATGTTTTTTTTCTCTGGCGCAGTGAACACAAAGAAAATCGACTTCCCCGTTACTAGAGTAGCAATCCCCGTGTCCTCTAAAGTACGAAACATAATCACCATTCCAATTTTCCCATTTTTTTCCTGTTCTGTTGTTTCACTGTGACATTTTTCACAATTCTGTTGTTTCCTGCATTGTTGTGTTTTGTGATAGCAAATATCGTTGGGACACCTTACATAGGGATAAAAGATCGGATGTGGGCTTTCTCCGGATCTAAGATATAAACAAATGTGAAGCGTGACCAAGTGTAGAGGCATGACCGGATGCGGGGCATCACCGGAGGAGGGAGTGAAGTGTTGTCGGATGGGCGAAAGGAATTTTTGGATTTTGGAGTTGATAATTTATTAGAAAAAATAGGCTCCATTTCCATTCCTGGGCACCACAGATGAAGTACTAGTAATTGTGGAAAGCAACCTCATTCCGCTGCGTGGAACCAACAGTTGTGATGCTCATTTTATTCAACAGGAATAAGTAAGATTAATATTTGAATGACTTAGCGCACGTACAATAAGATAAATTTTCACTTCCTAGCAAAATTTTCAGAAATCAAAACTTAGAAATTGAAACACAGAAACTGAAACTTAGTGCCGCCCTCCAAATGCAAACGATCCTCTTATACATATTATTGTTTATTTTTTATTAACTTGTGCTTCTCCCTAAATCCTGTGTCGACAACTATCATGTGTATTACGATAACCATGTATGAATAGCAATTAAGTTAAGGTTAAGGTATTTGAATGCATTTTTCGCTTTCATTTTCAAAACTTGTGCGTACTAATGAAAGTGTTTTTCAAATGAGCGTCGCGAGGATTGTGCTCTCTTAGTTCAAAATCAGATTAGGCAAGGAAAGGAACTCAATTTTGTTGTACTTTTCTATCAATCATTTTGTTTCAACATTCTACACGGGTATTACGATACCAATGTGTTATAATCATTTAAGGATGTTAATGTTAAGGTGTTTTAAAAACCAATGTATCGACATTTCATGTTTGTACTTTATTGGAAATAAAATGTTTTTCTTTTTTTTTTCTTTTCCTGTACTATTTCTTACGGTTCTAGTTCTTTCTGTACCCATCCTTCCCGCTCTGTTTTTTTCTGTGCTATGTTTTCCCCGTTTCAAATTTTGTATTTTATTTTTCACAGCTTTGTTTTTCCAGTTTTTGTGAGTTTTTGTGTCGTTTTCCCCCGTCGTGTTTTCTGTTTCATTTTATTGCATTTCAGTTTTTCCTGTTTTCTTCTCCTTTATTTTTAGATCTTTTCTACTTTCCATGAGTTCGATTTTGTATTCTATTTTTACTAATTAAATTTTTCCTATAGCACTTTTCTTGCTCTGTTTTTCCGTATTCAATCCTACATATGAGCGGCAGCAAGTTGTATACGAATGCCACCAGCACACGCACCGTAAGCTGCAATCCGTAGGCTAGGCTCACCAACCCCTAAGATCATGTCTGTGGTGTTGCGGGCCGAGCTCTATTTCCATTTGAGAGAGCATTTCCATAATGATGTTTACTCCAGGCGGACATTTTCCTTCGGCCACTCCAGTATTAAAAATATTTGCACGTTTAAAGAGCTGTCTACAAACTTCCGGTTAGGGTAAAATGTTGCTAGGTAATCTCGTAATATTTGACGGAGCTCCATCGGTGGGTTGCGATATTATCCACGCGAAGCAAATAGAACCTTCAGAAGTTTTGTGCTAGCAAGCATGGGCATCTGCTGGAGTCGCGGAACGCTGCAAACTTTCATGTTAACTTTCAATTCATCCTAACTATGCCATCAAGAGCCTTCTGTTATTTTTCTCACATTTTATCATTTTTGACTTTTAATTTTGAGGGTATTAATCTTAAATCCTTTTATTTGAACGCCTGAAGCCAAATTGTGGTGTGCGTAGTGATGCACTGAACTCGCTAAACCTGGACATTGTTGCTAAGCTCTAACTCGAAGAAATTTCTCAGGCTTCTGAACATCAAGAGTACGTGGAAACCCATCAAGGTTCGTGTTTACTTGTTTTCTCCTGTTACAAAGTCCGAAATATCGTCGCAATGTGGCAACTTGAGCCTGCATTGAAGTTTAATCGACTCATCGGGATCTCCTTGCCCAACTTCACTATGCAAAATGTGCTAAGTTTAGTTGTTTGGCTGAAGCGTGATGGCTTCGCGTCTGCCGAGTGGCGTAATGTCTCAATGGAGAGGCCCTGAGGGACGTACTTCTCTGAGCGCTCCAGTGCCTTTATCGCGCCATCACTGAATAAAAACGCCTGGCGAGACCGACTCGATAAATTAGGCATGAGAGGCACACTTCCGTTAGGGCCTCAATGTGTTGGTCATTACAGAAACTCTTCAGTCGCCGCTTCAATTACGCGGCCGCAGGGAATGCATTTCCTCCCTAAACGCTGTACTGTTGATCATCGAGATATACGATATCTTTTAATGCTAACCTCAGCTTGCATGGTTTGAAATCGGTCCCAGTTGTTCCCTAATTATTCATTTCTGGAATCAAGCATCGTATTTATTGAACACCTACGACTCTTTTAACCGCATACGTAGATATAACTTGAGCGTATGACTCGAGGATCGACGTATGTGATGATGAATTCAGTTCAACAGGGATTCAAACGAGTGAATTGAAGAGGCGGTCTGAATGGTGTCTTGCATTGATTGCTCTTTTTTGAAAGGCTGGAATGAGGATGTTTCGTAACGTGAAAGGCTGTTCGTTGCGATTTTTTCCGGACGATTCAATTGCAAGTGAACATTAAAGAAATGGTAGGTTTCCTGATATTTTCCGTGAGAGTAAACATTCTTTAGGAAAATAGTTTCTGAAGTTTTGCAGAGTATTTTAGGACATTCTTACAGTTCCGTAACTGAGTCCATATGCTGTTTTAGAGAGCTTGACTTTCATCAGAGCTGATGGAATCACTTTTCTAAACGCCACAGAGCTTCCTTAGAAGCCACAGTATTTCGATAATGATGTGACTCTCTGCGTGGAAGCTTCAGTGATTTTGTGAAGGCATGAACGAGGGGTCAAAAAGGGGATAGGGCAGAATGGGAGGTCAATCTACACCCGGAACAGGAATGAAACAAATTTTTGCCACCCTTTTTAAATATTGATGATTTTGACTCAGTTACAGGGCACTGTAAAGAAATAAAGAAGATAAGGTATACTCCAAATGTATCTTATGATTTTGATTATTAACTCATATCTTTTAAGGCTGTTAACACTTATTGTTTGGTTATAGTCTTCTTATGCGGTATGTTTGCATTCATTTTATAATCGGGAAACATTCAAGTAAGAGACGTAATAAAGTCTTGACGGACACGGACCGTAAGAATGACTTTCCTTATAAAACAAAGTCTAAAATCATTCTATGATTATATTAATGGAATCAAACACCAAACCAACCCACTAGAAAATTCAGATCATAAAAATGATATTCATAGATGTTTAATCCACTGTCGACAAGATCAGTAAAAATATACGCATCAGCGCGTTGTAATTTGGGCCTGCTTCTTTTTATATATTATATAGTACAGAACAGAGGCAGATTAACACGCGTCTTTTATTAGATAGAAAGATCTTTATCTAAAATACATCGAACTATAACAAATTTAGTTAATTAATGGACCTTGAAGTACATTTTTGCTAAGCGCATTATAGCGCTCATTTCTCTCTTTTTCTTAACTTACGCATAAGCATTTGACTCATAACTCGATCCTTTTTCGAACGTTTTCTCATTATTTTGCTCTATTTTTCAGAGCAAGAGGTGCAATATAGGTTCAATTCAGGTTGAAATTTAGGAGTTTCAAAGATCCATTTTTGCATCTGGAGATCTGGAATGCGAACGCCGCTGCAACTGCACTTTTCATGGACGCTTCCTCATAAAGCGTGAATTGTGAGCCAGTTGAAGACCTGCCAGTTGCTGCATCCAAACCTGCCATTGATCTTCCTCGGTGCCGTGGAAATGATGTTCAAAAAACGTTGTTTTCTGAGTGCGAATTGGTGTGTCTGGTACACAGAGCAGTTGTATTCAAATGAAAATAATAGATATGAACTGCTTGAAAACTAATTACAATTCGTAAGGGAAAAACAATAGTTTTTTCGGTCGAAAGGAATGCTGTTCTTTCTACCGAGCAATATTCTATTGCTCTACTAAATAGTTCTTGTTACGCTAGAAATTGCGCTTAGGTGCACGGTTTAGCTTTTTTTTGCAGCTTGGAAAATAATAGAACTTTTCTTACATTCGCTCAAATATACTCGTACGCTGATTATTAGCTAAAATATAGCTTTTCATTAAATACCCTCTAATCTCCTCTTATGATTGTAATGATGACGGTAATTACAGGTCTAGTTATTGAATTACTTTATTGAAATAGGAAAAAAATAAAATATTCTTCCACCTAAGAAATCAATAAAATTAAAACCAAAAAATATTGTTAACTTGGATCTTTTACTTAACTTGATTCAAAGTGTCATTTCATTTACATGTCGAGCATTACTCATTTTTCGACAGTCATCGTTTAGATTTTCGTTCAAAATTCGTTTTAAGCTCTCGTGGAGTGCTTCTTTCATTTCAGCCACAATAATATCTCAAGTTTTGTTATTTTTAGAAGCCCAGCGAAAACTTTTTAACCTTTCAATCATGTCTGACTCAATACGAGTCTCTCATTATTCACTGCAATTAAGTCTCCAATTTATAACCTGAATAAACGTTTCAAACTAGGTCAACAAGATAAGTAGCCTCAAAACAAAAATGTACAATTATGAAGTAATTTTAAGTTATTTTAAAAAAAAGACAAGATCAGACATCAATGTGAAAATTAATTTGAGCACTTTTATGTAAGGATCAAAGAAATATGCGCGGCAAATTACTCGCACACATCTTTCAAGCATAGAGTTGAAGCGAGTTTTTTCTTTCTCAAATCCTCCATTCGAAGAAAATTCGTGGTAGAAATCAGATTCTATTAACTGGAAGAAAAACAAGCAATTAAAACGAATCTCGATACTCAGTATCTATCAAAGAAGATTTTCTTGTGATCAAACTGAAAAACACCTATATATTTTCAGAATTTTATCGCAGGCTATTGCTTCCAAAAAAGAGATTTTCCCTGATTTCAAGTCATTGAACTTATACCTACTAGCTGGTAAAATGCCGTAATGCACTAGCGTTGTTTTTCTTAGGTATGATGCTGAGCAACCACGGCTTATGTATTTTGTTCCTCAATAGCGTACGCTTAATTTTTACTTACTGGCGGCTCTCTATCACCCCTAGTACACAGCATGTTTACGAAGTTTACACGACTCCAATTTCTGCTCAATAACGATGTTCCAACTTTCCGCAAGAATTCTGCGAGTACTCATCATACCCCTAACATGGAAGCAATTGTATTCATTCCTCTTGTGAATATCGGTAGAGAATTTTCATGCTTTAGAATGGCGTAGAGTAGCTCACTTGTAGGGCTGAACTCGATGTGTGTGGATATTTTTTTTTCACGAAAGCGGTTATTTTGCGAGGGTGGGTAGCCAACCCCACCCACACTATAAGCCAGCTCCCCCAAGTTGAGGTGAACGCGTAAACAAACCTGCTTATCTTTCCGCCAACTAATTAACGTTTCTATTTCATGAAAAATCATAGGATGCTGCATTTTTTGGGGTAGTGGCGAGTGATGTCAATACGGCCTGGTTCCTTTGGTATTCGTTGCTGATGCACATCACTCTTCAGCAGCGCGTTATGTAAATGATGAAAAAGAAAAACTCCATTAACACGTTCCCCGCGTTTCTGCGGCTGTTATAGGTTGGTTTGGTTAGGTTGTACGTAGCAGAATAGGGTAATCGATATTTCAGCTTAAATCAATTTTTATTCTTCCTAACCTAATTAATATGAAAAATACAATTGCGCGACGACATTTCACATCGCATAATAACAATCATTTTTAAAAAACTTCGCATAACAGATAAAATGTCGTGCATTTCTACCGGCACGTAAATGGGCAATTTACCAGTTGGTGCACATGTGGCCCAATACGCGGGAAATGTGCGAATCTTATATAAAGCTACGTAAAATTTTCATTTGAAATATTACCGTATGGAATCGTTTTTCATGGCTTTACCGGGGCTCTGTACTCTGGGGAGTTGGTGAAACTTCTAAGTGTAAATTAATATGAGGTGTTGCAATTGTGTCACCGTATTATTGGCAGCTCGTAGATCTCCGGTGTCGCAAGCCTTCAACTGATATTCGACTAATATTCGACTAATATTCAACTGATATTCAACAGGTGATATTCAACTGATCTAACAACGCTGCATGCGAGGGCCTACTGTGCCCTTCATAAATGAATGACTAGAATGTTTAATTTGAAATTATTTATTGAAAAAAATGCACTAATTAGAGGATTTCCGGTGTGATCAGTGTCCTCTTCTCATATTTTACATCGGTGTGAGAAAGCTATTGTTTTTTTAAATAATTTTGTTAATTCAACATATTTTTTAAGTTTCGAGCGCTGCAAGCTGCGGAACAGAGCTTCAATGCTACAACATCACGGCGAAGGGGCATTTCAATTCAAGTCGAGAAAAACTTATCCTTTACAGCCTTGAAAATTTGATAGAACGAGATTGAAATAATTGGATATCCAAGAAATAATACCAGGGTTGGACACAATCTTCGCTGTACTCAGTGCACATGACTAGAAAAGTTTTCTTGTCACAAGAGATGTGCCATGGCAAGGCTCTGTTTTCTCATGTATATGAAAATTAGAAACATAATTAGATGAAAGAAAATGAGTTATCATCCTTCAACAGAACATCCGATTCGTTAATGCTGATTTACGGCGACAAAACAAGAACAACGATGAAAAAAGCGCAGAAAACAAGTTTATATAGCCATCATTCGTGTCCAAGAGATCTGTTCAACGTAATTTTTTTATATGTAAATTATTTTATTTTTATTTTTGAGTAGCATTAATGGGTTATACTTTAAACCTTATTTCTAGTTCACCATTCGACGAATAATTATCAACTTAAATCAAACAGTGTTAATAAAAACTAGAAGAAGGGGCTAAGGAAATTGCAATGCTCAATTCGTCATCTAACTTCACCGCAGAAATGCAAGGTTGTCCTACTGTCACAAGGTAAAATACCAATGAAACACGACGCATTCCTAAAAAAGAGATTCTTAAAATGATGAGCAAACTGAAATCTATCGATGCTTATCATCAGTTTATTGGAAAAGCAAAATGCGCCGCATAATAAAGTTTAGCACGTTCCAAGTAGTTTTTGGTTCCATGGCAACTGAGTCTGTAGTTTCCGCATTTGAGACTGAAACAGTTACTCATTGAAACTGTGTGCTCGGATTGGTTGAGCTGTTTGTTCACCTCGAGAAGCCAGCTAAGCAGCGCATGACAACCAGCTCCAGTCTCCCCTCAGGCGCTGTATCGGCAATTATGCCAACACGGCCGCTTATTTATGACATGCCGAGACGAGAGCCACAAAGATCGCCTTTCAAAAAAAACGCTATTTCCCTTTTTTCTGGGCAAAAGGTAAGCCTGCAACGGGTTTCCTAACGAAAGGGCAACGATGCGGGCGCCGTTGAAGTCCAAGCACTGCCTCAATGCAAGCTCGCCTTCAAAACAAAGCTCCGGCCAAAGAGAGACAACGTAGGTAGGTGTTGTCTGCGCTCGAGGACATTGCCAACTTAACGAATATTTACGAGGTGCTGTGCTCTGCCGTCTGCTGCGAAAGCTTCTGTTCGACGAACACAGGACAATTTTCCAGCTCGAATATTGTACCCTGAGATATGCATGGATTTTTGCGCCTCCGTGCGATCATCACTGATGTCGCTGTTGTCACTTTGTCAACGTGACGAAGCAATATCTCACTCGCCCGAACTGCTTGTCTCAAATTTGTTGCTGCCCAAAACTGCGTCCTTTATCATGCTGCAGAGAGCACGAAACTCTCAATTCCACATCTTTATCAGCCGCAGCTAGAGCTCGACTCTCTACGTGCGTGTTTTCCGGCTCCGATTTTGTTAGTCGAGGCTGGACTAATGATGTTTATCCTTGGGAGCCCTGAAAAATATAAACATAAATGTGTGTTTTGTACATCTCAACGAGGTAGATTTCTGAGAAAAGTCTGAAAAATAAATCATTATAAAACGACAGCGGAGCTCATACACGTACTGCTTGTTTTTAATAATTCTACCCGATGTTACTTCCTGTTCCATGCATTATTTAACTTTTTTCAAAGCCGACTGAACGTAATATCAAGTTAAATATTTTTTGTGCTTCCAGTCTTGATGTCGCTAGAGGGCATGTGCACTGCTTCTCCTCAGCAGGTTTCCAAGAACCTCCCGCAAACACGCCGCGTGTTGCTGCCCTCCAAGTTGAGGTGAACGCGTAAACAAATCTGTTTTTCTTTCCGCCTGCTAATTAACGCTTTTATTTCATGAAAAATAGCAGGCTGATTTTTTTGGCGATGATATCGAATGTAATCAATACGGCCTGACTCCTTTGAAGCTCTAATTCTATCACCGGAGTAGACTTTGAAGATTTCAATTCCATTACCACTTTGGAAATTAATCCTACTCTGTAAAACCTCATTTAAGCCCTCTTGCTTCGATACTATTGAGTGTTTTCGATTGTTCATGCTTTCGTTGTTCATTTCATGTCAGAAAATACTTATGTCGTCCAATTTAAAAATGTTTGAATAACAGTTGCCTATTTTCATCATTTTTATTTATATGTTCATGTCATGTGATCATGCTGTGATAATATGTATCTTACGTTACAAACCAATAACATTGGCCTTCCAGGGATAGGATAAGTGATAGGTTTAACATGATGACCGCGATGGGTTAAACTGATGCTCAATATTCAACTCAAATTTGAAATGAAAAGTTGTTAAATATTTTACAAATACCAAATATTAAGTGGGCCCATTAAATAACATTAATTTTAAAAGGATGTTAACATTTTTCAAACGACCCATCGAAGGGTCTTGTCGCAAGAAAGCTGTCGAGGAAAGATTATCTATGCTATGTTATAGGGACTTTCAGCCTCAGAGGGATTCTGTTAGGTCCTTCAGCGGTAGATAGGCCTTCTGGACTTGTCTTTCGTGTTTTTTTTTTGCTTATTTTAGTTTTCATGCCTTCTATGTCATCTCTTTTTCGTATTTTTCTGCTTCCTTCCTAACTTGGTGTTTCTATGCGCAGGATATCCTGTATGGGTACACACCGAGCACATAAAATCCACGTTTTCCTGCGGCCGAACTAAATAGTTCTTTATCTTCATTTTCATGAGATCAACTTTGCTTCAGCAAGGGAGTCTATGGTAACAAATGTGATCAAAATAAAATTAATATAATTAGGTGCATGGCGTCAAAACTTATGGATAACGCAATGCCGCGTGCGTACTTCAGTTTTTATTGAAATTTTAAGATTACCTTATTTTAAAACATAATTTTTCCGGTGATGACCCTAGGAACTTAATCGTGTGCCTGTAAATCGGAAGAGCAGCTTTCAGTAGAGCAATTACGTCCTAAAAATAGGTTTTTTTACCAAAAACCATTTTTCAAAAGAACTGAAAACGCAGAACTTGAACCCTCAGGTGGATAAAACTATTGTAGCTATGAGAGTTAATGCATCCAGGAGGAAGATTCGAGGTCCCGGTCAAAAGGTTAGGTAGGTCTATCTTTGGTGAACTAGAATAGGTTTTTATTTTGTTTCGGACTGATATTTTTCTAGTTTACTGCTGTCTTATATTATAGCCCCTCGGTCTTTCTTCTCCACTTTTTATCATGCTTTATCCTGCTCCTTTCTTAATGTGCTGTTTCTGAGTGCAGAGGACTATGTGTGAGATCCCATCTTGGCTTAGGTTCCCCTTTCCCTTAGCTCAATACTAAATGGTGCCTTCCCCTTTTTGGAACACCGTTTTCGGGGTAAGAACTTACTCTCTAATCTCGATTTGTAATGAAAGCTCAACATTGGCAAATATCCGATGCGTCAAAAAAATGGCACTTCTTAATAAAATGTAATTTTTGTAAAACCTCACAGCTATTGTTTTCCTCGTGTAATTTGACAACGCCAATATCTACTGTTAGGAGAAATCGCAGCACTCAAAAGAAGAAATCGTTCCTTTGAAGTAGTAGTTAACAATATCCATGCGTTTTCTAGCGCATGTCCTACTACGAAATTTTCCTGTAAGGGGAGAGTAAAACCAACATCAACGCTCGCTGTGAGGTCCAACTGGTCACCTCGAGCAAACCTCTCGGCGAGAGAAATATTGCTCCCTGGTCCTTGCACAAAAGCAGCCGTGAAAGTGCCAAAAAAATGCCCAGTGTTCAATTTATCCATTAGACTGCAGATCGAGTTGTGCAATTTTTCCCAACAGTTTTTGAGTCCAAATGTAAGAAACGGAAGTTTTAGAAAGAACGTATTGTTCAACCGAGGTTTATGACTGGTATTAATGACAGAGTTCGCAGCGTTTGTTTGTGGGGATATCTGTTATATGCTGCAGGCTTACGGGATATTAAAACTGGACCCGAGCCGTGTTTGTTTGGGGAAGTCTACAGAATGAAAGAAAAAAGAAAGAAAGCAATTTATTTTAAATAAAGTTAATTCTTTAAAATGCTTTACATTTATTTTAAAAATATCTTAACACAAAGACACTAGGTTGGTAGGCATCCATAGGTATTATGACAGCCATGTCAATGGTTGAACTAAAGACAGAAAAATTTAAAAAATATTTCCCCTTGGTAAACTTAATTTAGAATCGAATGGAAAATAATAATTTACCGTTAAGGGGTTTTGGTTATCAAAAATTTACAGAAACACGTACTTAAAGTGTTAAATAAAAACAAATGTAAAAGCTACGTGACTAGTCATGAATATGTTGTGTAGTTTTCTCGGTACAGAGTCTGCATGAAAGCCAAATATAATTACTACGGAGGTGGCTCATCTCTTTATAAGTTTAAGTGACTCGAGGCCGTAATGAACACGTTCAGCTAAGAAACGAGCTTTGTTGGAGCGTGGTTGAGCGAAACGGATGGAATCCTTGCGGAAAATTCATTAAGTTGGTCTCAGTTTGCGTGTCTCCAAGTCGACTTTTTTTCAGAATCGCACAACACTGCGAGGTTGTCTGTGCCTCCAGATTTTGTGATAGCCTCAAGAAATGGGCCAAGTTGTAATGAGAAGACCTGGCCATGGCACTCAAGAGAGAACTTTTTAAACGCCAGGTGAGCTTTTGCGGTTTCTCCTCAGCTGTTTTCGTGCTGGAACCGAGTGTGACAGACTTGACTCTAATTCAACTTCCATATTCGCCTGTATTTACTAATCATAGTTTCAGTCGAAAGTAACTAGTTTACGTGAGAAGTACTTTGTTCTTGTAAGCAAGGTTAACCTTTATTTACTAATCATGGTTTCAGTCGATAGCAATTAGCTTTCTTGAGAAGTACTTTGCTGTTGCAACCAAGTATTGTATCTACGGGAATTAGCACTCCCAGGGGGACAATGTGAGGGCCCGAGCTGCGTGTTAGGAAGGCCTTCTTTTTGTTGAAATAAAATGCTTTTGTTATGTTAAGAACCATCTTTTTTCGGTTCACTGCTGTCCTGTTTTTCAGCACCTTCTAATTTCTTCTTCAACTTTGATCTTGTTTCATGAACTTTTTTCTTAGCTTATTGTTTCTATACCCTTTCTGCATAGATTCCGCGTTCCCCTAACTCCATACTAAATGGTGCCTTCTTCCTTCCTCTCTTTGGATCGCCATTGTGGTGGATAGGGAGGCTTAAACTATAGCTAATAATCTAATAATCTAATCTGTTGCCACCAAGGTTAACACGTGCCTTCCAGTTCAATTGTAGGGCTTTTAGACGTGGAAAGAAGACACACACTTTAGACCAAGTGGACGTGACCTGAGTTTAAGAAAGTGAACGTTACATCGCTACTTGTTCTAGTTTACGTCTCTTTAGGCGTAATTTTAAAAAATTAACTATTTTTAGAAGTTCATAGTTTGTTCAAATCACGGACGGGAACGGTCTATCTTTCAAGTTAACGATCTGCTGCAATATTTCGACACTACTTGAGAGTGTAAAAATATATCTCTTCGAATTAGTGTTTTCATTCAACCGCTTGAAAAATTATTATACATTTACAATCCTCCCAGTTATGAATTATGTTGGTAACTATTGTATAATATCTAGGGTGTATATTACGAATGATTCCGTTACGAATTACGTCTACATATTGAGAATAACTGACCCATTTTCTGGCTTCTCCAACAACTCCTCCACTGCCGTTGATCCCCGTGGGGATTTTCACAATGCGACTGACCTACCGGTGGTCACAAACTCATTTTTCATTAATTCTTAATCAAATTAATTGACTACACGAATTTTTTAACGTCTGTATTTTTCACTACTGAATACTCAAATTAACTTAAATTTTAGTTGAATATTGAACTTCAGTTTAACTTGCAGCATTTAAATTTTAAAACTAATCAAAGGCATTTCGGTAGGATGGTTGGTACGAAATGTAAAAATACAAGTTTTGTTTTGGCTAGATCATAAGCTTATTGGCCTGAATCCAGTTTCTCTGGTTTTAATTGAAAGTCTCATTGTCTTCTTCCCATCTCCCACTGTATCTCCACTAGCATAAAATACAGCATTGTCAGTGAGCAAAATAGATTTCACATTATTAAAAACCATTGCATTAAGACTTTGACTGCGACATGAGCCACCGGTGGTCACGGAGGGGATTTTCATAATGCTGCTGACGGACTAGTCGTTACAAACTCAACTTTCGTGAATTCTTTATCGAAATGTAATGAAGGCCCGATCCAGTTAATGTTTGCTATTTTTAAACTGGCTTACTTCAATTGGCTTTGAATTTGAGATGAATGTTGAACTTCAGTTTTACCTGCTGCAGTCACAGTGTTAATAAATAGATTGAAAGTCAAAGGACTCAACACTGAGCCCTGAAGTATTCCCACATCAACCAGCAGAATCGGAGGCTCATTGGCATTGCAAGTTACAAAATGGGTTAAATTCGATACGTAACTTCTTAAAAGATTATTAACACTTAGACCGCAATTATTGATTGAACTAAAGTTCAATATTGAACTAAAATTTAAAGTCAATTGTAGTTAGCAATTTTGAAAGTAGCAAACATTAACTGGACCTTGCCATCATTCAATTTTATTTGAGTATTTCCGAGAAGTGAATTTTTAACAACTGGTCGATCAGCAGCATTTTGAAAATCCCCTTCATGGCCACCGGTGGTGCACGTTGCGATCAAAGAGTTAATGAGAGCTCTGATCCGATAGTGTCCCAGCTTTTCTAATGATATATTTTTAAATGTTTCAAGTACATTGAAAAAGCTAAAGACGATCAAATATTGAAAATTTCGTATCGAAAGGCGGATAGAGATTATTAACTAGGCGAAAAAAGTAAATCTAGGGAATAGGGTAAAAGAAATATGCAACTTATGAAAGAATTTGATTCTAGAAAACATATTATACTATATTTCTTGACGTTTCTGGGGATATTTCTATTGAATGAATAACTGATATTGATAATTATTTTTCCTGCTTGATAATTCTGTACCATTGAGCTTTACAAGTCTTTTTGTAGAATATTTTCTGAGTATCTTCATCTTTGCTTACTCAAACTTCGTGTCACTAGTAAGCACAGCCCCATACTGCGTCACGTCCGCGTACGCAGTAGATACTGCTTTAGGTCTATCAATGTAGTCTCAAGGCCTAATTTTCTTTTCCAGATGAAATAAATGGGAAATCACTTCTACGAGAGCAACATCGCGAGATATAGCGTAGGCTTGTTGCATGTATCTGACGTAGTACATAAATTGAAGATCGTGTCGCAAGTTTTGAAGTAGTATCAATTTTACTAAAGAATTCCCCTCCGTTTTTTCATTTCCTTTTACTAATATGCTGATGCAATATATTTCTATTTGAATTAAAGACATTACGCTCCACTCAAGGGCTCTCTTATAACTCAATGCAAGTACGCCGTGCTTTTAAAACTTTAGTCGCACGCGCTCTAAGAACTTATAGCGGATTTACGAGAAAAGAAAGAGCCTCTACTGAACTGGTGCCCTTCCGTTTTGTGCACGATTTTCTACTCGTTACGTTACTGCTCTAGCACGGTCCACCTTGTTTACTCCTCTGACTACGTATTGGAACATTGGTGCACCACTAGATAAATTGCTAATTTACGTTTCGGTATGAATGGGCTGCATTTCAAATTTTCACTACCATTTTTTAAAACGTGTATTAGCGAATGGGGTAGAACATCATCGTGTTAGATTTTTTACAATTCTAAGGATAAATAGGAATGTATACGAGCGGTTGAGTTCGTTTTTCAATTCTGCTACTTGAAACCTAATTTATTTAACCGTAGCAACAACCAAAACGTCGTCAACGTGGTAACTCGATGACATATTGGAACATTTGTGTACCTCTAGAAAATTTTCTCATTTACGATCCGATACGAACAGCATTTTCGTTATTTAACTACTTTTCTTTTATATTTTTCATAGAACGAGTTAAAATCCTATCGTGCTATTATATTTCTCAAACGTTTTAGAAAGAACAGAAATATATTCGAGCAGTGAAGGTTGTTTTTCAACTCCGCAACCTAACTTGACCAACCGTAGCAACCACGCAAACGTAGTCGTTATTAAGTTCAACCACATGTATCGTTGGCTACAATAAATGTCATGTTTTTAACTTTACGAAGTAGTGTCGTATTTTTACCTATGCAAATGATTTTATTTTACTTCGTTTCGAGAAGAAACCGAGCCAAAAGCAGAGTTGACTTAATTTTAAATTTGTTGTTCACGAGCAATATGTTGATGCAAATTTGTTGTTGCTCGCGAGCAGAATGTTGATGCAAATTTTCCCCACTTAAACTTTAAAAGCGAGTGCAATTTTAGAAACCCGAGCCCCTCGTGACATTCTCAACTTACCTTCGTAATTTTGTTTCACTTCTGCACCACTAACTTCGCTACATGAATTCATTAAGAATTCATAATTCATTAAGAATTCATAATTCATTAAGAATTCATAATTCATTAAGAATTCATAATTCATTAAGAATTCATAATTCATTAAGAATTCACAATTCATTAAAAATTCTTTACATTATTCATTAAGCGCCTGAATTAACATCTTGACTACATTGAGTGGAATTTAACTATGGCATAGGTTATAATCGTTAATGTGATTTTTCCACTATAATAATATAGCTGGTCGTTTGATTTTCTGCATCTTTTATTGCTTCGTTGATTTTTTTGTTTGGTAGGTGACGTGCGTGTTGCCATGCTTGTGTGTGTTGCCTTGCTTGCATGTTGCCTTGCTTGCATGTTGCCTTGCTTGAGTGTGTTGCCTTGCTTGGGTGTTGCCTTGCTTGCGTGTGTTGCCTTGCTTGCGTTTTGCCTTGCTTGCGTGTTGCCTTGCTTGCGTGTTGCCTTGCTTGCGTGTTGCCTTGCTTGCGTGTTGCCTTGCTTGCGTGTGTTGTCTTGCTTGCGTGTGTTGCCTTGCTTGCGTGTTGCCTTGCTTGCGTGTGTTGTCTTGCTTGCGTGTGTTGCCTTGCTTGCGTGTTGCCTTGCTTGCGTGTTGCCTTGCTTGCGTGTTGCCTTGCTTGCGTGTTGCCTTGCTTGCGTGTTGCCTTGCTTGCGTGTTGCCTTGCTTGCGTGTTGCCTTTCTTGCGTGTTGCCCTGCTTGCGTGTTTCCTTGCTTGCGTGTTTCCTTGCTTGCGTGTTTCATTGCTTGCGTGTTTCCTTGCTTGCGTGTTTCCTTGCTTGCGTGTTTCCTTGCTTGCGTGTTTCCTTGCTTGCGTGTTTCCTTGCTTGCGTGTTTCCTTGCTTGCGTGTTGCTTGCCTTGCTTGCGTGTGTTGCCTTGCTTGCGTGTGTTGCCTTGCTTGCGTGTGTTGCCTTGCTTGCATGTGTTGCCTTGCTTGCGTGTGATGCCTTGCTTGCGTGTGTTGCCTTGCTTGCGTGTGTTGCCTTGCTTGTGTTTTGCCTTGCTTGCGTGTTGCCTTGCTTGCGTGTGTTGCCTTGCTTGCGTGTGTTGCCTTGCTTGCGTGTGTTGCCTTGCTTGCGTGTGTTGCCTTGCTTGCGTGTGTTGCCTTGCTTGCGTGTGTTGCCTTGCTTGCGTGTGTTGCCTTGCTTGCGTGTGTTGCCTTGCTTGCGTGTGTTGCCTTGCTTGCGTGTGTTGCCTTGCTTGCGTGTGTTGCCTTGCTTGCGTGTGTTGCCTTGCTTGCGTGTGTTGCCTTGCTTGCGTGTGTTGCCTTGCTTGCGTGTGTTGCCTTGCTTGCGTGTGTTGCCTTGCTTGCGTGTGTTGCCTTGCTTGCGTGTGTTGTTTTGCTTGCTTAGTTTTCCATGCTAGCCCCCCCGCCCTATAAACAAACTACTTGACTATATATTACACGGTGGGTGTAAATTTTTCAAACTTTAATAGCAATTTGTTATCCTGATCAAAATTCATTCCAGTGCTATTCTACTGTAGAAATAAAAGTACCAGAAATAAATAATATGCATTCGAACAGCTTGTTTGAAAAATAATTTTCGCTGCTGAATAACAGCTTTCACGTACAAACGCGCAGTCACTTATTTGTGACTGTTGGTGGTGTGATGATTTGACTGTTGGTGGTGTGATGATTTGACTGTTGGTGGTGTGATGATTTGACTGTTGGTGGTGTGATGATTTGAAATAATTTTAAAGTGAGGATGTCATGTCTTAATCCTTTTTCGTGCAGATCGTGTAACGTATAACTTCCTTGTCCTCTCTTTAACTTTAATGACAGCTTACCACCTGCGTTTTTAGTAACTGCGAATCCAAATAGTATTGCCAATGAAATGCAGCTTTTTTAATGTTTTGCTAATGTTCATGCCCATAAATGCGGCTTTCATTATTTTTTGTCAATGTTCATGTCAATGAAATACGGCTTTAACTAATTTTTTCCAATATTTATGCCATTGAAATGCGGCTTTAACTAATTTTTTTCCATTGTTTATGCCATTGAAATGCGGCTTTAACTAACTTTTTTCCATTTTTTATGCCATTGAAATGCGGCTTTAACTAATTTTTTTCCATTGTTTATGCCATTGAAATGCGGCTTTAACTAATTTTTTTCCATTTTTTATGCCATTGAAATGCGGCTTAAACTAATTTTTTTCCATTGTTTATGCCATTGAAATGCGGCTTTAACTAATTTTTTTCCATTGTTTATGCCATTGAAATGCGGCTTTAATTAATTTTTACCATTGTTTTTGCCATTGAAATGCAGCTCCGAAGCTAACTAACCAGCGGTATAGGTGAGCATTTGCGTGGTCTGGCCACAACCTCCACTGATGTGATGATCAATTTCACTGGGAAAAGAGCGCAAAGAAACGAAGAAGTTAATGAAGATAACGCTGAAGATAATGTAAAACAATTTTGTTATTTGTTAATATCTCTGTCATACATTGGCCCCTAAAATCAACTACATATGCACTTGATATCGTAATAGGCTCATTCGTTTTCAGAGAATGTTAATATTAGCTTATGTAAAGCCCGTTGTTCTCCTGTCACACCGTCACGGGCCCCACGTGCTGTCCCGGGCCCCACGTGCTGTCCCGGGCCCCATGTGCTGTCCCGGGCCCCACGTGCTGTCCCGGGCCCCATGTGCTGTCCCGGGCCCCACGTGCTGTCCCGGGCCCCACGTGCTGTCCCGGGCCCCACGTGCTGTCCCGGGCCCAGCGTGCTGTCCCGGGCCCCACGTGCTGTCCCGGGCCCCACGTGCTGTCCCGGGCCCCACGTGCTGTCCCGGGCCCCACGTGCTGTCCCGGGCCCCACGTGCTGTCCCGGGCCCCATGTGCTGTCCTGGGCCCCATATGCTGTCTTGAGCCCCACGTGCTGTCCCGGGCCCCACGTGCTGTCCCGGGCCCCACGTGCTGTCCCGGGCCCCATGTGCTGTCCCGGGCCCCCACGTGCTGTCCCGAGCCCCACGTGCTGTCCCGGGCCTCATGTGCTGTCCCGGGCCCCACGTGCTGTCCCGGGCCCCACGTGCTGTCCCGGGCCCCACGTGCTGTCCCGGGCCCCACGTGCTGTCCCGGGCCCCACGTGCTGTCCCGGGCCCCACGTGCTGTCCCGGGCCCCACGTGCTGTCCCGGGCCCCACGTGCTGTCCCGGGCCCCACGTGCTGTCCCGGGCCCCACGTGCTGTCCCGGGCCCCCACGTGCTGTCCCGGGCCCCACGTGCTGTCCCGGGCCCCACGTGCTGTCCCGAGCCCCACGTGCTGTCCCGAGCCCCACGTGCTGTCCCGAGCCCCACGTGCTGTCCCGGGCCCCACGTGCTGTCCCGGGCCCCACGTGCTGTCCCGGGCCCCACGTGCTGTCCCGGGCCCCACGTGCTGTCCCGGGCCCCACGTGCTGTCCCGGGCCCCACGTGCTGTCCCGGGCCCCACGTGCTGTCCCGGGCCCCACGTGCTGTCCCGGGCCCAACGTGCTGTCCCGGGCCCAACGTGCTGTCCCGGGCCCAACGTGCTGTCTTGAGCCCCACGTGCTGTCCCGGGCCCCACGTGCTGTCCCGGGCCCCACGTGCTGTCCCGGGCCCCACGTGCTGTCCCGGGCCCCATGTGCTGTCCTGGGCCCCATATGCTGTCTTGAGCCCCACGTGCTGTCCCGGGCCCCATGTGCTGTCCCGGGCCCCACGTGCTGTCCCGGGCCCCACGTGCTGTCCCGGGCCCCACGTGCTGTCCCGGGCCCCACGTGCTGTCCCGGGCCCCACGTGCTGTCCCGGGCCCCACGTGCTGTCCCGGGCCCCACGTGCTGTCCCGGGCCCCACGTGCTGTCCCGGGCCCCACGTGCTGTCCCGGGCCCCACGTGCTGTCCCGGGCCCCACGTGCTGTCCCGGGCCCCACGTGCTGTCCCGGGCCCCACGTGCTGTCCCGGGCCCCACGTGCTGTCCCGGGCCCAACGTGCTGTCCCGGGCCCCACGTGCTGTCCCGGGCCCCACGTGGTATCCTGGGCCCCACGTGCTGTCCCGGGCCCCACGTGCTGTCCCGGGCCCCACGTGGTGTCCCGGGACCCAATATGATGCCCAATACCCGATGCCCTGCATCACCCAGCGCCCGTAACCGATACATTACGGAGGCTTTATCTCGCTGTAAGGAGCGCTGTTGCCTGTCTGCACCGCCCGACATGGTGCCCTGTATATACGACTTGCCGATGTGGTGTCATGTGCGGCATGTATGCTGCCGGTGCCGGGTGTACTGCCTGGTGTGCTTTGTGTAGTGCTTTGTGTGCTTTGTGCGCTGCTGTGTGTGCTTTGTGTGCTGCTGTGTGTGCTTTGTGTGCTGCTGTGTGTGCTTTGTGTACTGCTGTGTGTGCTTTGTGTACTGCTGTACATGTGTGCTTTGTGTACTGCCGTGTACGCTTTGTGTACTGCCATGTGCGCTTTCTGTACTGCTTTGTTTGTTTTGTGTACTGCTTTGTTCGTTTTGTGTACTGCTTTGTTTGTTTTGTGTACTGCTTTGTTTGTTTTGTGTACTGCTTTGTTTGTTTTGTGTACTGCCTTGTTCGCTTTGTGTACTGCCATGTGTGTTTTGATTTTGTGTACGCCATACTGGTACTGTCGTGTACGCCACGTGTATCGTGTGTGCTCTGACTCCTCCAATTTTTTACAAAAATGCAGTTTTTTCTCATAAATTCAACTGCGAGAGTAACAAAAGAACTGCAACGTTATCAGTAATTTTTTTTAAATTTCAATGTTTTCAGATTGAACAATTTTTCTTGTTTAATGCTCTCAAAAATGTTTCACTTCAGGTGCGATTACAAGACGCTTCGTTTTAAACTAGAAGTATTTCAAATTAATTTACGTGTCGACTGGATCCAATGAAGGAACCCACATCCATACATATTTCGCAAATGCAGACTAATACTGTTAATTTCATCTAACACTCTCAGGTACAGTTCGGTTAGAATAGGTAAAGAAATTGACTCGTGCTATTTGACTCGTGCCATAGGGTGAAAAGGTGCGGCAAATTCAGCCGAAAACCATAAGACTACAAAGAGAGTAGCGCTAAGGGCCGTAGAGTGATGTCCTCTCATCGACACATTTTATTTACATAAGTAATATCAGCTTCAATATTATATTTTTTCAACGTTTTGTAGTTCGTGAGATACACGTTCTTGATGAAAACTGCTCGTAAAATGCCAGTCTGTGATCAATATGTTCCTTACAAGCACTCTCTCCTTTTCATCTTATCTTTCGTTTTAGTAACGCAATTTGCAATTTCCCATTTCGTATTAATATATGATCAATATTGTAAAGCGTATATTTGTGCGTACTGTTAATAACCCGCGCAACTTATGGGTCTGCCACATTTTGAAACACTTTTTCGCTGTCGAGTGCCTCAAATGTTTCAGCATCGGTGCTGTTTAGCATTAGCTCCACCACGCAGTCGCTTCTTTCCGCACGGAATTTTTTAGTCCAGAAAATTGCAAAACGATCGATTTTTGCTCTTCACTTCTTGATCTCGCGCATAACCACCCCCCCCCCCCCCCCCCCCAAAAAAAAATAAAAAAACCCGAAGAATTTCAGCAAAATCTTCAGTTTTTGGCGACATCGTTCCACAGCCAATTTTGCTACGAAATAATCAAATTACATACTTTCGCACAATTTTGTCCGGTGTGTAGCGTGAGTTATCCTGAATGCAAGTCTAAAATGCTTCCGGAACTAACGCATCCCTGCACACCATGTTTAAAAGCAAACTATGTAGGAGTCATCTACAGGAATAAAACGTACTGCAAATATTTCTGAAGATAAATTTCATGCAAGGCTGCTACTGCGTAAAATGTTAGAGCTGATGTACGAGTGGGCGCGTTGTCACAAGTGTACTATGTTTATTATAATTTATTATTACTGTTCGTATTACTTAAACTGCTGACGCTATGGATACTAGTATATATAAAGTCAATCAGGCAGATCCTAATATAAAGTGTGTGCTAATTGTGAATGAATCATTGCACTGGCGATGCTGTCATTGTGAACCCCTGAAGTCTGGAACCACTTGGCAGCGGGAGAAGAGAAATTATTACATTGTGCTAGGATGGCAAAGTACAAATAATTTGAAAGACAAAAATTTTGACAGATATTCCTGTTTTTTACCAAGCATTCTGATCGCTAAAAGTGAGCTCCTATCAAGGCAGGGAGAATTTGACCGAGTAGAAAGCTTTATAATCAACAAAATTATAATTTCTGGACGCGTTTCACAACCTTCATATTATAAGGGAACTCACGTGTTCAATATTCGACTTGGAGAACAACTTGTTCGAGTGCATGCTGAAAAAAGTTTTTATTTTATTTTGAAAGAAAACTAACCCTTGCGATGACTCTCTTAGAAGTTTATGTATGAAAAGGATGTCTGAATGATTTATTTAATTATTCTATTTTAAGGAATACATAATGAATAATTTATTTTTTGGAATAAATTCCTAATCTTTTTCAATAGAAATGAGCACTCTCCAGAGTAAAATGTGAAGTCCTGAGCCGAAGGCGAGGTAGGCCTTTTTCGTTGTTGAAATGTTTCTTGTTTTGCAAAGAACCAACATTTTTCGGTTCACTACTCTCCTGTTTTTCAGCACCTCTGAGTTTCTTCTTCAACTTTTATCTTGTTTCTTAACCTTTTTTTTTCACTTACTGTTTCTACGCGCAAGGGATCCTCTACGGGAACACGCTTGTACATACATAGATTCCGAGTTCCTTTTACTCCATAATAAATAGTACCTTCATCCTAACTTTCTGTGAATATATTTGTTGTGAATGGGAGGCTGGAAAGACTTTTTATTCAACGAATTATTCACTTTTCTGAATAGTAATTGTGTAAGCTTTACTGCCCTGTCATTATGGTAATTCTTTAAACAATCGATCGCGTAAATTTTGCGAAGTAAATGTGACCCGTTATTTCTAGTACATATTCACGTAAATCAAGATTTTCATTTCTAGATTCTAATTTTAATTTCGTCTTTTAAAATTTAAACACAGCAAGTCAAAAGCACGTTTTATTATCAGCTACAGCTTATGGTTTGTATTAATGAGATTTAGCATTCCCAAAGAGAAAATGCGAGGTCTCGAGATAAAGGTTAGGTAGGCCTTCCTTTTATTGAAATAAGAAATGATTTTGTTTTGTTACGGGACCTCTTTTTACAATTCACTGCTGTCCGTTTTTCAGTGCCCGCTAGTTTTTTCTTCACCTTTTATTTTGTTTCATCAACTTCTTTCTTGACTTAACTGTTTTTATGCACCTTGTGCATATGTAGATTCCGCGTTCCCTAAACTTCATACTAAATGGTACCTTCCTCTCTGTGGAACACCTTTGTTGCGATTAGGGAGATTAAATTGATTTATCACATCTAATCGGTTCTTCTGTTATAGCAAACGACTGTAGCATGAAACTAATGACTATTAAATGCTAAAACTTTTTCAAATTTGAATTTGAAATATTCAGTGTTCATTTTTGGTTGTATTTTTTTCGAGTAACTTTATTATTTCGATCTCTATTAAACTCGACATTAATAAGGTGAAATTTTTTTAAGTATCTTGGCGTGAGAGCGGTCCGACCTCCAGAGGTGGTCCCCTACTCTCCGGAGCGTCACTTAATTGGATCCCTCCCTTTTCCTCTGCCTCTGCCTACTTGTGACGGCCTACCTGAGCAGCTGACGACATTCCTAACCTTTGTTCTGGTAAGTTACCCGCGATGGGTTAATCTGAAGTTCAATATTCAACTCAAATTTAGCGTCAAAAGTTGTTAGCTATTTTATAAATACCGAACATTAACTGGGTTCGTAAAATACTATTAATTTTAAGAGACAGTTGTAACTTTCCCAACGCCCCATCGATGGGTCGTATCGCGGGTGCTGTGTCAACACGTTGGCTACATATTGGGACACATGTGTACCACTGAGTAAATATCCCATAAGCGTATCGGTGTCAATAACAGCATTTCAATTATTTCAACACCTTTTTTAGAAAAGATTATAGCTTACGAGGTTATAACACGTTAACTGCAGCGGGTTACATTGAAGTTTACTATTCAACTCTAATTCAAAGTCATTTGTATTAAGCAATTTTGAAAATAGCTAGCATTAACTGATTCGTGCCTTCATATTTGGCTTCGATTAGATATTTATATAAATTGTGATTGTGACTGCTTGTCGGTCAGCAGCATTATGAAAATTACATTCCTGGCCGCCGGTGGCGCACGTCACACTCGAAGTGTTAATTTTCATCGTGTTTATTTATCAGATTTCTGAGAAAAGACACAAGTTTTTTCGAGCAGCAAGGTCGTTTTTCAAGCTCTGCTACTCATAACCCAACTTAACTCGTTCACTGAATTCCCGCAGTTGTGAGCTGTTGGTTTGGCTAGGTCGTACGTAGCAAAATAGGGAAATCGACTTTGATACTTGAATACATTTTCGTCCTACCAGAGAAATATGAAAAATACAAGTGCACGATAACATCGCACCTCGTTTGACAAAAGTTATGTTTCAAATAAGTTGCGAAACATATGAAATGTTATTCATGTATGCCAATACGTGAATGAGCAATTTACCTAGTGGAACTCATGCGGCGCGTTACGCGGGAACGTGTTAAGTGTGAAACCGGCGATCACGCGCTGTTTCAAATGTTTAAAAAATGTGATGATAATTTGTTGAGCTTGAACGAATGCAATGAATCTGTTGTTGATCCAACGAGACTTCTGTCTGCTCGGTATGCTTTGGAGAGGATATGATGCCTCCAATCTTTGTACTCGTTCCAATGAAATTTTGAAAAAATTAATGAAAAATTTCGCAAGATTTTATGTTGTGTTTTCTAAACGGAATATCTCGCAAGAAAAATTTACAACATCGTGATGTGAAATATTTTTTATCGTTTTTCTTAGGATGTATCTTTTTCAGAGCTTTGTATTTTTCTATAGTAACTCTTGTTTTTTTCGAATTATATCCTGTTCAGTCATCCGTAACTTATCAGATGTTACTCCCTCCCTTTGCTCAGTGTCAGGGGGCCTCATTTTATGCATACAAGGTTGTCCGCAAGTCGGTGGACAGAAACTCTACATCCTGCTCCCTCTTAATTTAAATTTATTAAGATGAATCTTAATTTATTAAGATAAATCTTACTTTATTAAGATGAATTTTAATTTATTAAGATAAATCTTAATTTATTAGGATAAATCTTAAATAATTTTATCTTAATTTGATTATTGAAAAATTCGAATGATCTTAATAAAGATTTTACTCCTAATTGTTATTAATAAATTTATTAAGAAAAACTTCCCCAATGGGGTGCTAATTCCCATTTTTTTGGTGCCACATCCCCAGCGTTGGTGCCACACCCCAATCGTTGGTGCCACATCCCCAGCGTTGGTGCCACACCCCCAGCGTTGGTGCCACATCCCCAGCGTTGGTGCCACATCCCCAGCGTTGGTGCCACATCCCCAGCGTTGGTGCCACATCCCCAGCGTTGGTGCCACATCCCCAGCGTTGGTGCCACATCCCCAGCGTTGGTGCCACATCCCCATCGTTGGTGCCACACCCCCAGCGTTGGTGCCACATCCCCAGCGTTGGTGCCACATCCCCAGCGTTGGTGCCACACCCCCAGCGTTGGTGCCACATCCCCATCGTTGGTGCCACACCCCCAGCGTTGGTGCCACATCCCCAGCGTTGGTGCCACACCCCCAGCGTTGGTGCCACATCCCCAGCGTTGGTGCCACATCCCCAGCGTTGGTGCCACACCCCCAGCGTTGGTGCCACACCCCCAGCGTTGGTGCCACACCCCCAGCGTTGGTGCCACACCCCCAGCGTTGGTGCCACATCCCCATCGTTGGTGCCACACCCCCAGCGTTGGTGCCACACCCCCAGCGTTGGTGCCACACCCCCAGCGTTGGTGCCACATCCCCAGCGTTGGTGCCACACCCCCAGCGTTGGTGCCACACCCCCAGCGTTGGTGCCACATCCCCAGCGTTGGTGCCACATCCCCATCGTTGGTGCCACATCCCCAGCGTTGGTGCCACATCCCCAGCGTTGGTGCCACATCCCCAGCGTTGGTGCCACATCCCCAGCGTTGGTGCCACATCCCCATCGTTGGTGCCACACCCCCAGCGTTGGTGCCACATCCCCAGCGTTGGTGCAACATCCCCAGCGTTGGTGCCACACCCCCAGCGTTGGTGCCACATCCCCATCGTTGGTGCCACATCCCCAGCGTTGGTGCCACATCCCCATCGTTGGTGCCACACCCCCAGCGTTGGTGCCACATCCCCAGCGTTGGTGCCACATCCCCAGCGTTGGTGCCACATCCCCATCGTTGATGCCACATCCCCAGCGTTGGTGCCACATCCCCATCGTTGGTGCCACATCCCCATCGTTGGTGCCACACCCCCAGCGTTGGTGCCACATCCCCAGCGTTGGTGCCACATCCCCAGCGTTGGTGCCACATCCCCAGCGTTGGTGCCACATCCCCAGCGTTGGTGCCACATCCCCAGCGTTGGTGCCACATCCCCAGCGTTGGTGCCACATCCCCAGCGTTGGTGCCACATCCCCATCGTTGGTGCCACATCCCCATCGTTGGTGCCACACCCCCAGCGTTGGTGCCACATCCCCAGCGTTGGTGCCACATCCCCAGCGTTGGTGCCACATCCCCAGCGTTGGTGCCACATCCCAAGCGTTGGTGCCACACCCCCAGCGTTGGTGCCACACCCCCAGCGTTGGTGCCACATCCCCAGCGTTGGTGCCACATCTCCAGCGTTGAGGCCACATCCCCAGCGTTGGTGCCACATCTCCAGCGTTGAGGCCACATCCCCATCGTTGAGGCCACATCCCCAGCGTTGGTGCCACATCCCCAGCGTTGGTGCCACATCCCCAGCGTTGGTGCCACATCCCCAGCGTTGGTGCCACATCCCCAGCGTTGGTGCCACACCCCCAGCGTTGGTGCCACACCCCCAGCGTTGGGTGCCACACCCCCAGCGTTGGTGCCACACCCCCAGCGTTGGTGCCACATCCCCAGCGTTGGTGCCACATCCCCAGCGTTGGTGCCACATCCCCAGCGTTGGTGCCACATCCCCAGCGTTGGTGCCACATCCCCAGCGTTGGTGCCACATCCCCAGCGTTGGTGCCACATCCCCAGCGTTGGTGCCACATCCCCAGCGTTGGTGCCACATCCCCAGCGTTGGTGCCACATCCCCAGCGTTGGTGCCACATCCCCAGCGTTGGTGCCACATCCCCAGCGTTGGTGCCACATCCCCAGCGTTGGTGCCACATCCCCAGCGTTGGTGCCACATCCCCAGCGTTGGTGCCACATCCCCAGCGTTGGTGCCACATCCCCAGCGTTGGTGCCACATCCCCAGCGTTGGTGCCACATCCCCAGCGTTGGTGCCACATCCCCAGCGTTGGTGCCACATCCCCAGCGTTGGTGCCACATCCCCAGCGTTGGTGCCACATCCCCAGCGTTGGTGCCACACCCCCAGCGTTGGTGACACATCCCCAGCGTTGGTGCCACATCCCCAGCGTTGGTGCCACATCCCCAGCGTTGGTGCCACATCCCCAGCGTTGGTGCCACATCCCCAGCGTTGGTGCCACACCCCCAGCGTTGGTGCCACACCCCCAGCGTTGGTGCCACATCCCCAGCGTTGGTGCCACATCCCCAGCGTTGGTGCCACATCCCCAGCGTTGGTGCCACATCCCCAGCGTTGGTGCCACATCCCCAGCGTTGGTGCCACATCCCCAGCGTTGGTGACACATCCCCAGCGTTGGTGACACATCCCCAGCGTTGGTGACACACCCCCAGCGTTGGTGCCACATCCCCAGCGTTGGTGACACACCCCCAGCGTTGGTGCCACATCCCCAGCGTTGGTGACACACCCCCAGCGTTGGTGCCACATCCCCAGCGTTGGTGACACACCCCCAGTGTTGGTGCCACATCCCCAGCGTTGGTGCCACATCCCCAGCGTTGGTGCCACATTCCCAGCGTTGGTGCCACATCCCCAGCGTTGGTGACACATCCCCAGCGTTGGTGACACACCCCCAGCGTTGGTGCCACATCCCCAGCGTTGGTGACACACCCCCAGCGTTGGTGCCACATCCCCAGCGTTGGTGACACACCCCCAGCGTTGGTGCCACATCCCCAGCGTTGGTGACACACCCCCAGAGTTGGTGACACATCCCCAGCGTTGGTGCCACATCCCCAGCGTTGGTGCCACATCCCCAGCGTTGGTGCCACATCCCCAGCGTTGGTGCCACATCCCCAGCGTTGGTGCCACACCCCCAACGTTGGTGCCACATCCACAGCGTTGGTGCCACATCCACAGCGTTGGTGCCACATCCCCAGCGTTGGTGCCACACCCCCAGCGTTGGTGCCACATCCCCAGCGTTGGTGCCACATCCCCAGCGTTGGTGCCACATCCCCAGCGTTGGTGCCACATCCCCAGCGTTGGTGCCACATCCCCAGCGTTGGTGCCACATCCCCAGCGTTGGTGCCACACCCCCAGCGTTGGTGCCACATCCCCAGCGTTGGTGCCACATCCCCAGCGTTGGTGCCACATCCCCAGCGTTGGTGCCACATCCCCAGCGTTGGTGCCACATCCCCAGCGTTGGTGCCACATCCCCAGCGTTGGTGCCACATCCCCAGCGTTGGTGCCACATCCCCAGCGTTGGTGCCACATCCCCAGCGTTGGTGCCACATCCCCAGCGTTGGTGACACACCCCCAGCGTTGGTGACACACCCCCAGCGTTGGTGACACACCCCCAGCGTTGGTGACACACCCCCCAGCGTTGGTGACACACCCCCAGCGTTGGTGACACACCCCCAGCGTTGGTGCCACATCCCCAGCGTTGGTGCCACATCCCCAGCGTTGGTGCCACATCCCCAGCGTTGGTGCCACACCCCCAGCGTTGGTGCCACACCCCCAGCGTTGGTGCCACATCCCCAGCGTTGGTGCCACATCCCCAGCGTTGGTGCCACATCCCCAGCGTTGGTGCCACATCCCCAGCGTTGGTGCCACATCCCCAGCGTTGGTGCCACATCCCCAGCGTTGGTGCCACATCCCCAGCGTTGGTGCCACATCCCCAGCGTTGGTGCCACATCCCCAGCGTTGGTGCCACATCCCCAGCGTTGGTGACACATCCCCAGCGTTGGTGACACACCCCCAGCGTTGGTGCCACATCCCCAGCGTTGGTGACACACCCCCAGCGTTGGTGCCACATCCCCAGCGTTGGTGACACACCCCCAGCGTTGGTGCCACATCCCCAGCGTTGGTGACACACCCCCAGCGTTGGTGCCACATCCCCAGCGTTGGTGACACACCCCCAGCGTTGGTGACACACCCCCAGCGTTGTTGCCACATCCCCAGCGTTGGTGCCACATCCCCAGCGTTGGTGCCACATCCCCAGCGTTGGTGCCACATCCCCAGCGTTGGTGCCACATCCCCAGCGTTGGTGCCACATCCACAGCGTTGGTGCCACATCCACAGCGTTGGTGCCACATCCACAGCGTTGGTGCCACATCCACAGCGTTGGTGCCACATCCACAGCGTTGGTGCCACATCCACAGCGTTGGTGCCACACCCCCAGCGTTGGTGCCACACCCCCAGCGTTGGTGCCACATCCCCAGCGTTGGTGCCACATCCCCAGCGTTGGTGCCACATCCCCAGCGTTGGTGCCACATCCCCAGCGTTGGTGCCACATCCCCAGCGTTGGTGCCACATCCCCAGCGTTGGTGCCACATCCCCAGCGTTGGTGCCACACCCCCAGCGTTGGTGCCACACCCCCAGCGTTGGTGACACATCCCCAGCGTTGGTGACACACCCCCAGCGTTGGTGCCACACCCCCAGCGTTGGTGCCACACCCCCAGCGTTGGTGCCACATCCCCAGCGTTGGTGCCACATCCCCAGCGTTGGTGCCACACCCCCAGCGTTGGTGACACATCCCCAGCGTTGGTGCCACATCCCCAGCGTTGGTGACACACCCCCAGCGTTGGTGCCACATCCCCAGCGTTGGTGGCACATCCCCAGCGTTGGTGCCACACCCCCAGCGTTGGTGCCACACCCCCAGCGTTGGTGCCACATCCCCAGCGTTGGTGCCACATCCCCAGCGTTGGTGACACATCCCCAGCGTTGGTGACACATCCCCAGCGTTGGTGACACATCCCCAGCGTTGGTGACACATCCCCAGCGTTGGTGACACATCCCCAGCGTTGGTGACACATCCCCAGCGTTGGTGACACATCCCCAGCGTTGGTGACACACCCCCAGCGTTGGTGACACATCCCCAGCGTTGGTGACACACCCCCAGCGTTGGTGACACACCCCCAGCGTTGGTGCCACACCCCCAGCGTTGGTGCCACATCCCCAGCGTTGGTGCCACATCCCCAGCGTTGGTGCCACATCCCCAGCGTTGGTGCCACATCCCCAGCGTTGGTGCCACATCCCCAGCGTTGGTGCCACATCCCCAGCGTTGGTGCCACATCCCCAGCGTTGGTGCCACATCCCCAGCGTTGGTGCCACATCCCCAGCGTTGGTGCCACATCCCCAGCGTTGGTGCCACATCCCCAGCGTTGGTGCCACATCCCCAGCGTTGGTGCCACATCCCCAGCGTTGGTGCCACATCCCCAGCGTTGGTGACACACCCCCAGCGTTGGTGACACACCCCCAGCGTTGGTGACACATCCCCAGCGTTGGTGCCACATCCCCAGCGTTGGTGCCACACCCCCAGCGTTGGTGCCACACCCCCAGCGTTGGTGCCACACCCCCAGCGTTGGTGCCACACCCCCAGCGTTGGTGCCACACCCCCAGCGTTGGTGCCACATCCCCAGCGTTGGTGACACACCCCCAGCATTGGTGCCACATCCCCAGCGTTGGTGCCACATCCCCAGCGTTGGTGCCACATCCCCAGCGTTGGTGCCACATCCCCAGCGTTGGTGCCACATCCCCAGCGTTGGTGCCACATCCCCAGCGTTGGTGCCACATCCCCAGCGTTGGTGCCACATCCCCAGCGTTGGTGCCACATCCCCAGCGTTGGTGCCACATCTCCAGCGTTGGTGCCACATCCCCAGCGTTGGTGCCACACCCCCAGCGTTGGTGAAACATCTCCAGCGTTGGTGCCACACCCCCAGCGTTGGTGCCACACCCCCAGCGTTGGTGCCCTACCCCCAGCGTTGGTGCCACATCCCCAGCGTTGGTGCCACATCTCCAGCGTTGAGGCCACATCTCCAGCGTTGAGGCCACATCCCCATCGTTGAGGCCACATCCCCAGCGTTGGTGCCACATCCCCAGCGTTGGTGCCACATCCCCAGCGTTGGTGCCACACCCCCAGCGTTGGTGCCACATCCCCATCGTTGGTGCCACATCCCCAGCGTTGGTGCCACATCCCCAGCGTTGGTGCCACACCCCCAGCGTTGGTGCCACACCCCCAGCGTTGGTGCCACATCCCCAGCGTTGGTGCCACATCCCCAGCGTTGGTGCCACATCCCCAGCGTTGGTGCCACATCCCCAGCGTTGGTGCCACATCCCCAGCGTTGGTGACACACCCCCAGCGTTGGTGACACATCCCCAGCGTTGGTGACACATCCCCAGCGTTGGTGCCACACCCCCAGCGTTGGTGCCACATCCCCAGCGTTGGTGCCACATCCCCAGCGTTGGTGCCACATCCCCAGCGTTGGTGCCACATCCCCAGCGTTGGTGCCACATCCCCAGCGTTGGTGCCACATCCCCAGCGTTGGTGCCACACCCCCAGCGTTGGTGCCACATCCCCAGCGTTGGTGCCACATCCCCAGCGTTGGTGCCACATCCCCAGCGTTGGTGCCACATCCCCAGCGTTGGTGCCACATCCCCAGCGTTGGTGCCACATCCCCAGCGTTGGTGCCACATCCTCAGCGTTGGTGACACACCCCCAGCGTTGGTGCCACACCCCCCAGCGTTGGTGACACACCCCCAGCGTTGGTGCCACATCCCCAGCGTTGGTGCCACATCCCCAGCGTTGGTGCCACATCCCCAGCGTTGGTGCCACATCCCCAGCGTTGGTGCCACATCCCCAGCGTTGGTGCCACATCCCCAGCGTTGGTGACACATCCCCAGCGTTGGTGACACATCCCCAGCGTTGGTGACACACCCCCAGCGTTGGTGCCACATCCCCAGCGTTGGTGACACACCCCCAGCGTTGGTGACACATCCCCAGCGTTGGTGCCACATCCCCAGCGTTGGTGCCACATCCCCAGCGTTGGTGCCACATCCCCAGCGTTGGTGCCACATCCCCAGCGTTGGTGCCACATCCCCAGCGTTGGTGCCACATCCCCAGCGTTGGTGCCACATCCCCAGCGTTGGTGCCACATCCCCAGCGTTGGTGCCACATCCCCAGCGTTGGTGCCACATCCCCAGCGTTGGTGCCACACCCCCAGCGTTGGTGCCACATCCCCAGCGTTGGTGCCACATCCCCAGCGTTGGTGCCACATCCCCAGCGTTGGTGCCACATCCCCAGCGTTGGTGCCACATGCCCAGCGTTGGTGCCACATGCCCAGCGTTGGTGCCACATGCCCAGCGTTGGTGCCACATGCCCAGCGTTGGTGCCACACCCCCAGCGTTGGTGCCACACCCCCAGCGTTGGTGCCACATCCCCAGCGTTGGTGCCACATCCCCAGCGTTGGTGCCACATCCCCAGCGTTGGTGCCACATCCCCAGCGTTGGTGCCACATCCCCAGCGTTGGTGCCACATCCCCAGCGTTGGTGCCACATCCCCAGCGTTGGTGCCACATCCCCAGCGTTGGTGCCACATCCCCAGCGTTGGTGACACACCCCCAGCGTTGGTGACACACCCCCAGCGTTGGTGACACATCCCCAGCGTTGGTGACACACTCCCAGCGTTGGTGACACACCCCCAGCGTTGGTGCCACACCCCCAGCGTTGGTGCCACATCCCCAGCGTTGGTGCCACATCCCCAGCGTTGGTGCCACATCCCCAGCGTTGGTGCCACATCCCCAGCGTTGGTGCCACATCCCCAGCGTTGGTGCCACACCCCCAGCGTTGGTGCCACACCCCCAGCGTTGGTGCCACACCCCCAGCGTTGGTGCCACACCCCCAGCGTTGGTGCCACACCCCCAGCGTTGGTGCCACACCCCCAGCGTTGGTGCCACACCCCCAGCGTTGGTGCCACACCCCCAGCGTTGGTGCCACACCCCCAGCGTTGGTGCCACATCCCCAGCGTTGGTGCCACATCCCCAGCGTTGGTGCCACATCCCCAGCGTTGGTGCCACATCCCCAGCGTTGGTGCCACATCCCCAGCGTTGGTGCCACATCCCCAGCGTTGGTGCCACATCCCCAGCGTTGGTGCCACACCTCCAGCGTTGGTGCCACACCCCCAGCGTTGGTGACACACCCCCAGCGTTGGTGACACACCCCCAGCGTTGGTGACACACCCCCAGCGTTGGTGACACACCCCCAGCGTTGGTGACACACCCCCAGCGTTGGTGCCACATCCCCAGCGTTGGTGCCACATCCCCAGCGTTGGTGCCACATCCCCAGCGTTGGTGCCACATCCCCAGCGTTGGTGCCACATCCCCAGCGTTGGTGCCACATCCCCAGCGTTGGTGCCACATCCCCAGCGTTGGTGCCACACCCCCAGCGTTGGTGCCACACCCCCAGCGTTGGTGCCACACCCCCAGCGTTGGTGCCACACCCCCAGCGTTGGTGCCACACCCCCAGCGTTGGTGCCACATCCCCAGCGTTGGTGCCACATCCCCAGCGTTGGTGCCACATCCCCAGCGTTGGTGCCACATCCCCAGCGTTGGTGCCACATCCCCAGCGTTGGTGCCACATCCCCAGCGTTGGTGCCACATCCCCAGCGTTGGTGCCACACCCCCAGCGTTGGTGCCACACCCCCAGCGTTGGTGCCACACCCCCAGCGTTGGTGCCACACCCCCAGCGTTGGTGCCACACCCCCAGCGTTGGTGCCACACCCCCAGCGTTGGTGCCACACCCCCAGCGTTGGTGCCACACCCCCAGCGTTGGTGCCACACCCCCAGCGTTGGTGCCACACCCCCAGCGTTGGTGCCACACCCCCAGCGTTGGTGCCACACCCCCAGCGTTGGTGCCACACCCCCAGCGTTGGTGCCACACCCCCAGCGTTGGTGCCACACCCCCAGCGTTGGTGCCACACCCCCAGCGTTGGTGCCACACCCCCAGCGTTGGTGCCACACCCCCAGCGTTGGTGCCACACCCCCAGCGTTGGTGCCACACCCCCAGCGTTGGTGCCACACCCCCAGCGTTGGTGCCACACCCCCAGCGTTGGTGCCACACCCCCAGCGTTGGTGCCACACCCCCAGCGTTGGTGCCACATCCCCAGCGTTGGTGCCACATCCCCAGCGTTGGTGCCACATCCCCAGCGTTGGCGACACACCCCCAGCGTTGGCGACACACCCCCAGCGTTGGCGACACACCCCCAGCGTTGGTGACACATCCCCAGCGTTGGTGACACACCCCCAGCGTTGGTGACACACCCCCAGCGTTTGTGACACACCCCCAGCGTTTGTGCCACACCCCCAGCGTTGGTGCCACACCCCCAGCGTTGGTGCCACACCCCCAGCGTTGGTGCCACACCCCCAGCGTTGGTGCCACACCCCCAGCGTTGGTGCCACACCCCCAGCGTTGGTGCCACACCCCCAGCGTTGGTGCCACACCCCCAGCGTTGGTGCCACACCCCCAGCGTTGGTGCCACACCCCCAGCGTTGGTGCCACACCCCCAGCGTTGGTGACACACCCCCAGCGTTGGTGACACACCCCCAGCGTTGGTGACACACCCCCAGCGTTGGTGACACACCCCCAGCGTTGGTGACACACCCCCAGCGTTGGTGACACACCCCCAGCGTTGGTGCCACACCCCCGGCGTTGGTGCCACACCCCCGGCGTTGGTGCCACACCCCCGGCGTTGGTGCCACATCCCCAGCGTTGGTGCCACATCCCCAGCGTTGGTGCCACATCCCCAGCGTTGGTGCCACATCCCCAGCGTTGGTGCCACACCCCCAGCGTTGGTGCCACACCCCCAGCGTTGGTGCCACACCCCCAGCGTTGGTGCCACACCCCCAGCGTTGGTGCCACACCCCCAGCGTTGGTGCCACACCCCCAGCGTTGGTGCCACACCCCCAGCGTTGGTGACACACCCCCAGCGTTGGTGCCACACCCCCAGCGTTGGTGCCACACCCCCAGCGTTGGTGCCACACCCCCAGCGTTGGTGCCACACCCCCAGCGTTGGTGCCACATCCCCAGCGTTGGTGCCACATCCCCAGCGTTGGTGCCACATCCCCAGCGTTGGTGCCACATCCCCAGCGTTGGTGCCACATCCCCAGCGTTGGTGCCACATCCCCAGCGTTGGTGCCACATCCCCAGCGTTGGTGCCACATCCCCAGCGTTGGTGCCACATCCCCAGCGTTGGTGCCACATCCCCAGCGTTGGTGCCACATCCCCAGCGTTGGTGAAACATCTTCAGCGTTGGTGCCACACCCCCAGCGTTGGTGCCACACCCCCAGCGTTGGTGCCACATCCCCAGCGTTGGTGCCACACCCCCAGCGTTGGTGCCACACCCCCAGCGTTGGTGACACATCCCCAGCGTTGGTGACACATCCCCAGCGTTGGTGTCACATCCCCAGCGTTGGTGACACATCCCCAGCGTTGGTGACACATCCCCAGCGTTGGTGACACATCCCCAGCGTTGGTGCCACACCCCCAGCGTTGGTGCCACACCCCCAGCGTTGGTGCCACATCCCCAGCGTTGGTGCCACATCCCCAGCGTTGGTGCCACACCCCCAGCGTTGGTGCCACATCCCCAGCGTTGGTGCCACATCCCCAGCGTTGGTGCCACATCCCCAGCGTTGGTGCCACATCCCCAGCGTTGGTGCCACATCCCCAGCGTTGGTGCCACACCCCCAGCGTTGGTGCCACATCCCCAGCGTTGGTGCCACACCCCCAGCGTTGGTGCCACACCCCCAGCGTTGGTGCCACATCCCCAGCGTTGGTGCCACACCCCTAGCGTTGGTGCCACATCCCCAGCGTTGGTGCCACATCCCCAGCGTTGGTGCCACATCCCCAGCGTTGGTGCCACATCCCCAGCGTTGGTGCCACATCCCCAGCGTTGGTGCCACATCCCCAGCGTTGGTGCCACACCCCCAGCGTTGGTGCCACATCCCCAGCGTTGGTGCCACACCCCCAGCGTTGGTGCCACACCCCCAGCGTTGGTGCCACACCCCCAGCGTTGGTGCCACACCATCAGCGTTGGTGCCACACCATCAGCGTTGGTGCCACACCATCAGCGTTGGTGCCACACCATCAGCGTTGGTGCCACACCCCCAGCGTTGGTGCCACACCCCCAGCGTTGGTGCCACACCCCCAGCGTTGGTGCCACACCCCCAGCGTTGGTGCCACACCCCCAGCGTTGGTGCCACACACCCCCAGCGTTGGTGCCACACACCCCCAGCGTTGGTGCCACACACCCCCAGCGTTGGTGCCACACACCCCCAGCGTTGGTGCCACACACCCCCAGCGTTGGTGCCACACACCCCCAGCGTTGGTGCCACACACCCCCAGCGTTGGTGCCACACACCCCCAGCGTTGGTGCCACACACCCCCAGCGTTGGTGCCACACACCCCCAGCGTTGGTGCCACACACCCCCAGCGTTGGTGCCACACACCCCCAGCGTTGGTGCCACACACCCCCAGCGTTGGTGCCACACACCCCCAGCGTTGGTGCCACACACCCCCAGCGTTGGTGCCACACACCCCCAGCGTTGGTGCCACACACCCCCAGCGTTGGTGCCACACACCCCCAGCGTTGGTGCCACACACCCCCAGCGTTGGTGCCACACACCCCCAGCGTTGGTGCCACACACCCCCAGCGTTGGTGCCACACACCCCCAGCGTTGGTGCCACACACCCCCAGCGTTGGTGCCACACACCCCCAGCGTTGGTGCCACACACCCCCAGCGTTGGTGCCACACACCCCCAGCGTTGGTGCCACACACCCCCAGCGTTGGTGCCACACACCCCCAGCGTTGGTGCCACACACCCCCAGCGTTGGTGCCACACACCCCCAGCGTTGGTGCCACACACCCCCAGCGTTGGTGCCACACACCCCCAGCGTTGGTGCCACACACCCCCAGCGTTGGTGCCACACACCCCCAGCGTTGGTGCCACACACCCCCAGCGTTGGTGCCACACACCCCCAGCGTTGGTGCCACACACCCCCAGCGTTGGTGCCACACACCCCCAGCGTTGGTGCCACACACCCCCAGCGTTGGTGCCACACACCCCCAGCGTTGGTGCCACACACCCCCAGCGTTGGTGCCACACACCCCCAGCGTTGGTGCCACACACCCCCAGCGTTGGTGCCACACACCCCCAGCGTTGGTGCCACACACCCCCAGCGTTGGTGCCACACCCCCAGCGTTGGTGCCACACCCCCAGCGTTGGTGCCACACCCCCAGCGTTGGTGCCACACACCCAGCGTTGGTGCCACACACCCAGCGTTGGTGCCACACACCCAGCGTTGGTGCCACACCCCCAGCGTTGGTGCCACACCCCCAGCGTTGGTGCCACATCCCCAGCGTTGGTGCCACATCCCCAGCGTTGGTGCCACATCCCCAGCGTTGGTGCCACATCCCCAGCGTTGGTGCCAGATCCCCAGCGTTGGTGCCACATCCCCAGCGTTGGTGCCACATCCCCAGCGTTGGTGCCACATCCCCAGCGTTGGTGCCACATCCCCAGCGTTGGTGCCACATCCCCAGCGTTGGTGCCACATCCCCAGCGTTGGTGCCACATCCCCAGCGTTGGTGCCACATCCCCGCGTTGGTGCCACATCCCCATCTTTGGTGCCACATCCCCATCTTTGGTGCCACATCCCCATCTTTGGTGCCACATCCCCATCTTTGGTGCCACATCCCCATCTTTGGTGCCACATCCCCATCTTTGGTGCCACATCCCCATCTTTGGTGCTAATTCCCCATCTTTGGTGCCACATCCCCATCTTTGGTGCCACATCCCCATCTTTGGTGCCACATCCCCATCTTTGGTGCCACATCCCCATCTTTGGTGCCACATCCCCATCTTTGGTGCCACATCCCCATCTTTGGTGCTAATTCCCCATCTTTGGTGCTAATTCCCCATCTTTGATGACAGGTGCGCTTTCCTGAAGAAATGGACACCTTCACACTTGCTCGACGGCGAAATGGGCGCCCAGCTGAGACGATCATCTTGCTCTGGAGAGAATGAAATTGGAAGCCTTCTATTTCCAGCGGATCATTGGTTGTTATCTCTTATTGATGTTTGAAGCTGTCCTGTGTTTTTATTTGTATAAACGATTGGAAATTATACAAAACGATGTTTTATTTTGTAACCTTGACTTTCACTTCGCTCGATTATTATCAAGGAAAAAGAAGCATCAGAAGCATCAATGCCCAAGTTCTTGCAGGACTTAAATTACTCAATTCATAATGCAATAGAATGAGTTTGCGAGGTGGTCGTTGTTGCGAGGTGGTCGTTGTTGCGAGGTGGTCGTTGTTGCGAGGTGGTCGTTGTAGCGAGGTGGTCGTTGTAGCGAGGTGGTCGTTGTAGCGAGGTGGTCGTTGTAGCGAGGTGGTCGTTGTAGCGCGGTGGTCGATGTAGCGCGGTGGTCGATGTAGCGAGGTGGTCGTTGTAGCGAGGTGGTCGTTGTAGCGAGGTGGTCGTTGTAGCGAGGTGGTCGTTGTAGCGAGGTAAATCTTTGTTTAGCGCACGATCGCTAAAGGCTCTTTATTATTTCTCTCGCTATAACGACCACCCCGCTATAACGACCACTTCGCTACAACGACCACTTCGCTACAACGACCACCCCGCTATAACGACCACTTCGCTACAACGACCACCCCGCTATAACGACCACTTCGCGACAACGACCACCTCGTTATTGCGGCATCCTTGCTTCCTTACGGTCTCCTCGTTATAACGGACTCCTTGCTATGGGGACCACCTCGTTACAACGAACTCCTCGCTACGGCGACCACTTCGCTCTTGCTACCACCTCGCTATGGCAACCACCTTGCTATAACGGCCTCCTCGCTATGGCGACCACCTTGCTAGAGCGGCCTCCTCGCTATGGCGATCACATGGCTATAGGCAACCACTTCACTCCGGCGAGCACCTTGCTACAACGACCACCTAGGTTATAACGGCCTCTTTGCTATGGGGACCACCTCGCTATAATGGCCTCCTTGCTATGGGGACCACCTCGCTATAACGGCCTCCTCGCTATGGGGACCACCTCGCTATAACGGCCTCCTCGCTATGGGGATCACCTCGCTATAACGGCCTCCTCGCTATGGGGATCACCTCGCTACAACGGACTCCTTGCTATGGCAACCACCTTACTATAACAACCTCTTCGCTAGGCGACCACCTCGGTGTGGCGACCACCTCTCTATGGCGACCACCTCGCCACCTAGTGAAATGGTCGTCCTAGAGGCGTGGTCGTTCTAGCGGGGCGGTCGTTCTAGAGAAGCGGTCGTTCTAGAGAAGCGGTCGTTCTAGAGAAGCGGTCGTTCTAGAGAAGCGGTCGTTCTAGAGAAGCGGTCGTTCTAGAGAAGCGGTCGTTCCAGAGAAGCGGTCGTTCCAGAGAAGCGGTCGTTCCAGATAAGCGGTCGTTCCAGATAAGCGGTCGTTCCAGAGAAGCGGTCGTTCCAGAGAAGCGGTCGTTCCAGAGAAGCGGTCGTTCCAGAGAAGCGGTCGTTCCAGAGAAGCGGTCGTTCCAGAGAAGCGGTCGTTCCAGAGAAGCGGTCGTTCCAGAGAAGCGGTCGTTCCAGAGAAGAGGTCGTTCTAGAGAAGAGGTCGTTCTAGTGGGATGGTCGTTCTAGTGGGATGGTCGTTCTAGTGGGATGGTCGTTCTAGTGGGATGGTCATTCTAGTGGGATGGTCGTTCTAGAGAAGCGGTCGTTCCAGTGGGGTGGTCGCTCTAGTGGGGTGGTCGCTCTAGTGGGGTGGTCGCTCTAGTGGGGGTGGTCGCAGAAAGGAGTAATCACTGTTCCATCATAAAACTCGACACTCCAGAATTTCCAGGCGGTCAGCCCTGAAAAAGTGCATCATTGGTGTCTAAACTTCACGCATATCTTCATTGTTTTTATATCGTTAGGTGCTACTAACTGTGAAGGGGGTTGTTGAGTGAAAAAATAAAACGTAAATAGCTATCATAGAATTATTTATTTCATTCAGAATAAGGTTTCGTCTTCGGGTCCACCACGAAAAACTTCAGAGAATACTCGAGTAACGTCTGCTTCAGCGACTGGCCTCACGGTCCTATCCTTGCGAATACGATTCTAGGGAAAAAATTTCCGAATCATGGGGTTTCTGCACCTGGAATAATAAATTAGGTTAGACTAGATAGATTTTAGTTGAAGCCTCCCTATTCGCAACAATGGCAATCCAAAGAGAGCAAGGAGGAAGATACCATTTAATAGGTGAACTACCTATTAGGGGAACACGGGATCTTTGTACAAGGTGCATAGAAACCGACTCGAGAAGGAAGATCATGAAACAAGATAAAAGTTGATAGGTGTTGAAAATAGCCCAGCAGCGAACCGAAATAAGGTGGTCCTTTACATAACAAGAAGCATTTGATTTCATCAAAAAAGCTTACCTGAATCTCAGCTCTGGACCTCTCATTTTCCTGATGGGAACGCTAATTCCTGTCGATACATTGGTCGTATAAAATTGGTCTGTCTCTCTTCCACGCTTCAAAGGATGGGTGTTAGATAGTATGGTTAGGCTTATCCTCGTTGGGACGCCAAAGGTTAACTATTTTAGTCGTTGGTATTTTCCTCGGGGGATGATAATATTCGATTATTTTTTCAAGATTTATTAGCAAAAACAAGGTTGGCTGCAGAGCATTCAATGTCAAATAATAAGGTTTCAAATTTCCAGGGAGCTGACGGTTCTTTTCGTCGCTCTCCCGAATTTCAGACAAGCCGGATTCAAGAGGGTTTGTCGCGTATCTAGGTTACTTGAATTAAATTCCGGCGGACATTATTTACAGAGCCGGTAGCGTAATACTAGAATATCCGTCTGGCATACTGTCGCTGGGACTAACAATGGGTGATGACCGTACCTGTGATTCTGTGATAAGAGTTTTACCAGTGCGCATGTAAAAGAATATTTTAATTTCGGGTACTTTCATGATATATTTTTTAGTCCTCCGCAGCTGCAATAGAAAATACCTATTTACGACACACTCAAGGGTCTCACACGTTTTTCTTAATTAAAGCCGGCGCACAGTTGTACCAGGGAGGCGTATGGCGCACTTTTATGTCGCATGACACTTTCGATAGCCATGACACATTTAGCGGAACTCTACGGTTCCTAAAACCAGTATTTAACTTAGGCTCATATTCCGTTGGCTTGCATACATGTTAACTTGGAATAAAAACAAATTTACGCGAACCCAATGAATAAGTTTAAGTCTCCGTTGAAAGTTTTGTTATGTTTATTAATTTCATGTGAAATCCACAAAACCAAACTCGGCAAATGGTTATTTTTATTACAACTCCATCCATATGGTTTCAACACATCTGATATACCTGGAAATAAATAAATCAAAATTTCATTTTAAATTCAATCGACGTTAATTGAATAAATTTCCTACTTGAAAAACATTTCAAATAGTTCATAATATCTAATTAATGTATTGAAATAAGAGTGAAAGTTAGAATACCCATGTACTCATCAAATGAAAAAAAGGAACGACACTTCAAACTTCTTCCCCTGTAAGGATGAAATTTTAGACTCGTCAAAAAGAAGCTCTTGCATGAACAGCGTCCATCAAGGTCTGAAAAAATTACAATAGCTGTGCATAGTATCAATTTTATTCCACACGGAAGTAACACAGCATTTCGTATATTATTCAAAAAGAATCATCCATTACCTTAAGAAAACGTAAAAAATTTAAGATCTAATCCGATATGTACTGATCAAATTTCCGGTGGCATTATAACAATAAAAACATTTATGTGGCAAAAATTAGAGTAAATTATATTAATCAGAACTCATCCACAGCAAGTACCAAAGTAACGAGTTGAAGTAAATCATAAAGTTATTCAGCGCCAGTTTGGACGAGAAACAAACAACGTGCTAAGCAATTTTGTTCTACACATTTAGTTGAAAAAAACGAAACCGAAACTTAGCAAAGCTAAACAAGTTTACCACAATAGTAGAAATATTCGTTCAATTTGATACTGAAAAAACTGACTGCGATACCTTTCCATGTGCCCACATTAAATTATCATTAAATAGCCCACCCCTATAAAGTAATAGTTTATTTTGACTGAAAAATACAATAATTCCTTTAGGAAATCCTACCTCAAATTCTTAGCTAGAATTAGATTAAATTATACAATTTAAACAATTTAAACTATTTATTTACCACAGGTGATACAGAGGTAGAACGTTTCTCAAGTCTACGAGGCCTGTCTAAAAAGTATCCGACTTTTGGCCAGAAAAAATATTTCGAATACCTGACGGAGTTGGGACCCTAATCCCCTTCAAAGTAGGCCCCTTGTGCTTGTACACACTCAGCCCACCGATCCTTCCACTGCTGGAAACACCTGTGGAAGTCTTCTTTTGGAATAGTGTTCAGCTCCGTCGTCGCTTTCTGGTGCGAAGCAAAATCAATCAAGGTGATGCTGACTGTTTTCTTTGATGTCCGTGGAGTTTTGCATCACGAATACGCACCGGAAGGACAAACAGTGACAAAGGAGTACTATCAGGATGTTCTCCGGCGACTTCGTGATGCAGTTCGGCGCAAAAGACCAGACATGTGGACTGCGAACAACTGGCACTTGCATCACGACAACGCGCCCGCACATTCATCCCATTTGATCCGCAATTTCTTGGCCAAACATGGAATTACGACCGTTCGCCAACCTCCCTACTCTCCAGACCTGGCTCCTTGCGACTTCTGGTTGTTTCCAAAATTGAAGACACCACTGAAAGGATCCCGTTTTGAGAGTAGAGAAGAGATAATGCGGAACGCGACGACAGAGCTGAACACCATTCCAAAAGAAGACTTCCAGAGGTGTTTCCGGCAGTGGAAGGATCGGTGGGCTAAGTGTGTGGAAGCACAAGGAGCCTACTTTGAAGGGGATTAGGGTCCCAACCCCGTCAGGTTGTTGAAGTATTTTTTCTGGCCAAAGGTCGGATACTTTTTCGACAGGCCTCGTAATACAATGGTCAAAGTTGAGTATAGCTACCTGTGGGCCCGAATAAGTTCAGCGACTTCTAGGGCATCCTACCTTTACATTACTCTAGGGCGTACAATAAAGTTTAACCTAATTCACTTAGCCTAGTATCGCATTAGATTGATCAACAATATAATGAAGTCGATATTGATGTTTAATTTTACAATATAGGTCATATGGACTATATTTAACAGTATATTCGATAACGATTTAGGAGCAGACTGAAAGTCGGCGATATTACTCATGGCAAATTACATTATTAAAGACCAGACATGTAGGAGGCAGGATTTGACTTGGTGATCTTACACGACTGGTATTCTGATAAGAAGCGAGACTCAAAATTTCTTTTGAATAACTTGTAAGAATTACTATCACGGATCTCTGCAGGTATTGAGTTCCAAGTTTTAGTTCCAACGAATAGTATACTGTGTTGCGAGCGGGCCTTTGAATAATAAGGAAGCATGAATTTACTTCTATTTCGCGTTAAATGGTCGTAATGACCAGTTTGCGCAGTTAATAACTGTTGTAGGCGATTTTCGTTATCATTAGTTAATGTTTTGTAAATGAAATTGCAGATGGAGATTTTGTAGAGATAGTTATAGATTTCAACAAGTTTCCTGCGACGGTTACGTTTAACTAAAGTTCAGTATTCAATTCAAATTTAAAGTAAATTGTTGCAAGCAGCATTGAAAATAGCAAGCACTAACAAGATCATGCTTTTATTTAGCTTTCATTAACCATTTATAAAAATTGAGTTAGTAACCGCTGGTCGATCAGCAGCATTCTGAAAATCCATTCAGTGACCACCGGTGGGTTCTTCGCAGGAAACGTGTTGAGCGAGTGTGTGGTTCACTGCACTACATAGATGTGTTGTCCACAAGATCCTCTGCTTATAGAAACAGTTCGTTGAAAAGAGTACGTTGGATTACCAGGCTATTACTTGCGAAGTCGAACGCACTTGGGGGCGAGTCTCCGGTACAGATTGGTACGAGGTGGGATGAGGACGATAACTGCCGAGGTTGTCTGAACTACTGGTCGCGACCATTGGGTGTGTTCTGCCGAAAGAAATGAGCATAAGATTTTCAGTCAGAAATTCAAATAGCGTACACATAAACAATTTTCATTGAGCAGTGGCTTCGTCAAGTATCCATTTATTGCAGGTGCCAACTCAACCACGTAAAAATGAAAACCAGGGTTGGGCTTAAAAAGCCACGTTGTACAACTTTAAAGATCCACCATCTTGTGTTTTGATTTTAAATCAAACCAAAAACTTTAAAAATAACAAGTATATTTAATAGTTATTTCACTAAAAATTAATTCGCCAACGAGTAAACTAAACTAACCATTATATACCAAAAACTGCAAATTTACTCGGTTATATAATAAGCAATCAGGCTACGAATAACTTCCTGACCCCAAGTGGCCATAAATTTATCCTAAACTCTGGAGCATCTGTCGACTGTTTATTTTACATTCTGCGTGCAAATAGCCAAATGTGACTTATAAATTTGGGGACAAGTTAATTTGAGCCTCCCAGACTGAAGCAGGGTTCTAAAAATATGAAAGAAGAAGGTATACTGTTTATAATATGAAGGGAACGGGTAATCTCTGCGCATGGCGTGTCCCGACAACCTGTGCGTAGAAATCATACGATAGAAAGGGCCTAATGAAAACAAGACATTAATTGAATTAAAACCAGTAAAACTGAAAGACGCTTTTGAATCAAAATAAGAGTTGAAGAAAGTAATAGTTAACGATAAAAAATCAGCAGCGGAACAAGAAAAGTTATTCAGCACCCATACAAAAAATCCTACTTCATTTGAATTAAAGGACTACCTAAACTTCAGTTGGTGACCACACCAAATGTAAAACATATTCGTTCAACTGGGGCAAAACTGGATGAACACAAATGAAACAGTAGAATGAACGTAGAGAAACTTCCTAGCTCCTATCTCAAGAGCGGCTTCTTTTCTGATCGCGGAATTAGCTTCTATTTTTTGTGTTACAAAGAATAAAAGTGATTCAGTCAGCATCAGTAAAACGTCTGAATACCCAAATAACATTCGTGTAACACTTCACTAGTGAACAAAGTAAGAAATAATGAACTTTAGCTCCCCTCAACCATGAATAGATTGGATTATTAGTTAGTTTAAGCCTCCCTATCCTCAACAAACGAGATCCAAAGAGAGGAAGGAAGAAGGTACCCTTTAGTATGGAGTTAAGGGAACGCGGAATCTATGCGGAAAGGGCATGGAAACAGTAAGATAAGAAAGAAGTTCATGAAACAAGATCAAAGTTGAAGAAGAAAGTAGTAGGTGCACAAAAAACAGGACAGCAGTGAACCGAAAAAGATGGTTCGTAACAAAACAAAAACCTATGTTATTTTAACAAAAAGAAATACTACCTAACCTTTAACTCAGGCCCTCACATTGTCCCCCTGGGTGCGCTAATTCCCATAGGTACAATAGTTGTATCCCCCTGAGGGGATCTCAACCATGAAAATGGAATGTTTTTAGTCCCTTTCCAAGTCCATATTTGACACGAGTTGATTGCCTTATTGTTCTAGCATTCATGAAACTGGGGCTGAATAACTGAATCGTTATTCGGTTTCTTTGGTGCAATGTATTTTAGATCAGTATTGAAATTCTTTTTAAAATAGTACGTGTAAATCATGAAATGAGAAAACAGAAACAACAGGTTTGTACCAACACAAATTACACCCAACCTGATCGGGTTCAACCCGAGCTGACCCGAAATACATGATGAAATCTGATTCGCTATGAAATGAAGTAATTGATGATGAGCGCTACAATGTAATGACAGGGGAAAATTTGAGTGATGCTCACATATAGCTAGCTATATGATGTATAAAAAGAGACAGACTTAATGATCAAAACTCTAACACTTCCTTTGAAAATTTCATGCTTCGCTCACAGTTTAATTTTTTACTTAAAAATAAATATTTTTACACAAAATACCGGCAGAGGTCTCTTACCTTATTGAAGGTCCGGTCAATAGTGAAAAGAGTTACGATGAAAGCCTTCAAATCAAGCTTTGCTAATCGCAGAAAACATTGGCAAGGTTTTGCAGAACTATCTTGCCAAGCAGCAATCGAAGCAGCAGAAACTAGTTAGCAAGATCGTCATCCCTTCTAGACGTCCCTCAATGATGCAGACCTCTTCTCAACATGCCAGTGACACAGAAGTAGTTCACGGTGAATATATGTCAAAGATGATTACTGGTCACAATAGATGGGCAAGGAAAAAATGCTGAGAATATGCACAATATATCCTCACAAAACACTAATAATTTCGTTTGTTTATGTTTTCTGGCTTGGTTGGCAATGTGTGTGTAAGTTCGCTCATTACCATCCACGCTTAGTTTTCAGTATAAATGAAAGAGTGATGAAAGCCTGATTTTCCACAGCTTCTACAAAGTGAGAATGGGGTACATTAACATGAAATTAAAATTTTTGCTTATTTTCAACCATAGTTGTAAAATGAAGGTTACAAACTAGTTATTTTATAGGTTTAGTTTTTTGAAAAATGAAAAACATCAGTACATTTTCAATGAAATTAATTCATAATCTACAGTTCATTTGTTGTTCAAACTTTTTCATACAAGATCAATTTTGGTAAGCGCGCATGGGAATCGTACCACATCAATGTTTCCAAAAATTATTGAGAAAGAAACAAAAGCGTATTTTCCTCGTCAATTTATCTTAGCTTGAAATTGAATATTAATATGCATTGCATAATTATAAAAAAATTAAACTGATACTGAAATTTTTTAGTGATGAGACGAGTTAGACTATATATAATTCATTATGTACTTCAATTTTTTCAGAACAGTAGTGTGCTGTGATATAATTATTTCAACTTGGCTTCGTAACAGGTAATATACGCACCTTGTACTGAAGAGGGTTTCTTGGTACAGAAAGTGCAGACCTCTGCTTTTTCTCTCCAGTACATCTAGATTCACTGTACTAATTCAAAGACTTTCTCACTCCAGTAGGATCCTGTAATAAAAACATATTCACTATGTGCAATACAAAAATTTAAAGAAACTAAAAGAAATAAGCAAAAATCTTCAGAGCAGCCGGCCGCAGCCCTGCAGAAAATCTGGTCATATTTGGCATGTAAGTATGCCAAGGCTTCAATGTTCTGAAAGTTAAAAACACGTGAAATTATTAGTAAAACATTTTCGATCTACACTGCAGTACTGAATGATCTAAGCTTACCAGCAACTGAAGTTTGGTTATCATGTTTTTTATTCTGCCGTAAGATTTTCAAAGTCTTTTGGCACACCTTAACAGTTTAAACAATAGCTTGAAAGAAATTGTAGGTAATCTAAAATTAATCAAAAAATCTATTTAAAATTATCACATGAAACGGAAGCAAAATATTTAATATTTACCATAAATCAAATCTCAAAATATTATGTTATCCATTCAAAAAAAATCTCTTAATTTCAACAATAAAAGAGTGGTGAAAAAATATAGATTTAAGCTGTCGCTCTGGCCAACTCTAATAAAAGGATGATAAAGTTTGTGTTATAGAAAGACAGTGGTTGAACTAAAGTGAAAGTTGTACTTATCTATCGTCAGGAAGATACTTTCCATAAACAAAATAGTAGTACAAAACTTTCAAGGCTTCATTTGGTCTTTTACACAAGGAAAAATAATGTTTACTCAAGTTTTTTACTTGCACGTGATACAGATGGTTATTCTTGATCATGCTTAAGGAGCATTTCCTTATCCTTGTACTCAGCTGAGTATGGAATCCTGGTAATAAAACCATTATTATACTTTTATTCAAGTATCAGTGGAAACTAAATGTAAAACACGCAAAAAATTACATGCAGTAGTTACAAAATGCTGAGATTATGTTTTGAACAGATATAGTACATAATAGCTTCCTCCAGATTGATTAGATAAGATTATTAGTTTAAGCCTCCCTATCCTCAACAAATGAGATCCAAAGAGAGGAAGGAAGAAGGCACCATTTAGTATGGAGTCAAGGGAACGTGGAATCTATGCAGAAAGGGCACAGAAACAGTAAGATGGGAAAGAAGTTCATGAAACAAGATCAAAGTTGAAGAAGAAAGTAGTAGGTGCTGAAAAAACAGGACAGCAGTGCACCGAAAAAAGATGGTCCGTAACAGAACAAAAACCTATGTCATTTTCACAAAAGAAAGCCTACCTAACCTTTAGCTCGGGCCCTCAAATCGTCCCCCTGGGACGATGTGAGAACATTACCTCCCCAGATTTTGAAGTAACATATTCTAACCTAACTTATCTTAACTTAACATATTCAAACCTATCTTCTCCTGACCTATGCTAACCTAACCTATTCTAACCTAACTTAACCTATCCTAACCCAACCCAGCCTATCCTTTCCTAACCTAACTTCAACCAATGTCATCAATAAGCTAGGTGGACCCGTGAAAAAATTCGGTCAACATCACCTAACAAATTCTATCATAACATTCTAATCTTACCCATCCTAGCATAACATGTACTAACCTATCCTATCTCAACAAACTAAAAAAAATTAAAATATTAAAAAAATTCAAAAATCTTAAATTTAAAAACATAAATCAATTTTCATCTCCCCCCCGCCCCTCTCCCTCTCTCTCTCTCTCTCTCTCTCCCTTCCTTCCTTCTCACTTCACTCTCTCTCCCGCTCTCCCTCTAATGGAGCGCGACCCGACACGAGCCATCCCGAATCATAGGTACCGCAATGATGTTGAAGAGCGTGACGCACAGGTTAGCGTTTATATATTGATTAGTCGAGAAACGTCATGTAATTTTGACCGTTATGTATTGAGCGCTGAGGGTCCGACCTACGATTTTACCGAGGAATGCTCGTCGCATCATCGACCATCATCGCCAAGATAACAGCATTGAGTCGGAAACTAACTCTGTAAGGCGAAGGTTAATCAAAAATGACAGCGAAACAAGCATTTCAATATGTGCGATGAAAATTATTGTATCTTAAGGCATTAATTGTAATTTATAGCTCCCAGGTAATGTACAGCCATGTTAGGAAATCAGCCTACCATTGTGTGAGCTGAGCTGGTGTGGGATCTCAGATGCCAAAAAGAGCCACCTAACTCAAGAAAGAGGCAAAAACGCGGAATTAAAATATACTCAATAGGATAAAAGAAATTATCTCTGATTGTCGAGCAAAGTTTCTCAACATTCAACAAAGATTCGAACACCCAAATTATGCTGGAAGAAAAGTCCGTTGAACGCACCTCTGGGAATTGGATTCCAAAATTTAACTAGCAAGTCAAAAATAGACGGATACTACATTGAGAATGTAATAAATTCTCCAAAATGAAACCATCGAAGGAATGCGGAGCAACTACTCTAACTAGGAAGGAACTCGTGAATAATTTTTATAGACATTCGTTGACTCCAACAGCCGAGATATTCACTAAATAGCCATACCAGAAGCTCACCCAAAGAGCCCAGAAAGTTCACCCAAAGAGCCCAGAAAGTTCACCCAAAGAGCCCAGAAAGTTCACCCAAAGAGCCCAGAAAGTTCACCCAAAGAGCCCAGAAAGTTCACCCAAAGAGCCCAGAAAGTTCACCCAAAGAGCCCAGAAAGTTCACCCAAAGAGCCCAGAAAGTTCACCCAAAGAGCCCAGAAAGTTCACCCAAAGAGCCCAGAAAGTTCACCCAAAGAGCCCAGAAAGTTCACCCAAAGAGCCCAGAAAGTTCACCCAAAGAGCCCAGAAAGTTCACCCAAAGAGCCCAGAAAGTTCACCCAAAGAGCCCAGAAAGTTCACCCAAAGAGCCCAGAAAGTTCACCCAAAGAGCCCAGAAAGTTCACCCAAAGAGCCCAGAAAGTTCACCCAAAGAGCCCAGAAAGTTCACCCAAAGAGCCCAGAAAGTTCACCCAAAGAGCCCAGAAAGTTCACCCAAAGAGCCCAGAAAGTTCACCCAAAGAGCCCAGAAAGTTCACCCAAAGAGCCCAGAAAGTTCACCCAAAGAGCCCAGAAAGTTCACCCAAAGAGCCCAGAAAGTTCACCCAAAGAGCCCAGAAAGTTCACCCAAAGAGCCCAGAAAGTTCACCCAAAGAGCCCAGAAAGTTCACCCAAAGAGCCCAGAAAGTTCACCCAAAGAGCCCAGAAAGTTCACCCAAAGAGCCCAGAAAGTTCACCCAAAGAGCCCAGAAAGTTCACCCAAAGAGCCCAGAAAGTTCACCCAAAGAGCCCAGAAAGTTCACCCAAAGAGCCCAGAAAGTTCACCCAAAGAGCCCAGAAAGTTCACCCAAAGAGCCCAGAAAGTTCACCCAAAGAGCCCAGAAAGTTCACCCAAAGAGCCCAGAAAGTTCACCCAAAGAGCCCAGAAAGTTCACCCAAAGAGCCCAGAAAGTTCACCCAAAGAGCCCAGAAAGTTCACCCAAAGAGCCCAGAAAGTTCACCCAAAGAGCCCAGAAAGTTCACCCAAAGAGCCCAGAAAGTTCACCCAAAGAGCCCAGAAAGTTCACCCAAAGAGCCCAGAAAGTTCACCCAAAGAGCCCAGAAAGTTCACCCAAAGAGCCCAGAAAGTTCACCCAAAGAGCCCAGAAAGTTCACCCAAAGAGCCCAGAAAGTTCACCCAAAGAGCCCAGAAAGTTCACCCAAAGAGCCCAGAAAGTTCACCCAAAGAGCCCAGAAAGTTCACCCAAAGAGCCCAGAAAGTTCACCCAAAGAGCCCAGAAAGTTCACCCAAAGAGCCCAGAAAGTTCACCCAAAGAGCCCAGAAAGTTCACCCAAAGAGCCCAGAAAGTTCACCCAAAGAGCCCAGAAAGTTCACCCAAAGAGCCCAGAAAGTTCACCCAAAGAGCCCAGAAAGTTCACCCAAAGAGCCCAGAAAGTTCACCCAAAGAGCCCAGAAAGGTCACCCAAAGAGCCCAGAAAGGTCACCCAAAGAGCCCAGAAAGGTCACCTATATAGCCCAGAAAGGTCACCTATATAGCCCAGAAAGTTCACCTATATAGCCCAGAAAGTTCACCTATATAGCCCAGAAAGTTCACCTATATAGCCCAGAAAGTTCACCTATATAGCCCAGAAAGTTCACCTATATAGCCCAGAAAGTTCACCTATATAGCCCAGAAAGTTCACCTATATAGCCCAGAAAGTTCACCTATATAGCCCAGAAAGTTCACCTATATAGCCCAGAAAGTTCACCTATATAGCCCAGAAAGTTCACCTAAATAGCCCAGAAAGTTCACCTAAATAGCCCAGAAAGTTCACCTAAATAGCACAGAAAGTTCACCTAAATAGCCCAGAAAGTTCACCTAAATAGCCCAGAAAATTCACCTAAATAGCCCAGAAAGTTCACCTAAATAGCCCAGAAAGTTCACCTAAATAGCCCAGAAAGTTCACCTAAATAGCCAAGAAAGTTCACCTAAATAGCCAAGAAAGTTCACCTGAACAGAGTTACAACCGAACAACCGCCAGCCGTCAGTAAAGCTGCTACGTGGTGCGTTCACACTACGAGCGGAGCGAGCGGAGCGGCGCGGAGCGTCGCGGCACGGAGTGGAGCGGAGCGGCGCGTGTGTTCACATGTGAGCTGAGCAGAGCGACCTACACAAGCATCAGTCGCTATGGAGCGTTCCGTGAATGCGCTTCTGTTGCTCGACGGCAAAACGGAAATACTGGATCCATCCCATCAACATGAGGAGAGATCGCTATGGAGAATACCACTATCTCTTCGAAGCACTGAGGGGAGATGAATCACAATTCTACGAGTATTTACGGATGAAGCCGGCAACTTTTGATGTACTACAATCCCTTATAGAAAGAAAAATTTCCAACGAGATTAGATAAATTTGCTGTTAGCAATACACAAATTTTTATTGAGGATACATGTAAAGCAAAGTAGTTTAAGCAAAATTAAAGTCTTTCCATATAGGCTGTATCACATATTACTACAGGTTTTCGTAGGGCAGTACGAACAAAAAGTCTTGTGGTGACTTAAACGTGAGTGAAGGTAAAGTAATTCCCTTCAGAAATTCAGGGTTGTGCCAGAGAAACCTAAGTGAAAAATACTGACAAATATTGACTTGTCCTGATCAAATAGTTCTCGAAACACTGATATGCTTTCCGTTAGTATTGGAAAAAAATCACCCAAGCTCATAAAATTTTGCAACTTATTGTGTATTTGACACTCATTGAGTCCTCATCCTCATACGCCCTCCTTTTTCTCCCATTTTACGGAAAAAATTAAAACTTTATTAAAAAATCGTATATAATTATACTTTAATCAAGATCATTTAATAAAATACACAGCATCACAAGAAAGATGAAACTACATCACGAGAAAAGCAAAATAAATTCCTTAAACTGAAGCAATAATAAAATAACTTATCAGAGAAAGCAGAAGAAAATAGAAATAAATGATTAATGAACCCAAATGGGTGAAATTACACTAAAATATTACATGTTACACTATCAGTTATAAATGTTATACGATTAGTTGTACAAATAAATAGTTATATACTAGATTTTTTAACTCAAACGACAATTCTACCCCTATAAGATATGACGATCCGAAGGCGGAGCCGAGGAGAAACGCTCGACGCGAGCGTCAAAAAATCCCAACGAATTTCCCGAGCGAGCCGCTCCGCTTGTCGTGTGTGAACAGCCAAGCGTTTCTGCATTCAAACCTGTACAAACATTATTGCCGCTCCGCTCCGCTCGTAGTGTGAACGCACCCTTACGCACCTGAAGAGCGTCAGCTGCGGGGCGGTGCAGAGCTGTGGCCGCAGCTCTAAAATATTCTGAATCATACCTTCTGTCCGCTCACCTGATCTGAAAAATGAATATGTTATGGCCTTTCCTCAAGTCAACACTAAAAGCCTCAAACAAACTAGAATCGTGGTGTGACCTAATGGTGACGCTATTGAAACCGTATACGTTTTAGGATGTGTGAATGCCATGAGAACTTTGTCCAAGCTTACTCCTCTGTTTGAAAATGGTATTATCGAGTCCGTTGACAAAGTTAAAAGTCTATTGAATTTGGTCTGACACGTGCAAAGGAATTTGGGAAACCTAAATTTTCCTCAAATTAAAAACAATTGTCAGCACATCAGATAAATTAGTATAGCGACTTTAAACCTTCCTGGCCAAGGAAAAGGTGTTTTCAAAGAGTGAAAGAAAGATGGTATCATTGAGAATGGAGTCGAGGTAACGGGAAATCGATGCAGAACATGCACAAGACGTATTCCAATACAATATCCAATGTATTCAAAAACAGATAAGAAAATTTTGCAAAACAAGATAAAACTTGAAGAGGAAAGTATTACTAAAAATGATGCAACAGTGAAAAGAATAAAAAGCTTTCGATCAAAATAAAATATTCATTAAAAAATAGCTTAGCTAGCCAACTCAAAACCCCGCATCTTCTTCTGAGAGCGCTAATTCCTTTGGATACGAAAGTTGTATCCTTATGGGCTGCGAATAAAAATTAGATTAGACGAGTTTAAGCTTCCCTAGCTGTAACATGGGTGTTTTGAAGAGCGGATGGAGGACGGCACCATTCAAGTATGAACTTGAAGCAAAGTATTAGCTATGCAGGGACTGCATGAAAATAGCGAGTTGGGAAAGAAGCTCATGAAGCAAGTCAAAGTTGAAAAAGTACTAGGTACTGAAAACAGGACGGCATTGAACTCAAAAATGATCTCTAGCAAAACAAAACACCCGTTCTGCTACAACATTATGAAGACTTGGGAGTTAGCTCTAGACCTCATATTCCTCCCGGGAGCGCTAATTCCTAAATATAGTTATTTATAGCTAACTGAAGGGCAAGTAATTTAGAAAATCATTACTTTTAGACCTAACAATTTCCCCTGGGAGTGCTAATTTCCAAAGATACAGTGTAAATTACTGTAATAAATAGATAGACAAACCATAATAGTTGTACTATTGCCGTATCAGGAGTTAAGTATGTCATTGAGGGAAATATTGGTTCGGATATTTTATCCAAAGCAAGATAACCCAATGATTATAAATACTTTAAATACTATTTGATAATCACTTACAGGTTCTTCGCTGCACGTAAATCAGAACAAAAGGAGGAAGGACATCAAACATTTATGAAGTACATAGAAACAGTAAATTGAGAGAAAAGTTGAAACAAGATGAAACTTCAAGAAAAGATTCTGCAAAACACGATAGCAATATACTGGGAAGATAGAAGATGGGCCTTAACATAAGAAATCATTTACAATAAAAAAAAAACATACTTAACTTTCAACTCAGAACCTTAGGTTTTCTCTGCGGGAGTGGTAATTCCCATTGATACAACAGTTGCATCCCTCAGAGGAATTCGGCAATTAGATTTAAGGATTTCTTGAGTTGAGAAATTCAAAAGCCAATTGGCAATACTTTTCTAATAACTTTTTTAAAGAAAACTTTTCCATTCTGCAGTGGCACACACAAACCCTGTCTAAATCGTTATTTTGATGAAAACCCGCTTTGTTAATACGATGATATGGAGCCAGGGTATCGCAATATTCAAGAATCAAATGTGCAAGTTTATTTTACAATAACTCTAAACTAATTTTCCAAAACCTGTATTAGTTTCTACTGCTACGGACTTGGGTACATTAAAGGTATTCCAAGTCAAATAGAGTTTGGAACTGGCTTCATCGGGGATGGTAGCTCACCGTGTGAAAAATACTTCAACTAGGCGTTGAACAAAATGCTGCATCAACCAAATTATATTATTAGATTAATAGTTAATTGAAGCTTCCCTAACCGTTAAAAAAAGCGGTTCGAAGACAGGAAAGAAGAAGCCACCATTTAGTATGGAGTTATAGGAACGCGGAATCTACGCAGCAGGGGCATAAAAGTAGTAAGTTGAGAAAGAAGTTCATGAATCGAGAAGTCTATGAAAAAATTTAGTAGGCGCTGAAAAACAAGACAGCAGTGAACGGAAAATAGGCGAACCTTAACTCAACAAAAAAAAACAGTTCATTTCAATAGTGGCATACCTAACTCACCTCAAGACCTCGCACATTTTTCCTCTAGGAGTGCTAATTCCCATAGATACAATATTCCCATAGATACAATATCCCCCTGAGGGGTATATTAGTTACATTAAAACTCCTTAGCCACAACAGAGGTGATCACAAAAGATCGAAGAGAAGGAACCATGAAGTATTGATAATGGAAAATGGGGAATGAAGTATGTTCCTGCGCTCAATACCAGGCAAACAGAAACAGCATGATAAAAAGAAATAAAAGCAATGTTTCGATGTCTCGAACATTATCTTCGGCCTGAAAATATACAAGAAACAGTCGTTTTACAGCTTGAAGATGTTTGCAACATCAAAACGTTGCCTTCATAAATTGAGTCATAGAATTTGAACAATTGAGTGTTTTTGAGAGAAAAATAAATTATCTTCTCATAGTAAAATGAAGAACTCGAATAATTTCGCATAGGAGTAAAGAAAAAGAAGATATTGCATTGATGAAAAACCAGAAACGCAAAGTATGATAGAAGCCCCAAACTAAAATAACTCCAGTAACGTGAGGGAGCCTGTGGCCTAAAGCGGGCCATAGACGATCAATTTAATTGTCAATATCATTGACTCGGTATATTAATGAGATTTTTTTGCCCACTGAGTAAATTATTTGACGGTTGTCAATCAAGCCCACAGACGATCAATTAAATTGTCAATATTCATCATTGTCATTTATATTGACAATAAAATTGATCGTCTATGGGCAGCTTTAGCAAGGGAGACAAACCTGAGCAACGATGTAGTCCCGCTGTTTAGACTATCAGTTCAGGTTACCGTAACGGAGCTTTAATTTCACTATAGTAGCACCTTACCCTCAGGAATTCTGCATATCGCTTAATGAGCGGTGAGCTGTACAGATTTGCTGAAATTTTGTCTTTTTTACCTGAAATAATTGGTCCCTTTTTTTCGTAGGAATTTAGGAGCAACTCGAATTCTATGGTCATAACCGATTAAATCAGTTAATACTTCACGAACTACAACAAAAGCGTTTAAAGAAGATTGAAACATGTATGGTAGGAAACTTTAAAAAATCCTAGACCTGATAAAAATAATTGTAATTATATTTTTCTACTCGATTATTTCACTAAGTGCCAAAACAATCAAGTATCCGGGTACGTTAACATAACCCAGCGTCGTCTGGATATAAGAGCGACAGGGCACACGACAGGGAATATTGTGCACCCTTGCGAACTATTTCCCGTTGCCTGCAGAGTGAAATCGTGAAGTCAATTTGGGGAAATTTTAGTCAATTCAAAATTTAGTAAAAATGATCCATGATTCAAGTTCAAAGACCTTACTGCAGAAGAGTTACTCTGTTTTCGAGCTGTAACCCTCCGTTGAACAATTAATTAGTTTAAACCATCAAATTACGCTAATATTCTTACTATTTTATCAATTGGGTAAATGTTCAGGAGAGGACCATAATCGATTTTCCACTTTTCGGTGCTTAACATAGCTAATTAGATGTAAATAGACAATTTTTACCAAATGCACTTTCCGTCGCAAATGAATATTTAACGAGTTATAGCGGTACGTTTAGTTTCGTCTTTGATGACCAATGCGCTCGAATAAACAGCTATTCATCGATTTTTGAATTTTTGTTGCTTGAATCATGGTAATAACATCGAAATAAACTACTTTTCTTCTAGGGTAATTCATCAAATATCGAACTGAACTGATTATCGAACAACTTTGGAAATATGCGCGTAATAAATTTAGTAAGCATCCAAACTTGCTCAGTGCCAGTGATCTTACATCTAAAACTCCTATTTTAGTGATAAAAACTCATTTCTGTGAGCTGCAAACTGCTACCAGCTGTTGCGAACGCATTTTCTGTACGACCCTTACAAATTGGTCGAATTTTTTCACTCGAAAAATCTTACGCACCTCGGGAAAATTGCGACGGTTTAATTGTTGTTGGGTCACCGTCAACCTCCCGTCATAACTAGAGAGTAGTGTTGTCATATGATGTTCTGTTACTGTATTTTTTTCTTTTCCGCCAAAAACTTGATAATTATTCCATGTTCGACATTCAGTTCCTTTTTCACGTCAGTATTAAATACTGAACAAAGGTGTTCGAATCAAAATTCCTTAAAAATCATGAATTTATGCCTCGAACAAAGCTTTTCGATTCTTAATTCTTTTAAATAACTGAATCGATCTATTGAACGCCTGTTTTATTTCATTAAAATATTGTATTAACGCTTGATAATAACATTGAATAGTTGAAGATGGGAATTCTGGTGAGGGGCTATCAATCATCTGCTGGTGTTCCAAAGCCCTCAAGATCATCAATGATTCGTCTGGCTACATTTACTGATGATCAATCCCTTGCCAAGAAAATTGATGCAAGCATCAATAATAATTCATTGACGAGTGCTTTACACTCTACTCCAAAAAAGGTCACACAGGTTGATGATCACAATGATGGTTCAACAAACACTGCAAATGAAACATCGACATCATATTCAAACTTTGATAACTCTCCATTCAAATGCATCTTGAAAATAAGTAATGAGACAGTTATTTCAAACAAACAAACAAAACAAACATCGGCATCTTTGGGATGCTTTATTTCCAATCAAGCCTGATACAAATGATCTTAAGCATTGGTTTTTCAAATGTCTTATAACTAACACTATATATAGGACACCATGACGGTTCCCCCGTAAAGCCGGTACCCATTTCCGACACCTGGGTCGAGTGGGGTATTGTGCTTGAGCTTTCCCTTATACCCAACGGGGAAAATCGCAGCGCCAGCGCCGGGATACGAACCCGCGACTCCAACATACAAGTCCGATCCCTTAACCGATGTGCCACCGCGAGCACTTCCAAGAAAATCCAGTGCACCAAAGAAAAAAAGAATGAAAGAAAAACGTTTATTTTCCAAGTGGCCACATGAGGTGTACAAATAGATAGACCATACGAGGCATATTAATGGACAAAATATACGAGGCGTACTAATAGACAAACCATACGTGGCGTGCTAATAGTCTAACAAAAGTTCCATACGAAAAGAACTAATTGACAAACCATCCTGTTCGAATCAATTCTTGTTCGATTCCTGTTCGATATTGATGAAATTATGTTACTAAAGAATTCGATTTTTAGAACAATAAATACATTTCAATAATCTACGTTGTCTTTCAAGCGACATCACAGAACAAGAAAGCAACTGTTCAAGAATAACCTTGAGGCCCGCAAGAGTTATTCAGAGCAAAAGTTACCGATTTATGAAGGTTGTTTCTAGACACACGTGATTTCTGTTCGATATTTGATGAATTACCCTATACGCTTTTCTCGCCAAATGAGTATTTTACGAGTTAGCGCGGTAGGTTTTATTTTTTACGCGATTGAGCTGTTGGAGTACGTTTGAATACTTCCAAATTTATTATTAGCTCACCCCGCGGAGCTTGCGGAGCCTGAACCCACTTCTAGGATCTTTAAGTTAATAACCCAATAGAAATCATCACCCAAAAATAACGAATTATAGCGGTATGTTAACTTTCGTCTTAGATGGCGGGAACGGGCTTGATCATTTGAGCGCGTCGGAAGCGAGCGTCCATTGCAGTATTGCCATATGACGCGCTCGATGAAATACTTCCCGCTTCAAACACTTGAGTTGCGGTAGCTAATTTACCGCTATAACTCGTAAAATACTCATTTACGACGGAAAGTGCACAGAAAAAATCTTGTCTATTTCCATCTAATCAACTGTGTTTAGGCACCGAAAAGTGGAAAATCGATGACTGACAAATCCTCAACATTTACCAAACTAGGCATGTGAAGGAAAACAGGCAACATGTCTGCAACTATTCATGGGGATTTAGCCTATGTGAAAATTTAAACAGGAGCATGTAATATTGGTATGGACTAACCATCACTAAGACTAAGAAAAACTCGGCGGTACGACACTTAAGCTGCCTGTACTTCAACTTTAACCTAACGACCAACACCAAAAGCTCGAAAAACAGTCACTTTATATAGTCTCCGAGTTGAAAGGTTTCACACGGTGACCGCGCTAGGTAACACTGAAGTTTAACATTCAACTCAAATTTAAAGATAAGTGTAGTGAGTAATGTTGATAATAGCGAATATTAACTGGATCAAGCATTTATTCAGCTTTGATTTAAGCATTTATGAAAATTGAGGTTGTGACTTCTAGTCGGTCAGCAGCATGAACATAATTTCCCCCGTGTGCCCCCGTTGGCTCACGTTGCAGTCAAAGTTTTAAAGAAATTCAACACAAAAAGTGCTCTAAAATAATGAAAAATAAATAAATAGGAATAACCTCACAGTTGTGGGATAAGCCGTATGCAAATACAGACTCACTTTGTAATAAATCAGATACCCAGAAATGAAGCCTTGCAAAAAGTTATATCAATTCGGCAATACTACCCGCTCACGTCTACTTACCCTTCTCTTGAAACGGAGGAAGGACGAAAGAAAAATATGAACATCGTGCTAGAGCCCTACAATATCCGACGCCGTTTTGAAAACTTATAAATAAACTTATTCTTGCACTTGATGAAAATAACTACACTACGATGCTTTACCGAGATGACATCGTAATAGCATGACTATCGTAGCTGTTGAACGCAGCAGGGCAACCATCCGACTCCGGCCAGCCGGCTAGGCCGACCACATTTGTAAGGCAAAGTTTCCGGGTATTCTGAAAAAATTTTGACGGAGCAGATGAAGATTGTATGTGAAAAGAGATCATGAAACTTTTTCATTCACAATGAGAAAATGCTGAAATTAAATTTGTTCCCAACCCCTCTGAGATTTTGGTAACTAAGAGACAGTGACGGTTGGACTTGTGTCAACTGAGTAAATAAGATCTGAATTCATTCACGCATGAGAATGGTCTCCACTGGTCGTATATTATCATAGTACGTAGTAAAAAATTACACATCACCTACTTATTTATTTTAACCACAAAATATAGATTGTGGATGACACCGTCGAAATGGGGCGTGATCATGAAAGTTGTGTGCTTCATGGCAAAGACACACATTTTAAGCAAATTTAAAGTAGGAAAGCGAGCGCAAAATTTGAGACATAAACAATTCCAACAGTATCAAAAAACAACATTAAATAAAGATGCAACTGGAAAGTGACTATCGAGAAGTTATAATGAATTATATTCGTAAAGAAATCTATTTACTCGCATTCTATTTTAGGGAAATTATAGAATACCATACGGCTCTGCACTCCTGGCTGTTCATAAGTAATTAACAGTAAATAACTTTCTATCCCAAACTTATGCAGCACATAGTGAATAGATAGCAGTTCCTCGCATCAGTCGTGTTTTTACTTGTATTCGTTTTATTTATGAATGCTGAGTGACCTTTTTTTAATACGTGAATTCGATTAAACTGTAGTCCATGAAAACCGTTTCCTGTTTTCTACTGCCTGTCAAGTGCTCGTGAAAAACGTCACTAATGCCATTAGTAACATCTGAAAGATCCTCCATATGTAGTTAGACCTCAGAAATCCCTATTTTTTGATAATAGAGACGTTTCTAGAGTTACACACTTAGATACTCAGTGCCTTCGCTGACAGTGGTGTCTAAACACTGCAAAAAAATTATAGAGCAATATTTACAATAATACGCTGAAATATAAAAACACAATTCAAAACGCAAGCAACTATTAATCCATCAGTCAATCAATTCAATAATTTCTTGAGTTGATATTTTTATAATTAGATCACTCAGTGTTCGATATATCTCACGGGTGGCCAGGTGCAGATTACCACCATTCGGTAGGTATTTCCTATCTGATATTACTAATCAACACTTCAGGTAGGACTAACTGCTTCCGAGCAAACATGTGTCGTCTCCCTAGGATTTGGCCACTCCACTCGGCGATACAAAGCGTCTGAAAGCTTCATTATGCAGTGAGACAGCACGGGCGCCCGTTGACAAAATATTGGGTCACCCCGTGGCATTTTTTGTGCGTAGGGAATTATACCTAGAGTAAATGTTTTAAAAATAAATGCTTAAATTTAAGCAAATCTAAATCTCATTTAATTTACTCGATTTGAAAGTTCGTTCGATTCAGACAATTTCATCAAAGCTGAGAAATTAATTTCTCATTGCTTTTGGGATCCCATTCTCTTCATCAATAACAGGACAGCAAAAAAATTTTCCCTATAAACTGGAATTCTATCAATATACACTGCATTTGAATTAAATATAGACGTGGTGGTGATACCATTTTATGTATTTATAAAATATAATATTTTACATTATTTTGTATTTTCATGTGCTTCTCCATTATCGTTGATCATTTTCATGTTTTGATCCATAGCACACAATACGGTTGAAACATGGCACATCATGTTTGAAACAAGCAATTCACTTCAATAAAGATTATTAGATCATTTACAAATTAAAAGAGGGGACACACGCAGTAATCAAATTTATGTTGGATTTGAAAATCATGCAAAATAATTATAATAATATCATAAGCATTACAATAATCTCATTTCTTTTGCCAGATTCGTCATTGCGTCTCACACGTTCATCTAAACATAGACATAAATGTAGCATGACTCCGAACAAATGAAGGGACTTAAGCTTGGCAATAATATAGGTCGATCATTCAAAACTTGATACGTATTATATACCTCGTATGATCCAAATTAATCCTATTTTTAGCATTACGCAGGCCCATATTAATAATATTATGCAAGTGCTGCGCTTCCTGCGAGATTTGAAGACTGGTACAATATATTGATACAATTTTCCGAGACTTTGACCATAATTACTTATTGCCCTTTACAGACAAACTCTTTAGATGGACAAAAATAATCTCTACATGCTCTCAACGAGCTGCTTGTTGCTCGCAGCGCTCATTGCTGGTGAGTTTCTTTTACTCGCATAAAAGAATTGCGATGCGTTGTACTCGTAGTATTTTAATTAATCTAATTGAATCTAATTTTACTTTGTCTTACAACATGGGGGCAAACCGCTGATTCACATTCCAAGCATTTTCTAAAATCGATGTACACGTAAGAAGTGACCAACTCTTATAGTACTGATATAAGCTTAGATTAATTTGGTATTTCTTAAGCCAGAACTTCTCCAGCTAACGAAAAGGAGATTTAACGTAACTTGAAATAAACTCACAATATTTTAAGACGATTTAGTTTCCAGCGAATGCTTTTTCTGTTTGCAGCCCTGCAAATTGCAGAAAATTTTTTTTACCCATTTTTGTTAGAGGCACTAATATATTCGTGAAGTGCAGCTCAAAATTTATTATTTTGGAACGATTTGTGACAAGTTGCATGGAAGATCGAAATTTCCAAAGCTAGAATTAAAAAACATACATTTTAAGTTTTAAGGAGCTGCAAGGTCTGCCCCATATGCTGTACAACTTTTTTGTGTGTCACTAACTCCGTAAGTAATGCTTTCAGATGCCCTGAATGCACATGTACTGAGGTAGAATTGTACGAGAGAGAGAGGAAGAGACGCAACAGGCAAGCGCGCGTACAGACTGCAAGACTATGTGCAAAAAACAGTGAACTATAGAAGAACGGACAATAATCCGCCATGGTTATACCGTAACTGCATTCCAGTTTACCAAATTATTATGAAATATAAGCCGTCATCAAGTACTTCACCATATTTTTAAGGGACATATATTCCCATATAAAGAAATTGTCTGCATTAAAAATTATATCATATTGACTCTAAAATCATGGCCAGTTTTCTCTTCCTTTTGGCAACTGCAAATTTATTCCACAAGTCATCCTAAAAAACATTAAGTTGTGCCCAAGCCAAATGCTAACACCCAGCATGGATGCATGCGGTTTTTTGGATGCGATCATTTGTTTCGACGATTGACATGGGTATTACGATACCCATGTGTGAATATAAACTAAAGACCTTAATGTTAATATCTCTTAACACTATCTTAATGTTAAAACCTATGTTATACATTTCATGTATCAATAACCTTTGTAAACCTTATCAATTCATTGGAAATAACCTTTTTTTCTTTTCTTTCTTTCCTTCCTTCCCGTCAGGAGCCGCTGCTGACGACGGCGTGGGGCTGACAGGGAAGTACTCCCGCCATGTGAGCGGGCTGCTGACGGTGAACGAGCATTACGAAGCCGGCGAGTGGGGCACGCCGGAGTTCTGCCCCGAGGACAGCTTCGTGCACGGGATCAGGATACGCGTAAGGCGTCAGACTTGCGAGTTGTGTAGTTGATCTTGATCTAAGTTTTGTGTTTTTTTTTACACGATTCTATTAACGGAGGTCTGTTTTAAAAATTAGGTATACAACCAGGGACTTGAGGACTGTAAAGTAGAGCCAAGTTTTCTATTCTTTTTGGCATTATTCTATTCACGTTAGTCTGTTGTAGAAATTTGGCATACAACCAGAGACTTGTGTGTTGGGAGATAGAACTAAATTAAGACGTCAAAGTATTTTTCAAATTCAGAATACAAAGGACAAAAAATATAGATGTTTTTCGTTATTCTCAAAGCTGCAGATCAAAGAATAGACACGGTTTTTTAGCTCGTTGTGGAAGGGTGTTAACTTTATTGAAATAGATCTTGTGTAAGGGATAGAGGGTGTTTCTAAATAGTTTGGCAAGATATATGAATAATTAGGAGTTTATCTAAACTGTTACACGAAAGCAAATTTAATCAGCGTGAAAACGATAGTGTTTTTCTCTTAAATTTGGGTGAAGCTGCGGAAGTTTTGTCGCTGGATCAGTACCTAAATGAGAGCTGTTAAATAAGTATGAGCTAATCTGGCCATTGTGATCACTGATGGCTATTAAACCATAAGTATTTAAGTTACATAATCAACAATAATAACTAGAGTCATGCCGTCAGGAACTGTACAGCCGATATAAATTTGGCCACGATTGAAATACCTCAGCAAATAGAGTCAGAAAAATAATGTGAGTGTTTATTATTATTTGCATATTATTAAAGAATGAAACTGAAAAATTTCAACTCGCATTCAAAAATGCGGAAAGGAGTCACGGAGATATTTATGAAGCTAATGAGATTTTAACTTTTTTGAAAATAGAGCAATAGTTTCCTCATCGATCGCAGACGTGAAAAACAAGACTAATAATGTGCCTAATTTTTACCTATGGAGCCTTTGAAGACCACTTACGTGCTACCACTTTCTTTCTAATTAAATAAAGTGGACTCAACATACAAAAATCGAGATTATCTATTGATATCCATCAATAAACTGTTGATGACAGCTGGAGCCCAAAGGAGCCAGAGACGAGACCGCCGTCAACGCCATCAAGCTGTACTGCAGGGCCAAAGACGAATATTACGACAACAACTACGTCATTTCTGCCAGAGCCTTCAGAGGCAAATGGATTGGTGAGCCTGCAAAAAAAAATATGCGTAAAATGGGTAAAATATGAGTGTTAATGCCGTGTCTTTAATGTGTCGTTTACTTTCTTGGAACGTGTCTTTAGTTGTGAGTAAATCTCTATTGTAAACAAGCTAATTATAAGATTTTTCAAGGTCTTATGTCTCTTTGACTGTCTAAAAACGAGTCTTCAGTTACAGTGAATCTTTATTGTAAATAAGCTGATTATAAGATGTTTTAAATGTCTTTTAGTATCTGTGACTGTCTTGAAACGTGTCAACGCGTGCCAGTGAATCCTTTATCTACGGGTGGTATATAAATAAGGTAATTATAAGACGTCTTCAAAAATTTGCTTGTTTTCCTTGGAACGTCTCAACAGCTGGAAGCGAATCTTTTTCTACACGTGAAGAAGCTAATTATCAGAAGTGCCCAAGGTACGTCTTAATGGCTGTCAAACGTGTGAATAGATTTCAATGAAAGTCCACGACGGTGGCTGTAGAGGCTAAATAAATTGAAAAAATGAGTAAATGATCAAACGTGAGTTATAGTTACTATTAAATTTCAGTGATTTCATGTGCTCTGTGAACTCAATCGCAGGGAGTGCGTGAGATCTTGGTCAGTGGGGAGCTAAACAAAATTTGACTACCGTTGTTTGGTATCAGGGCCAGTCGGAAGATAAGTTAATTGGGTTAAGTACCAATAGTGGAGTCCATGTTAAAATAGAGCACATTAACAGAGTGCGCCGAGGGCTCCATTTTTGGGTTACATTAGAAAAAGGCTATATTCATGGTAAACATATTAAGTATTCGATACTTTTCAGATACTTAATAAAAAGGTCCAAGTCTATATTCAATTATTTTGAAGTCCATAATCGGAAGTGAGTAATTCTTAAAATACTCTAAAGTATTCAGATCTATCTTCAAGGAACTCAACTCTGATGCAAAGATGTGCGAGCATGCATTCAAAAAAACTCAATGATTCAGCGCAATGAAGTCTACATTCAATAATATTGAAGTCCAATATCGTGAGTGTTAAATCCTACAAATACTCCAGAGTATTCAGACCCATCTTCAAGGTATTCAATTCTAGGTCTACATTTCCTCTAAAATATTCATACCTATTTTCAAGATGGTCGACTCTTAGTTCAAGAATGCACGAGTAAATATTCAGAACCACTCAGTGAATCAACGCAATGAAGTTTAAATTCAATAATATTGAAGTCCATAATCAGTAGCATTCAATTCTACTAATTTCTAGATTTGTTCAATTCTATGAACTGAACGAGCATGAATTTAAAACAACTCAATGAACTCTATATTCAATAATATTGAAATCGATAATCAGTAGCGTTCAATTCAACAAATACTTTACATTATCCAGACCTATCTTTAGAGTATTCAACTCTACGTGCAGAGCTGCTAGAGCATGGATTCAAAACTAGTCAATAAGTCAACTCAGTGAAGTCTTTATTCATAATATTAAAGTACACAATCAGTAGTGTTAAATTCTATCAATACTCTTAGGTATTTAGACTTATCTAGAAAGTACTCAAATCTAGGTCTACAAATACTCTACGTAAATTTTCCAGACCTATCTTCGAAGTATTCAGCTCTAGGTCTGCAAATACTCTAGATAATTCAAACCTATCTTCAATGTTTTCAGCTTTAGGTCGACAAATATGTAGACCATATACTACTCAAGATCAGTTGTTCTTAACCCCTGGGTCGCTTAGGGCTTATGTAGCCTGTTTGTGCTAACCTATAGTATAGTAAAAATTTTATTGTTATGGAGGCTTGGGTGGCGGCAGTTATTTTGGGCTGATTTTGGATCACTGTCGAACAAGACAAGATCCACTGCTCTAGATTACTCAGAGCCATCTTAAAGGCATTCAACTCTACGTGTACAAGAAAGCACTGAAAAGCACTCAATAACTTGACGCAGAGACGCAGTCGTGCACTAACGGGTTCATGACGAGCTTCCGAGCACGGGTGCGGCCACACGAGCTGCTGGTGGACAACACCGCGCTGCAGGACTTCCAGGGGATGTGTGGCGGCGAGCTGCTCAGGGGCGTACCTCCGAACCAGCAGGTTGGCTTCATGTTCACTGCATCATGAATGTTGTTAATAGTTAATACCAGTAGGTCGGTTGCATGTTCTCTATACATACTGAATGCTGTTATAATAGTCAATACCAGCAGGTCGGCTGCATGTTCACTGCGTCATGAATGTTGTTAATAGTTGATACCAGCAAGTCGGTTGCACGTTCACTGCGTCATGAATGTTGTTAATAGTTGATACCAGCAGGTCGGCTGCATGTTCACTGCGTCATGAATGTTGTTAACAGTTAATACGAGCCAACATCACGAGCATGAACACTGTTGATTTATGTCGATGGTTTGATTTGTGTATTTCAGCTTCTGAGTGGTGGATTTTCAAACACTTTATGTCGTGATAAACGTTCAGAAACATATTATTTTTTCAGTTAAACTAGTCAAAAAGTCTTCTTTATTTCTTATTAAAAATACATAAGCTTTCTTAAGTACTTGCTTCACTAGCTATTCAGAAACATGGTTTTCCTTTTGCATTAAATATTTACAATAACATTGTTTAAGCCCCTCCCCAATAGCTCAACATTTTAAAACACTTTATTTTGCATTAAATATTTACAATAACATTTTTTAAGCCCCTCCCCAATAGCTCTTCAACATTTTTAAACCCTTTATTTTGCATTAAATATTTAAAAGTGCCCTTATTGATCACTACGAATTGTGAAACATCACGTTCTTCCTTGTGAAGCAAACATTGTGCGCCTTAATTTTTGTACGATAAATGTTTAAAAATATTTTTATTTCGAATAAAAAATTCAGTTGTATTGTTTAATTCACGCAGTGAGTTTAAGAAATATCTTTTTATAACGCTAACAATTCAGAAAAACCTGCATTCTTACGCCCCAATATTCGGAAACATCTTTACCCACAAAATTGTTTAATTTTGAATAAAAATATCTTTTTCCGATCGAATTTCAAAACGTAGATTTGGGAAAAAACGTTCAACTTTGAGTAGATTATCTGCTACAAAAATATGAATGCAGATTTCATATTGCAAAATGACATAACTGCACTATGAGACCCTGCAGTTTTTTTGAAGCGAATAGTTAGTTTTGAAACAAAAATTCATTTCAAACTGCAGTTCCACGGATTTTCTAAGACAACACAAAAGAATGTCATTATTTAAAAAAGCTTTATTTACAAAAGCTTCTTCAATTGGAGTTCCATCACAGTAAAGAATCACAAGAATTTCAACAAATTCTACCACCCAAACAATTTTACCTGAAAAGCTTGAACGCAATCACAATACTTCTTCGCAGGACGATATCAATTTAGGCAGTTTAAATGATCCATAAATTTTTTAAACTAGAACACGTTTTTCTCATAGTCGAGTGTTTCGAAGCCTTCACAGAAATCATCTGATCCAATGCTTGCAAAAAAATTTAAATAGCAGGAAAGGGAACGTTGCAAAAACAAAAGTTACTTCAACAGTTTAAGTCATAAATTTTCAATCCAGAATAACTGTTTATATTATGCAAAATAAATTATTTCATGCTATTCATTTGGGAAAATCATTGTTTTGGCAAAATTACCATACTGTGCATGCTTTATTATGCATGATATAAGTATATTTACATTACTAACATCTTATTCTGAATAATTTGCATTATTATGAGCCATAGTCTGGCATTTAATTTGGTAATTTCTACAGTAACACAAATTTAATAAGTTTAAGTACATTTAATTCAAATATTACTATCAACGCAGTATTGAATTGTAACGTTCTATATAGGTTGATTGTCTCACTTTTTAATACATTTCTCTTCGTCAAGGTCTGACTTGAATAAAAACGAACCAGACCAGCCGTCACCTGTGGGTTCAGGCTACTTTCACGAATATTTTCTCCGACTTGAATAATTTCCTCTGGTTCAGCAGCAGTAGAACTCAAATTTTCTCGCTTATGAATAAATTCCTCCTTGCGTTGGTCTGACCTGAACAGTCCCTGATGTACTCACGCCGAATGCTGATCTTTCCTCCACGTTACTACTGAAAGTAGAGAATGGAAGCGGTAGAGGGCAAATTTCCAAGCTTATGACTAAGTTTTAAGTTCTTAGCGTTGGTGTGACTCGAACAATCCCTGCGGTACGCAGAATGCTCATCTTTCCTCTACGTTGCTTTGAAAGTAGAGAATAGAGGCGGTAGAGCGCAAATTTCCTCGCTTATGACTAAGTTTTCTCAGCGTTGGTGTGACCTGAACATTTCCTCTCCAGTTCCGCAGCGGCCAGTGGAGCAGGTGGGCGCAGTGCCCCCCTCACTCGGCGGTGTGTGGACTCATGGTGAGGCTGTAAATTATTTTTGACTATAGTCATACCAATCTATGATAATAATATTATAGATTGATAATATAATAAAAAATATAATATTATAGATAATAGTATAGATTATATAATATCTTCATCGTTTGTTTTTCATATTTTTTACACAGCGATTAATGCCAAAACGCAATGACGATTGCTTCGGGTAGAGCCCGTGATCCTCATTTTTTTCATTTAGCTCGAGTGGGGGATGATGTTAACGCCTTTTCCTAAAAACAGAAGCAGCGTAATTATGAAGGATTTAAACTCATGACCTTGTGCACTACAAAACCATTCAAAGTCCATACTTTTGAACGATAGAACAGCCACTTATTAGATAAAATTCCTTGTCAGAAGAGGTAAAAAGCAATTTTGTGAATTGAATCAATCTCTGTTCCTGAGCGATTCAATGCGACCGCCTTGCATTCTGTTGCTCGTAGTGATAAAGACAAATTCATGTAAATGAAACTAACAGTTTATAAATGTATTCAACCAGAACAAGCCATCTGTGAACTTAATGAGATGTCGTTTGGAAACATAGTATAACAGAGATTTCCTGTTTTGACTCCAATTGATTTGGAAGGGTTTTCCAAGCTTTGTAGACCCCACGATTTTTCCTACGACTTGAACTACAAACGCAGCTGGCGAAACAATTTCAAATTTTTATCTTAGTTCATTTAATTCAATACACAACACACACTCCAATTTTTCTACTCTTGAAAGCTGATTATCTGATTTTAGTTGCATCAGTAACTCTGCTGCGCACAAAAACAAGAACAAAATTTGAATTTACTTCAAAGGTTTACTCGAGAATTCTATGAGACACTGACTTTTATAAATAACTACCCAGTCTAACTTTTTCGCCGGAGCATGCATGTTTTTCACCGTCTAAGCAATTTAATTAATTGGGCGGCGAAAAACATGCATGCAGACGGCGAAAAAGTTAGACTGGGTAGGCTACCAGGGACCCGCGGGGTCAGGCTAGTCCTACGAATACTTTAGGGAAATATTCTTCATTAAACGTGCAAATGTAACAGATCGTATCCATGATACACCGAGGGGGAATTTCAAACATCGACTAATGTTAGTATTGAAAGCAGGGTGGTGAGCTTGACGATAAAGAGAATACTGAATTTCCTCCCCGTTACTGCTGAAAGTAGAGAGTGAATTTCTACATGGAAACGATAAACAGAAAATACATCAGATTTTGATATAAAGTGTGTACATGATAGTCTCTTTTATATAACATGTACTCTTCAGACCCGGGTCCAGAACGCTTTGTTGGACAACGTAGCGCTCACCGACGCGCAGTTGTTCTGCTGCCCACTGGAAGGTTGACGTTCCGCCCGTTGTCATGTGCCATGCCTGACCTCAGTTCGTCGTTCTCGGCATTTGCGTTTGCGCTGCAGTCCATCTTCAAGTTATCCAACACCATCTCATGAGAACTACAAATGTAGTCCCAGTTACTCGATCACAGGTTACATCAAGAAATGTGAGCACACTCTGAACTCCGAGAGAACTTTTCTCCCAGCAACAAAAAGAGAATTTTACGAGAATTTTTCGCTCGATTAAATGTTAAAATAAATGTAAAAATTAAATTGCATATTAAATTTTAAATTTACTTTCCCAAAAAATTTACCATGTAAGGGTGAGATATAAGTTTTTATGGCAGACTTGGGCGTATTTACCTTTTTTTTAAACTCCTTCGATTGTGATGCTTTATTCAAATTATTAGAAACAGAGAGAAATTTTTAGTTGCCTAAGTTAAGGTTTGCATAAGTTGATGCATGACTTGAGGATCAGTTGTACACTTGAAATGCAGTAGAAAAATGTTCCTACGTTAGAAAAATAAAATAAAAGTTTATTTACGATATATATGAAATAAAATACTTCGCTGGTTCTGAAAATATACCAACATAAATATCCTTTGTTGATAAGCAAAGAACCTAAAATTTAAGGGCAAAAAAACACTAATGTAGTAATTCATTTTATTCAAAAAACGTTTTCAATTTTTTCTTTTACTAAAATGACCGATCTTATTAACATTTTCACTTCTTTTGAATTTTTACTGAACATGCGATTGAAGCATGATGAATATCTGTTTAGAAACGGAACTTAATATCAGTGGCAGTAAAAAAACTTCATGTAGTACCGTTCTTCATGTGACACGTATGAGTTATATTACATGTGTGCGATTTTGTGTTAAATTTTCGGTAAGCAGAGGTTTGTTACAGGTGTAGAGAATGCGTGCTTTTGAAAGCACCTGTCGTTAAAGCTGAGTCATGAGCCAAAGTTTAATCCTAACTTTGCGGAAAATGTTTTTGTATAACAGTAATTTTTTAATTGTGTGTGTAGTTAATAGCAGTAATCGTGTGTAAACAATTTCACCCTACTAAGTCTACATTATTCTGAATTCACAAATTTACAAATTGAATGCACTCGAAATTCACTCGTCAATATAACTTAGAACCCTTAGTTGCTTTTGATTTGATCCTTCTCCCTTTATCATTATAAACTTTTAAAGTCACTGTTAATTATCACATCAAAATAGTAGTTAGTTCCTCAAATCAGTTTTACAGAAAATGCCAAATTTGAATTTCAATGAAAATTCTAAATTCGTTTTTTAGATTTCAAAAACGGAAGCACTAGACCGTACATGCTCCGAAATAGCTAACGACAACCACCCCTTCAAAAAAAAAAAATCAAAGAAGTGCCAAGGAATGAGTGCCTGGGGAGTTTGCTTCAAAGGCTTCCTCCCAAAAGGAGTCAAGAACAGTGACAATGAGACTTAATTAATTTTAAGGTTCACTTCTCTACTGTGCTGGAGAACCTGTAGCAGGTCGCTTACGATGAGTACGATGAAAAGAAAAAGTAAGAAATAAAACCCTTTTACTTCCAAGAAAGTTGATTCGTGAAATGTATTGCAATATTTATTTTTTTTCAATTTTTGAACATAAAGGTCCTCAATTGATAGACAAACCATCCAAGGTGTACAAAAGCCGTGTCAACAACATTTATTAAAAGTGACAACATTTATCTGAAAGAAAGACGACAGAAAAAAATAACGTTTTTCCAATAAAGTGGATACATGAAATACGTAACATTGGGTTTTAAAATGTGTTGTAGACAGCCCTCATCACGATTAGAACAATCCGGATACTTTTATGCTAGGAAGCCTAGGGAGAAGTCTTGTTTAAAAAATAAATGAAGAATCATTAATTTTTACGAAACTTGACGCGTAAAATGAATTACTACCAAGAGGATTTATGAATTTCGTAACGTAAAGGTATTAAATAGATAGACAAACCATAAGAAGTTGACAATAGCCGTCAGAATGACTTAGATTCATCTGAAGCTGACCGACTTGTGCAGAGGCCGTATCCATCGGCACCATTGGGCGTCGTAAGAATGGAGCCAATTACCAGATTGCGAAATTAATCAAGTGTACTTTTTCGAATAGAATTATTCTATAACAATCGCCCAATTTGGCCGAGTGGTCTCCATTGCCAAATTAAATGAAACGAAATGCCCGATATATTAATTAATTAAATGAAAATACAGGTTAAATTATTGAAATCGTACTTTTGGCTCGATATTGATCTGTTTGCATCCTAATAAACACAAATAATGTACTTTTACAGTAGTTTTTGTGTGAATCACTATTATAAAAGTAGCCGCGTCCGTCCGTCCATGTGACCCCCCTCTTCTAATCGATAGCTTTGATAGCAACAAGGATAAAGCTTAAGAAATACAATAAATAATTCTATTTCATTATTTTTCTGTGGCAATTCAATTCTCTTTCACTTGGATTATGGTATCCAGAATACGCAATAGGCATATTTTTACAAGTAGATATTTTCTTTGGAGCTCTCTCTGATGAAATTCATCAAATTGTTATGATATTTTTAATTGATAATGCGAAAAAAGTGTTTTAAATTTGTTTGACCAGTAACCTGGCTACCACTTAGTATAAAGCCCAAGATTTTGGAACTTGAGATATCGTTTTCGAAATTGTGATTTTCTTGAAAAGCTTCGAAAAGATAATAGACGACATTTCAGAATAAAATTCCGGCAAAAGGGGCCACCACGGATAGAAATGTGTCAAACCGCAAGAGAGAAGTAGCAAGACCTCGACAGCAAGAAAAACGCCGAAGACGATCGGATGAACAATGTGAAATGGCAAGACGAAGCAATGCTGCCCGCCAACAAGAAGCTAGAGCTAAATTGACCCTTGAACGGCGTTTGGAAATTCTACGGAATACTGCAGAGCAACACCGAGTAGCTAAAGAGAGCTAAACACATGAAAGAAGCGAGGAAATTCTTCGGCATAGCGCTGGAAGACATCGAGAGGCACGAGAGAATTTAACTCAAGAAAGAGGGGATGAAATTCTTCAGATTAATGCCAACCAACACATGTGCACTAGTCTTAAATAAGAATGGAAATCCTTTGTAAATGGCTCTGACCTTACAAGATTACAAGGCATTTTAATCTGTTCAGTATATTTTTTCATGCCTTTCCTTTTTTTATAATTTATAGCAGATATCCATCGAGGATGGTAGATCCGGATCACGACAAATAATTTCGGAGGAGGGGGGGGGGTTAACTCGTCATTTACAGTGTTAATTAATTAATTTTCAGCAATCATATTATACTTCAAACGGTGAATGAAACTGGCCTCATCTCAACATTTTGGGCGGGAAGGGAAGGGCCCCCCCTGGCTGCGCACCTGGAACTATTATTTCAGTGTCAAAAACCCAACTGTGGTCTTAGTCACCTTGTGTTTGTCCTAGGGATGGAATATGTCTTTGTAATGCGATTTACGATTAGTTAAATTCAGAAGTTTGATTGTAACAGTTCTGTGGAATCAGTGTTTACATCACAACTCACATAATCAAATTCGTCAGCAGTGCTTAGAAAATCTAGCATAATTAAAAGCATATCAAATATGCTTAAGCTTGAAAACAATAACAATATTATGTAAGACTAAAAAAATTTGAAAAGAACTATCAAAGCGTATTATTTGCATCTTCTCTCTACTATTAGCGTAGATATTTTAGATCATATCATGGTATGCCTACAATCTAAGAATGTTTTTTTTTGTTAAAAGTCTTTATTCGCAACGGATGGGCTTGATCGATCATCTTTTTCTTTATTCCTCGCAAACAATGTTCTTGTTAGTCGTGTGTAGCAATTTTTTGTTTCTTATGCTCGTGATATATCATGTGAACACTATTTTTGGTAGTTAACTTTTCTCACTGTTCCTACTATACTGCAAATGTTATGGTTACCATCGTACAACAATCCTCATGTCTTTAACTCCAGTGAACTCATTTGTGACAGTATTTTAGCGTAGGTGGTAAATAATTTAATTTCTGTTTTATTAAAATATTTTATTACCTCCGAGCTCATTACTTTGACATACTAGCCGATACGTAAGGATGAAAAATTGTCCCGAATGTCGACCTCATAATCTTAATGTGGAATTCAGTCGGAAAATAAAGTCGCGCGTGCGACGGTAATGCACCTAACAGCACTCGGACTTACCTTCCACACAGTCGTCCCAGGCCAGCAGGTACGACTGCCAGGCCACACAGTCATAGTCGTCCCAGGCCGGCCGTGCCAGCAGGTACGACTGTTCGGAGGTGTAGCCGTCACCTCTCTCGGAGCCAGAAGATCACTCCTACCAGTTGCCGAGTACTCTCACCTCGGACAACTGCGTAGCTTCCCCTCACTGCAATAACTCTAGTTTCTCTGCAGAACTAGACAGCTCAGTCACAGCCTCACGATAATGAGCAGAGGCGCAACTCGAAATCCGGTACGTAATTTACGTCTTTCTTCACGACTGTCGGCAACACACTAAAGCCGGCTGCTCGCAATCGCCACAGAACATTTACAGTATAAGGTCTGTGCAGTCGCAGCGGTCCGGCAGCGGCGGCAAGATTTTCGTTTCGCGGTGGCGGAGCGCACACCGTTACAGCGCCCTTTTGCGGCAGCAAACAACACAATACCACACTTAAATGCAAAATAATTTAAACCTGCCCATTTTACTTTTAACTCCTCTGCTGTAAATTAGAAAGGCTATGGAGTGCTCGCCATAGCGCAGGTGGCTAGGGGTTCTGCCGTCGTGCGGGAGACCCGGGATCGATTCTCGGCGCTGGCGGTGGCGATTTTCTCTGTTGGGTATAGGAGAAAAATTCCAAGCACAGTACCCCACTCTACCCAGGTGTCTAAAATTGGTACCCGTCTTGACCGGGGGAAAGCGTCATGGCGTCCTGGCGTTAGTTATAAGGCATTTGAAAATCCAATGTACAAGGTGATATGTATCAGGCTTGATTGGAAATAAAGCATCCGTAGATGCCTTTATTATTATTATTATTATTATTATTATTATTATTATTATTATCATTATTATTATTAACATCAATCCCTCATGTCACTCGTTACTCTGTTCGTTTGCCCATATTTCAATATAAGTGCTCGCTAAGAAAGTGTTTTGCACTATGCGTCACAAGTATTATGTTTGCTTAGTTACTTAAATTGATTTGCATAGGCAAAATCGAATTAACGCATAGAGGTGAATTATTTTTACTCTCACTCATCTTTCTTTCGACTTATGACATGGGTATTATGAAACAAATGTGCAAGTTACAACTATGGATCAATGTTAAAACATTTTTAAAACGAATGTTTTATACATTTCATGTTTAAACTTGATTGGATATAAACTCTTTTTCTTTCTTTCTTTTTCTTGCATATCATGTGTTAGCGTTTTGGAAATCATCTGTTTTGTTTGCATCTTATAATGCAATACTTTTAAAAAAAGTTTTAAAATACCTGGTCATGTTGTTTATTACCTATTGATTGCACTTCCCATCTCAAATTTTGTTCTGGTGGAATTGACCAATCAATGATATGCACAAATATGTTCAAAATACAAAACATAATTTTTTAAGAAAAACTAAATCTAAAATTGAAATAGTTTTGACTTTTTCTGGAATAGATTTCTTATTTTAAAGTTTGAATACATATGGTGAATCAAATTTATTTCATCAAATTATGATGACATTTCATCATAGGATGGAAATTTTTAACACTTTCAACTCACCATCGTTGAGAAGTTATTTGTGTTTCTGAGGGGACGACAGACGAAGAATTGTGGAAGTGCAACTTGAGAGTCATTCGTACCTCTGAATTAGAATAATTATTCCATTTTTACGTGTTAAAGCGTGCGATTCTCATTAATCGTAGTATGAATACTGCCTTGATAGGTGAAAAAAATACGAGTTATCATAGTTTCGTAAATTATCACTTATTTTTTATTTAAGGCGAAAATATTGCGTTCACCTGTCCTTTCAAAATATCCTTGTCTGCCATATAGGGAACAGTACTGTAGCATTTGTTTGTTTTTTCATAAACGGGTCAGTAGTATTTAGCTTTTTTACTGCAGTGGCTCAAGTAATTCCAATTGTAAGGGCCTTCTTTAAATTCCCCAAGAGATAGAACTTTTATTGTTTAGTACACTAACTAGGCCTATAGTAGTAAGTTTTTGCAATATTACTATTGCACCTGCTATATAAGTCACCAAATGATTAATTAGGTTACTGTTGAAGAACATTTATTTTTACCACATACCAACAGATTTGAAAGTTTATAGATATTGTTGCAAAGAAATTGAAAATACAATAATTAAAAATTCTGAATTTTTATATGATTGAGTAGAACATTTTTTTCTTCCTTAACCCTTTCAAATAGTTAATAGATTTGATGTATAATATTTATAGTTTATGAAGGTATAATATAGAAATTGAATGTTAAGTATATAAGCTGGGGCTGTGTTTCTTACGTAAGGATGAAAAATTGTCCCGAATGTCGACCTCATAATCTTAATGTGGAATTCAGTCGGAAAATAAAGTCGCGCGTGCGACGGTAATGCACCTAACAGCACTCGGACTTACTTGGTGCATGCAGTCTTCGTTATACTTCTGGGCTACATGAATCAGCTAAGTTACATATTCTTGGATGCTGTGCCATCTAAGGCCAATCATTTTATGATACTGGAATATAAATCTGGGAAAAATCAGTTACCTTCATAGCCATTGATGTCTTGCAGAAGGATATGTAGTAAATACATTCTTAATTGAAAAATAAGCTTATTTTAGTATTTCTGTAATTTTGAAAATAAAAAATAATTTTTATTCAGTAATAGCCTAGTTAGTGAGGATACAAAAGAATTTTTGGTCTATGTTGACTTTAATGCGATCACAGAAATTAATAATTTTATTCCAAAGAATCACTAATGGAACCCATTTAAGAACATTTTACATAAATGACATTCTGCTTGCTGATGCGTTATTTTTGAACTATTACACTTTGAAGTTGGCTTTCGCGCGTCAAAGGAAGCAAGCACGCCAAGCGGAATTTAATTAATAAGGGAAGCTAACCCCTATTACAAACGTAAGCAGGTTGGGTCATGAGGGGGAGCCACAGTTCTTCTAGTGAAAATTATAAATAAAGGTTCTAACCCACCCATTAGCATGACGTCCGCAATTGAGTTTACATCAGCTCTTAAATGGTGGCCACCAGGTATGCTGTTTGGCGCGCTGGCTTCGGAAGTGAGCGTCCATTGCAGTGTTGCCATACGCACGCTCCCTCTTCGAAGACTTGAGTTTCGGTAACTAATTTACCGCGAACGTCATCCTAATGTGTGGGTTAAAACCTTTATTTATAATTATCACTAGAAGAACTGTGGCTCTCCTCACGACCCAACCCTTTTTACGTTTGTAATAGGATGTTAGCTTCCATTATTAATTACATTCCGATTGGCACGCAAAAGCCAACTTCTAAATTGAAGAATTCAAAAATAACGCATCAGCGAGCAGAATGTCATTCATGTAAAACGTTGTTAAATGGGTTCCTTTAGTGATTCTTGGGTTCGGAATTATTATTTTCCCTGATCGCATTATAAGTAACATCGACCGAATTTTTAGCATTGGATGTAAAATATTACCTTAAAATCAATATTTAATTATGAATGTTTGTAATCTTGATCTATACTTGTTCAGAAATAACTCTTGTCTGCTTTAATTTGATTGTACAAGGACAAAGTGTTCCTATAATCATGTTGGCTTTCTTGGCACTGTTTGATGTTGGTTTTATTGGGGCAAAATTGCTTTTGATTTAATATCTTATTCATGGATGGAATTGATTTTCCTGGGCAACACTGTGTGAAAGATAACTTGTGGTTGGAAACTCTCCATCTTGTTGAAAACTTTTCTTGTTGAAAGCTTTTTTGTTGGAAACTTTTCTTCTTGTTTGAAACTTTTCTTCTTGTTGAAAACTCTTCTTGCTGAAACCTTTTCTTCTTGCTGAAACCTTTTCTTCTTGTTGAAACCTTTTCTTCTTGTTAAAATCTTTGATTCTCACTGAAGCCTTTCCTCTTTGTTGAAAATTTTCATATGTATTGAAATCCTTTCTTTATGTTGAAAATCTTTCCTCTTGTTAGAAACTTTCCTTTGTGTAAATTTGTTGTCATTTTTGAACTTTCCTTTGTTTGGAAAATTTTCCTTCATATTTAAATCTTTCCCTCAGGTTTAAATCTTTTCCCCCATGTTCAATTTTTTCATTCATGTTAAAATCTTTCCTTCAAATTAAAACCTTTCCTTCATGTTTAAGCCTCCCCTTCATGTTTAGGCCTTTCCATTATATTGAAACGTTATTTCATAATGAACAGATCCCATTCTGGTATTTCTCTTTCAAATTTTATTCCCTGTTGTAAGCATTCCTTTTTTAAAATGCTATTTCTTATTGAAAAATTACCTTCTAATGAAAAACATCATGTTCTGTATTCTGTTAAGTATAGCATGAAAATGAGTTATTTTTACCTGTTTTCTGAAACTTATAGTTTCCAGAGTTTCATCAGTTCTCATGTATGGCTCAATCTTTCTCCTTCTTTTCTGGAGTTTTGTAGATTTTGTTTTTCTTCTTAGTGTACTCAGTCATTTTGGTGGCCTTGACCTATTATAATTCTTGCTAATCATTTTATCTGGTTCTTCTAATTTTATTCATGTTGTTCTATTAAAGTTTGATTGGGATTTTTAGTCTTTATGGTGTCTTTAGACTATTATAATTCTTAATAATAATTTTATTTGATTCTTCTGATTTTATTCATGTTGTACTGTTAATATTTGATTGGAATTTTCAGTCATTATGGTATCTTTGACCTATTATAATTCATGCTAATCATTTTATCTGGTTCTTCTAATTCTATTTATGTTGTACTATTGAAGTTTGAAGGTGAGATCAATAATATAGTGTTTCAGTGGAGGATTATAATGAAAATGTCAGGTTTGGAAGATGCTTGGTACTCAGCGTCAGAGTCAGGTGCATCAGCAGGCAGCACCCCAGTCAAAAAAGCGGGCAGTACCAGAGTAAAGCAAAACACCTATCAAAATGCAGCAGCAACTGGAGCATCCAACAAAAATACCCAGAAATGTTATGATGTGGTTGAGGATTTGCAAGAACTTGATGATTGGGGAAGTGATTCAGATAATTGGGAGCCTACCCAACAGCATACCTCCTCATTTCATCATGAGAAGACACACCAACTAAAATCCAAACAAACTCACGATGCCAAACGTTCTGGATCACAACCAAAAAGATCTCGTGACTCTAATTCAAAGTCAGGAAGTTTTGGTGAGGCTGCATATTCCTATGATAGTCCCAACTGGCAGCATTCAACTTCTCCAAAAGACTTCACTTCAAGCTACTTGCCTCGAGGCAATACAGGGGTTGAAGAAATCAAGGCGCCTCATCGCACAAAGTCTCAGAAACAGAAGAAGTCTCCTCAAGAGTCGCCTCCATGCAGTAAGGTGCTGCTTAACGGCTCTGCAGGAGCGCAGTGGAGCACCATGCCAGCTAAGCTCTCCCCAGGAACTCCTCTCCTTCCGTAAGTCTAACTGACACTGATCCACTCAAGAGCTATTGCAAGTCTTCAATGATATGGTGCATGCAGTCTTTTAAAATTCGTTTTGAAAATGTGGACCTTTAAGAGATTATTTACCTTTTTGCACGTGTTGGTGGTAGCTTTGAGTCATCTGAATTGGTTTCCTGACCTTCTTGTGATAACTCATGTTTAGGTTTGTATCTGCTTGACATGTCATTGGCCCAACTGAATACCAAGGGAATCTAGGTTGTATTTCACTTGTTCAGTTGAATTTAAGCTCCATTTTTCTTTATAAACTATTTCGTTAAACCTCAGGTGAATACAACTATTGTATCTAGGGGAATTAGTGCTCTGAGGGGAAATATGTATCAGTTTTTGAGCGAATGGTTAAGTAGGCCTTCTTTCGAAATAGAATTGTTTTTTATTACAGGCTTTTTTTTTCGGTTCACTGATGTCCTGCTTTTCAGCACCTACTGCTTTCTTCTGCTACTATTTTCTTGTTTCATAAACTTCTTTCTTAGCTCACTGTTCCCAAGCACCTTGTGCATTGATTCTGAATTCCCTTGAGTCCATACTAAGTGTCATCTTTCTCTTTCCTCTCCTAGTAATGCCTTTGTTGCAGTTAGGGAGACTTAAATTAGCATCTAATTCAATCTCTGTTCATTTAATTTAACAAACAATTATTTTGTTAGATTTTTGGCATTGATAATGTGTTGAATATGTACTTTACTTCAGCAAATACACTCACCGGGTTTACTATGTAATACTTTTTTTTGGGCACAGTAGTAAATTTTTTTTAAATCTGTTCCATTTGAGTAGATCTGCCTGGCAAGTGCATTGTGTGTTGGACCAATCATCTTTTTTGAACTTTTTTTGTTGCTGCAGGCTTGGTAGAATCCATTTTATTTCAAGAGTTGTATGGTTTTTCAGCATTTCTCTTGGAAATTTTCATTTCATCAACTTGGAAAAGTGTGTTAGACGTAGTACAATTTAGGAGAAAAAACTCAATGTTTTTCTCAATAAATTTAAAATTCTTGATAAATATTTTTATTTTTATTTTAATTGTTTAAATATACCATTTTTTAGCATGAAAGCTGTATTATGAATAAATTTAAATATGTTCTAAAAAACTGTGAGTTCAGTTATTTTCATTCGCAGACATGTTGAACTTTGAGTTAATTGAAATTATTATAAGCTCTTTTCTGGAAGTGTTTAAAAAAATTTCTGGGACAAACTACATGATTATTTGCCGAATTTGATGGTTGTATCTTGGCACTGCATAATTATAGTTCTTTTGGGCCATTTCAAGTAAAATTTTTACCTGCACATCATAAGAAATCCTGTAAATAATTCAAATTTGCCAAGCCTCAGATCAGGTTATACACAAACGCTCATAGTATTAGATTGGTGTTTGCTTCACTGCTGTGTAGTGAGGAATAGGTGAAGTCTGCTATTATTTAACTTCATGTTTCCAATTCCTCATCAAGTTTGTATGTCATTGCAGCTCAAATGAACAGGGAAAATGTAAGACAGCTTTGTTGTGTACAAATGCTATGCGATTTTTTGAGTTACTTGTAATAAGAGTCTCTTAATGTTTCCTGAGCTATGTGTTAAAGAATAATTATAAATTTACACCGTGTTAATGACTGGTTGCCGGATTTGATACCCCATTTTTGCAATTGTGGTCCATCAAATCCTGAAATTATATCCTGTTTGTGGAGTGCATCACGTTTGGTAGGCAAGCACACAAGTCTTGAATCGTTTGCCGTGAATTTTTTTTAAATGCAAATGTTTTGTTTAATTTGCTTTGAAAATGTACTCAATTTTCCAACTTTTAAACCTTGCCTCTTCAAAATAAGCCTCTGCCATTGCTCAAGAAAATGGCTCCAAGACTACAACAGTCAACTTCTTCCTTCTTGTTTATTAGGTGTCAGAATTTTTACTGCAAATACAAATGTTGCATAATGAGAATTGGCACACCCAGGGATTAAAATTGTGAGGTTCTGAGTTGATCGTTAGGTAGGCCTTTCTTTTGGTGTAATAGAATAGGTTTTCATTTTATTATAGACCATCTTTTCTGGTTCATTGCTCTAGTTTTTCATTTCACTCTCCTTTCCTCCTTCACTCTATTGCTTCTCTAACTTTTATCCTGCTTCATTAACATCTTTCAATCTTGTAATTTTTATGTGAAGAGTGTGGGGATACATCTTTTGCATAGATTCCTCATTCCCTTAATTTTTTCCTCAATAACGTTTTCTTCGATCCTCCCATAGGCATATTACCATTGTGGTTAGAGAGGCCTGGGTTAATTTATTTAATATACATATAACCTTAAGCAACATGTAAACTGCATTATCGCATCAGAAAATGTTACTTACGACTTCCTTCCTTGTTAATGCTTAGACCATTAGTTCTCATGACTCATGGATTTCATTTATGCCGTCGTATCACATTTTGTTATCTTTGACACCATTGCCTTTGTGTAGTCGTTCATTAATTGCTTTGCCCGCTGTACTGTGGACACAGCGTCTGTATGTAGTGACTCGTTCCCTGGATACAATGCTAAATCCCTGGCACTTTTCAAACAAACCGTGCGATTGGGGTGCAATGTCCAAGATAAAGTTAGTTATTAGCGCTTTGTGTACTAAGTCAATTTTTCATGAACTATCGTTTATGAAATGCCTAAGTGAGAACTTTTTTTAATGGAACATCTATAGGTTAAGAGTGGTATTATTCTTGACATTTTCGAGGACGATAGTGGTCTGTAAACGCTTGTGATTACCGATAAAAACGCATAAATTCTTGCCCTATCTTGCGTCACGACTTACGGTTTTGTGAACCGCTTTTTCCGCTTCCCAAATGAGCTGTGAACTTGCCAGCTTTGTTCTGCACGTTTCATGTGCCCCAAATTTCCTTGATGCAATATTGCGGTCAGCTTGCTTCCTTGTTTTTCTGATAGTAGTTTCATTGTTTAAGCTTTCTTTAGTTTAGTTTGAGCTCCCCTTTTTAGTTTACGCTTTCGATTCATGTATTTGCTGTCTCTATAGCAGACTGTGACGACCGAGACGCGGCCGTTGCATGTCGTCGTCAGTGCTGCTGGTTGCGTTGTTCACTTTCGTGTTAATATCGCCGTTATTTCATCATGCGCTTTAGGTTCACCCCTCGTAGCGAGATAAATTCAACAAATTTATGGTTCTGTACTTCTGCGGACTCTGTTTCTGTGGAATAATAGAATTCATGGACAAACTGTGAAAAAATCCTGATTCAAAAAGGCGTGTTGGCAGTGAATATGCAGTGTTAGGTATCCACTATACAGGACAAGTCAGACGATAGAGAGATCAGCCAAGCAACTTGTGAGTCTCTCGGAGTAACACAACTGATGTGTGTGGGTGGAAGTTAGCGCTTTCAGGGCTAAGATGTGAGGTCCCGAGCTGTAGGTTTGGCAAGCTTTTCTTTTCTTGGAATAGTTTTTTTATGTTACGTACTATCTCGTTTCAGTTCCTTGCTCTCTTGATTTTCGGCACTGACTATTTTTTTCTTCGACTTCAATCTTGTTTCGTAAACTTTCTTCTCAATTTACCGTTGTTATACACCTTGTGCATAGATTCCACGTTCCCTCAAGTTCATACCAAATGGTACCTTCTTCCTTCCTCTCTTCAGAACGCCTTCGTTGAGGTTAAGGGGGTTTGAACTCACTTATCTAATCTAATCTTTGTTTCATGATATACTGGTAATGCGGATGTTAATTCGAAAAAACGTATTTTTTTCATTTTTGGTTAAGCAGTTTTCTGATATTCCTGAGCCTTTGCTCAGGTATGTATTGAACGAAACTCTTTCCGGAAAGAGAAGTAATTAAACGCCAAATCACCAGGATAAAAATTCTGCCTTCTGCAAATAACGCCAATGACCTCTTTTAATTATGTCTAAATCGTATTCAGTATTTAAATTTAAACTCGGTTATTAGTTATCACAGTTATTTGTAGGTAGTGTGCTTGAATCTTTGCTTTAAAATATCCTAGTAATTCATAAGGTTGATGAATAAGTCCTTTAAAATATTAGGCTATCGCATTAGTTAGTGTCAATTTCTATGTTTTGTATTAAAACCACCAACTTTTGTCGATTATTTTCTTATCATCATGAATTCTACTCGATATTGGGCTATTTTAATGCAGATTTAATACGACGGCTCAAATGACACCCCGTTATCTTATGAAATTTGTCTGTGCCGCTCACTTCAAGCGGAACATTGTGATGAGCATAGCTCCGTTGTAAGTCAAGTAGTGGTGTAATCGCGCTGTAAAAAATGCCAGCGTTCGTTTCAAGAGTTAGAGCTACACTTCATTCGTCAATTGGAACTCCTTTCTGAAAAGGAGAAAAATTGAACTCGAAATCACATGGGTAGACGGCACGGTAGAGGAATTGAAAACTTTTCTTCTTGTTGAAATCTTTCCTTTTTATTTCTTCTACCGTTTTAGACGTTCACTCGTGATCACTGTTTTTAAATGAACGTAGGAAACGTATTTTAGATCTCGTATCTTAGTGAGATTGCGACAGGGTACAATGTAGGTGGATCGTGTGTCTGTGCTACAGATCGAACCTTGGTGTTTTCAAAATGTGACCGACGGACTCGGCTCTTGAACAGGGTGTACACAAAAAATGTATCCACTAACATGTGTATGTATGGTACCGGAACCAAATATCAGTTGTATGATTCCGGTATCATGTGTACCTAAAGCGGTCAGTGGATGCATTTTTTTGTGGACACCCTGCATTGTCACATAGGTTGTTCTTCAGCGCATTGGGTCATGAGACTACGCCTATCATCCACCTCCGCGCCCGTGTGATTTTGCCTCTTATGTGCTGTCATGTCCTCGGTATCGTGTGAGTGCCACGTCTGTGTGTCTTGTCCAAAGTTTCATGTTATTGTACCATGTCCATTGTATCGTATGACTATTGTATCGTGTCCATTATATCATGTGCGTGGAGTCATACCCATTATATAATGTCCATGGTGTCATGTCCATACAGTGTCATGTCCATATAGTGTCATGTCCATATAGTGTCATGTCCATATAGTGTCATGTCCATATAGTGTCATGTCTTGACAGTGTCATGCATTGACAGTGTCATGCATTGACAGTGTCATGTCTTGACAGTGTCATGTCTTGACAGTGTCATGTCTTGACAGTGTCATGTCTTGACAGTGTCATGTCTTGACAGTGTCATGTCTTGACAGTGTCATGTCTTGACAGTGTCATGTCTTGACAGTGTCATGTCTTGACAGTGTCATGTCTTGACAGTGTCATGTCTTGACAGTGTCATGTCTTGACAGTGTCATGTCTTGACAGTGTCATGTCTTGACAGTGTCATGTCTTGACAGTGTCATGTCTTGACAGTGTCATGTCTTGACAGTGTCATGTCTTGACAGTGTCATGTCTTGACAGTGTCATGTCTTGACAGTGTCATGTCTTGACAGTGTCATGTCTTGACAGTGTCATGTCTTGACAGTGTCATGTCTTGACAGTGTCATGTCTTGACAGTGTCATGTCTTGACAGTGTCATGTCTTGACAGTGTCATGTCTTGACAGTGTCATGTCTTGACAGTGTCATGTCTTGACAGTGTCATGTCTTGACAGTGTCATGTCTTGACAGTGTCATGTCTTGACAGTGTGGTGTTCTCCCCCAGGCTGCAACACGCTTCGGGCAGACTTTGAGCTATCTTTTTCGTGATAGGATAGCCCGACGCGAGTGCCTGAGGTACAACCGTATTCGGCAGGATAAGGACAACACGGGGGTAACACGGTAACTATATTGGTGACTGTTAGGTACACGGAACACGGACCATTACACGGGGCCCTCGGTGACTACTATGAGCGCTGTTCGTTACTCGTAAATTACGTAATGATTGGAACACAGCACTAATATGTGATGGTTGAAATACAATACTATTCGAGAAGTACGTAATGATTGAAACACAATCCTATGCGAGAATAGTACTAATACGTGATGATTGAAGCACAATCCTATTCGGGAATGACGTAATGATTGAAACACAATCCTATGCGAGAATAGCACAAATACGTGATGATTGAAGCACTATCCTATTCGGGAATGACGTAATGATTGAAACACAATCCTATGTGAGAACAGTACAAATATGTGGTGATTGAAGTACAATCCTATTCGAGAATGACATAAATTGAAACACAATCCTATGCGAGAATAGCTCAAATACGTGATGATTGAAGCACAATCCTATGCGAGAATAGCACAAATACGTGATGATTGAAGCACAATCCTATTCGGGAATGACGTAATGATTGAAACACAATCCTATGCGAGAATAGTACTAATACGTGATGATTGAAATACAATCCTATTCGAAAATGACATAAATTACGTAATGATTGAAACACAATCCTATGCGAGAATAGCACTAATACGCGATGATTGAAATACAATACTATGCGAGAATTACGTAATGACTGAAACAAGCACCAATAGCGGGTAACGTCCGCGAGGACGCTACTTACGAACGCAGCGGCGAGACGTGATGATTGGTGCTACTTCGTGCGACTGTTACGAACAGGTCAGCTGGTGCTAGCGGGGCGCCGAGACGAGGCTAGTCAGCTGGGTCGGGCCCAGCCGCCACGAGGTTCACCGTTGTAGCTGGTAAGTAGCTGCGGCGAGGCTGGCCGGCCGGAGCGGGCGAGAGATGTCGTAGAGCGGCTTGGCCGACGACGCCGGCGCGAGGCGTTGCAACGTGACTTTTTTTAGGCTTTGAAACACCTTGAAACGTCAAGACGCTACTAGGTTTAAGACCTCGCAACACCTTGGGGCGTCGATAGGCAGGGCCGGTCTCCGGAGCTTGGTGCAGGTACGCGAGAGACAAAGTCGATCGCCGAAGCTAGATGCAGGAACACGAGGCTGGTGCTGGAGATGTGACTTGAACGAGGACGAGGGCTTGAGTGAGAGCGAGCCTTGTTGGGGTCGCCTTATGTAGGCCTTGAGTGCAAGCCTTGAGTCCGGGCGTGAGTCCTGATTGGTCGCGAGTTTGTGGGCCTGTGGTGCTGGAGGCAGAAAGCCGTTGTAGCTTACGGGCACCTTTTCTCATAGTCGCGAGGCGGCTTCTCTCAGGTCCCGTGTTTGGTTGACTAGGCGCTTCGGGTCCGGAGGTGCTCTGGAACGGATGCGGTTGTAGTCTGGAGGCAGCTTTTCTCAGGTCTTGTGGAGGTCCGCGGCTTGCCGCTGGAATCACCACAACAGTGTCATGTCTTGACAGTGTCATGTCTTGACAGTGTCACGTCTTGACAGTGTCACGTCTTGACAGTGTCACGTCTTGACAGTGTCACGTCTTGACAGTGTCACGTCTTGACAGTGTCACGTCTTGACAGTGTCACGTCTTGACAGTGTCACGTCTTGACAGTGTCACGTCTTGACAGTGTCACGTCTTGACAGTGTCACGTCTAGACAGTGTCACGTCTAGACAGTGTCACGTCTAGACAGTGTCACGTCTAGACAGTGTCACGTCTAGACAGTGTCACGTCTAGACAGTGTCACGTCTAGACAGTGTCACGTCTAGACAGTGTCACGTCTAGACAGTGTCACGTCTAGACAGTGTCACGTCTAGACAGTGTCACGTCTAGACAGTGTCACGTCTAGACAGTGTCACGTCTAGACAGTGTCACGTCTAGACAGTGTCACGTCTAGACAGTGTCACGTCTAGACAGTGTCACGTCTAGACAGTGTCACGTCTAGACAGTGTCACGTCTAGACAGTGTCACGTCTAGACAGTGTCATGTCTAGACAGTGTCACGTCTAGACAGTGTCACGTCTAGACAGTGTCACGTCTAGACAGTGTCACGTCTAGACAGTGTCACGTCTAGACAGTGTCATGTCTAGACAGTGTCATGTCTAGACAGTGTCATGTCTAGACAGTGTCATGTCTAGACAGTGTCATGTCTAGACAGTGTCATGTCTAGACAGTGTCATGTCTAGACAGTGTCATGTCTAGACAGTGTCATGTCTAGACAGTGTCATGTCTAGACAGTGTCATGTCTAGACAGTGTCATGTCTAGACAGTGTCATGTCTAGACAGTGTCATGTCTAGACAGTGTCATGTCTAGACAGTGTCATGTCTAGACAGTGTCATGTCTAGACAGTGTCATGTCTAGACAGTGTCATGTCTAGACAGTGTCATGTCTAGACAGTGTCATGTCTAGACAGTGTCATGTCTAGACAGTGTCATGTCTAGACAGTGTCATGTCTAGACAGGATCATGTCTAGACAGGATCATGTCTAGACAGGATCATGTCTAGACAGGATCATGTCTAGACAGGATCATGTCTTGACAGTGTCATGTCCACACAGAGCCATGTCAAGACAGACGTGACATGTCCCTGTAATGGTCGTATCGCGCTTGTGCCTGCCAAGTGAGGCGTTCCAATCACTGCCGGGATCGCTTCAATCTCCCGGCCGCACACACTCCAAACCCGCAGATTTGGACGCCGCCCACCCCTCCCCCTCCACCTCCAAGCAGCTACAGCACCACCTCCGAGCAGCTACAGAAATGTTAGGTTAAATTTATTTAGGTTAGGTTAAGTTAAGTTAAGTTAGGTAAGAGGTTAGGTTAAGTTAGGTTAGGTTGGGTAAGGTTAGGCCAAGTTCAGTTAGTTTAAGGTTAACTGAAAAAAGTTTTAAAATGACTGTTTTTGCGTGCCGAGGTGGAGGGTCGAATAGCCAAACACCAGCGGTCGTTGTCAAAACTTATTATAATGATTTAATACAGGTTAACTTTGGTATTCCGCTGTAGTATCCACTTACTAAATTCATGTAGTGTTTATAATGCATTGATTAATAATAAATGTATAACGAACAGATAGGTTAATAAACCTCAGAAGTACTACATAGTTAAATAAATGGCGCGAATGGCAACGTTAAGTAGCAACACGGAGGTGGAAGGAGAGAGGTGGGCGGAGTCCAAATCTGCGGGTTTGGAGTGAGTGCCTCCCGGCCATGTGGTCGCACGGTGAAAACAGTCGTTAGTTTCTAACTAAATGCGTCGTCGTTGCGTTACTCGTGCCAGCGTAAGTGCGATACATTATGCACTGCATTATAGGTTATGTATGAGTCGGGTTTTTCTTCCGCTCTTTCTTATAATGAGAATTAATAACGATAGCGTACTGCCACCACCGGGCGAGCCCGGAACTAAATTGGAGATTAATTACGTTAGTTTCCGATTGTCAATTGAGTACTTAGCTGGGTGGCGTTAGCGCGTATACGGGAGCTTTTACGACCACCCCTATTCAGATATATAAACTTTTGGTAACGTGCGTATTTATTGGTAGCAATGGCGGCGGTTGGCGCGTGTTTCAGGCGCTAGTTTCTGAGAGAGATGAGAGGTAAGGGACGACTCCTGACGCGTTTTCTCATTTATTTTGCAAGACTGGAAGGACGGCACAAGTGCGGCGATTATGAAAGTTCCACATAAATACTCGAGGGTTAACCCCACATACTGACCTACTCAGGAGACAATATTGACATATGCTAACAAGGAATCGACAACTCGAGCTCAGGGAATATTTTGCATATATTCACTCACGATATCACCGGGTGTTTAGCAGACACCCTACTCCAACCACTGAGCGTGTACAGACACTCGACACACGAGCCAACGAAACACGAGCCCGGGGGGTGTTCTGCAATCACCGAAAGGCTGAGCCAAGGTAAGCGTATAGCAAACGCTTGAAATCATGCGCCCTCACACAAGTCAATGGATTTCGTCGAACACGGTCTCGAAATTCAACTATTGAAGATATGGGCTTTTACTATCAACTCAAATTCCTAAGTATCCAAACCGGTTGTTCGTCGTACTCCCAAACTGAACTCTAGGACGTCCGTTCACGACCACGGCTCCCTACCCGCTCTCGACGACGGCTACTCGCGAAGTGTCCTCCGCTCGTCCGACACGACTCCGGCTCGGACAGTCCTCACCCCTCCCAAAGGGAAGGGGGGTCACCGCACGAGCCGGGCAGCGACGGGGCGAGAGGGTTCTGAGCTTCGCCTCCCTCCACCCAACCGGGGTGCGGCTGGGGGAGAGGGGTCGGGTCTCATGCCCCTGCCCGCCTCCCGCTACGGCACATTAAATAAAGGTCGACCGTGACAGCACGCTAGCCGTCGTTTTATATATATTTCCAAGAACTTATAGTGCCCTTGACCAATCTACGTGGTCGCGCTCTACGAGTCCTGCGTCGTCTTTATGACGGAGTGACCGCCGCAGCCCAAGCACATCCAATTATTAAATTTACTATGGCAGTCTTTCGTAGTGAGAACGTCTCTCTTATATCTTTCCCAAGACCATAGCACGAAAGCCGGTCGTTATTTTATGACCCGTGTAATCTGAGATCCAGCCTTATGATAAAATATATTCTTTTCGCTCAGCAATGCCAACGATAAAGCTGGGATGAATCTGACTTCGTACCCTGACTTTATACACCCTTTCCCCACTACGCAAAGAAAAAAAAATTATGTAATAATTTCTTTTTTCTTTTCCATGTCTTGGCCCCAGTGCATTTCTTACCCGACTGGCGAACACTGATACAACCTGACATCAAATCACAATGCAACACAATACAACATGACATCCATTACAATATCACAAAAAAAAACTAGGACGGCGACCACCACTCGCTCGCCTATGCTTCGGCCATTTTCACATAATATTGGTCCCTTCGGGACTGGAGAGGCGAGCTCTTCGGCCTCCGGCATTGTCGTCGTCTGCTTCGGGACGAAGTGGACAATGAGCGCTCGACCCTCCAGGGTCGCGGCCGCCCGCCCCCAGTCCGTCTCGGCCGAGACGGTCGCCAGACTCCCGTCTGGTAGCCACGGCGACGTCTCGTAGTTGCGCGCTGCGACGTATGTCCCGAGATGGCGCATCACATCGCTCGGCCTCCGTCTCCGCCCTCGGTGCATGTACGTCGCCGTTTCCTACGGCACACGGTCGGGCATTAATTTTGTTACATGGGTTAGCCATCAATATAGAGCCTATTTTCAAAAAAATTTCCTTTCTTCGCCTCATAATGAGCGCGTATGTTACATGATGAATGATATATGATTGTGGAATTCATGAACATAACAAGTCCTAGCAGACTTGAATGACTAAGTCCCCACACTCCTGCACACTACACAGCACATACTCCTGCCCTCGATCCGCACATACTCCTACACACGACATAGCACCCACTCTGACAACACACGCACATTCTTTTATTCTTTGTGGTGCAGGTCCTTATGATTAAATGATGGATGAATTTTCCTAATTCCTCTTCTTTCCGTGTCAGCTGACTGTTTTTTTTTTTTGTTACTGAATGGCATTTGCTAATCTCTCGTGAAAAGCAGCCTAGATTTTCGTATCGTTTGCAATACTCAGGCGTCCCTTGTTTGCAATATATTTTATGTACCAGTCGCACACGACTTATCTTTTTTAATCTTCAAATCTCATGGTATCGGTAACCGCTGCGATGCCTCAAGCATTGCGCACATGCCTCTGGATGGCCCATCAATCCCTCTCAGTCATGCTTCACGCCGTATCACTCCAACGCTCATTAGCAGACCAGGCATTCATAACGCTCTCCACAGTTCACGCACGTGTTACGCGCAGGGGTATTCCCGATCTTACCATTTCCGAATGCCTCTCCGTCTTTCTTACGCGACCGCAGTTCCGGTCCGTCTCCGTTGGAGGCCGCTGTGGTGCTGGTTTATGCACCGCGCACACGCCTGCACCTCGCTCGCTGTCGCCTTCCTGAAAATCTTCAAAATAACCTTAGTACATTTATCATTAAATATTTCAGCTCTAGCGTCGGTTTGGTGCTGTTCACGCTCTGATTTCTCAGCACAGGAGCCGTCCATCTCTGTTATCTATATTCTTTTTGCTCATCTCTATTTATTTTTTCTCTCATCTATCTCGTAATTAGCATCGCACCCGAATCTCTGTGCGCTTCTCTCTGTTCAGACTGCCTTCTCCAATCTCCGGCGTGACGCCGCTCATATTACATGTGTGCCAGCGTGGAACGCATCTCAAGTTTTATGGTCCGTCTGTGGCTGTATTGTCTCGTGGCTTACGCCTCGAGTCTCTGCCTCGCAAGTGCTCGTCCAGCCTGCCTTCCCACTAACTACGTTATTATTAAAGAGCAGTATTTGCTGCTTATACTATGTCCGTAATGGGAGTTGATTAAATATAGTGTATCGGTATAAGTTCTGCACAGCTCTCAGGGGTTCTGCTATTCGAGCCGTTATTATCGGTCTCTAATCAATTCCGGCTCAGGTTTCTTTCTTCGAAATGGAGCAAGACTCATCCCCAGATAATTTCAACTCGCCGTCTCTCTTCTGAGCGACTGCATTGTGCCTATTGGTCTTTGTCTTAAACATCATTTAAAGCAATAAAATTTTTAAATTTTTCCTCCCCTCCGACGATACAGTAAAATTCCTTTACAAGGAATTTTTCACCCTAAACAGCACAATGCACAATAAGGATAACTCTACTTCCCATCCCAGTTGCAGAATTTGCAAATCTACACCTGAAAGGTAATGGTTTATTAGTGCGTATAACTAGTTATTTCTCAGGCTACTCAAAAAAAACTTCGTCCTCTCAGTTGTAACCTACTAGTTATGAGAGGACTAAAGAGCCGTACCCACTCTTGGCCGTATTCTGTGCAGGAACCTCTGCTGCGGCTGTGCTATACTTATATTTTAATACTGTCTAATTATATCTCTGCCTAGACGGCTAGTTTCCTTCGAAATCCCTCTTCGTTCCTTATACATCTCAAACAACTGACCAGCAATCAAATTCCTATTTCGATGTGAAGTCATTATATCTAAGTTTTAATCTCGTCATTCAAAACTGCGCAGCCAGCACGATACACTTTTCCTAGTGCGTTATCATAATTTGTATGCCGCGTCTCTACTCGTATTTCCCGGCCGGGACTGAGTTCCTTTATGCCTCTTTCGATTTTATGACTCTCATCCTGTGTCCCGCTCTCAAGCTCTGAGCACAGTCGCTCGTGCTGGCTGCTAGCATTCCTAAAAGTTATTTGCCTAGCAGTCGACTACTCAGAAATTTTCCTGCCAACCTAGTTGTTTCTAAGCTATTCTGTAAAGGAATTAAATTAGTGCTTATATACTACTTATTTTGCTAGGTTTAATCTGAAAAGAAAATTAGATTATTCAGCTTATCTACCTACTTATTTGTTACATAGTAGTTTTGCTCATGTTATCTTCTCTTCTACTCCTCTACTCTTCTACCGGACCGGCGGATCTTAGAGCGTAAGGACGTCTAGCTGCCGGGGTGGGTAGGGGTGAGGGTGCTTCAGGCCTTGTTACATAGATGTCGTCATCGCTGCTCTCCGAATCGCTATCTTCGTGCAGTTCCTTGGTGACGTGCTCGACGCTCCTCCCCTTGCCGCTGGGACGCTCGTCTCGTATTACGAGAGCCTCCTCTGGTTTAAATGACGCGTGCTTCAGTCGATTTCTGTGTACCGTTATCTCCTGCCGGCGGCCGTGGACTTGTCGTATTACGACGTTCATCGGTGTTGGAAGGGCCTGAACCCTGTACGGGCCTAACCAATTAGGTCGGAATTTCCCCATCGCCTTGTTCCTTCCTGCTGTATTCCGTAGGAATACACAATCGCCGACTCTAAGTTCCTTATCTCTCACGCGCTGATATCTCACATTTTTGTCATGTGCACTTCGGCTTGCTGACATCGCGTTTTCGAACGCAATTTGCAATCTGGCAAAGGCGGCGTGAGGAAAATTCTCCTCCACAGCATAGTTTTCTTCGTCCTTAGACATTTTGCAGCTTAAACTCAGCGATGATCACTCCCTTTTTTCTTTTCAATCTATCTATTGCAGTTGCAACGCACACGCACTACACTGAACCTCTAATTTTCGATAAATACTGGTATCCAAGCACAACACACAAAAAAAAATTCGGGTGTATCCAAGAGAGGAAATATGAGGGCCCCACTGGCAAAAATTACCGAAATGCGGACTCTCGTGCGTAGGGCATCAAATCATCAGTCAGGAGGGAATCTCCTTACACGAAAATTCAGTTAACACGAGTCATATAACAGCGCAAATTTATGTAAATATTTACGTTAATCGTTCCCTCAATTTGCAATATTACTCGTACATATTCCTTTAACTGTCTCTAGTTCAGCCCAAGACACACAAAATATTATATATTTTCTTTGAACAACAAAATAGCTTTTATGTGGAGTGTTGATCTCTTCCCCAAACACCGATAAGGAGCGACCGACAAAATGCGGACTTGCTACGTATTATTTCTCTCCTAGGGAACACACGAACATTTAAATGGGTGTTTATACAGACGAATCGTTGGTTTACTCCCTATAACGGAGTAGAACGACACAATAATATCTATTTGCAAACTAGATTTGCACGAACCATCCCTAACTTTGCAATCCTGCTCACAACACAATAATTACCCAATATGTCCTAATTTACCACACAAGGAGCACGAGAATCAATGTTTCTTCCGAAGAACATAAAAAAAAGTACTATTCCTAAAGAATCTTCGATGCCTCTACTTCAAATGTGCAGCGATCCCTACCAAATTGAAATTCACTTTCTTTTGGCTTTCTCACGCTCAAGGACTGGCTGTAAGGTTTTATGGCTGGGTCCCTTCTAATCTCACAGAAAATGACACTTCCTGGCTGCACCGCGATATGCGCACTATCTGTTAGGGGCTACACTCACACGACATATATCGAACAGAGAACAATAAATAAGTAAGAATTTGCAGTTGAAGACATACACAGAAATGAAATGAAATGGTGTTTACTTACAGTTTTTTGTTGATCTTGGACGCCGCTGCCCGCTTGCAGCTCTGGATTTATTGCTTCAGGTTCTTCTCTTCCTCCCACTGTTATTTTCAATCTTTCCCCACCGAATAGTTCTATTTCCTCCTCTCTCTCTCAGCGACTATTTTCCGCCACCGCAATAATGGCACCAGTGTATGAGTCGGGTTTTTCTTCCGCTCTTTCTTATAATGAGAATTAATAACGATAGCGTACTGCCACCACCGGGCGAGCCCGGAACTAAATTGGAGATTAATTACGTTAGTTTCCGATTGTCAATTGAGTACTTAGCTGGGTGGCGTTAGCGCGTATACGGGAGCTTTTACGACCACCCCTATTCAGATATATAAACTTTTGGTAACGTGCGTATTTATTGGTAGCAATGGCGGCGGTTGGCGCGTGTTTCAGGCGCTAGTTTCTGAGAGAGATGAGAGGTAAGGGACGACTCCTGATGCGTTTTCTCATTTATTTTGCAAGACTGGAAGGACGGCACAAGTGCGGCGATTATGAAAGTTCCACATAAATACTCGAGGGTTAACCCCACATACTGACCTACTCAGGAGACAATATTGACATATGCTAACAAGGAATCGACAACTCGAGCTCAGGGAATATTTTGCATATATTCACTCACGATATCACCGGGTGTTTAGCAGACACCCTACTCCAACCACTGAGCGTGTACAGACACTCGACACACGAGCCAACGAAACACGAGCCCGGGGGGTGTTCTGCAATCACCGAAAGGCTGAGCCAAGGTAAGCGTATAGCAAACGCTTGAAATCATGCGCCCTCACACAAGTCAATGGATTTCGTCGAACACGGTCTCGAAATTCAACTATTGAAGATATGGGCTTTTACTATCAACTCAAATTCCTAAGTATCCAAACCGGTTGTTCGTCGTACTCCCAAACTGAACTCTAGGACGTCCGTTCACGACCACGGCTCCCTACCCGCTCTCGACGACGGCTACTCGCGAAGTGTCCTCCGCTCGTCCGACACGACTCCGGCTCGGACAGTCCTCACCCCTCCCAAAGGGAAGGGGGGTCACCGCACGAGCCGGGCAGCGACGGGGCGAGAGGGTTCTGAGCTTCGCCTCCCTCCACCCAACCGGGGTGCGGCTGGGGGAGAGGGGTCGGGTCTCATGCCCCTGCCCGCCTCCCGCTACGGCACATTAAATAAAGGTCGACCGTGACAGCACGCTAGCCGTCGTTTTATATATATTTCCAAGAACTTATAGTGCCCTTGACCAATCTACGTGGTCGCGCTCTACGAGTCCTGCGTCGTCTTTATGACGGAGTGACCGCCGCAGCCCAAGCACATCCAATTATTAAATTTACTATGGCAGTCTTTCGTAGTGAGAACGTCTCTCTTATATCTTTCCCAAGACCATAGCACGAAAGCCGGTCGTTATTTTATGACCCGTGTAATCTGAGATCCAGCCTTATGATAAAATATATTCTTTTCGCTCAGCAATGCCAACGATAAAGCTGGGATGAATCTGACTTCGTACCCTGACTTTATACAGTTAGTTTAAGCCTCCCTAACCACAACAAAATTGGTCTCAAAAAGGGAAGGGGGAAGAAGTTTGAAGAATTTGCGTTGGCAGTTGTTTCTTTACAACGACGTAAATTATTCGAAAATCAGGGCTCGAAAATTGTTTGTAAACAATCGCCCAACGCTGTGGCGTGTTCGATTCGAAAGCTTTTTTTGTGTTGTTCGGTAAAATTGACAAGTGTTCAGCCATCAGGTACATCTGAAGTTAGGCTTGACGGAAGTGTCCGGAGATTTGTTTTCGGTCCTTTGACAGGAAATGTTCCGCTCGTTTACTAGAGAGCTGAGCCACAGGACGGCGCGTACGTCTTAATATAGCCGAGCACAGGTGTGCCAACCCACCTGTTGCTCCGCTGCTCCGACTAATGCGTCGCTCTAGAGGCTGTGATTACTTCGAGTTGTCCTTGCAGGTTGTGTAGGCCTATGCTGTTGCACTCTGTTTGTCGGAAGCTCATGTACTACTTTATTTTTCTGGGGCTCAGGCTGCTGCATTTTGAGACCCACTGTACAACACATCTCACCTTAGTCGCTTTTGTTTTATTTTGGAGTAAACAGTGGTGCATTCTCCTCAGATGGATGGATGCGTACAACTATTTTGTCTATGAAAATTAGCGCTCTGAAAAGGAACATGCGAGGTCTTGAAATGTAGGTTAGGTATGCCTTCCTTTCGTTAAAATAAATAAATTTTTGATTTTGTTGAGAACCGTGTTAATTCGGTTCACTGCTTTCCCTTTTTCAGTTCTTTTATTATTTTCTCTAATTTCTATTTTGTCTCATTAACATTTTCCAATCTTGCTGTCTCTGTGCGCATAGCGTGGTGATACCTTCTGCATGGGGTTCACGTTCATTTAGTTCCATAATAAATAGTGCCTTCCTCCTTTCCTTCTTGGGACCCATTTTGTTGTGGTTAAGGAGGCTTAAACCAGCTTATAATGTGATCCAATGATCTATTGCTGACGCATTATATTTTTGAGGCTCGGTTGTTGTACTTCAAGACCAACTGAACTACATAAAATGAGTCATATTTACATATTTTTAAGCAATCGATGCACCTCAGCAATTCTGAAACTCTGTCGTGGCACTATGAGAATATTGGGAAAGCGCAAAATTTCGGAGCTGTGAACATCTTAGGATTCATGAGGGGAAAGTAAGTTGAACTTACATCTGGATTTTGAACAGGAACAACCCCAACCTGAAAATATTGAATTAATTCAACTTTCCGATGGTCCCAAGTCTATGTTTATGAATTTGAGAAACATTAATTCATTTCTGCAAAGATTGGTGCTGAAATAAATCGTAGGGCCCATATTGGCAGTGCGCCCATGCCGAGTGGCCGCCCCTTGCGTAATTTGTTATCGTTTGGCTAGAGTTTTCTTCTACTTTTTGGGCATGCACTAATTGCAATAATTACTTTCCATAAGTCAACTTCTTGACTATTCGTTGTCTCGGCTACACTGACAGTGTTGTTTTTCTGTTCCTAAAGACTGTCTATTCCCCGTCTAGACCGCGGCGCGTTGTCCGTCATCACACAAGTAGCTGCCTTGGCTCCGTGCCTACACATTCCAGTTTTTTATCAACGCTCCGTAGCTATTTGTGATGGGAGCTGCACGCGGCTGCGTAGCAGACACGACAGAAGAAACAAGGTAGGGTCAAACTAGTCTTTTTTCGTCGACCGTGGGGCAATACTGACGTCATGGCAGCTAACCATTAGCAGCGATCATATTGCATCTGGCAACACTGCTAACCCCCAAATCTGGGACCTCTATTGGCCTAACGATATGGCGTAATGGTGACGTCATAAAGTTTGTTTGAGATGAAGCCGTTCTATTGGCTAGCTGAACAAAAAGTGGATGATCCCCCATAGAAATGGTTCTACCTTGTTTTTTTTTACCGTGGTAGCAGAGCATGCCTGTGCACCTCTTGAGAACTGCCCTTACTCTTCTCAAACTAATTCACACAATCGTGCCCGTGATGCTGATTTTGAAAGCTTGATAATTAGTTTATTGTTGTGTCTTGTGGCAATGTATGTGTGAGTAGGATGCTAGTGATGGTGAGTATATGGTGAAGCTGGATTGAGTGTCCTTGAATTCACTGGTTATGATGAGCTAAATTTATGTTTACTTCAAAATTAATTGGTACTTCTAAATTAATGTTTACTTCTAAATTAATGTTTACTTCTAAATTAATGTTTACTTCTAAATTAATGTTTACTTCTAAATTAATGTTTACTTCTAAATTAATGTTTACTTCTAAATTAATGTTTACTTCTAAATTAATGTTTACTTCAAAATTAATGTTTTCTTCAAAATTAATGTTTACTTCTAAATTAATGTTTATTTCTAAATTGTTTACTTCTAAATTAATGTCTACTTTTAAATTAATGTTTACTTCAAAATTAATATTTACTTTTAAATTAGTATTTACTTCTAAATTAATGTTTACTTCTAAATTAATGTTTACTTCTAAATTGATGTTTACTTCTAAATTGATGTGTACATCTAAATTAATGTTACATCTAAATTAAGGGAACCGTGCTCCCAAAAAATCGAGAAATTGTGGAATTTCGTTTTCATTCATTAAAATGTACGTATATATGTAACGGACATATTGGTGACGTTTTACACCCAGAAGACCACGGGAAGTGGGTCAAAAGAGCTAGCTCAGTGCCTCATCGAAGAACCTTTTCCCTTCTTATTAGGCCACAATTGATTTTGTATTGATAACGTTAATTTAATTTATTTCTTTAAATTTTCTTGGTAAAATTCCATGGAATGTTGTAGTGAAGTCGTGCTGTTATTTGATATCAATGTCGGTGCCCGGTACTGAGATGGCATGCAGGGGCACATCGGCTCAGTGATAAGTGATAGAACATTCTGTAAAATATGGGCTCTCACGCACGGAGGAGACTGGGAAAAGCAAAACACCGATCTGGCTCCAAAATTGAACGCATTTGACTGAGAAATAGCTTTGACTAATCTCAGTATAATTTTAATTCCGTGGAAACATGACGTCAGGGATACATGAAATGTTTAATGAAATGCAACACAAACACCGTTTCATTTTTATATTCTTAGGCAACTCAAAACACCGTTTCATTCCTCCATGCTCTGGGGGAATCGCTCGTTTTTCTACGCACATATAGCCGTACTAAGCAACTACCCGCGTCACAATACTGCCGATGTGTACCCAGCCGTATTTCAATTGCCGATGTGCAGATCGCCTTTGCTTGCGTCGATAGCATTCCATGATCCTCTTCAGATCACCACTGCAGAGCTGTTATCTGCGCCCAGTAAATCAGAGCTTGGCCGGAGTGCGGCTAAAAATAAAGGCAATCTATTTTCAGCCGGATTTCGCGCGTCATCACTGACGTTTGCAGCAATTTTCCTTTGACATTTGTTTGGTTTGGGGCAGGATTTTGAGCGTAAAAATGCACTCGCTATAATACTTTGGTGAGAGCAAACGTGCGTTTAATTACAAAAGTAAAGCTATCACGAATCTGGAATAACATATTTCATACTACGAATTAAAGCCTCTTTGGTTGCCGTGAATGTACTGGGCTTTTCAAAAAAAGTTTTCCTTTCTTGTTCTTGGACATATGTCGTGCCTGTGCGTCACGACCTATTTATCACATACTTGCCGCTAAAATATTTCCAGATTCACGTGTAGATGCATTCAGGATGGAGTTCTTGTTACGTAAGTTTCACGCTGAAATGTAGTTTGCGCAATACAGTTGTGAAGTATTTGTCACAACGCTCCTGCCACGCTGCTTTTAAGGAGACGCACTTGCTAAAACGCTGTTTAAATCTCGAATGCTCCAATTGAGTATAATTGAAGTATAATCTCTAATTTGAGTGTGCTCCCTTGAAGTTAACGTGTTAAAAGTACCCCTGAACTCCAACGTATTCCCTGGTTATTCCATAACGTTTTCTTTCAGAACCCTTTAACCATTTTTGTTTATTTTTTAACAGTTCGTTATTGCATGCATTTTTTTTCGTTTCAGTTTCTCAGTTGATTGATGAGTGCTGTTTTGCGTTCAAAATGAGTTTGTGAATCCTCACCTGCAATTTTGATACATTTTTACTCCTATGTTCGTTCACCTCATTTTGGTTAGCTAACACCGCCCAGTAAGCACCTGGCGTTCTCACCAACTTTCGGACCTCTCAATCCAAAAAGTAAGTCACTTTTTCGTTTTTTGATGACCATTTCTCAACTTTTTACCTATTTTTTGTTCGCTCTATTCGTTTTAAGAGAAATTTTGTTTCATTTTTATTTGAGATGTTTTTCGCATTTACCTCGTGCTTTCCTGAATGCTAATTTTTTTGGAGATTCTATGTACAATGCTAAATTTTGTAATGATATAGTTTCATTTTATCTGGGAATTGCTTTCCATGATGAATTCCAACTTTCTTGCATCTTCATAACACGTGGTTTCATTTATGTACTCGATGTATTCATTTTGAAGACCATCTCTTGAGGTATAGTGTCCTCGTCTGTCCTCATCCAAGTTTGGGCCGTAGGATCTTTAACACCTTGACCTCAACGTGCGCCACCGTTGGCCACGAAGGCCATTTTCATAATGCTGTGGACCAGCTTGTTGTCACAAACTCAATTTTCATAAATATTAGGTTAAGGTTAAGCGAAGGCAGTTTACTTCAAATGTTAATGTTTGCTGTTTTCAAAATTGCTTACTACAATTTACTTCAAATTTGAGTTTAATATTGAACTTCAGTTAAACAGATTGCGGTCAAAGTGTTAGGACCGCATTTCACCACCTAACACATCCAAGCTGGGAGCGTCTGTCCCTACGCAGCTTCATGGCGTCTTAAGTTTTTATTTCTCGTTTTCGTGTCGTTTTTAAGACCCTCAATAAACCCATAGTTGTTGTTTCTATTCGCAGGATATGCTGTGCGAAAAACACTTTATTCATAGATTCCGTTTTTTCCCCGGTCCGGTGTAAATGATTCCCTTCACTACACTGTACTGAGATCGCTTTTCTCGTAGTTAGGGAGTCTCGAACTAATATAATAATGGTAGTAATAATGCTAGAAACTCCAGGTCATCCCCATTTCAGATGTGTATTGGCACAGCAATTAGGCATTAACTTACAAAATCGAAAGCTTGTGTACTCATCCTTTTTCGTTCAGAAGGATACAGCTATTGTCTCCATGGGAAGTAGCTCTCCCAGGGGGAAAATACGTGGTCCTGAGCTGAGAGTTAGGTAGGCCTACTTTTTGTGTTGAACTATAAATTTTGTTTTATTAAAGACAATCTTTTTTGGTTCACTGCTATCCTGTTTTTCAGTATCTACTTCTTTCTTCTCTAACTTTTGTCTTGTTGTTTCATAACCGTCTTTCCCAACTTACTGTTTCTCTGCACGGGGAATTTTGTGTGGGAACTGGTAACACACCTTTGTTCCCCTGACTCCATTGTATATAGTGCTATCCACGTTCCTTTCTTTGGAACACTAGTTTCAATAACTGAAGCGCTAGCAAACCTATGTTACCACTACTATCGGAACATCTCTGTTAATGTTGCTTTAAACTAACTTATAACCTAGCAATCCAAATGTCCCGCCATGTTTCTAACGCACTCTCTCCCGTGCAGAATGACGCCGCTGTCAGAGAACACGACCCTGAGCCCATCAGACGGGCACCCTGTGCCCATCCTCGTCCAGAACGAAGACACGAGTATCTTTGAGCTGGACGAGGAGGCGCTCGCCAGCGTCCTGCTCGCTCCTGGAGTTGAGGACAAGCACGTGTGTGTGCTCGCCGTCGCCGGCGCCTTCAGGAAGGGCAAGAGCTTCCTGCTTGACTTCCTCCTCCGCTACTGTGCCAACAGAGTCAGTTTTCGACTTGGGTTTTTGTGTGTAGTGTGATGTGTTACTGTGCCAACAGTCAGTTATGGACTTCTGGTTCTTGTGTGTGGTGTGCCTCTTGAGTTGCTAGGTCAACTGTCAGTTCTGATTCTTGCTTGTGGTGTGTTTTTTACTCAAATTCTTCCAACGTTACTGCACGAAGAAAGTCCGTTCTGGTTCTTGTGTGTGGTGTGCTTCCTGTGTTACTGGGCCAACAGGGTAAGTTTTCGTTCTTGCATGTGGTGTGCTTTCTGCTCGATTTCCTGTGTTACTGTGCGAAACTCAGTTCTGGTTCATGTATTGTTGTCGTTAAGAATCCTCAGGAATTCTTTTGTCAAGGTTTCTTGACTATTTTTTTGGCGATTCTGAGACATTTCTTGTGATTTTTTTTATTTTAGTGTTCGGTTCTCGTGTGTGAGACGAGTGTATCGAGGTAACGAGTCTCTTATGCAGACGACGGGTCTATTCATCATGTTATGTATGGACTTATGGTATTAGTTTTCTGCTTTTAGCCACGTTGCCCCACTGGTAGCGTTAAAGCCATACCCTGTTTACTGAAATTATTATTATTATTATTATTGTAATTGTTTAACAAGTTTACTGAAATCATAGATCATAATTTGGTGTTATGAAAAATTTTCTTGATATCGAAACAGTGTTGAAATGAAGCAGCAATGACGCTTGACTAACTGGTTGCAGGACTGCGACGACTGGCTGGGGGACCCCGCACGGCCCCTCAAGGGCTTCAAGTGGCGCCAGGGCAGCAAGAGGGAGACCACCGGCATCCTCGTCTGGAGTAAACCCTTCATTGTCACCAGAAAAACAGGCGAGCAGGTCAGCCTTCTCGGAGCTCATTTCTCTGCGCTTTTATTTAGTGGCAAATTTTAAGCTAGACTCCATCAAAGCTTCTTCTAACAACATCTCTTCAGGGGGATACAATCATTGTATCTATGGGAATTAGTTATCCCAGAGGGAATATGTGTGAGGGCCCGAGCTGAGAGTCAGGTAGGCCTTTTTTTTGTTGAAATAAAATGATTTTTTGTTAAATAAAATGATTAAGTCAAGGACTACCTTTTTTCGGTTCAATATTGTCCTGTTTTTTAGCACCTACTACTTTCTTTTTCATTTTTTATATTGTTTCATACACTTCTTTCCCAATTTACTGTTTATATGCCCTTTCTAGAAAGATTCTGCGTTCCCATATCTCTATTATAAATGGTTCCTTCCTGTTCCTCTCTTTGAAATGTTTTTTTTTGCGGTTAGGGAGGCTTAAACTAACATCTAATCTTACTCAATTAAATCATGTAACAACGTACCTCAGACCAACCGCAAGCGAAGTGAGTGTGATACTTCTGTCGTTTTCTGTTTGGTCTGGCGGTGTTGTTTGCCATTTGAACCTTATGTGCTCCTTGGCTTTTTTAGTTTGATTCTTGTGTGGAATAGTTTTTTTGTCTTGAATACAGAGTCCGGATAGTTGTTCATCGGTATTTTGTGTCGTTGCAGATAGCTGTAATACTGATGGATACACAAGGAACCTTCGACACGCAGTCATCCATGAAGGTGAGCAACGATTGTTTTCGGTGTTGACGGTGCTTGAGAATGTTCTTGAGTTGATAGTCTTCTTTAATACGAGCAACGTTCCTTCTTTTGTTGCGCCTTCAGTGATTGCGTAGGAAAATTTAGTAGGGTATCTGAGGTCTTAACTGGCATCATAGTTACGGTTGCCTCTTCTTGGGGTCAACCTCTTTACCGGGTCAACTGTCGTTAAGTAAATGGGAAATTCATGGTAAGGTTAGAATATCTTTAATAAGTTGGGTTGGCTCAAGCTAGGTTAAGATAGGCTAGGTTAAGATAAAAACTGGTGTCTCTTTACCGGGTCAACTGTCGTTAAGTAAATGGGAAATTTATGGTAAGGTTAGAATATCTTTAATAAGTTGGGTTGGCTCAAGCTAGGTTAAGATAGGCTAGGTTAAGATAAAAACTGGTGTAATAGATTGGAAAAGGTAACTTAGAATAATTATTTTCTTGAAAAGTTCTCAGAGAATAGTCAAAAATGATCGCAAAACCACAATAGCGGACTTGGTTGCTAAAACCTTTTGTGAATACATAGAGAGGAACGTACTTGAAATGCTCCGTGTGCAATAACAGTGCTCAGATGCCATGTTATTTTTGAAAATATCGGCTCTTCTGCCGTTGCTGGAAATGCCTTGAGTATAGCTACTATACTTCTGTCTCGTCTTGAACTTCCTTCTTTGTGTTACGATTTTGTGTTTAGTGTTAGTGACCTTCGTTAGACTTAATTCCATTGAGACTCAGCTTATGTAAATGAACCATTATAGGCGATGGCATTATTTGTTCCGTTGGAGTTTAAAAATTCACCCAGAAACTCTGAACAGCATTTAAAACACTGAAATGAACAGACCTCTCTTTTTTGTTTGTATTTAAAATACGTATTTAATTCTTGGGCTGGACTCTACCGTTTTATTTAGTTCAATTGACGATGATAGGCCATGCAGTAGAATCATCATGAACGATGATAACAATGATGGCTGGGCAAGACTGATCATTCAGATTGCGTTAACGATGTTGCTCTATGCGTTGGAATTTAATTCATGTTGATACCATGCAACGATACCATGATGGCCTCACATTGGAATCATGAGCGGTGATAACAATGTTGGCAACCACACTTGGGCAGGACTCGACCGTTGTGTTCGCGCTGACGATGATGGTGTCGTCGGTGCTGGTGTACAACCTCATGAACAACATCCAGGAGGATGACCTCATGAATCTCCAGACCTTTACCTCGTATGGCATCCAGGCGCAGGAGGACTGTGACACTTCACATGCGTTCCAGGTAGGAACTTATGAGCCTCCACTCCTCAGTAGTGCTTTGTTATCCAAAGTGTGAGGTCGGTCGATATCGAAAATGGTATCGAATTTCTCGTAGCTTTTATTGGGACGAGTTACTATCATCTACGCGTCATTTTGTGGAGCGAGTGAATGCGTCTGTGGGGTACGATGCTTTCGATGTCCTTTCTTATGCTTCCAGTTCATAATGTCCTCAAGGTGAAGGGTCCTTATAATGTTTGCTTGCTAAATGACTCCTTATATACACTCCTACTTTAAACTATCAATACGAGTATATATTAGTGTGTTGAATTTCTAAAAATTGATCCCTTTCGTTTGATTGTTTAGTTTTTATTTAATTTTTTGATCTGAATGGATGCACTTCAAGCACATTATGGCTTCACGTTACGGAGGAAAAGTGTAACTAAAATACAGAAGTGGTGGATGCCGCAATTATTGTTGCAAGAGCATTAACTAAGTCATAGTTCAAGTGATAATGTAGTTTCTTCCTATTTATTTGGGACGGTATTTTTCAATGAATGTCGCTTTGTATCGAATGATAGCTTCATGGCCGAGAGTGTTATTGACGACTCATAGCAGGACTGCACAATCTTACAACTATCCACTGTATGATGGATATTTCGTATTATATTCAGATGAATCCCGTTTGATTTCCGTGTTTTCTTATTTGCTACTATACGTAGCGCTTTAGCATCTTTTTACATGACGTTTTCAAATGTTTCTTTGGCGCTACATATCTTTCATTACATTCCTCTTTATTCTATCTTTCATTACATTCTTATTTATCTTATCTTTCATTACATTCTTATTTATCTTAACTTCCATTACAGTCTTATTTGTTCAATCTTTCATTACAGACCATAAGTATTTCCTTTATTTGCAGTTATTCTTTTAGCATTTAATAACCATTTACTCGCGCAAACCGTAACAATTTAACCAGCAAACAAACTATTTCGCCGCGCAGAGACTGCAGTTCCTGGTGCGCGACTGGGGGTTCCCTTACGAGACCCCGTACGGCCACAAGGGTGGCCAGGCCGTGCTGGACGAGATCCTCCAGGTGGGCTCTGCGACCAGGCCGCATTTAACACTACCTGTGTGTTAGCACTTAACACGTTGTAAACACACCATTTTAAACCTAAATACGTCTTTTCTGCTGTTTTATTGATAATAAAACAATATTGCGGTGGTTGATATAAATAAAAATGTTTTGTCATGTCCTTACCACGTTGCAGTTAATGACGACGGCTAATGGAGAATGGTAGCAGTGTAACCATACTTTAGTAGCTATGTGGTCAGGACTACTGGAAGTTAAGCGTCAGCACTCAGTATTGATACTTTGATCTCTGTGCGAACGTCAAACGTCTTTGGCATTAAGCGCATCACAAGAGTGACTTTTTCCTCGTGAGACTTGTTGGGTTGGTTGCTGTGCCTATTTGATTAATTTTGGGGAAGTTTTTGTTGTATAATGGGTATTTATAACAGATAGTATCCCCCGTGGCTCGATCGTTACCTTTCACTTGCAGGGCTTGTTCACATTGTTTGTATAATTTATTTTCTCCGTGAAATAGGTATTTAAATCAGATCTTATCCACAAACAGCGTGTGATAATTTTATAATTGTTTAGAGTTGTGTTTTAAGTATACACATGATGGACTCGCGACGAAAGAATGATCCCAGAAACGCTTAATCTTTTTAACGTGTGCCCTGGGACGCCAAAAGAAAAACTTTGAAGCGCTTCATTTTTATAACTTGTGTGCTGGGATTTGTTGGGACCAGATTACGCCAAAGCAACACCCGGCCCACCAAGACGTGAGGAGGGACTTGCGCAAGTGCTTCCGTGACATCAACTGCTATCTTATGCCTCACCCTGGCTTCAAAGTCATCCAGTACGCGAACTTCGATGGCAGACTTGCGGGTGAGTACCTCCGTTCGTCCATGGCGGTATCAGTTCTGAAACAGCGATGTGTTAGTGTTGTGATGTTTGATGGTAGAGATCAGCGTTTTGTTTGTGCTGTGATCTCTACCTTAGTGTAATGTTTGATGGAAAGAATTTAACACGTTCACCGCGATTCCGCTATTGTAAACGGTTGGTTGGGTTAGGTTGAAAGTAGCAGAATTGGAAAATCTACTTTAATGTTCAAATACATTTTTATCATTCCAAAGAAATGTGACGGATACAATTGCACGAGACATTTCACCTGGTATGATAACTTATTTCCTGCAGAGGGCGCGAAACAAATGAAATGTCATTCATTTATAATGGTGTGTGAATGAGCAATTTACCAACTGGTGCACAAATGGGCCATGCAATACTCGGGGAACGTGTTAACTTATGAAGATTGTGTGATTGTATTAAGCTTCAGGTTTTGTGAACGTCGAGTTCATTCAGGTAGGTACATATTTAGGTGGTTGTAAGCGTTTTTATACATCATGACATCGGAAAGCGGAGGACTGGGAAGCCCCATGTGTAGAACACGTCTCATCAGCAGCCCTTGATAGTAGGCACAAATTGCCAGTACACAGTACTTGAAGGCGTGCGCTAACAGCAGAACCTGAGTTCACTTTGTTTCCTTACGTCGGGTACTTCGTTGATGTCCACGCTCGTAATCGTGTGGAGTAATGAATTCCAGAAACATTCCTCAATTATTTAGATAGAATCTGTCCTCTTGATATTCAAGTACGACAGTTACTCCGTTCATGAACCTGAAAGGTAATGTTGACCAAAGCATGCAATTGTTTTTAATTTTACGAGACGTTTTCTTTGGACTGTTATGTATTGCGTATTGGACAAGAAGTTAATTGGATGAATGGAACCACTTTTTTCGCCAGGCTATCAAATACAAATAATAAACAAACATTCACGAGATAATTCGCAAGCTTCATTCGTCGAAAACTCGTGTTAGCATGTTTTGACAACCTTGGTTATGGATAATACTTTGATTTTAATCACAAAAGCCCATGAAACCTTAGTTTTCTACCGAACATATGTTGTGTTTTGAACCTTCATTCTTTGAAGACAAATCTTCATAAGGGACTCCTGGTTACTTATTGTGCGCGCTCTGTTCTTATTTCGCAATAAGTGCAAACCCTGGACGCTTGGTGCCACAAAACGAAGCATTGCATGCTTTTCTCAAAGACGAGCTTAAATTCCCTAAATGTTAGCGGAGAATTACATGTCTTCATCTAGAGCTCTGCTTGCGACGGGCAATACTGCTCAGTAACATTCTTTTACATCGGTAAGTCGACCACTTTTGATGAGTACCACTCGTAGATTAGCTGTTGAACCCATTTCACGAGGTCAAATTATAGAGATTATATTATCGTTTCTTTCTTTGCTAGAGATGGTGGCCCCCTCAGGGGGATACAACTATAATTGTATCTATGAGAATTTGCTCTACTAGGGGAAAATGTGAGGGCCCGAGCTGAGAGTCAGCTAGTCCTTCTTTTTGTTGAAATAAAATGTTTTTGTTATTTTAAGGACCACCTTTTTTCGGTTTACTGCTGTCCTGTTTTTCAGCACCTACTACTTTCTTCTTCAACTTTGATTTTGTTTCCTAATTTTCTTTCTCAACTTACTGTTTCTATCTCTATTCTGCATAGATTCCGTGTTCCCTTAATTCCATACTATATGGTGCCTTCCTCCTTCCTCTCTTGGGATCGCATTTATTGCGGTGGGGGGGGCTTAAACTAAATAATAATCTAATAATCTAAAGATGATGGCTCTAGGACCGGCACCGGTCTTGGAGCCTTCACTCAGATTAGCTCTCATCTACAGCAAACGGGGATGTGTTGTGGACTCAATATAGGCAGTATTTTGGTGTGACAGTCTGACTTCTGACGAGCTGCTTCTCGTGGGAGTGTCCTTATTATCCGGCAGCCTAAATCTTAATAGTGTCGGTGGGTTCTGGGAGTACATATTTCAACGAGTTCATGCTTGCCTGTTGTCAGCGAGAGGTGTGTCAATCAGCTGAAGTGAACCTTTTTTTCCATAGAACTACATATTTAGACTCATCGTAAAACTTCATTGCTGGCGGCAATTTTTAACGGAGTGTGCATTGTGTGTATTATTTGATAGTTTTGTAACCTCATTATCGCAAGTGAACTATTTTTTTAAATTTTAAAACACAATGGTCTAGAATTAGCGGCCGATGATAAAATGGGGAACTGCGCGGTGCGCCGCTATTGCGTCGGTGCGCCACCTTTGCGTCGGTGCGCCACCTTTGCGTCGGTGCGCCACCTTTGCGTCGGTGCGCCACCTTTGCGTCGGTGCGCCACCTTTGCGTCGGTGCGCCACCTTTGCGTCGGTGCGCCACCTTTGCGTCGGTGCGCCACCTTTGCGTCGGTGCGCCACCTTTGCGTCGGTGCGCCACCTTTGCGTCGGTGCGCCACCTTTGCGTCAGTGCGCCGCCGTTGTGCGGTGCGCCGCCGTTGTGCGGTGCGCCGCCGTTGTGCGGTGCGCCACCGTTGCGTCGGTGCGCCACCGTTGTGCGGTGCGCCACCGTTGCGTCGGTGCGCCACCGTTGCGTCGGTGCGCCACCGTTGTGCGGTGCGCCACCGTTGCGTCGGTGCGCCACCGTTGCGTCGGTGCGCCACCGTTGCGTCGGTGCGCCACCGTTGCGTCGGTGCGCCACCGTTGCGTCGGTGCGCCACCGTTGCGTCGGTGCGCCACCGTTGCGTCGGTGCGCCACCGTTGCGTCGGTGCGCCACCGTTGCGTCGGTGCGCCACCGTTGCGTCGGTGCGCCACCGTTGTGCTGTGCGCCAACGTTGCGTCGGTGCGCCACCGTTGTGCGGTGCGCCACCGTTGCGTCGGTGCGCCACCGTTGTGCGGTGCGCCGCCGTTGCGTCGGTGCGCCACCGTTGCGTCGGTGCGCCACCGTTGCGTCGGTGCGCCACCGTTGCGTCGGTGCGCCACCGTTGTGTCGTCGGTGCGCCACCGTTGCGTCGGTGCGCCACCGTTGCGTCGGTGCGCCACCGTTGCGTCGGTGCGCCACCGTTGCGTCGGTGCGCCACCGTTGTGCGGTGCGCCACCGTTGTGTCGTCGGTGCGCCACCGTTGCGTCGGTGCGCCGCCGTTGCGTCGGTGCGCCACCGTTGCGTCGGTGCGCCACCGTTGCGTCGGTGCGCCACCGTTGTGCGGTGCGCCACCGTTGTGCGGTGCGCCACCGTTGCGTCGGTGCGCTGCCGTTGCGTCGGTGCGCCACCGTTGCGTCGGTGCGCCACCGTTGCGTTGGTGCGCTGCCGTTGCGTCGGTGCGCCACCGTTGCGTCGGTGCGCTGCCGTTGCGTCGGTGCGCCACCGTTGCGTCGGTGCGCCACCGTTGCGTCGGTGCGCCACCGTTGCGTCGGTGCGCCACCGTTGCGTCGGTGCGCCACCGTTGCGTCGGTGCGCCACCGTTGCGTCGGTGCGCCACCGTTGCGTTGGTGCGCTGCCGTTGCGTCGGTGCGCCACCGTTGCGTCGGTGCGCCACCGTTGCGTCGGTGCGCCACCGTTGCGTCGGTGCGCCACCGTTGCGTCGGTGCGCCACCGTTGCGTCGGTGCGCCGCCGTTGCGGCTGCGCACACTCATGTACGGTCGTTACGCACGACAGCGCCAGGTCACGTCCTGCTCGCATCTCGTACGCATTTTCTGTTCCCGACTCGCATTTTCTTGCCTTCGGTTTGCCCAAGTTTTCGTATTTACTCGCCATTTCTCGTGTATTATTTAGTTTTCGGTTTATTTTGAGTGAGTGTTGAATTTTAGTTTCATGTGATTTTGTGTGATGGAGGATCCATGTAGGTTGTAATTCTGTTTCATATTTTAAGTTTCCTGCTAACACAAAAAAGTGTAAGTAATCTAGGTAACTCCTCCGTGTGACTTGTTTTGAGGAAATATTCCATTTAATAGTATTATTATAGTCGTCAACTGCTTCTAAATCGACGTACAAACTTATCTGTGGGTGTTTATTGATGCATCATGTTTTGGCCGAGTTTACAAGTCGCATTTTGTAAATGGCAAACTGGGTGAACACGAGTTAACTCGTCTTTTCCTGCCGGGGAAGGTGTTAATCCAACATGTATAGACACTCTGGTGCTAGTGGGGCTGTTTCTTGAAAATTGATAGCAAGCAAAAGCTAGCGAAGCACCTCTCCCTTGAGACTGGTGGATGCACTGGCGAAGAATTCTACTGTGACAACGAGCTCTTTTTGAGAACTGTCAGACAAGGTTTCCTGTGTATGACTGGCGTGAAGTGCAATACTCAGCTGGTTATGAGGGGATGTGACGTAGAGATGTGAAGCAGGTCATAGTGCTTTATGTCCGGGTGCTCAGCTTTAGTCGTGTTTACGCGTCTTCACAAAAGAATGGTCCAGCGGAATGCTGTATGTACATACAAGTGTAGACTATGCTGTGTGATATTAGTTACTTCTGTCATGTCCTGGCAGGTGTTGATGTTCATCTTTTTTATTTTCGCGTGACAGTTTAAATTACGTTGATGAATCCACGCTTAATGAGACGAGTGCTGATCATCATACAGCCAAGCACTAGTGAACAACAGTGATGCAATGTTTTAAGTTTTTCATGCTACGAAACGACACATGGATGGGTCGTTTGAAAAAGTTTTAACAATCTTTTTAAATTAATGGTATTTAATAGACCCAGGTAATGTTTGGTATTGATAACATTTTCAACAACTTTTGAATTTAAATTTGTGTTGAATCCTGAACTTCAGTTTAAGCAGTCGCAGTCGACGTGTTAGTCGTCTTGCTTTTTTTGTTCACGTACGTAGCGTTCAAATGACGCTGCTATGCTACTTCATCAGTGCAGTAGGCTGAGTGACGTTAGAGATCGAAGAGGTGAACAGCCTTGTGCTGGGGTGCGGGGGTGGAGGCTGGAATGGATGCGGGGGTGGGGATGACAGAATTGCATCGCCTCCACCATGGACTTTCTCTGTACAGACCGCGAAGTCGCTCCACTGAACCATTGCCTCTCGCACCAGAAAAATTGAGCTCGTGCTGACCAGAAGTCGAGAAGTATATTAACTTCTGACCTTCAGTTTTGTGACACACTTTTCTGCGGTTGTAGGCAAGGCCCCCCGACTTTTTCGTGTTGGTCCCGCAACTTGATTGGCTTACAGTGACTGACTTAGTTTCATGTTTGTTTCTTCTAAATCATTTCCGAGTATTCTCTTTCTAATCAGATTCGTGGTTATTCCGAGCTGTGACTTCCGTAATAAGATTAAAGTATGGTAATTAAAATTTACTGCATTATTGTATTCAACATGTGCGCTATAGAAATAATACTTCAGTAATGAAAAAACATCTTGTTCGTAGTTGATTCATAAAAAAATTTCTTACGTGTTCATAGAGATGGAGAAGATTCCTGTCTTCTTGTGGGTGTAAGCGCTAAGAAGACCAGCCCTGTTGAATTGTTTGCTTTGCGTTTTAGCTTGCGTTTGTCTCGTTTTACGATGGAGTTGCGTACACTTGCGGGTAGGAATAAAGGGATGACACACCTCAATGCTTGACTTGGGCTTCGTATCCTAGTGTGATATTTACGATAGAAATTATTGAAATAGCTTAACCATTTGAAAATATTTGTTCAGTAGTGAGCTTGCCTTAATATTTCTTCTCGTTGTGGTGTTCTGAATCTAGTTGGTGCTGTATCCACCTGCACACGATAAACTTCTAGGTTATTTACACTCAATTTGAGCCATTTAATTTTGCAATAAAATATAGAGCTCCTTGATATTCTACTCCAGTCTATTTATTAGTCGAGGCAACATCTATGCTCAAGTAAAAATAACTTCCAATTGTTCAACTAGGACAATGTTTCATTGAAGTTATAAAAAACGGGGGAACCTCAACTTCACGAGTAAGAATTACTTGTTTTTTAGCTAGTACGGCGTTTCATTCAAGTTATGAATAATGGGGAGCTGTTTTATTCGTACATGTTGGGGTTCGCAGAACACGATGGTTTTATTCGTACATGTTAGGGTTCGCAGAACACGATGGTTTTATTCGTACAAGTTGGGGTTTGGAGGACACGATGGTTTTATTCGTACAAGTTGGGGTTCGGAGGACACGATGGCTTTATTCGTACAAGTTGGGGTTTGTGGGAGTCTCTCTCGAGGGTCGACTGGATCCCCTGTTACTGTGCTGTACGTGTGCTCGTGTCCGTGTGGACAGCTAGTGAGAATTCTCGCACTTGGTGAGATCATGCTTCACCCTAACGGGTTCTCTTCAGGTTCATAGGGAAGTGACCAGGTTCATATCAGGGTTGCCACGAAGCATATTTTCTGGCCAAAACCTCAAAGCTTAAATATTTTCCTTCCGAATTTGATCTTGAAGACCATTCAGTATGTGGTCCTCGCGGGCACATTTCATTGAAAAAAAGCCTGAACTTTATGGTTCCGGCCAAAAAAAACGGCTCTGAGGTGCATTGCTCACCGGCGAGCTGCTGCGCGTGGCCGCCGCCTTCATTATGGGTGCTGGCGCGGTCCTGCTGCAGTAACTGGTGCGGAAATAACCGTTCTAGCCAGTCAATTTCCTTGATTTTCACGGCGGTAAACTTGCGAGGACTACTTCCAACATCTAACGTGGTTTGAGTTGACGCTGTGGCTGCTACTTCCGGTATGTTATAAGTGGAACCATGCATTAGTGTGGAGTTTTCTCTAGACGGAGTCAGGTTTTATATAGACGTCTATGATGGGGTTATTAGACTCCAATGAATCTATAGGTAGTAGATCAGATTGATTTATTTTTAACATTAGATATTTTCAAAGCGTAGAGATGTTGAGTAAGTGCACGATAAGTGTACATTCGACACTTACTTTTTATAAGAATCAGAAGTTATTAACTACCATTGTTATTAGCAGCAACTTGGTATTTTAACACGTTCACTGCGTTTCCGCGGTTATTAACGGTTGGTTTGGTTAGGTTGTATGAAGCATAATTGAGAAATCGTCTTAACTGCTCAAATACATTTTTAGCCTCCCTAAGAAATATGAAAATGCGATAGCACGATAAAGTTTCCACTCATGATAACATTTATTTATTAAAAAGACCGCGAAACGTGAATGAGCAATTTTATACCGGTACGTGAATGAGCAATTTACCTAGTGGTACACATGTGGTTCAATACGCGGGTAATGTGTTAATGAGACTGGAATCCCTAGTCATTTCCTTGAATACGTGCTTTAGTGTACTGTGAATATATTGTGCGTAGATATAACGCAAATCTGTTGTTTGAAATTTCCGTTCCATTTGTCATCTGTGTGCAAATACTATGTCTTAACTGAGCACTCTTTTATATGGAGAGGCTCTCATTGTGTTTGGAGGCGGCCTCTTAGCGTTATTGTCTTTTGAAGACCTTCGCGTTACGACAGTGCATGAGACACAGTTAACCAGTTCGTGGCGAGCGGAGAGATGTGAGGTGTGGGAAATGATTCTTGGTGGTTGCGACTAAAAAAATAACTTTCTAGAGATTTTTTGTACCTACGAATTTTGAGTGAACTCCGAGCAAAGTTACACACATGATGCAGCCTTTCTGAAGTAATGCATAAACAGGGAATGAAATGCTGGGCAATACGTCGAATTCGGTGAAGTATCATTGCTTGTTCAGGTTTACAGTAGTGTTTGTCGTGCAGACTGCAATAATGGTTAGAAGTACTTTTTTATGAAAGAACATAAGTAGTGGTTTTACGTGTGGGGTATTAACTTTGTTTTTAAGAATTTTTCCGATGTTAATGGTCTGTTTTTTAATTTATTAAAGTTAAATTCTTCATCGATGTTAAAACGCTTCTGTGCATACGGAATGAGATCAATTTAGAAATTATACAAAAATAGATGCTCAATTTCTTTTTATTGTTAGCGCGACTGCATGCTAGGTAATATGTAATACGTTGATTTGCTGTTAACGGTGCATAAAGGGAATTTTTTCACGATCGCAATTCTTAGCGTGTGGATCACACTATAGTTTATGGATCTCAATTTTTTAAATATGAATCAGAATTTTACCACTGCGAATAAAAATTTTTTCAATGTGCCTCAGTTTTTTTAATGTGATACAACTTTTTTTAATATGTATCCCAGGTTTTAAGCTATTGATGATAATTTTCAATCGGTGGACTGCAATTACAAACCGGTGGTTTAAAATTTTCAGCCTATGCATCGCATATTTCAGCTTGCGGATCACAATTTTCAGCCTATGCATCGCGTTTTTCAGCTTGCGGATCGCAATTCTTAGCGCTGAGACCACAAGTTTTACAGTACGAGTAAATGTAGTGCACAGATTTTCGCGCGACACAGCGGCACGTCGTCAGGGCTGTTAGAGTTGTTGGCTACCGCGGCCACGCGGTGACGCCGCGTCAGTTGCTACTCCAGTGGTGCTGTGCGAGGTTCCTTCTTTCCTCTCCTACTCTCACTCTTCCCCAATGAATATATATCTCATTTTGATTCATGCAGCATCTAGTTGGAGTTACTGTTGCTGTGTTATCCCTTTGTTAGCGCTGAAATCCTGCGCGAGGTGGTGCACTGAATTGCTCTTGCGGTTAGGTGCTGTTATCACGCTCGGTGTTACGTGATTTTTCCATGCGTCATGATTCCTCGTATTCGTGCGCTGCTGCCGTTTGTCTCTAGCTTCTGGACGCTGCACTATTGGAAACTGAAGTGATTTTTTACTTGTCTTTCTTGCAGATTCAACTTCACTTACGTCGTATAGTGATAGGAAACGATTTTGCGAGAACAGTTGCTGATCGCAGGTGTTGCCGAGTTACCGGAAGTGCTCCTCAAGTTGCAAATCCTACTGCCTTTTCTATCGGCATTTTCATTATTTAATCCTTGGTTTAGTGACGGGTTTTGGCGATTAGTGTGGAGTTCTGGGTTGATTGAGTATCCTGATCATTTTATGATTACAAGCTTTGCGTTCATCGTCTCTAGAATGAGGGTGACGATCTCAGGTTCTGGGAATTGTTTGATTTCCTGAAGTTTCAGTGATCTGACCTGCCAAGGGATGGAACTTTTGTATCTGTAGGAGTAAGCGCTCCCAGGGGGAAGTGTGAGGTTCCGAGCGTAGAGTTATCAAGGCTTTACGTTGAACTCGAAATGGTTTTTTGTTTTGTTCAGGATTTTTTCGGTTCACTGCTGTTCCGTTTTTTGCACCTATAACTATCTTCTTCAACTTTTGTCTTGTTTCATAAATTGATTTTTCTACCCACCGTTTTCATGTGGGAACTCACCTTGTGCGTTTATTGCGCGTTCTCTTGACTCCATACTAAATGACGTCTATCTCCTTCCTCTCCTTGAAATAACTTTGTTGTTGTAAGGGATGCTAAAACTGACTTATTCAATCTAATGAGAATAATAGTCGGTGATTCTACTGAATTTTGTGAGTTTCTTAGTAATAGAAAAGTTTCAATAATATTTTGTTCAAAACTTCGTTGGAAATTGAAAATGCCTGTCTCAGGTTCGAGCAGTTAACGTGGGTTCAATTCAAGATTTTCTGATGTTTTTGTCTTTTTTTTTAATTTGTATTCACAATTTTTCATGCTTCATTAGAATGAAAACGAGAATTCAATTTCGTGTGTGTTTTCTCGCAATTGAAGAGCGTTTCGGCTTATTCCATTCACAATTTCGCTCCTGACGACACTGGAACGGAAATCTTGGAGACGACTCTGGATACAAGAACTCAGTTGTGGTGCATTCGAGTAGTCGCTCGTCGGCCTCCGGTTGTGTGCATTCTTGACGAGCTGTCGCTCACATTGTCTTCTTCGAGCTGTTTACTGTCGCCGTTGGATGGCGAAGTTCCTGGAATAGTTCTTTCGAACTAAGTCGGCGCATTGTTGAAAGTTCTGTAGTTTTTGGTGTGGAAAAACAAAAATGTGCGTGTGGCAAAAGATATATTGTGAAAGATCTGATGGAAATTATTAAGAGTGTACGCAGTGTTGAAATTCATCATGTTTTTAAAATAACATAATGAAAATTTTGGCTGGGTGGAAGATGTGTCGTACAAAGTTTAAGGGAAAATATTCATCGTGTGCCTATAGTTTAGTTTTCTGTGTTTACTGGTATTTGAAATCACAGTACAAACACCTCAAGTGTATGGTTATATAGCGTCATGCGCATGTAGGTCTCTCAGAGTTGTGGACCTCAATACTATCGAAAACAATTCAGTCTTGAAGACTGTACGGTCCCTCAGACGAGGGCTTCATGAGAAACTCTTTGCGAAATACAGTGCGGATTGTTCATTCTTTTGTTGACGAGATACGTTCAGGCTCTATTGAACCGGTAATGATGATTGTTGTGCGAGTTTTTAGGAATTATTTCAAAACCTGTTTTTTTTTTTCGGTTTTCGTTGAACGTCGCGTAAATTACCGATTTATAAATCACTTCCTCTTTCTTCTTTCCGATTACGCCGTTTTATTTTTACCTATGCGTACGAAAATTAATAATTCAGTACTTAACACAAAGTACAGATATACTTGAATAAGTTATAATTATAAATTAGACCTTATTTCAGTAGTAATTTGCCCCAACTTAGTACTTAGGCTTCGTGTGATACTGAATGGTTGCATCGTTCTTCAGTGTTGAACCTACCATAGTAGCAGGAATAGCTTCTTAAACTAGTACCTGGGCTGTGAGTGATACTGTAAGATTGCATCGTTCTTCAGTGACGAACCTACCATAGTTGCAGACCGAATTACACACCGGATACACGACAACCATAGATCTCAGCTACCTTCATAGCAACCGAGGAGCACACTTCATATCGCCCTCTGCTGGCTGCAAGTAACTCCGCTCAACTTCAGGCCGTGTGTGCCACTCTGCTGCCTCTCAGCTATGCGTCCTCGTTTTCACATCGCTGTGGGGCCAAATTTTTAACTAACTTCACGTTGTCGCAGCGGTACAATTAGCTACGCAAATTCTATTCTTATTATTCTGACTAGGCTATGCGACGTGCTGTAGGATGTTTCGTTATTTTTTTACCATGAGTTTGGGTGTGCGATACACTCAAATTTTAATAGAAGCACGTTTGATACAGGCCCAAGGGAAGATATGAGCTCCCGAGCTGAAGACTGGACAGGCTTTCATTCTGTTGAAGTAGTTTCTTTTTGTTTCGTTACGGACTATCTCTTTTCGGTTCATTGTTGTCCTTTCTTACAGGACATATTACTTTATTCCTCACCTTCTATCTTGTTTCATAGCCTTCCCTTCTAACTTAGTTTTTCATGCGTAGGGGATAAACCTTGTGAAGCCCCTTGCTGCCTAACTTCAAACTAAATAGTGCTTGCATCCTGCTTCTTTTTGGAACGCTTTTGTTGTGTTTAGCGAGTCTTAAACTGAGTTATCTATCTTGTTTCATGAACGTCTTTAAATCTTACTAATCGTACTGTTTTTATGCACAGGTCTTACGCATCTTTTGTTATGATTCTTCGTTCACTCCATTCCACACTGAATTGTACCTTCCACCTTTCTTTCAGGGACCCCTTGGTGGTTAGCGTTAGGAAGGCTGAGAGGCTGAAATGGGTAGGGAGGCTTGAACTGAATTATAATCTACTCTTAATTTCAGTTAGCAAGTATTATTGGGTTAAGTTCTTGTGACTTCCGCGATTTTTTTGGTTTTCTGTTTTTACTTTTCATAAAAAACAAATGCTTGAATTGTGACCTCGTACTAAATGTATGTATTTTTTTATAGTCGTGACAAATAGTTCATTTTTATCGTCTACTTTTTCCATAACCTTCTAAACCTTAAATGTGCAACTTCACCTATATTACAATGCGAAAAACCAGTTTTGTTGAATTGTTAGAAAAACAAGAAGCGTTTTGAGTTCAGTAAGCGAGTGCAGAGCGCGGTACTCATCGCACAGTGATATTTCAACAAGATTTCTGGTGTGTATGTGAAGTGTTGAGGTCTTGCCATCATGGAGGCCAATGTGTGTGTGTGATGCTGCAAGCTGTCCCCTCCGGTGCTCATCACGCGAGTATCTGTGTTCGCTCTGTGGAGTGCTGCCGTTGCTCCCGTGACCGTCGCGCCAAGTCCCGCTAGGTGAGTTTCAGTGGAGTCTCGGTTTTTGATGACCGATGTAAGTTTTACATTTTTAAAGTCTGTTTGTTCCCGCGTCGTTGCTTGTTTATATTATGACTAGGCATTTGTTTGAGTTTTGCAGTAAAATTTCCTTGTATCACACTGTCAGGTAGGTGGAAGGACGTCAGAATCCGTGTTGACGTCGTGCTACTCGTTACGATAAAACACTCTTAAGGAAATACTTGGTCTTATTCGAATCAGTATCATTTTAGTATCGCAACCATATTTGCTCAAGGAAAAATGTGCGGTTTTGGTTCCGTATATGGAAACGCTTACTAGCGAATTCAAATTTTTGTATCCGACGTTTTAATTTAATTTTTCGTTCATTCTTTACTATCTTTTTCTTCCCTCAGGGGGATACAACTATTGTATCTATGGGAATTTGCGCTCCCAGGGGTAAAATGTGCGGGCCCGAGCTGAGAATTGGTTGGGCCTTTTTTTTTTGTTGAAATAAGTTCTTTGTTCTGTTAAGGACCACCTTTTTTCGGTTCACTACTGTCCTGTTTTTCAGCACCTCTGACTTTCTTCTTCAATTTTTATCTTATTTCATCAAATTTTTCTCAATTG